>OX388266.1:3369761-5800232 GCA_947579855.1 Anticlea derivata
ACACTGTGAGATGTAGACACTCAGCGGAAGCTGCTAAATAAAACTAATACTTTATTTACCTAGTTACATGCACTTATATAGTCTTCCACAAATTTATCATGTCACCATTGTGGTTGGTGAACACTAAGCCTAAATAAATTTTCGAGCCCGTTCCATTGCAAAAACCTTTACTTCACGGAATTGAAATTCGTTTTAAAGTTTTGATGGAATGCCCCTTTGCTATGCATTTTTGGTTAGAAAGTTGGCTGCTTTCCAATTCATCACTTGAAAAAATAATGGACAGTCTGGTAAGTATTAAATTAAATCTAAATCGGAAACGCTAGGAAATTACATGCACAACTCTTGGCAAACTGCAAAGTGACTAACTGCGAGTATGACGAACTGTGTTTGTAACGAGCTGCGTTTGTAAAGAACTGTGTTTGTGACGAACTATATTTGTCGAAAATTGCTTATGTTACGAACTGCATTTTTGCAGTCACTTTTCATGAATTTTCTTAATTGCCCAGATAGTAAATAAAAGAATGAACATATTTTCTCTATCTGAGAACCGGTTTTGTACTATTTATTATACAACATCGGCTGCGCTATAGCTCAATAAAAAAAAAGGATCGTGACTTATATCCCCAGGAAAACATCCTCTCAGATCTCCGGGCAATAAAAATCTTGCAGATGTCTAAGGAAAGTATTCAGAGGCATTTCCGAACATTTGGAACATGCCCACATTTTGCAAATGTTAGTATTCCATACGTGACAAGTTGCCAGCCCATCGCTGCTAAAAAACTAAATCTTCACCGTTTACGTGGCAGTCGTATACACGTGAAAAGTTTCAATGTAATCCAAGCACTACTTGTTCGCACGTCATTATTATGAATCAGAATGGTGACCCCAAATGTCGTTGCATGCAAAAATACCAATTGGAATATTCAACGAGTAATTTGCAGATTCCATAACACATCTGTCTAGTTTCGAGCGAACTCTATTTATCAAAATGCGCTCCCCGCTAAACATATTCATGGTGGTAATGAAAAAAGGGAATACGCAAGAGCGACCAAAAGTCGCTGCTTTTGGCGACTTATTTTCAATAAATTCACAGTTAAAGGACATTGGGCAAATTTGTATGGAGCCAGGGCCCCGATTTTTTTTAATCCTGCAATAATGAAACTTTCAGTTTTACATTGTGCTAATAGTGTAGATTTCAAATATGTGCGGCTTTTATTGTAAAGCAGCCGGAGTAAAGAGATATAGGCCGTTAAAGTTTTTTATAATACCTGGTTGAAAGTGTACGAAATGTAATTATTTTGAACATTACAATATTTATTTTCAATTCTATGTTGTTATTAGTTTAAAATACTGACAGATCTACGTGAAAAGGGAGGATATTACTGGATCCTGTACGCCTGGACCTCTTCAGGTCGGAGGATGTCTACCATGTAAAAGTATTTTCATAATCAATATCTACCTACCTATATTATGGTTATTAAATAGTACCAAGGATGATACTCTGATATTACCTATTAAACCTAAATAAAAAAAAATGAATAAAAATACAGTTTTTATTTCAGATTAGCAGTAACCAATGGTATTTAATTAACTGTTATATTATTGATAAACTATGAAATTAAAAAAAATGAATAATACACAAAAATCAATCTTTACAAAATATACCTACAGCATTTAACAACTTTTTCACTATCAATTTTTTTTCATTCACTGTTGGAATTTGATAACCATGATGATAGACTAGCCCCTTCTGGAGTGTTAATAACATGCGATCTTGCTCGTAAGACCTAAGAACCACATCCACGGCACACTCTTCGATGTTCAAACCGTCTAACGGCAGCTTGTTCCGCAGGAACGTTTTGCACCAATGTAATTTTTTAATATCTGTAAAAATAATTGTTATTGTCAATGTAGTTAGGTACCTCATTTAAAATATACCTACTGATAAAAAAGTTACATTACTAGCAACCCCTTTCAGACTTTCGTACGACTAGTTATGCTCATTTTTGCGGCTGCCGAATTTTATATGATGCATCTTTAGGAGAATGCATGCACATGATGCACACCAAACAAGCAGAGACACGGCAGGGCGTTGCGTTGCAATTTAACTTTTAAACAAATAGCGCTGCGCTCTTTTTCTCATCGTACCGCGTTCTATGTGTGGAGCTCCTGAGGCTTCATCATCAACAACCTGTAGGAGTCCACCGCTGGACATAGGCCTCCCCCAAAGAGATCCACGACGAACGGTCTTGAGCCCTTTCCATCCACCGACTTCGCGCAACCTTTACAATGTCATCGGTCCATCGGGTGGGGGGCCTTCCAACACTGCGTCGCCCGGTTCGTGGTCGCCATTCGAGAACCTTTACTCCCCAACGGTTATCGATTCTGCGAGGTTTCATGAATCGTAAAATAATATTACTTAGGAAAATGTAGAAACTTACCTGATGTGGTTAACCAAGACGTGACAGTATTAAAGATTACCGGTGGCTGGTCTTGTACCAGGAATCGTTGAAATCTTGAGCCTCAAGCAATAGTGCAATTGGAAATTAAGAATTTCCATTTTTTACTCAAAAACTAAAAACCGGTATATATACAAAAGTACTCTGTGCTAAAAACCGAAACGGAATCTGCAAGTCACAAATGACAATGGTTTATTGTGACAGTCAAAAACAATTGATTGCGGGTAGGGTTTTGTTTCGCTGCACTATACCAATCGAAGAAAAGCGTTCGTTGTAAGAAGGTAGCATAAACATAACACGGAAATGACTATTTTCAGCGTTTAATATAACTCCACTGCTTTAGAGCTTTTCATGACTAAAACTACTACTTTAAATTAACAAAATGAATTAATTAACTCATCAAATAACTGCAGGTTGGGGCCCACGATTACCCATGTCCTTTAAATGCTAAAAAAAATATTCGGTTTGAAGAATATTTATTTTCTCTTAAGAAATAACAGGAATTTCGCTTATAAGAGAAACTTAATCTAAGATAATCTAAGTTTACATTTTTATGAAGTAGGAGCAGCGAGCGTACATGTCTAACTTAAAATTTCTTATTGAAAATAATTTTAATATAGATGACGGTTGCTCGAAAAAATAACACCGGCAGCAAACATCAGCGGCTCCACCATAGGTTGATACTGTATCTGTGCGCCAATCATTCGCCTGGTGCGGCGCTACCAACCAATAACAGCTGTTCATGCGCTTGCGTCATCACGCTAAATGCTTGAGCCTCGACAGGGCCGAACTCTAACTTATGATAATTTATTCATTCTCGTCCTACATGTTCAAAGTTAAGTGTTTGTTTATTAATCGATCGCGATAATTTTAGATAATAAGTACTAGGAATCTAAGCAAAATAGGTAAGTAGGTATTTATTTTTTAATATTATTTTCGTTTTTTTTTTTTTTTATCATAACAATTAATAAATTAAATTAGGTAGGCAATGCAGCCAGTGTCTTGTCTTGATATTGAACCAGTGGGATACGAACCTGCATCTTCCCTTGAGTGTGCAGGCTGTGCAGGTTTGCTTTAGTGTCACTAATTATTTCTTAGCCATCCTGTATTATAGCAGTGACCTGATTGAGGTATGGTGGCTGTGAAAAAGGCTTAAGAGCATGATCTATGCTGCTGACATTGATAATCTTATGTAGAATTTAAATTTCATATTATCTATTAGGAAGTGTTGCTTTCGCTTGCTTGCTGCAACCGCCCGGCAGCCCGCTTGTTAAGTAAACAATTAAGAGGGTACTTTTACCATGAATAATCATAGAACAGAACAAGATAATATAGGCGCTTGTGTGATTATTCGATTTCTATGACATTCACCGCTCTGATTTGCAAGTAAAATTTCTTAGTAACGATATATTATCTTCTTATTCCGTGACTCACGCGAGGAAGCTAGCGCGCGTAGGGCTATTTGCTGAAAGTTTGTTCCGAGACGACTACGGAATAGGTCATCATCATTATCCATAACCCGATTCCACCCACAGCTGGGCTTTGGCCTCCTATTGACGTAATTTACAAAAAATATAAGGAAGCTCAAGATTTTACTATCCCGAGATCTTTTCATCATCATCATGTGTCCACCTAGCTGTTAGTTTTCCAAAAATGTCTAAAATAAAATAAAAATAAAATCAAGAGCATCATTATTTCAGTCATGACCCCTGCTGACAATAGGCCACAGAGTTTCAGAGCGACTTCCTATTATGTGGAGGGAATTTGCCTATACTTACCACGCAGCGCATGTGGAGCTATTGTTGTTAAAATAGGGGGTGCTTGTCACAGAGGGTGCCCAGCTTATTCCTCTTAGTCGCCTCTTACGACATCTAAGGGCAGGTAGATATGGAGGGACTTATTTTTCTTAAATATCTCGACCAATAACGGCCGAGAGACCAACCTGCAAAAATTATAAAAAGATTAAAATAGTATTATCATAAATTTATAATATGTGAGGCTGATATTTTACTTCTTCGCTACGTATTCATGCAGTTTTATCACGAATATGGTGTTCGTTATTAGACACGTGCCTTTTATGAGTGAACTTTCGTAGTTTCGAAGAAAACGTATCTGTTTTGTTGTAGTTTGGCGCGGTTTATGGCCGATTCCCTCAACTGATCAGTGGTTGATTTATTGCTCTGTATAACTCTTAGCAATAAACATTGTATCTCTAGCAAGTTGATCACCTATGACGTTATACAAAACTTATGCTATACTTATTTATTTTAAATTAATTAGCACGATTACACTAATTTATTATAAGACTAAACAATTATAAGACAATAAGAAATAAAATCGATTTTTTTAATTTTTCAATTTTTCAATTTTTTTTGCTATACTTACTTAAGTAATAATTTTACTTAAGGTGATAAATCAAATACAAATATTTTTATTTCAGTACACTTAATCTAAGTTACATTTCATGGGTGCATACATACCTGTGTTAGAGGGTCTCGCTCTTCCGTAGTACATAATTGTTATTATTAAGTAAGTAAAGATATTGAAAGGATATGAGTGCAGTAATAGATATAATAGGTAGAATTAAGGTATTTAAGGCACATTAATTTAATTATTTATGTCTATAATGAGTTAAGTTAAAGTTAGGAAATCGCGAATGTGTACTGTTCCTTATTTCAGCATGAGATTTGCTGCCGCAGGGCAAGATCTTCATTTGTAAGCGATGATTGAATCCATTCTTTGTTTGCAGCCACCACTGCGGAATTGTTGTGGTTTTTTCTACCCTATATACCTCCATATAGTTACAATGCATTGTTCGACTCAGTTCTGTAGCCTCTTGTAGAATGTAAGCCCGTATAACCTGAAAAACAATAATTATTTCAGGAATTTATCTTTATAAAACATGCATATGCTTTATTATCTATATTCAAATAGTTCATAAATCCACCATCCGTCTCCAACATCAAGATATACTAGAATTCTATTTTTCTGGTTAATGATTTTTAAATTTTAACTTCATCTAAACTGTGACAGAATCGGTCTGAGATCTTTGTTCTTAAAAAACATACATTTTATTTAAAACACAGTCGTCAAGAAGACTACTATTGAACAAAGACATCAAATATCATACAAAAAATTTGGCTTCCTACACAGCGTCTAAGCCCGGTTCGCGGTGGCCATTCGTTCGAACGGATGTCGGTTCTGCGATCTAATATGGCCTGCCCACTGTCGCTTCAACTTATTATTGTGAAAGCTATCGTCGAACGAAAACAGTCAATCTCCCCTAAATAAGCAAAACTTCCAGCAAAGTAACTCAATTTAAAAATGCAAACATTTACACTCTCTAAAAGGAAAATCTGTATAAATCCTTTATTATTTAGCCGGAATGATATTAAAGCGCGATTTAAAATTTCATTTCCCTACCGTCGCCGTTTTGGCGTCATGTGCATTTCACTGCGTTTCTGGTTTAGTTTTTATTTTTGCGGGGAAAAGGATTTTGCATGTGGGGGTATTTTATGGAACATACGTGGAGTTGGAGTAATAAATGAGGTATTTGTTTTGGCAGAGCACCACTGAAGATTTGTTTTAAAACAGCTGTGGCCGTTACGTAAATGAACGTTGTTTGCGCGAACTTATGTCTGCGCAAGAGTCCTCTGGACTCACTTTATTAAATAAATCAACCGGTTTACTTCATCATCATCATTTCATCAACATTTCAGCCGTACGACGTCCACTGCTGAACATGGCCTCCCCCACAGACAGAGTGAATTCCTTATCATGTGGGGGGATTTGCCTATACTCACCACGCTGGGCATGCGGGTTGGTGAGCGCAGTTAGAGCTATCGTTGTTAAAATAGGAGACGCTGCTGCCCATTCCCTAGCTTTTTTCCCTTAGTCGCCTCCTACGACATCCGCGGATAGGTAGATATGGAGGGGCCTATTCTTCAGCCGGGGCCACCACAGCCACTTACTTACTTAAACCAACGTTATTAGTATAAAATATGATACTGAGTGTGTTTGTTTGTACTTTTTTTATACAACTAAGGTGGCAAACAAGTGTACGGCCCATTTGTCGGTAATTGGTTACGTTAGCATATAAACGCTTGCAATAAAAGAGGCATCAAGCACGCGTTGCCAAAAGAGCTCTGTTCTAAAGCAAAGGCCTGCATATGTTCCATCTAATGGTAAGCACCACCACCACCTAAGATGCTGCCCAGTTTTAATTGCATTCGTCCTTCACCCTGAGACATGCGTTGATAAGTCTCATGTTCATCATTATACCAGCAATTCATTTCACCAGCTGCCTCACCATTTAAACTTGAATACAACATTGCTAGCACTGCCTGTTGCAGAATTTATAGGAAAGATGGCAGAACATCCCCAGACTCTGCAAAAAGAGTTTTTGATCTTTTTGTACTTGTTTGGATGTTTAAAATATAAATTATACATAATAGGTTATGACCTGTATAAGCATAAACGCTGCATTTTATTCGAAGAATCAAGTACAGTCGTGGCTGTAATCTATATACTTGCAATACTTATACGTTTTCTTGCAAATAGAAATTGAAATAACCAATTTTCATGAAGCGTGGAAAATTCAATCAGTTTGTGTCGTTAAGCTTTCAACATGATGGAAAACTTTATTGACTACAATATTTTAATAGCTAAATTTTATGTCAGCCCGTGTATTTATTTGAAAATTTTATTTATATTCTTTATTATGTTTTTTGATAGTAGTACTCATTTCTGTCTCACCATACAAGCACTTCATTTAAACGAAGATGGACAGGTGTTGTGAAACTAAAATTACGAAATACGAATATTTTTTTCGTTTAATCCGAATTTATCGGCCCTAAACTCTTTTCACTCTTAATTTGTACAAATGGTTTCAAAGCTGTAAAATCTGACCATTTCAAAATAATCATGATAAAATCTATCCTGTGGTTGGTCTGTAACCTTGTGTCAGACAGGACTGCCAAACTCACTGATTCTTTCTTGGTCATCCTGTATTTCATTCTCGTGCTATGATTTATCGACTAACCTTACCGTCAGTGAGAGAATTGCAGTGCGTCTCTTAGAGGCTCCTTTTGTGCACATGGAGTCGAATTTTTTGGTTCAATAACATGTCGTTTTCCTCACGATGTTTTCCTTCACCGTTTGAGAGCACTATTATAATAGAGCACATACATTTTCCGAATGGCAAATCAATTGGTGCACGACGAGATTCGAACTCACGATCTGTGGATCGGAAGGCGGGGCCACTTCCACCACTCCACCAGTGCTCCATTAACACCAAACTGAATTCGTTTCTTCCGAAAATTTCTATAATTTGTTGTACAGGGTAATCAATAACTCGTGAACTTTGCGAACCTAATATCCTTCGATACGAAATGATTGGGGTATCTGGGTCGTCGATTCCGGCAGTGAGTCGTTCCCGATCACGTCTAGATGATAATTTAAGAAAGATGATACAAGAGCATTCAAAATGGTATACCATCCCTTATTCTACACACCCAATTGTCATAAAGCTTGTTCCACGAATTTAGTAAATTCAAAGTTTTTCACAGAAAAAACTCCATGTAAAAATCTGCTTTTTTGGAGTAAAATCAGTTCAAAACTGAATGGATCAGCTGTTTTAGTTCGCAAACTTGATGCCATTTAGTAATTAGTTAAAAAGATGATAAAATATCAAAAACGGCTAATTTGAAGTCTGGGGAAAAATTGAATATATTGATGTATTCATTCTTATTGTTGAAAGAATAACCCCCTTTCGGGATGGTATACATACATATTACAAATCACCTTTTCTATGAACATGAAATCTTTATTTCCAGGTTTTCCATGCCGACGTCACATAACCACGGTGGATGATGGCATATTTTTTTTGCATAAGATAATTATTTTTACCTCATTTCAAATCGGAAATTAACTGCCCCATTATCCCTTACATTAATGAACGGAGCCAGTTTTGTGGTAAATTAATTAAATTGAACCAACGCATGCTCCGAGAGCTGGCTCCTATTTGGGCCAACACACAACGGATCAGCATTGCCATCCAACGTGGCAATTCCGCCAGCGACGCTTCCGACTGGTAGTGATCTGGATCAATAGAGCTATCTATAGACTGATTGTAATGGTCTTTAGATAGCTCAACTATTCCTATTTAGTTTTTGGTCTGTAAATAAAGCTGTACCTTTAATAGGTAATTTAAATAGCAATTTAAAATAATTTAAATCAGTTAGGCAGTCTGAAATTTTTCTATTTCAAAATAACCCTGTAAGTACCTTTGTAACAAAGAAGGTCGACATATTCGGAAAAGCGGACCTCACGAGGGATTAACGACTAAGTAGGTTGTTACCAACCGTAATGGACTAAAATTTTACGCACCAAAGCCGATTTTTAGCTCATCTTTTCGGTTCATATAAATATAAATTATAAAATTTATATGTGTTATTAGAATTATAATTATTTATTTCAGTTAAAACAGCAAGCTTACAGTATATACCAAAGTGCCTACTGTCTAAAATTAAAACTTAAATATACTCTTTGCGAATTAAATATTTTACAAATGTTATCATTAAAGATGTCGACATGACATGATGTTATAAGAGTGTTATGTGTTACTGTTCATTTCAAACTATTGTTTCATAAAATCATCATATCATCATTATCAGCCTGCTCAAATTCACTGCTAGTCATAGGCCCTTCCCGCAAAAATTGCCCGCAATTTTCGCAATGTCTTCAGTCCATCAGGTGGGCCTTCCAACACTGCGTCGTCCGATTTGAGGTCACCTTTCGAGAACCGTTATTCCCCAACGGTTGTCGGTTCTATGCTTATTATTGCGGCCATCAGGTTCCCACATTCATCACATTCAGCCCCGTTTCATGAAATCCTTATGGTTTCACAGGGGCTTGGCTTAGATTAGATTCAAAACAAGAATATAGGATCGGTCTCAACAATTGTCGGGTTGTTAGCAGATCGGCCTCAAGGGATTGCACTGCATACGTAATCAGGGTACGAAGTACAAACACAGGGTGATCTAATTTGAAAGGACTTTGGGATGTGGATCTTGAGTGCCTCGATAGGGTTATGGTATTGATATGTTTTGAATGGATATGTTCGACACAATATTAGGATAGTGATAGATGCTTATGTGATGACCTATGGCACTGAGACTTGGTCGTTAACTATAAGCCTCATACACAAGCTCAAAGTCGCGCAACGGGCTATGGAGAGAGCTATGCTCGGAGTTTCACTACGTGCTAAGATCCGAAATGAGGAAATCCGTAGAAGAACCAAGGTCACCGACATAGCTCTCAGAATTAGCAAGTTGAAGTGGCAGTGGGCAGGCCATATAGCTCGCAGAACCGATAACCGTTATGGAGTAAAGGTTCTCGAATGGCGACCACGAACCGGGCGACGCAGTGTTGGAAGGCCCCCCACCCGATGGACCGATGACATTGTAAAGGTTGCGGGAAGTCGGATGATGGAAAGGGCTCAAGACCGTTCGTCGTGGAACTCTTTGGGGGAGGCCTATGTCCAGCAGTGCATTTCTACAGGTTGTTGATGATAGATGCTTGCTTGCTTGTCATATCACTGATTCTTTTTTGGTCATCTTATATTAGGTCAGTGACCAGGTTGAGGTATGGTGGCCCTGAAAAAGGCGTATGACCGTCGATTAAACAATCAGTGTAGTGAAAGGATCAAAGTGCTCCTTTTAGAGGCTCCTTTCATGCACAAATCCAAGGCTATGTAATACCGTGTAATTTTTGAACTGAGTTGTAATAAACAGTAGGCTTGGAACTAATATTTGCAGGTCATGAGGTAAACATTGCCCGTTACCTAAACTGAAACTCAGCTACGCCCCAAGGAGGAAATTTCCTAAACATTTATACTTAAAGCGATATCAGTTTCTCAATATTATCTTTGAATGTTAAGAAATACCGCTATATCATAATCATATAGGAAGTTAAGTCTTAATTAAAATAAATAAATAAATATTCCATAGTACGGGCTATGCCTAGTTTGGGATCAGTTGACCGTGTGTGATATGTCCGGAATATTTATTATAATTCCGGACATAGCACACAAGGTTAACTGACCCTAAACTAGGCATAGCCTGTACTATGGATACCAGAGACTGATATACATAATAGATAAATATTTAACACCCAGACACAGAACAAGCATCTATGTTCATGACACGAATATTTATCCAGTACGGGAATCGAACCCTTGACCTCTAGCGCAGAAGGCAGAGATACTACTAACTGAGCTATGAGGCCTGTCGGTCATATCTAAGAACGTATATCTTTAAAACCTATCAATATACAAGGAGTATCATAATATTTAAACTACTATCCCAAAAGGGGCTTATTCTATACCCCACGAAGTATAGCGTCATGTCACTAATTCTTTCTTGGTCATCCGGTATTAGGTCAGTGACCAGGTCAAGGTGTGGTGGCACTGACAAGGGCCTATGACCGTCGGAGAGGGAATCAGTGTAGTGAATGGATTACAGTGCGTTCGTGCACAACTTTCGAGAATCGAATCTTCAGGCCGAGACTTTACCTAAACAAGGTTAATAATAATGTATTTTGTCTCAAACTACCAGAGTTCCATTCCAGCTAATTTATAATTTTGTACAAATTACTTGGAAGCGCGACTTTCTTGAAAGTTATATCTGGAAAATTCCTGAGTACTAACACAATAGAGAAAGCACTTAAAGTGTCCACTTGAATTAATCTGCTTAAAATAAGCTTCGTGTAACAAGTACTTCATGCTATTAAGAGTTTTAGTGGTAAAGTCTACTGTAAACTGAAGTAACACAGCACATTAGTAAGAGTTTTTTGTATGACCTCTTGGTAGCATTTTCGTAGTGTAGGTAACTCGCGGCTTACTTGGCTCCATGAACACGTATTGACTATAATAATAATAATATCTTTATTTCAGGCTACTTGACACATTACACAAAAATGTGTAACAAGCCATGGCCCATATTAATTAATACCTTACAGACTAACATACATATAATGTACTATGTATTTCGTGTCGATAAGGTTTCTTAGCCTTACGATTGTATAGGTGCTGGCCAAGCCTACTCCATCTTAATATATTCCAAGCACTCCTCAAGCATGCATTATTCTATACCTATGTGAGATAAAAAGTTCAGTTAATCAGTACTCATTCGCGTAACTACTTATGCTTTAGTAGATAATACACCTTAGATAAAATAAATATACAAGATAAAGTTGTTTAGTCAACAACCTTTTTACTTTGGCATTGTTTAAAATCTCTGACAGTAACTTGTATGTCCCTTTTCAAGAACCTTATGTTCACTTCTAGTACATTGCTTGTGAAAAGAGAATATTTCGTTCTATTGTAAAAAAGTACCAAACAGTTTTCGTTCTTTGAAAGTAATTTATCGATGGAGTACAGTCTAGTGCTGTGTAATTTTTAATTGAATTTACCGAAAAATTTGTATTACTTGAAATGCATTTCTGAAAGCGTTCATACATACACTACTAGTTTCACATCTTTAAAGATTTCGAAGCGACTGTACGTGTTTGTACATGTTCATTATTAAGAACTCCACTATTAGACCAAGGGCTCATCGAATTGTGCCTTAACAAACGTTCTTGAGCCTTCCCTATCCCCCGATTTCGTTTAAAACGTCATCGTACCATCGATTACAGGCCTTCTGCACACCATAATAAGGTTCGTGGTCGCGTTTTGTTAAAAATGTATGTTAAGTAATAACATTCACAGACTACGTCAGAGTTACAATGGGGAGATACTCTTTTCTTCATGGCCGTGACAAGTGGCAATCGAGCGTTACCTCAAAAACGCATATTATTATTTATTATTTTATTATTAACTGCTATTTAAAACACGCAAACCTGATATCCAAAGATATTGCATAAGTACCTACTATACTAAAATCCGAAATGAGGAAATCCGAAGAAAAACTAAAGTCAGCAACATAGCTTTCAGAATTAGCAAGTTGAAATGGCAGTGGAAATGTCATATAGCTTTCAGAACCGTTCCCCATTATTCCCCAAATACCTGTTGGAGATAAAGGCTCTTGAATGGCGACCACGAATCGGACGACGCAGTGAAGGAAGACGAGAAGTCGGTAGATGGAGAAGGCTCCATACCGTTTGTCACAGCTTTCTTTGCTTGGCTAAAAATAAAAAAATAAATATTGTTCCAAACCAGGCGTGGGATATGATAAAATGTTTTGGAACTCTTCTTTTAAGTAGCAATATCCTGTGTTAGAGGAGACCTCTTTTATGTGGTCCGCATAGGAAAATTTGTATCCAGTAGTGAACGTCCTCAGGATGATAATGATGAAGTTCCTACTGGCACTTGTCTAAGGGTCCATGGTTAAATTAGTAGTGCTCGGCTTTAATCCAGGATAAACCTCGAACAAACGATCCGTGGTAAGCCTAAACGGTTTAGGATACAGATTAAATTTAACAGCCTCAATTTAGTTCTTATCTCTATGTAATTTAACTCATAGCTGATAGATTTTGAGGGAAACTCCTATTTATATATAAGTCGCTGAAGCTCTGATTCCTTTATGCCTTGGTTTTCTTAGCACCAGCGTTCGTCATGATGACCGTACCCAATCAAAGATGGCGTCTTATTATGTATTTAATACAAATAATAATAACAGGTTCACGATTTTTATTCCCAGGCATGGTAGGCAACCTCTCAGATCTCCAAGCGATCAGATCCTCGAATATGTCAGAGAGGGTAGTCAAAGGCACGTCCATACATTTTGGCACGTGTAATTTTACCCACAGGTTTAACTACATCCCTTCGCAGCTTACTTGTTTGCTCATGATGTTGTTTTTCGATGTTTGAAGCAAGAAAGAAAAGAAAGAAAGAAAATTTGTTTATTTGACCCACAACGCAGGTAGGTACAGTAGGTAGGTGGGTACATAGAAAAATACTTTATAGGTAGGTAATACACAACGCAGTAGGAAAACATAAAAAAGTAGGTAGGTAGGTGGCTAAGTGGTAGGCCAAGTAGTATGCGTTGTGTGAGGCAAATGGGTCCCGTCTCAGCATAAAGCTGCACCGAACGTAATATTATGTAAGTTGCGGCGCTGGTTTTCTGACGGGGCCTAGGCGATGCGACGTTAAGGACTTACTCATTGGTTTTCGAACCCACGAACTTCGCATCGAAAGTACGGATACCTCCTCCTACTACCCCCTAGTAGGAGGTATACCGCCCACTAGGCCAACATGGCTTATGCTTCAGTTGTTTCCTAAACGGGTGGAATCGTCAAGATACGTTCGTAATACAGCGGTACTGGTTCAACATCGTGTTGGTCTCTAAATTACGGTCATTGTAAGATGATGGCCGCTACTAGCAAACAAGAGCCAACAAAAGAGATTGAAGAACAGTTTCCGCTACTATGCACTTTTCCAATTACACAAAGCAATAAATTGAGGATTAAGTTTGCTAATGCAAACTTAACTACATAGAAAGCAGGTTTCCGGCGCGCCTCATACAACCTTATCTCGGTGCCGATTCCGGTATTTATGAATTGCAAGCGATCATAGATAATGCATGGTGCTTGTTTTTTATGAACTCAATGTCATTATTTGATATACTCTTACCTTTATGTAGAAATGCATTAAATTTCTATGAAACAGTTTTTTTAATTGTAACTATCCTATCATAAGAAAGAATAAAAATATATTTATTTATCATTGTAGAGATTTCGAAAGTGATTTTAAGGCTTGAAAAACTTGGCTTTGGCTGGATACTCTGTTTACTGTGTAAATGTGACAAATGACGAGTTCCATCATAAAACAAGTTTCTTTCATTAATGGAATCCGTTCGTCTGTTATTCCATTTTTAAACGATTCCATTTTTTATTCCCTCCCATTAATTTATATTCAAGATGGAAAGAAAATTAATTTCTGTTAGAAAGATAAAGACTGCAGTAGAGATATGTACCCTCTGAGAGAATACCTATTCTTGATAGATTCTGAATAAAATCGGTCGACTTTCAGACTACCTACCTACCTACTATATATATATATATAATTTGTTTTTACATAGGCATATTATTTAATATATTATATGTAGTTAAAATATTTAGTAGGTAAAATTTAATTTTTAGGTTGTGTGCACAACATTATATCAAAAATTTATTATAGATAAGTACATCTGATATACCCCTATTTAATCATATCCAGTCCACTCCATCCAAAGGTTGCCTGGTAGAGATCGCTACTTCAGCGATAAGGCCGCCCATTGTTCACATAGTTTAGTTTTTATTGTTTTTTTGTTAATTTTTGTACTTTTTATGGTGTGCAATAAAGCATTTTCTATCTTCTATCTATCTATCTCTACTCATCATCAATTGAAATCCGTAATCGGAATTGGCTTCATCGATAAAAATCTTAAAGCACATCTCTAGAAACTATGAGATTTTGACTTAAAATAGAGTCACGGATGATCGCAGTCACTCGTTCCCCATGATCTAATTGAACGTAGCTTTAACACTCAAATTAATTTTAACCATTTGCATGTAAGCACTTTGTATGCACCAGATGTTATGCCTTTTTGCATGACCGTAACGAGCGATTTTGTGTGCCATATGTGTATCTTGGTCATGCAAAAGTTATCAACAAAACATAACTCGGCATAGCAAAACATTACATAGTCACATAGTTGCATTACATGTATCATATCGCCCTGGTGGTCCCGGCTGAAGAATAGGCTGTACTACCCGTGGATGTCGTAAGAGGCGACTAAGGAAAAAAAGCTAAGCGATAGGCAGCAGTTCCTCAACAATAGCTACGCTCGCCAACCCGCGTGCCCAGCGTGGCGAATATGGGAAAATCCCCCAAAATGATTGAGAGCAGGTCGTACAAGGCGGGTCGCCCTGAAAATCTATGGAAACGACCTATGTTCAGACGTCCTACGGCTGAAATGATAATTATGATGATCAGAGAAATTGTGCTACCTACTATGTACCAATCTACAAACATCTTCCGGGCGTCTTGCAACCCTGAAAAAAAATTGGGTTTTAGTCGTGACCGATTTTGATGGCCTCTGTGGCGTGGCGGTCTATTACCCGACTGTTGCGGGTTTGATCAACGCAGCTTGACAATATTTACATGATCTGCAAAATGTGTATGAATCTGGTTAATTTGTGGTCTTATATCCAGGTCTCAGGTATCAGACTATTTAGGTGACTGTTACGTTTTATTTTGGCACCATACTAAAACTCAATCTTAGAATATTTTAGAAAGATTCTAAACTTTTCTAGTTTTTAATACAAAAGACTTGACCTAGGTCACAGTATTCGTATAAAATATAGCTCTGTGCCATTTGACAAGGCAATGAGGCAACAAATCGCGCTACTTTTCCAACGGACTTGGCTTCGATTAGCTTCATTCAGCCGTACCGCCCGCGGACTCTCGGCACCAAATGAAAGGTAAAGAGCCCAATATAGGGTGTAAAAATGTAGCTCTTAATTCTAGAAACAACTGTTTGCAACAAATGCACAACAGATGCTGTAACAACAGCATCTGTTGTGCATTTTGTAATGCAATCAGTTTTTTTTTACAGATTTACCTTATTTACACAGATTTACAGATATGGATTCCACTTTGACATTGAAATCCACATCTGTGAATGCACCGCTCGATTAGTAATCAATTATTTTTTTTCTGTTTTAGACGGTAAATATGGAAAAGTGGGGTTTGAAAGTCACGTTTAGTTTTTGGAAGTAGTATTTAAACACCTTGTACAGTGAAGACGCGTTTTATGATTGGCTTTTGGTGAGCTGGATGTAGAATTGTAGGTAGTGTAATAGGATTTTATCGTTTGAAAGCGATGTAATGCTTGTCAAAAAATTGTAAAATTTTCCTGTTTTTCAAGCCTGACTGACGCAATTGGGTTACCAGACCTGGTCATATTTAAACACCCACTTTATAATCATCTTCCACTGCCTGACTTCACACACAACTGAGCAAAGGCCTCTTGCAAGTAACGTCTCGTTGAACTGCGGCCTAATTTGACTATCTCAGTACCACACACCCCAACATTTATGTAACCTTTAAACTATTGACCAACACTTAGATGTCGTCTCGTTTTTCTCCACCTGTTATCACAAAGCCTCTCAATATATCTAGGGAATCTAGATAAAATCCATTTTTTGTACGCCAGGCAGTGGAATGATGGGATTGTGTTAAAATGGCATATGCTTGTGAGATGTCACGTGAATACTAACTTAGTAGGTAGGTATACTAAATTCCTTTATCGATATACCGTTAGCGTGAAAGGCAGCGAAGCATGAGGATCTTGTCTAGACTCTCTGATCAGTTCAATTTTCCATAATCCGGTTTCCAACGTCTTCGGCTTTGGTTCGTCTCATCGGATTTCAGTGCAACACTCAATGTTTGAGGTCTATGCTTGCTTTTCGTGTCACAGATTCGTTCTTGGTCATCCTGTATTAGGATCCAGGTCGAGGTATGGTGGTACTGAAAAGAGCCTATGTCTTGCAGTGAACTTCTACAGACTGATGATGATGACATTTTTAACTACGGCTGACGTCTTGCTTGCGTTTCAGAAATGTTCCAAACAGCACTAACCTCTAGACTGAATGAAAAGGGTTATGAAAACACCCAATAGGCGCCGAATGAAAAGATAGGCTCGAGGGTATTCTCGAGATGTGAGTGTGAGTGAAAGGGCGCGGGAAGTACGCGTGTTTGAGTTTGTATAGCTGAAAGGACTCAAATGTTTATTTCGACGACCTCGTTGGCGCTGCGGGCACTCCCGTCTGAGACGCACAGAGGTGTGGGTTCAATTCCCGCTGCGATACAAATGTATAATAGGCACCTACATATTTGCCTAATCGTGGAAGTCGTAAGAGGCGACTAAGGGAAAAATGCAAGGGCATGACGGGCAGCAGCGTCCTCTATATTAGGTGTATTAAAACGAAAGCTCTAACTGCGCTTGCCAACCCGCGTGAGTTGTGAGTATGGGCAAATTCCCTCACATGAGGAGGAGGAGGAGGAGGTAGGGCACAGCGAGATTTTCTCGTTCTGAATTGGAGCAGCCCGCCTGGAGAGGTACCTCCGTCTTACAGATCGCAGTCAAATAACATTATTTATTTCAAATAGTGTTGTGTTCCTGCGATGAGTTAGGTTGCCAGAGCTCAATAGGGGGGAGGGGGTTCGGGGTCGGCAACGCGTGCGTAATGCCTCTGGTATTGCAAGCACTCATAGGCTACGGTAACCGCTTACCAACAGGTGGGCCGTATGCTTGTATGCCACCTTAGTAGTATAAAAATAAATAAAAAAAGACATGATAGTAGATAGATAGCTCTGGAAATCTGTGGGGGAGGCCTATGTTCAGAAGTGGACATCCTACCTACAGCTGAAATGAAGATGATGATATGGAATTTGTGGGGCAATTACGTAACTTTGTTGCAATCAGTTTTTAACTTTGTTTTTGCAACTGAAACCTTTATCTAGAAATAAGTACAACAGACATAAAAAACCGTTCCTTTATTAAATCAAGTTGGAACTTTAAAAACAATTTATTAAATGATTTTATTAACTATTTACACACTACCTACTCTTCAACTATATTAGAAATCAACAATGTTTGATACTTTACGAAATTTTTACTTTCATTCACCCGGTTTACAGTATAAAGCTACGTACAAACCAACGAGTCCAAGTGACTAAAGAGCGTGAGAACAATAAATGTTGTCACTTTAGACAGTTTTTACTAACATCTCACTGGCACTCAGCTATTTATCGTGCGTTTGATCGAGTCATCACGTGTTGAGTCGCTTTAGTCGCGTTGGTTTGACTCGTAGCACACAGATCAATAAAACAAACTAACATTGATAGATATACATTCTATTTTATAATTTACAGACATTGTTTGAGCTTCTGTAATATTGGTTAGCAAAACCCACAGAACATAGTAACTACAGAATCGATATTGATTTAGTAGCTCTCGTTTTGTGTGATATGAATAGCTAACTAAATTTACTGAGCATTCGGCATACATTGGGTTTGTAAATAATGTGATCAACGATGTATTCACGTGACGGTGACGGTTATACCTACTTGTAGTTTACATTGTGGTTTCATTGACGATAAATTTGTTATTAGTGTTGAAAAGCTTGAAATGATATAGATACCCACGCAAAAAAAAAAAACAAATAGGTACATACACATGTGAGAGAAAGATAGAAAAGAATAAGTTTAAATTGACAGGTAGGACCTATATGAAACAGTCAAGAACAATTCAAGATCTTATAAGTGCAAGTAGTAGCAGTACCTCATGGGTACACAAATATCAATATAATGTGTGCCTATACCATTATACTTCGTACAATATGTATATAGTGCGGTTTAGTGATAAACGAGCGAACTTTACTGGCTTGCCATAAAACCACGTATTACTCGGCCGTCGATCGCACCCGATAGGATTGGAATGCGATACAATGCCGCATAGTCGAGGAACTAGATAGGGGTTCCGTTTTATGTTCTAAGCCTTCAGTTTTCCCCATCTGAAAACATGTATCAGGCACTATAAGCGTCCTATTCTTCCTACTATTGTTATATATGCAAACTTTTTGAGGATGTTTAGATGTTTGTTGTTCAATCACGCCCTAACATCCGAACGGATTTGGATGAAATTTTGCACAGAGATTTATTATAGTCTAGAATAGCATATAGGATTTTTATCTTCTTCTTTTTATCTTCATAGATGCCACGCGAGCGAAGCCGCGGGCGGAAGCCAGTTGGGTAAACATTTTGAAGCCTTAGGCTGTTTTTCCAAAAGGGATGTGCACGGAAGCTGAAAGATGATTGAGGAATAGGATTGGTTTCATTTTTCTAGCTAAGCAAAGGACAGCTCTGATGGAAAGGGCTTAGCAGACAGAGGTTTCTAGGAATGCACGAGTGTGATTGGAGCTGAGAATAGGTACAAAGAATGTGTTTCCAAAGCTCCGCTATACGTCTTTGTGAATTTCTCCACACAGCTTTGGTGGAAAGTCACTGGGATTTTTCAGCATTGCATCCAAATTAAGTTCGGTCTGTCAAGTGCAATGCGGTGTGACAGATCAGAGGGAGAAGTACTGTAGGTATACATTTCAGTACCTTCAAAATGATACTACGATAGATAAAAAAAAGTTGTAAAGCAAACATAAAAAATTTACAAAGCAAAACTTAAAAAAATATCTACTGTAACATTTTAACATTTTCTGTGTAAAATTTTCTTTTCTCCATTTGTAATGTAATGCATCATTTTGAAAATTATGAATGTATACAAACTGTACACAAAACTAACTGTACAAACTGTGGTGACTGTACACAAACGCAAGCTTTATTTTACAAAGAATAACATTAGTTGATCACTTCCGTATTATCTCGGACCGAAATCGGATGCATTGCGTAAACACCTACCTAGGAAGGATAAAAAACAAATTCGGACATAATTATCACACGCGGTCAACTGATCCCAAACTAGGCATAGCCTGTACTATGGGTACCAGAGACTGATATACATAATAGATATATATTTAACACCCAGACACAGAACAAACATCTGTGTTAGTCACAAATGTTTGTCCAGTGTTGGAATCGAACCCGCGACCTCCAGCGCAAAAGGCAGAGTTACTACCAACTCAGCTATGAGTTCAGAGGATGTAAAGGCCCTTCGTTTTAAAATTCCTGTCACCCATGTACAAGTAAAAAACAACTTTAAGCTTATGTATTAGATCGTAAAATAAACAAACAATCAACATTTTATTTATAAAACAATTCTTTAATATTTACGAATGTTAATCAACAACACATGAAAATGCTTGTGAAAAATAAAGAACTATAAAATTCATTTTTTTAATATCATTTTACTACAAACATTTTCGACATCTAGTTTCATTTATTTGGTCTTAACATTTCTATTGATATACTATTTATATTTACTGATGTAGGATTTTAGTAAAATTTTATTTACAAAGTATTAAACTTTAACACGTGTGTTATTTTAAACCAAATATCTCTTGACAAAAACTTGTTACTTTATAAAGACTTTGGCCTTCTCAACTTTAATTTTCATTCAGATGTCACGAACAAACTTTGGAATTTCAAACTTCACTTTGAACTTTAGTCTTTATCTCGAAACTTCACTTTGGACTAATAATTATCAATAATATTTACACTATACAAATACTTTATTTATATCCACTTGAACGTTTGGGCGACTACAGTTGCCTAAAAAAATGTTGAGTTGAGCGTTAGGGCGACTAGAGCGGCCCCGTTCACCTGGTAGACTTTTTGCATAATAACTGCGTCCAACTCTATGAAAGTTGCCCAAAAACGTCACTAGATAGCTCTTAAATAAATTTTGCGTCTATTCTAACCCAAGAAAACCATACCTGGCAACAAAAATATTGAGAAGAAAATTAAAAAAAAAAGCTTGTTGATAACTTTGCGTTTTGTGAAGTGAGTCTGTTGTTGAAAATGTAAGTATTTCTTGTTAAATTAGCCTTATTTATATAGAGTTATATATCAAAGTAATCCTCAAAATGAATGCTACAAGAATATTTACAAATATCTTCTGTCCATCGCCTGTTACGGCAAAAATTCGACATCAAACAAAATGGGAAATTTTTTGTAATCCAACCTGTATTGTCGAGTTTAAATTTTTATTTTTAATAAATAGATTGATAGTTGAAATATTGGTTTTTCACATACATTGAATGTAACAATTTTACCTATTAATAGGTATTTTTTATTCAAGCCTAGCTATAGTAGTTACCTAGTTATCACGCTTTTTGTTGAAAATTAATTATGCGCTCGGCGCCGCGGAATCCCGATCACGCGGCCGGACGTTCTAGAGGGGGACAGCTGTCGAGCTCGGACGTTCAAGTGGATATGAGAGTACATGTGTAAATAGTAGCGTAGGGAATCTGAAACTGCCCTGCATAGCAGCTGTTTTCTATGATTTTATTATTCAGTTAATTCGATATCACGAACAAACCGCATAACTTTAAAACTTCACTTTGAGCTTCAGTCGTTATCTCGAAGCTTCACTTTGAACTACATATAATTTTATCACTGATATTAACACTATACAAATATATTTATGTATATGAGAGTACATGTGTAACAAAGTAGTGTGGGGAGTCCGAAACTGCCCGCCCATTGTGCGCTGCCCTGCATAGCAGCTGGAGTTTCACCTGTGGGCAGAAAAGTTAGTTATTTAAAAAATACAACCTGTCCATTGTGAAACATATTTATATTTAGTTTTTCGTAGGATTAAGGAATGTTAAAACAGGCTTTGCAACTTTTAGCCCGTCGTTTCTGTTACGCTGGCGTCGTTCAGTTCACGAGTTGCCTGATCTGAAACACACTTGGCCAATTTATTTCGTTCAATTGCTATTACGATACACCTATACTGCCTAAAAAAAGTTTTTTGTTTTAAAATCCCATTTAAACGGATTTTTTTTTGTTTCAAGGGGAAAATGAGACAAAAATTTACAAAATCTTCTCAAAGGGTATTATGGAACTAACCCCATAGGGGTTAAGTTTCGGGAATTCCTTTCTTCTTTTTCTTTCAACCCCAACTGAAAGCTGCCCCCAAATTTCATATTCAATCCCCCAATTTTGATAGCTGGCTGACGTAAATAAGCATTGTTACATCAGCCAAGCACGTTAGCATTTTACGTGTTTAGATAATTATGTGGCAGTTAATCAATCTTTAATTTATAACTTTCATGAAATTGAAGGTATTTCTGTTACTCACGAAATAGCGTGCTACTTAAAACCTCATATCAATCCTTACAACCGGAATACTAATAAAAACTTACCCTAAAGAGGCAACTCCCAAAAATTATGTAAAACTATGCAGGAAAGGTCAACTTATGTTATGAGAATCGGAATGAATAGAGAAATCTGGTAGGAAGTCTCAGTGTGGGTCCCTTATGGTAATTGCATTGCGGTGTTCAGTGCGTATTCAGTGCTCAGCGGTTTGGGAAACAAGCCACGTGTGATCTCACCGTGAATGCCTCTTAATTTTCTAAAGTCCGCAGGATGTGGATCTTAAGATGTGTACGTTAGTTAGTAAAATTAGGTACTGTAAAAGGAAACCTGATTGCGAATCTAGGTCTGCGGGAATCTTTACGTGTGGAGCATAAATTATATAACAGTGTGGGAGGTGCCTCAACTTTCGAATCGTAGGTTGCAGGTTGAAATCCCGGTCGTGAACAATTAGATTTTTGTATGTGCGCATTAACACGTGCTCAGAATAGTGAAGGATAATATTGTGAGAAAACCTGCGGCTTAGCACGTATTGACCAAGTCTATCCTGTGGATAAGACCGACTAGACAGAGAATGGTATTGGCTTTGGCAATTCTACTTCAAATAAACGTGTCCTAGGCACTACAGCGTCCTTTAGAGTCCGGGTTAGAAAAAGTTCTACCTGGCGTTGTATAAATTATCTAGAATTAATGTAATTTACTTTACTTTTGGAACATAATAGTCGAATAGTGAGTTCTGAGATTCACAATCAAGTGAAAAACATGTATTTAGCTAGATTTATGTAGGAACGAGTACGTTAATGAATTTTTTTAACTATAATTTAATATGAAAGTGAATAATTACTTACCTCACATTTGAAAATAGCTGCATTTTTGCTTATTAAATGTAAAAAAATACCAAACCATTCCCTGATTAATAAGCTCAAAATAAAGCATACCACAGTGAACCCTCATAATTTGAAGGTTTTCGTGACTACAAATCATAAAATAAATAAATTTAACGGCCATTTTCGCGATAATTATGTTTATGCCCGTAATTATTCTTTTTGGTGTTGCTATTAGCACAACCAGTATTCCCTTAAATATGGTTTCCCCTTTACTAAATTTACGATGTTTGTTTTTCGTTTTATCGAATACTTTAATGAAATAGTCAAGAAAAAAATGAACAGCAGCATTGTCTTTTACGAAAATTTCGATAATGTAACTAATAATTCCTTATAAAAACCTACAGATTTTACGACCAAACTTTAATAATCATTTATACAATGAAATCGCATTGATCATTTTGAAACATCTTAAATCTAGTTGAATTTACGCCTGTTCTTTGCGACTAAGCCTAGAAGATACAGGCACGACACCACGGCTAGGTTAGTTTTTATAGCGATCCATAATTATTTCCAAGTTTTTTTGACATCTAAAGAATTTGATATTATCGTAAAGTTAGACAAAAAGTGATAATATCACATCGCATGGGACCTTGTTATAGAAGCGTACACATTTCCATTAATATGACACTAGCTTCAACCCGCGGCTTCGCTCGCATAGTACCTACATAAAAAGTAGCCTATATGCTATTTTAGGTATAGCACTTTATCTATTCCAAGTTTCAACAAATCGGTTCAGCCGTTACGGTGTGATTGAATAACAAACATCTTCACAAACTTTCACATTTATAATATTAGTAGGATACTCTACATTTTACATTTATAACATGTACAGCTACAAATAATAACGAGTTATTTATATAACTTGATTGACCTCAATTCGTTGGGTAAATGACAAAACGCTATTACATTTTGCCATGTACCCAACCAATTGAAATTTTGGAAGCGAGGCCATTTTTATTTCGGCACATCAATTTAAAAACCTCTTGCGAACCATTCTGTACATAACTGCTTCTACATACAGATTGTTATAGCTTGCACGGGCTGTATAATTTGTAGTATTGTTAGGTAAGTGCTTTGAATCAAAGTAATGAATACATTAGTATGATGCCACAACACGTACGGGCGTCACGTGACATATCTGGGGCCATCAGTGCTTAGGCGTGATTAAGATACTGTGTGGCTGAGGGCTGATGTTGCGTGACTTTGACGGAGGTAACGAAGACATACGCATCCGTTTTATAAAAGCTAGAGAAAAGCCTGCGACTTTTCCTTTGATTTACATACCATTTGCGAGTTTGTTCAGGCAGTGACAAAAGTTGAATCTCGGCAATTATATTTGCTTACCAGTAAGAACATGGACTCTCGCCGTCACCGACTGAGCATTGTCCGGCGCGCATTGATAAGCGCCCGCGTCCGACGTACGGGCCGACTGAACTAGAAGTCTACTGCTGCTGTGAATGCCCTTCTCCGTCACTAGGGATATGCCCCCTCGTGTCGAGTCGAAGTTTATTGTCTGGGGGCAAAAATGAGAGATTATGGAATGCGTGATCTGGCGAAATGCCCGCTTGATGTGCAGCCAGCTTGTTCAAGCCATTTAACTTGCCTTACAACTATACTGTATAAGTATAAACTAGAGCATCTCCTTCAAAGCATAAGCGTGATCCACTAGCCATTAAATCGCTAGGAAACCAAAGCTTATCAGGTATATGGA
Organism: Anticlea derivata; assembly: GCA_947579855.1. Classification (NCBI taxonomy): domain Eukaryota; kingdom Metazoa; phylum Arthropoda; class Insecta; order Lepidoptera; family Geometridae; genus Anticlea; species Anticlea derivata. Next base: position 3,394,635 of record OX388266.1, read on the forward strand.
ATCATCTATTAAAAATAGATACGGTTTACGGTTTAAGATCATTTATTTCTCAAAAGATTTAAATCTAAAATCACTTACTGAGAAACCTTATTATTATACTACACAAGTATTTACACATTAAAATACAGTGAGCGCTACAAAGTAAAATTTTCTAATTAATAGGTTAGAAAACAATCAAATTATTACATAAAAAGTTACTAAAAATATGGCAAAAAAATAAAAGATGTGGGTACATTGATTGGGTAGATGATTCCATAAAATCATTATGATGAGAGTTATTCATAAAATTGAAAGCCATCCCGATATGGGGTTATTCCATCAACAAAAAGAAACAACTTCACATAACAATCTCACTTATTTACCCTCAGTATTATTATATTATATTCAACCTTCATTATTAGTAGGTATTGTATTAAGGTACAGATTAAATAAAATCAAATAACATCGAGTAATGAATTCTGGCAATCATTCTTATATAAAACCAATAGCGACAAAGTAACGAAAATCGATCATAATTACGATGCGAAAATTGCCTTAGCCGTTATCCAACCGGTACAAGGTAAATGACGTTACGTGATAAACTGTGCCAGGTTTTATAAGCTGTCAGGGGGTGTTACCCGTTTACAGCACAACGTAGCCTGAACGATGTTAACGTAATGAAATAAGTCATGGTGTATTAGTAAGGAGTAAGTACGAGTATTATCGTTGTGAGGAAAATTTTCAGCAATATTTTCAACCGTGAAGAAATATATTAAATTTAAGCGAGGTAAAGCACAGCGAGATTTCCTCGCTCTAAATTGGAGCAGCCCGCCTAAAGATACCTCCGCCTTACAGAAGATCGCAGCCCAATAACATTATTTGCTTTAAATAGTGTTGTGTTTTTGCGGTACGGTTGCCAGAGCTCTTTATTGATGGGGGATTCGGGTTGGCAACACGTGCATGATGCCTCTGGTATTGCAAGCGTTCATAGGCTACGGTAACCACTTACCAACAGGTGTGCCATAAATTTGATTGCCACAATAGGTAGGTATTTAAAAAAATATTGTGAAATTGTGCTATTATAATACAAAACAATACAAATACAAATGTTTTATTTTCTCTAACTTAAGTAACATAGTTATTGTAACTGTAGTTGATGCCTCCTTTTAAGTATATAAAAATACCAGTTTTAGGAGATATCGCTCTTCCATAACGTACTTAGTTTAAAATAACTTAAGGGAAAATAGACAATACTTAAACCTTTAAATCTGACTAAAGATACCAACCGTTAAACGGGACCTTCATAATAGCAATTGTAGTTGTTGAACCTTAACATTTCTATATTTCGTATTTTCCTACTAATAAAATTATAAATGTGAAAGTTTGTGTGCATTGTGTTGATATCACTCAGTGCGCAAAGGCTGTACGGCTCTAAAGATGAGGTTAATTATTCCAAATCTCATGAAAATCCGTTCATCCGTTACATTAAATCCTGGAATATTCATATCATAATGTATACCAGGCAAGCGAAACCACGGGCGGAAGCTAGTTTTTATAAAACTGTATAGTTTACCTAAGTATTTTATTCGGTACAGCGTAGCTAAGTGACATTTATGAGACAGGTAAAGTAAGAATTACTTTTCCTTTAGTTGTTGAGAAATTTTTATTTAATCTTCTTACTTAGTATAAAATCTGAACGACGACAGGAAGCTCTTACACCCTGGTAAATAGGAGACGGAAAGTAGATACTATTAGAGTATTTAGATGACATTGTGTAATCTAATCCAATAGATTAAAGTAAGGCCTTATTGCATCTTTTCTAGATGATTTATATTATACATGTATGATTTATGATAGTAAATAGCGTAATAGACAGCAACAGTGAAGCTTTATCATGAACAGTTTTGTTAATTACATTCGTTAAATGTGTCGGTGCATTTCCTTCGTTTTAAACTTTATTAAACAAAGAATTGAATGAAAACACAGACAACATTTCCGTTTAATATCTTAAAATAAGACGGAAAAGAATTCGAAGTCGGAAAATGACCCGTATTTTTATAAAATATTCGAATAAAATGTCTTCGTAATTGTTTCTATGAGCTCTGCTCCGTGAGATAGGAAAATTGTTGACTCTGCAAGCTTCGGGTCCGACAGAATAGAATACTTGTACCTAAATGCTCTTTCAGTTGTGATTTAGTTGCGACGATTTAGCAACGCTGCATTTTGTAAGGCAAATTCTGGGGTATTCTGGGGATTCTATCAGGTGTTTTTGGGGAATGGTGATTGCACACGGTTATTTAACAGATGCTTATAAAGATAAGATTATCTTGCAAAAGAACGTTGGATTTGCACCGCGGAGCTTTGGAAAGAAAATGAGATGTTATTTTGAGCATCAGGAAGTTTCGGAAGCCAAGCCAGCCTCACTGGCCCATGGGGGGAGGATGGGTGGAGCGCCATGCTCTGGCGCTCCTCCCATCATCCCGCACTGGATCAGCGTGATGAGTAATGGTCCAATTACCCCCCCCCCCTATGATTTTGTTATTAACCTCTTTGGGAGAGGCCTTTGTCCCGACTTCTACAAGCTGACGAGATGAAGTTTATATGAGATATCATTGAGTGCATATTTTCGAGTTACCTATATCCAACCAGTCTCGCCATATCCCTTAAAGAGCTAGAAGCTCTTCTTTATGGGTTCGTACGTCAGGTATGTGTGTGCGTGTCTAATCCAGGCTAATAAACGTAGATTATACGGGAAGAAAATGGGACTGAGGGGATCCTAGATCCGAGCAAAATGCTCAAAGTTTTAATCCCGGTACGTACAAAATTCTGTGAAGCAGCCAGCTAATGACGAGTTCAGTAACTAAATGGAAGCTATTGAGACGTGGAGGTCTCGTTTATTAACTGCTAATGCCTTTGAAGAAATATACAATCTGCGAACTTCATACCTATTTAGATAAGCTTTTAGTTTTATTGGCGTTTCAGATTTCTACAATTCACATAATTTGTAACTTGTTTGTTTCTATTTTAAACGTTGAATGCACCCCATATTTTTCTGTCGAATAAACTTTAACGAAATCGAAATCTATTCTGAAAGAGCTTCGACTAACCAATTAAATTCACAATAAAGTCAGTTTACTACAACTCAAAAGAAATGTCTTTACTTTAGGTAGGTACTAATGGAAAAATATTTTCTGGAAAAAATAGCTTTGAAACTCGCAATTTTTTACAAAAACTAACCAAAATTCCACTACCTCTTCATCACGACAAATCCACTCAATTTCTCCGAATCGTACAAACGCGCTGAAAACCCTCGGCCGTAAATTTACCATTCTACGCAATACCGTTTTGCAAATTCACACCGTGTACCGCAGAATACGAGAGTGAGATTCTAAATAGTGTAGTATAATCTATACAACGGTGCTACTGGGATGCCACGTCAATTCAGTCAAAGACTCTACCGCGTTACTTCCACATTTTATCTTATTGGGATCCTAAGGTATTTAATGCATCATAATTTTGCTACCCAATTCAGGTATTTTAAGTACCCAAAATACCAAATGTATGTACAGACAAAACTTGTGATCGTGCATTTACCAAAATTGTGCCTTCAACTTTCGTTCTACCAATAATCTGTAAGGATTTTAACTTATCGTTTTGTAATACTTTTACTAAACTTTAAGCAATGCTGGTAGAAATATGAATTATCGAAGAACATAAAGAAGAACATTAAGTACCTAAATAAATATTATGTAATAAATTGAAGGTTCTCGAATCGACCACGAACCAGACGACGCAGTGTTTGAAACCCCAAAAAGTCACTTGGATCACTTTATAAACAGCATTTTGGATCCCTCAATTTTTTTTTGTGTGTTCCAAACGCCCAGATTATAACTCCACAGACAAAATATGTTTATACCAGAACCCTCCGACGAGCGTTACCCTATCGCGAACGTTAGTAGGACACAAGGGAATGTATATTCCATGAACATATTTTAGTTCCATTTGTACTATTTCTATTTCGTACCTCAGCGATAGCCGAATCGCAATTAGCGTGTGCCGAATGCATTCATACGTGAAACGTGAATTCGGGATACAAGCGCATTTGAATTTTGGTATCTCGCGGTGTGCTGCTGTTTCGAACGCTTAGTTGAAGTTGAAAATTAATGGAGAGAGGTATGTGTTAATTGAAAATCTTAGCCAAGCGTGGAGAGATGATGAGTTTACACGGAATTTAACGAAATAGGAATTGTGCCTGTTGGACATTAGTTATTTTTAAAAGAAAATAAAACAGGCATGTTGTTTTTAAAAGAAAATAAAATGAACTTTATTGCCAACTTGGCTGTAGTAGAATAAGCTCTTTTTGGTATAGATATTATGAACCACCTTGTATAGAAATCTACAATTTCGTTTCTTTTCATACAACGCCGCGCGTGGTGTGTGCGGCCAAAAAACTACTTCACTAATTTTATTACTGTAAATAGTTATCATCATAATCATCATCATCAGCCTGTAGAAGTCCACAGCTGGGCATAGGCCTTCCCTTAGAGTTCCCGGAAAGAGTTCCATGATGAACGGTCTTGAGCCTTCTCCATCCGCCGACTTCCCGCAACTTTCGCAATGTCGTCGGTCCATCGGGTGGCCTTCTAACAGTCGAGGAGTCAGGACTTCTCGACTATAAAAATAACATCATTTATTGTGCAGTCAAAATAGAACCTTATGCTTTTCTAGAAAGATGAGCAGTGTAAAAAAATCGTTTCTGCAACCCTAATATTTAAATTCATCAGAAAGTGGCGTTAAGGTTACCTACATACTCGTAGCTTATGGTAATTCGAAAACAATTGAACATTTATACCCAATTCCAACCGCGAACCGCATTGAACCTAATCCGAAAATAATGTATGTGCGCAAACAAAGGCATCAATCTCATATTTAAATATTAACCTTACCTTCCTATGGGTCGAGTTTATTGTTCGGTTTGGACGAACAATGCATGTGAATTTGATGGGAGAATGTAGGAAGCCTATTATAGATTTATAGAGCAATCCAGGTTGAAAGCTCAAATATACAATATTCTTGTCTTTGAAGGTTATAAGATGGCCTTAGACACTTGAAAGAAACAACAAGCTAGCAAGTAACACAAAAAACATCGCATGTTGTTAAATTAAATCCTAGTAACTTATAAATTCAGCGAGCTATGGAACGGCCTATGCTTGGAGTTTCTCTCAAGGATAAAATCCGTAACGAGATTATCCGACAGAGAACTAAAGTCATCGACATAGCCCAGAGAATAAGCAAACTGAAGTGGCAGTGGGCTGGTCATATATGCCGAAGAACAACCAACTGGGGTAAACGAGTTCTCGAGTGGAGACCACGTCTAGGTAAACGAAGTGTGGGGCGCCCCCCGGCTAGGTGGAGCGATGACATACGAAAGTAGTAAGTGTAAGGCAGTAAGTGGATGACAAGAGCCGAACACCGGGCTCAGTGGCGTGTATCGGGAGAGGCCTACGTCCAGCAGTGGACTAATGTGGGCTGATGATGATGAACTAATAAATTTGAGAACCCCTAAATTAAAATAATAGACAAAAACAGTGCATCGGTAATTTCACCTGCGTCGGCACGTAACGTGAGCGTGCGGCGAGGTGGAGCCACTCGATGCCAAACATCACCCGTCAGCATACCTACAAATACGACTGACACAGTTTTACAGGTAATTGACCGTCCGATCCCGATGACCTCGGCTTTCGGAACGTCAAAATCGCAACCTGCAACGATTGTGCCTTCTTCTACTGCACGTTCTCAACAGCAGAGGAAGAGTTACGCACAAGTGTCCCGCCAGACTCAGCCGTCGCCCCTGGTTCCCAGCGCTGAGACACAGCGAAGAGTTATATCGAATGCAAAGAAGCCCGTTGGTGCGCAAAAGGTTGACGAGGACGGCTTCATCTTGGTCGAGAAGAAGCGTCGACCAAATTCATCGCGCAACCAACGTGGGACCGCCCCCCGATCTCCGCTGTCACTGGAGGTCGTAGAACCGACCATCGGGATCTACATCTCCCGATTGGATCCGAATACTACTGGGGAGAGTGTTCTCCGGTATGTGGAAGAATGAGCCCGTCGTCGGATCAGTTCAGCTCCAGAGGTTCTTGTACATGGCCTGAAACGCCTGGAGTCGAGTAGGGCGACTAACTTCAAGTCCTACGTGCTCCAGGTAGCTGCCAAGTACAAAGAGGTGTTCCTCGCGCCTGAATTTTGGTCAGCTGGAGTTGTCTACCGTCGCTACAGGGAGGCGCTCACGATCAAGAAAGTCCCTGACTCTAGATGTGGTGTAGTTATTTAAGTTTAATATTATATGTATGTTAGTCTGTAAGGTATTTATTAATATGGGCCATGGCATATTACACATGTTTGTGTAATATGTCAAGTAGCCTGAAATAAAGATATTAATATTAATAATAATAATAAATTGATTGCTAGAATGTTTTACCCGTTTTCTTACCTTTCCCCTGTGCGTCCAGTTGATAGTATTCGGTGGTTCAGGCGTGTGCCTGACGATACACGTCAGGTTTATAGTAGACCCTGCATATATGAAGAGGTCCGGCCCGCCCAGCACCTCTGTTTCCGGTTCTAAGGACAAAATAATCAATTACTTGTGATATTAAATGTGAAATTCCTTCGTTCTGATTGTGACACATGTTGGCCGTGGTGGCCCCGGCTGAAGAATAGGCTCCTCCATATCTACCTATCCGCGGATATCGTAAGAGGCGACTAAGGGAAAAAAGCTAGGGGATGGGCAGCAGCGTCCCTCATTTTAACAACAATAGCTCTAACTGCGCTCGCCAACCCGCATGCCCAGCGTGGTGAGTATGGGCAAATCCCCCCACATAATAAGGAATTTGCTCTGCCTGTGGTGGAGGCCATGTTGGACGTCGAACGGCTGAAATGATGATGATGATGATGATGATTCTGATGTTTGAATATCACATACAGAAGAAATGAATCCGTAAAACCTGTCTGGCAAAACTCCCCGGTTTGTGTAACGTAAATATCTAATAACTTTACAAACTATTGTAAAGTATTTATTTATAAAGCCATTGGAGAAACAAGGTTAAAATGTCCCAGCGTTCTTTCATCATCCAGATGGATGGAACTACATCTACTATTTCAAATCGTTAAATGTTTAATCTGTACCTGAACTAAGCAAAAAATACTTTTGGCACTAAAACAATTCAAGTCACATTATAAGAAACAGCTGCGATGTCCTAAAGTGTAAGCATTAGTATAAAAGCGCAATGCGAAAGTTCATTCACACCCATTTGGCTCTGGGCCAATCAAAATACCTCCAGTAAGTAAGTATCAATTTCATCCTCAGAGTAAAGTTTGGGAAGTGCTGAAGTGCTTCCCATGGCACATACATAGATTAAATTCGAAACTTGCTTACGCTTACCGGGATTAGTAATGCCAATTTGGTAAAGGATGTTAATTTTGAGTTGAGTTAACTTTTGCATACACACCATAGCTTAAGATATACTGACTCTGGCTAACAAAGGTAGAGGGTAGAGTTTGCTTTGCGCTTTTTAGTTCTCATGCTCTCTTCCTACGATAAGACCTATCGGATAAAATTTAAAATTTACTTTTTTTTCTCTTTACTCATTGTCATATTATTATAAGGACAAATCAGGTCTTGTTTGTTCCTTAGAAAAAAGTCTTCATTCTTAATTTGTTTTATTCAAAACACCATCCAATGCTGTAAGTGCCCCAAGCACGAATAATTAGCGATAGCGTTACGCTCTTACGCTGCGATAGCAAAGTCATGACATCAGCGATTCTTGAAATACTCTAAATTTGATTGGTTAATATTTGACATATGATGGGCTGTGCTGGCCCCAGCTATGCATGGAAGTAGTAAGAGGCGACTAAGGGTACACAGCTAGGAGACAGGCAGCACCGTCACCTATTTTCACAAAAAAAGCTCTATCCACGCCAACCCGCGTGCCCAGCGTTGTAATATGGGCAAATTCCCACATATACGAATTCGCTTTGGAATCTAAGGGGGAGGCCATGTTCAGCAGTGAACGTCTTAAGGCTGAAATAATGATGATGATGAATATTTGACATTTGCTATCGTGTCGTAAGCGTAGCGCTTTCGGTAATCATTCGTACTCAGACCGTAGTTCATTATATAGCAAGATATATTTCACAAAAGATGTGAATGCTCTCCCTCGGATCAGATCAGGTCACATTTAGCTATTATTCCTTCCAAAATGTATGAAGAGGACATTCAGTTCAGACACGTTTTACCTTTCCTGTACAGACGAGATTTCGTTTTGGTTTTTCTTTTATACCAACTGATAAGACGGGATGTTGAATTTGCTCTTTATTTAGGAAACTCGTAGGTTTTTTCTATGAATCTATATGTTTGAGATTTCTTTTGTTTTTGGGATACTTTGAAGAGCTTCCATATTGCGCCGTGAATGCGCCGCTCAACGCAAGCGTCTGATGACCTATCTGCGGCAGTGGACTTCTACAAGCTGATGATGATGAGATTATAGTATCATAAGCGTAACGCTATAATGTAGGTATTATTCGTGCCTGGGGCACTGAAATTAATTTATTCGAATCAGCCATCGTCCCTAACTTAATTTAAGATTCCAGCAAGTGTAATTACAATAACCTAACCTTATTAGTTTTTAAGATCCAAGGTTCCAATGACAGACCAAGTCTTTGTAGTCATTGATTATAACTTGGTCTACGGAGTTCTCTTTGAATATTAAACCGTGGTTTCAAAAGAAGGTAGTGCCGTCGTTTGTATTATTATGAATATCGCTGATGGTCGAGGGTGGACGGCGGGCGACACTGTTCTCTTAGGGAACAAGTCTTAAGGGTGACTTCAAACAGTTTTGATTAAAGAGGAGGTCCTGTTATCTCAAACCCGCTGAACCGTTCAGTTCAGTTACTGAATATAACAAGTGAAGGTTAAACCACTAGTCTTCTAGACGAGTGGTTTGTCCCGAACTGAGAACTAGAGATGTCTGGTGAAAGTTGGTGCTTCGATATTTAAACCTTGAAAATTGCACCTTTAGCATTTTGTAATAACCAATCTTACTTGAACTATGAAGTTACTGAAACATACCAAATGGAAGCTTCACTATATATTGGCTTATAATATAATACTGTGGTAGCCCAAACCCATGGCATTGAATGAAAATAATATGGTTTTAGGAATGTATGAACCAAACTCTTTCATAAAACACTCCACTTTCATGTATTTGTATTAATTTTTTTTAAACCCCGAGCTCTTCGCTCACTTCCAACATAAGAATAATAATTCTAGATGTGTGCTAGTAGAATGTCTGCGACTTCGCTTGCGTGACTTGTAAACGTGAAAAAAATATAGACTTTCGACCAACAATTTTTTTGTTTTCGGAGCTGACCACTTTTGTAAAGCTTTTGAGAACACTAATTCAGCTAACATCAATACAAATCCATTAGTTCACCTACGACTTGAACACTATCACCTTGCTATTCTGCTTCTTACCTACGATATTGAGGAAGACAGCGTGTCCAATAGGCGGCGTGGTAGAGATCTGACACTCGTACTGTCCGGAGTCGCGGCGCTGCGGGCTGCGTATGCGCAGCGCCCACTCCTCGGAGCGCGGCTTGTGTGCCGCCTCGAACCTCTGGTCGGACGTGTAGGTGTAACGGCCCACTGTGAGTAAGTGGATGTCGCGGTGACGGACCCATGATACCTAGCAAAAGAATATGTTTATTTTAATGAATATTATACAACGTGATTCATATTATGTACACTATCCAAAATAAGGCTTATTCTACACCCAGTTGGAGAATTCTGGTCCACGTCTATTGGAAATTCAGCATTTTTCATTGAAAAAACACAAAAATATCAACTGTATTGTGGTCAAATCAGTTGAAACTGTTTTATGTAGCGAACATGATGTCGATCTTCTCTTACGTTTAATAATTAGTTATAAAGATGATAACCTGACCAAAAACAGCTGATTTGAAAAATAACTGGTAAAATAAAATACGCGTTCGCATAAATCTAAAATGTCCTTAAAAGTCTTCACTTACAGTTCTATTCTGTAAATTCTTAACTTTACACAGCAATATGACCGGATGGCCGACAAGGCCGGTCACGTTGTCCGGAGTAGTCGGGTCGAAGTATGGAGAGCCGGTTTGCTGCGGCCAGTCTTCTAAAAACTCAGCTCGAAACCTCTTTGAGGACTCCGACACAGTGCTTTGGTCCCGTGGCTTGTTGTTGCCTCCGTCTTGGCGGCATGCTGAAAACGAAAATTATTATGATTTGGTTTCCTTCGTAATCACCAAACGTTGTGATCTTTGAGTGCGGCTTGACCACCTAAAAAACAATAAGGGGCAGACAAGACACCAGAGGTTCTGGTTAATCAAACCATTGAAGGATGAAAATTTATATAATATCGTACCCTGAGAACGAAAATGACTCTATTCTCTACTCAAAACTCTTGTTTTAGGGAGATTTAATAATTGTATTTGTGTTTGAAAGATGTTTGTCTTTAACTCATTATATTTTTTTAAATGAAGAGCTATTAACTTGAAGTTTAATTGTATTATAAATCAAAATATTATAACAGTCAAGGTTTCTGATCGATTTGTATCCATTGTGTGTGATAAAAGCAGTCTATGCAAGGAGCAAATTAGGGCTTTGAACTATTATTTCATAATTTCGATGTTTAGAAACAACATAGAAACTGAAGCTTCATTCGCATATAACTACTCAAAATCGGAACGATGAGTACCTAAAAAGATAAGCCTTTCATAGTAGCTCTCTTGCCAAGATCAGTGTATCCATATCTAGAATTCAGACGAATAGTCGCGTGCTCTGATTTATAACCAGATATTTATATTCATTGAGACATATTGAGTACATAAAATAGCATATTCGCTGCCAAGCGAATTCGTGGTTTTTATTTCGACCTTTGTCATCAAAAAGTTTTTATTATTATTTTAGGCCTGTAGTATCCCACTGAGCAAAGGCTTTCCTTCTCCCTAGCTATCACTGTTTTGGGCCATTGTCGGCAGGTCGTCGTTTACATGTCTCCACTCCGTGGTAACTATAGCCTAGAACGCATCCAACAGCGGCAGACGGGGCCCGCCCAATCCCTATCTACCCGTTTGATGTCCGACAATCGAGAATTGCGTTTTACAGCACAGTACAGCATTGCGAACGCGTTCTTTGAGCTTGTCTTGCTCCTAGGATACTGCACTCCATGACTCGCTGTCAAACTTCAAGTCTTTTCTTTTTGTATTCTGTCTGTTCTCGTTGATCAGTGAGACACCATGACTGTGCACGTATAAATTAGATGACATATCGGACGTCGTTTGAACACGGTCTTTGTATGTACAATAGGTACAATAAATGGTACGATAAAACGCACACAACCCAAGTAGAGGAACCTTAATCTCAAGTAGCAATAGCAGCGAGCAGTGTGATTTACAGCCGAACTTACAAACATCCATTTCAGAAAAGTTTCAAAATTTTTGGCATTCCTTCGACCAAGAAACAAAGCATGTACATTGTACAATCAGAAACAAAATTAGGTTGAGCAAAACTCTCTTTGTTTGAAACCGTTATCGTAAATTATAGCAATTGTGAATATTCAGACAGTGGTTGTCAGAATAAACAAGCGGATATCATCGTTAAGGGCATGATGTTTAATAGATTGAAGTTTTGTAAACGGTAAAATTGTCTTAGATTTTATAATAGCAACATCTAGGCTATCGTGGCCCGAAGCCATACTTTAAGTTCGTGCCTATTTAGAGATACATAAGAACTTAATGTGAAGTTTACGTACTTAGCGATGTAAGTCTGCGACAAGTTTGTATGGAATTGTCATTGATAACATTATTTTGATCCATATTTTATTGTTAGATGAAAACCGTCATAACCACAATTTTCAAACAAATCAAGTTTATTTAGCAAACATTTTAAACAAAACATTGACGATCAAATGACAAACAAAAGGTCTATTGTGTTCCCGCCTCCTTCCTTTTTGGAGATGGTACTCTGAACTCCCGATTAATGTTCTCACTGAACAGATTAAAAATTAATCGTGTTACTCTAAAGAAATTAATGGACTGGAAAATGGAAGTCCTCCGTGAGACGTAAATCCTGATTGTCCGCCGAAGCTTGATTGAGCGTTAAATAAATTATGATCCGCAGCTTTGTTGGTTCGTCTCTAATTCTAGTTACTATGAGTTGAGTATAAAAAAAAGCGTGGTCCGCCAAGCATCAGGTGGGACTCATTGATATTGTATGGTGAATTTGATCCCTTTTACGCATAATCTATTGGTAAACATATAATAGGTTGAGTAAAAGAGTTTTTTAAGTACTCTTTTACTAGACCTGTTATATGTTTAATAATAATAGTATTATTATTCACATATATTTAATTTTTGACTGGCCTCATAGCTCAGTTGGTAGTAACTCTGCCTTCTGCGCTAGAGGTCGTGGGTTCGATTCCCGCACTGGACAAACATTTGTCTCTAACACAGATGTTTGTTCTGTGTCTGGGTGTTAAATATATATCTATTATGTATATCAGTCTCTGGTACCCATAGGCTACAGGCTATGCCTAGTTTGGGATCAGTTGACCGTGTGATGTATTGATGATAATATATGTCCGGAATATTTATTTATATTTATTTAATTAAAATCTCATTTATAAAATACATTTTTTACTACAAAAGTACATCTTAATATCAAAAAAAAAATATCAAAACAACTATTATAGTAAAAAATATATATAAAAATGGAGAACCACCGACCGCGAAGCTCGGCTCGAGCGGTCGGTGGAACGTTAAGCACACAGGTAACTTTTTATCTACATACTGTGCGAGCGAAGCCGCATGCGCAATGTTGTATGAAAATATCGTAACATTACAAAATGCGCGGCTTATTTCCTCAAATTGTTTCAGGGTTTCATAATGAGGATGTGCGATACACCGGGACTTGTTTTTTTATTACGGTCATGAAATGTTTATACTGACACACCTGTGGGTTACGAGTACAATCGTACTGCATTGCGTGAAGGAGTAAAGTTATTTCTTACCGGTTTCAATTTCTTTCTTTTTATCCCGGGAGTTAGAATTTACGATGCGGATTTATTGAGTAACTCGTAAACCTACAAGCCACGTTTGGTTTCTTTGTGAGGTAAAAACGATTGCGGTTTGCAATATGAGTTGGAAAACTATGCGAAGCATTTTTGCGAGGAAAGTTTTAGAATACAAATTCATCGTGAAAGTTACGTTATTTATTGCTTTGACTGCTCGCTTGGGAACTTTAAATATATTTTATTGGAAAGTACTGTCAATACGCTCTCATACGTTGGTAGTAGTTTCATTTTTGTAGATCAAACTTCATCATCATCAGCCGTAGGATGTCCACTGCTGAAAACAGTCCGCCCCCATAGATTCCCAGAGCGACCGATCTTGTTGGGCCAGAGTAGCGAGTCTGCATTGAAATGAACCGTTTCACAAGTCACCGGTGTGTGATGAAAAGTGAATAGCTTGCCGTTTTTTGAAGGGGCGCTTTACATGACATCACACAAAAACTGTAAGCTAGCCCGAACCTTCAGACTACTATTAGTTCGTCTTTCCTTTCGATAGATCACACTTATACATCAAAAATTCAGTTTAAAGAATGTTTTACACAAAAGTAGGGCAAGGATTACACATTACACAGTTTTACCCCACGGTACAGAACAAAGTGAAGTAACTCACCGATAAAGCACGAAAGGAAATGAACTGTGAACAAGCAGACAGCTCCTTTACGCGCCATCGCTTCAGCCCTCAGGCCAACGGGAGGGTCATTGCTCCTGGAACAAAGAGAGGTCTAATCAAAACCCTTGCTGACGAGAAAGCCAGTCGCATGGACCGATGGGGTGCCTGGGGGATTCAATTCGTTTTCGTTTCACAACTAATGGAAATTGTAAATATTGTTCTGAAAGTTCGTAAATGCTATAACATCGTATTCCGTACTAGTACAGTATCACGAAAAGGTAATGTTCTATAAAAAAAAAAATTAGCGAAAATAGAAGCATTTTTGGTCATTATTTATCATCGTTGAAACAAAACCTTTTAAATAGTTAGATTACCGTTTTCTGTGTCTCTTCTGGAATTTTATTTATCAATAGAAACGTTGGTTTGCTGAAAGTCTTACACAAAACTTCGGTACCTATCGGTAAGGTAATTTCAAAATAAGTAATATAATCCAGCTCATCTACTCCTAACTAACATCACTAGTTTGAGACACATAGGTGTAGCGACTGTAGCGTAAAATGGTTACAAGAGTCCCTACTCAAATAATTAATTTAAAAAATCTACCTTCATGAGAGTTTGCTGACGAAGTTTGAGATATATAAAACTATTTACACTTTCGTTATTATGACATACAAAATAGTCTGAACAATTTGCAGCTACATAAACTAAACTCTTAAATTCGCATAAGTCTTTTAGAAGCCGATTACGCTACTAACCACGAACGAGATTAAGCGATTCCGTAGTTACTGAACTGAAAATCTTTTTCCCGCGTTCCACTGCATTCCGTGTAATCCTGTCTTAGTTTGAGAGAAGTAGTAATAAGTGAAAGCTTAATCACACTCATCGTCGGCTCAGCTTGGAAAATTCAATAAAAATTATTAACTTAATTTAACTTAAAGTTCATTCCAACGATATAATATATCGTTGGAATAAACTTTAAGTTTAAAAAAGTACATACTTTTACCAGTTATCTTCATGTTTTTTATTCGATATGAAAATCGCACCTTGAGCATATTCTAACTAATAACTATTTCAACCTGAACGAGTACGAAGTTCTATCTGAGGGCCGCCGTCGAGCCAGCAATGGAACCTGAGTTCAGGAACGTTTTACGATACAGGTGAGTTGATTGCTTGCAATCACGATTATTTCTTGGTCATCCTGTATTAGGTCGGAGTATGGAGGCCCTGAGAAGGGCCCATAACTGTCGGGGAAAGAATCAGTGTAGTGAAAGTACGCCTCTAAGAGGCTCCTTTCGTGCACATGTCATATGTCTTAGAATTTTTCTTCGAAGTTTCTAGGACAAGCCAGTTTCCTCACGAGGTTTTCCTACAGGTGAGCTCTTAAGATCTTGAGCTGTGAGCTTTTATTGATCGTGAGTTTTTATTACATGGAAGTTCCGTAATATCTTCACATTCAAACGTTTTTCGGGAAAACCCGTGAAACATTGGGCTGTATTAAAAAGGTACGTTCTCTCATTAAATTACCAGATGACGGAAAAACCCAATCTAGAGAATGATTTAGCCGTAGGTAGCACGAACATCTTAAGGACCTGAAAGAAAAAGTTCCGACACGCGCAGAGCTGCAAGTGGTTGGCGCACTTCACCGTACAAAACAATGGGGACTATTACTTCACTGCTATGCGAGAGAAATGAAACAAATTGTCGTTTGCAGAGTTCGTGTAAACGGTTCGCGTACAAAATCATAACCAGCTTAACATCCATCCATCCACACTTTAATATTATAAATGCGAAAGTAACTCTGTTATTTGTTTGTTTGTTACCTTTCACGACTGAAAGTATCGGCAACGCGTGCGTGATGCCTCTGGTATTGCAAGCGCTCATAGGCTACGGGTACCGCTTACCAACAGGTGGGCCGTATGCATGTTTGCCAAATCAGTTGTATTAAAAAAAAAAACGTTGTGATAATAATTTGGCATGGAGATAGATTTTACCCTGGGAAAGGGGCTTGGGCACTGATTTTGACGAAAAGATATAGTTTATGGACCTGTGGTCCGTGCTTCGGGCACTTGCTTGCTTGCTCGTGGCATCGTGACTTTCTCTATCATCCTGTATTAGGTCAGTGACCAGGTTACGGTATGGTGGCCTTGAAAAGGGCCTATGACCGTCGGTTAAAGAATTAGTGTAGTGAAAAGATTAAAGCGCGCCTCTTAGAGGGTCTTTTCGGGCACAATGCTATTAGCTTTACGCCAAAACTAGTAATGCACAATAATGGTTCAAAGTGTTGTAATAATTTACTTAACGCCTTACAAATACACCCTCTGATACTGACATAAATACGTACCTAACTCGATCTATAACCACTGTCGGTCCAAGCTGACGCACCAACTTTGTGACAAGGTCGTACATTGTTTGAGAGTCCGCAGCGAGATTAGACTCCTAAGTAGCACCAGCCATTTATCACTACTAACGTTAATATTTATGTTTCACCACTTCTGAGTAGTAGGTGTACCTACTTACTTTGGCAAACGTTTTCTGAATAAAATATACTGGGTGAGGTTGGGCCCGAAAGCTGTTTCATTTGGTGGTAAAATTCAGTAGCAAGACATTATTTATGATTTCTTTCCTGGTTTTATGATCCTATAAATAATAATGAAAATAAAGTAATCTTTTTAGGTTTCAAGTATGTGTACCAAGTAAATAGATCTCAAAAACACGGGCCTTAAATCTTTCCAATCAAGACATTACCATTACAGAGCAATATTTGTAATAAATATATGTCAACAGCAAATTTAAGATTATACATCTTCGCAAACAATGAGTTTCTGAAATTATTTTACAAAACAACTTCAAAGAACAGACTTAAACTAAGGGATGGAAGATTCTTCTAAGGTATTATCGTATTACTCATTAAAAGCCTTTCTCAGTAAGTTGAAAATGTGGTTTAGCTAAGTGTAGCGACACATCTGCGGAGCATACAGTTGGCACAGAGCAAATATGGCGTCCGTTGTCCCCCGTCCAGGCATAAACCCAAACTGGTTCTGTGTTATTTCACTCTCATCTCTCATTCTTCTCGCTATCACTTTCTCCCAAATCTTCATACTATGTGACATGAGCTTTATTCCTCGATAGTTGTTACAGTTTTGTACATCACCCTTGTTCTTGAAAATGGGCACCAGCGAACTGTTGCACCATTCTTCCGGGATCGCCTCTTCATGTAACAACTTATTGAAAAACAAAGTCAGCCACTTCCATCCGTCTGCTCTCAAAAACTTCCATACTTCAACAGGTATACCATCCGGTCCTACAGCTCTTCCATTCTTCATATCTTGCACAGCTTTTTTGACTTCATCTATACTGACCTCTTTCACAACTGCCATGTTTTTTTTTTTTTTTTTTTTTTTTTTTTTATACGAAATAGGCTTACGTTTGACCACAATCTCACCTGATGTTAAGTAATGATGTGGTCTACGGTGTAGCACGTTTGCCTAGAAGAAACCTATTCACTCTGGTCTTGAAGACACCCAAATTATAGGTATTCGGAAACACAGACGCCGGCAACGAGTTCCACTCTTTGGCTGTCCGCATTATAAAGGTAGACGCAAAGCGCTTGGTGCGGCAAGGTGGTATATCAACCATGAACGGATGTCGCGTGTCCGTGCGTCTGGTTGTCCGATTGGTGCTTCCACTAAAACACCACTCCAGTCATTCTCCTCATTCATGAACCTTTCAAGTCGCGTTCAGCGTAGCGCTGACCCTCTATTCGAGTGATTATTTCAGCCAAAACGCATTCAATGTATTTTGCATAGCAAGAGACACATCACGCGACGCGCCGTTCCGCAGATGTGTCGCTACACTAAAGAATGAAGTAGGTACTGTCAGCTGTACTAAGTTCATTACATTATTTTCAAAATTATGCCACAATAAGATGTATAAAAAATTAGTTTTAAATAAAATTTAATCTGTCGGTTGCAGTGCGGTGTGCATTTTGATATATCATTATAAACTACTTTTAAAGGTGATGTAAGAGGTATGTTTAAATATTTTTTGATGCATTCAAGTATGTTCAATTATGTGTTTAGTTCCAACAATGAATGAAAAAATGTCACATCTAATTCTGTAACTGAAAATAAGCTACGGATTAGGAGAAAAATTGCTTTCAAAAACAAAAAGTCAGTTTCGAGTGTTTTACCTTTGAAACATTTTTCACACTGTTACAAATTGGTCTTTTACAACAAAAGGACAATTTGGGAAACGACGCCCTCGGGCCTGACCTGCCCTAGTTTTAGCTCTTAATGTTTCAATGCGGAAAGTCTTTAAATGTTTACCAAACTATGTCTTTCGACTGTTAAAATACAAAGGATAGGACCTACGAGGATAAAACACATTAAAAAAATCTTATTTTACTAAGAATAACTCATAAATTATCCAGCAAGAAAATATGTAAAATTATTTAACAAAAGGAATAATTTATTGTCCTGTTATCGAATTCAAATAAGCATTACTTTCGTATTTCAAGATAAACCATTCTCATTTCTCATAAACCAATACATTTTTAATCTTAAATGAAACATGGTTTGCTAGGGTTCATAAAATTGAACAGTCTTAATAGACTTTATCATGACATTCATTAATAATAAATATTCTATATTTTCGATAAGGAGTGGAATAAACTAAAAACAAAGAAGAGCTTTGTCCAGAAAAATAAATCATTTGTCGTATAAAAAAATCTTCTCTTTCCCAAATACGTTTTAAGTTAGTTGATAAACCCTTCACTCTAGATATACTTTGATAAGTAGATTTCAACCTCTCTAAGATCATAGAGAAACGGAACCCTTTAGAGATTACGATTTACATGCAACATGTTTCGTAACTAGTACACAGTCCCGAAAGGGTCTTATCCTATCAACAAAAAGAAAGAAAATTAGCAAAAATAGATATTTTCTCATAATAATTTTTCCCGAACTTTCTTAAATCAACTGTTTTTTTTGTTTTTTTATCATCATTCTTATTATCCGGACGTCACAGTATTGGAAGGCAAACCGACATTGTGAAGGTTGCAGGTAGTCGGTGGATAGAGAAGGCTCAAGACCGTTTGTCCTGGCACTCTTTGGGGGAGGCATATATGTTCAGTATTGGACTTTTATCAGGTTGTTGATGATGTTTTCAATTAAAAATGACGAATTTCCAAAAGTCTTAGACCAAACTTATTGGCAATTTGGTGTGGAATAAGTACCTTTTAGGAAATAATGCATAATATTATGAATCACCTTGTATAACTTTGCAAAATTGTCAATAAAGATTTTAATGGCATTCCCTGTAAACTTTGAATAATGTTTCATCTTATCAAAGCGGCTTTTTTGAACAAAAATGCCCACTTTGTGATGCCAAGTTTTAAACAGCATTGACGTTCTTTCTGCGCACAACATATTTATATTTGGAAATCAAACGTTTACACACTGACTAGCTATGCAAATGTCTTTATCAGCGCCAAATTTGTTTTGTTTGATTGTTTTACAACAAAACAATCCGTTACAGTTTAAACAAAAGAGTATAGATATTTTTGTAATAAACTAACTTTACCGACTTATGTAGGTACTCAGATATATTTTTCGATTTTTTTGTGAAACAATGTTTCAAATAAATTGCGTTTTGAATTCATATGACGCAGCCAAAATAATTACAAATGCCACTGATATCTCTTTTAAATTTTCCGTCTCTCAAGATAGTACTTTTTGCAATCCCAAAAACTTGTCACCAGGTAATTACTGAGTAAAACTTCGGACACCTCAATCGAAGTTGGAAAACGATGCTAAGGCCGGATCTTATCGGCTCTCAAGAACTAGCTGTTAGATTAAGTGTAATATCCTGCGGGTTCATTTGGCCAGAGAGCGCTCCCGACCCGTGGTACAACTGTGATGTCCAACTGGTTGTACTACGGAGAAGTAAGTTACCCATAGTTCAACTAAAGGACATTAGTGAAATATAAGGCTGTATGGGCGAAAATGGTACCAGACTTACGATCCTACGAAAGTTTGTAAAGAGGTTTGTTACTCACTGATTGGATTGGAATGAAATGACGCATTTAAGTAGTAAATCTCCTTCTTCCTTCCCTTGCCCCACATAAGGTGGGGTCGGCACAACATGATTTCTTCCATTCTCTTCTGTTAGCCGTCATCCCCGCACTCACTTCTTACCTACTCATGTCATCTTTAATACAGTCCATCTTTTCTTTGATATTCCTTTAGTCTAATATCCATCCACAATCATACCTAACGCTCTTCTCGTTACATGAAATTCGTTACATGAAATTCGTTTCATGATATGTAGTAATTATCCTGAAATTTATTAATGCTACTTCTTTACCTGGTCACTGACCTAATACAGGACCAGAAGGGAATCAGTGACACGACAAGAAGAAGAAGATCAGGATATCTCATGCTCTGTAGCAAATTTTATCGAAGAGGATGAAATAAAGTTTGTTCGGAGCCATGTGGTACAGACCGGTCATGTAGTGCAGACCACACAAGATCGATTGCTCTGGTTTACAAAATACATTATGGTTTACAGTAATTATTTGGTTTTTGAGCTGCTATAAGAGGAGATTCATTATATGTATACTATCCCTAAAGGGAATGTGTTCACTGTTATTAGAAATTGCATTGTAAATGTCCATAGCACACATGCATGCATGTGTATAGTAATGTGCATATTTCAATTGGTGAACCAAATAAAAAAAAGGGGGCTTATTCTATCAACAAAAAGAAATAATATTAGTAGCAAACAAAAAAAACCGTTTATATTCAAATGATTGCCCGATCTTTTACAAATTAGCTGTTTTTGGTCTTTTTTTATCATATTTATGAGTAACTGATACACGAACGAGAAGTTCTATCTAAAACATCTGAATTGAGTTTGACAGCTGATTTTTGAATAGAGTTTTTGAAATGAAAAAGCCCAAAGGGGCTTATTATACAATGAAGTTCGTTCTATGCTATGCTATATTTGTTCTCGTTTTATGCTATCATCCATATTACGAATCACCTTATATACTAAACAAAACTTTTCAATTAGTACGGCATACCTATACAAAAAACAGTGAAAGCGATACAAAAGCCCAAAAAGCCTAAATGCCGAAAAATAACTGGCTAAAAGTAGGTCACAGTCAGATTATGTCTATACTGCTTAGGTGCGTGATCCACGTGCCCTTTTTATTCATTTTGTAATAGCTCACATGTGGGTTGTTTGTTAGTTACAATTACAACCGCTGAGGTGAAAAAGAGATTTTTAAAGAGCTTCAGTTTGTTTTTCTCGTTCTTTGTACTAACACCTTTTTTATCTAATACCAGGGACATCACACACACATACAAGATATAAAAGTTCTAGAATGGCGACCACAAACCAGACGACGTAGTATAGGAACGCCGACAAACCGACGACTTTGTGAAGGATGCCGTAGTCGGTGGATAGAAAAGGCTCAAGACCGTTCGTCGTGGCAATCCGGGGTGTGTTTCCAGCAGTGGACTTCAGCTGGCTGATGATTATGATGATACTTAATATGTCCAACGATATTGGATTTTTGATTTTGGTCGATTTTGTAAAACTCATCATAAATAATTAACAGTAGAAGAGAAGAGATCTAATATAAGCTTCAAGCTTTCAAAAGTTTCAAACATGACAAATAATGTGATGGAAAGATCAACTGAAAATACCAAATACTGTGAAAACGTGAACACTTCCACATCACTGGTTGTCCTTAGAAGCTAATTGATCTTTCACAAGCAATTCTCGCAGCGTCAGCCACTAATCTTCCCGTAAACATGATTGGTTCTATGGCGTATTACAAGGCTTACCACACCTATATCACGTTATGCCTCAGTTACACAAGGCTATTTTATCGTCACACTTGGTGCTTCATCATCAACAACCTGTACCACCAGTCCACTGCTGGACATAGGCCTCCCCCAAAGAGTTCCACGACGAACGGTCTTGAGCCCTTTCCATCCACCGACTTCCCGCAACCTTTACAATGTCATCGGTCCATCGGGTGGGGGACCTTCCAACACTTGGTGCTTAGTTAAATCCAATAGTTCAGTAGTAGACAAGCCTGATTTTACTGATCTATTATGAAAAACGTTTATTAAAAATAAAAAAACGTGAACAGTGTCAAGCTAGATATGAAGCAAGCAGGATATGTCACATAGTTCAGCGCTTAGTTCGGTTTTCTTTCATAATATCACTATAGGACACCTTTATCTTCGTAATAACTGATCTAAAATTATGGAGATTTATAAAGTAATCACTACAGGGTTGGCTTCAGTTATGTCAGCGGAACATAAGATATTAGTGTCTAGTTGAAATCAATGAACGGCAAGTACTCGATTTGTCTGGCTGGTGCTTAAGTTGCCGTCGAACGCCAGATGAAGATTAAATTGGCTGGAGCGAGGATTAAGTGACGATCAGTTTCACGTTTGGCCCATAGATTTTTATGACAGCTTAAATTGCAAAAAAATGCAATTTCTAGAGTATCTAGAGAAAAAATAAATATTAATAAAACTACGGCTCACTCGGGCTTCTTAATCAACAAGCACACACCTACCCTGTTATTCTAAATCGTATTTTTTTTAATCTACTCATACTAACATCAGCTTAACATTATTTTAAAGAAAACTAGCTGTTTAGTCCCGGGTAGACTTCATCCGCATTTATATAAAAAGTCATAGCCACTTAATTTAGGGATGATTTTGCAAGTATGAATTTTCAGATCCCTAACTTGAGGAATTATAGATTGCCTATACAAACTTTCAATCCCTATTTTACCCCCTTAAAGATTATTTTTTGAAACCAAAGATAGCCTATCTCCTTCTTCAGAACATAATCTATAACCTTGCCAAATTTCATCACGATTCGTTCAGCCGTTTAGTCGTAACAAACAAACGGACCTAGCTAGAGCTAGTCTTGTATTTATAATATTATAGTATGTAAGTATGGATGATGCCATATAAGATCATTGAAATTTCTCCTCAAACTTCAACTCACGACAAATAAAGATACGAGCCCGAGGCACAGTGATCTATGCTGCAAATAACTGGAGGTTTGAAAAAGCACAGATTTTATGGCACGTTTTTCGGATAGTCCATTTTACACACTGTCGTTGCGCACAGTTTGCTGGCTATGCCAGGGACGGGTCAGCAATACAACCGATTGAATTCCCTGTTAACGAACTATAGAGACGTGACAACCTGAATCCTTTTGTACCATCAAACATTTTTAGCATTCGCGTGCTCTAACTAAATGAAGTCACGCACTCACATCCAATCCACGATGTGTCGATGGAATTTAGATAGGTTATCGTCCGACCCCTAAAATCAAAGTCAAAGCAAAATTTCAAGTTTCAAATCGAAATCGGATTAGCGGTCTTCTGGAAATTATGATAAATAACCGAATTGAGTTACTGTTGATATTTTAAAACATAAATGTCACAGCCACCCTCATCTTTTAGTATTTTCTTGCGGTTCAGCACACGATAAATAAGGCCGAATTCAAACGGCTTGCCATAATTATGTTCCTTAAAATTTATTTCATAATGATCCTTACGTTTACTGAATAAAGTCAGTTTTAAGTTTGTTTTTTAGGGGCTTGCGATATTGCTATGCTATACCAATCACCCTCATTGTCAAACTTTCAATATAAATGAAATAATAGACGTCAGAATTGAAATTAAAACCTACTTTTAGATGATTTATCGCCCGTCAAACGTCAGAAAAAATAACAGTTTTATTATTATTCGTTTTATCCTAATTACAGCATCAAAATATTTAAAAACATGGCAAGATTCGAACGATAATTGAATAGCATTTCCTATTTATTTTACAGTTAAGTTTTTATGTATCATAAGTAAAATTAAAGGTATGTCGAAGAGATACCATGTTGTGTGTGCCCACTCCACGTAAAGTGAGATAACGCCTGGAAGACGAAAATGAAAGATATATATATAAAACTGCGTTTTTCTCATTGTTTCGGGCAGCTGCTGTCGTAAGCGCCGCCTGTAACCCATTATGACGATACTGGCAGGTTTTTGAGAATGCACTAGTAGAGGTGTTATCTGGCGCCATACAGCTGTAACTATCATCATCATTAGCCTATAGAAGTCCACTGTTGGACATTGCCTACCCAAAAGTGTTCCATGGCGAACAGTTTTTTGATCCTTTTCCATTCACCTACTTCCCGTAACTTTAACAATGTCGTGGGTCCATCGGGTAGGGGCCTTCCAATACAGCGTCACCCGATTCGTTGTCGCCATTCGAGAGCTTTTATTCTCTAACGGTTGTCGGCTCCGAGCGCCCACTGCCAACTTGCTTATTCTGAACGCTATGTGGCTATGACTATTTTCTAATTTTCGTATTTCGGATATTATAACGCAGTGAAACTAAGAGCATAGCTTCTCTAAAGCCCATTGCGTGACTATGGCCAGGCCAATAGTTAACAGCCAAGTCTTAGTGATGTCATCACTGGCAACGTGCACTGAATGTGCTGCACAGCGTTGTTTAAACATCCAGAATACAAACATCTGAAATGTTTGTTTTTATTTCACCATAACAAAGTTTTGTTGTAAATTCCCCAGAGCGTCCGTAAAAACAACATGATTTATATTGACGTCAATTTGTCTTACTCTATGACCAAGAGTGTTTTTTTATGTTTGTACAGGAAATTACAACTGAGAACTTTCTACTTTGTGTTTTAACAGGAGAATAAAAATAATATAAACAAATCAACAACCTAAAGTCACATAAATAGTTCCAACTTTAAACGTATTTCCGTGTCCGTATAACATAATAGTAAGTAGCATTTTAATGTAAATTCGTTCAAGAGCTCTTTCTGAATGCTCTAGTCCACTCTCTCTCTAAGATTCAGGCTTCTAGGACTCGCATAAAAATTACATGAATTATTGTTTTATCTACCCAAAACATTGAACTTGGTTTGGGTAAATCACTTGATATTTATTGGAAGGCTAGAATTTCCAGATTTGTATTAATCTTGTTCTTGTTGATATAATCTTTATAATGTACATTAAAGTAGTCGTTGTTAATTATTTGCTGTGCGTGTCCCATATATTTTCTAAGAGTTATGTCGATGACCTTGGTTCTGACGATTATTGATTTGACGGTGGGATGTTCGCGGGTGGGATGATTGGGTCTCAATATTTTCTAACTTTGACGAAACATGAGCCTTGCTGCCTCAATATGAATATCTAGGTACAGACACCCAGATCAGATTAATACCTATTTGGTTATTTATTTTTTAAACCAGGGATTTATAAGATTTTATGCCATCTGAGTTAAGAACATTTTTAGGTATTATAAGTAAATATTTTTACTTGTTGTGGGTCTGTTCTGTGCCTAAAATAAATGCCTTATTATTATATTATTTTACCTTTGTAAAATATGCTAGTCGAGTCGAAAGTAAAACAGTAGGTATTTAATTATAAGTAAGAAGAAACTTCATTTCAATGCGTGGGTACCTACTCGAAACTTTTAAGGGCTTTGATGAAAGTTATCCATTATCCAAGACTGCTAAGGTTATTTAAGATTGACTTACGCCCGCGGCTTCGCTGGCGTGGTAAATGGATAAAACGTAGCCTATATGTAATTCCAGGTAACACCCGAACTAAATCCATCCATGGTTTCATACAAAATTGGTAAATCCCTTCTGGCGGGATGAACCACAAATATTCAAAGTAATATTATAGTATCTTTAATTTTAAGATTTACAACTCGATATATTTTTTTGCTCTGTATATTTTACTTAAAATATAACGTTCGTGAATAAATAATAAATAAATAACATCCAGTAGTCATATATATGTATAGTCATGACCCCACACTAAGATTCCCTGTGTTCGTATCAGAAACGATGAGTACCATGGTAGCACAACACCCTGACCCGGAAAAAACTTTGAAGATTATGCAAACATTTGTACCGCAGGGGGAATCGAACCCGCGTAGCTGGTGAGTGCCCGCTACGCCACCGTAGTCGTCAATCAGTACATTCATTTTATAAAGCGGGAATTTGGTACCGTAGGAACCGACTGTTCCACCCTATTCGGGGGCAAGACACCACGCGGCGCGTTGGGTCCGTTAAAGGTACTCGCGGATCGCACTCACCATGAAAAAGGCCCCCGACGATGGCGCAGCGGACGAGTGCCCGTCTAAAACGCTAGGGGTGCGGGTTCGATTCCCGCTGCGGGACAAATGTTTGCATGTTCTGCAAATATTTGTTTCTGATACCCGCAACACAGGGAATCCTAGTGTGGGGTCAGCGCTTTGTATGTGACTGTTGGGTGTTATTATTATTAAACCAGTTAATACAAATATGTACTAACATTTTCCATGCACGTCATACTACCTATGCTTCAGACTCATTTTGAGTTCCTAAATATCTGTAGTCTAACACAAAAATGAAACTCCCTAGCTAGCACATTAATCTTCTCATGAAAATAAGAACATCAATCGTGAATATTGAACGATTGAACCGACTGCCCTCTGGCGGGTGAGTGTCAAAAATGATTGTTACTCGGCAGTATTCATGGACTCTGATCAAATAAATAAAAAAAGGTATATATTTTTTTTCGAAATAATGATATCGCGTAATTTATACAGATCAGTTCTACCTTATTACTTTAGAATATGGCTATGAAGTTTTTACTAAAGTCAGATATTTACCATGATTTGTAACTCTTAATTGTTTTTCGATACTTTGGTAAGTTTCATGTGAAAATAACAGCGCTCCATATCAGTTGAACATTTAAGCAAAATGAGAGAACTCTAGAACATCAGAATTTACTTTACTCCTTATAATTATCATGCTCCGTAGCATCAAATCTGCGATTATGTCTAGGCAGTGACGTAACTTTACAGTTTCAAAGATTTAAGGTTCCAATTCGTGCTCATTATCTTGCATTTGAATGACAATATGACGCAATATTAGAGCCCCATAAGTATTTATCAAAAATATTTCATACTCAATTTTTCATTGGTTTTTCATTAGAAATGTTACTTTTGATTGTAGAAGACTTTTTTTTCCAATATAAATAGCTTTGTAAACTGTGTGTTTATTGAATGTAAATTTTAATCTATCATCAGCTTGGATCAGTTTAAAAAAAATCGTCTGTCAATCTGTTTTATGAGGTCTTTACGATTTAATGTCGCTATCGGAAAAACAATAAAACTTTAGCCGCTGTTTGGGATAAACTCAACACAACCCGCGGGTCGACAATTCAATCACAGAGCTCGGCCGGGTTGTTAACGACTTTGTATTTTTGAGCCCTTGCATTTTAAAACGTGTGGTATGTACAAAAACTAAAAAAAATATTTAAAAAATTTTAATATTATATAGTCTGGACAAGGTTTGTAATTTTTTTTTTATTGATAATCCATGGAAAAAAATAATAATATGGGCATGTCATGCGGAGGAAGAATTTCATGAGGCGAGAAGTGTGGTAAATATGATTATGGAAGAATATAAGGGATAGGCCAAGGATAAGATAGATGGATTGTGTGAAAGACGAGCCTTTGTGTCAGTTGTACCATTGATGGTACAAGTGATACAACTTTGTATCCTTAGTACCATGAGTAAGAAAGGAGTGATACTGATATGACGGCAGATAAAGGCGATAAAAACATGTCGTGCCGACCCCACATGAAAACACATGAAAAATATAAAGGCAGACAAGGGCAGGGAGATAATGATGATAGTGTATTTTGTCTGAACTAATAAATAATAAAACCTCAATAAGTTCCGTTTTTTTTAAATAACACCCCTGTCAAACACCCGTATAGCTGAGCTGAGCACATGATTTCATAGATTATCTCGTCTGACCAATATTTTCTAAAATAAACTTACTTGAAATTTTACATACCATGATGTTCAGATGAGTTTAATTTCCAGATTTTCGAAAATAAATCCGATTACATCGCAATGACAGAACACAACCATTGTCAGTTCATTCATAAAGCACAGCCCGTTTTGTTCTTATTCATTATCACAAACAATTTTAATTTATTCAGCACAAAACTTTCAAACAAAACAACACAAGTTGCCCGAGCGAAAACTTTTTCCTTTCTCGTCCAGCTTTTCAAACTTCGAACGCTTTGTTTTTTGAAAGCGATCACTCAGAGTCGACGTTGAATTCAAATTTGGAGCGTGATACTTTTTGTTTGAAAACACGTCCTATGTTCGAGAGGGTACGAGCGCCCGTTGCGTCAGTGTAGTTGCCACTGCGATGTTGAACACGCAGCGCGCCTGCGTAGGTGTGCGCCATCGGCACCGACTCTGCACTCCTGATACATTTCTGCTTCAATTAATTCCGGCTCTGTACTCAATTACACCTACGAGTGTTGCTCCCCTGGTAGCCTAAATCGGTCAGCAGAGGATATTGAAACGAATGTGATAAAGGCCTGTGACGATTAGGACGGAAAATGTCTATCTACGGATGTCGACGGATGTGTGAAAGCACAGGGCCTTCACACATCCGACGACTTTTCGACGACGTTTTTTTTTACAATTCCATCATTTTGAAGCAAATGTTAAGACGCAAATTGTAAATAAAGCAGGCTTATTTATTTGATTCAATTCATCACCAACATCAGACTGAGGAATTCCACTTGGTACTTGCCTCACTTATTAATCTTTTATGGACGAATTTTTCAATCTTGTTGATTGCTGCACTTGCCTCTGAGTTTTTTCTAAGATATAATATTTTGTTTATCGTGATTTTATTCACCATTTGCAGGAAAAATATGGATACAAATTAGACCTGCGATTAGATACTAACCATGCCGCGGCTTACGCCTGCCATGAATTTTGATTGCATCACTTTATCCCACTTATGTATGCATGTAGCTAAGAGCTTAAACCGCAGAATAAATTATAGGATCTATGCTTATGTCTCACTCCGACGTCATAGAAATGTCAAACATGTAGCATAATGTGCTGAAGCAATATTGAAACTTTTATTCAGCGCTCAACATAACTTGGCAGAAAATTTAGCCACCGCTATAGATATAAAATGTTCAGCCCAGCTAGTGTTTTTCTTCGTTCGGGGTGAAAATGGTCTAACAAATAAAATGCTTTCTTGCTTGCTTGTCGTGTCACTGGTTCTTCTTGGTCATCTTGCATTAGGTCAATGACCAGGTTGAGGTATGTTTGCTCTGTTTGCCCTGAAAAGGGACAATGACCTTAAAGAAAAATAAATTAAAAAACATACAACGCCAAGCTGTTCGATAGATCTTCGCTCGGTCGATCAACTAAGCGAATAAAGCTCATTTTACATTAAAATCTGATTTGAAGTGACAAGCGCCTGCTTAAACCACTCGCTAGTAAACGAAGGGTAATGGATGTTTCACTAAAACCGACCGTGAATCAGTAGGGCTCAGTAACTTGATTAAGTTAATTTGGTTGTCAGACAGTTGTTAGTTTAATTAGCGCACTAAAGATTAGACCCCTGGTCAGCTATTTATGCTATGGCTCGACGTAAAGGTTAAATTACGATAAATGTTCGGACAATTAGCAGCATCTGGTTGCCAGATAGTTTTTATCCGAATGCAGGGAACAAAACATTTTTGCTACTGTGTGCTGTCAAAAAGACAAGCCTCAGGGCCCGAGTTCTACTCACACTTGTTTATCTTTATTAATCTACTGCAGTGTTTGTTTTTAATTTGGAAATGTGTGACTGGCCAGTCACGTTGTTTTTTTTTTCAGTGCTAATGACTGATGTATATTACAGGCCAGTATATTGTACTGTTTTTGTACATTTTAATAAGCGTAAGCACTAAGCTCCGAGGCTACCTATAAAGCTGGGGTAGCATATGGTGCCTCCCAAAAGTATGAAATTTTAGTTTTAATTTTAGTTTTTATGTATGAGTATACGCTTTTTTGCTTTATTACTTGATAGGGAAAAAGAAATGTAACAAATAGTTAAAAACCAATGGATTACTTTCACAGGTATATATTTTACAATGGTTGTCTATAATATGTTATTAACTAATGTTTTAGGTTGCTTTGGGTGACTTGAGTTGATACACTAGCGCACTCAGCGACATCAGTTATGGCAGGTCCGGCGGCAGATTCGGCCGAGGATCTCAAAAGGCGAAAATATGTTCGTCTCGATAGGGCTTACATATCTGATTTCAGCTTTTGGTGGTTGAGACGCTGGGTCCTTAGGGAAGCGGGCCTTCCAGGTTTTTAATACAATATCAGTGCATCTGATCGACGCGTTGCGTTACCCGAGGGATGGCTCCTATTTGGCCCAACGGATCATCATTGGCAATTCTGCCCGTGTCTTGGGAACAATTGCGACTGGTTGAGCTATCTATAGATCGTTTGAAACGGTAGATAAGTCCATTGTTTCGTGTGTATTTTATAAAATAGTTGTAATTATTTACTTGAAGTAGTTTTTTTTTTGTTGTAAATTAAAAGCGGTGGAATGTTAAATAAGGCAAATTAATCCAGTCCAGCCTTTTTGTGTAAAAATACCCTAATACTAAGATTAAATACCGTACTGTATGACTAAATAAGTACCTGTGTTTTTAAAGCGTTTCCATAAAAAAATGATTTTAATCTGCGATAATAGGTAAAGTATTGAAAGAGACAGTAAATAAACTACTTTTAAAATATTGCCCCATAACATTCAACCCTTACTTTAGATAAAAGGCTTTCAAGGTACTTTTCTTCCCTCATTTATGACTATTTAATCGTAAAGTTTGACACTTAAATCCTTTCGATGTCACCCAATAATAGGCAAGGGTTTTAGCACCTCCATAATTACCTTCACAATGGGGCATAAAGAAGTTGGCTTTGTCAGTTCACAAAGGAGTATCTATTTAAATGTCTTCATTTGCCATTATTATTACCCTTAGGTAATTTCTTTCTCCTTAGAGAAGGAAACAGCCTGTTTCATCTGAAACATTTTGTTCTGGTGCTTTTTGCGATAGCACACTATCCCTGGCATTCAGACGTGTTTTCACTCCACTCATACTGACAGCCTACATTCATTTCATAGGAAAGGCTGTCAAGATTAATTATTTATTTGAAATTATTCCTTGTAATTCCACTCATGACGATTTAGGATAAGCAACGGAAGCAAGTGATGGCTTATGGCACTGAAACTTGGTCGTTAACTATAGGCCTCATATACAAGCTCAAAGTCGCGCAACGGGCTATGGAGAGAGCTATGCTTGGAGTTTCACTACGTGATAAGATCCGAAATGAGGAAATCCGTAGGAGAACGAAGGTCACCGACATAGCTCTCAGAATTAGCAAGTTGAAGTGGCAGTGGGCAGGCCATATAGCTCGCAGAACCGACAACCGTTGGGGAGTAAAGGTTCTCGAATGGCGACCACGAACCGGGCGACGCAGTGTTGGAAGACCCGATGGACCGACGACATTGTGAAGGTTGCGGGAAGTCGGTGGATGGAGAAGGCTCAAGACCGTTCGTCATGGAACTCTTTAGGGGAGGCCTATGTCCAGCAGTGGACTTCTACAGGCTGATGATGATGATGATGAACGGAATCAATAATAAAACTTCATAAAAATGCGATTGATACGATCAATTTCTAGCCAGTCAGTGAGTAATAGAGTCAAAAATCAGTGTAGTAATACTTGGTGCTCCTTTCGTGCACATGTTACATGTCTTCGAATATTTAGGTTTTAGGACATGCCGGTTTCCTCACGATGTTGCCTTCTCCGCTTGAGAGCACTAAGATAGTAGGTACACATACATTTTCCGAATGGAAAATCCAATGGTGTATGACCGAGATTCAAACTCACGATCTGTGAATCGGAAAGCTACTACCACCACTCCACCAACCAGTGCTAATGATGAT
This sequence comes from Anticlea derivata, assembly GCA_947579855.1. Classification (NCBI taxonomy): domain Eukaryota; kingdom Metazoa; phylum Arthropoda; class Insecta; order Lepidoptera; family Geometridae; genus Anticlea; species Anticlea derivata. The sequence goes on from OX388266.1 coordinate 3,426,266, forward strand.
GATATTACAAAGATGAAAAAGCCTGCACTACGCCTTGTCCAGAGAGTCGAGTTTGAGTCCATAAAGAACTACCGTGAGATAAAATGTGGCCAAAACGAGTCCCTTTTTGTGAGATACGGAATATTTTACTGTTGTTTTTCTTTGGACAATAAAACTGACCGTGCTATCTTTTATAGAGGTACAACTGAGCAGCAGTTACGTACAAGAACATATCACCCATACATACATAGAAGTATCCACCTATACACAAAGTGTTCCGTAACTAGTACCTATACTATGTTGAGGGAAGCCCATTCTACCAATAAAAGAAATAATATAGAGAAATATAGAAAAAAAAAACAATTTTTATTCCTCTACTGTTTCCCTTTTTTAAAAACATAAGTTTTTTGACCGTTTATTATTAAACGTACGAGTAGTAAGATATCAAGTTTGGTACCTAAATAGCTGATTAATTGAATTTGAACTGAAGACCCCAGAACAGCTTTTGCATAGTTTTTTTTTTTTTTTTTTTTACATTATCATCACACACGGTCAACTAATTTCCAAACTAGGCATAGCCTGAACTATGGGTACCAGAGACTGATATACTTAATAGATATATATTTAACACCCAGACACAGAACAAACATCTATGTTAGTCACAAATGTTTGTCCTCCGACCTCTAGCGCAGAAGGCAGAGTTACTACTGAACTGAGCTATGAGGCCATAGTGTTTATTAAATGAAAAATATCGAATCTTCAACAGTCGCTTTAGTGTCAATTGGTTGTAGCATAAGCTCTTTGGGGATAGTAAATGTATTATGAATCATCTCGTATAATATCTGAAGTGCTTTCAGACGCGAGCATTATTCAAACTGTATTAACGCTTGTCTTATGGATTGTATTTAGAATTTTATTCGATCCCAGATATCAGTATATAGTATGTTGAAGGATTTCTTTTTAGTTTCGATTCTAAAAACTATTACACTAATAGAAAGCTACACTCATCGTCATCAACATAATTCCAGCCGTTTGAAGTCAACTGCTGAACATCGGCCTCCCACATAGCGCAGTGACTTCCTATCATGTGTGAGGAATTTGCCCATACTCACCACGCTGGGCACGCGAGTTGGCGAGTGCAGTTAGAGCTATCTTTGTGGAAATAGGGGACGCTGCTGCCCATGCTTTAGCTTTTTTCCCCTAGTCACCTCTTACGATATCCACGGGTAGCAGATATAGAGGGGCCTATTCTGCAGCCGGGGCCACCGCGGCCAAGGATACACTATCTTTGACAAATTTATGCTACTTTTTATTCAAGTACCATGCGAGCAAAGCTATGGGCGAGAACAAGTTAAACGAATCGGCAAGAACACTGCTCACTTGCTCCGCTGCTCGCTCATTTTCTCGATTAACCATCAAAATCAGAATCAATTTGAGATGAAACAGATCTAAGTACCAAATTTTCAGACCGTATGATCATAGAAAGATGTACTGCAGCAGTGTATCTATACGCATTGGACGCTCATTTGCACCAAGTTTTCTCTATGTGGGGGTAATAAATAGATAGATAGAAAAACTCTTTATTGTACACAAATAAACAAAACAAACAACAAATATTACGTACAATGGGCGGCCTTATCGCTAAAAGCGATCTCTTCCAGACAACTTTTAGATGGGCAGGATATATATATAAAAAAAATCGGCATTGGTATTAGAAACGAGTACCTTGGTACCCACTCCACCTTAACCCGGTACAAGCATTTACAGATCATGCAAACATTTAACCCGCTGTGGGAATTGAACTTGAACTTCGACGACCTCGGTGGCGTAGCGGGCGATTGCCCGTCTGAGATGCAAAGGCTGCGGTTTCAATTCCTGCTGCGGGACAAATGCAATCGTATTTTCTGATACCCACGTCGTCGCAGGGAATCCTAGTGGCGGGTATGTATGTGTCTGTTGGGTGTTATTTTATTATTTTCACTTCCGGCATCTCACACTTGATACCTAAAGGGCTAGGTTTTCAAAAACAACAACGATAACGAAACGATTTAAACGTTTGGTGCAAGTGAACCTCGATCGAACCACGCATTCAATCAAGTGAATTTATTCCAATCAATTCATTGGTTCCAATTTGTTAGAGCCCTTAGACTCTAATTAGACAACGTTTGATGAAACTGTCTAACCTTACGTTCAGTTTCAGTTTCGTGAACTAATTTTGTAAGTTCTTGGAAGTTTCGACTGTTATCAAAAGGGGTAATGTAGTGACCGCTATTCAAACTAACGTAATACTACGGTATATAAATTGTGCCGCAAACTGGGATTTCTGTTAAAACAAAATACATCGTGTTTCATAATTAGTACCCACCTACTTATACTTTTTTTTATTTTTCAAAATTTAGTATTTTTTAGAGAAAACTTAATAATATTAAGACTAAGAGAAACACACACAATGTTAATACTAGGAACAGGGATAGGCTAGTTGTCCCAATGACACAGCTTATATAACTTTCACATATATAATCACATTTGTGTAGTGTTTTTCAATGAGAAATTACGAATTTCCAAAAGTTGTATTAGCAATTGGGTACAGCCAGCGTAAGCCCTTTGGCCGTTGTGGCCCCGGCTGAAGAATAGGCCCTCCATATCTCCTACCCGTGGTTATCGTAAGAGGCGACAAAGGGCATAAAGCTAGGGGATGAGCACCAGCGTCCCCTATTAAAACAACGATAGCTCTAACTGAGCTCGCCAACCCGGGTGCCCAGCGTGGTGAGCATGGGTAAATTCTTCCCACATGATAAGAAGATATTTCCGGAGCGAGCCGATGTGCAGCAGTGGACTACAAACGGTTGCAATTAAAAAAAGCCCTTTTTGGATAGTAATTATGAATCTACTCGTAGGTACAATACGCATTTCTGAAGTGCTTTCAAACGACGAGTGATAATCAAGCTATAAAGAAGCTTGGCCGATGGATTGTTGAGAATTTTATTCGATCCCTAAATTGCAGTTTTTAGCGGGTAGAAAGTTGAAGGATTTTTTTCTCTTGCTAGTTTCTTCCACAACGCATTTTGGAAATCGGTTGGCATTTAAAAGTTTTTTTTTATTGGTGATGGTTTGGGCGTTTGACCACCATCTCACTTTTGCAAGTGAGATGTGGCCTAACATGGGTGTGATGTGGAATTAGAAGACTTTAGGGAGACTGATGATCCCATGTCTGTTCTAAATGAAGACATTTTTCATGCTTTAAGACCATTAGTAGGGGAAATCGGAAATTATTTATGCAACCTACTTCAAAAGCCTTGCTATTTCTTTCCACTGATAAATAATATTAATTTCCTTTACGTCAAGCACGCCCTACATCTGCCAAGATATTAATATCTAGATATCTTTAGCCTAGTGCTATAAATAATTTCTAACGTAATAATTTATTTATTATATTCCGCCGTATTGTCAGAAAAACATGATAATTAATAAAGATGGTAAGTATCTAAAAATGAATCAATATATTCAGTGTATATTGATTCATTTTTAGATACTTACCTTTATCTAAGAAACGCGCTGTTTATTTTGCAGGTTATGAACACAATGCAGTCAGAGATACTATCACAGTTAACATCTTACGAGAATGTAATAAAGCAATGGTAATGGAGCTAAAAACTACCTTGTTTCACCCATTTATTGTTCTTGCTTCTAAAATATGCTCGCGATAATAAATAAGGGAGCTACAATGGAGATCCCCCTGGCCTGAAATGTAAAACAAGAAATTCCGAATATGAAAAGGACTTTTAAAGTTTTTTAGCATAGTTTTACATATCAAACTTTTTTTATTCTTGGTTTTAGACAAAAGTTATAAAGAGTACTTGTAAACGTTGAATTCTCGAGACAACTTGTACGGGCAATTAGTTCTTTAAGAGACTATTCCCTATTAAGCGGCGTCCGTCAGAAAAAAATCCTTCGATCGCTTGTAAAATAAAAGTTCCCTAACGAACGGTCTTGAGCCTTCTCCATCCACAGACTTCCCGCAACTTTAGCAATGACGTCGGTCCATCGGGTGGGGGTCAATGAATAGGAAAAGCAATTTTTTATTTCCACTATGTAGTTTCGCTGCTTTAAAGCTAGCTACGTATGACTAACTTTTATTTGGCTTGGCCAGATGCATATTTCGTGTTAGCAATACCAATCAAGGCATTGTAGCGTTTTGAAGCTGCTGGTGAAGCGTATATCCATCACAGTCACCGCTTCAAACGTGAGTATCATTTTGCGTCCAAACTAGCTATACATATCGGTGGAACGCCCGCGTCGTGCAAGGTGATTCATTATATGTATAAAATCCTGAAAGGGGCTTATTCCACAACCAATTTGCAATAAACCTTGTTCGACAACTTTTTGAAATTAAACATTTTTCAATTCAATTCAATTTTTTTTCTCAACAGGCTCATTTTATAGAACAACTTAATAAATAATAGTTAGTATAATAATTCAAAAAACACTATATATCTACTGTTTTGGGGTTGTATCAGTTAACTAAATTATTCAGCTGTTTTAGGTAGCAGTCTTGATATGAAACTGTTAGTAAATTTGATTACCACACACGAGACACCGGAGGCGCTGCCACCGGGCAGAAACGTCACACGTCGTCGCCTATACGTGTGCAATAATCAAATAATTAATAGGTATTTTATATATTTTAGGTTAAGGAATATATTTTATGGGTCTTAGAATTAGTTTTTTACCATCTGTACTATTCTTAAGTTACCGGAAATAAAATTTATTTTATATTATTGTTATTATTATGAGTTATAAAAACGATAAAACAGCTGATTTGAAACAAAAATATAATAATCATAGTTTATGTATTTTTTGTCATAGTATAAGAATAGTTATGGAGCACACTGTAAACTAAAATGCTCCAATGAAAATGTGAACCATGCCAAATAAGTTAAGCTTGCGCTTAACTGGGATTGATAAATGAGAATAAGCGTGCTGGACCCTACAGTAATGCGGTGAAAGGAATTGGATATAAAAGCCTCTCATTGTGGGAAGCGAGGAAAAAGGAAAATATCCTTTACGTTAACAAGTAAAATAATTAATCGATTAAAAACCCGAGTGAGTGAATTTATTGATATTACTTATTTGTTTTATAGCCAGCACTATATTACCCAGAGACCTCAATACCGTCTCTCACATGGGTAAGACAAATATAATTTCCAATGCTCATGTCGCAACGCCAGTACATAGTATAAATTCTATTGTATTCTATAGTGCGAACAATACCATTCAAGTTGTAGACCACTATGTATATTTGGGTTAGAAGATAGATAGATAGATAGATAACACTTTATTGATCACCATACGGAAATAATACATAAGATCACAATTACAAATTTACACGGCAATACACGGCCTTATCGCTAAGAGCGAAGATTTAACTAGGTAGGTCCAACTCGGTCGACAAAGAGGAATCCAACGAATGGACGGACAGCAATTGAGAAACTTCTTCATATCTTCTAGTCCTTCTAGAACTCTCTCTCTCTCTCTCATCTTTGCCTAGAATAGTATAGATGCTACTTTTTATATAGTACCTTGCGAGCGAAGCCGCGGGCGCAAGCAAAGACATACATACCTACTTACATACATAGATAACATAAACTGTACTAACAGTTCAGCAACTTAAGAGTCACTATCACCGCTATATTTCGTCCCAATTTTTTTGGAATCGAAACGCATTACGGTATTAGTTACATTATACTGTGCCAACTCCTAGCTAATCACCACTAGGTTCAGTCTAAATGAGTCGAAATCGTACTTTAGTTGATTTTCTTGTACATCTGCCAAAATAACATTTTATTTGGTATTTGCTAAACTGTTGTAATAAAATTGTGTCTGAGTAAGAAATTAATCTGGTCAAGTGTGAGTAAAAGAATTTTGAGGGAAAGCACAAAAAATAATTTGTGAGAGATAATCTGACTGAAAAATATGTCACTATGAATGCCCGGTTTAACTTACACTTCGTAGAATATTTTTTCTAGTTTAGCAATTATTAAAATACAATGTTGTAAAAGTATGTCTAATTTATGTGAACTTAAATTTAAAATGTGATCCAAAATTATCGAACCAGCGGGATTTGAACTCGCTTCTTTGCCTAAAATCGGTAATGCAATAGGTAATAACGAATGCCATCGAACGAAACCGCAGGCTTGGAAAACTTAGGCAGATGAAATATTCATATCGGTTTCTTTCAAATCAAACTTTCAGTTTACCCCATATACATTTTGGAGTTGATTTTTGAAAGAAATCTATAAAAACAGTAGGTGAAAAAAACTGAAGTGGCCTGAAAGTGAGTTCTGTATCACTGAATGTTTCTTTTGTGTCCAAAAAAGTGACAATAACTACATTAAGTCTTATAAGAAGTTCAAATACCGGTTTATTTCACGTAAGGGTCTGTCTTTTGTCGAAAAACTTTTATTGACTCTGCCGTAGAGATGGGATATTTACGGAAAAAATATTTAAGGAATAAAATTTCTCCCTATCATAACCATAGCTGGTTTGCTTTGTATTTGTTTATCAAGTACATTACATACTTGTATTAGTTGTAATTTTTTGTGTGAAAACTAAATAGTTCCGCTTATACAAAAAACTATTTTCAGTTTGGTGCTGAACTAATTTAACGACTGTAAAATAGACATTCATGCAGAAGTCAGTCAATGCCATCAATAATTAATGACGTTTTACTGTTGGTACTAAATAGGTGAGATTTATTTCCATCAGTCAATCAATCATAATTTCAGCCGTAGGATGTCCACTGCTGAACATAGCCTTATAGGTAGATATGGAGAGGCCTATTTTTCAGCCGAGGCCACCACGGGGCGTCAGTGAGTTAAACCATGGTTTACCTACGTCTGTGAAACCCTTACGTAAATATTTATATTTATCTCAAAAAATGCCCAACCCAATCAGTCAGTAAATTAAACAATGGTTTAACCTACGTCTGTGAACCCCATACGGAAATATTTACATTTGTCCCAAATGTCCTACCAAAAACGCGTGTTATAAAATAAATGCAAGTGCTGAAAACCGAATTCGAACGATTTAACCCGTGAATTGGAAATGCATTTTGCGAAGTGGCGCCTGACCGCATTTGTACTCTACAATTAGCAGCTGATTAGAGGACTTAAATGGTACGAACGGCAGTTCATGAAATACTTTATAGGGTTTTGTAGATTGTTATATGTATATTAGAAGGATTGAAAATAATAATGTAGGAACATCGAACAACAAATGGTTACCGGGAGGTAGATGGCAAACGACCAAGAGGGCAACCACTTATATGATCTGTCCAAATCCACTTAACTCTGGATACAAAGCTCCATGATGCGCTCCACCAAGCATTTTTTTTACTTTTTTCATGGTTCAATAAAATCACAAGTATCGTTGTCAATTTTCAATTTGCTTTAGTAATTTAATGAATTTTCATCATTGGTCACAATTACAACATTTTTTAAAAATTTTGTGTTAAAACTAGGACTGATTCGATGTACACAAGAACCGCTTCCATTGCTTACAGACAAGATACATCACTAGTGCCTAAGGCATTCTCTAAGGAATCGGCTTGGCAGCAAACATCGAATTTCTCGGGACACAACTTTGATGTTGTTCCTAGTTCGACTGTGTTGCTGTGTGCTGCGGACAGCCACTGCATTCCGTTCACGTTTACAGTTCGTGTATTTTGTTTCTATGTGCTGTGGTTAGTTGTCGTTTAGCCTGGCCTAATACGTACTTGACAGTTGAAATTGTTGTCAGTTTATAAGTAAACAGTTATAACGGGTTAGTAACAGTTTCTGACCTAAAACAGTTACAACGACGTGCGATATGTCTATTAGTCATATAAAATTTGTTTCATAATTATGGTTACCTACTTCTGCTAGTTAAAATCAATATTTTGTCTGACATTTGGGGGTTTACGATATCGCAAAAAAAACATTCTCTATTTAAATAAACATTATTCAAAAGAAGTAAGGATAAGTTTAAAATAAATTTAAGATGACATATCGCACGCTGTTTGAACATGGCTTAAGAAAATGGATTAAATTTTGTTATTTAATAACTGGTTATGAAAAAGCGATTTATATATATATTTCATAACTGTTTAGGAAAAGACAGACTGTTAGGGTGGGTCAAAAGCCTAGCTAGGGTGTCTAGTGACTATTCAGAGGTAATTTAGCCTTAGCCACATTTTCGCTTTTGTGTAGCATAAAGGCTTTACATATAAATGTCTCCGTTTTTCAATGACATAGGTCGTATTTCTGTTTAGCAGGAACCTTGCAAAAACAGTTTTTACAAAATGCGTCGTTTTAGTGTTATGATTTTTCAAATATTTTATTTTTTATTTTTTTATTTATAAACAATTTGTAAGCACTAGACTCTGTACACTGTACAGACGAACGCACGCGGCGGTTTCGCGCGCGGTTTCCTGGGCACGGGCTGTGTTAGCCAGTCTGTGCCGTGGATCGTTTTAAATTGCCACTGTGTGTACTGTGTAGGTACAATAAGTAGTTTTGCGGTAGATTCAACCACCCAGCAGATAACTGTACTGCGATTTTACACAAAGTGAAGGTGTATATATAGGGCACTTACGTATGGATCTCAAAATTTCGTAGCCATCGTCAAAAATAACGGCCTTTCTTATGCCACTTCAAGTAATTTAAGTAGCTCGTTACGTCAAACATAGAGCACGCAAAAGACCAATCCATAAAATGGAGTGACTGCTTGGGCGGCCGCCTGAGATATGAAGATGAATTCCACTCGGTAATTGAGTAGTACCGACCCTCGTCCGTGTTTTATGAAGCTTCCAAATTATATTTGAAATGATGAAGTTGGACTTTTTGTAGCACGTGGCTGGCTTTTGGTCGTTAAATCTGTGCTGGGATGTTAGTTTACATGTTTAAAGTCCGAGGAGTAATTCTAAATAAATTGGCCTGGGTGTATAATAATATAATATAATATAAAATATAAGTTTTATTTCAGGTAACTTAAGAATAGTACAGATGTTAAAAACTAAATTCTAGGACCCATAGAAACTAAATTCTAGATATGTTGATATGTTTATGTATACAATAGTTGCGTAGCTGAAATGTTCCGAGTAAAACAACTAGTGTGGATCTTGCATAGTTTGAAGTAAGAAGTGTTTTTTAATAACCAATATAGCATGAGCCACCTGCCAATATAACAGACTCCGGAGTGAGACTGTGTTCCGTTTTTTCCAAAACTTTGACGGAACACTAAGAACATTTTTGTAGACACTTTTTTTTGACACACTATTTGTTAAGAATTTGTAATACCTACTGCTTCTGTCCCTCTTACTATAATGTGGCTGTCTCAAACCTTAAATTTCTATATGACGTCTGTCAGACTTCAAATTACAAACCTGTCTTCACAAGAAATCGCAAGGTTAATTTGAATCTAGTTTGAATCGGCTTATTAATGTAGCTACTCCATAGTTTGTTCATTTGCTATCTCTTACAAATATAAATTGCACCGTAATAAAGGTTGCTCATATTCCATCCATCTACTTATAGTACTACATAAGGGTTTGTGCTAAACGATGTGTAAAGGTGAGAGAGTTTCCCTTTGTTTTATCCCTTGGAAAAACTTTCAATTAGGCAGGGTAAGTACAGAGAACTTTTTTCTTCTTGAAACGGTTTTTTCACGCACATACGATGTGGAAATTTATATTAAACACGGCTCGTTTGGTAAGGTAAATATATTTTGTTCTACCAAATAACGGTTACTACCTAATTTAATATTTACATCAAAGTTTTGCTTATCAAAAGAACATAGCAGTTCGGAGTTTGGTAATTTTTGAAGTCTACTCGTTTTTAAAGCTACGCGTCCACTGACCTTTGGCGTTCCATATGATAAATTTCATCAAAATCAGTTCAGTCGTTTAGGCGTAAAAAGGTAACAATCAGACAGATAGCATGAAAAATTCCGGCATAGTCTTGGGGCCGCTTCCGACTGGTTGTGATCTGGATCAATTGAGTTATCTATGGATCGTTTGTAACAATCGTTAGATCGCTCAAGTAAGTATTAACTTGTATCCGTTTTCTTTCTGTAATGCGTGCCGCGCCAGCTGCAAATATTGGGTTACGCATTAATCTCTCATCTGAATACATTCCTCATCTCGATCTTGTTAAACACAATGTAGGTGTCATATATCATGTGTCATATATATATAAAATATAAAAAAATCCTCAAAATGTATAACCAACAAAATTAATAACCCCCATAATTTTTTTTTTTTTCTGAGAAAACTATGGACTCATTTTAATATATTTTTAGGACCTACAGGACCTGTCACTATTTACTAATAAATACCTAGTGGAAACCCCTGCGGTTTCGTTGAAGTGATGATATTTTAGTACAAAATTAAACCTCGCTGCATCTTTGTTGAGTCTCGGGAGTTTCCTTCACCTCTACCCAAAAACAAGAAGCATCCTTTCATACTCTTAGACAGGCCTCATAGCTCAGTTGGTAGTAACTCTGCCTTCTGCGCTAGAGGTTGCGGGTTCGATCCCCGCACTGGACAAACATTTGTGTGATGAACACATAATTATGTTTGTTATATGTCTGGGTGTAAAATATATATCAGTCTCTGGTACCCATAGTACAGGCTATGCCTAGTTTCGGATCGATTGACCGTGTGTGATATGTCCGGAATATTTATTTATTTATTTATATTTTATACTATTAATTGTCAGTCGATCAGTCATTCAGTAACGAGTTTTATTTTAATTGATATCGATTGACACTTGTCTTGATAGGGCAAAACATTATTGCCTCTGCTTCAAGCAGTGCAAACGCCCGAGGAAGTATCATGCACACAGAACCGTCGGAAATTGCTTTATCAACTTTAATTGGACTCGCACAAGAAAAAAGTTTTCCAATCTGCCTTTAAAAGTTTTCCAAAGCTTTTAAAGTCGAGATTAAGAGGATACAGGATTGGGATGATAAGCGTTAAGCACTATACAAGGTGTTCCATACTATGTATACTATGCTGAAAGTTGCATAATTTATCAACAAAGAGAAAGTAAAATAATAAGATAATGTAAATATCAAAATTTCGAATATCTTTTTCAGGGTTTTTTTTTGGAATAATTTCAAATCATCTATTTTAACGAATTTTTAAATGTACGAGTTCTTCGACATCTAAAATCTTACCTGAAAACCCTTAAATTTAATTTTGTGACATGATTTGACCCATAAATAGCTGTTTTTTCAATAAAAATTGAGAAATGTTTTTATGTAGAGTGTAGGTTTAGATTTAGGTTTAGGATTCTATAATGAAACACCGTGTATATTCCATCATATTTCATCGTTTTAAACTAATTATTTTGATCATTTGGTAAACAAAATCGACGTTCGTCGTATTTGTAACCAAAGCTTTGCGAAGCCTTCGAGAAGTAGTATAATTAAATCCATTTTGCTTTCCATATCTTCCATTAGCGAATTTGAATATTACCTAGTTTGGACGCATATTGCCAAATAACATCGACCACTGTTCTCGTTGTCCCACGAATTTCAGCTGAGGATGCGGTCACACCGAATAGAGCAGTAATTTTTAACCGACTTCCAAAATGAGGAGGTTCTCAAGTCCGCTGTATTTTTTTTTTGTGTGTGTATTACTCGTTATAAAATACGTCATCATCTCTTGAAATCACGACTTGCCGAATTTTTTTTTGTCGACTGTGTTATGTTATTGTAATCCCCGCGACTTCGTTCGGTCGCTGCTATTTTTACATAAACTTTAAACATAGAGGTTGTGTGTCGGGAATTCCTTTCTGTGCACCCATACGTTACGCTACCCTGCAAATTTCATACTCTTAGGATTTTGGTTAGGCTCTGCGTTGATTTTCAAAGAGAATAAAACCACTACGTTTGATTGACAGTTTGTCAGTCAGTACCGTAAGAGTTATTACTTATTATTGATGATGAATGGATGTCATCTTACTTTTGTTTTTTATTCGAAAGTTTAGGTGACCAGTGTCATTCTCAGTAGGTAAGCAAAACGCAAAGAGGTTGATAACAAAAAAATGAGGTTGATATTAATCTTGTAAATATTCAGGAATTTTAAGTCGGTTTTTAGTTTTTGTAATAAATATCTTACTGAAGAAAGCGTTCGATTGATTTCCTTTTGCAACTCGTGATCCTTTTCCTGCACGGGTAATGCAGGAAAAGATCAAGAATTGCAAAAATAGAAAAGAGCAAAAATTGAATTTCCAAAATTCCTTTATTGCACCCCCACACTATTTAAGGAATATACCCTTCAAGTTTCATGATTCTTGGTTCTTGATTGGTTAGTGACGCAGTCAGTCAGTAACGTAAGAGTTTTAAATATTTCGATTATTATGTAATTATTTAGGTATGTAGGATTCGATACAGCTTGTGATTATTTTAGTACCTATAAAAGATACGATACAGCCGTGTGTTTATATTTTCGAATTCCGAACAAATAAATGTTATTACAAAATACATAGTTTGTTTCAGTGTGATGTCAGAACACGTATTCCAAACTCTATAATGAAGTGAGATGCCGAGGCCGCATTTCCATTACCAACGAGAGTTAAGAGAGACAAATGAGTGAACGACATCCGTGTACCAGGAATGCTTGCTTGAAGTGTCACTGGTTCTTTCGTGGTTAGGTTAGTTCTCGCATTATATTTATGAGTCAGTTTGAGGTACCTATAGTGGCCCTGAAAAGAGCCAATGATTAAAGAACCAATGTACCAGGAATCATGAATGTGACACTTATTTAGCTGTTTTATTTCAGTATTAAGTACCTATAGGTACGTATATCTTATAAATATAAATCATCTTATTATGTAGTTATAATTTTAAATAAGAAAGCAATGACTATATGTATCTCTGTTACTCTATCGATGAGATAGCCTATGCCCTGAAAAAGTCTACCTACTTACTTATACTGTACAACTGCACAGGAAACAAATTAGAACCAGACACGTTGAAAAAACGCGAATTAATTGTTTTCTCAAACATTATGATAGTGTGTTAGTTTCAAAACTAATGCCATTATGCAAATAATTTGCAAACATGCTCAAACCCGCATTCATCATGGTTGGAAGTCGGCAATTATTTAGTGCATTCGCATGCAACCGTCAAGGCAGGCTGCTGACAGTAGGCGTGTCTACTGACCTAACTACCCACTAGATAACACTATAGTGTACAGAGAAACCATAGAGAGTAAGACTGTGCTTAAGTAGTCAGGCTCGTATCTTCAATCGTGATGTGTGAAATAAAATAAAAATAATAGGATATTTTATAAAACTATATTTATTTATTTATTATAACATAATATATAAAACTATAACCTTCCTAACGTATGGTGCGCAAACTTGGTCATTGACTCAACTTCAGAAGTCTAGACTCAAGGTTTGCCAACGTGCGATGGAGCGCAGCATCCCAGGTGTCAAGTTAATGGATAGAATCCGTAACACCGAACTGCGCTCACAGACCCAAATCGCAGATGTAGCTTCAAAGGCCGCTCAGCTGAAGTGGGACTGGGCTGGCCATGTCTGCCGCATGCCTGGAGAGCTGAGGGTAAAGATAGCCACCGAGTGGCGCCCCGACTCAACGAGAAGGCGACGCGGCAGTCCGAGACGCAGATGGTAGGATGAGCTCGACCGATTTCTGATAGACTGGGTTGACGTTGCATAGGATCGTGAAGTGTGGAGGAAAAGGGGGGGAGGCCTTTGCCCAGCAGTGGGATAAAAACGGCTGAAAATAAAATAGAATATGAAATGAATGTCTGGCTGTTTTCTTTGTGAGCGATGTGAAAATATAATAACGACTAAGAAAACCGGAATTATGATACTAACTTCCGCACGGGGCATTGATAAAAAGTCACTCAAAAAGCCACTATCCGGCTAATTAACTAAATCCACATCGATCCGTTACTCCACACACTCTCCCATTTATAATATTAGTGCGGAAGTAAGGGTTTATAAAGCCTGGAATTGCATGCAAGTACTATACTCAACACACTCGATTCAATGGGCGAACCATCCATTTGGTGATCGCGGTTAACGTTGCTATAACAAACAACGACGCGAGCTATTCCATAAGGATTGAAAGTCTACGTTCAAAGATTGCTTACAAACTGGCGAACCGTTTGGCAAAAGCTAATGCAATAGAATACAGACTCTACCCGTTGATCGAAAGCAAATGGCGTTGGCTTATCGCCAAACATACGAGACTATTGATTCTGTTGACGGTCTTTCAGTGCATCTTGTGTACATTTCATTGAACCTGTGGCTATTGGAATGGTAGAATAATTTAACCTCTCATGCCTCAACGTAGCCTTTATGTAGGGGAATTTTAGCGATTATTCATAGTGTTTGATGGCAATGACGATGAAAATAACCACGAGATTACGAGGGTCAGCCACTGTTCACCAACTTAAACCTTAACTCTCTCTACGTTTGCTGGGTACTAGGTATATAAAATCCATCAAGTCACAGACACTAACTGTGTGACACTGTTACTCTCGCCAATATTGTGTCGAGGGTAGGTATCAGACTACGAGTACTATGGTTCCAAAACACTTTAAAATATTTGCAGAGCAACCAAACCCCACTGTTGCCACATCCACAAACACTGAATTCTTTGAAACCGGTTCATTCAAAAAATATATACACGACACTATGCTGTCTGACTTGTTAGAATTAAGATAGTTTCAACTTCAGTTGTGATCGATAGGTATACCTACTGTTTTGTAAATACGTCCTTTTAGGATGGCTAAATGTAAGACCTACTGCATTTTTATTTTGTTTGTTTACATCCACTACTGACTCTTACCTTTTTGTACCAAATCTGTGGACAACGGGGTAGATTACTCACTAAGAACTTGTAACGTTAGTACTTACTTGCATTTAGTTTAGTAATATGCAATGCAATTGTTTGTTGTCGTAAATAAATAAAAAAATGACCTGATCTGTTGTTTCTTTGCTGAGCACTTGCCCTTTGCATTTTAAGGTTCCCTTCAACCCCTAACTGTACTTAAAAGCCTAAGCACTAAAAGTCGCAGGTGAAAAAGCAATAAATTCAGACTGTTTACCGTAACTTAAGCTCTAATTGGCATTTAGAAGTAGAAGCGAAAATTTGGTAGTTAAAACTACTAACTAATAAATAGTTATATAAATAAAATTGCAAACGAGCCAGGCTGAAAACTGATACACTGAGAGCAATCATTAGCTTGTTCTACAAGTGGTATATAATTCTTTGCTTATAAGTAATTTATTTCTTTAAACATTGTGTTAAGATGGATGTTTGCCCGTTGTCACAGCCATCATAGTTATACCAAAGATAATAAAGTATATTTATGTGTAAAGATACATAAAAAAATTATTTAAATGGTTACTCTGTTGTTAGGTATGCTATTATATTATATGTACGCTGTATGAACAACTCCTACATCTCCTTACAAATTTTAGGTCATCTGCAGTTTGCACTCAGTGTGCACCAAGCAGGAACAAAATGCATTTGGATTCAGTCCAGAGTGGCAAAGAAAACCTGCGGGAATCGATCTAGCAGCACGAGGGTTCACGTAAAGGCTAACATTTGGCAAGCATAAACAGCGTACAGTCAAAAGCTTTTGGTGCGGCCCTCGGTATGTGTATAATGTGTGCATAATAGAATCAAAAGAATGCGTAGAAAACTATCATTAAATTGATTGAGGGAGCGAAGCGAACAAGGCGATCGAGTGAGCGAAGCGAATTAGATCTCCGAGTCAAATTAGATGAATCTGCATTGTATTCATGTTTTTCAAACGAAAGCTTTTATCAGCAGATTTTTGTATTGTCGATAACTTTATTGCTTGTAAAATATGCCCCTTTGGTTGCATAGGTACATAATTATAAATCACCTTGTATTCTGAAGTATGTGTGTGACATTATAGTTTGGTTATAGTATTATGTTATCTGTGGTTTCGTATTATGTCGGTAAAGCAGATTTTTTACTAAGTATACTGTATTGGTATACTTGTATCAACCTTGCGTTCTAGGCAGTTGATGTTAAATTTTAGCGCGTTACGATAATACGGACGTTGTATGGAAGTCGGCGCTTTCTAGGAAACTTCGGCATCGCTGTAGGCTATTTATTGGCCTTGTAAAATATGCCTTACAGGCCGTAGTGATTGCTGGGTAGAGGCCAATTTGAGATTAAGTTGCTGGGGTTATCGAATTGGGAACTTGAGTTTGAACTACGCGTAGTTCATGTTATTTTGTTTTTTATAAGTTCCTGTAGTTCAATTTAACATTGTAAATTGACTCCTTCATCGTTTTAATCCGCAACCCTACTTTACTCACTGATGGGTAGAGCCTTGTTTTTGCTCCTGGCAATTGTAACGGTCCTTAGCACAAATTGATTGGCATGATGAAATATTAAAAAAAATGGGTCATGACCATGGTTGAAAGTCTCTTAGATCTAGCTCCAGGCACCAGATAATTAGAGATGTCTATGGTAGGTAGGTAGTAAGATGTACGTCAAAACCTTACATTTGACCGATGCTCAAATTTTACAGTATCGGATATAAATTTTACTATAGAAAAAATCTATATTTGCACTACCGAGATTTAAATACGTATCAGCCTTAAATATCAGTGGTTTAACCCTTTTTACACACTTTGATCTACCTACATGTACGACCTACACCCACAAATACCTAATTTCAGTAGGTATTCACGTATCGGCTTAAACCTAAAAAAGGTAAGGCCATAATACACCTATTCTAGATGATTTATACAGCATCAGGTAGAACATTTTTACTAATACAGGTCGTTGTCGTGTCTGGGATAGTTTTTTTAGATGGAGTCTGGTTGCCCAGCTCCTATACCATCCTCTCAGCATGTCGTCCTTATCCACAGAAAAGACAGTGCTGAGCACACTAAGCCGCGGATTTGCACACGATGCTATATGCCTTCACCGTTTCGGGCATAATATGTATAATCGCAATTAAATTTTTCGAATTGAAAAATTTATTGGTGCATGCGTAGGATTTGAGCCCACGACAGATCGAAAGTCAAGTTGCCTTTCACAAGGCCATCACGATCTACGCAATATAAAATAGCTTTCCTATATCGTTCCATCTCAAAGAATTCCTCTAAAAATTCCTCTCAGGTATTAAAAGATTTAAAACTTCTAACAAAAAGCAGTCTTGTGAGACGGTCTCACTAATTGGTCTCATTACTAGCTCTTTTTAATTAAAACTGTGGTTGAATTTAGCTTCTGTAACTTGGGACCTATTTTTAGTTGGTTGCAATCCAAAAAGCAATCCGATACTTACTGAATTGTCTTTGGCAATAATTACGACAACTTTCAGCTCGGTCACCGAATAGATGGGTGACTGCTAGTGATATTAAGAGCTCAGTGTTTCCGTCGGTCTGGGAGTCTTTGGGCGCCCTAAAAGCTCCGTTATCAGATTTGTTCATGATAAGAACTAACTTGACCATTTTCATTGTACTACCCAGGTGGTGGTAAATTGAAAATAGTAATTAGTAAGTAAACGTCAATTCGGCGAATAAAACAAATGAGGAAATCAGTAGAAACCAAGATCACTGACATAACTCTCAGAGTTAGCAAGTTGAAGTAGCAGTGGGCAGCCCATATTATATATCTCGCAGAAACAAAAACCGTAGGAAAATAAAGGTTCTCGAATGGCGACCACTAACCATGTGAATCAGTGTTGGCAGCCCCCCACCCGATGGACCAATGACACGGTGAAAGTTGAGGGGAAGTGTGGATATAAAAAGCCTCGAGACTGTTTTTCATGAAACTCTTTGGGGGAGGCCTATGTCCAGCAGTGGATTTATTATGCTGATGATAATAACATACATAGTACTTTAATGTAATTATGTGAAA
Source organism: Anticlea derivata (assembly GCA_947579855.1). Classification (NCBI taxonomy): domain Eukaryota; kingdom Metazoa; phylum Arthropoda; class Insecta; order Lepidoptera; family Geometridae; genus Anticlea; species Anticlea derivata. The sequence goes on from OX388266.1 coordinate 3,444,173, forward strand.
ATTATATTACTAGTTTGTTAGTGCCTGAAATTGTGGACGAATTTGAATATTAGTTTTGAACTCAATCAGTTTTTGCTATATACTCGTATGACTTTGGCGAACCCAATTTAGTTGATGTGGAAGTAACCCGTTACACCAGAGTTCTGCGGTTTTGACTACTGAAGTTATTTGTTTTAAGTTTGGATGCGCTACTAGTTATTACAATCTATATTTGCTTGTCATGTCACTGATTCTTTCTTGGTCATCCCCTGTATTAGTTCAGTGACCAAGTTGAGGTATGGTGGTCCTGAATAGGGCCTATGAACGCCGGCGAAAGGATTAAAGTGTGCCTCTTCGAGGTTCCTTTCGTGGACATGTCACATATTTCAAATTTTTAGATTCTAGGACATGCCGGTTTCCTCGCAATGTTTTCCTTCACCATTTGATACATGAAATTGCTTTTTCCAAATGATGTACTGAACCCTAAAAACTACCTAATTAAGGTTACTGGGAGCCATTGAGTGCAGGCCGCACAAGTTCGGTGTCTCTGGAAATCTATGGAGGAGGATTACGAGTATGTTCACTCCTGGAATATGATGATATATGTATACTAAACTTGTAACCTGCTCTTTCCTAAACCCTCGGTGAAAAACTATCTGATGGAGTTAAATTGAAAATCAGCGCTGTACGCTTTTTATCATATCCCATAAATTTTGGGCTCAGACGACATATGAACCCGCAGCCTTTCTACAATATAAACCAACTACTTATACTACATTATTAGTAGGAAGTAGATACGATATAATAAACAAAGTTGCTTTACTTAAGACGTTGCTTAGTACTTAAACTATGTTAAGCATTATTAAAATGTGTGTGTATGTGTGTGTGTCCCGCTTAAGTAGGATAGTATCACAACAGCAAGTTAGTATGAACATGAGCCCACTAACGATCAAACGACGCAATCTCATTAGCATCGAGGCGTGTTCAAACGGCTTGCGGTATCAAATCTAAAATTTGTTTCAAATGCTTACTTCAACTGAATAATATTAAATTTGAGTTTGACTTTTGGGGATTACGATATCATTGAACTATATCGCCCTCAAATGTAACACTCAAATTTGACTTTATTCCATTTATGTAAGCATAATTTTTAAATGAATTTTAGATACATTTAATTTTGTACACGACTTAAGGCCGTGAATGACATGCGTTGTGTTTGACTTGAAGGTGCTTGCGATATCGTGAGCTGAACTTTATATAATGGATGTAAGATTAATTCTAAAATAAATTTCAATACGGCATATATTACGCCGTTTGAACACGAATTTAAGCTTGACTTATAACCCATTACAATGTACACGGCATCACATAGGTATAATGCTAAGATCTAGGTAACTAGGAAGGTTACTGGAAGTATTATACCTAGACTGTAAGTAAGGCCTTATTACATATAATATTCTAGCTGATTTTAAACAGCGTGGTAGAACTTCTTATAATACAGGACGCTGTAGTGCCGGAGCCAAGTTTTGATTGAGTTGGCTTGCCCGGCACTTTTCGCGGTGCAAAGTTCTAATTCGTGTTATTATGATTTCTATTTTAATAAATCATTTCCAAAACAATGTTCTAAAAAAGTTATGATGCACGTAAAATTATAGTATTTTCTTATTAAAGAAATACTTACTAGTTTCTTCTCATTTTTTTAATTTGAATTCGCATTTTTTTAAATTGGTTTACGACAGATATAGTAACGTACCCCTTTCGAAAAGCCAAAGCAACTCTATTCGGCCAACGCGGCTAATTTTAATGACTAATTTTATTATATAGAATAGAATAGAATATATTCATTTTCTTACAAAACCTACACCTAATTAAGAATAAACACACAAAAACAAATAAATAAAAATAGGTGTAGGTCGAGCAACAAAATTGGCTCTGCCTCAGCATGAGTTGGTTGGCTAGCAGGCTAGCAACCAACGCTGGTCTTCCGTCAGAGCCTTGGTTGTCGCTACGGACCAACTACTCACAACGACGACACGTTAAAAAAACAAAAACACAGACTTATAAAAAAAAGAAATTAACAACTAACTCTACAAAATAAAATTATATAATAGTAATTTAAAAAAAATGTGCTAATGGTACATAATTAGGTAGGTATGTAAGGTCCCATTGAAAAAAAAACGTTGGGACTATTTTGACAAACTATATGTAACTTAGCTATTAGAAGCTATTATAATGGTACTTAACTATTCCCGTCTGAGACGCAAGGGTTCGATTCCCGCTGCGGGACAAATGTTTGCATGATCTGCAAATATTTGATCCGTGTCTGAGTGGTGTGGTACCATTGTACTCGTAGTTTCTGTCACCCACGGCTCAGGGCTATTTATGTGACTGTTGGGTGTTATTTTTTAATTTATTTATTATAAATTATGAAATATTATGCCATAAATCAGCCAACCGTTGTCATATCTAGTCACAACGGTTGGCCGATTCCAAAATCTGGTATTTTTGCAAAGAGTTTTCTTATACCAGAATTTAAATAACCAGCACGAAGAAAACCAAATTACTCTGGCACCCAGTCTCGTTATATCGTTTTGCATACTTAATTCCTAAGGAAATTTCATAATACGACCCTCCGTAATCTTAGGTCCTCGCAAAGTGAGTGGAAATCATCAGGTTGCGGAAGTGTCACATAATTTCTCCCGCTTGTGTAATTTTACCCTCTAGCACTGGAATAGGTGTTAGTTATGAGCTTTTATCTGCAGTTTCTAGATCAAACCGAGTAACCAAGTTAAGGTACGCGTTGACTGATCTGTACTCGCCGCATCGCATTACGGCACGCAATAGATTGGTTTGGTTTGTACGAATTCATATAGCATTGCGTCTAATATCGGTACCGCCCGCACCGTTATCGAGCTAAATGAACAAGAAATGGGTTCCGTGCTGGTGACGTCACAAGGATTAGTTTTCCGAGTACTTCGTCCACCGCCCGTCAGAGGTTATAACAAAAGACGTCAACTCACGAAAATAACTAAAGTCAACTGGGCTAAATGTTTAATTTTTCTCATAAGCGCAATTTCAAACTTTTATTACGTAATAGAGATGTTTTGTGGGTTTTCATTGCATTTTCCTGATATGAAATGCATTTAAATTTTAATGTACGGTTTTATGAGTAAATAAAAAAATATTACTCTCCATAAAATTAACTTTGTAGTAAAAATAAATATTTTTTGAGTAGTCACATACATAGCTGATGCCACAGTTTCCTCAGGATTACCTGTGTCGCAGGTTTCAGAAACTACGAGTACCATGATACTATAACACCTAGACCCGGAATAAATATTTACAGATCATGCAAACATTTGTCCCGATGCGGGGATCCAACCAGCACCACTTGCAACTCAGACGGGCACTTGCCCGCTGCTTCACCGAGTTCGTCATTCCTATTCCTCTGCGCCACTGAGTTTGTCATACCTATGCCTTGTTTTTTTAATATGTTACAAAAGTTTTCTGCTCGTTCTAATAGGAAATAGTTTATTTATAGTAAGCGCTCTCTCTTTAATAGGAGTAAGTCGGGTAGTGGGGATTAGCTCTACTGTAGGAGCGACTGCTATGAATAAATAAATGCTTTTAACTCGATACAAAATTATTTCAAATTCAAACTACCAGGAAAAGTGCCTTGGTGCTTTAATAATAAAAAAAAATAAGCTCACAACTTTTTCCAAGCATGGTGGACAACCTCTCAGATCTCAATCAGATCCTGTAGGGGAGTAGTCAGAGTCACTTCCAAAAATTTTGGCACATGCCCACATTTTGCATTGTGTACATGACAGGTGTCAAGCCCATCACCACTTATAAGAATAATTGCTGGTTTCTTCACGACGTTTACTACATCGATTTAGGCACTTATATTTTTCGAACATAAAAACTCATTGAGACTCTACCGGGTTCGGAACGTACGGACACGACCTTTGGATCGAAATTCGAGATATCTCCCTCTATGCCAGCTTAGTGTTAAAATGAAACAAAACATCCTATAGTATAATTTTATTTATAACTCCGAAAACTCCTCATACTCAGTTTCGTTCGTTATTAGTTTATGAAATTCTCTATTGAAGTAATCCGTTATCATATTCCATACGTTAACTGAATACCACACTAGTACTCCTACTGAAAATACCAGGCGAAAAAATAGACTGAGCATTGTAATGGATATTAATTTGCTAATTATCTATACAATATTTCAAAAAGATAAATTTTGATGTCGGTGGATGTAAAAGGCTCCGTTTGGCTCAAGGCTTTTTGGGGTCTTGGCCGGCGTGGTCTTCTACAGGTTGATGATGACGATATTTCAACAATCCAAAAATCTAGCTCAGTGCCAAAAATAGGTACCTATATATATTGAATTTAGGTAGCCAATTTTGACTCCACAATTTTTTTTATTCTGGTTATGCGTGATACTCTTTTTTGTTGCTACCATAATCTAACTAAATAACTAGGTATTTTGGTAGTCAATTCTTTTATTTTTCAGATTACGTTTGCAACAGTTCATATGAATGCTATAGGTATTAATCCAATTTCGAATTTCAACAAGAAAAAGTTTCAATCCTCAATCGAAAATATCTTCCCCATAAATAATATCAGATAAGATCCCGTACACGTTTTGTATGTGTGGGTACACTATCGTTGTAAGCATCACTATGCTGTTGGCTATGACGAACAGTTTCATAGTATCGAGACCGTCTGGAGACCTGAAAAATAAATAAAAATAAAAAGTTATATGCAGCTGTGTAGTTTTGTTTGAGGTCCCGGCTGAAGAATAGGCCCCTCCATTTCTACCCGTGGATGTCGTAAAAGGTGACTTAGTGAAAAAAGCTAGGGGATGGGCAGCATTCCCTATTAATAACAATAGCTATATCTGCGCTTGCCAACCCGCATTCCCAGCGTAGCGAGTATGGGCGAATCCCCCCCAAATGTTTGTTTCTGGAAATCTATGGGGATGCCTGTGTTTAGCAGTGGACGTCGAACGGCTGAAATGATGATGGTATTTCTGTGAACATTATTATGACTATATAAACACATGAAAATATTGTGAAGCTATGTTCAAATGGCGTGTGATATGATATGTTATCTAAACTCCGTTTTAAAATTCAAAATGATCCTTACGTCCACTAATTAAAGCTAATTTTGAGTTTAACAATTGGGATTGTGCGATATGGGTCAACGATATCCTAAGCCCGTAAATGTCGAACTCAAAACTGACTTTGTTCAGTAGAATAGAATAAAATAAAACTTGTACACCAAATACACACTCAAAAAAAAAACTTAAAAATAGTGTGACAATGGGCGGCCTTATCGCTAAAAGCGATCTCTATCAGGCAACCTTTAGTAGATGACCTTTAGTAGATATAGGGATAACATTTTGAAATAAAGTTTAAATGTCATATAGTACGACAAGAACTTACTTGAGCCACCCACCGAAACCTTGGTCTTCGTCGTCCAAGCTGGTCACTTTATGATTACTGTCTGTTTTCTCTGGATCCTTGTCTTCCGTAATTTTCACAGTTTTCCTTTTCGTTGGTCCATGGTTAAGTTTCTTCTTCATAATAAATCTGGAATCACAATAATATATACCATTATATTTACTAGATATATTTACTAGATTACTGTTTTTTCTAGAACAGACGTTTTTCGGACCATGGTCTGCAACCGTTTTATTACAAAAACAATATAATTATTAGAAAAAAGTACCGATGACATTGTAAAGGTTGCGGGAAGTCGGTGGATGGAGAAGGCTCAAGACCGTTTGTCCTGGCACTCTTTGAAGGAGGCGTACCTATGTCCAGCAGTGGACTTCCCGAATAGCTCAATTTGTTTGTCACGTTAACAGTAAAAATGTCCAAACGTGAAGTTAGATGATTACGGAAACGAAAAAAAAATGGCGATTGTTATCTAACCAATTCAAGCTTCAAAAAAAATTGCTGCGCAGCGATTGGCAACTAAAAAATTGTAGCCAAAAATAATCCAGTACTGTTTCGTGAAAACTATTGAAAACATTTATCCGAGCGTATAACGTTATGAATCGTTCCGAATTGACGATTCTTTTTATAGTTTTGAATATTTTGACGCATTCCAGATACAGATTGAAAATTTGAATAAAATTTACTCGTAGTAGCGACTAAATTTCACAACCGCATCATAGTAGTTTTAAACGCAATAATTATACATTATATTTTATCTTCACACTCACAACACAAGTTTATTTACAATTATTCAGATTTTTGCTGTATTTTTTATAACAATATCTGCTCTATTCTCATAAAATACGGGTGTGTTCGTTTGTTGGGGTTGGTAATTTTGTCTTTCTGTCATGCTGTATCGGAGCCAACGGACTAACGTGACTTTTTGCATGGATTACCTATTAATAACTTATTAATTATCCGGAGAGTGGGCTACTTTTTAACCAGGTTCCACGCGAGTAAAGCCTCTGGAGGAAAGCTACCTAGTTTTCAGTAAGTAATAATTCAAATATACTTCTTATTGAAACTATGCAAAGCCATCAAAGATCTCACACTCGACACAAAGAAAATACTCTTCTCGTTTCCTAACCAAATTAACACCAAAAACAAAGAACAAGACGCCGACTTCCCGTTACTAAAACAAAGTTCCACATCTGGTGTCCTAATCAAATATTATTTGATTCAATATTACCTGCGCGAGTGTGAAGAAACAGAGGCACGCACGGCTCCACCACTCGAGACTAACAGACCTAACGAACCACATTCAGCCAAAGACTAAAGAGAAAAGCTGGTTCATTCAATACTATTGTGTAAGCGTGGCGTAGGCCGTGGTGGCCCCGACTAAAGAATAGGCCCCTCCATATCTCTATCCGCGGATGTCGTAAGAGGCGACTAAGGGAAAAAAGCTAGGGGATGGGCAGCAGCGTCCCTCATTTTAAAAACGATAGCTCTAACTGCGCTCGCCAACCCGCATGCCCAGCGTGGTGAGTATGGGCAAAAACCCCCCACATGATAAGGAATTTGCTCTGTCTGTGGGGGAGGCCATGTTTAGCAGTGAATGTCGTACGGCTGAAATGATGATGATGATTGTGTAAGCGGGAAGTCAGTGGATGGAAAAGGCTCAAGACCGTTCGGCATGGAACTGTTTGAGGGAGGCCTTTGTCAAGCAGTAGTCTTCAACAGGATGATGATGATTGAACCTAATGGAACAAAAGCATTGACTCTTTTTGGCTGTTTTTGCATTTTACAATTTAAGTAAGGTTACTAGTATAGTATTATGTTATCTGTGGTAAGGTTAGGCTAATTGTTAAACAAAACGACAATTGAATACTTACAAGATCAATATCTTTTCTATACTAACAGAATTTATCAATAACGTTGTTTCATTATTATTATGGTTTTGTCACTAATGTTTCGATAGATGCAAAAATCTCTCTTAATCGTACCGCTTTAATGTTTAAGTGTACCAGTTGTTCTCTTGGTCTCTGTGAACCAGTGAAGCCTCTCAAAAGCTGATCAATACTCCACATGGTGCAAGTTTTTGAGGTGCGGACTGCAAATGGCGAGTGCCACTTAAAACAGCAATTTAGCTGGATGTTTTAGTTTTATCTCTGAGAATGTAAAGTTTCAACTACCCTTCGAGTTGAAGTACTGATCTCTCCACTGAACTTCGCTAAGTTCGCTGATGCGCTATAAAATATGAGGCTATTTTTCATTCTAGATTAGTATATCCTCTCTCAAACGGTGCAAAAATGTACATCCAATAGAGGCTATGTATTTGAGATGTTTAAAGTATAAGTATATTATACTAGCTTGTGAACGCGGCTTTGCTCTTGTGGTACCTTAACTAAAATTTTTGCTGCTATTATATGTAAAGAACTCTATTAATTCCAAGTTTCGTCGAAATCGGTTGAGCCGTTACGGCGTGATTGAACCACAAACACCCAAACATCCTCACAAAGTTTCGCATTTATAATATTGGTAGGATTAGGCCCATGGGGATAAGGAACCCACAAATTGTTCAAGGACCTGGTGTAAAGACTTTTCGTGACCACGCGTGATTAGAAATCTGGCTTTTACTTAGGTCAGCGAAAAAGCATTGCAAATAACGAGGCAATGCCACCAGTATTTTAGTACTACCTTTTGGTGGCGAAAGGGATCAACAATATTAGTACTGAAGACTTTATTTATGGCAGATTGGAGTTACCTTCCTACATTTTAGAGAAGGCCCAAGTACCCATGAACCATTTTGCAAACAAGGCAAGGCGTAAAAATCAATAGCAGAAATGGGTGTTCAAATAATTACCTCTGCATTTGTATGGCTTTTAAGATCTATCCACTGTGATCTAGAAGTATCGGTTACGGTTTAACATCTTCAACTCTCATTATAACAATAGATGTATTTGAGAACTAAAATACAGAGCATTTTTAGATGCCCGTTCGCTCTGATTCATCTCTTCCAGGAAGAATCAGTCACTGACACAGTTCCAGGCATTGCGAATTCAGTTGGACGTCTAGCGGAAATAGAATGTAGTCTAACGGTTGCTTCATTCGGTTGCTAACATGTATGATTTCATTCTACAGCCTCTATAGATATCGACCCGATTTGGACATAGTAGTTGGAAAAGAAGATTGTCTTGTTTTCCGGACTTATGATGGACTTATCAGGAAGAGTAGGATATGCCTAGGACTTCATACACACATATAATCCTGGCACCAGATCGACATCGGCTTGCCCCAACTCAGCAGTCCTGGTATAAACCTTCATTCTGCAATATTACTATTCCGCCAATCTATTCCACATCATTATTATTATTAAAGCCTTTTATTAATCCATTGAATATTAATTTAAGTAAAGATTTATGATAATTCACTAGACTGCTTTTTTTTTATTCATTAAATTAAATTTAAATTAATCATTATTCTATGTATCTATCAGTATATCTATTTTCATTCAAGGATCTCTATCCGAGTAAAGGCCAAGCTATTCCACATAAGCTCAACAAAATGCAAACGTTTGCACCTTCCGCAACACCCGCAATAATGTCCCTTTAAAGGTGTACAAAGAAAGGAATTCTCAAAATGTAACCCCCAGCGGGGTTTGAAGTTTGTATGAAATTTAATCTGAGAGGTGAGCCGTTGTAAAAAACTTTCTACGGTACACTCAGGTGGTCTCAGGGAGGTGGACGGTGGGTAAGAACCGAAAAAACTACATTCGAACAAAGACGCCGGTACTTTCACTAGTCGTCGCATAAATATGGGCATTGGTTGCTTCTGGCACTATTTAAATCATCAAGAATTTATTATGTATAAACCTAATTATCCCAGAATACGCAGATGTGATTATTTATGACCGCTGTACTCTGTAACTCAATATAATTTATTACTCAAATAACATACCTAGTACATTGATTTATTGCCAATAGAATGATATTGTCTGATGCATCACATGCACGTCAATATTCCAAACAAATGGGCCTTTGTTTACAAACGCAATATAAATTGTCCAATTTTATAAATCAGCAATTTGATGATACAAAACGTGAGTTGGAGTTCAATGAATAATGAACCTGTATTGTTCTAAATATTTGTTGTATCTTGTATGACTTTAGAGGATTTTCACCTCGAAGTTGACTCCACGACTGTTTATGATAACCTCCTTCTCTTTTTAAGGTTAAAAAGAGTTACGACTTGTGAATACCTGGGTTAGTTTATATTAAAACGATAAAAAGTGAACTGAAGCGAAGGGCAACATAAAATCAAGTATCTTTATACTCTGCAAAGGAATGTAACTGACGTCAGTAGCTATTCCCTGATCGCCTCCAGTAAAGGCTATAAAAAACGGAGTACATAGGAATCACAGTGCTACATCTTAAAGTACAAGATTTCATCGACTCAGATGAAGCTGTATCTGAAGCTGAAATCCTTCAAACAAATTGTACGAATTGGCGATGCATGTTTGTATGTATGAATATTTGTCAGAGCATAGCTTCCAAACCGTCAATTCGATTTGAAGCTAATAAGCACAGACAAAAAAGCTACATCATCATTACAATTTTTAAGTTTTAATTTTTATTTTGTATTATTTAAAAAAAAAATCAAATCAAATTTCCGATAAAGAATATTTAATTCGTTTGATGCTCTTTATAAAAACAACTGAATTGTTATTTCCGTAACAACTATGGTGCTTTTCAATATTATTTACGCAAACTACACAGCGAAAATTTTATTCACGTAAAAAACTCCGTTTACAGTGCGAATTTTATGAAACCATTTTTCAAGTGGATGTACGAGTATTGAGTACCATCCGTTACATACTATACCTACACAAGGTGTAGAACCGTAGACCCTTGTGAAGTGCAATATGTTTCACATTTTATTTGTAGCTTAGTCGCTGCTATGATTGCTACCAAAATTCGTAGATGTCGGCTACGAGCACATTTAAACCGACATGACAGCGTAACTACCACGAGTGGCCCGAAAACGATGTTTTTTTAACACACACTTCATACTAAGTCCTGACCCAACACAAGGATTCCCTTTGTCGTGGGTATCAGAAACTACGAGTACCATGGTACAATAACACCCAGACTAGCAGCGGGAATCGAACTCGCACCCCTTGCGTCTCAGACGGGCACTTGACCGCTGCGCCACTCAGGTCGTCAGAAGCTCGTAGAGTTATTTACGATACGATAGCAAACGTCAATTATAAATTAATCAATTTTGACCTCGATGGCGTAGCGGGCGAGCGCTGTCTGCGGGCTCGAATCCCGCTATGGCACAAATTTTTGCGTGTTTTGCAAACATATTTTGTTTCAGGTCTGGGTGTTATGGTACCATGATATTCGAAGTTTCTGATACCCACGACACAGGGAATCTTATTGTGGGATCAGGGCTATGTAAGTGACTGTTGTGTGTTATATTTTTAAAGAAAACCAAAATTAAAAGATTTAGGCATCGGCGATAGTATCGGCTAATATTTCACTTGTCTTATATATCGTATCGTAAGCGTGACTTTATCGTTAATTATTCGTACTTGGGCCACTATGACCGTTTTATATAAAATGAACAACCTTTGAAAATGAGTTCATTTGATATTTGACTTTATTACTTTACCAAATGGTTGCGTAGGCAAATAACTGTTCCAATATTTTAAGGGTGGAGATTATGAATGAACTTTGTAAAATATATAGTAATGAAATTGTTTATTATAAAAGTTACTGGTCATCCACATTCTTTTTTAGAATTGTTAAAGAGGGTCTGTTTCTTCGTATGTTCATTTCAAAGTGTTTAAGTTCATTAAATAATTAAATAAAATTTCTGTTTTCTCTTTTTCATAATACTTACCTAAATATTAATCAGATATATATAATGTGATCCACACATAGAATTTATTATAGCATACCATACCAGGAATATTAGCAACAGTTTCTAGCGTTATCAAATCGCTTTTGTAGATCCTTATTTTTTTACCATCTTACTAATATTATAAATGCGAATGTTTGTGCGGATGTTTGGATTCTTCTTCTTGTCGTGTCACTGATTCTTTCTTGGTCACCTGTATTAGATCAGTGAACAGGTTGAGGTATGGTGGTCCTGCAAAGGGCCTATGACCGTCGATGAAAGAATCATTGTCGTAAAGGGATCAAAGTGCTCCTCTTAGAGGCTCCTTTCGTGCACAATGTTTGGATGTTTTTGGTTCAATCACGTTATAACGGTTGAACCGATTTCGATGAAAATTGGAACAGATGGACTTATTTACCTAAAGTAGCATATATCTAGGCGAACGAAGCCGCGGACATAAGCAAATTACCTTACCTTTACCAAATTATTTTTATATCATCGATGTTTTTTTTTTTTTTTTTTTTTTAATCAGTTTACACTTAATAATGTGCTCTAATAACAATCTAGCCATGCTGTAGGCTAATAAGTAATTTAACATTGACATAATTTTTTACAATAACTACAACTAAGAATGTGTCCACTAACACTTTTCTTACTGTCTCTATTTAAGGGGAAGACACTTTGTTCTTGTGTTTTTGATAGGTAGCACTCGTTTGCACTTTCACTACATTACACTATTATTTAACACTATACTAGTTCGAATGGTTTTGTTCTTTTGAGTCTTCTCACTATGTCCGTGTTGTCGAGGAGCTGGATGGCCTCGACATTCACATGATGATGAAGCCTGTGTTCGTGGGCTTCAAATGTTGTTTGTCACACAACACTCGATGTTTTATTTGAATGACTCACTAACAGTAAAGATTATTTTTGATTAAGTAAGAAACTGGTGCTTATGCCGCAGAAATGTTATTAGATTATTGTAACAGAAACGCCTACTAATTACTTAATCAAAGGAAGCCGATGAAATGTGAGACATCAGACTCGATGTGTTCAATCTGTTTTGAATGTGCCTTTTGATGTTAATTAATGAAATTCTAGGAACGGTGACTTTATTATAATCATCATCAGCCTACCCCCTGAGTGCCATGACGAACGGTCTTGAGCCTTTTCCATTCACGTAACTTTTCGGCCCGGTTCGTGCCCAGCCCACTGCCAATAGCAGTGGGCATGCCATATAGCTCGCAGAAGCGACAATCGTTGGGGACTAGAGGTTCTTAAATGACGACCACGAGTGGGCGATGCAGTGTTGGAAGGCCCCTACCCGATAGACTGACGACATTGTTCGTTGCAGGAAGTCGATGAATGGAAAAGGGTCATGACCGTTTGTCATTTAAATCATTGGGGGTGGACTTCTACAGGTTGATAATGATGCTGATGTCCGATATACAGTAAAGAAAATAAACATCGTACAGTTATAACAAGGCAATATAACAATGTATTCCCGCCTCTATCCTCAGTGTCCTGTCCCCATTAAAGCCAGTGTTCTTACGGCGCGCGATATGTCATCTTAAATGTATTTCAAAATGATCCTTACCTCTACTGGATAAAGTCCATTTTGAATTTGACATTATATGAGGGCGTACGATATTGCAAGCCTCCTTAAAAGTCAACTCAAAACGTACTTTAATAAGGATGATTTTGAAATACATTTAGATGACATATCGCACTTTGTATGAACTCGGCGTAATGGGGACAGCGAGATGTTAACATTATTTAATCCACTGTTCTCATTAGCCAGTAACAACAAGTTCTTTCTGCAGAGTCCATCCAGGCAAAATCTGCCTCTTTACCTATTAATTCTTCTGCCAAGCAGCAATGCTAGCAGTTCTGTGTTTCTGGTGGTGGTGAGGTAGCTGGTGATATTAGAAGAGACTTACCAAGGCATGTCTCAGTGCGATGCCACAGTGCCAGAATGCGTGCGTGATGCCTCTGGTACCAAGAGTTACGCTGCATGCTTTTTTGGCCACCTCAAGTGTTGTGAAGCCGTGCTGAACCATGGCGTAGGTTCAAATCCCGCTGGTAGGTATCATTTAAACGTATTTTGGGTAGGTATCATTTAAAAACCTTGAGTGTTGTTTTAGTGTGTTTCACGCTAAGTTTCAACTAGTTACCATATAAACAAACGAACAAACAATACAGGTTAAATAAAGCTTGTAAAAGTACCTATTCGATAGGCCGCTGGCTGAATCAAACCTAATTCAATTACTTGAAATTAAATTATTTAATTCGTTTTCCTCGCCCGGAGCTGTGGTTACTAACTTTCTCATGTCCATTAAACCACTTATATATCCCGCAGATTTCCCTGTTTGGGTTCAGGATTTTTTATACCTTAAATAAAAACGTTGTCAAGATCGCCCGTCGATCAATCCTAAATTAGAATTAGAATTATTTATAACACTTATAACATCAAGCTTACATTAAAAACCAAAACACCTACTTTCTAAAATTAGAACTTATATAGGATATACCTATAGTACTCTTAATGAACTAAAAATAGCACAAATGCTATTAAAGATGTTGTAATGTTGTATCTCGTGTACATTGGCATTTAAGAGTAAGAGCTCTAAGTGTTTGCGTATTATTAGCGTGTTTTTTTTTTTTTTTTTTTATACAACAGAGTTGGCAAACAAACTTACGGCCCACCTGATGGTAAGCGGTTACCGTAGCCTATGAGCGCTTGCAATACCAGAGGCATCACGCACGCGTTGCCGACCCCGAACCCCCTTCCCCCCTAAAGAGCTCTGGCAACCTTAGTAACCGCAGGAACACAACACTATTTGAAACAAATAATGTTATTTGGCTGCGATCTTCTGTAAGGCGGAGGCACCTCCCCAGGCAGGCTGCTCCAATTCAGAACGAGAAAATCTCGCTGCGCCCTACCTCCTCCTAAGTGATAAGTTTCAGTCGATGGTGCGGCGGCCAAAGCGCACGTGCCATTATGCGATGAATTAAAATTAAAATATTTCAAGCATTGGCTAATATATCTTTATCTTTCTATTTGATTATTCGTGCTTGGGGCACTCAGTACATGCGTGCAGCGCATTCACCAATGTGGACGCTTCCTAAATAGCTAAGTGGTAATTTAAAATTGTGATGAACAAATTGTATAAAAATATTAGCTGTGTTAACTGATTATATAAATAGTGTTACAACAGCGGTTGCTCTCAACAAACAGTTTTCATATAAGAATAGGTACGTATATTACTACTATTATAAATGCGAAAGTTTGGATGGATGGATGGATCACACAAGACTAGAACTCTCAATCACACCAGAACGGTGCTGGTGGAACGGATCTGGATGAAATTTAGCACAGAGATAAATTATAGTCTAGAATAGCACATATGCAACTTTTTATCCTCGTAGGTACAACGCGAGCGAAACCGCGCGCGGAACCTAGTAAGAATATAAGAATACTTGTGCACCAGAGTTGCAGTATTTCCCACAATTCCGGGTGAAAACCACACATCCCAATCGACATTATTTGCTTTACGTGCGCAAAATACCCCGATACGCTCTCAGATAGTGTGAAGTGAACATGTGGTATGTCCTACGTAGCTGTGCTTGCGATGATATTATAGTGTTTCTTTTTATTGACAATGTCATGCATTCTATATTTTATATAATGGAGTTTTTATATAGGTAAGTTATTTATTATAAATATTTCGTAATCATCATTATCAGCCTGTAGGACACAGGCCTCCCAAAACGTGCCACGGCGAACGGTCTTGAGCCTTCTCACTCACCTTCCCTTCATCATCATCATGAGCCTGTTGAAGTCCACTGCTGGCCATAGGCCTCCCCTAAAGAGTTCCACGACGAACGGTCTTGACCTTCTCCATCCACCGACTTCCCACAACCTTACAATTTAAAATATTAGTTTCTCTACAAATATTAATAAGTTGGGTAAATTTTGGATGGATAAGTTTGTAATAAACAGTTCTTTACCATCAAAATATCCAAATTGTATTTGCTAGAAAAACAATAACGAAGGATAATTTGTACCATAATTTTGATTTATAATCTGTGCAGTTTGTGCATAGCATAGATATAGGGCGTCATGTGTGTTTGTAATGTGTGCACTAATGTGAGTACACCGCAAGATAAGGCACAGACAGTAGCCCCATTTTTAAGTGTAATGAATTTGTATATCTCTGTTTACAAACAAATAAATAAATATGAGTATCATTTGGAATAGTTTTATTTTTCCACTTGTCTCAGTAGACCTGAAATTTTCATAAAAATATCTCAAGATATTATCTTAGCGTATCCTCATTTTACGACGCGCTGTATCTCAATACATTGGAAAGGAACTATCTACGAGTGAAGTAGGTAATCGCTCAGCGCCTCTGTAAGTCTCTCAGACACCCCATTTCAATCGCCTTATAAAGGAACGACATAGACGATCGTAAATCTTCCCAAGATCCGTGTAATCTGAAGTTTGCTTTGCCTTTTTGCTATGAAACGCTTTTCAGTTGAGTTGTATAGATTTAAATGTTTAGCATTTTGTCATGTTTGAGCACTCATTTAATTCGCAGAATTAAATTCTGATATTTTAAGTGTTTGAGTAACAAACATACAAAAGTACATACTTACAAACTTAATTTAATACCTACAAATTGCATAGGTATTGTTAGATTTTTTAAAACTACAAACAGCATGCGGTATTTCATCTAAAATGTATTTCAAAATAATCCATTTGTCCTGCTTTTAAAGCCAAAATTTGAGTGTGGAATATATCAAAGCTGAACGATATTCCTCATAGGCAAACTCAAAATGCAGTGCAGTGAAGATGGAATGATTTATCTTTTGTAATACATTTTTATAGCTTGTATGTCTACAAAACGTGCTGTCAACAGCAGCGACTGATAGTAGGACTGATAGTTTTTAATGGCTTTTAATATATACCTTCGAAACCGATACCAAACTCGTTATGAACAAGTTAATAACTGAGATATATATACAAAGGTACATTATTCCGACTCTACAAACGTTTATAAGTTTGTTTTTTTTGTGATACGGAAGCTTTAAAATTGGACCTAACTATCATTGCCGTCATCCTCCATATTTCATACCCGTGGATGTCGTAAATAAAATATTTTTTTTACAAAAACTGAAAACCGACTTCAAATTCCTGAATATTTACAAGATTAATACTAACCTCTTTTTTTTGTTATCAAACTCTTTGCGTTTTGCTTACTTACTGAGGATGACACTGGCCTGGCCACCAACACTTTCGAACAAAAAACCAAAGTACCTAAGTATGACATTCATTCATCATAAATAATAACTCATATGGTACTGACTGACTGACAGACAGTAAAACGTGGTGGTTTTATTCTCTTTGACAATCAACGCAGAGCCTAACCAAAAGTCCTAAGAGTAGGTATAAAATTTGCAGGGTACCTTCCTGTTGTAATGTATGGGTGCACAGAAAGAATTCCCGAATCACAGCCCCTAAGGTTAAAGTTTATGTAAAAATAACAGCAACCGAACGAAGTCGCGGGGATAACCATAACATACCAAAGTCGACAAAAAAAAAATGATTTCAGGAGATGATGACTTTTTTTAAGTTTTACGGGACAAGTAGCAATCCCTCAGGAATTAAATTAATATGGGACCACTCAGGGATCATACTCTATACACCAACGAAAGAATCATCAAAATCGGTTTAGTATTGGCGGAGATATCGAGTAACATACACACAAAAAAATAAAAATAAACAATAAAAAAATACAGCCGACTTGAGAACCTCCTCCTTTTTCAAGTCGGTTTTAAAGAAAATGCTAGGGGATGGGCAGCAGCGTCCCCTATTTTCACAAAGATAAGCTCGACTGCGTTCGCCACCCCGCGTGCACAGCGTTATGAGTATGGACACACACATGATAGGAAGTCACTCCGGAAATCTGTGGGGGAGGTCAATGTTCAGCAGACTTCAAACGGCTGGAATTATAAATGAATGATCATTGCAGTCCAGACGAGGGAAAATCAACTTTCGGTAAGCCTTTTGTTATTGTGTACCTCATAAGTTGTTATTAAAAGGGAATAAGTTTAAGTACGGTTATGCTACCATCCTAATAATATAAAAAAAATCGCCTTTCTGTTATTTTTTTCCTGAATTTAAAATAACTGGTTCATTTTCCAAACCTAGTACGGAACACAAACTTCAGTAAGCTAGCACTTCCTGAATCTTGAATTACTTCGCAAACTTCCTGCAAAGTAGACGCCAAATATTAGCCGCATCGAAAGTGAGCGCGTTATATTTCACTGGCTTCCGATCAAAACCCCTCAAACTCCAATTTTCAATAATCTCAGACATTTTTTCCCTTCAGCCGAGTGGTTTTCATTACGAAACGATATGACTCCGCGGGGCTTTCCGTGCGAGCGAGCAATGCCGGCGAATGTCTTAGTGAGTTGTGGAAACATTCTGGGAATTTATGCGGACGGCAGCGTAGCGTGAACTTTTATAATTATACTCTTACCTAATAAGTTAAATTCAATGGTTTTGGTGGCCCGGCTGAAAAATAGGCCCCTCCATATCTGCTACCCGTGGATGTCGTAAGAGGCGACTAAGGGAAAAAAGCTAGGGGAGGAGCAGTAGCTTCCCCTATTTTAACAACAATAACTCTAACTGCGCTCACCTATCCGCGTGCCCAGCGTGGTGAGTATGGGCAATTTCCTCCCACATGATAGGAAGTCTGAAAATGTGTTTACTGTTTTTGACAAGTGAATAATGCACACGTGTTTCGAATAGAAAAATTCATTGGTGCCCGGCTGGGTTCGAACCCACAACCTTCAGATCGAAAGTCGAGGCATCTCCCATATTGAATAAAGATACTACCAACTTTTACCTTACTTATAACAACCCCTTGATAAAATATTAGTCAGTGAGGCATTAAGCCTTCAATTGATTGTTGGCCCGTTTATCGACGCGTCACAGCGTGTAATCCTATCCCGTATATTCCCTTGCGATTATCGTCAAACTGTATTCCAGACGCGGCCTATTCGTTCGCCGGACGTTATCTTCGTCACGCCCACGTCACAGGTTCGTTTGTCAACTGGATGACATTCAGAAGCGTAAGCTCTGGTTTTAGAAGACGTGAATAACGTTAGAGCTGTGAGAGGGTATGACAACATTCTCACTATAATCGCGATAAAAGATTGATTATCGCAACTATCGCTATGCAATTTAATTCAAAAATCAAAGTACTAGTTTTGTTTTAGCAACTAGGTGAAGCTACGCCTGTTTCTCGCTTCTAAGCCTAGAAGAATCATTCACAGCTATGTTACAGCAGTCAAGTCATGGTCATCAATTTGTTAAAAATGCTATGAGTATCTACCATATAGGCAGTAGGTAAGTAGATAGTAAGCAGTAGAAATAGTGTTTTCAGCAGATTTCCGGAACATTTTCTACATAATAAATTAATGAGTGCCTCAATATTTTTAATTGACTATCCCAGGCAACTTAGGCGTCGGTCACATACAGCTTTTAAAGCTGCGAGTAAAAATGCGTGTGACACCCTTCTCGCTGCGTGTGCCAAGCATGCAGCAATAAAAGCGATCGGTAGCCGATAAAATTACGGGCTCATGAGACTCACCAACACATGTCACGGGTCGGCAACACGGGCATGATGGCTCTGATATGCAAGTGTCCACTGGCTACGATAACCACTTACCAACCAGGCGTGATGTATAATATAGTATTCCAGGTAAAAAACTATATCTATTCTATTAAATCGGTTGAGCAGTTTTAGCATGATTGTACCACAAATATTCAAACATTCTACACTTTCGCATTTATAACATTAGTTGGATGCACACACCAAAAATCTACAAACTCATGATGATACACCCCAACCCTAATCTTTATAAAGGCACGTACACACAAGGCCTCAAGATAACTAACCATCACAGCCATCCCTAAATGTGTCACACAGCTTAATTATTCACGCACTAGTCGCGTTATTAAGTGGCCGGTGCCAAGATCACGTGAGATTGTACCGGGTATTGAGGCCACTGTCCACTGAACCTTTAACTAGAGGAGTACTAAAGTCATTTCTAGAAGCCAGCATCAGCCATTCTTAGGTTCACTTAGATACTTACGTGCATGATAACACACGAGTTGTACCAACACTATAACGAGAAGTGTAAGACGATGTCAGACCTCCTTGACTATCGGGCTACATCTAAAATGAAGGTATTGTAGTTCTAGTTCACGAACAAGGGTTTCCAAAGTTCCGAAGCCAAATTTCGCAAAACGGAACATTTAGACCTATTTTTGTTCACTTATTACCAAAAATAATTCCTTCAAGGCTTGTTCGCAAGGAACAGGCGTACCTTCACCTAGTTTCTAAGACGCTCAAAGTCATCCTAGGAAATTTTAAACTAACTTATAAGATCGCTGTAGTGCCTGGGACATTATTAAGATGGAATAGGCTCTTCCAGCACCTATATCATTATCTCAACTTAGTCAACCTTATCCACAGTAAAGACAAAGACACAGTATTGACCATACTTGTGGAGTTGACTAAACCACGGGTTTCCTAACGATGTTTTTCTTCAATGTTCTGAGCACGTGTTAATGCGCAAATAAACTTTTCGAATAGAAAAATCAATTGTCCGTCGTCCGTGTCTTTCCTGTAGATAAGGTTGACTAGGCTGAGCGGATAAGGTGCTGGGCAAGCATTCTCCATCTATATAATGTTCCTGGAACTACAGCCATTAGGCCAACACAGCTCGCAAGCCACTTCACCTAAGCAAGCCAGCTTAAAATCGCACTAGGTATCTAAAAAAATAGCTAAAGGAGCTTCTAAAATGTGCACAAAGGGTCTTCTAAGATGACGTGCACGAAACGACCCTCTAACAGGCGCACTTTAATCATTTTACTACACTGATTCTTTCACCGACGGTCGTAGGCCCTTTTCAGGACCACCGTACTCGTACCTCAACCTGGTCACTAACCTAAGACAGGATGACCAAGAAAAAATCGGTGACACGACAATCAAGTAGCTTTAGTGGACAGTAGGTCTTCGACCACGTAGGCAGGATTATTTGAGTTTTATGTTTCATAGGGATAGAGAAGGTCTAATTTTGGGCCATTAAGCCGCTTTTCAGTTATGTTTGATGTTTTAAATAGATTGTGGCTAAAGGTTTCCTCCTCCTTGATAAAAGATCAAAATACATGCGTCCGGGGACATTTTCTAATGCTTTTCATTCCTAAAGTTATAGTTTATCTAACAAATAGTAAGTTCGCCCAGAACTGAGATTTATTTGTCTATTTATTTGTAGTAAATTGCACATTATAAAATGGCTGACCTATAAGATAACTACTATATACTATATTTTTAAGATAACTTTATCTTTTTGTTTGTGTACGAACGATCAATGATTTACTTATTGTCAAAGTCAATCTTTCAGCTGTGTACGTTTAATCTGTGCTGTGTATAATTTTTTTGTCTTGTCTTGTTGTGTTTACATGTTATTACTTTTGTTTGTCTACATAATTACTATGTAAGCAAAAAAATGTATCTGTTCGGTTCTGACCTATCTAAGCACTTGTAAATATGTCAAAAGATGAATAAATTGAAATTGAAATATAATGCATACGCATCTGAAGCAAATTTTACTCACTACTAGTCAAAAATGCGTAGTTCATAACTACACACTTCGTCAAATACATATCAACAAGGTACTCACACAGTTTCAATAAAAACATAACGAGATCTGTGTAAAATGAAAGATTTATCCCCAAGCCGAGAAGGGTCGCACATAAATAAATTCATGTACTCCATTGAAAGTCGAGGAGTCCCCAAAACCGCTTAGAGTGTTTTTAAAAGAAACCTCTTAGATATTCGCGATGTAAAAGCCTATTCAAACCGCCAAGGTTTTGGGCTATTTACTGTACAACAGATAAGTAATAGAACTGAGGTGAGAATGCATCACTCTCACTGTGGCACTCATGTGTCCATCGCCCGTGGCTACTTAAAGCTGTTATGCCTCGTTTAAACGGCGTGCGATAAATCATTCAAAATTATACTTACATCTACTGAATAATAGTCAATAATGAGTTCGACTTTTAGGGGCTTGCGATAACGTTGACCTATTATCGTAGTACCAAACTCAAAATTTACTTTAATCAGTAGACGTAAGGATCATTTTCAAATATATTTAAACACATTTTAGAAGACATATCGCATTCCGTTTGGACACGGCTGAATAGAAAGGGGCGAACAGACGTGGCGATAATTTTTTTTCGCCGCTAGTTCTCGCTTTTGGGATGCTTGCTTGCTTGTCATGTCACTAGTTTTCTATTGATATCTGACGAGGTTGAGTTATGGTGACCCTAGAAAAGAGCAATGATCGCTGGCAAACCAACCAGTGTAGTCAAAGAATTAAAATGCGCCTCTTAGAGGAATTTCATTAGCTAATATATTAATTTTAGTATCGAATCGTAAGCCAATCGGGCACTGATACTAATTTCATGACGACACGAGCAAAAGAGCGCATTTTTAACCGACGATGCCCACAAAACAGTGACTCAATCAATTCGGTGACTATGTAAGTTTTTTTTTGTACACTAATTGCTCTACGGAGCAATCGGTATTTATAAATGGTCCGATTTCAGTGGTTTTTTTTACCACACAGGGCATATTTGTCGAGGTGATACCCTATAAATTGTGTCGATATCGGATTAGTATTTTAGTATTTAAAAATACTATAAAGTTATGGAATGACAACGTACCTATCTACTGTACTTGGAGCAGATCTTCCCAAATACATTGTTCGGTCCTGATTTGCACGGAGCAAATTGAGTTGTTCATCCCGCATCAGCAACCACTTATTTACCTCTGTTTTTCTGCTAAACCAGTTTTCGTTGCAAGTCCCAAATTTATGAAAATGCTTTCACATACAAAAACAAGAGTCTCCCTTCCTCGAATCGGTGTTTTTTTTTTTGTTTGTTAAAACGAAATTATTTTCAAGTCAAAGCGGACTTGCAGTGATACAGGCCTTATCGGTGGAAAAAGTTCTACGCAAGAAATGTCAGGAACGTAGTGGAAGTGTGTCGAATTTCTCCCGCGTGGTTTTGTAGGAGTTTCTACACTCTTTTTATTTGGCCACAAACTGTTGTACAGACATTTTAGTGTAGATAGAGTTTTGTTTCATTTAGAAAATGTGTTGTATTAACTTTTTACCTCAAAAAACTCTCTTCCTTCAATGTATTTGACTGTTAACAAAACAAAATAAATTGGCTCACAAAAAACAGGATAACTTTTTATTTCCGTTGTTTTCCATCCAACTTCGAAGCTTTTCGTTGAAAACAGCCGTAGAATGTAACATTGCCTTTTAAAATAAATTTATCAATGTGTTTAAGTGCTGTGCCTGGCATTAACCCCTTTAGACATCTTCAAGGAACGAATCGCCCGGAGATCAGAGCGTTTACTATTGTATAGCTCAAAAATTATAAACACTCAATACAATCAATATTGCCTCGAAAATACCTACATACAATACCTACATAATATGTACTTTTATTTTTTTTGATAAGTTTTTTAAATTGAAAATAATCGCACCCGTTCCCTCTTATTTTAAGCTTTCATCATTTCAGACGTACAATGTCCACTGCTGAACATGGCCTCCCCCATGACAGGAGCGAATTCCTTATCATGTGGGGGGATTTGCCCATACTTTTCGTAAATAAATAATAAATAAATAAATACTCACCACGCTGGGCATGCGGGTTGCCGAGCGATCGTTTTTAAAATGAGGGACGCTGCTGCCCATCCCCTAGCTTTTTTCCCTTAGTCGCCTCTTAGAACATCCGCGGATATGTGGATATGGAGAGGCCTATTCTTTAGCCGGCCACCACGGCCATTTTTAAGCTTTATTGCTGATAAATATGAAAGTAGGTATTTTAACTAAAATAAAAATCTGAAACTAAAATTATTAATTTAGTTCATTTCGTATTATTCCTTTAGTTTACATATTATGAATATAGTATAACCCAATTGCATTTGATTGCTTTAGGTTGGGTTTTTTAATACGTGTAAACGCACTGCGTAACGTCTAGCATACGTTACATGTACATACGCACCAAGGAGCCTCTACATTAATATTAAAAAAATAACTACACTAAATATTTCACAAATAAATATCACAGACTCCTTCATGGTTAACATTTTTATTCAGCTGCATTTAAATTTTTCTCATAAAATATACGAAGCAAAGAATTGGTTAACTTTTGAAACTAACTTCAGCACGTACAATATTCAAGCCAGTAAGGTTAGTCACTACGCGACAACAAGGTGACAAATTGCAGTGCGGCACGACTTTGCTGCACTAACTTATTGCTTTTCATCGATGGCCAGAATAAGCGTGGTTTACGCTGATGGAGATTTAAAGTAGTAATGGATGACGGATATAACAATAGAGTCTTATTTAATGTGGAACCTTTGAGTAGAAAACATGGTACTACAAATTACGGGAGAGAGAGTTAATCTTGCATTGAGCTTTTTAAATTACTACCTATGCAAAATATAAATTATCCACTATTGAAAGGGTTATTTGAAAATGTCATGATAAGGTATTGTTATTTTAAAAATAAAATATTCAGTAATTCAGTAATTCATTTATTGTTTGTGAATCAGGTACATTTAAAAGTCAGTTCATAGGACTAGTCTAGATCGCTAGATTCTGCCACTTGGGCGTACAAACATTTAATTAACATTTCAATTATTAAAGCATGCATTAATTTAGTTATCTGCTTTTATTACATATAATAGGTGAAATACGTTCCTATACTCAACTCTTTTATAAAAGTTAAGGGAAAAAGATACCAAAGCTACTCTGGTCTCATTGATAAACATAACCTGGTCCAGTACTGGTTGGTATGTGAAATAATATCTAGGTGTCATTAACTTCGTTTATAAAATTACTAGCTTGTGCCCGCGGCTTCGTAAACTAGATAAAAAGCCTAAATACTATTCTTGTTAAAGAACTCTATTTATTTCAAGTTTCATGGAAATCGGTTGAGCCGTTACGGCGTGATTGAACCAAAAATATCCAAACATCCATTTATAATATTATTATGATTTCATTTAAATCACTAGAGACGCGCGCGATTTTGCTCACAGAACAACAATTTTCGTGTCAGTTTCGTTTCATCATAAAATTGTTTGAATGGTCAGCTTTTTGTGCACGTACCACACGTAGTGCCATGGACTAGGACCTTCGAGATATCAAAACCGGAGACGGTATCGAAAATATGTAATTTTCGATTGTAATTTTCCGCTCTTTTCTTGTTGATATGAAGTAAACATCCTTATCAAGCATGTTAACGCAAACACGCGAAAAAGAATTATTTATTATGGATCGTCTTTATTATGTGGAACAAGCGTAGCTTCACCTTGTTTCTAAGACGTTACAAAGTAATCCAAGTGATTTTATTGAAATAAACACCATTTAACTTTGACTATGGACCATTCCAGAAATTCTCTCGAAACTAGCTTGAGGCAGCTAGAAATTTCTTCAAAGAGTGGGGATTCGAACACAAAACACCAAAAAACTACTAGCAGGAATAAAGGTACTCTGTCCAGTGTTCAAGTTTTGCGTGGTACAATTTCTGAGGAGAAGCGCCTAGTTTGATCAATTCGTTCTATAAAATATTTGAGACTAGAACGATTGTCCCAACGGAAAAGATAAATTCATGCGAATTCTGCACTGGTACAGGTTTGAGTGGTGGATTGTGAGCGGATAAATAGAGGAATATGACAACGTGGAAATTGTGCAATAGGTTCCGTAACGTAGTTTCATTTGCCGAGCATTCAAAGGATTTTTTATGAAAAGACAATTTATGAGACCGTTATCGATTTATGGAATCGGAAATAAATACAATACAGTCAATTGCAGGACTTGCACCCTCAGAGTCAGGGATCCGTAAACGGGGTCAAACATCTACAAATTAAAAAATATATATTTTGCGGTCGCTCGCGTATTTCACTGTGTGAAATTAACTGCAAGTACAACTTCGTCTCATATAAGCGCTTACACCGGATTTGAAAATTATCTGCCCAATATATCGTGACCGCAAAACCCTTACCTAAAAGTCTTTGATTTTTGTCATTTACTTACAAAAAAATACATTTATTGCCTTAACCTCGTAATGCATTGAGTTAGAAGCTTGATTTCATACTAATACTAAGGCGAATCCCAAATACAATTTAAGAATTATTTCAGCTTGAGTCCTGACTGTCGCGTAAAGAAAAAAGCATCAAAGCTCCAGACCGGTGACATGGCGTAGCAACACGTAGCACTTGTAGCACTCGTAGCGCACCGTAGCAGCCCATTCATTAGAGAATCACTGCGAGCATTTTTAGTTTCAATAAATAAGTACATATGGTACGGTAAAATTGATATCCCTTTTTCACACTGACCTCAAACTGACAATGTAGTACTTTTTTTTTAATTTTCTCACAAAATTCCACGCACGGCTATTCAAGGCACGAGCTATGGATAAGTTTTAGTGGCATGAAAATCGGAAATGCTCGATTTGCTGCTTCGTGTTATATGGATTATTTGGCACTGAATCACTTGAGGGCTAGCATCAGTTTTAACATTTCCTAATCCCTAGCGAATATCAAATATACCAAAAGTCATGTCGATAAAGTTTAAATAAATATTTCTCATAACAAAGATCGATTCGATTTCAGGTTTCAGTATTCGTAATACTGAATAGATAAACCAAATATTTATATCTAGTACTATTCATTTGATCTAGTCCTCATGATCCTAACTAAATTAAATTATTATTTAATAAAATTTATTTTATAAAAACTAAATTATTTATGTACAGTCGCCAGCACTAAGATGTTTACAAAGCAACATTAAAAAAATGGTGCCACTACTATAAAAAAATACGCTGCAAAGCTCAAAATTTATTTACGTTTATCAACTTTAAACTCTGTGTTGTGGCATCGTTTTGGAAACTATGAATTTTATACACCTCATTTCAGGCGACAACTATATAGTTCTAGATATATATTGTTTTGTGTTTATATTTGCACATTTTTAAGAGTTACTCGTATTTGCAATCGGTGTTAGAATCCCTGTTCTAAGATATTGTCATAGATTTGTTAGCATTTTAGAGTAGTTACGTTCGTTTCGCACTTGTGCTAGGGAGTACCAAGATATTGTCCGTAAAATGTTCTACGTCCGTGTGCATTCCACGCGATCTGCATTGTAAGAAGTCTTTGTCCGAATGAATAGACGGACAGAAATTGCATTATTTTACTCGTAAGTATTCACGGTGAAGCTTTTCAGGAAATTCTTGGAAATATTAAATTAAATTACGTTATGAAGCAGCACTAAAGCGGCATTACTTTTTTTAGAAGATTCTCAGTTAATAGGCGTATGTTGTTAACAAATTACGTATCTAACCTTGATTGTCCAGTGGGAGGTACCTTGACTTTCAATCCGATGGTCGTGGATTCTAATGCCGGTCATGCGCCAATGGATTTTTTGTTTGATTTTGATCAAAATGTCTTCAGAAATCAGTTAGTAATCTAATCAGCAATCAATCGGTTAGTATCAGTTATTTTATCAGTAATATATGTTTTGTATTTTATTATTATCAGTTGTGAAATGTGAGCTTAAGTAATGTTTGGATGTGTCTGATTGATAATGCGGCTCTTTTATCATCCCGTTTAATATCCTCAAGGGTTTGAATGTTTGGAGATCTGCAACAGACATCTTCTTTCTTGGTTAGGGATTTTAATCGTGAGCCTAATTCATCTTTTTCTTTTAATATTTGGTCTCAAAAATAATAAATGAAAGAAAAAAATCATTTTGTAATTTAATTTTACGAACAAAATGATCTCACCTTCTGCGGCGAAAAATAAATGTTGACGGAAAGAAAGCCCTTAATTTTATCCTAATTTGAAATTTATGAAAAGTTAATTACCCAAAAAGACATTTAAGGTCGGGTTTTACTCTTACTTGAAATTCAGGAAAATGATTTAATGTAGCTTATTTTAGGATTATTTTTTCAGTAATTTTTAGTCTGTAAATTCACCAAGTCTGTCTGTCTGTCGGTTCTATTTTGTAAGCCATTCTAATCACAGACGATTTAAATTAGTGCCATCATGCTAATGCATAAATTTCACACGGTAATACATAACGGTAAACGAGTGCCCGTCTGAGATGCAGGAGGTGCGGGTTTGATCCCGATGCTCCGGGATCCGATGTTCCGGGTCTAGGTAACGTGGTACCATATGGTACTCGTAGTTTCTCATATACACGACACAGGGAATCCTAGTGCGGGGTTAGTACTATGCATGTTCCTGTTGGGTGTTATATGATGTGTATAAATAAATACGAAGGTAAGTATAGTTACTCTTTAGTGAAAATATACCCTTTGAAGAAAAACTTGGTTAATAACCATAATATGAAAGGTTTAGCGTAGGCGCCTTTAATTATTGCCCTGTATATTGGCTTAAAAAGTGTATTATGCAGAAATGACTTTTAGCATGCAAGCTGCGAAATTGTATTTAATTCGCAGATATACCTAGAAAAATATATTCCTACCTACACGTAGAGACGATCAAACATCATAAACAATCATGATGATAAGCATCAGTGGTCATGAAATGGAAGTTTTAGGTCCGTTTTCTAAAACTTGAATCAAATTTTGTCAAAGTCAAAAGGTGATTTATATCAATAAAATCAATAGAATAACTTTGAAACGTATTAGAAACAAGGTGAGGCTACGCCTGTTCCTCGCGACCAATCAAGATTCAAACTAAGATTTTTGTTGGTGCTTAGTTTTATACGAACCTAAAAATCCTACAGGCATACAAGAACACGGCCTTCCGGTAGATAAGTGGCTATCGTAGGCTAAGGGCCCTTTGCAACACCATAGCCAGAGTCTTTTAACGTGTTCCTAGTCCTACTAAAAAACAATAAATATTGACCTCAAATACTATGCGAGCTAGATAACACTAGGATTTGGATTGCTCGTGGATTCTTGAAATCGCCATACTCTGAATTTCTCAAGTGAAAATCGCGCCGTGATGCTTCTGTACACGTAGCACGGGGTCAAAAAATCAAAATCTCAAGTGTTGAAAGTGACAAGAGTCATGATAGGAACATAATTCTCATAATTGCTGGCCTCATAGCTCAGTTGGTAGTAACTCTGCCTTCTGCGCTAGAGGTCGCGGGTTCGATTCCCGCTCTGGACAAACATTTGTGTGATGAACACAGATTGTTTGTTCTGTGTCTGGGTGTTAAATATTAATCTATTATGTATATCAGTCTCTGGTACCCATAGTACAGGCTATGCCTAGTTTGGGATCTGTTGACCGTGTGTGATATGTCCGGAATATTTATTTATTTATTTATTTATTTATTTATAATTGAACACGCGGATGAAGTTGCGGGCGGGCCAGAAAGCTATTATAATAAAATGGTTAAAATTACAATGCATTAATATTATAGCTTTTTTGAGCGTTGAGTTACATGTTTACGACCACAGCGTTAGTTTTAAAGCTACGGCTAAGTTAAGCACCTAGCATTAGCTACGTAAATTATGGACTTACTAAACGGGATTTAATAACTGCGCTAGGAATTTTATTTACGGGCATAAAGGCATTTTAATTTTGAGAAAAGTAGAAAAGTCTTATAGCAGCATGCTATCTTTGTTGAGATACAACTTTGAATAACATTAACCAAAAAGTTTTCACATTATGAGGACATTTTGTGTTCATAATTTCAGGAAGTTTTCAACAACTCCGTATTTCCCTATTTGTTATTTATTTTTCAGAAGTTCCACTGCATGTTGGGTTCTTGGTAATTTAAGACTTTGTTTTTGATCCAATTAGGAGGCTAGCCAAAATAAACATCAAGAATGCCATGTTCGAGAACTCACGCCCTGAGGCTTTTGTATCATTACATAGGATCAGAAAAGCAAAATTTCAGGTGGAGGAAGTGACCAACTAAATTTTGCGGTCGCTCGCGTAGTTCATTGTAAGATATTCACTGCAAATATAACTTTGGCCCCTAATAATTCCACTAGGATTTGAAATCAATCTGCAAGATATATATTTCTTGACCGCAAAAACCAACAATACGATAATTATTTCTTTTCCATTTTCCTACAAACATTAATTTACACTTTTTTCTTTATTTAGGTCATAAAAGCTCTTAGCATTTCAAGTTTGTTACCTTTAGCCGTTTCTGAGAAAAAGGGCCGTGACAGACAGACAAACAGACAGACAGACAAACAGGCAGACGGCCAACAAAGTGACCCGTTTAAGGGTTCCGTTTTTTCCAAGTGAGGTACGGAACCCTAAAACCGACTAGAATCACTTAGTTCGAGTAAAGCGCACACTATAGGGTGTTTTCCTTCTTTGTCCCATACCGATGTCTGAGCATCAGAATATCTTATTTATTAGAGAGGAAGTATTTCCGTGCGGAGAAGTAATGTGGTACGAATGGATACCTTAATTTATTTGATTGAAATATCATTCAGATGGTTTTCCTCGGACGGTAACGTGGGAAAATGTGACCTCTATTTCTATATTTGTACGAGCTAATGGACTTATTATTTTGTCTTTATACATTTTGCTTCCTCATTCTTTGTTTGAGTTCTATAAGGCTTTTGAACTTCACCTACTTTTTATCCTAGTAATATTATAAATGCGAAAGTTTGGATGGATGGATGTTTGTAACTCAATCACATCAGAACGGCTGAAAGGATCTGAATGAAATTTGGCATAGAGATAAAATATAGTCTAGAATAATACATAGGCTACTTTTTACCTCCGTAAATACCACGCGAGCAAAGCCATTAGCGAAAGCAAGTTTACCTAGTCTTTACCTAGTTTACCTAGGAAACAGAAAAAGTCTAGAGTGGAGACCACGCACTGGAAAGCGCAGTGTAGGACCTAAGGACTGAATAATTCTTAGAAACACTTCAGTTTTTTTTTTAGTCTGCCGAAATATTTCTGTCATGCTGCTTGCTCCTTTTCAAACGTAGCACATAGCGGTATGCGTGCAGTGCTAACCGATGTCGCCACGAGTTTGCGTCAAGTTGGTATGCAACACTTATGAGCTTATTTGTAAAGTCTTTAAACTTCCTGCACTCTCACAAAGGCTTATTAGCTAAGCACATCACGGCTATATCACATCCTTATTTATAACGCAGCTACTTTAGAACGTCTCTCTTACATAATATGAACCGTTATGCAGCGCTCGTTGTCTCGTCGAGGGTGACATTTCAGCACAGGTAATTTCAAATACCTTTACAGAGAAGATACTTCATAGTACGAGAGCACTAGTGTAAGTAGGTACCTACTGGTAGTAAGCTGCAGCTCTCTAGCCACTTTCTACAGATTCTATTAGCGATGACGCTAGTAGAAAATCGTACAAAATTAATGGAGTTATCGAAATACCAATATTAGGCCGTGTTCAAACGGCGTGCGATATGTCATCTCATATACGTTTGAAAATTACAAAATGATCCTTACTTAATTAAATTTTCTTTTGAGAGCATGCGATATAGCTCAACGGTATCACAAGCCCCTAAAAGTCAAACTTAAAATTTCAAACTCAGTAGATGTAGGGACTGTTTTGAAATAAAGTTTAAATTATGGTTTTATATGGCAGTTATTCGACGCTGTCGATTTCATGGAATAGATAAATATGGAAATAAGAGGCAGGTTTTAAAATGCACACATCCAGTGCAAAATTAAAAAGGAAGTTGTCTCTCTGTTTTATTTAACTTGTGTGATTCAGGTATGTTATTTTGTGCACGCTGTATGCATACACGTGCTCACAAAATGTACTGCAAAATATTTTGTGAATACCTTGTCGTTGCTTTTGAGAGAAAAAACGAGAGAAAATAAAGTGTTAAGTGTTTAAGATGAATATTTACAAAATACTTTCAAAACTCTCTAGTAATAAATTGTGAGCCAAGTAGCGAAATTTTCGATCAATATTATATTTCATTTACAGAACGAAAATAAAAGGTGCGGGTGCTCTGTGTTTCCAACGATACTACTTTTATAGTTTATCTCAGTTAATTTATTTTCAATAGTTATGTGATAATATATAAGTGATTTATTGAAAATCATTACTAAAATAATCATCGTGAGATCTCAGTTCGAAGCAAACCACTAGTTAAGTCTATTCAATTATTATCCGATGATATTTGCTCCAGAGAAATGTTAAATAAGACATTAGCGTAAGGGAAACAGTCCTTCCTGTTGGTTTTCCCCGGACCCTTATTCACAAACAAGCCGCACCATGCCGTGCTCAAATGGTCATTAATTTAAAAAATCGTGTTTAATGTAACCGACATAGAAATGGTCTGCGTCAAAGTAAAATTGCAATAACACAGCAGCGCGGATAATTTTGAGCCCAATCCCCGCTGCTGGCGTGACTTTGACGCGATGTCATTGCTAGGAAGGTGAAATCAAAATGAATGAAATGAAATAAGTTTAATGTGACTATTTAATACTTATGTGCTAATTAGCTATTAGGTGTTTGCTGTTAGGTGTGGCTTCTTAGTGATTAAGGGGTCGCTCTGTGGTCATCAGACTGCGGAAAACATTCATTTGTCATTCGCACTAGTAGATGAGCAAAAACCGTGTTTGGTCGTTAATCTTGCAATATGGCGGATAGTGGGTATTTTGTTTACGTCTGCATAGTGGATTTGTTATGGCAATGCTAATAAAATAAATGTAAAAAAATAACACCCAACTGTCACATCTGTATCGTGGGTTACGAGTACCATAGTACACGGCACCCCTTGCGTCTCAGTTTTTTTTATGTTATTCGGAGGCAAACAGGCTAACGGCCCTCCTAATGGTAAGTGTTTACCGTCGCCTATTGACATCAGTAACACCTGGAGCATTGCTACTGCGTTGCCTGCCGAACCCCTCCCCCCTAAAGAGTACTCGCCCGCTGCGCCACCGAGGTCGTCAAAACGGTCTTGGGGCCCCTTTTCATCAGTTCGGATAGAACGCGATCCCACCAAGATCTAAAAAAAATAAAAAATCCGCAAAATCTTGCAAGGAACTTCCAATAAACTTCCCCCTTGAGACGTCAAACTTCCACAAACAAACTCCCCAAGCGCCTGATCACTTAATCCGAAACATAATTTGATTCACCTTCATCAAACCCGCATCAGATCAATCTCTGATGAGCCTCGTACTTCTAAGCTCCTTATTGTTGAAATTATCCTCTTTTCGGAACCAAATAGAGTTGTTTTTAGAATCAAAAACTAAGTTTTGTAACAAAATAGTTTGGTTTGTACTCATCAGCCTGCAGAAGTCCACTGCTGGACATAGGCCTCCCCCAAAGTTCCATGACGAACGGTCTTGAGCATTCTCCATCTACCGACTTCCCGCAATTTCGAATTTTATTCCCCTTCTTCTATAAAATCCAATATTATAATAATAATCTCGATAGCTTATTTAAATCAATTTCTCAATTTCATCGGCATTGCTAAAATGATTTTTTGTAAAAAATAGGCTTTCGACTTTATCCCTAAGAATGACATTCTCTTTGAAGTTCATCAGTCAATCAGATTCTTGTAGTTAGAGGTATTTTGGGACATGAGCAATTTTGCAGTAGTGACTATTCCTAAGTAACAGGTTCAAGCAAGCTCATCACCGCTTTAAGAATACTTACTGGTTTCTTCACTATGTTTGCCTACACCCTTTCAAGCACTTATAAATATTTTAAGGAAAAAATACTATTTATTTGCAAGGTATGGTAAAAATATTTCCGTGCAATATAGGTGTTTTATATGTGCCATTTTCTACCGCCTAGCCGAATATTTTTCCTCGTCGGCGATACCCTCCTAAGCAGTAAAAATATAGTTTCCACAATCAGTAGTAACAATCTACTTACTGATGTCCTTTTCAGCCAACAACGCTCGTTCTCCGTCTAAGGCACCTCTCTTTATTTATAGTGATGGGAAATAATAAATTAGGCAGTAATTTCAGTGTGTTGTACTATCTATCTTACGCTGTAATTATAACTATAAAGTAATCTGTGGTCGATATTTTTGAAATCTGAACTTCGTGACAGCTTTTGATGCGACTTGGTATAATAATAACTGATAATATGCATAATTAATTGGAATATTTTTATCCCGAGAAAGAAAAATGTTCCCGTGGGTGAGAACAGAAGGGTGCATAGATACTTAAACACCCGGACAAAGGCGCGAGCGATTGAACTAGTCCTAAATAAATTTGACAACGCCGAAATTTTAAACTGTGGTCGTTTGTTGTTTCTATGTATAAGAAAGTGATGGGACTATCTGACGCACAAAAATAAACAACATATTTCAGTGTCAGAGTGTCTCTACTGTTTCCTAAAACATACTTATTCTGTTGAGATACCCTCCTGTTTCGCATCGTTTATCAGCACCACCGCAGCTATAAATAAAAACCTAATTTCGTTTAGTCACAAAGGCTTCATTACTGCACGGAAAACTTATGGGAATTATTTTTTAAGTGAAAAGTGCCCAAAAGCCTTTGTACTTTGTTTGTTGCTTGATCAAATAACCCACGTTGATCATCATCATCAGCCTATAAGTTCAATGCTGGACATAGTTCTCCCCCAAAAAATTCCATGAGACGGTTTAGGGCCTTTTCCATCCACCGACTTCCCGCAATTTTCACAAATTTGTCGATCCATCGGATGGCGGGCCTTCCAACACTGTGTCGCCTAGTTTGCCATTTGAAAACCTTTATGGGAAATATTATTATTAAATTATTAATAATTATATTAATAATATTATTTCCCATAAAGGTTTTCAAATGGCGAACGGTTGTTCGTTCTGTGAGCTATACGGCTTGCCCACTGCCACTTCAACTTGCTTATTCTGATTTTGGATTTTATCAAGTAGTGAAACTCCGAGCATAGTTGTGAGAAATACCTATGTAGCAAAAGTCGTGCTGTTTTTTTATTGATTTTCTTCGTCTCAGAGAGAAAACAAAAAAAAATTGAATGATAATAAAGCAGGTAGACTACCTACGTTTTTTGATGCTTTGTAATTATTATTTTTTGCGCGTATTGTAATTAGTTGCGAATTAAAGTATTTTAATTAAAGGTCTTGTTTATTAAAAATATTACTTAATTAATTTTGCCTTAAAAGCGATCTTGAGCAGAAAGTGTTTAAGTGGTGAATATTTTCGAACCAACGACTCGAGTACACTGTCTTGACTAAGCACAACAGCGTATCGGGATCACAATAAACACGGCTTGATTCTTGCTACCTTATTTAACCTTCTGCGTATGCAACAAATGGTTGGGTGACCGCTAGTGGCATTAGCAGCAGGGCGCTTCCATGCTTCGAAGGGCAGGTTCCAGCTATAAACTTTTTAAAGCCACGACTTTCTTGTTTGTCGTGTCACCAATCCTTTCTTGGTCATCCTGTATTAGGCCAGTGACCAAGTTGAGGTATGGTGGACCTTAAAAGGGCCTATATACGTCGCGACGGTTAATGAATCAGTGAAGTGAAAGGATTAACGTGCCCTTTAGAGGCTCTTTTCGTGCACATGTCTGTCTTACATTTTTTAGGTTCTAGGATATGCCGGTTCCCGTCCAATGTTTTCCTTTACCTTTTTGAACACTAGTATAGCGCACATAAATTTTCCGAATGGAAAATCTATTGGTGCACGACCGGAGTCCGAACCAATGTCATCGGAAGGCTACTACTCCGCCAGTGCTTTTATGTCATCAATAAAAATGGACAGATCCTAAGACCTTTGGAATTGCCAAGTAATAGGTAAAAAGCATCACCTATAACATAATGGCACTCAGATATAATTTATCAGGCTTACCGCAAGGATATCAAGTCCTATTTTCTTTGGGGTGATATGTCACTGAATGGGATTTATACGGAAACTACCGTGACATCTTTCTTGTAGCTTTTGTAACAGATTTTTGCAAGAGATATTTCATAACGATAATCGCAAAATGTGCTTTAACCTTAGATAACTTAATAACGCGAACAAAGTCGCGGGCACCCTTTTTTGGAGGAGGTAGGGCACTGCGAGATTTTCTCGCTCTAAATTGGAGCAACCCGCCTGGGAGGTACCTCCGCCTCACAGAAGATTGCAGCCAAATAACATTATTGTGTTCCTTCGGTGAGTAAGTTTGCCAGGGCTCTTTAGGGGGGAGGGGTTCGGCAGGCAACGCATTAGCAGTGCTCCAGGTGTTGCTGATGTCAATAGGCGACGGTAACCACTTACCATCAGGAGGGCCGTAAGCCTTTATTACCAAAACATTACCAACAACATAACTCTACAACAGTGTTTTAAGCATTACCTAAATTGATAAAAACTATTTGTGTAACCGCCCGCGTGACCGCAGCGCCAAAGTCAAGAGAAGTTAATGATGTGGAAACTGTACGTAGCTGCTCAAGAGCAACAAAATATATCGTTTTAAAACCAACTTATCTTCATAAGGTACCCTGTTCACTAAAGCTTAGTTTTCACAGCTGGAAGATAATGTATAAATGGACGCACGCACTAGGTAGGCAGGCAAGGCATCAGGGTATAAAGCCGCAAGAGTCATTATAAAATTTATTTTCACATGACTGACGTGCATTTTATTTGAGAGGTTGAATACATCCATATTCAAACAAAATGCACTATTATCCAAAAATCGTGGTAAATATCCAGTTTAAATCATCATCATCATCATCATAATTTCAGCCGTACGACGTCCACTGCTGAACATGGCCTCCCCCACAGACATAGCAAATTCCTATCATGTGGGGGGATTTGCCCATACTCACCACGCTGGTTATGCGGGTTGGCGAGCGCAGTTAGAGCTATCGTTGTTAAAATGAGGGACGCTGCTGCCCATCCCCTAGCTTTTTTCCCTTAGTCGCCTCTTACGACATCCGCGGATAGGTATGGAGGAGCCTATTCTTTATACGGGGCCACCACGGCAAGTTTAAATAAAAATCCCTAATTTAAAAAAAGTGTTATCGCAAATGCAAACAAAAGTACCACTTGTCTGTTTTTTTTTTGTTTTTAAAACGAAATTATTTTAACACTAGTGATTATTGTTCATTTGAAACTAGTCAGCGAGCTTTTTTTGAATGCTTATTATTATACAACCGTATTTACTACTACTTCGGTAGACAGATAGCTTAAAATAAAATGGTTCAACTTTCCCGAGAATATTTCGCGCATTTTTATGACAGGCCGTGGATCCTTCGAGACGCTATTTTTAATTTCGCACGTTGTTTTTTCGGCACGCTCATGAATGCCTTAATAAAATGTCGCCAACTGATTTATTCTTCTCTAAAGCCTTTATTCCTAAAATAACGGCTACTGACTTATGAACGTAATAAAACCGTGCGGTACCTTTTGGTATATAGTTAGCAAGTTTGCGTACAAAAAACTACTTAATGTGGCCCGAGCACGAATAATTAACGCTATTAACGCTTGCGGTACGAAAGCTAAGCTCAAACGGTGAAGGAAAAGATCGTGAGGAAACCAGTCCTAGAACCTAAAATTTTGTTTTATTTTATTTTATTTATTAGAAGAACAACAGCGGTTACAGAGTTAAATAATAGGTAGGTTATAATGTTAAGCTGTATACAGGCCAGTAATAGTAATAGTTTTTTGATAACGAAAGGAGCCTCTAAGAGGCGCACTTTAATCCTTTCACTACACTAATTATTTTACCGACGGTCATAGGGCCTTTTCAGGGTAATACCTCAACCTAGTCACTGACTAAGAGAGAATCAGTGACAAGACAAGCAAGCAAATTACATATGCCGCGACTTTAGCCAGTTCGGTAGTCTTTCATAACGGTCACCAATCATGAGTAAACGTAACTTTAACGGCTGAATAAGGAAAATTTATCCTATGAAAAATAATGGATATCTTTGGAAATATTCAGACAGAAAGTATACCTTAAGAAAACAATGATTTATGCTAATATTTATAGTTGTGAGAATTTTGTGTAGGTATGTATTTCAATAATTTGCCTTTCAGCATTGCAATCTAA
Organism: Anticlea derivata; assembly: GCA_947579855.1. NCBI lineage: Eukaryota > Metazoa > Arthropoda > Insecta > Lepidoptera > Geometridae > Anticlea > Anticlea derivata. Next base: position 3,481,603 of record OX388266.1, read on the forward strand.
AACATCTCTACATTAAAATAAAAGTCATTTAATTGGCGATGGCGTAGTAGGCCTGAGACGCAAGGGGGTCGATTCTCGCTGCGGGACAAATGTTTGCATGATCTGCAAATATTTGATCCTGGTCTGGGTGATGTGGTACCATGGTACCCGTAGTTTCTGATATCCACGACACAGGGAATCCTAGTCCACACTAGGCCCCACGGTCAGCACTATCTAAATGAATATTGGGTGTTATTTATTTATGTTATTTTTCAGGAAAAAAGACTTGATGAGAATTTTAAATAAAATGCTTCCTCTCCACGAAATCTTCCTTTTATTTTTAATTCCGGAACAGATTGCGTTCTATAGTAGGACGAACTAACAAACTATTGTCTCGTTTTCTTCTTTCTTGTTTTAATCTGAAGAATTCCATTAGAAACGGTCCTACACGAGCGATTATAATGTGCTTACCGTCCCACACGAGTGCTTGCCGTCACGAGTAAAAAAGTTATTTTTGTTGCTTAAGGACTAATAAGCTATTTAGATTCTCCTTAACTAAACCAAACTACGAACTAAACTTAATAACAAGACGTCGGCTTTTTTAAATATACTAAATAAGGATTCGCAATGAGACCTCTCGATGTCCATTAAAAATTGGTGCTTCGATGATCGTTGAGCCACAATTAGGATAAACTTTGAAAAAGGCACCTTTACCATGTTCTTACAAACAACCAATCTTACCTGAACCATGATGTCATTTAAACTTTACCAAATGGGAGTTCAACATAGTAGTGTGGTGTTGGTGGTAATTAGGTGCTACTGAGGCAAGTAATATTCAAAAGTAAATCTTGATATAAAAACCTGTTGACCTACTAAATTCCATTTAGATTGGATTGACGATTCAAAAGTTAAGCTCTAACAAATAAATACAAAAAAACAACGCCGATTAACAATATTATCGGGTTTTTATTGCTTCGCTTGCTCAATCAATAATATTGCTCTCAATCCATTCAAATTGAATAGTAAAATTATCAAACGGTAAGGTAAAAAATAAAAATATTACTTCATATCTTTTTCCGAACATAAAACTGTGCTCAATAGATTTATATCGCTGAAAGTCGAACAACTGTCGGACGGCAACTATGTAGTTGCGCGAAATGTTGCCCGTGTATTAGTAAAAAAGCTGAATGGCCATTGATTTACCCGAGCCATGCTATCTCCGCGATTATATAAATTGTTTCAGACGAGAACTACTTTAAGTTTACATTTTAAGTAGAATGGCTCCTATTTGCATAGGTATTGTTGCAAGTTAATTATTATACAACTTTTTATTTAAATATCGAACTATTGTCATTAATTTAGCCATTTCGATGATCATCCATGGATGGATATGATAACACTAATTTAATTTAAAAAAAATACAACAAATACACGTGTAAAAAAATACTGTTAAGCAGCACTAAGCAAGCGATCTCAAGATAGTCAGAGCCGTGTTGGCCTAGTTGGAGGCTCCTTGACTTTCGATCCGTATAGGTTTTAGGTTCCAAGGCGTGCACAAATTGATTTTTCTATTTAAAAAAAGTGTGCGCAATAATACGTACCCAGAACGGTGAAGAAAACCATCATGAGGAAACCCGCGGCTTAACTCCAAAAGTTTTGACCGTGGCTTTCCGGTTGATTAGGTATATATGCTGAGAGAATGGTATAGGTGCTGGGCAAGCCTACTCCATCTAAACATGTCCCAGGCATTACAGTATCCTGTAAGTGTGTAAAAAGTTGCACCGCTGCATGAAGCATCTAGAATGTATGATAATAAGGCCTAACTATACATGAACTGTTCCAGATCACTACCTAGAAATTCGAAGCCCTCGTGTGACATAAACAATGATCTACCACGTTTCGTGTCAAGCTTGTCGTCTACTGTGATAGTGTTAGGCCATAATATATCGTAATCCTCAAATCACGTCGACCGCCATTCGCTGCAGCGGCCCACCATTTGTTACTGACGACATTATCATTGTCCGCCACTGGCCTCATATTCGGACGTCATTTGTCAGCCCCTATACTCGGCCGTTGACCATTTCACAATGTACTTTGAGTGCAACACACGGCTCTGGAAATTGACAAATAATGATCAACCTTTACAAGGACATTCATAAATGTGTAGAAAGGGGCCAAATCAGCAATAAAGTTTGTTCTACGACTTTTGGAAAGTCGTCATCCATTTTCACTGAATAAACACTATGAAAGCATCTGCTGTTTTCGGGTCACCTCAGTTCAAACTAATTTATTCAGCTGTTTTAGCAACTAGTCTTTATGTTAAACTTCTCTCACGTTTTATATTTAATTATTAATATCATAAAAATACTAAATATGAAAAATTTCAGGGAAAAAATCACAAACAAACAAAATATAAATGTTGATATTTTTTTCTCTAATATTCTTTATTTTCGTTGATAAATTATGCCCCTTTCGGGATAACATATATAATCATATGATATATAGTGAAATACGCGGTAGATCCCTAATTTTGTGCTGTTGTTATAATTAAATACATTTTCCATTCAAAATTAAGGTAAATAGTATAATAATAATAATATATTAATAATAATAAGTCATGAAAGTCAACGAAAATATCTGTGAAAAAGTATTAAAAAACGATTTTTTGGAAAAGAATACACCCAGAAAAACTTATTTAAACTTCAAAGGATACCTAGAAATCCTTGAAATGTTTGAATGATAACGAGGATTTCCTTTGTTGGGAATCAAGTTTCGGGATCCATAGAATTAATGACAAGAACAATCTACGGGCCTTGTAAAACTGGAGGCGTAGCCGATACCAGTATTTAAATAATGAGTAATTCGCTTGTCAACCGGAGACTTTGGCACCAAAACTATAGACATGCTCCGGCATTGTTTCGGCGTCGTTGGCTAATGCCGAAATACTTTGAGCCAAAGGATTCAGTGAAGGTTCATGTATAATACAATTGTGTATATCATACTACAACTAGCGGTCAAAGTGACATGTGACCGTGCAATGCCAATGCCGCCACCATCTTGCTTTCGGCTACTGATCTGGATCAGCTGTGCTTTCTATAGATCGTTGAAACGGCTTATGTGTCCCAAGAACTAGCATCAAATGCCATAATGTTTTAGCGTTACCATCCAGCGTGGCAATGCTGCCAGCATCTTGTGTATACTTCCGGCTGCTGATCAAGATCAGTTGAGCTTGGAATCGTTGAAACGGTCTTGAAACTTGAACTTGAAACTTGAAACTAAATGGTGAGGAGCAAGTAAAGTAAAATAATTAGGCAAGAATGGCTTCGTTCGTTGAATATAAGTGAGGCCGAAAAAGCATAAACGACACCGAAGAAAATTTATCTATCCTTTTCCAGCCTCTATTCCTACTGCCTACGCTGTGATGACACAAATTAGGCCGCGTATTTTGAATGGGATGAAAATTGTTGGCCAGAGCTCGTTATGAATGGGTAGAAGGCTTGTTTCAACTGCTAGGGATAATTTTGGTGGAACTAGCGATACTCGCGACTTTTTCCGCGTAAAATAATTCACGTACAATTTATTACACTTTCTTTTCTAAGGGTAGTTTTGAAATAATACATGAAACAATGCATACTGCATTGTTTCATTATTTAATAATATTTTTGTTCATTTTCAAGTTTGTAAGTTGAGTGAATACGATTTTTTTCATACAAACGTTTTCATCCCTCTTATGGTGAGATTTTTAAGAAATCTTTTCTTGCTGGGTAAATTTGTCATATGTCATCTTGATTCCACAGTAATGCCTTGTTCTGTTATATTTATAGATTTGTTTCCTCAAGTTGTTATTTTGTTCTGTATTTATTTTGTAAGCATGATATTTTTGGTAGAAAATAGGAGGATTAAAGGTTTCTTGCGTAATAAATAGGCAGGAACTCATAATTGTAGGAATCAACACTGATTATGTTGTCAAACTTTGAGAAGTAGATTCTAATACGTAATAAAAGTAGAATCCGTCAAAGTTCTGCTAATCAATTTTTACAAAACTAAATCTTGATATATTTATATATAATAGTTAACACTTGTTCTGGGAAAAATCTAAACCAAAATATTGAAAGTTTTGTATAATTATATTTCGGTAATGTTTTTTGTATTATCATACAGTAGTAGTAGTAGTCCGCCATAGTCTGTAGAAGCCCACTGCTGAACATGGCCTCCTTCAGAGAGTTCGATGACGAACGGTCTTAAGCCTCTTCCACCCACCGACTTCCCGCAACTTTCTCAATGTCATCGGTCCATCGGGCCTTCCAGCACTGCTTCGCCCGGTTCGTGGTCCCATTTGAGAACCTTGTTGGTTCTGCGAGCTATATAACCGGGCAGGCCTTCAACTACCGCTTCAACTTTCTAATTCTGAGAGCTATGTCGATAACCTTGGTTCTTGGTTGTATGTAATAATAGAGCTTAATGCTGTAAGAGGCGACTAAGGGAAAAAAGCTAGGGGATGAGCAGCAGCGTCCCTCATTTTAACAACTGATAGCTCTAACTGCGCTCGCTAACCCGCATGCCGAGCGTGGTGAGTATGGGCAAATCCCCCCACATGAAAAGGAATTTGCTCTGTCTGTGGGGAAGACCATGTTCAGCAGTGGACGTCGTACGGCTGAAATGATTATGATGATGAATGCTGTAAATTGTTTAAAGCCGTGTGTAGCTCACGTCGTTTGATTTGCTGTAACACATCCACACATTTATCACCAAATGAAACACAGTTATGTGCATGAGAATCCACGCCAATACAATTATTGGCGGGTGTTATCCCAATGTCAATATTGAAAGCAGTTTTGGAGCGTAAATTAACATAACAATGCATTTATTTCATTGTATTTGCCCTGGCTGATCTAATTTGAACATTGAGCTCGGACTTTATTGTTGAGGGATTTAAGGTAACGTCATTGTAGTTTGGACCATGTTGTAGTTGGCATCATTTTGGCGATTCTAGGCACAGATGCGGGTTCAAATACCGCTGGTTTGATAATCTTAAAACTAAATCAAAGGCTGATGCTCAGAAGAGCTCATTATGATAAAGATATAGAACATTTTAGTTTCCTATTAGGCTTAGCGATGCTTAGGCGAAGAAAAAATGTCAAAACCCCCAAAACCATTAATTATATAAACAGTTCAATGTTTGAGCACTAAAGAGCTTAGTTTACGCAAGTTAACCAAAAGAGCTTTCTACTAACGACTGCCGGCTGCATCCTTATTTTGAATTTGCTTGCTCTAATTTCGAGCATTTTTTACCAGTTTTTGCATACTTTTATTTTTGTAGCTAGCAGCTACTGAAAATGGTTGTAAAGCTTGGAACCCAATAAAAACGAAATAATGAAAAAACAATCAGGACTGTAATCACCAAGATGATAGATATTTTCAAATATATCCTGGCAATCAGATCCCTGAAGATATCTAAAGGGTGTAGTCAGGGGTATGAATAACCAATAATTTGATATTAATGACAGTTCTGTTGTCACAATATAAAATGTAAATGCCTGTGTATTTAACCTAACGCGATAACTACCAAGGATTTGAGTTGCTCAGAGGATTAGCAAGTTGAAGTTCCAGTGGGCAGCTCGGAAAACCGACGGCCGTTGGTGATGAAAGGTGAGTGGATACCACGCAACGGACGGCCCCCCAATTGAAGGAAAGATGACCCAATAAAAGTTTTTGGGAGCCGTAGTCTGCAGGCCCCAGAAAATCGGTCGCTCAGAAAATGTATGGGAGAAGCCTTTGTTCAGTAGTGGATGTCGGCTGTTATTATGATGACGATTTGAGTTGCTCTATGAAGCCTATGCAAAATAATGAACGCCACAGATACAAAATGCATGCTACTAGTATGTTTTCACTTTCACACGTTTCAGAAAATGAATTTAGAAATCACATTATACAAGCGCACGCTCTGTTTTGTACAATCAAAGCAAACAAACCTGCGACAAATGTTTATTGAGCGTTTATTAAAACCTAAATAGACCATTTGAGTTTAACTGGACTGAACAATGCAGTTGATTCTGGGGCTTTGAATGGAGATATTCCGATTTTAAAGTTGAAGTAATGAGAATACTTTTTGTGAGCTTTGTGCAGTTAAAATTCTAATGCAACCAGTTAGTACCTATTCTCATATGAACGACGATAGGCTTGCAACCTGTAATGCATGGAAGGCTTATTACCTTCTGAAAAATATGCTGTGCTACAGCCACAATATATTATTAGCACATAAATTCAGAAAAGGCTGTTAGCTAATAGCTAACAAACTCAAGTATTTTGCTCAATTATATGATTTACTAATGTAACATTGGCATAGTTTTTTGTTCAATCACGGCGTAACGGCTCAACCGATTTAGTTATAACTTGGAATATAAACAGTTATTTACCTAGAATAGCATATAGGCTATTATATATATATAGGAACCACGCGAGCGAAGCCGCGGAAACTTTTTGTGCTATCTTGATATTAGTAGGTCCTAACTACTATCCTTATAAATATTTTTTTTAGACTATAAATAACTAAATTTATATACCCAATGTTGAACAATAGTGACATTGCCAGCTAATGATGGCTACCACCTACGCGGACAAAGGAAACACGTGAAACAAGTTAATCGCAGTTAATTTGTATAGGCTGGTGTTGCGGTGGCGCAATGGATTACCTCTGCTTGATGAATGAATTCGGCCCCGCGTTATTCAGTGAAAAGCTGCGATACAATAGCAATTTCATCGCATTTAAATCTCGATGATACCGCCTTTTGTTGCATTAAGTAAGTGTTAGTATTAGTTCCTAGTTTGGGATCAGTTGACCGTGTGTGATATTTTCGGAAAATTTATTTTATTTATGTGTACCTAAATATTTCGACGACCTCAGTTACGAAGCGGGCGAGTGCTCGTCTGAGACGCAAGGCCAAAAGGTACCACTGCGGGACAAATGTTTGCATGATCTCCAAATATTTATTCCGGTTCTGGGTGTTGTGGTACCACGGTACTGGTAGTAGTCATTGATGGGCACAAATCGCAAATCAGCCTTTTCTCGAATGACAAATGACGAAAAGGCTTCAAATTTTCATAATACAATTGATCTACGTACTTGAAAATATCTGAAATTACTACAAGAAATTGAGGATGAAAATAAAATTAAGTTAGCTGATATTTTTCTATTTAAAGCGAAATTGTCGTTTATGCGATATTATTCCGTTTCAATCACGATTTCAACTCAGCGGAAATATATTTGAATTCTGGCTCTCTGAATAAGGGTGCCGTTTGGGCATTAGTAGTATTATCCCACCACTAATGAACACAGGTCTTGTCCATGATTGATCATGCAGGTGACGGACCTTGTTCGTGGGTGACAGTAGGTTGAAGAGATTAACTACCAGAATATTTGGGAAATGTGAATATAGGTAGATTCAATGCAATACAATGGACAGATAATCTAGGCCACCAAAAAACGAATACTTTAACGAAAGCCGTTGGGGCAGGGCCGTTCTAGAGTGCAAGCATCGGAAAGTGCAGCGTAAGATGGCCCCCCACCAAATGGAAAGACGACTTCGTAAAGGTTGCTGGTAGCCGTTGGTGCAGGCTCCACAAAATCGCATGCTCTGGCAATATATGAGGAAAACAAATTCAGGAGTCTACGGTTAAAATGATGATGATAATGAGACGTTCTTTGACTTAAATTATTCTGATAATTCTGTAGATAAACCATTTATCTCAGATCACTTCTGTGATGTTTACAGAAGCGCGTGGCGCGCCTGCGACCCGTTCCCCGCATGACTCCCAATGCATCACTCCGCACACCCCTTAAAATTAAAGGAGTGGTCTTAGCTACGAGGTTTATGAAACTAGTCAGTTTATTGCCCTGGTTGCCTTGTAAATGGTGGCTATCGTAGCGCAGAAACAGAAAGGTTGAATATATTGGTTTTGAGTTTTTAGTATGAAATGCTTTCGTTCACCTTTTGGCATTGTGCTTTTTTCGTGCCAAGGTTGAGTCTTGGCACTAAAGGTCTTGAATTTTCACTGTGATATGTTTTTGCCCAACTTTTAGCTGTGTGTTTTTTCGCGATAGAAAAGTGTTCTTTAGGTTCAGGTCAAAATTGACTTAAGTAGGTGTAAACAGTAGTAATTTATTCCTTTGCCGATAGCATGGACTGCTTCCTGCGTTTAATGAAAAACTGCTGGCTGTCACTCCGACCCAATCCAAGCTAACCGAATGCCCTATATCATGGCGAACTTGGGGCTGGCTACGGACTGTTTTCGATACTACAAGCTATAAGATTTATTTCCATTTCAGATTGATTGTTCTACGTTTTTTAACTAAGCTAAAATCAACTTCAATAGTGTTGATCTATACCAAAGATCGACATCAGATCTTCAACAGAATTAATTAATGGAACTACCCTGCTGTTATAATGTATATTATGCTCCTTACTAAGAATAACATTTAATATAAAAAAAAAAAAAAAAAATCTTTGGAAAATCATGAAGTTAAGTCATGACGTTATGGAAAAAAAATCTTATCTCACATAAATTAAATTTTATTGGGACTATCTCGAAGTTGTTGCCTATACAATACACAAAAAAACGTTAAAATATAACTGACGGTAACAAAGTTAATGGTGTACACACATCGGTGTTCATAGCTAGCCTCCGAATGGAAAACATTCTCCTTATTTTTATGTCGGTTAAAATCAGAGCCAAATCTTGCATTTGAACTCGATAGCTACCTCAATCAGGCAGTCAATGTCAGACATTTCTCCCTCCAAAGCAAGGAAGTGCTCCATTGTAAACGCTACCAGCGACCACCTCATTGAGTCCATAAACTACCTAACCCCATCCAAATATTGAGCGTTCATAAAAAACAATGTAAAAACCCACCACTAGTGAAGTGATACCTGAAACTATATAGAAATTAAAGGTGAAAAACAGTAAAAAAAAAACAATGGCACAAGCTATATCGTGTATGAGCAATTGCCCGGTTTCGCTTAGGGATGGGCGTTAAATCAATGAACAGTTTTTTTAATCTTTATATTCAACTATTAACAATCCAAAAAAAACTCGTAGAAAGTAAAAACTGATAATTTTAAATAATAATAATAAATATTCATTTATTTCAGGCGACTTAGTAAAGTACCAACATGAACAAATACAGGGCCCATAAATAACGAAGCGTGAAGCCAGCGTATTCAGCTGTTTTAAACGAAACTATTGCACGCGGAAGATGCTTCAACCGAACGGAACTTCCAGTCATTTTTTATCAATGCGTCTGTACGATACTCTTGTTTGCAAAATTGACCGACCGACGCTGACGTCAAGTGAAAACTGCTCCTATTTCATGATCAACTTCATGATCATTGATGAATTACTTTGACCCAAAAAAATACAATAACACACATCTACATGTCGCTTCATTTTATAACTTAAGACACACACGTCCGTACACATTGCACGCACCCACCCTACAGCCGTTGATTGTAGTCCGTAAAGCCCCAGTTTTCTAAAAAGCGGTGTTAATAACACGGCTGGTGTAAAATGGAGACTCCGGTAAAAATCTAACCTTATTGTGGGTTAACACTTTTAAGATATGTAACTATGACCTCTTTTATGCAATACGGAGAGTCTAGCAGTACAATGGCAGAGTCCTGACCATAGTAGATTAATTAGAAGAGTAATTTTAATGTGGTCTATCTATCTGCTTAGTCCTGACAAACGCTGGGGAATAAAGGTTCTGAATGGTGACCACGAACCGGGCGACGCAGTGTTGGAAGGCCCTCACCCGATGCGGAAAGTTGCGAGAAGTCGGTGGATGGATAAGGCTCAAGACCGTTTGTTATGGTACTATTTGGGGGCCTATGTCCAGCAGTGGATTTCTACACGCTACTGACGATGATGATTTGCTTGCTTATATCTCTGTTTAGAATATAATATTAGGACGATCTCCGCATTTTCGAAAACAAAAGTTCATGCGTCCTCTATTTGCCGTACACAAGGCTACAAGCATAATTACCCGCAGGGTACCCGAATTACTAGACATACAATAAATAAGATAGTGAACACGAATGGACCAATTACGCTGCATATTGCGTTTCATAGCGCTATTTTACTACCTATTCATTTCAGCAATGTATAAAATTACTATAACATTTTACATATGCAAGTAAAAGCCATCACATACAACAAACTAATGGACCATAACCGGTCGGTATAACGCAATTTAAAAAAAACTTCAGATAATATCGAAAATGTATTACATTTTAAATACTGTCATCTATTTTTCTATGCAGAAAGAAATGTTTTCCGCTCTTCCCCCATTTGAATTACTATATGACGGTACACCCTATATTTAAGAAGCAAAAAGATGGTCAAAAGGCCTTAAATGAGTCATAATTGCGTTGAAAAAGAATGCCAGAAACCAATTTAAAACAAATAAATGGGCGGCCGCAAATGCCCCAAGAAAATGTTCAAAACGTTTTCAAGTCTCTTTATCTTCCAAATGATGGTTATCGCAAAACTTGATATAAATTACACGAAAAAAAATATCATTTTACAACGCTGCAAGGAAAACAACGTAATACTTTGGTATTTTTATTAACGTGAAATATGATAACGCGTTTTTTTATTACAACTAAAGTGGCAAACAAGCTAACGGCCCACCTGATGGTAAGTTACCTCAGAGTTGGAAAATACTTATTTTGTTCTGTGATGGCCGTAGCCTTTGTATCTACGCTAGCAATACCAGAGGCATCGTACACTCTTTTCTGACCTCTGAGACATGCGCTGGTAAGTTCTATTTTTATACAACTAAGCTGGCAAACAAGCATACGGCCCACCTGTTGGTAAGTGGTTATCGTAGCCTTAGAACGCTTGCAATACCATCGTACTCATCACATGATGCCGACCGGGGGGTCGGCATAGATATTGGCATAGATAGGTCTTTAAGAAGGTGGGGGGGCCACCCCCCTTAAATACCTATGGAAACCTTAATACCCGCTGGAACACAACAGTATTTGTTATTTTGCTACGATCTTCTGTAAGGTGGAGGTACCTCTCAGGTAGGGGAATCATACTTTGGAATTACAGCCGAAAACCTATTTCCCTACTCTTTTTTTGTGTTCTTTTCCTACTTTTCTGTTTGATTTTTGAAAACCCTTTAGTTCTAAGAAACTAAGAAGCGTTTTATGGCTGGCAACTTGGCTGGCTAGTTTCAACTTCAACCAAACTTTAATTAATTATTCGTGTCGGCGTTTTCTCTAGGAACCAATATAATATTAGGAACATTAAAACATCATCGTTTTTACAACAATCTTAAAGCAGTGTGATTTATTAGCACCATCAAGGCTCAAAGGTCGAATGTGTAAAGGCGGCGTCCGAAAAATTGCCTCTTTCGACCCCAGAGCTAAACGCGAAAATTTGGCCCTTGGTGATATATTGCTAAACGAACAGGTCCAATCTGGTTGATTTACAGTGCCAATAATCTTCTTCGTCACGGCACACGTCAGGTGTCAGCCGAGCCACGGGGCCTATTGTCACGTAGGGTACAATAGAAACATACGAATTTGAAAAATTTGTTAAAAACGCTGCGATGAAAAATTCCTCGCAAAATTTTTCAACTTTCATGATTAGTACACATAAAGCTGTGTTCAAACGCCGTACGATAAGTAAATTAAACTTGTTACAAATTTATCTTTACGTCTACTGAACAGAGTCAATTTGAGTTTGACTTTTAGGGGCTTAAGATACATAATACTGCACGCCGTTTAAACATGGCTTAACTGAAAATAAACTAAATTAACTTAAAGAAAATAGTACCTTTTGTTAATAATCATAAGGCAAAATTACAAATATCAATAGGTACTTGTTTCGATTTTTTCTACAAAATCCACTTATTCAGCATTTAACCGTTCAAATACGAGCCAACATGCCACGGTAAGCCTTGAATGCTTACCGTGTGTGTGTAGAGTCCAGTCGTGATTTAGCTCCCGTGTGTCTCCACTCATTGCTGCAAACTCGTAACAAAAAAACGCCGGATTAAGGTCAGATAGACAATGAAGCGAGCAGACGGTGACGCCTGTTTTCCTTGGCCTCGAGTCAAATGTTGCATTTGGAAAATGAAAGATATTCTTGCGAAATTTTCAAAAGAATGCCATTTGTGACAAAATCTAGCAATTTTATTCACGTTCGTATGATAACTCGATTGTTGGCTTTTTGTTAGGAAATAGGAGTATTATTCAGAAAGTACTTAGCATAATGGAATCGAAAGTTTGTGAGGATGTTTGGATGTTTGTTGTTCAATCACGCCGTAACGGCTTAGCCGATTTCGTTGAAACTTGGAAAAGACGAAGTTCTTTACGTAGAATAGCATATAGGCTACTTTTTATGTAGGTACCACGCGAGCAAAGCCGCGGGCGGAAGCTAGTATGAAATAAAAGTTTATGACGTTTGGGCCTTCTCACGCGTTCAGTGGCGTTACCATTTTAATATCTAATTTCGCCTGAAGGCTGACTATGTTTTGGGCTCGTCAACCTTCTATCACACTCGTTCGTCTCAAGGTTGAAATAAAATAAATGCCACGCTATTGTTTCATAAATAGATACCCACCTAGTACAAAAGAATTTGTCCTTTTCACGTTATGAAATAAATGCGATAGTTCAGTCATTATAAGCGCGTAAATGCACGTTGGCCGTGATGGCCAACGTGCACCTGGCCTACCTGTGGATGTCGTAAGAGGCGACTAAGGGAAAATAAAGTGAAGGTCAAAGTCAAAGTCAAAAGGCTTTTATTTCAATAAAATCACTGGGATCACTTTGAAACGTCTTAGAAATTAGGTGAAGCTACGCCGGTTCCTCGTGAACAAGCCTAGAAGAATCAAGCAATATATAATAGCTAGGCCCTAGCTATTATATATTCACCTAATTTCTAAGACGTTTCGTTTCGTTGCTAGGGGATCGGTAGCAGCTTCTCCTATTTTAACATCGATTTCTCTATCTATGCTCGACAACCCGCGTACCCAGCGTGGTGAGTATGGGCAAATTCCCCCTACATTATAGAAGGGCGCTCTGGAAATCTATGGGTGACGCCTTAAACGTCCTACGGCTGAAATGATGATGAAAAAGCACGTAGTGGAAGCCCCTGTGAACAATATGTATTGAAAATGTTTCAACAAAAACACTTAGCGATCCGTGCATTACATTCGATGAAGATCTTCAATTCTTCCAAGACCAACGTGTAAGTGTAAGACAATAACAATAAAATGAGTGGAAGCAGACAGTTCGATAATGCTTTGGTTTCCTTAAAGCGTCAGGCCGTCTTATGACGGCAGTTTTTTTATAGTGACTGGCGATGGTGGATGCATGGTTTTTGACGTGTAAGGAACACGTCTATGAAAAAAGTCGAATTACCATAAGTCGTAGAACAAACTTGATTGCCAATTGGGTGTAGAATAAGCCCATTTCACATAATATATATGGCCGTGGTGGTCCCGGCTGAAGAATAGGCCCCTCCATATCTACCTATCCGCGGATGTCGTAAGAGGCGACTAAGGGAAGAAAGCTAGGAGATGGGCAGCAGCGTCCCTCATTTTAACAACGATAGCTCTTACTGCGCTCGCCAACACGCATGCCCAGCGTAGTGAGTATGCGCAAATCACCCCACATGATAAGGAATTCGCTCTGTCTGTGGGGGAGGCTATGTTCAGCAGTGGACGTCGTACGGCTGAAATGATGATGATGATACATAATATGAACCACCTTTTATAGGATAAATTTCGTTCTGTTCAACTTTCAATCACGTGGTTGCCAATTCTTGATGAGACAGAAGTACTAACAGAAGAGAGTGGAAGAAGAAAACATGTGCCAATCCCACATAATGTGAGACAAGGGCAGGAAGATGATGATGGCTCGCCAATTCTTATAACTCAACCCATATGACTAGATATCGCTTCTTTTACAATACTGCCGTCATTTATTTAAGGCCACTGCTTTTCAGAAAACCGATGCTTACGAGGTGTCGAAAATAATGAAACACTTTACTGATTTTACGAGTACCTATGTTTTGGTAGAATGAATACTTTGTTTGATATTTTATGAATAATCGTTGATACTATTACATAACTCGTATGATATATCGTTTGGTCGCTAACACTAACTATACACAAGTTCAAAGTCGCGCAATGGAGAGAGCTATGCTCAGAGTTTCACTGCGTGAAAAGTCCGAAATTAGGGAACCGTAGAAGAACTAAGGTACCGACATTGCTCTCAGAATTAGCAAGTTAAAGTGGCAGTGGGCAGGGCATATAGCTCGCAGACCTAACAACGGTTGGAGAATAAAGAAAGTTGGGGAAGAATCGAAGGGCAACCATGAATCGGGTGACGGTATGCTGAAAGTGATCGTGTGGGTGGGACACGATGAACCTAAGATATTGTGATGGTTGCGGGAAATCGATGGATGAAATGAGTGTTTTACCAACATTAAAGTTTTTTCAGCGAAGATAAAGTTTTTGCAGTAAAGAGAAATTGAATTTCTAAATGGAGGTCAATTTTAATACATGATTCCATTTCGTTACATTATTCATGAGAAACAGGCAACTCAAGTATTTAACGATGTTTGAATACCATAAAATTAATCTCGTTTACTATGCATAGTTCCGTCTTCGAGCCCAACCGAGCGGTATTATGTAGTATTGGAGTTAGTGGTGAACTTCTTGCATCATACTTTTTTTATGTGTTTCGGTTGTCAGTCACACAACATCTTAGTTACAGCAGTATTAAGGTTCACAAAAAGGCAGTTTTATTGTTTCGTTCGGCACAAGAGTTTTTAAAACAACAACGTCCAACGACGGAGTATCTAAGAGGCACACTTTAATCATTTCACTACACTGATTATGTGCACTTAAGAAAGTTGATGGTACGGGGCATTCATTTTTCAGTCTGGCTTTAAACTGCGCTGGCACTTGCTTGTCAACAGTTTGGAGAAAATAAATCGCCACAATCTCTCAGTCTAGATACACATAAACCTAGCTTTATTGGTCAGAGTATCCCATGACTTATAATATGGTAATATCGCCCACGACTATCATCCGAATAATCCTATATAGGGCTATTGTAAAGTTTTGGTTTCCTTAGACCATCATAATGATGCCCGTAAAAGACGATGATGAAATTTGAAACGCTAGTACAGCAATAGTACCGCAAGTGGCAAGCTAGCTATGGCCCACACCAGCTCCGCACGGGGTTTTTTTATATTAACCTTTTTGTGCCGCGGCCGTGGTGGACCCGGCTGAAGAATAGGCCCCTCCATATCTACCTATCCGCGGATGTCGTAGGAGGCGACTAAGGGAAAAAAGCTAGGGGATGGGCACTTTTTGTGACCTATCTCTAGGCAGGGCTCCCATAAAATCCACCACTTATCCCTTTCTTTAGCAATCAAAGATCCCTTCAAGGATCAAAAGAAAATAAGATTATTCAGGCGATAGTCATCAGCGATATTGCGAGGTCTAAGACAACTGGATAAGAACACAATAATTATAGGACTTCCGAGAAAGTATATCATTAAGATAAACTTTAATAAACCGACTTGGAGTCACTATGCTCTGAATAGTGTACGCAGTAAAGGCAAGGACAGTTTGTAAAGTTGGAAACTATAAAGGGTGTAACAAGATTACTCTCGAAAACTTGAACATTCCTTTCGATCTACATATTACACCGAACGAAGCTAGTTAATTGATTCAGGCGTGACTTTGCGGAAGTCCATTCTAAGATATTAAATAGACAAATAAATACGTAGTACTATTCCGGTAATCTATTCCTCATAAGTTCAACAAACAAACTTGATAAGAATTCGACACGTGTTTCGCCTCTCTACGAGGCATCATCAGGAAGAATTGTCTTGCTGTGCGCTGGAAACTCCGGGGCGTGTTGCCTCGCCGAGCACTGTTCAGTGCTTATGCCAGCGGCTTCACTCGCGTTGTACCTACATAAAAAGTTATTGATATACTATTTTAGGTACCTATATAACTCTACATATTCCAAGTTTCATCGAAATCGGTTCAACCGTTGTTGAATTATAAATGGTGTAGTGTTAAGTGCGAAGAGGTTCCTACAAATTAAACTGGTTGACCGTACCACAGATAACATAATACTATACCTTTACTTTGCGGGAGTTGTTTTATTACACCCTATACAATGCCTATGAATACAACTGCGGTGAAAGAAAACTTGAAAGTAACCGCGAACTATCGTGGTAGATAAAGTTGGTAAAGTCTCCACTCGATTTTCAAACTTTTTGTTATGGTTGAACAAATCTAGTCGAAATATCCTATCTTACTAATATTATAAATGCGAAAGTTTGTGAGGATGTTTGGATGTTTGTGGTTCAATCACGGGTAAACGGCCGAACGGATTTGGATTAAATTTGGTACAGAGATAGATTATAGTCTGGAATAGCATATAAGCTACTTTTTAAGAAGGTACCACGCGAGCGAAGCCGCGGGCGGAAGCTAGTTTACAATAAATACGTAATCGAGTGTTATTATAAAAAAGTATATTTAAATTAAAGTTATATGTAAAGAAAACCTTAGATTAAGGATATCATCTAATCATTAGCCTGATGAAGTCCACTTCTAGACACAGGTCTCCCCAAAGAGTTCCACGACAAACGGTCTTGAGCCTTTTCAATCCACCGACTTCCCGCAACCTTCACGATGTCGTCGTTCCATTGGGCCTTCCAAAACTGCGTTGCTCGGTTCGTGGTTGCTATTCAAGAACCTTTACTCCCCAACGGTTGTCGGTTCTGCGAGCTATGTCGGTGACCTTGTTAATAAGTATTATAATAATTTTGTTATGAAAGCTCATTGTTATGAATATCCTTATTCTAGAATAAGGATGGCATTTAGTTCATTCCAGACAAATTATTTCTCTTAAACAAAATAATAAAGTGCAAGTGGCCTATATTAATAAACCTACACTTACATACATAAATTATTGTATATTTAACTATAGACGAGAATAAAATTAAAAATTGTTTTGGAATATAAGAACGAAGTCCTTTCACAAACACCCCACTTCATGGATATGTATAACTTTTTTTTTTAAACCCCTTTTGGACCCTATGTTTAACCAGAAAATCTTGATAGTACAACCTGTTGACCTAGTTTATTCCATGCAGATCAAACGGTTCGAAAATTATGCTCTAACAAATATACAAATACAAACCAAAGAGGTATATTACATTATATAGTAGCGGGGTACGAAGTAGGATTATGAAACATTTACAACGTTCAGTACCTATTCGTAAAACAAGCAATTTTGTAACAAAACCTTTTGAAATTTCCAAAGGTTTAAGAATTCCTACAAAGCCGACAAGTAGGTATTACTGATCAATTTTATCCTTTGTGTAAAGTATTTGAGCAATTTTAAATTGCAATGTGAATTCCGGGTTTTAGAAACAATTTAATCAGCAATAAGGATAGGAATGGTTTGTTGAAATCCTTGATTTTATAAAAAAAAACAAAAATAAATACCCTAATCATCTATTTCTCAATCGATTATTCAATATAAGGTAAGCCGTTCATAATTAAACCCTGTTATTATGAAACTGGGTTCAGACGAGGACTAATTAAACCCTGATTTTGTGACGTGTTATTTCATACAGTTGCTTTATGTCATACTAGCTGGTGCCCGCGACTTCGTCTGCGTAGGATTATTATTTCGAGTAGCTTATATAAGCGTGGCGTAGATTTTTTCCTACTTTATTTTGGACAATTCACACAATATCTTTATAAATTGTAGCCTATGTGTTATTATGATGTCTAAACTATATTATTGTGAAGTTTCATTAAAATCCATTCAGTAGTTTTTACGTGAAAGAGTAACAAACATCTATCCATCCATCCATACTTACAAACTTTCGCGTTTATAATATTAGTAGGATTATCAAATGTATGAAATGACACGTCACAAAACCAGGGTTTATTTAGTCCTCTTCTAAACCCAGTTTCATAATAAACTCATATTTGGAAATATATACAATTCGGCGATAAAGTACAGTCGCATAAATTTCATAATGGTTTCACAATGCAGACAAATATTATAGGTACCTACATGTTTAAGTTGAAAATGGCATAACAATAACTCACATGAAAGGAATTCCCTCGAGAATCTGTGGGAGAGGTTATTCAGCATTGGATCTCCTACGGCTGAAATAATGATGATGATGAATAACTTCTCTAAAAGAACATCCCAACTCGAAAACTTTTCCAGGGCACAAATTTTCTCTTTACAAATTGTTTTATTTCGCCCTAATTGGGTCAGGTACTTTCTAAGGTTTGTACCTCGACTTAGAGAATGCATAAATAATGAAGTGTGGACTTGTTGTGAGTTATTTATAATAAGCAAAAGTTTGCAAGTTGTTGAATATCTTATTTAGTTATTTATAAGGTACTCCGAAACATTGAACTATTTCAAAACAGAATTTTCTACTCATTGGGTAAGCTACCTTTTGCAGAAAACCCAAGACAAGCTGACTTGTTTTTTCTAAAAGTAACGAAAATAACAATAATTTATAAGCATAACAGTAAGTAGTAAGAAGTAGTGACTACCTTCAAAGCCGCGGCAAAGCCAATCGACTGAAGAATATTTTTTTTATCTTCTTTATATTTATGCCATGGAGAGAGCTATGCTAGGAGTTTCACTACGTGATAAGATCCGGAATGAGGAAATTCGTAGAAGAACCAAGGTCACCGACATAGCTCTAAGAATTAGCAAGTTGAAGTGGCAGAGGGCAGGCCATATAGCTCGCAGAACCGATAACCGTTGGGGAGTAAAGGTTCTCGAATGGCGACCACGAACCTGGCGACGCAGTGTTGGAAAGCCCCCCACCCGATGAACCGACGACGTTGTGAAGGTTGCGGGAAGTCGGTGGATGGAGAAGGCTCAAGACCGTTCGTCGTGGAACTCTTTAGGGGAGGCCTATGTCCAGCAGTGGACTTCTACAGGCTGATGATGATGATGATGATGATTTATGATATTTTCAGTACAGTAACCTGCCGCCGAGAACTCCTGGGGGTAGCCGTGTAGTCTTCTTCTTCTTGTCGTGCCACTGATTCTTTCTTGATCACCTGTATTAGGTCAGTGATCAGGTTGAGGTATGGTGACCCTAAAAAGGGCCTATGACCGTCGATGAAAGAATCAGTGTAGTGAACGGGTTAAAGCCAGTTAGTGAACGATGGTGGTGTCTGGTAGTGTCAATTGTTTAATGAAAAAATATTCAAAAATCGTAGGAAACAATCGCAAAAATACATCATCATCATCATCATTTCAACCGTACGACGTCCACTGCTGAACATGGCCTCCCCCACAGGCATAGCGAATTATTTATCAAGTGGAAAAAAATACATCTCTTGAGTTTATTTTTAGGGTACAAAAGCGTGCGCTGTTCAGAGAGCAATCATTTTAAAGATTTTTTTTATAATGATGTTTGTCTTTGATGTTATTCAATATATTTTTCAATCCCTACTTAGTATAACATCAGAAGTAATTTCAAGTTCTATCACTTTAGTGAGGCAGGTCTGGTATTCATCTATTATCTAATTCTCGGTAGACATTCTACGTTTAGAATAGGTATAAGGTGACTTATACCCTACCAATATTATAAATGTGAAAGTTTGTGAGGACGTTCGGCTGAACGGATTTGGATGAAATCTGGTGCAGAGATAGATTTGTATCTTCATAGGTACCACGTGAGCAAAGCCGCGGGCGGAAGCTAGTTTGATATAAGAATGTAATTGGATAGAGATTCTTTCCATGCATTGAACTGCATATCGCAAGACGTTTGAACACGGCATAAAGCTTAAAGTTTGTGTGGACAAAAAATACTAGGGTAAGCCAGATACGCACCCAGTAAGTAGGTAAACACAAGAACTTATCTCCATAAAATCTGAGCATCGATCTCATAAGATAAACTTGTTAAAATTTACTATGACAATGTTCTTACAGATTTCAGCTACTTTATCGGAACCGGACCTTCATAAATATGACCCTCGTTTGTCGTATCCATCGCGCCGCTATAATCATCATCTTAGAAATGCCTCGCCTTTTCGCAAGAAGCAGCATCCCCGGCATAATACTTATTGTAGGTACAAATTCTTAAGACCCTAAAGAAAATAAATAAAAAATTTGGTAGCTTCGCGAAGCTCGTTAACTTTTTACGTTTAGTGCGCGTACACAACGCAAGTTTCGTAACCAGTTACGTAGATGGAAAGAATGTTGCGAAACATGATGATGAAAATGTTTTTGTTTATCTCAGCCCTTAGACAATTTTAAACTATTTATCGATTCCATCGAAAGAATCGACAGCTTCGAACGACAACTTTCATTCAATAGGTATATATTGAATGAAAGTTGTTGTCATATTTCAATAGCTTATGTAAATTTCATGCATTTTATGAAAGTTACAATAGTGACAATACAGAACCGGGTTACGAAACAAGAATATAATGTTACTTTGCACTTATTGGTAATGGAATTACTTTTCAGCTTTTTTAAATATGAGTATGTACCAGTTAGTATTCTTAGAGCGAGCATGTGCTTGAAACCTGTCACGTATAGAATACTTACTACTGCAAAATGAGGGAATGTGCCAATGTTCGACATGGCTCTGACTACCCCTTTAAATATCTTCAAGGATCTGATGGCCTAGAGATCTGAGAGGATTTGTCTACCATTTTTCGGGATATTATATTTTTTTATTCCTGTTTGAAAAACTTCGCTAATTATGATTTTTGCATATCACGAAACACGACATCACGTTTTTGATATGATTCTTTATGTTCCATCATAACTTCGAGAGTGCTCTATAAAATATCACATAATGCTTAACTAGATTTGCTTTGAATCGGTACAGGAATGGTAAATCTCATTCTCATTCCTCAAAGCACTGAAAAAGAAAAATAACAAAATATTGCTTCAGTGGAAGCCAAATACTTTAGAACTGATTTCTTGCAGAATTAAACCACTTGGTGGTTCGTCGTAAATCCACGGTGATTCCTAATAATGTATACTTTCTGAAAAGGGGCTTATTCTACACCTAATTACAGAAGATCGCAGCCAAATAACATTATTTGTTTCAAATAGTGTTGTGTTCCTGCGGTGAGTAAGGTTGCCAGTGCTCTTTGGGGGTGGGGGGGTTCGGGGTCGGCAACGCGTGCGTGATGCCTCTGGTATTGCAATCGCTCATAGGCTGCGGTAACCGCTTACCAACGGGTGGGCCGCAAGCTTGTTTGCCACCACAGTTGTTTAAAAAAATAATAATAATAATAATTGGCAATACGGTATATTTAATTGAAAAACGCTTTTCAAAAATCTGCTGTTTTAGGGTCAAATCCGTCAATCAAACCCAATTATTCAGCTGTTTTAGGTAGCAATCTTGATCTTTAACTTCTGGTACCTACGTTCGTACGTAATCAAATATCTTGTCATTGTTTGCGATTTATTTTTCCTTTCAAATGGAGCTCAGTGTTTGAGTGTACTAAAGTGTGAACGAGCTTTACCTTAAAAATTTCAGTTGAAATTTAGAATAGATAGGGTTCACTCATAAATTGTATGCTTTTATGTTAGGTACCAAAGAGTTGAGTCTCGGAAAGAAGCTGATGTTAAAAAATATAGCCATTATATAGGCTGACGTAGTCTAAAGTTACGCGTTCATTGGTGCGTGTTTATGCAGCTCATTCACGCAATGTTCAGAACCTGACGCGATTTAACTTTCGTGATGCTTGTGCACTGCGAACATACGCAGCAAGGAACATGCACATAGCTTGCTATCCCTTTGAAGTCGCTAGACACACGGGTATTAACGTAGTTTTAATTTTGCTACTTTGGATGTATGTATTCTATTATCATTTAAAATTTGTTCCATCTATCATTAAGACTCTACATTGTAGAGGTACTTATGTAAGCGAGGTAGGGAACAGAGAAATTTTCTCGATCTTGGAGCATTGGGAGCAGCCCGTCTGGTTATGTACCTCCGCCTTACGGAAGATCGAAGCCAAATAACATAATTTCTTGCAAATAGTGTTGTGTTCCTGCGGTGAGTAAGGTTGCCAGAGGTCTTTAAGGGGAATGGGGTTCGGGGTCAGCAACCCCTGTGTGTTGCCACTGGTATTTCAAGTGGTCATAATATGCTACGGTAATCACTTACCATAAGGTTTGTTTGCCACCTTAGATATTATATTTAAAAAAATGTTACAAAATAGGAATCATAAAAGTGTATTCACACTTTAGCAGTGAAGTTTCACTTTGAAATCCGGCTTTCATCCGAAAATAACAAAATATTTCTAAAGCTGAATGCCCCCTCTTTGACTTCAAAAAGACTCCGTTAAAATCGCACGCTTGAATGTGTTCCGTGACACTCGCCCGTTATACCTGTGCGATTGATTTAGAAAATCTTGCTGGAAGAGGCATTGTACAATGTACAGTGACAAACTTTGGCGACCTAGATTACTGTAGTGACTGATAAGCTAAGTACGTGTTCCTTGCTGCGTATGAACGCAACGCGTACACAAAACGTATGGAGACGTCAAATACATTGAAATCTAGGAGGTAGCTCATTTATTTCCAAAGATACCTACTTTTCAAGAAAGAAAAAAAGATATATTCTTCAGGGAAATTCAAAGAATTCTCATTATGAGTTCTAGATCCTTGCAAAGATAAGACTAGTAATTTAGTTTTCAAAGATTTTACCTAAGGCTTTAAATGTACGAGAAAATCTAGAGCTTGGATTTGCTAGCAGTCGGAATTTTGTCACATCTTCACTAATGTATGGTGCGACCAACATAAATGCCAGGTCATGTCATTTTAAAACAGTTCTATTCTAATTTCGTAAGAGACGAGACAACGATACCTTTTTTTACACTTTACATGGTACTTCAGTTAGCCATCCAATGGGGAAATATGAGAATTTGGGGGAGGCCTATCTCCTTCAGACTGATGATTGCTTCATTGTAGTGTCATTGATTCTTCCTTGGCCATCCTGTTTTATGTCAGTTACCAGGTTGAGGTATGGTGGCCCTGAAAATGGCCTATGAAAGGGCCGTGGGTGAAAGAATCGGTGTAGTGAAAGGATTAAAGTTTACTACGTTATACTAGTGTATAACGCACATAAATTATCCGAATGGAAAATCCCTTGGTGCACGATCGGGATTCGAACCCACGAGCTGTGTATTTAGGGTGTAGTTAGGGCTACTGCCATCACTTTACCAGTGCTCTTACTGATGGTGAAGAACTCCATCACCATATTTGGCCCTAATTTAACCTAACGCCTAACTTAAAGGCCTTGCTTGTTGTATTGTTGCATTTATCACTTCCATGCAACCCTACATCATCAGAAGCATTTCATATCGAGTCGGGCACGCGTCGGCATTCCCCGAACCTCCAGGGGTACGTGACGCTCTCTCTTTCCTAAAAATATTTGTACTATTCATCGCCGTGAGATGGCGAAGAGTATTGAATAGGATATGGACGTTCCAATTTCCCCTCCGGATACACAACGTCAACGAATGTAAAGTTGAGGCGTGCTGACAGCCTAACTGATTTGTATGGGTTGGTTATTAAATCGGAAACTTCTATTAAAACACTGAGTGCGAGTTCACACGGCATACATCGCACATTTTACCTAATTACACTAGAACACTCACTATAATACTACTACAAAAAAATATACGTTTTACAGTATCTTCAAACGACGAGCGACGTGTTTTCAGTTCCAAGTACCTAAAATATTCGCGCCACTACTACAATGTGTAAGTACAATGCTGTCTGAACGAAAATCGAGAAACATATTATAATAAGTGGCGATGAGCTTGCGATCCGACACGTATGGAATGCTAATTACTAATCTAAAAAAAATAGATAATGATTCGAAGTACCTATATCACGGTTCAAGACACTGTCAGTGTTACATTCACGATTAGAGACAGGGTTCATGAGGTAAGGGTTAAACCCTGTTTGTCCTAATCCTATCCTACTAATATAAATGCGAAAGTTTATGAGGATGTTTGGATGTTTGTTGTTCAATCACGCCGTAACGGCTCAACCGATTTAGTTGTAACTTGGAACAGATAAAGCTATTTCCCTAGAATAGCACATAGGCTACATCATCCCCAATCTAGATTGGGTCACTACCGATCGTCCGATAAATTGGGTCGTCAGTCTTACTACCTTTTTAAATGTTTCCACGCGACCTCTTTTTTATCACACTTTATTTTATACGGCCCGCGATATCTCACTAGCAGTAAGCTAGAACAAGGTAGGTGTTTTATTTATGTGTCCGATGTAACGACTTTTTCTTTAGTTTAAGTCCTGTGTCTCTTGAGGCCTATCTAGCACGTTCGTTTCTAGATTAACGCTGAATAAAGACATGGGGATGTTATCGCAAATACAGGAACAATTCCAGTCATCATTTTCATCATCATCATTCCAGCTGTTGGAAGACCTCTGCTGAATATCGGCCTCCCCAACAGATTTTCAGAGTGACTTCCTATCATGTGGGGGGAATTTACCCATACTCACCACGCTGGGCACGCGGGTTGGCGAGTGCAGTTAGAGTCAACGTTGTTAAAATTAAAATAAGGGAGGCTGCTGCCCATCCCCTAGCTTTATGCCCTTAGTCGCCTCTTACGACATCTACGGGTAGTAACAGAGGGGCCCATTCTCCAGCCGGGGCTACCATTGTATTTCAATCAAATGCCAATAATAACTGCATCAACTATAGGCCAAGTGACGTACTTCAACCACATAAAGTAAATATTGCGCTTATAAAGACTTGCGAGCATATATTATGAACTTCATGAATAAGTCGCAAAGCGTAAAATAACGCCTAGGGGGATGAATTAATGCATTAGGGAGCAAAAGTGACTTTATAATCTAATGCTATTTGAATAGGCAGGATATTGAAATGGCAAAATATTCAAAGGTCAGGGTAAATTAGGACTATAAGTTTACCAATTCATATATTGAATCTATACGTAGCAGTTTCTCCTACCGATAAAAATCGAAGTTATCCCGGCATTTATGAATAGTAAGTCCCTACTTCAAAGCGATAAACGCGACTCATTCGTTAAAATGCCAAGTCAACATGAATTGACATAGTGGAAATACTGTTGAATTAAACAATAATTTAAATCCAGTGCCAATATCAATACATCATCATCATCATCCACAGCCTGACTTCACCCACTGCAGGGTATAGGCCTCCCTTTGTATGTGCCATTCTCCTCTATCCTGTGCAAGCCTCATCGAGTTGCGGCCCGCGATGCTTGCGATATCGTCTGCCCATCTCGCTGCTGGACGACCAACGTTCCGATATCCAGTTCTAAAGAACTGGAATATCAATACAATGTCAACAAATCACTTAAAAAAAGTAGTGCCAAGAGAATACCGTATCAATTTACGGATTGCACAATTCAAATGGCTCAAGCCTCTCAGTTTTAAACTCAAAATTGACTTTTTTTCAAGAGATTTAAGCATCATTTTTGAATAAGTTTTAGATTTTACATCACACGTCGTTTAAACATGGCTTTATAACAATCCAATTTGGTACTAGGTTCATGCAAAAGTAAAAGATTTTAATACCGACCAAACGGTGAACGAATTCAAAAACATACTAAATTAATAAGATCTGATACCAGTTTATTAAACGACCATGAAGCCGCCTCCAAAACGTCTCGCCTAAAAAGCTCTAAATTAGAGCTCGTGAAATGTAACCCAAATCCTCTGAATGGCGTATGCCTGCCGCCCTCAGATAAATGCAGACCATAATAAAAAGGCTGTATCTATCAGCATATCCCTGGTTTCATTAGAAACGGTAGCCATCATTTAACCACCGCTTTACTTTCAACGTAAATGACGAATTATAACTAGAAGTGGTGGTGGTGGGCTTGCCTTCTGTTCACAGGTCGTGGGTTCGAATCCCGGTCGTGCAGCAATGGATTTTCCATTCGGAAACCATAAGTGCGCTTTACTAGTGCTCTCTAACGATGAAGGAAAACATCGTGAGGAAACTGTCATATCCTAGAACCTATAAATTCAAAGACATGTGCAATGTGCCCGAAAGGAGCCGCTAAAAGGCGGACTTTAATCCTTTCACTACACTGATTCTTTCACCGGTCATAGGCCCTTTTCAGGGCCACCATACCTCAACTTGGTCCCTGACCTAATACAGAATGACCAAGAATGAATCAGTGACGTCGTGTCACTGATTCGTGCTCTGCAAGCAAGCATCATCAAGCTCATAGTCGAGCCACGGGCTACAGAGAGAGCTATGATCGGAGTTTCACTACCTGATAAAATCCGAAATCAGAAAAACCGTAGAAGAACTACAAGGTGATTCATAATATGTATTGCATCCCGAAAGGGGCTTATTGTACAACCAATTGGCAATAAAGTTTGTTCTACGACTTTCGGAAATTCGTAATTTTTAATTGAAAAAACTCTATGTGGAAATCAGATGCCAAAGAGTGGAATGATCTGCCTGCGTCTGTTTTCCCGAAAGAGTACAATCTAGGAGTCTTCAAATCTAGGGTCAATAAGTTCACTCTGGGAAAGCGTGCTCCATCTTAGGCCACATCTCACTTGCAAAAGTGAGTTGGTGGCCAAACGCCTTACCATTATCAATAAAAAAAAAAAAAAAAAAGATGTTTTGGGGTCAAATCAGTTCAAACTTAAAGAATCAGTTGTTTTAGGTAGCAATCTTGATTCCGAACTTCACGTACGTTTAGTTATTAGTTATGATAAAAATACCAAAAACAGCTAGTATGAGAAAGTTTGTAAAAAAAAAATTAAAAAATTAAATGAAAATTTTGATGTTTTTTTGTTGATAGAATAACCTCCTTTTGGGATGGTATACATGTTATGAATCACCTTGTATAGGGTACCGATTTATGCAACTTGCTTATTCCGAGATCAGGAAAAAAAACGCACATATTTTTCTGTTTGTTATTTTTTTTCTGTTTGTTCTGTCCCCTTCCGGAATAGTATTCAAGTTACGGAACACGTTATAGATAGATTGTGTAGATTCAGTATTCAAAAAATCTTATACGTAATCGCTGAATTGAAAACTTTCTGCTTTAAAGTAGGATAAACATATCTTACTTATCTGTGAGTACAGTTCAATCTTACATGGGATAAACACGGGTCATTTATCTCAGCAATTGAACGTTGCACATTGTATCTTTGTTGGCAGTTGGTGCATATTTTTGTAGAATTTTTAATCGGGATAAAAGGGTTTGAAATCAAGGTACCTACGTGCCGAGCTACGGAAAGAAAATTAATTGAAAACGTGGTCTTGTGCCGGCATTTATTTCGCTGAAATTAATTTAATGCGCACAGTTTTTCGTAAGTAAACACAAAATTTTAATTGGTTAACGATCACTTTTTGTTGAAACACTATTTATTAAATATCATGGGGTCAAAACGTGATGTTTCAACGCTCATTAGCAAATAATAAGTCAGCTATTTCGAAACAAAAACGAGGAGAAAATAGCAAAAATTCAGCATTTATTTGCGCTTTCGCCTAGAAACAGCTTTATAGCCGAATTTCACGAAAAAAACATCTCGAGATTTTCGGCGAAACGCGCGAATCTCGATTATAAGATCAAGTTAAGGCTGAGTAACTAGCGCCGAAGAAAGGCTGGCTCGTTATCCCGCCTTGTTGTTCTTGGGTGATTACATTGCCGGCGAATCCCCCGGCGCGTTTTGTACCTTCAGCGGTCGGTGGTTTCGCAATTTACTCGGATGGGAAAAATTTGCGGTGATGGCAGCGCGGTTGCAGCTATGGAGCGTGGCGAGCGAATGGTTAGCGCTTGCGCGGGTGAGGAGTGAGGAGCGACAGGGGGGAACCGGGAGGCAAGCCGCAGTCACCGCCGTGGCGCCTTCCGAGAGCCTCACGCCGCCCCACGTGACAACTCGCGACAACTCGCGCCAACACGTGCCCGGCCCTCCTCACCCCGCGGCCCTGACAACTAAATTGATTTACATAACCAAACTTTCTCGATACTTTTATTGACTTTAAAGTTATTATGTCCTCTTGAAGTTGGTGATAAAGTTCAGTAGATGCTGCAATATCGTATCGTGAAGTGACAATGGATAAATGATGGTAAATATAACTTTGTTTTGGGTGAATTATGGTGACAAAAAGTTGTGCCAAATTGCCGTATCGCGTGATTAAAGTCCTGAATTTCACCGGTATGTTTCCGCGTCGTGTACTGTAGGTAAATACGATAAAAGTTTTCCAGTTAGTTTGTTATTTTTCAATAAAAAGCGTAGCGTTTTTATTTTGCGTAGATTTTCTCTCATCTAGTTCAAATTTATTTTGCAAGCCAATGATAATAGTTTGTAGCAAAATAAATTATACTCATGACAATTTAATTGAGGTAATTTATTTTACTACCAATTATTCCTACAGTAAATTTTCCTTTCTCTTTTGTAATAGAGACTAACATTGTAACATATTTTACTATGGTTTATTCTAAGCTACTGAAAGTGGCTTAGCCTTGAAGAAGAGACTCACCTGAGGACTGCCAGTAAAAAAAATACTACATTTAGTGACATACCTACACCCTAATTATAGAGATTTAGGCCTTAGCAAACATTATACTTTTAGCATCAGCAATCCGCAATTTAATCGCTTTTTGAAAAGTCGATACAACGACTGAGCATGAGCGATCAGCGATTTTTAGTCGCTTTTCGGAAGCTCAATACAGTGATTCCGCATATATTCTGATTAAGTAAGTACCAGTAACAGCGATTTAGTGTGGCATCGCAAAAAAAAAATTTATACCACGCTCCAATGCAGTCACCCAAATGCGATGCAGCATCGAGGTAATCGCTAAAACGTGCGATTTGATTAGCAGCGATCGAAATGCGTCAAAATGCGAAGCAGCATCGTTGTAGCCGCAACATCACTGATAACCGATGCTAAAAGTATTGTGTATGCTCTAGCCCTTAGCGGTACAATGAGCTTCAAAATATTAACGTAAAAAAATAAAATAATTCGTGGAGATAATAATTTGTTGCTTTGCTTCAGTCGTCAAGTCTTTCAATTGCTTGAGATTTAGATATGGGTCATTCATTAACTTTTCCTAACCACTTTTGCCGCTGACTGTACTGTCACCGCTTTCTTCCATTAACCAAATTAAATTAGACTTGCTGAATATATTAGCATTTGGGTGTGACTTTATTTAATTTTATGTTAATGCATTTATTTAATTAAGCCACGGTTTAAGGCTTCGGCCTTAAATTACTGCCAACCACTCTTTTTTTGATTTTTTCTTATATTTCATTCACAAATATATTATATACGTACCGTTACGGATCATAATATGGTAAATGTAAAAGATAATAAAGCTTTGTTTTATAACCGAACTTATAATCTAACCGTAATGGACTGCAACTGTCAAAATAATATAAATTTGATTTAGTTACGATTATCAGTTCAGTTCCAAAGCCATGGAAAGAAGCATGCTAGGACTAAAACTCAGAGACTGTATAAGAAGCTCAAAGATAAGAAAACAGACGCAGGAACCATGACATCAAGATTGAAATGGAAATGGGCAGGCCATACGGCGAGACAAACGGACAATAGATGGAGCGAGAGAATACTACACTGATGACCCCGTGGCGGAAAGAGAATTCGCGTCGGCTAGTCCGCCGCCTGGAGAGGCGACATTGAATCAGTGGCTGGAAAAATATGGTCACAAAGGGCAAGAGACGGAGGAGGATGGCACGAGATGGAAAAAAAAAATGCAACCCAAAATACAACAAAATTACACATTAGGGAAATACGTTTAATAATTATAATCAGTTCAGTTACACAATGAGGCTGCCGCTCGATATTGGCGATGGGTTGCCAAGTCATTTGGGTTAGTAGTAGTTATTGATACAGAAATTACAATAAATAATGATGGATTTTGGCTCATTCCATGTATAAGATTTTATTTTATTACAAATTTAATATAATAATAAATTTATTAACAAAAAAATAGACTTATAGCTAGATCTTTTCGCGGGATAATGCTATTCGGAACGAGAAAACGATTTTAATATAGTCGGTTCGCTGCCATGGTTGTCAGAGACCAACAGCTTAAAAAAATGATTGATTGTGAAAATAAATACAAAGCAGTGTTTAAACAGCGTGCGATATTTCATTTGAAATGTATTTATGAAAAGATCCTTATCTCTTCTGAATAAAGTAGATTTTGAGTTTGTGTTTTAGGGGCTTGCGATATCGTTGAACTATATCGTACGCCCTCAAATGTCCAAATTTAAATTGTCTTTTATCAAACAGGTAATGATGATTTTGAAATAAGTCTCAGAAAAATATTAGAAGACATGTCGCACCGTTTGAAGACGGCTTCATTCTTTGTTAATAAAGATAATACCTACGTTGTGGCAACACACCAAAATCGCATTACACTAATGCATTTCTATCTTTCTTAAAAATTCTTTGTAAAAACAATCCCAAAATTACCTTGTAAGTTGCAATAACTTCTAAATTTAGTAGCAGCAATCATTCCCCCCTCAAAGGTCAATCAAAACTGGAGCAAGGCAATTTTTCGTACCATGTTAGAACGCGGTCTCCTTATCCAATGAATCTCGTAGTTTATGGTCATGTAGGTACAGAACGATCCTAGCAATTTGGCAGCGTTAGAAATAGGTTCTTATCTTCAGACAGTCATTAAAAATAATCAATCGGCTAGTCAGGAGCAATTATTGATGTCCTAAACTACAGCGCTTGAGAGGAGGTATTATCTTCATCATCATTCATTATTACAGCCGTGGAATGTCCACTGCTGAACATGGCCTCCCTCACAGATTCCAGAGCAAATTCCTATCATCTGAGGGGATTTGTCCATACCCATCACCCACACGCGGCTTGGCTAGCGCAGTACTAACTGCGCTAAGATAGCTCTAGCTATCTTTGTGAAAATCCCCTAGCTTTATTCCCTAAGTTGTCTCTTACGACATCCACGGGTAGGTTGATATGGAAGGGCCTATTCTTCAGTCGGGGCCACCAAGACCAGGAGTTTATTGTAATGTAAATCAAATAACTCTGATTCTGCTCTAAGTTATTCAATATTAATTTTCAAATTATCCTTACGTCAACCGAATTAAGTTAAGTTTGAGTTTGACTTTAACGTGCTTGTGATATCGTTGTGCTTTATCGCATGCGTGCAAGTGTCAAACGCAAAATTGACTTAAATTAGATACACAAATGAATCATTTTTAAATATATTTGCACACCGTTTGAAAACTGCTTTATATCGACGCTCATGTCTCAGACGATTTAATCAGACAGTCACCAAACAGATACGCATGTTTCTCTCTCTCCTTCTTTCAATTTCTCTTTCTGTCGTTAAAAAAAATCAGATCGTTAGATCGGCGACTTATTCGTAGCAGCGCGTCACGTAGCGCAGATCTAATGTAGCTCTAAACTACCTCTCCATATAAATCGATATTCTCGATATTCAGTAAAAAAAGTTGACACTTTTTTGCAAGAATAAGATAAAAAGCGACTTCTTTTCATTTCCGGCTCCACTCTGAAGCAGCGTTTGCTGAACCATATACTTTATGTAAAACATCAGAAGTTGAAAGACACATCAATCAAGCATTTCCATTCTGTTCGAAAGCTTGGCAATCAATCAGGCTTGCTTGTTTTATGAATGACAAAAATAACTCTTCAATATTTTAAATAACTCGTACTCGGTTCATGACATGCTGTTTGTGTGCTTTACTTTTTTGTTTTATATTTTTTATTCCCTTTTTGCATTTGCACATGACCACATTAAATCTGCCCTCTGCATAATAGAATGTCGTTAATTCAATTCAATTCAAGTATTTTATTTCAGCCCAAAGAGTTGTTTTTGTTCGTAAAAACGCGTGAATCTATTCCGAAATTTCTAAAAAACTAGATAAGACCTAAAATAGTAGATTATGCAACAAGGGCTTAAAGTAGTGTAGTATGTCCCGGGCGCTATATTGAACCCCGAGAACGAGGGATGTTATGGTTAACTCCCGAGCGGAGCGAGAATCTTAAGGCAAGAATTCTGAGTACGAGGGGTTCAAGATCGCCCAAGACAAATACACATTTAAGCCCGCGATGCATACTCTACTTTTAATACTTTCTGCGAGGCAATTGAAAACAATGAATGTTAAGTAGAAAGAAATGATTTTTCTGGAAGTAAGTTTCCAACTATACCAGAGGCTTCAGATTGTATGCATTCTGGAGTCGAATCAAAATCACTGTCGTCGTCACTTGACACTTTTTAGAAGTTTATTCGAATCGAAACTGAATTTGGTGTAGATAACAGCACAGCAGTTTGAGCGCATGGCGCATTTTTTCTTTTTTTGTAGTCTATTCTGTAGTGGTCAGTTCGACATTCGAATAAATCCTTCTACGTGCGCGGGTGTAATTGAATTTCGTAAAAAGTTTTCATGTGTTTCTTTTTTTTAATTTGTAGAAAATGATAACATACAGCCTAATTAGAATAAAATCTCATTGCACCCAAATATTTTTGAAACCAACCTCGATCAAGTACGACTTCATGGGTTGCATTCCAAATTTAAATCACATTATGTCCCATGGGAAATAATGAAATTCAGTACAACATTATGACCCGGCTAGACCGTAGGGCTGTAATGACTTACTTTAGGAAAGGTTTGCATGACACATAATATGCCATTGACGAGCAGGTAGTATAAAAAGTTTTTAAATACGGTTTCACTAATGGACAAAGTGACTCATGAGGAAGGTTTAAGTATACAATTCATGAAGGTTTTGTGTAAATTGGCTGATATGACTACAATGTTGAAGATGTCACCAAAAATCATGCCGACTGGGAGCTTTACTGGTGTAGGTATATGCTCTGCTATCCATGCAAAGCCGAGGCGGGTCGCTAGTTTGGTAAATAGTTACTTTAGGACCTGGAATAGGATATTAGGGTACTTTTATCTCGTTATCACGCAAGTGCAGCCGTGAGTGGAATATAGTAGAGAATATTTTGTAGCACCTTGTATAAAAGCAATTGCTTATGCGCGTGCTTATTATGCTTATGAAACGGTAATTTTAAGTCGTTACTAAATCGATACGAATCTGGAATGCCCCCACTTAAAAATGAAACAACTTAATCTTCAACCGGCTTAAGTATTTATAGCTCTACAAAAAGATAGAGCAACGAGAGCTTATCCACTTACTCAAGCGAAAAGTAGCAAAAGAAAGATTGAGCAACATGTAGTTCTTTACGGTAGACCGGCATCACTTGTCACTGATATAGTCAACTATTTCAACAAAATGTGGTGATAAGTGTATTGCCGACTATTTTTTTATACAACTAAGGTGGCAAACAATCATGCGCCCCACCTGTTGGTAAGCAGTTACCGCAGCCTATGAACGCTTGCAATACCAGAGGCATCACGCAGGCTTTGCCGACCCCGAAACACGGCAGCAAAAGGATGAAAAACTGCAGCCCTGAATTGAAAATCAGCTCTGTTAATTTCGTTATCTGCACATGCTGAGCTCAGGGCTTTTCGTACATACTGTACATGGTAGCGCTCTCCGCGCACATACCTACACTTGTTTTCTTTCTTTCTGTCTATTGCTATGGTTTTTGAATTAATGTATGTCTTATGGTGTGTATTAGTTATATTCTTGTTGTTGTGTACAGTTTGTAAGAATAATTGATTTTCTATTCTATAAAATTGTGCTAAAAAGAGGAAATGATTATAATACTGCTGCAGCTGACTGTAGATCGTTACGTCCCTCCCAAGGCACGAGGTTTACAACATTTTGCGACTAAATCGTGCTAGAATAAATTACTGTCAGTTAGTCTCCCTACAGAGCCCGTTCATTAATAGACCTCTGCCCCTCTAGACAAGTTGCTTAGTTGGTGCGGTTGGAAGTTAGAGATCGACCAAAATACAAACATGCTTCACAAAGGCTAGAAATAAGAAGCCTAAATACGACTTCTACTGCGCTTTGTGTTATAATATACGTTATTATTCATTGGTTTTAAGTTTATTTAAATGCGCAAATTTTGAAAAAAAATTTTGGAATCGAAAGTAGAATTACGCAATATAAAAGTTTTTATTAAACAGAATAAGTTGGAAATGGGTTTGGTGATTTTTAAGCCAAATCCTGTTTTAATATTTATCTAATTAAGAAGGTCGTGTGTTTTTTGGATTTCCCTTATTAAAAAAAAACAAAAGTAGCGAAGTAGTTAAAAACATAGAAATGTTTCAAACAAACGATTTGCCGGGCGGTACTTACAATAAGAACCCAACTTTTTCTAGACACAACCGTAAGAGTCATCACTAGTTTACTCAGAAACGAACAACTTTATGCGAGGGCTATTATACTGGTCACACGTGGGGCCGTACGCGTTCCACGTACACGTTGGATCCTATACGTTTTGTAGGCGACTAGCTGTTTAGACTCAAAACAGCTAGTCGCCTACAAAATGTCTAGGGCTAAAGGCCATGTCCATTAATGGTTTTTTATTCATCTCAAATAGACGAGTCAACCGAACATATAGTTCGGTTGACTCGTCTATTTGAGACGCTTGCGACGGTAGGTAGGTATACATCGTTTAATTATCTTGTATTCTTATTTTGTATCTTGTCGTTAACATATGGACTATCAGTA
Organism: Anticlea derivata; assembly: GCA_947579855.1. Taxonomy (NCBI): domain Eukaryota; kingdom Metazoa; phylum Arthropoda; class Insecta; order Lepidoptera; family Geometridae; genus Anticlea; species Anticlea derivata. The sequence goes on from OX388266.1 coordinate 3,516,298, forward strand.
TCTGAAATAAAACCTTTTTATTTTTATTTTATTTTTTATTTAATGTAGTTCCAGCTTAACAATGAGGGCCGTAAAGAGACTTGACAGACTCTTTATTTGACATAAGTTTCAAAATCGCTTACTCCACTACATTATAACCGTTTTTTGACGGTTGCCGTTTCTTAGACATTAGGTACACAAAGCTACGTCCAGAGTTGCGGCCTGCAGATCTAGGTTCCCAAATTGCCATCCTACATATTGCGTATACGTAGATTACGTAGGCCAAACGACTCTCTAGAGAAATTCGTATCTAGACTGCATAATAATACGACAGGGTGTAACAAAATGGTAGGTACTGTAAGTTTTCTTTGATGAAGCATGAGTGTTTAGTATTAGTTCTCATAGCATTTCTTGTATTATCTTGGTAGAATAAGCTCTGTAACATGATTGACCATTTATACATAATATAAATAGGTACTAATATTTATCAACAAAAAACAATACAATTACAAAATACACAAGTCAAGAAACAGTATACTTAATAGTAGGTACTTATGTAGATAATAAATAAAGACGGTCAAGTGCGAGAACTCGCACCCTTAGCTTCCGTACCATTGGTCGTGGGTTCGAATCCCGGTCGTGCACCAATGTAGTGTACTTACTTACCCACAAGTGTAGGAAGTGACAAACTTATACTTTTATTTCTTATATTAGGTAGACATTGTACGACATTGACCGCAAATATAACTTTGTTTTCTAAAAAAAATCGAAATTCCTCAATTTCAGACTTTTCCCTTTCATTGTGTTACAAAAGCTCCTAGCTTTCGTAATTCAGAGGTAACTGGAAGTACCCTAGAGGTTTTTCATTTTTGCCATTTCCATACAAGAATTATACATTCATTGCTATATCTTCTTAATGCATTAAACTAGAGCTTTGATTTTTATACGGCACCATAAGCCCATAGACCTTAATAGGTGGTATAAATTTCAAGATGATACCTTAAGCCGTTTCTGAGAAAAAGGGTCTTGACAGACGGACAGACAGACAGACAGACGGACAACAAAGTGATCCTATAAGGGTTCCGTTTTTCCAAATGAGGTACGGAACCCTAAAAAGAGGTCGGTAAATCCGTTCATTCCGTAAAAAATCATTAAGTAATACATTTATGTATGTTTCATTTCAAACTTATCGTTCAAGAATACATAGTCTTAGTTTCACCCAGATCGGTTCAGGCGCTACGGTGTTTTCGAATAATAAACAAACAAACATCTCTTCAGTACCTATATCCAACGAATTCCAAAAACTTCTCATTTATAAGGCTAATTTTGCTTTGAAATAGAAAATTACATTATTTCCCGTCTGTAATACCGTAAATAGAGCTATTTTCAGTTATCACAAAAAGGTATGTGACAACTGGGAATAACCCTATTCCCCTTTTCGTACCTTTTAAGAATGTTCCCAGTCGTCCCCAGTGTACTTTAACTTATGTTAAACTAGGTTTTACTTGTGACTTCGTCTGCATTTATAAGAAAGCTAGTAACTCATAATTTTAACCCCCTTCTTTGCCCCCTTTAAGGGTGATTGTGCAAAAATATTGAAACACGTATTCCTTTATTTCTTACTAAAAGCCTACATATGAATTTTCAGATCTTTAACTTGAGGAATAATTGATTGCCCGTACAAACGTTCAGCCCCTATTTCACCCACTTTAAGATTATTTTTTGAGACAAAAGACAATGTCCTTTCCCATGATATAATCTATCTCCTTACCAAATTTATTTACGATCCGTTCAGCAGTTTAGTCGTGAAAAGTTAACAAACAAACAAAGTTACTTTCACGTTTATAATATTAAGTATGGATGGGTTATAGCTACTTATTTGCTTTTTATAACCATGTTGATTTATTTATGTTGACGGGCAATTTTCTAATTCATCCAACCGAGATAAATGGTAATACAAATATAATATACCTACAATAATTTGTCGCCCATAAGTTTGTTACAATTTCGACAATGCGTAGGTTGCGGGAAGTCGATAGACGGAAAAAGCTCAAGATCATTAGTCGTGGCACTCTTTGGGGTTATGACATGCAATGGACTTCCTCAGGTAGATGATGATGAAGACTTTAGGTAGGGCCGTTGAAAGCTGAGAACTGTATAAATGCTTATTTCCTTTTCCTTACCACTGGAGACATTACAATGGGAAAATAGGAAATTTAAAAAATATTGCCACCAGTTATTTGTCACCAGTGGGGACTTTTGGAAATAACGGCAAAAATAAATGATAGAGATTAAATATATATACCTAATAATGTAGATGTTTTTAATAGTCTCTGCCTCATTTTTAAGCATTTGAAAAATGGGTCACCCTTAAATCGCCAATCAACATAAACTAATCAATGTTCCTCCAATCATTGGTTCAGTGTTTGTCCAAATAATATTGTCTTGCTTAATTCAAGTTAGGTTGTTTGCTAGCTTGATATATATTCTATTTGCTTTAACTTGAATTATTATAACAGCGAAGTGGAATAATTTTATTATTAGGAAAAATTCTGACCTCCAGTCTAGTCTGGCCTTCAAAGTTGACAATAATTTTGATAAAAATAAGACAAAAAATCTGAGAAAAACTATTAAGAATATCGTTTTTTCCCCAAGCTTTTTTCAAATCATCTGACGTACGAGAAGGATTTTCTACACCAAGATTGCTATCTAAAACAGCTGAATAATTGAGTTTGAACAGATTTGATCCCAAAACAGCTGATTTTAAAATAGTGATGAAAAAGGAAATGAAAAAGGATGAATTTCCAAAAGTTATATAATAAACTTTATTGCCGATTGTTTACAGAATAAGCCCATTTTGGCTTAGTATACTTATTAGATACAGCCTGTATAATTAATGGTGCATAAATGACGGCCGCAGCTTTTGAGACAATTTTATACCACCAAGACTCTTTTATGTATGAACAAAGCAAAGTCAAACGGTTTATCCACATTTTATTCACAAAAAAAAACAAAGTGTCAAATGTAGCAGACTTGCCACGTCAACGTCTTTGTGGTTATGTTTGAGAAGCCGATTCTAAATAATCAAGCGATTGAAGCGAACAAACATCTCTCAAAAAACTAGGACGTTGTTGTATGTTTGTATATTTGTTATAGCATAACTTTCGAACCGTGAATCTTATCGGCATGGAATTTAGGTCAACAGGTTGTACTATCAAAATTTGCTGGTAAGAATATGAGTTAAATTAGCCAAGGCTTTGCTAAGATATAGGGTCCAAAATGGGATTTTTTCAAAGACAGTAATACAAATACCAGAATGGGTAACTTAAAAAAGAAATTTGTTCATAAATTCAATTCCATTTTTATTTTCAATCTGGACCATAGTATGTCTTTTTTTCAGATACAAAAAAATTGTCACAACGAAACTTAAAACTAATACAAGTTAATATTTACAAAATACACAAGAAACAGTTGAGCCATCTAAAGACCGTTACAAACGATCTATAGATAGCTCAACTGATCCAGATCACTACCAGTTGGAAAAAAATGTTACATTTGGAAACCTCACACTTCAATGAAAAATTAGTTCAAAAAGCAGCCCAAAATTTATATCATAAATAAGATGTTCAATGAAAATTGTTTCACTTCATTGGCTTTCACTTAACCCTGATATCATTCGTTCGGCTTAAATAGCCAAACGAATGATATCATTTGTTTGACAGTAATTGCTCGAAGTGTATACCATTTGTCACGTCAATATCCGTTTGACCTCTGACTCGCAATCACTGAGCAAATCACCTCGTCTCCGTAAACGAGTCTATTGTCAGACATTTGCGGAGCGAGTTTGGGTTAACAACGTATATCCGTCTGTATGTCATGTACCTTTTATCCAATTGCCTATAGCGAACACATGGTCATCATCGTTACATAGAAGGTAGGTTGTCGGCTGTTATATCTACTGTGAGATGGGAAACTTCGTCATATTTTCTGGTCGAAGTTATTATTGGCCTCATACATAAGCTCGAAGTCAAACGGGCTATGGAAAGAGCTATGCGTGCAGTTTCACTGCAGGATAAGATCCGAAATGACGAAATGCGTAGCAAAACCACAGGAATGCCATGATCAAGACTTGCGGAGTTGACTAATATTCCTTCACCGTTTTGAGCACGTATACATTTTTCGAATAGAAAATCCATTGATGGACGGCTGGGATTCAAACCCGTGAAATTCAGACGACAGTCGAGTTATTTATAAAAACACCATAATATTATGTATTAAAAACCCTCAAGAATATTCGCTCGTCTTGAAAGTAAAAGCAGCCGATCTTACGATTACCAACGTAAATAGCGACACAAGTGACCAATTTAGAACAACAAAACAATGTCTAAACCATTGTTTGCTCAATGTTCTGTTTGATTTAGAAATTGGGGACAAAGGAGACTGTTTGTCCTTAGCTTTACCTGCACGAAGTTGGTACGACTTTTGTTGTAAACTTCGTTTGTCTACGGCCAAAAAAGCTTTTAATTCCATAGGGTATGTATATATTGATTTAAAACAAATACTCGCATCGGTGTTGAGTAAAATGAGAGCCTTTTCGATTCCCTATTACGAAACAAATGGCAAATTCAGTTACAGATTTGCCAATTTGCCAACAAATACGAGACAGTGCCAGATTGGAGGTAAGGGCCCAGATCCAATTTGGATGGTAACGAGTGCGTCGCAAATGTTAAATATTATGAAAAAAATGATGTAGGTACATGCCTAGAAATACTTATTTTTTTATTAAATATATGAATGCTTTTGAGTCCAAATAAGATGAAGGGTCATAACGTTGTTTTTAAGTGGTTTATTTTATGAGTTAATGGCAGTTACCTCAGAGGGCTGCTCTCAAATTATTATTCAAGCTGAAACATTCTAAAATTAAAAAATAACCTAAATGGGCTATTTTTTTGGACAGAATATTCAAGTTCAGGGTTAATTCGGCCGAAAGTATTATTATAAGAATAAATAAAATTAGACCTCTAATAAAGTAGGTACTTAATAGTCCCTACTTAGAAAAGGTGATTCATTACAATCAATGTTATTTGGTAGTATTACTTCTCATAACGAACTATGGAGAGAGCTATGCTCGGAGTTTCACTACGTGATAAGATCCGTAGTGAGGAAATCCGTAGAAGAACCAAGGTCATCGACATAGCTCTCAGAATTAGCAAGCCGAAGTGGCAGTGGGCAGGCCATATAGCTCGCAGAACCGATAACCGTTGGGAGTAAAGGTACTTGAATGGCGACCACGAACCGGCTGTTTTCGGTTGGAAGGCCCCCCACCCTATGGACAGATGACATTGTAAAGGTTGCGGGAAGTCGGTGGATGGAAAGGGCTCAAGACCGTTCGTCGTGGAACTCTTTGGGGAAGGCCTATGTCCAGCAGTGGACTTCTACAGGTTGTTGATGATGATGACTTCTCATAAAGACTTGCTGTATTTTTTTTGAAGAATGAATCAACAAAACTTTGATTAGTTACGACATCTTTACTTTAAAAACTCGTAGCAAACTTATATTGCGCACGAAAGAAGCCTCGACAAGGCGCTTTTTAATCCCTTCTCCACAGTGGTTCTTTCACCAAGGGTCATTGGCCCTTTTCAGGGCCACCATACCTGAACCTAGGCATTGTCCTCGTACAGGATGATCCAGAAAGAAACAGTGAAAAGATAAGAAGAACCAACAACCAGGATTCCTTTATTTGCATTCAAATGCGAGCGTGTCAGCTCTTTTGTACATGAATTTGACACATAAATCTTCGAGAATGTCAACTTACGCCTAAACAAAGTCGCAAAGTTGATAGTACATTGCCCCGTACTATCAACTTTGCGATTTTGTTTACGAACTTTGAGTACGAAAGCTTTTTAATATTCTGCACCCACTTTGAATGTTAAAATACTAAGGTTAAGTAACCTTAGTAGATAAGTTTTTATAAGTTTTAAGAGGAGGTAGGGCACAGCGAGATTTTCTCGTTCTGAATTGGAGCAGCCCGCCTGGGGAGGTACCTCTGCCTTACAGAATATCGCAGCCAAATAACATTATTTGTTACAAATTGTGTTGTGTTCCTGCGGTGAGTAAGGTTGCCAGAGCTCTTTAGGGGGGAAGGGGGTTCGGGGTCGGCAACGCGTGCGTGATGCCTCTGGTATTGCAAGCGCTCATAGGCTACGGTAACCGCTTACCATCAGGTGGGCCGTAAGCTTGTTTGCCACCTCTGTTGTATAAAAAAAAAAAAAAACAAAAAAAAAAATAAGTATCTATACCTACAATTATTACGTTTATTTCAATTTGGATTATGAAATGTATGGCTTGATTAATTTTGCGTAAAGATATTTTGTGAGCTTTCTTTTCATTACTATCACTCGTGTCATGTTACTGATTATAATCCTAGCCACCAACGTAAAATCAGTTATTATTTATCAATATACCTATAATATAAAACAATAACTGACTTTTTTTTCTACTACTGAGGTGGCAAACAAGCATACGGTCCACCTGTTGGTAAGCGGTTACCGTAGCCTATGAGCGCTTGCAATACCAGAGGCTTTACGCGTTGCCGACCCCGAACCCCCTCCCACCTAAAGAGCTCTGGCAACCTTACTCACCGCAGGAACACAACACTATTTGAAACAAATAATGTTATTTGGCTGCGATCTGTAAGGCGGATGTAACCTACCCAGGCGGGCTGCCCCAATTTAGAACGAGAAAATCTCGCTGTGCCCAACCTAGACTGACTGATAGTGACTGACTGATAGACAACACACAGCCTAAGCCGCTGGTCGTAGGGACTTGAAATTTGGGGGTGCGTCCCATTTAGTGATTAGGGGTGTACTTAGAATTCTGAAAATACAATCCCTAAGAAGGTGAAGCGGGGTTTGAAGTTTGTAAGAAAACGACACGCGAAAAAAGTCGCGGGGGGTTTTATGTTGATATCCTTCCTACTAATATTATAAATGTGAAAGTTTGTGAGGATATTTGGATGTTTGTTATTCACGCCGTAAATCACGCCGTAACGGCTCAACCGATTTCGATTGAACTTGGAATATAAAGAGATATTTACCTAGAATAACATATAGGTTTCTTTTTATGTAGGACCCAGTGAGCGAAGCCGTGGGTGGAAGCTAGTAGATACATAAAACTGGAAAGAATCTTGTCCGCTGTTGAAAAAGTTAGATGTTTCGTAAATATTGGTGCACAAGTATCAAAAAACACCGTGGTAGTTCTTTGGCCATAATTTGTAACAACGTCAAAGAGTATTAACGACGCTCGAAACAATAAAAAAGTTTTACTCAAATAAATTACCGTAATGAGGGCAAAGAAGTAAGTAAGTGCCGTTTGATAAAAAAGTGAGGCTATATGAAGTAATTATCGGCAACTGCCGTATAAGGGCACAACCGTTTTACAAGTCCCGACACGATCTTTTATGAGAGCTATAAATATCCATTTTCAGATTAGCAGCAATAAGAAAGCTGCGTGTGACAAGCAGAAGGCGAACAGAAACACCGATTTTTTTTCTCGCCACTTCTTTTTGCTTCTTCAGAACAAGCTACGTGTGACCGTCGCTTTACTAGGTATATTTCAAAAGGCCTCTACATCATTGAAATCATTAGTCATTATGTGACATTTGCAAGCTAACCCCTGTTACTTTAATAAAATTTTGCCATTCAAACACAGTGGGCTAATGTAAGCCGCCTTCACGGCTCCAACAAAGTTTACCCCATAAACGCAACGTGTGAATAGGTTTGAATAGAAATGAGAATGGAGCGGGTTTCCTTTATTTTTTTACATCCTGAAACAACTTTATTGAAATGGGGAGATGGGATAAATGTTGTGCCGAACACTAACTTCATTGAAAGGGAATGGCGGTTGTGCTTTGATTCTACGGATTTGCCTGGTTTTTAGTACTAAGTTAATGCTTGTATTCAAAGGATTGTATAGTGCGCTAGTTTCTGCCTCTCATACGATGTGATTTTCTATAGTTTTTTTTCGAATTTATCGTATTGTTCGAAAGTGTAATTAGTGTAATTTGGCCGTGTTGGCCCCGGCTGAAGAATAGGCCCCTCCATAACCTATCCGCGGATGTCGTAAGAGGCGACTAAGGGAAAAATATTAGGGGATGGGCAGCAGCGTCCCTCATTTTAACAACGATTGCTCTAACTGCGCTCGCCAACCCGCATGCCCAGCGTGGTGAGAAGGGACAAATCTTCCCAATTGATAGGGAATTTGCTCTGTCTGTGGGGGAGGCCATGCGCAGCAGTGGACGTAGTACGGCTGAAATGATCGTATTGTTCAACGTTTTTAGATTAGCTGACACAATAACAATCAATTTGTCGATTTTGAATCACTAGTGAGTTGTCGTCTAATATCATATGTCTGACAATGCTTATGGCCACTAGTCCTAAAACATCAATTATCTGTTTCATTTCATTTCAATATAGATGATGAAAGTTATGCTCTAACAAATTTATATACCTACGTATAAACATACAACGCCGATTAGTCTAAATTGTTTGTGTGATCTTGGCTTGCTTCGCTCGGTCGATCAATAATATGTATGTGGCGTGTCGATACTGGAGTAGGTAATCAAAGAAAGAAAGAAAAAAGACTAACTGCAGGAAAAAGATCTAAGGGGGTCATAAGAATAAATATAATACAAGATCAATCAAAAACCACGAACAGGAATATGGCACCTCGCGTCCTTAAGCTTTGGTTCTTAAAACTAGCGATGTTCATAAATGACGGCCGTAACATGAAACGCATATTTATATACAAATGCACAATCTTCTTCTTTTCGAGTCAAGGTTCTTCACTCTTTCAAACTCTACTCGACCAATATGTAGCAACCTCGATAGCCCTATCTGTTGCATCATTTAGATCCTCCCAAGTGCAGGTGGTTGTGCACAGTGGACAGAAAAGCAGGTGCCGCATGTCCTGGACGGGGGCAAAAATAAATGCACAATATGAATTGTGCATTTATAGCATTTTGTTGTCTTTAAGATTATATGTCTTTGTTGTGACATTGACGAGCACCGCTGCGTCACCGCTTAAGATCGTAAATAGCAGTCGCCGTTTCGTAGAAAAAAGGCTTTAGCCATCATAAGGAAAGTTGTAGGTAACCACGGGATAAATCCACATGATTTATGATGTATCTCGCGTTGTTCGGTATTTGTTGTCAGATGAGAAATCGCTTTGAAACTCCTCATTGATTGTGTGGAAGTTTCTGGCGAACAAAACCTTGAATTGAAATTGTTTGCATTCCAAATCTAAATTCACTGATTCATCATCCTCATCATCATCACCATAACTCTAGTCATAAGACGCCCACTGATAAGCAAAATAAATAACACCCAACAGTAAATTAAATAGTCCTGACCCCACCCTAGGATTCCTTGTGTCGTGGGTATCAAAAACTACGAGTACCTACCATGGTACCACAACACCCAGACCCGGGACAAGAATTTGCATCTCATGCAAACATTTGTCCCGCAGCGGGAATCTAACCTGTACTCCTTACGTCTCAGACGAGCACTCGCCCGCTACGCCACCGATGTCATCAAACAAAAACAATGGGCAGCCTCCATATATTTTCTGAATAACCGATTATTGTGCGGCCTGTACACAACAGCTCCTAGCAACCATTATTAGGTCGTTTTCTAGTGGGAGTAATTTCTGATTGACTGATTGATTTTATTTACATAATTCAATTTCAATTTTGCGGTTATACATATATTTTATTTATGCGATATTTCCACTTTAAAGGCCTCCAGTTGTAAGCCGTGTTGGCTTAGTGGGAGGTTCCCTGACTTTTGACCCGTCGTGGGCTCGAACCCGGCTGTGCAGCAATGAGTTTTTCTATTTTAAAAATTTAAGTGCGCATTATCACGTGCTTATCGGTAAGGAAAACTTCGCGAATAAGGATTTTTTTTTATGAAATTGAAAATAGATTGTTGTACGGAATCTGTACGCATCTCAAGAGATTAATAAATAATTGGTTGGTATCGCAACCATTTAGTATAGTTGGTACGATAAATTGGATTCCATGTAATTTGGTTGCTTCAGAATTGGTGTAAGAGAAACTACGAGTATATACGTGCCAATTCAATTTGATTAGTCACTAGAATATAGACTACCAAATTGAACTATAACTTTAGTAATAGCTTGTATTCTCATCTATTGTTCCTCTCCTGATGTTTATTATTATTAAGTCATTTATTTCAGGCAACACAGCAAAGTACATGTACAAATACAGGGCCCATAGATATATATACCTTAAAACTAAAATACATATAATATTCACACTTGCATATAATATTAGGGTTTATTGTTCTTTGGCGCATCCCTATAGCGTCTGAAAACTATTCCTGCAGGCCAGAAGTCGGGAGAGAGGTACATGTCGCGAAGCTTCGCAAATTATGTCATTAGGTCATGCAAGACGGTTCGGGGAACAAATGCATACTAAGCTTAATCCTTAATAAATAAAAGGAAGCTGGAATCTGATCACCAGCATCCTCTTTGTGAGGTGGCCACCTACCACCTCTGATCGACATAAAGAGCCCAAAGAGCTGCTTACAATAAATAATATTATCTTATTTATTTATTTATTTAATCTTTATTGCACACAAAAAACAATGTACAAAAGGTGGGCTTAATGCCAAGGCATTATCCACCAGCCAGCCTGATTGGGTAGAAACAGGAGGTTGGCGTGCGACAGATTGTTTAACTTAACTAAAAACTATACTATATATAACCATACATTATATTTAAATATGTATATTATATATATAATACACTGCAATAGATTACCAGATAGTACAAAACAGTGTTTTATTAACATTTAGTGTAGATGCTAGATGTTCTTAAGAAAATGAGTTAATCGTTTAAATGAATCTTTGGAGTCAACTTTTTTGATATTATACGGAAGTTTATTCCAAAGTCTTACTGCTACAACGGAGAAGGAGTTGCCACGAAAACAAGTGCTATGCTCAGGGGTATCAAGGAGGAGGTTGTCAGACGATCTAAGAGGCTTGTCATGCGTATCACCGGAATCGGAAACGAGATTTCAGATATTCAGGGGAAGAAGGATCTTTGAGAACTGAGAAAAGGATGCAAAGGATTCGCAGATTCCTGCGATCTCGGATGGGGAGCCATCTAAGTTTGTTTCGGTAGTGGCTTACATGGTCATACTTGCGCAGACAGTAAATAAACCGTATGCCAGTATTTAGGAGGCGGTCGAGCTTGTTGAGGAGTTCCTCAGAAAGATCAAGGAAAGCTGCCTCAGCATAATCTATTATTGGCACAAGAGGTGAATTTACTAATTTAATCTTACTAATAATTATAAATGAAAAAGTTTGTGAGGATGTTTAAATAAATAAATATTACGGACATAGCACACACGTTCAACTGATCCTGAACTAATAGACATAGCCTGTACTATGTTTGGATGTTTATTGTTCAATCGCGTCGTAACGGCCCAACCGATTTCGTTGAAACTTGGAATAGATAAACTTCTTTACCTAGGATAGCATATAGGTTACTTTTTTAGTACGTACCACGCAAACGAAGCTGCTGGCGGAAGCTAGTAAATCATAAATCCCTCTGCCCTACTAAGCACATAGGTAGACATCGGAGCGGGCCATAAAGGCGCCTCTCATTGGGCAAACAAAATAGAAAGTCGTAATTAGCCTTTGACACGAGAGAAAAAGAGCGCAACAATCTACTGGGCTAAAGAGAGAATTGGTGAATTTTAGTACTTAGACTTGCCTATTAGAATACCCTAGTAAAATACACTTAAAAACTGAAAAATACCGTTATTAAATAGTCTTTTTGTTACCCGGTCAATATGCTTTCCAGCCGTTTTTCTACCTAGTCGTTTTTATTCAGATATTCGGCGATAGAGTCTTGTTACAATCCAGTTATTTTGTGAAAAAGACGTTCTGCGCTAAACCCATTAAAATGTCTCTGCTAGTAGGTATCTATTCTCATGATCTGAAATGACGTTTGTTTAACAATTTTTTCTTCAAGCGATTATACCCTCTTCAGACTTAAGTAAGCCACAGGACATTATAATAATCCCACATTACCAACATAATAAGCTCAGATTTCTCTTTCGATAAAGTCATACCGAATAATACAAGCTTTGTTGGGCCACAACAATGGGTTCCAGCCACAGCACAATATTCAAACCCCACATTATTTGAACCTAGCTACTTGATTGGCATCTCGGCATAATCAGTGTATTTTCGGTCGAGTGGTCCTTTATAACCGGATATTTGTTAGCTTTATTGAGTGTTTGTACATGGCTGAAAAACACGCGTTTATTTCCGTTAATTTGTTTTTTTTATGTTATACGGAGGCATCAGCCTTACGGCCCTCCTGATGGTAAGTGGTTACCGTCGCCTTTTGACATCAGCAATACCTGGAGCGTTGCTAATGCGTTGCCTGCCAAACCCCTCCCTCCCTAAAGAGCTCTGGCAACCTTACTCACCGCAGGAACACAAAACTATTTGAAACAAATATTGTTATTTTGGCTGCGATCTTCTGTAAGGCGGAGGTACCTCCCCAGGCGGGCTGCTACAATTTAGAGCGAGAAAATCTCACTGTGCCCTACCTCCTCCAAAAAATAATTTACTGGAAACGATCAACACTGTCAAATAATGGGGTCGGTTTGATTATTTTAATTGTTGGATGTTTGTGGTTTAATGTCGGCCGAACGGAAATGGATGAAATTTGGTACAGAGATAGATTATAGTCTGGAATAGCATATAGGCTACTTTTTATGTAGGTACCATGCGAGGGAAGCTGCGGGTGGAAGCTAGCACTTAATAATAATACTTTTTACTTTATATACTAATTTTTGTACATAAAACTTCTATTCTTTATTGCGTTTTCCAAAAGACAGAATATTAAATTACTGAATGCTAACCGTTTTTTCGACTTTGTGAAAGTAATTTTATTCACAAATATTAAAAAACTGGACGAAATTAAAATGTTAACAATAAACTAGCTTTTATTGGCACTATTTGTCTATCTTCCATTTTCATTTTGGCGTTGTCATCTTAACAGCATATATTACGAGTTAATTTCATTAGAGAATTATGTCAGACGCCAGACAATAGCTATAAAGCGCAAATTGAGCGATGATTAGGGCACTAATACATAAAGCCTAGACTAAAATTATGATTTACTAGCTTCCACACGCGGTTTCGCTCGCGTAGTTGCCGGATAAAAAGTAGTAATGTCACTCCAGCACTTAGCCTTGGTTAAGTTATCCATGCAAAAAATTACTTAGATATGTCGCTCCGTTGTTACTATGTGATTAAACAGGAAAAAACAACTAACAAACCAACAAACAAACACACTTTTGCATTTATAATATTAGTTAGGATAAAATTTAGGCTGTCATAAATGCACAAACACTTTACAATTAATTTATAATCCTAGTTCATTTAGAAGTCTACTTTATTTTGAGTTATTTACATAAAATGTAGGCACAGCTGAATGTGACAACTACGATTAAAGAAAGATAATTAAAGAGATATATAACAGAGCTCATCACACTTCTAGTATTTTATATAACTACTTACAACGTTCTTTATTGCCAGTGTAGATAGAGGTAGATAAATTTGCTGTAGCTCTCTTTTTATCTCTGGGAATCATTTGTATGCAAGGTGATTCATAACATGTTTACCATCCCGAAAGGGGGTTATTCTATCAACAAAAAGAAATAACATTAGCGAACAAAAACATTCGATATTTTCCTTTTTTTAATATTTTTTTTTCACAAACTTTCACAAATTAGCTGTTTTAGGTATTGTTATCATCTTTTAAACTAATAACTAAACGTACCAGAAGTTCGGAATCAAGATTGATACCTAAAACAGCTGATTTTCGCATAGTTTTTTTAATGAAAAATTACGAATTTCCAAAAGTCGTAGAACATACTTTATTGCCAATTGGTTGTAGAATAAGCCCCATTCGGGATGGAATACATGTTATGAATCACCTTGTAGTCTTCAACCAGTACGTCTTGCCTGCCATGAACTTATGCTGCCAAAACTGGCCACTTACGGTAGGGTCATCTACAGATTGGAAGTCGCTCAGCGAGCTATGCTCGAAGTTTCAACGTCATAAAAACCTTAGAAGACCACATAGCTATCAGAATTAGCAAGTTAAAGTGGGTGTGTGCAAGCCATATAGTTCGCAGAACCATCAACCGTTGGGGAATAAAGGTCCTCGAATTGTGACCATGAACCGGACGACGCTGTGTTGGAAGGCTCATCCGACTGACCGACGACATTGTGAAGGTTGCCACAAGTCGGTAGAAGGAGAAGGCTCAAGACTCTCTGGGCACTCAGTGGGAGGCCTATGTACAGCAGTGGACTTCCGTCGCTGAGAGACCTAAGGAGAGAGCTAGGCTCGGGGTTAACCAAGCACCCCTAAAGCGCCCCTACTAAAACCATCAAGCTATTCACTTTACGTATCTCACGGTGACAAGTGAGTATCTCACAAACATTACGTACTAGGGCCTCAGATTGTGTGTGTGACTCAGACCAATAGATAATGCAGCTTATAGGTAGTCATATTTTTATGTCTGTAAATGCCTAAGTGTGTAATCATGACGCTATAAATAAATAAAGAGAATACTCTTTCACTTCACCCTAAATAAAGAAACAACTTAAAACCCCGAGGCTAACGATATAACGTAAATAAAACCATTTACGAGAAAACGTCCATGGCACGATACAACAAACATTTCCTTTTTTCTGTAACATGACACTTTTATGACAGGGAAAATGCTAAGGTTCATCCTTATGTTTCATTGCGTTATCTGTGTGACTGTACTCTGTAATAATGATTGGCGACACGCGTGTACCGTGGACCGATCGAGATGTTCAAAGGAAATGTTTTCTGTGTGAGACGATTCGGGCTGTCGAATATATGGGTTACATGTGTCATAAAAATGGTGTTTTGATACTTCTAGGGTTCCGTACCTCATTTTGAAAAAAAACAATACTCTTCTAGGATAACTTCGTTGTCTGTTTGTCTGTCTGTCAATACCCTTTTCCTTATAAACGGCTAAATGTGGAAAGTTATGTGAGCTTATAGTGCCGTATAAAAATCCAGTTTTTAATGCATTGAGCAAGAAGCTCAATGCATTAGAAAGATATGGCAATGAATAACTAATTTTTGTTAGGAAATGGCAAAAATGAAAAACCTCTAGGATCCTTTCAGTTACCTCACAATTCTGAAATTTTGAATGCTAAGAGCTTTTGTGAGTTGTGATAAATATAGAAAAAAGTCTAAAATTGAAGAATTTTGATGTTTTTACTCCTAAAATTGGATAATTACGAGACGAGTTAAGTTATTATTTGTGATTAATATCATACAATCTATGTTGTTTTTGGGGACTAATAAATGATCTTTCTTTCTTACAATGAACTACATGAGCGACCGCAAAATATGAGTTTGTTACTTCCTACGGAACCCTCAGGGCACGAGTTCTCGCACATGACCGTCTTTATTATAGGTAGCTACTAGTATCGAGTTCAATCACAATTCAATTGTTATTAATAGGAGTCGAAAAAACCTTGACTATCCAAATACAAACGTGTTTTGTAACGTACTCAATGTTTGTTGTTTCAAATTCAAACGAAAAGATAAACAAGAATTTTGAAGAGACATTTTACTCTTATTTAGATAAACAGGGAGGTATACCGTACCTAATGAAATTGTGTTTTATCTACGCCCACACTAATAATGAGGTAACATTTTGGTTGTTTGTTTGTATGTAGAGGTTAATCTCTGGAACTACTGCACCAATTTTAAAAAATCTTTCGAATAAAAAGCTACAATATCCCTGTGTAACTTAAGCAAAACAGCCGATTTATGCATAGTGTGTTTTGAATGAAAATGTAGAATTTTCCAAAAGTAGTAGAACAATATTAATTATTATTGTCGATTGGTTGTCAAATAAGCCCCTTTTAGGGATAGAATACTAATTCTGAATCACCTTGTATGCTTCAGGAGTTAACAAACACAAGTACCTACCTGCAAGTAGGTAGGTACTTGTACAACTAATACAAAACCTAATCCACAGAACTACTTAGTTTGCCTAAAACATAAAATCGACTGAATTATTTATTAGTCACATCAAAAGTCAAAACCAGTCACAGTTCCATCAACAAGACTTGACATAATATTTCTCTAGTCTGTCATTTTGATTTTATGTCAACTTGTAAGTCAAGCTGCAAACTTCAAACTACCGAACAACGCGCAACGTTGATTATTGAAAGCCTGACGTACGAGTCTGTTTCCACTGTTTTGTGACGTTACCATAGGGCTGTTTGACTATCATCTCTAGATGTTACCACGGGCCCGTGATGATAGTTTAATCACTGCAAGACAATTGCTTTGTCGTCTTATAAGCACAGTTTATCGCTACACGATAATATCGTGACGTGCTTTTATGAATAGTGCCCGAATAAATTGACGATAGAAGATGACATTCGAGAACCTTTAATAGGAGTCTTGCAACATTACTCACCGCAGGAACACAACACTATTTGAAAAAAATTATGTAATTTGGCTGTGATTTTCTGTAAGGTATTAAAAAACTTCATCACTTAAATAAGAAACATTGTTTTAACTTGGCCTTTCTTTTTTTGGTTTATTTAGGCTTATTTCTATAATATATAGTTATAAGATAAACTGTGAGGCAAAATTATAAAACATAATCAAATTTTCAATTAAATTAATATCAGGGTGCCGTCAGTTTGTGTGGTGTGATAACATAACGGCTAAGAATACCAAGGCTAGTCTTTGTATAATACACAAGCCACATCACAGATGGCTATCTGTCGTAGCGATAATGGGAACAGGCTCCTTGCCTGTATCGATCTTCCTGTCTTTGCATATCTCAACAATCTGATCTGATTTCCATTTGTTTCCTCTGATGCATGCTCGTGAAATCACTCTTCCTGATGGGTTTTAGTTAAATTGGATTGGAATTGCTTTGTTGGAGTTGGACTGCAGATAATAAACGAGTTTTTAGAAGTTTGAATTAAATACTCGCTGAGCTAATGGAATGTAAGACCATTTTCGGCAACACGAAATCTCAATTACAAGTTACTTTAATTTAACGACAAATAACAATTATATAAGTTTTTTTCTTGAAAAATAGTTTACTAGCTTGTTCCCGCAGCTTCGCTTTGCTTTTTTTTCCACTCGTGGATTTTCCAAAAAATCTATCATACAAACCGTCCTGACAATTTACGAGAACAACGATAAAAATATTATCCAAATCGGTCAACCCGTTCTCAAGTGATGCTCCTTCATACATTTGGTAATTGATTTTTATTTATATAGATAAATCATCATTATCATCATTTCTGCTGAGCATGGCCTCCCCCACAGATTTTCAGAGCGAATTCCTATAATGTGGGGGGAATTTACCCATACTCAACACGCCGGGCATGCTTGTTGGCGAGTGCAGATAGAGCGATCGTTGTTAAAATAGGGGACGCTACTGCCCATCCCCTAGCTTTTTGCCCTAAGTCGCCTCTTACGACATCCACGGTTAGGTAGATATAGAATAGGCCAGCACGGTCTATGTAGATATAGATGGCATTTATAAAAGCAGGAATAAATTGTACGAACTATATGCTGATAGGGAGTCAAAGCTGCACGACATTACTTTTATACTAAATGTTAAGAATTATTCTAAAACTTTTAAAAAAGCTTGTCATGCAGCCAAATCATTGTACTTAAGAAACAAAATTGAAAAATCTTCTAATAAAATTAAAGCTACTTGGAAACTAATAAATAATGAAACAGGCAAATCAAAAGCCCTCAATAAACAAATCAATTTAATTAATAATGATAGTGTTTTAACTAAGAAAATTGAAGTGGCGAATGCCTTTGACAGTTTTTTCTCTAGTATACCTAATATTGTAACCCAGTCGTTAAAATCTTCAGCTTCTGGAGCGTCCCTTCTTCTAGAAGCTAGTGTTGCTAAATGTGAGACTGAGTTTAGTTTTAGTTACATTAATGCGGGTAATATTGTGAAAACCTTTAAATCCCTCAATATAAAAAACACTGAAGACCTATGGGGTATATCTACAAAGGTAGTAGGTGCTATTATTAACGATATTGCTCCATGCTTAGCCCACATCTTTAATAGTTGTGTTGACGATGGAGTTTTTCCTGACCTTATGAAGCATAGCAAAATCATTCCTTTGTTCAAGTCCGGAAACGAAAAAGATCCCGCTAATTATAGACCTATCTCGATATTGCCTACTCGAAGTAAAATCTTTGAAAAAGTTATTCTTACTCAGTTATTATCTCACTTCAATCTTAACGGGCTTCTTCATTGTAATCAATTTGGATTTACCAAAGGTCGATCAACAGCCGATGCCGGGACTTTGCTCTTAAAGCACATATACGATGCCTCTGAGAACTCACAAGACGCAATCGGTGTATTCTGTGATTTGTCAAAAGCGTTTGACTGCGTGAGTCATGCAACATTAATCTCAAAGCTAAAACATTACGGCATCAAAAACCGTGCAATTGACCATTTACAATCTTACTTATCCAATAGAGTCCAAAAAGTTGACGTGGGTGGTGAAAGGTCTTCTGGATCAACTATTGTCATGGGTGTGCCACAGGGTTCGATTCAAGGCCCTTTCTTGTTCCTAGTTTACGTTAATGACCTCCCTTCTTATGTTAAAGAAATGTGTGACATAGTTCTATTTGCTGACGACACCTCGCTAGTGTTCAAAGTCGACAGATCCAAAACAAATTACGATGACGTAAACGCATCCTTGTCGCTAGTCCTTAATTGGTTTTCTGTAAACAATCTCTTGCTAAATTCAAAGAAAACGAAATGTATCAAATTCTCTTTGCCTAATGTAGTACACAATAGCCCCACTAACATTGTATTAAATGGAGAGTCACTAACCCTTGTTGATTCTACAAATTTCCTAGGACTCAATATTGATTCAAAATTGCAGTGGGGACCCCACATTGAAACTCTTGCCGGTAGACTTAGTTCCGCGGCATATGCCGTTCGTACGATAAGGTGGCTCACAGATGAAGCCACAGCTAGGTTAGTTTATTTTAGCTACTTCCATAGTGTAATGTCCTATGGTATCTTTCTCTGGGGGAATGCAGCAGATATCCAAGTCATATTTGTTTTACAAAAACGAGCAATACGTGCCATTTATAAAATGAAGTCAAGGGACTCCTTGAGGGAACTTTTTAAAGAAATTAACATTTTAACTGTAACTTCACAATATATTTACGAAAACTTATTGTACACACATAAGCACATGGCTAGCTTTAAGAAAAAAAGTGATGTGCATAGTATTAACACAAGAAACAAAAATAAATTGTGCATTCCAAAATTTAGATTACAAAAAGTAAATGGGTCTTTTATGGGGAATATGGTAAGATTTTATAATAAACTTCCGGTAAACGCGACGCAACTTCCTATTAGAAGATTTAAAGTGTACATAAAGAATAATCTTATTAAGAAAGCGTACTATAAACTAAATGATTATTTAAATGATAAAACCGCATGGCCTGAAGTCGCTCTGCCCCTCGACAGCTAAAATGCCATTTTGCAGTATCTTTACAGTTTTTGCTTGCATCATAATTTTAAGTATTATTTAATTATATAAGCATTAGGTACATATTTCATTAAGTGTAGCGTGTGCTGCCCTTAGATCATTTGTTGAAGCTCACATTTGTCTTCATTTTTTTCACATTTTTATAAGCTCTTATTTATTAAGGATTATAATTAGATTACTTTTCTCTTGAGCCTCACCTAGTTCGATCGGCACCACACTGAAGCTTTAAATTCCATTTTGTGAAAAAGGATCATCGAAAAAAATGATAGGCACCAAGCCGTGTTTGTTGCCTGATTCTTCTAGGCTTGGTCGCGAGGAACAGGCATAGCTTCACCTAGTTTCTAAGACGTTTCTAAGTGATCCTAGTGATATAGTTGAAATAAATGCCTTTTGACTTTGACTTTTGACTTTGAGATAAATAAACAAGGGCTTACAAGTAATAATTACACTTTGCTAACTTGAATCACAATTTGATTTGATTGCCTCAGAAACAGGTGTATTATCATAACGTTCGGTAACAACCTAGGTTACATTCTATCGAGTCTTAGCAATGATCGAAATATCACGTGGTGTATATTGTAGGTATAGAAGCTATCGTTCGAAGCTGTCGATTCGTTTGATGGAATAGATAAATATTGACGCGGCTGGAGAGCACAGCTCAAGACTTATTCTTATTATGTCTCCCCGAAGCATTGTCGAAAAGTAAATCTCAATACAAATATTCCAATCATAAATAATAAGGAAATATTTACTTCAAACAGAAGTTTTCGTTTAACTTGCTGACGTGGAATAAAAACATTTTTCTTTTACGTTTGAAAGCATCAAAAATATATAAAATTCAAATAACCTGTGTCGTTTGCCAAGTTCAGAGCAACAGCCGGTACAGAATCAATATCAATATGTCTCGATTGGCACCGTGTTTACCTAAAGATATTTATGAAAAATTGGCAAACAGAGTTTCGAAACTCACCTTTGCCGTTATTAAATTTTTTAGATAATTACATACTGTGGTGTCACGGAATAGACTGTACACACAATAATAAAATAAATAAATAAATATTCCGGACATATCACACACGGTCAACTGATCCCAAACTAGGCATAGCCTGTACTATGGGTACCAGAGACTGATATATGTACATAATAGATATATATTTAACACCCAGGCACAGAACAAACATCTGTGTTAGTCACAAATGTTTGTCCAGTGCGGGAATTGAACCCGCGACCTCTAGCGCAGAAGGCAGAGTTACTACCAACTGAGCTATGAGGCCAGTCAAATACACAATATACATATACATTATCTGTTCTCTCAATTATTGAGCTGATTTAGTTTTATCTATATTGATGAACTTCTGGTAAATTTAAGAATTAGTTTATAATATGTAAAAAATACCAACAAACAGGTGATTTGAAAAAGATCGTGATAAAAACTGTTTTCCTTTAATTTTTTTTTTATTAGATAATATTTTCTTATTTTATTTACCTTGATAGAATGATAGATATAATACATTTTATGAATCACCTTATTCATATAATTTCAAAATCGAGCCGGTAACTCCTAACTTCACTTTTCGATTACACTCACGGTTTCAGGCTACGCCTAAGTGGCTCTGAATAAAACTCACCTGTATATTGATTAGGTATCAGTTACGGCGGCAAAATCTTATTCAACTTGAATGTTATGGAACATTTATTTAACGGTACCTTATCTTATCTTCTTGTTCAATATCGCCCTGTACCGTGGTCGGCTGACATTCCAAGGCAATTTCGTTTACGGGCCATAAAAGCATGTGTTTTTATCACATGCGTACGTATTACCGCCACCCGTAAAAGGAGA
Organism: Anticlea derivata; assembly: GCA_947579855.1. Classification (NCBI taxonomy): domain Eukaryota; kingdom Metazoa; phylum Arthropoda; class Insecta; order Lepidoptera; family Geometridae; genus Anticlea; species Anticlea derivata. The sequence continues at coordinate 3,537,778 of OX388266.1, forward strand.
GCTACAACACTAGCGTTGAGCGACTAGTATCCAACAATTCTGCCCATGCCACTACATCTAACATAGTTTGCGCCTCGATGTATTGAATTTTAATCATATTCAAACTGTTTTTTTTTTTAATTTCTACTTGATAGTTGTTTAGTTTAATATTAAAATTGTGTACGATTAAGCCCAAAAATTTTTAGATATAAGGAAATATAGTGTTTCTCATGTAAGTGAATTTATTCTTTTGAGAAAAAAAAAATCTTAAACCTGTTTCTATTCTATTCTCAGCCTTTTTTATCCTACTGCTGTGCAAAGCCCTCCCCCATTCCCTCCACAGCTCACGATCCTGTGCAACATCAACCCAGTCTACCAGAAATCAGTCGAGCTCTTCCTGCCATCTGCATCTCCTAGCAAAGCGCACATAAATTTTTCGAATGGAAAATCCATTGGTGCAAGACAGATTTCGCACCCACGACCTGTGGATCAGAAGGTGGGGGCACTACCACTCCTCCACCAGTGCTCTCAAGTTACACATTGATAGGAACACCACTTAGCGAATAATCATCATATTTAGATACTATTTCAAGCTGCCTATGGGTTTGGGACAGATTGCAGAATTATACTTGAGCAAAAACCATTTTTCTGACACCACATGCCCGAAAGTTGACCGCCACAAGCGATTTAATAAGCGATATTTTCGTGGCGTTACCTTATAAAATTACAATGCGTTAGCTTCAACATAATGAGTACCTATCATTATAATTAAAATGTGTTTAAATAAGTATGTCATAAATAGTAATAGGGAGTGAGACAGGGAGACGTAATTTCTCCGAAACTGTTCACCTCTGCATTGGAGGATGTTTTTAAGCTTCTGCACTGGGAAGGACAAGGCATCAACATCAATGGCGAATACATCACTCACCTTCGATTCGCCGATGATAATTATAGTCATAATGGCAGAATCGCTGGAGGACCTTGGCGCAATGCTCAGAGACCTCAGTAACGTTTCTCAACAGGTGGGTCTTAAAATGAACATGGGCAAGACTAATATCATGTCCAATGCTCATGTTGCACCCATGCCGGTACAAGTTGGGAACGATACCATTCAAGTTGTAGACCACTATGTCTATTTGGGTCAGACGATTCAACTAGGTAGGTCCAACTTCGACAAAGAGGTCAACCGACGAATCCAACTCGGATGGGCAGCGTTTGGGAAACTTCGTCATATCTTCTCGTCGCAGATACCGCAGAGCCTCAAGACGAAAGTCTTCAATCAGTGCGTGTTGCCAGTGATGACTTATGGCACTGAAACTTGGTCGTTAACTATAGGCCTCATATACAAGCTCAAAGTCGCACAACGGGCTATGGAGAGAGCTATGCTTGGAGTTTCACTACGTGATAAGATCCGAAATGAGGAAATCCGTAGAAGAACGAAGGTCACCGATATAGCTCTCAGAATTAGCAAGTTGAAGTGGCAGTGGGCAGGCCATATAGCTCGCAGAACCGACAACCGTTGGGGAGTAAAGGTTCTCGAATGGCGACCACGAACCGGGCGACGCAGTGTTGGAAGGCCCCCCACCCGATGGACCGACGACATTGTGAAGGTTGCGGGAGGTCGGTGGATGGAGAAGGCTCTAGACCGTTCGTCATGGAACTCTTTGGGGGAGGCCTATGTCCAGCAGTGGACTTCTACAGGCTGATGATGATGATGAAATAGTAATATTAATAATAATACAGAGCTAGTTTGAAATAAACTAGATTGGGGGCGATGCGCTAGGTTTTTAGCTAGGTAACAAAAATTTTGTAAAATAGGTATAATAAATAAAATATTTGTGAAAACGTGCTTTTTCCGTTCACGCTAAAGTCTAAATTTGTGGAAACTCAGAATGATAATCTTAGAATGCGGATACGGTAGATAAAATTGTCGTGTTTGTTTACCTGCTTTTGCTTCAATGAATTGATTTTACGTAAACAGAATAAAAACGTTTATATTTTAAAAGGTCATAAGGGTTAGCGAAGTTTGTATGAAAATCTTAAAGCGCGAAGGCCGGGCGCTCCAGCTAGTTGATTTAAAAATATGCGATTCATTTTATATTCATACGACATAGGTTCTTCACTAATACAAAAGAGTCTATTATGAAACTGAGTATAAAACTCTATAGCCCCTCTGTTTCTCCTACCTTGGGCCCCTAGCACCAGTACCTAATCTTGACAATTCAAAATCAATTCAGATGCTATAGCAAGTTGAAGGGCAGTGGGCAGGGCGTTAGCTCGCAGATTCGTCAATTTTGTGTTTGACATTTGAGAGCGTGGATTTGGTATACCGCACGCTCTCAAATGTCAAACGAGCTATAGCTCAACGATGATATCCCAAGCCTCTAAAAGTTGCAAACAAAATTGACTTTGTTCAGTAGACGTAAAGATCTTTTTTAAATTCTTTTTATATCCCATAACGCACGCCGTTTGAGCGCTATATACCAGACAATCATAGATCTTCTTAAGTTAGATTAATGTATTAAAAATACTTTACTGCTCTCTGTTTTTATGAGTATAATTGCGCTATCATAAAGTATATCATAAAGCTAGGGGAGATTATTCTTGTGTGAGATGGAGGTCAACATTTAGAACTACGCACCGTCTAAGAACTCGCGCACCCTGGGAAGCCTCCTTCATGATCATGTGCTTTCTTATGAGGCCCATAGTATCAGTCCTCGTCTCTGTGCCATAAATCGTCACTGAGTACACATATTGGTCAATAGAATCATAATATGAGATTTAACTGTATGACTTTACGATTAAATTGCTAGAACTTGTGCTAACAGCTCCGGTATTCACGAGAGTAAACGACTTTCATTGTTTTCGTCTAGTAGAATAGTTAAGCTTTCCTCAGAAAAGTGTTCATTATGGCTTGACCCTTTCCGTAACGAGCTCGAATAGGAATCTTTTGGCTTTTTCGCCACGCGTTTTAATGCTCATGGGAACTACACAATAATTAGGTAGACTGTTTTATCTTATTCTTGAACATTCTGGTTAATTATATAGACGTGTGTGTGAAATGGCAGGATTTTTATTGCTAGTACTTTCGCTTTGTCTTTATAAGTTTTTTAATATTATGTTGTAGTTATAATATCATTATGTAGAGCAAATCAATTATTATTATGCTACGTATGTAGAACCACTACTACGCACGTAGCCCTACGTAGAACTCTGTGTGAATTTACGCAAGCAACTGGGTAGAATTTTTTTAATAATTTAGTACCAGATACTAAAGCGTTTTTATCATAATACCCAAAAAAAAGTTTAATACTCTTTCGCATTACTGAGACAATAACACATTTCAGTGATCCAAGCGACGTGAGCGGCGTCAGTAATGGCGGAAGCGGCCGCCAAATCCGCTTTATGGCTATCTCTTCTACATGGGCTGCTGTTCGTCGTCGGTGAGTAAAGAATGTTATTATTTTGCAGTCACTCGAACTGATAACATAAAGTGGCATCACATAAAAGGCATTTTAGGGTTCCGTACCTCATTTGGAAAAAAAGGAACCCACATAGGATCACCTTGTTGTCTGTCTGTCTGAAACTCTGTGTGCTCTGTGTGCTCTATCGGCTTTACAATGGTGAGTGTTCTGAGGAACTATTTGACCTCATACCCGCATCGAGGTTCTAACATCGGACCTCGCGTCACTGGAATTAGGCTCATCCACATCTCATCGATACGTGGGTATCTCGAACCACTCGCTTTACGAGATCCTTTCTCCCCCATACGTGCAAATTGTGGAATGAGCTTCCTTCTGAGGTTTGCCCGCTAACCTACAAAATGAAGAGCTTCAAGAAAAATACAAAAAGATTTCTCCAGGGCAGGCAACGCATTAGCAATGCTCCAGGTGTTGCAGATGTCAATAGGCGACGGTAACCGCTTACCATCAGGTGGGCAGTAAATCTGTTTCCCTCCGTATAACAAAAAAAAACTCTAAAAGGACTCTAACAATTCGAAATAAGTTTGTCACTTCCTACACTTGGAATTTTGCCTTTCTGATCCCACGTAGTGGTGCAGAAGCATCAGGGCGCAAGTTCTCTCACATGACCGTCTTTGTTTGGACGTGTTTAAATTATTTTTTGCAAGCTCATCGAGTGTCATGGCCACGCCTCCTGGCACTGTGCACATGTGCCACGTGGATTAGCCGGCACGGTTGCTGGTTCGAGAAGTCAATTTGTTCGCTATCGGCCAGGCCCGCGGCGCTAAATGGATTCATCTGGAACGTGTGACATGATGCTGCATACTAGATCGTACCAAGGATAATATAGTAGAAAGGGATCGTACAACTTTATATTGGACTGATTTTTCAAGTCGGCTGCTGGTCGGTGGCACGTGTGCACCGAGCCTAAACATGGTATTCTTAGACGTTATATGTTTCACTCCGCTCACACTGACTGATAAGAAGCTCAAGCTTCCTATCTATGAAAGCTACATTCAAGAATTGCCACCCCCTACTGTCTAAACCGCAATTTGGAATAACCAGGAAAGTTATCAGACCTAGGCTTTGCTAGTAAACGAGTTGTAGTCGGGTTGTAATAGGTGCAAAAAAGCCCCATACTACATTCATTACTTCATTGTTTCTAAATCACAACTACATTGCATGTCATTTCGTGATAGGTGATATAATAAGTTAGCCTAACTAAGCCCAACTGACTTCAGAAGCCTTCATTATAAGTGATTCGACATGCACTTGGCCAAGTTATTTAAAACTTTCCCTCGAAATTCCACTCACAACGATAAAAGATACGAGCCTAAGAATGCAAGGGTAAAGTTTTACATTGCGAATGAAGCCAAAATAGGTCGGCATTTAATTTCCATCTACCGTCAGATGGACAAAACGATTTCCAAAATGTACGCAGTGACCGGATGCAAAAGGATAGGGTTCAGTAGTTAGGGTAGCATGTCCAGTAAATCATGCGACAATCGTCTACTAGTTCTGATGGTTCGGGTCACAGGAAATATAGCACATTATCGGAGCCATATTGTGTCTGCAGCGCTCTGTTGGCCTAGTGAGGTACCTTGACTCTCGATCTAGAAAGAAAAAGACTTTAATCCTTAACAACGGTAGACATCCTCTCAGATCTCCAGCCGACAGATCCTTGAAGATGTCTAAGGGGTCAGAGGCATGTCCAAACATACTTCTTCTTTTTAGGTTAAAAATCGGAATATCGAAAATGGCACGACATAGTCAGGTCAGTTGCAGATCATTCAAACAGTCCTACTATTATTTTTGTGTATGTGAGTTAAGTTTGTGTGATGTTGTGCGGTTGACCCGAATTTGATGAAATTTGTTGATACCTAGAACAGTGGGAAGGATATAGGCTACTTCTTAAATGGGGTACCTCACGAGCCAAGACGCGCGTTGGAGCAGTATTTAAATAACTTTATAGTTTAAAGTTATAATTTTCAATGGTCTTAGTTATAGTTTAGGATTACTAAGTAGTTTTTATGGCTGTTTGTTTTCCTAAGAAATAAAAATAAATAAATAAATAAAACTGAAAGCGAGCTACTGGCAAGAATTCTGATAAAAGGAATAATTCGCTTAAATTCTCTTTTGATGTGTATCGCAAATACTGGCTTGTCTTCCGGGAGTCCTAACGACCTTTGTGATCTGGCCCGTGTGATGGAAAATCAATACGACCTTTTGTTTAGAACTTTCTTGAAATTAAAAGAGAGTTCAGTTTCCAATATTAGATTTACAGCAATTTGTTTACACCGATATTATAGGTGGTCCACACTGCACTGAATTTAGTCTGCGCAGTTTTGTGGCAAGAGTTTGTGACATGAAGTCTGATGTTCAAGCCGATGTCAGCTTTACGTCCACAAGTCACATATGCACAACACGCTGCGCAGACTAAGGTCGGTGATGTGTGGGCCCGCCATTGTAGTTGCACAGAATAGAAAGAATTATTAACCAGCCTTCTGCGTCTGTTTGGTGCAAAGCTCAGGTACAAAACCAATTTCATCATGACACATTAGACTGACATGTAATACATTGCGCACTTGGGTAATACTGCTAGGGTAAGTTTACATCCCCCTAATAAAAAGCTATATTTTGTCCAGTTGTACCAGCCCGTTAGCCTGTTGACGACGGGGTGTTACCGAATGAGAATAACCATTTCTAACTAGTTGCTTACTTGTCGTGTCAGTAATTATTTCTTAGTCATCTAAGGTCAGTGACCAGACCCTGAAAAGGGCTTATGACCATCGATGAAAGATTCAGTGTAGTGAAAAGATTAAAGTGCGCTTTTTAGAGGCTCCTCTTGTGCACAGTGGCCTACCCTTCCTTAATGATAAAAATCGTTTTTATCATAAACTCCCCCCTAAGAATAATAAATAAATAAATGAGGCTCTTTATTTCCTTACCAGCTAGTTACATATTTAAATTAAGTAAGTTTTGTTGAAAAAGTTGAGTGTTTGCTTAGGTATGTATGTCTGTATGTAAGTATGTATGTATTTATATCTAAAATTTAAAACCAAAGAATACCGACAAGAAATATGAATCTCCCTCTCTATCAATCCCGCGGTTTGTCACACACCGGTTTCTATTTATCTACCCTAGTCGTCCCGCAAGAGAATTCAGGGATATTATGAGAATCTACAATGTGAGCGGAAGAGCTAATTTCAGTTTCATTTCTATACGCTTTTTATATCTCTATCTATCTTTGGTTCGACCTTGACACGCAATTCCTAATGATGCGTTCTTATTTATCATAATATACGATTCATTGCTGCTTTACAATAGTTAAAGGTAATTACTGTCCGTATAATAGTAGCGATGTATTTATTACGCCACACTTGGCTGGTTTCAAATACAGTGCTGCGTTGGATTAGGGTTGCCGGATTTCCGTATGTAGCAAGATTTTGGTAAAATCTTGATAACAGAGAGTGATTTTTAATGTGCTGCTCCGTACTATAAGTAATGGTATCAAAATATGTATTTGAACTACAATTATTATTGATCAAGTTACCGAAGATCTCTCAAACAACTTTGACGAAGCGACGTAATATGTTTAATATGTTTTAATTTGTTTAGTGAACGGAAAAGGCTCATGACTACGTCACGGAACTCTTTGGGTGAGGCCTATATCCAGCAGTGTTCTTCATCAGGCAGATGATGACGATGATTACCGACTTTTTGGCGGGAACTTGAGAAAGTGATGTTGTGCTCTCAATTTATTTTACAAAACTAGTGTTAAATTGAATAATATGGTGATTATGGTGGTGTTTTGCGTAATATTGTTTGAGTAAACCGCACGAGTGAAGTGAAATGAAATGATTGCGTGTATCGTCATTTTTCGAGTAGGCGCCTAGAGGTCCCATATGGTTTTAGTAAAATAGCCACCATAATATCTTACTAAAACTGAATTTGCCTTGACTTGACGGTAACTTGACTATGACTAAGAAGTAAAATGAAGAAGAAAGATAAAAATAACTACGAAGAAATATAAACGTAAGACTTGGCGGTAAGACCTAGATGGCATAGCTAGCCCGAAAGGGAAAAACCTTCAAAAAAAAAAAGCGATGATTACCATTCCTAGCAACCCTATCTAAGACGAATAAAAGAAATGTGCGCGCATGCCTTCAGCGTAAAAGGGACTTGACGGAAGAGGGCTGGGAGCTTTATTGTCCGTCCCTAGACCTTTTCAAGATTGCATGACTCTCGAAATAATTAATAGAACCGCAATCTTAGATTCGGAAAGAAATAAAGAAGTATTGTTTTTATTCTATTAGAGTGGCAATACAATTGATTCTAATTAAATAAAGTGGAACCCCAGCAATAAATTCCCTGCAATCCCAGTAATTAATTTATTTCTACGATAAAACCCGATTTAGTAGAAACGTTCAACTATTTCTAAATAGCCCTCTGTAATGAGGGTACAAAGTTGCCACTGTGTGACGCCTACGGAAAACTAATTTAAACTTTCACACCTAACTCCATTTATCAATAAACTAGCTTCCACACGCGGCTTCGCTCACATGGTACCCGGATTCTTGCTTGTCGTATCACTGCTTCTTTCTTGGTCTTGCTGAATTAGATCATAGGCCCTTTTTAGGGCCATCATACCTCATCCTGATCACTGACCTAATAACGGTGACCAAGAAAGAATCAGTGAAGAAGCATCAAGTCAAAGTCAAAAGGCGTTTATTTCAATAAAATCACTAGGATCACTTTGAAACGTCTTAGAAACTAGGTGAAGCTACACCTGTTCCTCGCGTTCCATCTCAATCAAAGAAAGAGATTCCGCAAAATATCACATTTTTTGAAGTGACACTTGACGGCAAACGCAAAATCCTATCCTACTAATATGAGGATGTTTCGATGTTTGTTGTTCAATCACGCCGTAACTGCTCAACCTATTACGCTGGCACCTAATAGACAAATCATTTGTTCACTTATGGTCAACTTAGCAAACCGTCCACTATTTTTCACGGCTTCGTAATCGGTAAACTTCGCAATCAGTCAACTTCTTGATCGGTCAACTTAGCAACTAGTCATCCTAGACAAATGAATAGATAAAGCTCTTTACCTAGAATTGCATATAGGCTAAGTACCACGCGAGCGAAGCCGCAGACGGAAGCTAGTATTCCATAAGATCACTGATATTTAGGTCATTGATTCTCCACAACGAGACATAAGTTTCCTATAAAACTCCGCACAGTTTATGCCGAGAAAACACTTTTTCTCGAAGCGTCGCTTCGGATAAACATCTAGAAGAGCGGAAAGAACAAGTGATTTATGTGACGGAGTAAACCCAGCTCCTTACCTAAGGAAATATTTTAAGAAGACAAAGGATAGGTGTGTAACTTTGATACCGAAGAGGGTTTGCAGTACAAGATAGGAAGCGGATAAACGCTGCAGTTTGGCAATGTGCATTGTTATACCTACCGATCTCAGGAATTTAACTACCATACCATTGCATTATTTTCAAAATGATGACAAAATGCTTTTCAATATGTTAGGTACACACTACACAGGGAAGATGACAGTTCCACAACACAAGTTGATGCCTTTGGTTTGCATTTTGAGTTTTTGCTGTGAACATCATTATGTTTATTACCTACTGTGACTTTAGATTTAATACATCATTTTTACCTCCTGCATGTACTTGCTTTACATGCAGGACGTAAAAAGATATAGCTTAGCTTAGGAATATAATTTTATACTATTCTTTTAATAGAAGTTTGGATTGGAATGTTTCCGAGAGCTACTTAGCTTACAATGCAAATTCGATATTTTATTTTGTAGGTACTAGTTTCCCTAGGTTTTTTCCGTTTTCGCCACTTACGCCATCTACTAGTAGGTAGGTATAAGGGGCTTATTGTTCAGCCGGGGCTTCCATGCCGCTTCAAAAAAACGCGGACGCGGAAGCTCCGCTTATTTTTGATGTCGGATTCTGTCCCACAGCTGACTCGGGCACTGAATCGCCAGACAACACTACAATGGACATCTCCTCGCGTCGGTTCCGCGCTGAATTCCTCCAAGAGTGGCATGGGTCACCGGACGCGCCCTACTTCGATCCAAGCACGCCGAGGAATATCACCGGGCTGGTGGGCCATCCCGTCAGGCTGCTGTGCCGGGTGAAGAATTTGCAGAATAGAACGGTGAGAATCAATTATTCTTTCTACGTCGCCAGATACAGCGTATCTTCTTTACTTATGTTTTGTTCGTGTCATTCTCACATCCAAATTGGATGATCCAATCAATCCAACGACAAACGGATAGGATGATCCAGTCCATTTGTCATGGTAATCTTTACAGAATGCTTATGTCCAGCAGTGGAATTCATCAGGCAGATGATAATGATGGCTCACATTCTATAGACTGATGAAATTTTAATGGTTATACGAAATCGGTGAGTTAAAGCTCAAGATTGTATGTTGTGGCACTCTTTGTTGGAGGCCCGGAGGAAGGACAGCAGTGCACCTCGTAATGCGGACAGCCAAAGAGTGGAACTCTTTGCCGGCGTCTGTGTTTCCGTAAACTTAAAATTTGGGTGTCTTCAAGAGTAGACTGAATAGGTTTCTTCTAGGCAAACGTGCTACATCGTAGACCATATCGTCACTTAACATCAGGTGAGATTGTGCTCAAACGTTAGCCTATTTTGTATTAAGAAAAATTGATGATGATAAACATGACGTTGAAAATTTACCATAATAAATGTTCTCAAAAACCCCGAAACTTCATTGAACGACAAAAAACGCTGAAAACAACACGATTTCATTCATATGTGAATTTATTCACAATAACTCACTAACTTTATCCGCTCTATAACAATCGCTCCGTACTTTTCTAACAGTAAACAAAAGATAATGGTGGACATACCTACTTTTATCGAGCCGATAAAAATAGCAAGCTATTATAAATTTGGGTGAATATGGTACTAATTATAAACAACTAAAAACCTACGTAACATATCTCATACTGTATTCCCTACACTATTACTCGCGTATGTGTAGAATCTAAGCGTATCATACCACAACTCCCAAAGCCCGGAACAAATATTTGCAGAGCATGCAAACAAGTTCCGGTACCATAAACTCTGTGATTTTATTTTGACGGTGATGAAAGTTGAATAACTCAAAGATTTACGGTTCAAATTCACCGTCAACATGCTACACATGCTACATGCTATATATATCATATATATATATATACATTTGAATGTAAGCGTTTGGGAGCACTAGCATAGCGCATAAATTTTCCGAACGGAAAATCCATTCGTGCACGACAAGTTTCGAACCCACGACCTGTGGTTTGGAAGGCGGGGCCACTACCACCCCTCCACCAGTAATGTAGATTTCAATGGTACGAGCTTAACTCTCTGGTACGATTCTGTGACAAACGGGTAGAAATATTTGCTTTGCTTAAAGCTTTAGTTGTTACAACAATCATGGTTGCGAACAGACTAGAATAATGTGTACCTACTAATCATAAAAGTTGCAATTTCAATATTCTATAATTATATAATTGTAATTATATTATTATATAATTGTAGGAGGAGGTAGGGCACAGCGAGATTTCTCGTTCTGAATTGGAGCAGCCCGCCTGGGGAGGTACCTCCGCCTTACAGAAGATCGCAGCCAAATAACATTATTTGTTTCAAATAGTGTTGTGTTCCTGCGATGAGTAAGGTTGCCAGAACTCTTTAAGGGGGGAGGGGGTTCGGGGTCGGCAACGCGTGCGTGATGCCTCTGGTATTGCAAGCGCTCATAGGCTACGGTAACCGTTTACCAACAGCTGGGCTGTATGCTTACTTGCCACCTCAGTGGTATAAAAAAAAAAAATCTTTAATATTTAAATCAAGACATTAACAGCGTGTTACGACAACAATCCGATTTTCTTAACAATCCGATTTGAATTCAAAACTTTTTCCAATAACCGTGCCAGATAAAATGCGTCGAATATGCCATAAAAGCAGTGTGCTGCATCGAAATGGCTCCATTTATCGCCTACAGGCTGAGGTTAGGCTCCTGTTTCAAATTGACTTTATTCAGTAGAAGAATCATTACGGAAGGAATTTTAGGCACATTAACTTTTTAACCGCCTTCAAAAAGGAGGCGGTTCTCGTTGGCTGTTTTTTTTTTTTTTTTTGTTTGTATTTTACTCGATTTCTCCGCCAATACTAAACCGATTTTGATAATTCTTTCGCTGGTATATAGAGTATGATTCCGGGGTGGTCCCATATTAATTTAATTCCTGAGGGATTGCTACTTGTCCCGTAAAACTTGCAAAAACGTCATCATCTCTTGAAATCACGACTTGCCGAATTTTTTTTTGTCGACTTTGGTATGGGATGGTTATCCCTGCGACTTGCTTTGGATGCTGCTATTTTAACTTAAACTTTAACCTTTGTGTGTCGGGAATTCCTTTCTGTGCACCCATACGTTACGCTACCCTGCAAATTTCATACTCTTAGGATTTTGGTTAGGCTCTGCGTTGATTTTCAAAGAGAATAAAACCACTACGTTTGATTGTCAGTCAGTCAGTCAGTACCGTAAGAGTTGATGATGCATGGATGTCATTCGTACTTTTGTTTTTTATTTGAAACTGTAGGAGGCCAGTGTCATCCTCAGTAGGTAAGCAAAACGCAAAGAGGTTGAATACAAAAAAAAGAGGTTGATATTAATGTTGTAAATATTCAGGAATTTGAAGTCGGTTTTTATTTTTTGTAAAAAATATCTTATTTTTTACACAACTAAGTTGGCAAACAAGCATACGGCCCACACGTGTTGGTAAGTGGTTACCGTAGCCTATGAACGCTTGCAATGACCCCGAACCCTCCTCCCCTTAAAGAGCTCTGGCAACCTTACTCTCAGCAGGAACACAATAATATAACATGTAATGGTATTTAGCTGCAATCTCCTCTAAGGAGGAGGTACCTCACCAGACGGGCTGCTTCAATTTTAGAGCTAGAAAATCTCGCCGATATAGACCTACCGATTATAAACCGCTTAGGCCACTTTTTATTCATGTAAGTAGGTACCACGCGAACATAGCCGGTGGTAGAAGCTAGTATATTAGTAGGATTGCTCCGCAGTTTTGGCTACGACAGTCGATAAGGCATGGTGTATACCTTCAGGCAGCTGAACTTCGTAACTAACAATTAAACAACAATCACTTCAAAAGCCTGAATGGAATCCCGATACGTTTGTAACTCTACTAGCCGAACATTACATGTTTATTCATCAGTATAAAGTCCGTTTACACAACATTTCTCCCGATTCCCTTTCATCTGTGGCTATTCATCAGAAAACAAACTTAACACGGCTTTTTTCCTATTTCCTTTCGTCTTTTTTCAGAGACTTGGACTAAGCTCGGATTAAGCTTAACGTAAATTTAACTAGCTTCCGCCTGCGGCTTCACGTGTTAGTCATAAACATAGTATTTTCTTATAACGGTTTGGTATAGGTGACAAAAATAGGAAGTGCACAATCAGTATACATCACATCGATGAGTGCGGGTTTGATTTCCACTGCGGAACAAATGTTTGCAAGATCTGCAAAAAATTGTCCGGGTCTGGGTGTTGTGGTACCATGGTACTCGTAGTTTCTGATACCCATCGCACAAAGAATCATAGTGTGGGGTCACGACTATTTATGTAACTATTGTGGTTTTTTTTTATAATGAACTTTACTGAAAGAAAAATAATCCAAATACAAGTAATCTATTACATCTATTTCACAAAATACACAAGAAATTGTTGAGCTATTTAAAGTCCGTTGCAATCGGTCTACAGATAGCTCTATTGATCCAGATCTATCAGACTACCAATCGGAAGCGTCCGCAAGACGCTAGCGGAATTGCCACGCTGGATAGCAATGATGATCCATTGGGCCAATATGAGCCAGCTCTAGGTTCATGCGTCGCTTCGACCAGATTCCGTGTTATTGTTTTGAAAACCCAGAGGGCTCCGCTTCTCGACGGACAAAGGGTCTCAACCCCTATAGGCTCAAATATGTAACCTCCATCGAGACTAACTTATTTTCACCTTCTGAGATCATCGGCTGAATCAGCCGCCGCACCTGCTCTAACTGATGTCCCCGTATGCCCCGTAAGATGTAAGCGCGCTAATGTATCAACCTCACCATAGGCGTCCCACACCATACCTACCCTTCTCCCAAGGGAATAATGAATTAATTAGGCGTTACATTTTACTCACACATGTAATATTTGTCTATTCTTCTACAAACAAAACATTGTCGCTCATTAGGGCCACTAGATAATAAGATATTTTTTACAGAAACTAAAAACTGACTTCAAATTCCTGAATATTTACAAGATAAATATCAACCTCTTTTTTTGTTATCAACCTCTTTGCGTTTTGCTTACCTACCAAGTATGACACTGGCCACCTACACTTTCGAATAAAAAACAAAAGTAATAAATAAGGGATCATACTCTATACACCAGCGAAAGAATTATTATATTTATAAAAAAATACAGCCGACTTGAGAACCTCCTCCTTTTTGAAGTCGGTTAAAAATAAGCATTGAAATTGGTTTGACCGTTACGGCGTGATTGAGTAAACAAACAAACATACAAACGTAAATATTGTAACTGTGATGTCCTTTTACTTATGGAACGCAGAACTCATGAACGAAAATGTTCCATTATACTTAATTAGTTTCTCCATGGGGTTCCGGATAACTTAGGGGATAACGAACTGATGCTTTGACAAATCTAAAATGTTTAGTAACTCTTCAATTGAAGCTTTGCCACCTGAGATCCGCAAATTAAGCACAACCGGAGTCTTAATCGATCCAAATTTGCGCTGCGACTTCCAAGTGCAATCCCGATCGAGCTTTAGGTACTCATCTATAAATCAAAGCGACAATGTTGAATAACGTTCCTTTGCAATCATTGATTACATCAACGCCTTATGTATTTTGAACTGATTATCATCATAATCTTAGCAAATCATTGGCCGTGGTGGCCCCGGCTGAAGAATAGGCCCCTCCATTTCTACCCGTGGATGTCGTACGAGGCGACTAAGGGAAAAAAGCTAGGGGATGGGCAGCTGGTCCCAGGTGTTTTTTAAAATAGGAGACGCTGATGCCTAGTTTAGTCGCCTCTTACGATATTCATGGGTAAGCTAAGAGATAAGATAAAAAAACAAATGTTAAGAACCTTCGTTACTACCTTCTACTTAATCTTTAAAAAGGAAAAATAGGTATATAGATATCAACTCTCCAACAAAGAACCATAAAAATGTACACAATCCAAGCTATACCACAATAAATTTATTTTAATTTACTGCTCGAAACTTCTGCAGTTAACAGGGATTTTAATCAACAGAACATCTAACTCTTAACAATAATTCACGACGATCCAAAAGAGGGAATAAACCATTTACGCTTCGAAAAAAAATCACATTCTTTTTAGCGAACCGTCCGCAATCTATGGTATTTTATATCGCGAAGTGACGGGTACGACACGAAACGTAGTTTCAAATTATTAACTATGTATAATGTATCGATTAGATTACAAACATTAAGCTACACGATGACATGGGCTATTAACGTAGGCAACATACAAGGGATTGGTAACGGGTGCTACAGCGGAACCTACGGAAGGAACTTTTATTGAAAGAGACAATGGAACGGCAAGGATGCAAGGAGTCTGAATGGTTTGAACGGTCTTCTTATCCTCGTCGTATCCGTCCCTCATGTTATAAATGGCTTAGGTATTTCAAGTTTCCAGCTGCCAAAACCTTATATTTCTTTATTGAAAAAAGTTTATTTTTCATTCCACCCCAGTAAATCGTTCTCGTGTTTACCAGGCGAACGTAAAAATTCCGAGTTATTACAGATACTAAAGATTTTATGATTAACTGTGCCAAGAACGATCGTTACACCTCAAGAGGTTTACTGTATTGATAAAACATTGTGTATAAAAAGTGTATTGTGAAATATTTTAAGATAAAATTGCGAACATTGCGTGGTCCTTTGTCTTTTGATAAAATATTTTAGAAAAACCCGTCTTGGTTATTCAAGATTTTGTGCTGGTTTTTTGGTATTTATTCTTTGCTTGAGTTCTAATGTTTTGCTAAGTCACATACATATGTTTTTACTTCCTTACTTTCATTTACTCCCTTATGTGACATCATAGTGCTTGAGATAAATGTTTAAATGGACTAGGTTTGTCCAGCAGTGGAAACTACAAATACCATGGTACCACAACACCCATACCGGAACAAATATTTGCAGATCATGCAAATATTTGTTGCTCAGCAGGAATCGAACCCGCACCTTTGCGTCTCAGACGCTCTTCGTCCGCTACACCACCGAGGTCGTCGGAACTTTGAAACCATCAAAACATCTTTTACGTACTAACGCTCTACTACTCCATTCTTCTGGCTGGTGTCGTACAAACTGCAGTTTGTAAACAACATTAAATATTTGTATAAGTATTTATATTGGGCTCTGCAGCTGGTGTCGGATTTAGAACGAGATTTTCAGAGGTTAAATATATCTTTCGCTATAAAAGGTGCTATTTAGAATTCACGGTAACGTTACTTACGATACGAAAGCAAGTGTCAAATACGAGCCAATCAAAATGAAAAGGTTTCAAGCATCGCCAATGATATTTTTTTTATGTTATACGGTTTCAACCATGCTTACGGACCTCCTGATGGTAAGTGGTTACTGTCGCCTATTGACATCAGCAACGCCTGGAGCATTGCTAAATGCGTTGCCTACCGAACCCCTCCCCCCTAAAGAGCCTTTTATTATAAGTAGAGCTAAAGAGTGGAACGATCTGCCTGCGTCTGTTTTCCCGAAAGAGTACAATCTGGAAGTCTTCAAATTTAGGGTCAATAAGTTCTTTCTGGGAAAGCGTGCTCCATCTTAGGCCACATCACACTTGCAAGAGTGAGTTGGTGGCCGCTTAACCATACTTAATATAAAAAAAAGAGCTCTGGCAACCTTCCTCACCGCAAGATTTCAACACTATATTGATATTGGCTAATGGCCTTGATTATCGTATCGCAAGCGTAATTTATGAACTAATCGTGCTTGGGGCACTGCTAAGACGTAAACGAGTTTTCTTACCTCAGACAGATGTCCTGACTAACTGTACCCGTATATCCTTTGGGAAATTCATTCAGAAGGACTACCTACCTGAGCCAGTCCTAACAAAATCTCTGTGGAATTACAGTTTACTATTGTATTCGTATGCTAAAGAAATGAAAAAAGAAATACCTACGTCTAGACCCAAACTATTGCCTACTGACGTTATAGTAGGTAGAGCTTCTTGTGGAAGAGTTCGCCCGAAAAATGTATACCTGCCAAATTGCATGCCTATTGCTGCCAAAGCAAGCAGCAGATTTAGATGCCGATGTCACTGGTGTTCCAGATGTCATCGGGTGACGGTAAACGTTCACGATCATTGTGACATTTTTGCCTATCGAAAAAAGGCCCAAGGCCTAAACCCGTCCCTGTTGCCAGCCGTAAAAGTTCAAGTGCCATTTGAAACTTTTCTACAGATAAAAGTTTCCAAATGCGCTATTTGCGCGTTAACGTTTATTTCAGATGACTCAGTAAAAATACGCAGTGGAAGTTTATCGCACGTGTGGTACAAACAGTGTTTTATAAGTTCTGGAGCTATTTTATCTTCTTGCTGATTTTCTTTAGAAAAGTGCATATGGCTCTTATCTGTATTGGTCGTGAGGGGAATTTTGAGATAAAAATAAGCAATAATATGTCTATGGAAAAATGGTAGTGGAACAGAGACTATGCGAAAAGGACTTTGTGTAGTCAAAGTTCAAACAGTGGCCCCCAAACTCTTTTGCCTCGTAGACCCCTTGGCTTGTTTTTCGGTCTGGCGTAGACTTTCACCAATTCACCAAAATTGTATATTAGCGCTATTGCATATATCTCGTAGACCCTCATTTGCATCTCATAGACCCCCATTTGCATCTCATGGACCCCTTGGAGGTCGCCGTCAGCCACTAGGGGTCGATATAGACCACTTTGGGAATTACTGGTTGAGACCAAGCAGAGCCAATGTAGGATTAGCTGTTAAGGGGTGATTTTGTTCTTTCACACATACATCGACTGGTAATAGTCAGAGGGTAATGTAGCCCCCATAGCTAACAAGCATTCTCGATGTCTCCCTGCGAAGAGTTCGTTCCATAATAGCACAGCTGCGCGTCTTGAAGTTTCTTTGGAGTGGAGGGTAAGTAAAAAAATAAGGGAAAAAATATCATAACGACAGCAACTTTTGCTATTTGTATGAGTTTAAGGATGTGGTCGTGACGTCAAAGTGTCAAACCTAAAGATTAGCCTGAATTGAGCAATCAATGGTGGCAATACAGTTGGTGCATTATCTTTTTTTTTTTTTTTTTTTTATTCCGGACATATCACACACTGTCAACTGATCCCAAACTAGGCATAGCCTGTACTATGGGTACCAGAGACTGATATACATAATAGATATATATTTAACACCCAGACACAGAACAAACATCTGTGTTAGTCACAAATGTTTGTCCAGTGCGGGAATCGAACCCGCGACCTCTAGCGCAGAAGGCAGAGTTACTACCAACTGAGCTATGAGGTCAGTCTCATAAACTAACTTTATTTGATAACGCTAAAATTATTGCCGTCCTTGTTATTTCTATGAAAAGCACCGCTGTTTTTAGAGCTGTCAAAGGAAAAACAATAACAGAATCGACACCATTTTCAATCGCCCCTGACCTACCAAAGAAGGAAGAAAACTCGCTTGTTATTCCTCGGTGTTCGTGGTTGTGGGCAAAAATGAAATAACTCAAGCGTTTTTACCGCCACATTCACCAACGCTGAAGCAAAAATACTTCAACTTTATTTATGAAATCCAATTGAAGCTTACAATCTGCAGCGAGCTTAGCGCTCCTCCAATCCTTACTTCCCCGAGCTCATTAGCATTTCCATCAGCATTTGCATTCTTAGAGTTGGTTTTCTTAGCACAGACAGACGTACTGACTAACTGTTTAGCCGTGGGAATTCATTCTAGGAACCTGTATTTATAGATAGTTTTATTACAGAGTTATCTGTTTTCCCAGCAGACTACGACCCAATTGACTTACGTGGCCCCAATCTTACCATTTTATTGACGTAAACAGTCTAAGCACCATATTTTAGAATCAAGTTTCCAGCACGTACGTTTATGATGTCAAATAAAAAGGGTTTTAGGCTACGACTTTGCGCATTTGTAGTTCTTGGTCAATTTATTATTTTCGGACTCACAAGCGATTCATCAAAGTCATCATCATCATCAGCCTGTAGAAGTCCACTGCTGGACATAGGCCTCCCCTAAAGAGTTCCACGACGAACGGTCTTGAGCCTTTCCATCCACCGACTTCCCGCAACCTTCACAATGTCTTCGGTCTATCGGATGGGGGGCCTGCCAACACTGCGTCATCATCAAAGTACGTTTCAAAATAGTAGTAATAAAGTAATTAGGCTTACTGTTAAAACAGAATTGAAAAAAATCTTATTGTGTTTGTTGCCATCGCGCATCGATATCAATAATAAACCGATGATCCTTTACAAATTAATAGTTCTGACCCACACTAGGGCTCCCTATCCAAGTACCATGGTACACAACACCCAGTCCCGGAATAAATATTTGCAGATCATGATGTAAACTTTGTCGAGGGTTCAACCCAGCCCAGCGATCGCCACAGAGATAACATTGTTGTTGCGTTGCCTGTACCGAATGACTCTTACTTGGCTGCTTTACTCTACAGGTATCATGGGTCCGTCATCGCGACATCCACCTACTTACAGTTGGCCGCTATACCTACACGTCCGACCAGAGGTTCGAGGCGGCGCACAAACCTCGCTCCGAGGAGTGGGCACTGCGCATACGCAGCCCGCAGCGCCGCGACTCCGGACAGTACGAGTGCCAGATCTCCACCACGCCGCCTATTGGACACGCCGTCTTTCTCAATATTGTTGGTGCGTATTGTTTTCGTTCCGCTTGCTAACAAACGGATCCTATAAACTTTATCCCAGATTGCAGTCAATAAAGGTGCAGGTGTGTTTCTTAGATTTTGAATTCCTCAAGTAGGTAGTCTGCAAACCTAGTCGAGTGAAACGATCACACCAAATGTTTTATTTTAATTAGCTGAGCCTGCGACTTAGCGTGTTTAGGTAGGTATGTAACTTTCCCGCGTGAAGCCTTTTGTTTCACGGGATGAAAAATTTAGTTTTTCTGTATCATAGTATTTGTTATCACTACGCCAAGTTTCATCAAAATCCGTACAATAGTTTCATCGTGATGCTCTTTCAAAAATATCGATCATGGTAACTAAGTATACAGTAAAAAGAAGTCCTTTAAATAAAACAACGGGAAAACATTTGCTTTAAATCAACATCAGTTTTTAAAAAGCCCGTTTTTAATAGGGCAAACCACTTATACATACAGTCGTTTATACACGAGTGAATGCTATACTGAAGTGTCGCTAAGTAATGCTGAAGATTTATTTCGGCAAGTTGATAACGAGGGATGACAGGTAACCGTCCCTATGGACGCGAGTCGACTCACGACATGGGCTGAAATTGAATCGAACTCACATTGACGGCTGTAATGAAATATATTCAGAAATTCTGAATTATTTGATGAAGGTATTGGTTTGAATGATTTTAATGGATAATTTTAACTGGGATTATGATATCAGAAAACCAATTTACAAGATTACATTTAAATAGGTGGTGCTGTTTTCGCCTTTAATTGGCTAATGTATCAGTCTTAGTCTACATAGTTTACATTCTAGAGAAGGTTTTATTTTTACTTAATTACGCAGACTTAATCGTCCGTTACCGTTTTTGCTTTTGTTCAATTTTTTTTAATTCTCCCGTTTTCTCCTTTATGATGTACTCGTTATACATGGTTGTCTTAAAATTACTTAATATACAAAGATTTTTTTCTTATATACCTAGAGAATGTTTAATAATGTACTATTAGCGATCCTTTTAATAAATAAATGAACACGTCTCTATGGGCAATTTGTCAATCAATTTTGCCCAATGGGCATTGTCATAATATGATAGAGATATAGATATATATATATATATAATGGCTTATAGAGGGGAGTGGAAGAGAAAAACATGTTGAGGCGACCCCACATGAAGTGGGATAAGGGCAGGGAGATTATGGGCATTGTCATATGACATTTGAGTCACATTTTGTTTTGCGCTTTAGAACCAGAAACAACGATATCCAGTGGCCCAGAGCTATTCATCCAGGCCGGCTCCACTATAAACCTGACGTGCACAGTGCGACACACGCCAGAGCCTCCGACTTCGATCACCTGGACGCATGGAGAACAGGCAAGTACATACAAAAAAGTGCAGAAAGAAAAGACAAACAATATCAAAAGAATGTAAACAGAAAACAAAAACAATTTATTCCAATGTGTAATAATGAAGAGAAAAACATGTTTTGCCGACCCCACATGAAGTGGGATAAGGGCAGGGAGATGATGATGATGATGGTGTAATAATTCAATGCGATGTCTTTGATACTAAGTTGATAACTTAATTACGGATTAGGGATTACGGACAAAAAAATAATAGAATTGAATTTAAATGACTGGCACTGTTTGTTTTTAGCACTAGAATTTACTATGTCGTAAGACCCAGTTTTGGGGTCTTGTTCAGGCATCTTTGCTTAGAAAATGACAAATTCGTTAAAATAAAAACCGTAAACATGATAAGTACATGTTATGCTTGCTTTAGTATTATGTTGATAATGAAACATGTCTAAAACTGCCTTCATCACAATGACGCATTTGATATTTTCTTCTGAAAATGATGCGATAGTGTTCATTAGAATATATTCTTTCTTTAGAACTATGATATGTGATGCTGATGAGTGTTCTAACCAACAAATATAAACAATCACATAGTGAGTTCAGTTTTTTCGTAGCACAGTCGTAGCGCTCGTAGCACTCGTAGCAATAGCTACGAGTTTATTTTCTCAGTGAATTCGTTTTTTCGAGGGCACACCATCGCACTTGCAGAAAAAAACACCGGAAGCATTGTACAGAGCAGCTGCGTAAAGATTTTAACTTGTTTATATTGTTCCCAGCTAAGAATTTAATTAAAAATTCGCAACTCCGTGCGGAATTCTCGTAAGAGTTTCAGCAAAATCGACGCTAAAATAACTTTGCCATTGCTTACATAATTTGGGGACAAATCCTGGCTGGGATTACGGCTTCTGAGTTGCTAAATCATTGTTAAACAATGATCACAGAAAATAATTAAAAGAAATAGGCTTAGATATCCTTTCTGATCTCCACAACTCAACACTTAGCGGTGACTAGTTAGACGGCTCATTCATAAGTGGGCTCGCTACTCAGGGGTTTGTAATACGCGCGTGATGCCTCTAGTTATTGTAAGCGTCCATAGTATATAAAATATATTAACATAATATCAACTGAATGTTTTCTCAGATTGTCCATTAATTCTACATTATTGATTGTCCTCATTATAGCAGGTGATAAACTTTGACTCGGCCCGCGGGGGCATCTCCCTGGTGACAGAGAAGGGGCTGAAGAGTACCAGCCGTCTCCTAGTTCAGCGGGCAAGGGGTGCTGACGCGGGGCTTTACAAGTGTGGCCCTAACAATGCTCCGCCGGCCACTACGAGAGTCCATGTACTTTCTGGTAAGGAGTATTCTTGTTTTTGGCTGTCATGACCATTAAAGTCACGTTGTGAATAGAATAAGAATAAAATAGAAGAGATTTATTCATACAATCTGTACACAATAACAGTAAGATACAAACTAACACAAAAACCATAGCCATGTGCACGAAAAACCCAGAGCTAAGCATGTGCTGGTAACGAATTTACAGCGCTAACTTTCAGTTCAGGGTTGCTTATCTCGTTATCAAATAAACACAACCACCAACAACCGTTGGGGAATAAAGATTGTCGAATGGCAACCACGAACTGGGCGATGCAGTATAGGAATAATAATAATAGACCAACGAGATGAAGGTTGCAGAAAGACAGTGGGTGTAGAGGTATCAAGTCCTTATCGCTGGCCTTTACCAGCTGCCATATCAGTTTTTTTTTTAACCTTATTGTCATATTTCACACAGCCCATCCATCTTTGATTTGGTCTACCTCTCCTCTGATTTCTTTTCGCATTCATTTCTAACACTCTTCTCGTCTTCGAAACGCCTCCCTCTTCATGAGATGCCCATTACTTTTCTTAACTTTTCTGTCACATACATCTGTTGTTTAAGTCGTGAAATATAAGTGAAAGAGATTTTGTATACAGAAAGGCGCACGTTTGAATGGCGTGTGTACTTCTCGAATCAAATGAATATATCGAATCAAAAGAAATAGTAGTAGGTAGTAATTGGTGTATTGTGTATTATGTATTGTATTGTGTATTCACCGTTCAGACGCACAAAAGTGATGTCGAAAAAAGTAGACCAACATGAAAAAGAACTAGGCATAATAATCCTTAAACGAAATAGTAAGATAAAACACCATTAGTTTGTATTCAACTCATAGCCCCCACTTGTATGTAGACATAGGTCTATATCGTCCTTTCCGGCCTTAAAGAAGCTCTATTCAACGCCTTCCGGCTTCGCTAACGATGCTGTTTGACCAGCGTACAAAAATACATTATCTAGTTATGTTACAGGCCTTACTTTATTTTTGCTTTATTACATCAGAGACACATAGTGATTCATGATATGTGTACTATCCCGAAAGGGACTTATTCTACACTCAATTTGCAAAACAGTTTGTGTAAACTCTTGGAAATTCAACATGTTTCACTGATCGACTGTTTTTTTGGGATCAAATCTGTTCAAAATCAATTATTTATATGTCCTAGGAAATAATCTTGATGTCAAACTCCTCGTACATACAATAACTTAAAAAGATGATAAAACACCAATAACGGCTAATTCGAAAAATGTCGTGAAAACTTTTTTAACTTTTATATCAAAATCTTTTTCCCGCTAATAATAAACGATACCGTATAAAAATAAAAATACAGCATGCAAACTGTAGGACTAAAAAAATCCAAACTTCACATAACGACAGCACAAAATCTTTTTGTTGATAGAATAAGCCCTTTTCGGGATGTTATTCATATTATGAAATCTTGTCTAGCGAAACTTGTACCCATTGTCCTAGGTGAGCGACAAACGCGGCGCGACGAGACAACGTGATATCAGATGATAGGTTTTATACGTGGCCTACGTTGTCACGTCGATCAGTTTATAACGAGACGTGGCGTCATACGTTACTTTGGATTGCGTTTTTTTACCTTTTTTTGCTTTTCGCAGCATAATGAGTAAGATATTCGTAGATTAGGAAATCCACTCAATTGAAAAAAAATAGTTTTTATTTCAATCATAAAGAAACAACCCGCAAATATGTAGTTTAAAAAAAAACGGTTTCTATTAACTACTTCTGTATTAAATTTAAAATATCATGAATATTTGATTTATTTGTGCATTTTCTGCCTTCAAGTTTCATTTGTATCGTAAAATTTGTAATTTATTTCATCGGATTGCTTGCTGATCTCTTCACTCATTCCATTTTATTACCTTCAACGGATTGCATTAATCAATTTTTATTGTCAACTTTGTTTCTTTTTTATTCTTTGTTTATTTTTTGTCCGAGATTTTATATTGCTCTAATTCCTGATACGAAATTCAATCATAACATGATCTCGAAGATTTGCTGTTGTTCAACTCCATCGAGCTGTACCTACCCAAATTAACCTTGGTATTTTTAGTGGATTGTACTTTTTCACTTCCGTCAAACTGAAATCAGATTGACAATATTTTTAGCTAAATTTTCAGAAGGCAGCTTCACAGGAAGAGAAAGCTTGCTCCATCTTAGGCCACATCTCACTTGCAAAAGTGAGATGGTGGAGAAAGGCTTAACCATTACTAATAAAAAAAAATCTAAAGCTCTATATTCCATTTTGTGAAAAAGGATCATCGAAAAAAAATATTTATTTTATTTTATTTTACAATTTTAGAGAAACTTACAGCTAGTACATAGATAAGAAAAATATTAAATACATGTTATGTTCATGTATGCTGAAGGCCAATTATAAGAATCCACTGATAGTTATTTTACATATTTTTTATTTTTATAGAACGAGGACGACAGATCAAAAAAGAAAAAAATTAGGTAGGTATATATAAGTTATAGGCACCAAGTCGTGTTTGTTGCCTAATTCTTCTAGGCTTGGTCGCGAGGAACACGCGTAGCTTCAACTAGTTTCTAAGACGTTTTAAAGTGATCCTAGTGATTTTATTGAAATAAACGCCTTTTGACGTTGACAAAGTCAAAGTCAATAATATTCTAAACTTGTTCGCAGGTGAGCATCCAGCGGCAATGCAGCAAGGCTGTGCAAAGTCAAACCTCGACAGAACGGCTTCTATACTGTGCTGTCTGATCATCCTCTGCGTACTACGAAATTCTTCCTTCAATCTTCAATTCGGTACCTGAATACTTAATATTTAAAAAGTATTTATTAGAGATGCCATTTAATGCTTAGGCAAATCCGAAAGCTAAACGACGAAGCCTTACAAATATAATGAAGCTATTATTTGGATCGTAAGCCTGGAATTAAAACTGATTTTAATATCGTAAAGTTCTTAAAACGATAGCATTTACTCAGATTAACTGCGATTTGAGTAAGCAGATCCAATAGATAAACAACGACTCAAGCCTTTATCATACATTGTTAATATTGAATTTGTTTGATATTTACATTCCGTTAACTAAACCTACTTAGTTTTTTATTGAATAGTTTCGTTTAGCTGGAAATATTTTAGTTCGTACATTTACTTATAATATACAGATAGAACATATTAATGTAATAGTGTATCCAATTCTAGTTCCCGTTTGCGTCAAACTTGCTTATCTCTTCAGAATCCACTTAGGCCTGTAGCACAACTCCGTGGCTAAACCGATCCGCGGATAACGGAATGCTACTACACTTGCGTCGCGATTTGCCTAGCGGAATGTCACGCGGAGCGCAGCTAGCTTATTCCAACTTCCATCTCACAAGTCAAAGATACGTCACCGTCATCCTCAAGATGACGTCATCCACGTGGATGAAAGTGATTTTGTTCAAATACAGGACTGAACGGCGAAACAAACGCCGATCAGCATTTTCGATCTGCCATTGGTTATTGTTCGTTTAGCGATTCCGCGTCCCGTAATTATCCTTACATCTACTGAATAAAGTTCATTTTTGAGTTTGACTTTGAGAGGTGCGTGGTACCAAACAGATGTAGTCTCGCTGCTATGGTTTTTCGGTAGAGGTATGTTAGTGTAGCATAAAATAATCCAATGATCGATCACCAAAGATGAATTAATCATCCAAAGTTAACTCTATTCCCACTGGTATATGATTAACTTTAAGAATTTATGAAATTGTGCTATGAATTTCAAATTATTTTCAACATACTTCTTGTATATTATTATGCCTAAACACTTTTTTTGAATAGACAAAAGTTAGTTTGCGATTAGTTAGAAAATAGCTAACCGAATAACGTAGAACAATTTTCGTTCTATGATTAAAATAACAATGTAAATAATATTTCAGTAGAGTATTCTATCGTTGGCGTTGTTATTTTTTAAGAGCAAATTAAGTAAATAATGTTATATGTATATATTAAGAAAACGAAAGTTCTAAGTATTGTAAATAACACAAATAAGATATTTAAATATTATTATTAAGAATATAAATTAGATTTAAATTGTTAAAATTACTTTTGTATAAGAGTTTTTTTTCATAATGAGCATTCAATCACATTGATCTTATTATTATTATATTTCTAGATTAATGAACTATCGAATATTATATTAAATAAAGTTTACAAAAATGTGTGTTTCTTTAAAGCCAACTCCATAAAATTATACTTAGTGCGCATAGAAGATACCTACGTATATAGCGCATATCATTTATCGTAGTAGGTACTGTAGGTAAATGTAAGACTTTAGCAGTTTAAAATTGCAAAATAACTCGGATAATGAAAAATGACGGTCAAGTGCGATAACTCGCGCCCTGAGGCTTCCGTACCATTGGTCGTGGTTTCGAATCCCGGTCGTGCACCAATGGATTTACCAGTCGGAAAATCCGTACACGTGGTCAGAAAATCAAAATTCCAAGTTTAGGAATTGACAAACTTATATTTGCAGTCGCTCACGTTGTCATTGTATGACATTAACCGCAAATATAACTTTGTTTCCTAAAAAACTTCGAAAATCCTCAATTTCAGACTTTTCTTATTAACTGTGTCACAAAAGCTCCTAGCATTCCACATTTCAGAATTTTGAGGTAGCTCGAAGTACCCTAGAGGTTTTTGATTTTTGCCATTTCCATACAAAAATTATAAATTCATTGCGATATCTTTTTAATGCACTTTGATTTTTATACGGCACCATAAGCCCACAGACCTTAATAGTTGGTATACATTTCAAGTTGATACCTTTAGCCGAGAAAAAGAGTCTTGACAGACGAACAGACAGAAAGACGGACAACAAAGTGATCCTATAAGGGTTCCGTTTTCCCAAATGAGGTATGGAACCCTAAAACAGATTGTACAAGGTGATTCATAATATGTATGATTCCTGAAAGGCGCTTGTTCTACGACCAATTGGGAAAAGTTTGTTCTAGGACTTTTCGAAATTCAGCATTTTGATTTAAAAAAAATATTCATAAATCTTCTTTTTTGGGATCAAATCAGTTCAAACTCAATAACTCAGCTGCTTGGGTATCAATCTTGATGTCGATCTTGCCTTTGATTATTGAAGTTTTCCATGTAACTTGAAGCGAGAATCGCCATGCGATTGTGTCGTAGTGGAAAGAAGCGCACTTGACGATAATCAGCTGGCGATAATTGATCCTTCCGAACCTGTTTTCGCCACGGCTGTCGGTTCTGTAGCTATATAACCTGCCTTAATTTCCACTTCCACTGGCTATTTAAGAGAGCTACGTCGGTTCTTCTACGGATTTACTCGTTTTGGATTTTATCAAGTATTGAAACTTCGAGCATAGCTCTCTTTATAGCCCGTTGCGTGACTTGAGCTTGTGTCTGAGGCGAGAAACTAATCTCACGCTTTGTAACACAATGGCAGACGAGCGAGATTCTAATGGCCGACCAACTGTTACATAGGTCACACAGTAATAGCTAAACCATTTGGCATACGTGATATGCCTGCAATTTTCCTTTTCGATTTAATATTGTAATACAAGTGGTTGGCCCGAATAAGATCTCACGATGTCTGGTAAAACATGAAGCTTCGATGATTGAGGCACAATCATGATAAACTTTGAAAAACGCACCTTAAGCATGCTTTTACTAATAACCAATTTTACCAGGACTACCAAGTCTTTGAAATTATACGAAATGAGAGCTCACGACAAAGCTCTTTCATATAAAACCCCGACTTCTATAAATAAAAAATATAAATAAATTACTATAAATAAATTAGTATTTTTATAAATTACTTAATAATTTATATTACTTTATTTATAAAACCCTTTTTTTGGACCCTTATACCTTAGCAACCACTTGGCCGATTCAACTCATATTCTTATCAACAAATCTTGATAGTAGGCACAACCCGTTGATTATGAAATTCCAGTGTGCGTTCCCCCAGCAGAATGTTGTCGAATTTCGGGATTTAAAGTATGCATCGAAAGATTATACTTCTTTCGATGTTTTTTCATTATATTTCCGAAACTACTGATTATATTTCGTTGAAACTTTCAAAATTATAAGATAATACGACGCTCTAATTTGTGCTCTAACTCCTAGTACTGTCAACTGTCGAGAACGCGAGTAAATGACCTTGAAGGTTTCGCCATAATCAGCAAAACCTTGAATATCTCCGTAGTCCTTGGATGCACAAACTTGGTTGTTAGTGCACAAATTATGCAAAAATTCAAGCTATCCGACCATCTAGTTTGTTTTTAGCTACATCCATTATTTCGATGACATTCTGCTGGAGGAACGTTTAAAACGTTCCCCCAGCAGAATTTGTTTTTCATGAATAACTTTTTTCCTGTGTACGCACAAATTTGAAATTTCGGGCGCATTTACACGAAACCATGCTCTAATTCCCTGTATACTTTTAATCCCGAAATTCGACAATATTCTGCTGGGGGAACGCACACGAAATTCCATGCAAATCGGATTGAGGGTTCTAAAGTTACAGTCTTCTTGGGCAGTGCAAGCGGGGGTACATGCACACCACATTTACACTCGCGCCGCTACCCTGCTTCACGTGACGCGTCATGCCGCCGCGACGTCACGTCGCGGGATGACTTGATAGGCCGCTGGAATGCTACAGTCTCAAAGTTGCTAGTGTGTGCTGACCAGTGGCAAATCATCTGCCATTCCGTCCCGGCGTGTATAGGCCTTTAGAGTTAAAATACTACAATAGCTATGGAATACGTTGTGAAGTCGTTCACATTCTCCCCGAATGGAAATTACCCAGAATAATTAATGTTTAAACAGCGCATGAAAGTTTCATCTCTGTAAGCGAATGCAAATATAATTTTAAATGCGGGCACGTGGTTACCGACCCCACGTGTAAACAGGGGCTAGCACCAGTTCGGACGTTTTTTAGAGTTGTTAGCGAGTCCGTCGCCAAATATCTTTTTTCTTCTAGGCTTGGTCGCGAGGAACAGGCATAGCTTCACCTAGTTTCTAAGACGTTTCAAAGTGATCCTAGTGATTTTATTGAAATAAATGCCTTTTGACTTTGACTTTGATATTGACCAAGTACTGACTCACGTATAGGCACGGTTTGAAACTTTAACACCCTTACTTTAGGTGCTAGCCTTCTTACTTCTTGACGACCTCCGTGGCGCAGCGGGCTACGTCTGAGACACAAGGGGTGCGGGTTCGATTCCCGTTGTGAGACAAATGTTTGCATGATCTGCAAATATTTGTTGTGGTACCATAATAGGGGCATAATAGGACCTCCTTAGGGGCGATATAGTATAAAAGCGTGTTTAGAGTCTAACTCAAAAATTACTTTATTCAGTTGACTTTTGAAAGGAAATTTAGATGAGATATCTTACGCCGTTTGAACACGGCTTGAACCTTACAACCCGGCACAAAGTAGGTACTGCTATTTGGCAGCAACAAGTACAGTGGATTCACGGGCGAACTCTTTCACAAGGAGCCCTGCCTTCTATAGCGTCAGTAGGCAAGAGTTTGGAACTAGAAGTAGAGACGAGTACGCGGGTTTTTCTATTTTCCCTTTAGCTTACGAATATAAAAGTAAACTGTAAGTCCACAGAGATCTTGATAAAACTGGCTTAGGTAGGTACAGGCGATCTGAATGAATTTCCCAAAGGCAAGACAGGACATGTGGGATTTGTTTATGAATGTTTGTTTATGATGAAATAAAATTAGTATATACCTACAAATTGGACACAAAATCGGGTAGTCCGTAGACCACGAGCTTTACAATTTACTCAAGCACTAAAATCAAATGTGTATTATGCAAAGCTCATTACATATTCATTAAAATTGTTTTTTCTTGCTGCTTTATGCGGAAGATAAGAGTAAGAATTCATTATTATGAGGGGTAGTAACTTTTGAAACAAAAAGGCTTTGGAAAAGCTTGTTCTAGTTTTTGAGGTTCGTGCATCTGATATGAATTTTTATGGTGCAAGTTTTTGTTTTTACCCAGCCACGGCAAAATGAAGGATTATCTTTTAGCAGTGTAGGTACGTATGTATGTTTGTATTAACGTATGTTCCACCGTAGCGCCTAATATACTCATCCGATTTTAATGAATGAGGTGTCAATCGATTCGATATTTTTGTCTGGGTGACATAGGCAATATTTTTTTTTACTCGACTACGCGAATTTCTTAGTTAATTGATTCATGAGAATTTCTTATCAAATGAACGGGCCGTGATGGCCCCTGCTCAAAGATAGGCCCCTTCACCTACGTATGTATTATAGTAAGAGACTAAAGAAAAAAAGCTACGGGATGGGACATCTTTAAGCTATATCGCACGCCCTCAAATGTCAATCTTAAAGTTGTCTTAAATAAGTAAAAGCAAGTATCATTTTGAATTGACTGGCCTCATAGCTCACTTAGTAGTAACTCTGCCTTCTGCGCTAGAAGTCGCGGGTTCGATCCCCGCACTGGATAAACATTTGCGTGATAAACACAGATGTTTGTTCTGTGTCTGGGTGTAAAATATTTATCTATTATATATATCAGCCTCTGGTATAGTACTATGGGTATTGTACAGGCTATGCCTAGTTTGGGATCAGTTGACCGTGTAAATATGTCCGGAATATTTCTTTTTATATAAAATTGTAATTGCCAATTTTCGGGATATAATACATAGAAACACCTTACATAAATCTACATACGTCAACTATCTTCCCTCCTTTGCAAAGTTATACCGCGACTATGCAAAAGAGGGAAGATAGTTGAACAGTCGGTCGCTTTGGCGGAGACACAGCCTTTTTACATCATTACATAATGAAGCCGTGCCGTGGTGGCCCCGGCTGAAGAATAGGCCCCTCCATATATCTACCTATCCGCGGATGTCGTAAGAGGCGACTAAGGGGAAAAAGCTAGGGGATGGGCAGCAGCGTCCCTCATTTTAACAACGATAGCTCTAACTGCGCTCGCCAACCCGCATGCCCAGCGTGGTGAGTATGGGCAAATCCCCCCACATGATAAGGAATTCGCTCTGTCTGTGGGGGAGGCCATGTTCAGCAGTGGATGTCGTACGGCTGAAATGATGATGATGACATAATGAAGGCAAAAGAAGATTGTAAATCTCATCAAGCAGATATGTACCTAATAAGCTTGAATAAAAACCAATTAATTAAATAAACATTGGAGATGGGGCCCCCAAGTTAATATTCAAAGCTAATTATCAGGCAAATTCAAATAACGGACGGTTAATGAGGTCACAGTAGACATTATTATATTTTATGAACCAATTTACATGTATTATAGAAGCGTCAATCCTGAAAATTACTCCTGAAAGACACCTTGCCTAGAAATTTTATTTATTTTGTGAATGTTACAACTTTTTACTTCTTCTTTTCGTGTCGATGCTTCACACATTTTAAATTAATTTAGATTAGTAGGCGGCCACCTCAATCGCCCTATCCGTGGCCGCGTTGAGGTCCTCTCTCGTACAGGTATTCGGGCACAGGGGACACTCCAGTAAGCAGCAAGCACTTTTTACTAAAAACGGGATATGTATCTACCATGATTTGTTAGATTACTTGTTCCCCGATATTTCGGAACAGTTGCATGCGCCATGATCAGTTTACTCCGTGATATCCCGTTTTAGTGAAAATTATGTTTATAACCACGATAGTTTCAAAAATTATAATGTTACTACTATTATAAATGCAAAAGCTTGGATGGATGTTTGTTACTCAATCACGCTAAAACGGCTCGCTAAAAGTGATCTAGATTAAATTTGGTACAGAGATATATTATAATCTGTAATAGCATATAATATGTGCTACCTTTTATCCCGGAATAATGTACAGTTTCTATGGAAAAGCATAACAATTCATTCTTAAATTTCTTCACTTCAAACTGAAATCGGTCTTACATTATTTACATTGCAATTGTTGACTTTGATGAATCATTGTTTTGCAATTTCAACTTAGTCGTCAACAAAACGATATTTATCAAACTTTTAATTGAAATCAAGACATTTTCTATAAACACCCTATAAATCTAGACAATCAGCATCTTGATTTAAACAGGAATAGGTGCCTGTGGCCACGATTTTCGTATGAAAATAAGGTAAAAGAAATGAAAAAGGTAAGATAAATGCGTACCATTTAAAGAGGTTTAAAAACGAGATTTATATAACAGAGCTTCTAGCCTTGGGATATCTTGACGGCAGATTGAAATGAAATATCTACATAAAGGAGCCCCTAAGAACTAGAGATGAGTGATTTTAGAGAGATATCTCACTTTGCAATGCTTCAACAACTGATTGCTTGCTACTCGTGTCACTGATTCATCCTTGGTCATCCTGTTTTAGGTCAGTGACCAGGTTGAAGTATGGTATTATACGACTGTCGGTGAAATAATCAGTGTAGTGAAAGGAAGAATAGAATCGAAGACCCTTTAAGTGGTGAGCCTAACCGTGGAAATAGCTTATTATTTTCTACTATTTCCATCACGATCATCACTATTTTACTTTAAAGAATAAGCCTATTATTTAATACTTATAATTTTCCTACATTTTAAATAAGTACTAAACCTATTCTACTGCAGCACTTATTCATATAAACGAAGTCCGTTTTGTGTTATAGTTCTTACCTACAAATCATTAGCAACAATGAAAGTAACAGATTGAAATACGAATGAAAATCACGAACGACCATTAAACCGTAACCAATTAATTTAATCAAAAGGGCAGTAATTAAAACAAATCGCTTTAATCAAGTGGTAAAGTTATTGCTATTCTGATCGCCAATTTATCGTCTAATAAACCAGTTAAGTCACCTCAGGTAATTTTTTTTTTTTTATTTAAATTAATACGTTCTTTGCACTCGTAGATTTTTGAATATGCAGACGAAATTGATTGACTTGGTACTTATGAAAATAAATGGCTCGCG
This sequence comes from Anticlea derivata, assembly GCA_947579855.1. Taxonomy (NCBI): domain Eukaryota; kingdom Metazoa; phylum Arthropoda; class Insecta; order Lepidoptera; family Geometridae; genus Anticlea; species Anticlea derivata. The sequence continues at coordinate 3,570,919 of OX388266.1, forward strand.
TGGTACTTATGAAAATAAAAAGTAGTCCATTTGTTGTTCCAGACTATTATCTATCTCTGTGCCAAATTTAATCTAAATCCGTTCGGCCGTTTGGGCGTTATTGAACCACGAACATCCAAACATACAAACATCCTCACAAACATTCGCATTTAAAATATTAGTAGGATAACCTAGGGTAATCAAAAACTTTCGACTCAGTTGGGATTTGAATCTGCAACCCCCCCCCCCCCCCTTCCCCTAGACAAATAGCGCTGATACGCTCGCTGAATTATACTAAGAAAGCTGAATGACAATAAGACGTAATGATAGGGCCTAAGTCTAAGTAACTAAGTGACTTAGTCCTAGGTAAATGCAAAATTTTGTTGAAAACCTTTTACAATTTGATTATACCCAGGATATTTGAACTGCCGGGAAACTTCGAAAGTTCGTTCCATTATGTTCTTCAAAGAGCAATATCATAGAACCTACCGGTTAATTGGTACGTCTTAATTGAATTTGAGCCAATTGGGTAGCAAAGCCTTTCAAATTAGACATTCAAAAATGTTATTCTGGAATTCGGAACACGTAAGTAGTTCTTTGGCGTCGAAGCAAAAGTTTATCGACGATTCTTGCTTCGTGTTGTTAGGGATAGGGAACAAAAAGTGGGCTAAGTGCTACTTTGGGTTAAGGACACCAAAAAGGTTACGAACTAAAAAAGGGTTAACAAAGTTTTATGCAGTTCCTTTCTTCATAATTATTGAGTAGAATTGAGTAACAAAAACGTGTATTTAAATAGACTTAGGAAACAACTCGCCTCTGGTCCGGGAGACAGATAATACAATCTGTAGGTATATTAGTGGTCAATTGGTCCTAATCAATGAATCAAGAAAACTTTAACGATGGTGCGCAAAACAGGACGTGTAACAGGAGGATTAAAATTTAAGGAATAACATTGAAAATTTATTATTTAATAAATTTGTCTCACAACAGGAATTATTTTACAATCAATATCTATTATAGCAATTCATATTTTTGCCTACTCGCAACATATTTGCGATTGTTACAGAATTAGGACCCGAAAAATAGTCTTGAAACTGCTCGGAACCTTCACAATGTCGCGGTCGCTATTCTTTTAGTCACCAAAGCTGTCGGTTCTACAAATAATATGCCTGCCCACTGCCGCTTCATCTTGCTCTTTCCAAGAGCAATATTGGTGACCTTGGTTTTACGGATATCTAACGACGCAATATCTTTCATCGTTAGATTGGTATCACTTACAAAATTTAAACAACATCAGTGTAATTCCTACTGTGCCACGAAACGAAATATTATCTCCTAAGTAAATTGTAGCGAAAGGTATAGCTTAGACAAGTTGTAACTTTGACTAAAGTCAATTTACCAGCTTGAAATTTGCCTTCCCAACCGCCCGACGGCCTCAAAAATCTCGTTAAAACTTAACTTGAAAGTTAACTGATCCGTCGGCTGCTTGGCAATAATGGTGTTGACGGCTGCCGACGTCCGCTGTTTTTCAACAACGATGTCTATAACAAATCAATTTTGGAGAAGTTCATTGGTTTACAAACTTGGGCTTTGCTTGCTGCAAATTTTGTAACGATAATGGCCTCTTCTAACTGCTCATGCTACGGTCTCTTAAGAAGATCAGCGGATGATGTGACATGATATGACATGTGTAGAGGATGAGGGTGCGTGGAGTGGTGAATATTCGTGAAATGATACAAGGTTTGGAAGTTTTAGAAGAAATTACGGCGTTTCAGCGCGCACGACAAATTGCCGGTGTCGGGTCAACAGGCCAACTGTCTTTCGGTCGTTCACGCTCAAACGGGGGGTAGATTTCATTTAATTATGAAATAAGAAGGTAAGTACAGATAATTCAAATGCCTACATAGGTACATCATCATCATCATCACTTTTCTATTACTAAAATAATAAATTCTAATGTTCTTTGTTTTCTAATTTCAGGTTCGCGAGGTACGTCGTTTACAACATGGCTTTGGCACTATACTAGCTAATATTAAATAGAACTCTTTCAATGGACTAGGATTAGGTGCCAAAGCCATGTCATATGCCGCTGATCTTCTTAAGATGCCGTAGCATGAGAAGTTAGAAGAGGCGATTAAGTTATTAGCTTCACTTTAAGGTACCTACTATTTTCACTGAAGTATGAAAACATGGTACTGGTACAAAGAGAAAAGCAAAGAAACAAATCCTCATAATTTTATAACAGGAATGTTTTTTCAATCAAAATAGGTTGCGTGTGCATAACCCCTTCGGTGAATGAACCGAATGATTGTTTTCATTTTCTGACAAACAAGCAATTAGGCTGTTGTTTTTAACCGACTTCAAAAAATCGAGGAGGTTCTCAATTCGATTCGACTATTTATGTGTGTATGTCACGCGATATTTCCGCCAACTGTAAACCGTTTTGATGATTCTTTTTATAACAATTCTTACAGTATACCTACTAGGGCCTAGACCAAAAGGAGATTATTCCTACTATTAATTATAACATCCGGACTGGTAATATGGGTCAGTGTTACTAATTGATTAGCACAAACGTACCTACTTAGATATTTACCCGACTGACATTAATAAACAGATACTTAACCGTGGCATTTCATAATAAATGTTGGACTTATGACTTGTCCACACACTTGTTATAAGCGACGCGTCAAGAGAGAAGACACCAGTATGTTTCTATGGAGAGTGTTGTATTCTGTGGCTCTTTTCATGAAGCTCTTTAAAAAAAAGGCTCTTACTGGTATATCCCCAGGCATGGTAGGCAACTTCTTAGATTTCCAGGCGATCAGATCATTGAAAATGTCTAAAGTAGTCAGAGACATGTCCGAACATTTGGCACATGCCCACATTTTGCAGTAGGGAGTATTCCATGCGTTGCAAGCCCATCGCCGCTTTAGGAATACTGGCTGGTTTCCTCACGATGTTTTCCTTCACCATTTTAAGCACGACCCCGAACAGTTATTGACAGATCATGCAAACTTCTTTTCAAACTGAAATTGAACCTTGGATCCACCATCTCCTTAAGATTGGAGCTACAGACAGCGGCCTCTGTCGCGGCTGTCTTCAGCACGAAGAAACAGTGGAGCACGTTGTACTACATTGCACTGCCACAAATGAAGCTAGGCTCAAAACAGGAATGCAGGAGGTGATCGGATCCTGCTCCTCTTCATCCACAGCATCAACGGGGATTCTCGAACAATGTTGCCACCAACCCAGGGTCCTTCTCCATTACTTTAAGGAGTTGGGCTGGCTGGGGTGAGGTCAGCAGGGGGACAATGCACAATACACCCCAACGCGGGACGTCAGTGCAGATCTTATTCCCCCATTTAGAATTAGAATTTGAATTAGAACCTTGGATTGGGAATATCTTACGTCCCAGCCGAGCGCCTACCACGCCGATGCCGATGTCGGCATGACATCGGCAGAGATGGGTCTAAATTGCTAATTTGCGTACGTGATTTATAAAGTACCTCCACTTACAAGTACCTACATGGTTCAAATGACGGACTTTAGTGGCACAGAGTCTGTTGCTTGCTTGCTTGTCGTATCACTGATTCTATCTTGGTCATCCTGTCATTGATCAGGTTGAGGTATGGTGGCCCTGCAAAGGGCATATGACCGTCGCTGAAAGAATCAGTGTAGTTAAAGGATTGAAGTGCGCCCCTTAGAGACTCCTTCTGTGAATTCTGAGAAGGGCGCTCTACTATGACAGGGTGCCTGTTTAGATTATAAGCAAAAATTGTTATAGATGGCAAAACTAGATGGCGCCACTAGAAAAAGTAGAACGCGCTATCGTTGCGTTTTTGTTTTAATTAGTCGCCAGTTCAAGAGCATCGAATAAATAGAGAGTTTTCTGGAATAGCGTGTTTCAATACATGGACAGTGCCCCTTACCTTGCAACACGTTAGAGTATTGTACAGTCGTACCTGGTTCGCGTATTTTGATGCGAATACCTGTTTAAAACCTAGTCGCGTAAATACGCGCCTCCTCTACATCAAATCGCACTACTCCACGCTCAGCTTATGGAAGACCACAGCCTATCATAAATCCGCAACCTCAATATTTCCTCTTTTAATTAAAACGTTATCAACGTTTGCAGTCCCGTCATAACAAAGCAAAAAGCTAAATTGCTGAACTTGCGACGGCCCTAAGCCTTGTTTAATTAGATTTATAGGACTTAGGAGGTCTATTCGTTACTTTTATTTCACTTTTCCTCTATTATTTAGCTTTTGCTACAGTTTTGGACACTTAGGTTCACACCAGGACGTGTCTATGGAGAACCAGACCTCTTCATGTCGTGTAACTGATTCTGTCATCATCTGTCATCCTGTATTAGGTCAGTGACCAGGTTGAGGTATGGTGGCCCTGAAAAGTGCCTATGACCGTTGATGAAAGAAGCAGTGTAGTGAAAGGACTAAAGTGTGCCTCTTTGAGGCTCCTTGGAGAACCAGTACGACTTGTAGAGTACATTAATCTGTGTAACTTGAGACCAATAAAAAATTATTAGATTAGATTATGGTAAGAAAATTCAACATCAAATTCGATCGAAGTTACGCGTGGCTCCTATTTCTATAAGCTGTCTATCTATAAGATCGTTTGTAACGGTCTTTAGATAGCTCAAATATTTTTTATTTATTTTGTAAACATTCACTTGTATTCGTTTTAATTTTCTTTCTGTAAATAAAGTTACATCAAATTTTAATATTTATAAGATAGGTATGTTAGAGGACTATTATCTATTCTGTGATAAAACATATCGCCCATCCGATGGATCGACGACGTTGTAAAGGATGCGGGAAGTCGGTGGATGGAGAAATGTCAGGACCTTTCTCTTTGGGAGAAGCTAGAAGATATATCCAACAGTGGACTTCCTCAGGCAGATGATGATGATGATGTAATACATAAAATAAATAACAGTATTCAAACGAATATAAAACACCTTGTGTAGTTTAGTATTCACTTCATTGGACTCAAACAGAACCGATTGTGAATGAATTTTGAATGAAGATGACGTTGCCTTGAGTGGGAAGAAAGGGGGAGGGATCCCCAGAGCCACGTGATATATTCCCAAGTCCCCGTAGTAAGTGGACTGAAGAAATGAGAAGTCGAACATCTAAGAGATTCATTAAATGTGGGCACATTTGATTTTAAGAAAGAACCCACCTTCAGTACCCTCTTGTGAAATGCTTTGAAGTTATTACGATCAAGGTACTTGACGTTTTATTACAAAGTTATACCTACTCTCCTGTGAAAAAGGTAATTTCGAATTATGATTACGTTCACACTTGGAACTTTAGCATTTACCTACTTATTATAAAGGACCATTTTTTATAACCACTTTAATGACTTTGATTTATGGACTAGGTACCTACATCCCATAAAAATATAATAATCGGACTAAATAACATTATTAATAATAACAAATAACATTATTTGTTTCAAATAGTGTTGTGTTCCTGCGATGAGTAAGGTTGCCAGAGCTCTTTAGGGGGGGAGGGGGTTTGGGGTCGGCAACGCGTGCGTGATGCCTTTGGTATTGCAAGTGCTCATATGCTACGGTAGCCGCTTACCAACAGGTGGGCCGTGTGCTTGTTTGCCACCTCAGTAGTATAACAATAAATACATAGAATTGATCTTTCACCCCACTTATAGTTATAACTCAAAAAGTAATAAGGCTGAAATGTTCATTTAAATAAATCCTTTTCTTAGACAACTCACAGCAGCCGATTATTTATTTCACCCCCTTTTTCTGCCCCATCTCAAAAATCAACCCCAATAAAAAAACTTAACGAATCCTAAAGCAATTTTCGAGCGTTGGAGAACATACACATATAAAAATACAATGCCAATTCGCCCAACTAACTCTGAGATTATGTTTGCTTCGCTCACTCGATTAATGCAAGATAAACGGCCACGCCACACGTAGCTGACGCTCCTACTTCGCAAACTAGGTCGTGTAGGTTTGGCCGAAGCTTTAGCTGACGGCCATTTGACAACGGCACCGTTTGCCTATAATATAAACATTATAATCAGTCACTAACTTAAGTTCTAGGCAAACGTAGTGAGGGGCGCCCCCCGGCTATTTGGAGCGATGACCTATGAAAGGCGGCGGGCAGTAAGTGGATGAGAAGCTCCGAACACCGGGCTCAGTTGCGTGTATTGGGAGAGGCCTATGTCCAGCAGTGGACTAATGTGGGCTGATGATGAACTTAAGTTTTAAGCAAGACTTTAGTCTTCACGTAAGTCTTTTAAGTAAGATAGTAAGTCTTAACTTATTCGTGCCAAAACCTACAAGAAATAGGAATAAAAATTATAAGGCAATAGAAACTCCGGATATCCTTTTAGCAAACAATTTCCGACGAGTGAATGCCGAAGTTACTCGTATCAGATAACTTAAGGGGTTCTTAGCACTAGTTTTAAAAGACATCGAGTGTGTCCATTACAACTGTCTCTCTGGTAATCTGGTAAAAATAATAATAATATAACATAAATTTTATTTCAGGTAACTTAAGAATAGTACAGATGTTAAAAACTAAATTCTAGGACCCATAGAAATATATACCTTAACCTAAAATATATAAAAACCCAATTAATTAATTATTTAATAATAAAATGTTATTTAATTTAAGATACATATTGGGGTATAAGGGGTTCCATCTGACATCTATGGAACCCTAGCCGACCTAAACGGCCCGTGGTACCCTGCCGACCAGCGAACGAGGCCCTGGCGCTCCACCCACCAACCCACACTGGACAGCGTGGTGGGTCGTGATCCAAACCCGTCAAGAGTGTTGTGGCACTTTGGGGGAGGCCTATGTCCAGCAGTGGACTGCCCCAGGCTGATGATAAGTCATTCCACTAAAGCATTTCAAAAAACTCTTGATATAGTTGAATGAATGAATGAATGGCTTTATTTGCATGAAGTATCGTATATATAGGTACATGGTCTTTTACATTTATGGAGATAGTGTCATATACTTCGTCGGGGACCGACATGCAAAGATATTAGTTACAATACAAAAATCAAAATAATCTCAAATTAGTCAATAGAAAGTCATACAATAAAATCTGAATTAGAAATAAATTAACGTCATTAGAATTAACAAAAACAATAATAATAAAATAACGAGTGACAAGAATATGACAATAAATAGCGACAAGTCAGAAATAATCAAAGTAATCACACAATCAAATAAACATTTCATTTATATTGTAAAAACATTTGTTTGTTTGACAACAAACAGTTTGACACTAGCTCACCCACCCGGTTTCGCACTTATTCACCTTTCTTATTTATTTATTTTTATCTTCAAAATAAGCCAAAATTTTATCATAATTTCACATACGATGTTAAGAGACGATGTGGACGACGACGGTGTAGCACGTTTGCCAAGAATCGGATACCACGGGGGACTGCTATGTAGTGCGACACGTTATCGCTTCAAAAAGATCGGAAACTTGTGCTAGGCCGAGCTAGCAATGTTGTCTGATAATATCTCACTGGGCTCCGATCTCTAGAGTTATGTAAACCTTCTGAAAATCAAGGTGTTACAGCTGACTGGAATACCTCATACCTCACAGAAGGAGGCACTACTCGTTAATGTACACGCCAGTCGCGACCCTGTGAAAACTATTATTGGCAATACATTTATCGTTTAAAATTTTTGGTACAATGTTTATAGGGGCTATACCAAGTGATGTATAATATGTATACTATCCCAAAATGGGCTTATTCAACATCCATTTATCAATAAAGTTTGTTCTACGACTTTTGGAAACTGTTCATTTTTCACTGCAAAAATCAGCTGTTCTGAGGTCAAATCAGTTCAAACTATATTTTTCAACTGTTTTATTTAGCAATCTTGTTGCCGGACTTCTCGTACGTTTATTATCTTAATTTTTACTGCTGTCATAAGTGCGAAAATTTGGATGGATGAATGTTTATTACTCAATCAAGAACCGCTGAACCGATTTCGATGAAACTTGGAATATATACAGTTCCTAGAATAGCATATAGGCTTTTATCTTGGTACCACGCGAGCGAAGCCGCGGGCGCAAGCTAGTGTTAGTTATAAAAATGATAAAAAGACACAGCAATGTCTAAAAAGTTCTGAAAATTATCTAATAAAAACAAAATATTTCTCTAATATTCTTTTTTTTTTGGGATAATGTACATAATATTATTATGAATCACCTCGTATTTTTGATGGGTCCTTTCAAAAGAGAATCAAGTACCATCTCACTCCTAATTCGTTTGTCTCTGTAAATTAACAGCGAAGTGCTCGATGTTTGCGTGCCGTATCACATAACGGCTTCCTTTTGTGTCTCCTAGTAGCCATTTCGAAGGTGCCAAAGTGACTGAGGCTTATCGCCAAAGAGCCTTTTTCTTTGACAACTTGCCCGGAATAAGAAATAGCCGACCTAACCTACAGGCTCCTGATGTATAAAGTTCCTTATAAAATAATTATTATACCCGCGGCTTTGCCTGCGTGGTATCTACTCAGATAAATAAATAAATCATACTTCCCACGATAATATTATAAATGCGAAAGTTTGTGAGGATGTTTGGGTGTTTGTTATTCAATCACGCCGTAACGGCTCAACCGATTTCCATGAAACTTGAAATACCTATATAGAGTTATTTACCTAGAATAGCATTTAAGTTACTATTTATCAAGGTACCTACCTAACTATATGTAAATAACATCCAACAGTAATCTTTAAATTTTGATTGACATAATATAATTAATAATATAATTGCCTTTGTACATGTCCATTCATTTAGTTTGTTTTTTGTATGTGTTTTCTGTGTACAATAAAGAAAAAAGAATAATTGCAATCGTATCGTAAGGGTAGCGCTAACGTGAATTATTTGTACTGAAGAGGGCATTTTTTTTAAATCACACTCCGTCAACTGATCCTAAACTACTATGCCTGTACTATGGGTACCAGAGACTGATATACATAAAATATATATATTTAACACCCAGACACAGAACAAACATTAGTGTTAATCACACACATGTTTGTCCTCTAGCTTAGAAGGCAGAGTGACTACCAACTGAGCTATGAGGTCTGTCAAATTTTAGCTAGCTTTATTCTAGTAAAGGCCTGTTCACAGCAGACTAGGTACGAAAACTTCACCGTTTTTACTGTCGATAATAATGTCGACTTTCAAGAATATCTTACTAAAGTTAGACCGGTTATGTAATAAAATAATTTCCAAAAATATGGCATAACTACCGCTTGAAAACTTTTAACGCAATTTTGGTGGATGTTTAATAAAGCATTTTCACACCGTTGGCGAAGTTTAAATCTGTTTTAGACGATAATTGACTATTAGTAAGTTTCAGGCTCTCCCTTTATTGATCCACCCCGTATTTTGGAAATGGGTCACGGGGGAGATTATCTATGATTGTTTATGTATGGTCAACACTTGTAAGCTGTAAAAATAATAAGTTATAACTTATAATATATCCACCTCATTATCCACAAAAGATACTGTCATCTACGCATCGTGCAATTGGTTGAGCGAGGCATTCATCAACTGACACTAAAAATTTAATGCGGGTTGACGAAACTCATAAATCATAATAAATATGTGTTCTTCAACTAGTACCATTTTAAATGCTTTAGTACAGTCAAAGACAAAAATGTTAAATTGGAATATAAAACGGCAATCAAAACAACACATACAAATTAGGAAATAAATGATGAAAGGACATATAAGAGAAATATTGCTACAAAAAGGGACAAATAGTGTAAACGGCAAAAAAAAACGGTTTTAATTCGGTTCGACTGGCCTTATAGCTCAGTTAGTAGTAACTCTGCCTTCTGCGCTAGAGGTCGCGGGTTCGATCCCTGCACTGGAAAAACATTTGTGTTGTGACACAGATGTTTGTTCTGTGTCTGGGTGTTAAATATTTATCTTTTATATATATATCAGTCTCTGGTACCCATATTACAAGCTATGCCTAGTTTGGGATCAGTTGACCGTGTGAATATGTCCGGAATATTTATTATTATTATTAAAAAATTGTTTTACTTCCCCGATTATAGGGTTTTTCTCCGTGTCTTATAAATCAATGAAGATTAAGCAACAACTAAATAAGGAAGCTAGGCGTGAGGATCTTGATAAATTAAACGCCCTCGTCCTTGAATTTCTAAGCGTTTTCGTCGGGCCCAATAAAGTCCTTGAATATTTATGCCAACAATAGGAAAATCTTAGTGAACTTAGAGATATCAATAATTAATATGAGTAGATGTAAGGATCATTTTCTTTTACAGAAATTTAAAACTAATACAAGTAAATATTTACAAAATACACAAGAAACAGCTGAGCTATCGTAAGATCGTTACAAACGATCTATAGCTATAGATAGCTCAACTGATCCAGATCACTACCAGTCGGAAGCGACCCCAAGACACTAGCAGAATCGCCACGCTGGATGGCAATGCTAATCCGTTGGGCCAAATAGGAGCCAGCTCTTGGGTCACGCGTCGCTTCGATCAGACGCCCTGATATCGTTTTGAAAACCCGAAGGGCCCCGCTTCGCCACGGACCCAGGGTCTCAGCCCCAAAAGGCTCAAATATGTAAGCCCTATCATCCCTATCCCTTAGATCATTCTGAAATGAATTTCAGATAGCATATCGTACACCACGGCACTGCTTCAAAGGGAATATGGATCAAACGAAGGGGAATCTAACAAAAACAGCATAACATGTTTACTAGAGCGGTTTTACTGCAAGCAATTTCAAACTACTAATAGAGTTAACAACTCATAAAGCTGAGGTCACATCACCCATTTTAAGTCAATGAATAACTTGTCATCATATTGTACTCCATAATAACCCTTAACTGGTAATCCCCTGGTATAGTAGTAAAAAGTAGCTCATAGGTTTAATGCATCAGAAACTGCGAGATCTATGGGGAAATGGTGATTATTATTATTTTGTATTAGATTCTTAGGGTAATGTAATGTATTTAAATTCAGTGTAACACAGCGTAACACATTTTTATACCTACAGTTAAATACAGTGTAAAATACTGTGTACATAAAATAATAAAATCAAATAAAAAACTGAAATCTATAAACACAAATAATCCGATCATGCGAAAATATGCCAAGAGCACAGGCTGCATTCCTGCGTTGAATTGCCAGAGAATTCATTGCACAAGGAATGAGCCAGTACTCGCGGCTTCGTAGGCTTAGGACTGTTCGTCGTGACACTCTTTGGGGGAGACCTATATCCAGTAGTGGACTTCCTTAGGCTGATGTTTAATATATACTAGGATAGTATTACCTATTTATGGACCTATTAATTATTATTTTTCTCATATTATTACCTACTGCAATGACGTGTAACCTGATTGTTATCAATAAATGAACTCTGAACTCTGAACTCTGATGAAGATGATGATGAAAATATTAGCATCAGTCAAACGTAGCTTTTGAAAAGTCTTGAGCTACCAGCCAGTCACTTTCTTGCGTTGCGATTACAACTATAGCTAAACAAACTAATCACTCCTGCAAAATGTAGGTATGTGTCAATTGTTCGGACATGCCTCTGACTACCCCCTTGGAGATCTGATTCAATCTGATTGCTTGGAGACTTAAGAGGATGTCTACCATTCTTGGGTATACAAGTTTGTGAACCTATTTCTTCCTATTTCTTTTCAAACTTAAATTTGATACCTATCGATATAAGTATACAGAAAGCCGCCTACCTTCTCTCCGCAAAGTTATTCCAGCTTACCCGAAACCCCAAAATTATTTAACCGAGTTAATAAGGACAAAAATAGGAACGGCACTTGACTGGCAATCACGTAAATTGGGGTCTCTTAAATTTAACTTGAATCCCTTACAACCGCAGCCGTTCGGCGGAATTCAGACGTTAATTTTTTGCCTTGAGGTCGAAATAAAGTAAGCAAAAAACATTGCTGACAGTCAGTGTCATTTGCTGTGTCTTTCCTTTGGCCGCGCAGCGATATAAATCGATCAAGACAAAGAAATGGTCAATCGCGTAACTTCATTTAGTGTATAGGCTCACGACGTCTGAGTCTACGAGATTTTTTTTTTTTTTGATATCGATGCTCATTGAATAAAATTACTCAATATATGTGTCGATGTGTCAACTCGTATAGGTATCGGAATAATAAGTATTTCTCATACTCGTGTAAATCCCGCTTAAGGTACTCGCACAGAATACCTATAAGTTCGAACTACAGCGTCTTGCGATAAATAAATTTAATACAGAATCCTTGGGCCCACTTGCGTCTATTAGAACTAGCATAATAATCTTCGGGATAAGTCGACAGGAAGCAAAGGGAAACCGCTTTAACCAGTGGGTTACTGATTTAGTAAAATAGACATCGGTGGAGACAATTTCAGGAAACGAAGGAAAGGTCGTCGGATTCGAACCGCAAATAAAGATGATAAAGTAATGTACAGAAGGGGATGTTCTTTGATAGGCATTTTGACTTGCAGTAGAAAACGAGCAAGGGAGTCAAGAGGTGTTTATTTTAATAAAATTACTAGGATCACTTTGAAACGTCTTATTAACCTCTTGTGGGGTGAAGCTATGCCTCTGTTCCTCGCGGCCTACAGGCTTTTGAGACCTACCAGAGCATGTTTCATTCAGGGGTCGGCAGAACGTACCTCCTATAGTAATTCCGTACTGCAAGCGTCAATAGGCTGCGGTAACCACTCACCAACAGGTGGTACAGTGTGCTTGTTTACCACCTTGGTAAAAAAGACTGAAAAGAAACTTCTTTGTATAAAATCTTAAAAGAATTTAAAAAAGGAGTTGAGGATGAGGTAGGGCACAGCGAGATTTCTCGTTCTGGATTGGAGCAGCCCGCCTGGGGTGGTACTTCCAAATAACATTATTTGTTTCAAATAGTGTTGTGTTCCTGCGATGATTAAGGTTGCCAGAGCTCTTTAGGGGGGGGAGGGGTCGGCAACGCGTGCGTGATGCCTCTGGTATTGCAAGCGCTCATAGGCTACGGTATCCTCTTACCAACAGGTGGGCCGTATGCTTGTTTGCCACCTCAGTTGTATAAAAAAAGAAAGCTATTTTAGTTATCGCAAAAATTACGTAGGTATCAAACTACTAAACTATTATGTAACTTTAAATATTCTTGACTATTATAACCTAAGTCACTCTCGTCGGCACTTACTGTATTAAGATCCATCAAGACACTTAGGCTATAAGATGAGACAAAGGAACAGACATATACCTACACATATAAATTCGAAAAGCATTACCCTCCTACAGAGCAGTCGGATAATAAAGAATTCTAGATTTGTTTGTCATACGGCACGATGTAAAAAGTGTTTGAAAAAATATTAAAGAATTCCCCAGACATGCGCGCCTACTGAGTCATGCTATGCTATGCTACGGTTATGTAATCGTATCAAATTATTGATTTTATTAAAAGTGCCTGTGTTAAAAAATCAATAAAATTAATAAGAATATTTTATATTTAACCTAAAAATTCGAAGGTGTGTGAAAAGTGCCTCTAAGGCGCACGTTAATCCTTTCACTACACTGAATCTTTCACCGACGGTCATTGGCCCTTTTCAGGGGCACCATACTTCAATCTGGTCACTGACCTAAAACAGGTGACCAAAAAATGTCACGACAAAGATAGTGTAAAATTACAGAAAATTACAACAATTGATGTTCTGTACATTGTTTTCTTGAGGCTTCAGAGGGCGCAGTGAAGTAAACATTGTTTCTAACGGTCTCTAAATAATATTTACGATTTCCCTTTAAATACAGAGTATTAAGAACAGTAAACAGTAAGAATAGAACCTAGAACGCGAAGGGCTAAAGTGATAGTGTTTGTGACGTTAAATAAACAGATTGGTGGAAGTGATTTCATAAAAACATAAACTCCGTCCAAGATTGAAAAGTGACAATTGGAAGTTTCATTGGACGAAAGTGACTTAGATTTATCAGTGCAAAACTGTGAGTAGTGCAATACCCGTGACTAATAACATTTCCAGTGCTTATAGAACTATTCGATATCATAAACATAACCTACAACTTCTTGGCCTGAGTCATTCTGTGATCAATATTTGGCTGAAACATACTAGTATAGACATCTATCATTGAGTTGTTGAAAAGTTATAAGTTATAACAGTTGCCAAATTAGAAAACTAGAGGGCACGTACACAAGATCAGGACAGCGCCATCTAGCGTTGAGTAGTACAGGTGTTTTTGGTAGAGTTATAGAGCAACTTGTAGAGCTTGTAGAGAGACATACCTGTAACTGTCATACCTACCTACAGTGTACTAGTAGAGCCCTAGAGCAAAAACACAAAAGTACTTATAAACGAATTGAAATGGCTGCAGAGTTAGAAAAACTACTGTACGATCTGAGATTACAAATAAGAAGTGACATTAATATTACCTTGAGTGAGCAAGAAGAAAGAATAACTACCAGAATAAATAAAAACATTGATCAAAAGTTCAACCACATTCAAATGGAGATCGAAGAAATAAAACAAACTAATGAAGAACAAGAAAAGAGACTAGCGTTAGTCGAAAAACAAATACGAGCTAAAAATCTTATATTTTTCGGAGTAGAGGAAGGTGAGAAGTCATATGAAGACCTCGAAAGAAAAATTGTTACCATCATCGATAAGATGGGCATACAATGTAACAAGAGTGATCTGGAAATGGTTAGGAGAATGGGAAAACTGAGACAGGACAAAATAAGACCAATAAACATCACTCTTACAACATATGGAAAGAAAGTGTCTATTCTTAAGAAGAAGAAAAACCTTGAGAATACCGATATTTATATTAAAGAAGATTATCCACCTAAAATCCTAGAGCTAAGAAAATCCCTTCAAGAGCAACTACAGAAAGAGAGGAATGAGGGGCGTAATGCATACATAAGATACGACAAAATTATTGTAAGAGAGCCTAATCAGACCCAACAAAATAGTAATTCAAAAAAGAGGGAGTTAGAAATTACCCCTCCTCAATATGCAATAAACTCATCCGTGAAGAATATAGATGGGCTGGCAAAGTACCAGACGGCGAAGAAGAACAAAATATCTAAGGAGAACCAGAGCTCTATGAAAATGTTCGTTCAAACACGAAGTGAGCCTACAGCGTCAAGAGCCTCCTCAATCACCGCCGCCCAAGATTCGAGCCAATAGCAACCAGCAATGCCTTCTTTCACTGTCGCCACCAACTCTACAACAAACAAAGATTTAGAAGAAAATAAAAATACTCTCCCAGAATGGCTGGTCACCACGGGGGCAGTAGACCAAAACCCTCCAGCAAGTAAAAGTAGTAATAGTAAAATATACATAGCGACATTTAATGTCAGATCCCTAGCGAACGAATCAAGAATAGTAGAATTGGAATATGCACTTAAATCAATTAAATGGGATATTATAGGTATAAGTGAAGTACGTCGAAAAGAATATTTAATTGAAGATAGAGAAGAATACCGACTCTACATATACGGAGAAACCAAAGGAAGGAATGGAGTAGGATTCCTAGTGAAAAAGCAAAGCCACATAACAGTTGAGGATTTTATTGGGATTTCAGAAAGAGCAGCGCTAATTACCGTCAAGATCTACGGTCTAAGATTCACTATAGCTCAAGTATATGCACCTACATCAAGTTCAAAAGATAAGGAAATAGAAGACTTTTATGAATCCTTAGAGCAGATTACAGCAAATAACGAAAAAAACTTAATATTCCTTGGAGACATGAATGCACAAATAGGCTACCCAAAAGACGGAGAAAGTCGTGTAATGGGTAAGTACGGATATGGAAAGCGAAATAACAGAGGTGAAATGTTCATCAACTTTTGTTTCGAAAACAACCTAAAAATAACAAATACAATGTTCAAAAAACCCCAAAAATTAAGATGGACGTGGCTATCGCCAGACAATATCACGAGGAATGAAATAGATTTCATTGCCACTAACAAACCATACCTAATTGAAAATTTTAGCGTTCTTAGTAACTTTAAACACTCGAGTGATCACCGCTTAGTGAGAACAACGATAAATATCAACGTTAAAAAAACTAGAACAAAGTTTTCACCAAATTCCCAGAGCCACAATATTGACTACGTCAAATATAATGAAGAGCTTTCCAAATATGGATGCAAGAAAACAATAAACAATTCAGTACAAGAGTATTATGAAGAAATAGAAAATGCCATAACACGCAGTTCCAACCAAGCCAAAGTCACGAAGAAAACAACTAAAAGGGAAGCTATATTTACGGAAGAGCTTAAAGAACTAATAGAAAAGAGACATACTTTAAAGAACAAAGAGAATAAGTCTAAACTTGAAAAGGAACAATTAAGTAAACTATACAGGAAAATAAACAGAGAAATAAAAAACAACACTAAAAAATATAGACTAGATATAATAGAAAAACATTTAGAAAAAGCAGGTGCAGTCAAAAAAGCATTCAGAACCATAAATAAAACGAAACAGATAATGAGCCAACTCCAAAATAACGCCGGTACTACAGTCACAAGTAGACATGATTTGATGAAGATAGCTACCAATTTTTATACAAATCTATACAAGAACGACTTAACAACCATACCTCAATTGGAACTAGGAGATATGAACGAAGACCCTGCACCCATATTCATTGCAAATGAGGTACAGCACTCAATTGACAAACTTAAATCGGAAAAAAGTCCAGGGCCAGACGGTATTACGAACGAGATTCTAAAAACCGGAAAAGAAATGTTAACACAATCACTAACAAACCTATTTAACATTATTCTAGAGAAAAAAGAAATTCCGACACAGTGGTCATGCTCGAATATAGTGTTACTGTACAAAAAAGGAAATCCTAAGTTGATATCAAACTACAGACCTATAAGCCTCACATCATGTGTTTATAAAGTTTTCTCTGCTACTCTACTAAGACGTATCACCAAGATCTTAGATGAAAACCAACCTGTGGAGCAAGCGGGGTTTATGCGTGCTTTTTCTACTGTGGATCATATCCACACCTTGAAAATGGTTATAGAAAAATATAAAGAATATGATGATGGACTGTACTTATGTTTTGTAGATTATAGTAAAGCCTTTGACTCCATACAACACGACTCTTTATGGCAAGCTCTTGCGCAACAAGGCGTTAACAAGGATTACATAGATATCATAAAAGAAATCTACAGAAATAGTACCTCCAGAATCGTGCTAGAACAGCCAGGGCCGAGTTTCAAAATTGAGAGAGGGGTAAGGCAAGGAGACCCTCTTTCGGCGAAACTTTTTATAGCTGTATTAGAGAAAATTTTTAGATCCCTAAACTGGGACCGCAAGGGTCTGAAAATACATGGAAGATACTTGTCACATCTCAGATTTGCGGATGACATTGTTATATTGTCAGAGAATCCAATAGATTTGCAATATATGATTAAAACTCTCTGCGAAGAAAGTGGAAAAGTTGGTTTGGAAATCAACCGTGAAAAAACTAAGCTCATGACGAACAGAATTAAGGTACCGATGGCTCTTCTGTCTACTGATCTAGAGTACGTTGATAAATATGTGTATCTGGGACACCAAATTTCGTTTGAGGCGTGCACGGAATTGGAAATAGAAAGGAGAACTAAAAGTACCTGGAGTAAATACTGGTTAATGAAGGAAGTTTTTAAAAGTAAGCTGTCCACGAAACTCAAAACCAAAGCCATGGAAACATGCCTTCTCCCATGCCTCACCTATGCATGTCAGACATGGACTCTAACTGTAAAAAACCTTAGGCGCATAGGGGTATGTCAAAGAGGGATAGAAAGAAGCTTTTTGGGTCTTAGACTAAAAGATAAAATAAGCAACGCTGAAATTCGCAAAAAGACTAAAGCAAAAGACGTTACTCATAAAGTTTTATCCCATAAATGGAAATGGGCTGGCCACATACAAAGATTGCAAGACGAGAGATGGTCAAAGACAATAACTAATTGGAACCCAATCCAGAAAAAACGAAAAAAGGGAAGACCATATAAAAGATGGGACGACGACATTGTAAAAATAGCCGGAAAAGCGTGGAGCACAGCCGCTAGAGATAGAGCGAGATGGAGAGAGCTGGAGGAGGCTTTTGCCGCTGCATGCGGTCCTTACACACAGGAACATTAAATAAAGATTATAAATATTGAATGTACTTATTATAGATTTAGGATGTTTTTGTTTTGTATTTTGTGAATGTGTAAGAGAATAAAAGCTTATATTATTATATTATTACATTGTTTTCTTAATCTATGAAGAGTAGCTGTTGGCAGTTAGTTAGATCGACTGAATCACAATTTGCAAAACTATCCCGGATTATCGGACTCAACTAATCGTCGAACCATTGGTTAGGCTTTGAACTTACTCAGCTTCCGTATTTATAATCTGCGACGGGTATGGTTATGAATGTTTTAATTGTTCTGGGTTTCGTCCAGTCGTTTATCTTGCCGAATACAATCAGAGCCAGAGAGTAACACGATTTCAGAGGCCCGATTCTGAGATAACAGTGAGTTCACACTTCTCACTTCGCAACCGTAAAAAGTGAATAGCTTACCGTTTTTGTAAGGGTGTCTCGAAAAGGGCGCCTACAAAAACCAGTTATCTATTCACTTTTCGTGGTCGAAAAGTTAGAAGTGAGAACTCACTGACATCTCAGAATTGGGGCTCATCAGGTTATTTCAATACCTAGTGAACTTTCCAGTTACATTGCTAGCGTTTTACGATATTATCGTCGCCAGAGGCCCGAGGCCGCAATGTTCGTGAGTTATGCACTTGTCACCTGGGAATAGTGAAAGCTAGCCGGGTTTTGTATGGGCTCTTTACTCGACACCATACAAAATTTCACTTTTCACCAATCACCGGTGACAAGTGAGTAACTCTCGAACGTCACATACTCCAGACCCCTGAATTAATATCTCGAAAATATGCATTTTTTATTTATTACAACAGTCACATACATAGTCCTCATAGTAGTCATTTGTCCCGCTACGAGAATCGAACTCTTGCGTCTCAGACTGGCGATCACCCGCTACGCCACCGAGGACATCACTACCAAAGAGAATTATAAAAAAATCTCAATTCTTAACATTTGTCCAACTCTTTAGTGATTCTAGAGTACCAGCGTAGTTGTGCTAAGGCTTCAATATCATAAATTTTTTGAAAATTTTATGAAAATATGGACCGTAGAAGTACAAAATAAGTACAGCTTAAAAGCAACAATAAACATTGGAGCCATTGCTTCCATAAATAAGTAATATTTTGTGCAAACATACGTTTCATATTCAAATCGAGCTTCGGGTTGACCCATTTTAGGCTGAGAATAAGAAATCACTTTATTTAAAATTGAAATGTAGGTAAAGGAACACGGAAATTCTCTTTTAGAATTAGAAATAAAGTCTATGGAAATAAGTAAGTAGAGTTAAGGTAGAAATTTACATAAACATGCATTTACATTAACTTTACATGCACGGTTGCACTGAGAAAACCGAACACCCTTTACATTCCTATAATTAGGACAAATTATAGGCAAAATACATTTGTTTATAGAGCTTCTTGCTCTTTTAATTATCTAGTAAATGTAAACAGTGAGGTAGACTTATTTCACACCAGTACAACTAAGCTCAGACGCTTACTTAGTGATCAATTTTTTTAAGTGTAAGCTAACTTCATTATGTAACCTTTTTAATTTAATTTTAATTGTTTTTCCACTATGCTTCTTTTAATTATGTTTATATTATTTTCAATAAGTCGTCAACTAACTTTTTATCATGTAATTTTTTGTATACCTATCTGCAGAAACTTGTAATTAGCCGTCAACAAACATGCACTGGTCTTCCCAGGCATGTTATATTTTATATATTTTTCATTTGATGTTATGTAAACCTAGCTGTAAGTTTCTCCTAAGATTTTGAAAATAAAATAAATAAATAAAATAACACTGAGACTTGGTCGCTTCCTATTGACCTCATACTCAAGCTCAAAGTCGCCCAGCGGGCTATGGAGAGAGATATGCTCGTGATAAGATTGAAACAAAACTTACTTAAAATAAACTAACGTGAACTAGATTTAAGGCGTTTCAAAATAATCCATGCGATTTCAAAGAATAAATGAAATTAATATTGAATAATAAGGAAATCCGTAGAAGAACCAAGGTCAGCGGCATAGCTCTCAGAATTAGCAAGTTGAAGTGGCAGTAGGCAGGCCATATAGCTAGTAGAACCGACAACTATTGGGGAGTAATTATTCTTGAATGGCCACCACAAACTGGGCGACGCGACGCAGTGTTTGAAATCCCCACCCGATGGGCCGACAACGGCCGTGAAAAGCGGGAAGTCGGTGGAAATAGAAGGCCCAAAACCGTTCGTCATGGAACTCTTTTCATCATGGAACTCTTTGGGAGAGGCCTTTGTCCAGCAGTGGACTTCTGCTAATGATGACAAGCTGATAATGATTAGGTAGAGCTTCAACAAAGTGTTCTTTTCATACAAGGCAAGCAAATAAAAGGCTATTTTGAGCGTTTTCTCTATAACACTATCGCGAGCCTATTCAGAAATATACCTTAACCTATCCGAACTCATTTCGTTCAGAGTTGACTTAGTATTTATTTATAAACCACTCGCACACTGAAAGCCGAGGCCAAAACGTTTTAGAGCTAGCATGCCTAAAATAAAACACAAAAATAGATTACACATTATAAAATTTTACGAATAAAGACTAAGGTACGTTTATACACAGTAATATAACAAACAGATGGAACTTCATGTCGAATACAACCGTATCTACAGTAGTCTGAGTCTGGGTAGTCCTAATTTTACTGCAGTCAGTTATAGTAGCGTTTAAGTAAATAATTCAGCGCCCGCATGCAAATAATTAAGAGGAGTACCGCTAACAAAGGAGAGAATTTAAATACAATAAGATTCATAATAACATGGATGGTGGAGTCATAACAGTACGCGGAGCGAGCTTTACGAAATTAAGCACTTATTGTAGTAAGTAAGTACTTGAATTTGCAGTGAGTTAAATGAATTAGCTCAGTGACCAGGTTGAGGCATAGTGGCCCTGAATAGGGCCTATGACCGTTGTTGAAAGAATGAGTGTTGTGAAAGGATTACTTAAAGTGCGCCTCTTAATGCCCACTTTAATCCTTCTTTTCGTGCAGATGTCACTTGTCAATAAAAATAAAAACCAAAATATTTATTTCCGCGATCTTTTTCAAATTATCTCTATTGGTTTTATTAAATTCTTTATAAGTAATATGTAAACGTACGAGAAGACATCATCATGCGACATCATACTCAATCTTTTGAACTGATTTGACCCCAAAAAATAATAGTTTTTTCAAACAAAATGTTGAATTTCCAAAAGTAGTAGAAAAAACTTTATTGGCTATTATGTGTAGGATTAGCCCCTTTCGGGATAGCATACATATTATTATGAATCATTTTATAGAATAAAATTTCTCAAAGTCTGTTTTTAACAAGTTTTTAGGTATAACTAAGAAGAAAGTTGGATGGACTGTATTAAAGATGACATGAGTAAGAAAGAAGTGAGGGCGGAGATGACGGCTAACAGAAGAGAGTGGAAGAAGACAACACGCTGTGCCAATCCCACATATTGTGCG
Source organism: Anticlea derivata (assembly GCA_947579855.1). Taxonomy (NCBI): domain Eukaryota; kingdom Metazoa; phylum Arthropoda; class Insecta; order Lepidoptera; family Geometridae; genus Anticlea; species Anticlea derivata. The sequence continues at coordinate 3,592,559 of OX388266.1, forward strand.
ACAAGGGCAGGAAGAAGAAGAGATCATGAATAATTTAGGTTACCGTTTTTGTAACAACTTTTTTCCAATTCACCTTCTATTGCGTACGTAGGTACATTCACTTCAGAAACATTATGCGACATTTAGAAGGCATCATGATTTAATTGTCCGTAAATGCGAAAAAGGCAATTTGAGAGGGATTCTGCGCCGCGCGAAACGAACTCCAAAGCTAGGCTTCGAGTGAATTTATTGCGATCACAAATAATCTTTTCTTCCCGTTCTCTGCGAAAATACAAAACATTCATTTTAAATTCTTATACAAGACAGCAACTTGTGAGCTTCGGTACCCATAACATCACGCACTGGCGCTATCTACGCGCTAGATTGGCCAATGACGGGCGAGGGTTGAAATTGTTTATCTGAACAAACTGGTGCTGAGAGTACACAGGTCTTTTTGTTGTATTCTTCTACTGTCGCATAAATCGCGTCGCTTATAGCCCCATTTGCCTAAACAAACTTGACTTTTTTTTCTACATCTGCTATTAGGAAGTTTTTTTGCAAGCGTAGTACTTTTTTTAGGTTAATTTGGGTAAATACAGTCTTTGGCATTTTTAGATGGTAATGCCTATTTTGAAATACTTTTAACATTCATTGGTCTTATAGTAGTTGTTGATAGGACGCACAAGGTTACACGATAAAGGCGGTTCCGTATTTTTTACGATGTTATTACGTTCGCTGTGCAGCAAAGAATTAGTTTATGATGACAAAAATGGTTAACTTCACACAAGTTTGCATGAATGAACTTGTTTGGACCCTTGCCCCATTTATGGAGCACGCATAGTTAACGTGCAAACTAACAAGATTAAAATAACAGCTGCTTATATCTGACAGAAAAGAAGTGTAAAGTGACGATATGCCACGTTGCGGTATATCAGTAGTTCTATGAATAACATCCAATAGACACACACAGTCCTGACTCCTTACTAGTATTCCAAGTGTAATTAATATTAGAAACTATGAGAACTATACCACAATACTCGGCAAATGTTTGCAGATAAAGCAATAAGGTCCACCGCGGGATCGAACCCGCACCTTTTTCCTATCTCCCAGGCCCGCTAAGCCACTGAAGTCGTCAAATGGACAAACTCATTTCAACGCGCGGAGTAACTGGGAACTTAGCTTGTATGCACAGAACAGCCAAACCTTTGCTAGTAGGTAAGTAGGTAACTAAAGATAGATAGAAAATATCATTCCTCTACAGAAATATATTTCCGATACAGTATGATTTTCCACGGAGTATTTTGCTGGGGTTCGTGGGAGGCACTCCATTTGTGACCCGCAGTTTCCGAGTTCAGGAGTTGGCTGCAAATTACATAATTTATCATGTCGACTCGGTTTATGCCCGTTGAATACCGTTTTTCCTCTCGCTGTGAAAAAATGCGAAGTTGACGGTCAGAGTCTCAGAGGGAAAATAGTGTAGTAGAGTTTATATGATTGAACATAGGCACTGTAGCACAGAATATATAAATCGAACTAGAGAAACGTAGCGTGGTTTTGGATAATAGGCATCCTAGGTCACAGATCGCTATGAAGATTTTGATAATGGTAGACCAAATCAAAACTTTAGACTATGCTTTAAAAAATATTTGGATTCGATAAATATTACAGTCGTCAAACAAGAACGAATATTTTGTTTGCATATAATTTATTTAGTCGCAAGACCCGCAAGGCATAAAATGTAAGTAAGCAAACTTTCGTGCACTATAGTATTTTGACTCTTCTGTTATGCCTACTCAGAAGGGGAAAAGTGGTGTTTCAATATGATTCGATGGCAAGAGGTACTTAGTCATGTTGGCAGCTTTCCCTTTATTTGTATTTGGCTTTATTTATTTAGTGTGTTTTCGCTTCCGCTTTGCTAACGTGGTACCCGAATAGAAAGCCTGTATATTATTCCAGGTTTTTTTTAATGTTAGTAATGGTAAGTAAGTAACGTAATAAGCGGTTACCTCTGCCCAATTGTACAACTGCGATACCGCCTAGGCCGGGGCCTACGTAGTATTGCATTGCGTCCATCACGGTAGCGAAATAAGAGCTAGCGAATGGCGGTCGATTGAAGTACATTACTACCAAAATAGGCGATATAACAGTGGCGACGAGTGAAACGATGAACCTACGCTGACGTATTCCTGGCTGATTGCAACTTCGTGTAGTAGTAGAGGAATTCGTAAGACTTTCGTTAGCTTTAGCTGAAAAGTAAATCATCAAAAAACAGCCGATTCGTTTTTCAATAGCAGTAGATATACGAAAACTCCTTAGAACAAATGAAAAGTTTTTTAGTAGAATTGACCTCCAGTAAACGTTAAAAACTTAAAACGAAGATAAAATAGATTTACACGTAAGCAGGCTTGAGTCTACAAGATAGGTACATAGCTTACGTTTCTTGAAATCTTATTTACGTAATCCTTATTTACGAGTCCACTCGAATGCCGCTAACGTTCACACCATAACAATTCCTTTTCATTTTACTAAGAATCTGCAAATCAGTTACACATTACACAGTCACTCCACGCCCGGATTTTTACTGTGTTATTTATTACTACACAACGCATGTGTGTGTTAACAATGTTAAAGGAACATTACAAAATAATCAAAAGTACAAGCTTAGCTTAGCTTGCTTTCACTTAAAAAACAAATGTCCTCCTCGAACTTGTTTTTTTTAGTTTTTGATTCCGTTTTGCAATGGGAAAACGGTACCCAAACAGCAAAGTGATCCTTTAATCACTTTGTTTTCCGTCTGTCTGTCCGTCCGGCCGTCTGTTTGCCAATACCCTTTTTCTCAGAAACGGCTAAAGGTAAACTTGAAATTTATAAGAGAGATTATTTTCAGTTTCGTGTGGAATTATTAAGATTATATTTGCGGTCAATATCATGGGATAAACGACGTCAGCGACCTCAACGTATAAGTTTGTAACTTCCTAACGGAAGCCTCCGGGCTAGAGTTCTCGCACTTGACCAACTTTATTTAAAACGATATTATTACATCAATATTATACACACTCAACAAACGAGGTTATATAAAGCCAATTGTGAAACGTCCCCGCGGTCCCAGCGTGATCAGAAACTGCACTCTCTCAGGAAATTAAGGGCTATACATGGTTTGATACGAATGGCCCCCGTCCCAGTCGCCTGTGTTCTCCCCATAACGAGGGCAATTTATCAGATTTGAAAGTGGCTTTCTAAGTTATAAGTAAATCGGCGTGACCAAAATATACACTAACTAGTGAAAGCCCCTGTGACATCGCGTAAGTTTTTTCATACAAACTTCAACACCTTTCATGTGATCATTTAAAAAGAGACTCTATGGTGTAAATTTTAAAAAACATTCGAGCGCCTCCACCTCATTACTTATGTAGAATAACCTGTGCTAAATTTAAAACTTCTAGGCTCGTGGTTTCTGAGTGGTGGATGAGTGAATGAGTCTCTTGTCTCTTATAAGCTGAAAGGGGCTTATTCTTTTAGTAATAAGGTTGGTACCAAGATCAAAACCAAAAAAATAAAGAAAAAGTTCTGAATAATCTAAAAAATATCCATTATATTTTCGTTAATATTTTTGCTCAGGTATAGTATAAGTCCCTTTCAAAATATGTTATACCAAAGCGGGCTTAATCACTGCACACCAAAAAAAAATTTTTTTTGGCTTAACTGTCTATAGTATGTAGTTGTATCTAAAAAATGCACACTATTAGCACATTTTATTTAGAAAAACGCTAGCGCGCCCTCGTTGTATGTGAGCCCAACCATCTGGCAGGATCACTACACCACAAATGCTCACTAAACAAGCACCGTATTTAAACGAAGCTTATCACTATCATAAGTGACGTGTAGTAAATTACCGGGACCGGCGCTTTATCAGCCGCTGGATTGTGATTTGGGACTTGCCCTAGGGACATAATTGTAGCTGTTTATGTCACGTAACTAGTTTACAAGGCTGTGTTTGCCAGACTTCTAATTGGAGTTATGCTTTCCTTTTAGCATCAGTGTTGGTATGCCGATCCAGATACCGCAAAGATAAAAGTCTACTACATATAGCGCGTAATGCCAGTGATGACATTATGGCACTGAGACCATCGCTAACTATGGCATCATTTTTAAATCATTATAAATTCATTTATTTCAGACAAACTTATACAGAAAAATACAGTTTTTAAGAGCCTAAAACAAACACTGCAATCATTTCTTACGAACATTTAACATAGCGTCTCTCAGTCAAATGCATGGCATTTCATTTCCGTACTACGACGGAACAGTCAGCCCTATTCAGTATGATTACGAGGAGGCTATTGGTGCTACCGCGCACGCGGCGCATCAGAATAATCAGAATAATCAATTTATTGGTAAAATTAGTATTTACACATAAAATATATAAATAAATAAAATAAATATTCCGGACATATTCACACGGTCAACTTGATCCCAAACTAGGCATTGCCTGTGCTATGGGTACCAGAGACTGATATATATAATAGATAAGTATTTAACACCCAGATACAGAACAAATATCTGTGTTTATCACACAAATGTTTGTCCAGTGCGGGGATCGAACCCGCGACCTCTAGCGCAGAAGGCAGAGTTACTACTAACTGAGCTATGAGGCCAGTCAATATATATTTATATTAAATTTATTATTTATATTTATATTAAAATAAATTAAGACATAAATTATAAAATTAATAAAATTTAGTTATTGCATTTTGCAAATAAAGTTTTCGACTTTATAGAACGCCATCTCGACGAACCATAATTTTAATTTCATTTTAAATGATGGATGGATTAAAGAGGCGTCTTTCTGTATGATTGCGTGGAATCCATCTACACCTGATTCAACACACATTCCTGACGCACTACAGAAATGAGCCCCAAAAGCATCCTCAAGCTGTTATTGCATTTTAGGCAGGCCCATCCCATAAAAGTCAAAGTCAAAATCAAAAGACTTTTATTTCAATAAAATTACTAGGATCACTTTGAATGATGATAGACCGATGACATTTTAAAGAATCGCGGGAAATCGGTTGGTTGGAAGAGGAAGATTCAAGACCGTTCGTCGAAATGATCTTTGGATAAGGCCAACAGTGGACTTCTACAGGCTGATGATGATTAGTACCATTGTTCGCAAATTTAGACATACGGACTTTTTAAGCATTTCAGATAAGTTATCATTTTGAAACTTTAGATAATATATAGCACACCATCTAAATCGCTCGAAAAGCTACGGTCAAACGGTGAGCGATAAACGGAAAGTATGAAATTTTCGCTAAGCTATGGTCGATTTAAGTTTATTTATTTAGAATACAGTATACCATCATAACAGGTTTTTTTTATCCCTAAGGCGATGCCATATATTATTAGTAGGTACATTATAATAAATAGGTACAATTAGATACGTACTAATCGAAACATTTCGTTTCTATCACTATCTGTGCAAGTTGTAGGAGTTTCGGTAGGTGATTGAAAAAAATATCCACGCTGTTCGCAGACAAGATATTGAGCAGATAGACAGCGAGTGACATGGGGGCAAACTTAACTTAAATGAACTTACTTACTTAACTTAACTTAAATTGTCCGATTGCATTGCAATTCCAATCCTCAAAAGCTCAAATCCTACTGAAACAATGCCAATTCGAATGTGTGAATAGGACAGCAATAGACCGACCCTTTCTAACATTAGCATGTAAACAAAGCAAAAATTGTTCATCTAGCACACAGCGCTCCAAATTGCGCTATCAATCATTTCTGGCGTTGAAAAATGTCGTGAAACTTGGCAATGAAGAGCTATTGCGCGGAAACCATCTCGATACCTGCTCTGAATAAAATATGAGTTGAAATGTACCTATTGCCTTAGATTGGGGTCAGCGGTCCGAGAATATAGCGTAATGTAAATACCTAGCGCGGCCGTCTAAGGTATTTTTAAAGAGCTTTAGCTTGTCCATCATCATCATTAGCCTGTGATTCGACTGGCCTCATAGCTCAGTTGGCAGTTACTCTGCCTTCTACGCTAGAGGTCACGGTTCGGTTCCCACACTGGACAAACATTTGTGTGATGAACTCAGATGTTTTTTCTGTGTCTGGGTGTTAAATATTTATCTATTATGTATATCAGTCTCTGGTACCCATAGTATAGGCTATGCCTAGTTTGGGATCAGTTGACCTTGTGTGCTAGCTATGTCCGGAACATTTAATTTTGAATATTTTTAATCCAATGCTGGACATAGGCTTCCCACAAAGAGTTCCATGACGTCTTGAGCCTTTTCCATCCACCCGGCTTCCCGTAATTTTAGCAATGTCGGTCCATCGAGAGGCCTTCAAATACTGCGTTTCCCGGTTCGTTGTCTATAAGAACTGACAAATATTACCCAGTCAAAATTAAAATATTTCAAGCATGCCTATAGGCATATCATTGTCTAATTCACTATAGTATCGTAAGCGTTACGCTATCGTGAATTATTCGTGCTTGGGGCACTGTTCAGTTACGCAATAAGCGCAGGTTTTATAAGGTTGATTATGATAAAGTCACAAAGGCAGCTACTCCATATATCCTGTACAGTTGCCCCGTCCCGGGTCAAAGTTACAGTCTGGCGTACCCTGTATAACTATGCACGTGAAGACGACACTATATCACTGTGTCACTCGGTCCCTCAGTAATTACCGCTGACTGATGATGGTAGCCGCAACACTCCTTACCCTAAGGATCCTTGTACCGAGAAAGGGTTCGTACACACTACTCGTAGTTACTTAGAACGAACGTCGCAACTCAAGTGACACAGTTTTTAGGAACCAAAAGTGTGGTGTAAACCTGCTATGGCGACAGCTGTCACCGTAACAGCAAAAATGCACTTACACGTTCCGAAAATAAGAGTTAGTTGGCTCAGCTACTGAAACATCGATCTATTGTAGAGGTATCTAGTACTTTGCCCCTAAAAGAAATCTTGCGATGACATTCGTGGAATTGAATAAGTGTAGATAATTGATTAAGAAAACATTATTGTTGTACGACGTGGAAAACACTATGCAAAAATATGTTGTTTTGGGACCATATCAGTTCAAACTCAATTATTCAGCCGATTTAGGATAGCGATGCTGATGTCGAACTTCTCGTACGTTTAATAATGTATTATAACGATGATGAAATCACCAAAAAAAGCTGTTTTGAATAGTGCGGGGAAAAAACCGAAAAATAAAATATTAATTTTTTGTTCTCTAATATTCTTTCTTTTTAACCGGCTTCGACAAGGAGGAGGTTCTCAAGTCGGCTGTATTTTTTTTTGTGTATTTAATTCGATATCTCCGCCAATAGTTACCCGATGATTCTTTCGCTGGTGTATAGAGTATGATCCCGGGATGGTCCCATATTAATTTAACTCCTGAGAGATTGCTACTTGTCCCGTAAAACTTAAAAAAACGTCATTATCTCTTGAAATCACGACTTGCCGAATTTTTATTTTGTCGACGGTGGTATGGTTTGGTAATTGCTGCTATTTTTACATAAACTTTAACCTTAGGGGTTGTGTGTCGGGAATTCCTTTCTGTGCACCCATAAGTTACGCTACCCTGGAAATCTGCAAATTTCACACTCTTGGTTAGGCTCTGCGTTGATTTTCAAAGAGAATAAAACCACTACGTTTGATTGTCAGTCGGTCAGTCAGTACCGTAAGAGTTATTATTGATGATTAATGGATGTCATACTTACTTTTGTTTTTTATTCGAAACTGTATTTATTATTATTATTATTCGGCCAGTGTCATCCTCAGTAGGTAAGGAAAACGCAAAGAGGTTGATAACAAAAAAAAAGAGGTTGATATTAATCTTGTAAATATTCAGGAATTTGAATTCGGTTTTTAGTTTATGTAAAAAATATATTATTGTTGATAGATTATGCCCGTTTCAGAGTATACAAGTTACATTGTATCGGGCTTAAAATATCTAAGCTTCAAATATTACCATTCGTTTAAAAGATAAGCAGTATTTCTCACGACTGTACCTAACTGCCGGCACGTTCAACTTGTGTCTGACTAATCAGTTTCCGCTAAACGGATTGAACTTCTAAGCGGGACTGTTCGTTGAAGGCTTACCTGTACTGCGTTGTGTTGCAACTTATCTACACAACTTGAACTGAAGTATTACGTGACTGACTACATAGATTTTTATTTGCTGTGAATATGGTATGTATATGAATGTGGTGAATATGGTAGTATGGCATGAATAAGGTACATGTAGTGACTAGTATTTAAGGATACCTGCATTCCTTAACTTATGCTGTCTCCGGGAGACAACTGACAGTGACAGATAACAGATGACACCTGAGATGGAGAGATGGATACATACTCTCTGGGAGTCAGTCAGTCTGTGGTCAAGCCGGCACGAGCAGGCGCGCGGGAATTCACTGGGAGATATTATATGTGTAAGACATACACTACAGTACAGTTTATATTTCATCAGGTTTATCACATTATATCATTTGTTTTGACTTACAAATAATTTTAAATTGCTAAACAATATAAAATTAGACTTCTTACTATATCGATAGAAAAAAATAACGAAGAATAGGTAGAGCTATTTACCTAAAATAGCATAATTATAGGCTTTTATCTATCTAGATAGAATAGAATATATAGAATAGATAAAAGCCTATAATTATGCTATTTCTGGTGCCACGAGTGCAGAATTGTGGGCACAAGAAATACTCAATACTTTTATTGTTGTCAATGCATAATAGCAGTGTATAATTTTCGCAACAAAACGTTGAAATAATTATAAAATACCGAGAATTAATGAGTATTGGATTTATCCGTAACCAAATTACAAAGGAATTAATTGGGTTTTCGCAATAAAACGTTAGTTTCTAGCAAGTGGCGACCGTTATATAATGAAGCCGTGAAGAGTTCCTCCACGGTCATTTAGAGCAATCTCTATCGTAACGTCATGATATAGGTACATTGCTTGGTATTGACCTACTGGGAAATACATCGCCTTTCAATCCGGATGTGGGTGAACACTGCTCAATCAAACGTTAGGAAACTTGTGTGCTTGTGATTTTTCGAATCTTTGTCTATCCAATAAAGAGTTTAATTTTTGACTGAAACCGCTTGAGTTTTTCGTGTAAAAAATACGAACATTCCGCCAAGCCAAAATATACATAAACCGTAAACGAAATAAAATTTGAGTTTGTCGAGTCGTAGGCAATGTTAACGTGTGTATGGGAGGAGTGGCGGCATTCTCAAAATAATTTACTGTAACACCAAAAGAAACGGCAATATTCTACTCAACGTACGATGGACAATCTTACCGCCCGTCCAGACAGTACAAGCCTGGTCATGACGCAGGTCACCATTATGTAACAGCCACCGCTTCTTAGAAAAAAAGCTTTACATACGTTCCATTACGAATCTTTGTGGGCGTGAATCCAATGAGCAATAAAGATGACCATTGGTCGAAATCCATCAAATATAAATTTCTCACTGAATTAATTGAAAATTGCTGCTTCTTCGCTATATTATGGCCGATGAAATGACATCACCGTTCCTTAGCACATCCTTTTATAGCTGAAACTATATTAAACCAAATTATCAATCAAAATGATCTGAACAACCACCAACTTCGAAGGTGATAATCTTGGTGGAGTTTAAATTCAGTCCACATATTGTTGGCGGTTGTACTAAATTGTTCAAATTGTTTCTATATTAATGAATAAGTTAAATAGATTTAGTATTTGCCGGCAGCTAATCAGTAATTCTGTAATTCTTTATTGCACACAGAAACATGATACATAAATGATTATTTCAATGGTCATGTACATAAAAATAAAATTAATAAAATAAAAATAAAAAAGCCTGTTTATTCCTTAACTAAAAAAATTCATTTAACAATTCATGCAATCTTAATTCTTATGTCTACTTATTTATAATGTTAAAATAATATTTTATATTTAATTAATTTAGATTATTCATTTTATTTCCACCGTAAGGACCCCTCTCGGGTAAAGGCCTCCTCCAGTTCTTTCCAGCGATCGCGGTCGGTTGCCGCTTCAGTCCAGTCATGTGTTTTTAGGAATCTCCTTATTTCGTCGGACCATCTAGCCAGTAGCCTGCCAACTTTTCTTTTCCATTTGGTCCTTTCCAAGAGGTGACAATAGTGGCCCATCTTTCTTTGTGCATTCTAGCTACATGCCTGTACATGTACATAGGCGAGCTTAACCCTAACAAGAGTTTTCTTCCAGCAAACCTTTGGGGCTAGAGAGATTTGATAATATAGGGGAAAAAAATGATGACGTTATAAGTGTTTTTTCAAAAACTAATTTACTATTTGTTATTCTTTAATAGAGATTTTTTTTAGTTACACACTCACATCGGACTGTTTTCATTTTCATACTATTGCAGCTTTTTTCGGGTTATTTTTTTGGGATCCTCAAAATATTGACAATTTTTAATGACCTGACTTGCTGATCATAGAAGATCGTAATCGTATAGATACGTAAATACGAACGAAATATTCCAATGAATTGGAAAATGTAGTGACGCAAAATTTAGGAGTTATAACTTGCTTGCTATCCCTCTTCGCTGTCGTCACCAAAGAGTTTATCAGCCCACAAATTAACAGTACTGTTGCAAAAGGTTGTTAAAAACACACATGAGAATAAATTTCAGTTATTTTTAATTCCCATTGGATAATGAGACATAAAATTAATTATTGTCAGAAAATTATAGGCTTTTTTCCATAAGTATTGGAATTTCCAAAGAAATAATTACGTTTTAAAAATTAAAAAAAACGGACTTCCATGAAGAGTCAAAAAACTCTTTGTGGCCATCCTCTCGATGTCGATCAAAAAACCGTTGATTTCTTTTGTCGCTTGGTATAATGTGCACAATATATTTATATGTACTTTTTATATTTTTTTCCAAATAGAAAATGCATTGTTGCACGAACGGTGCTCGAATCGGCGAAAACAACGAAAGTCCATTAACACCAGCGAAATTTTGTCACAAGATGTGTATTTTGTTCTGTTATTTAAATATGGAAAGTAATGTCATTCGAATTTTTTAGTGACTTTCGTTGCTGAATGTACCTCCAGGCCAATATACCTCCAGCAAGGTATAAAGTAACAAGCCCCTACGAAACGTAGCACTAAGCTACGAAAACACGTAGCACCAAGCTACGAATACCGGACGTAGACCTATGCTACGTACCGTGTCTACGACACAGACAAATATACGAGCGAGAGGTTCCCGCCAACGATTACTTTGCCAAATGAGCTGTGCATTTTAAACGAAGATTAATTGTTAAGTGGTAAGTGCCCGGCCTGTGTTTACCGTGTTATGTAACTCGTACGAGGATTGTCAACACACATTTTGGAAAATGAGAATTTTCCCAATTATTCTTGATTGGATTTCATCACCATTAATAATAAATAAATAATAAATATTCCGGACATTATCACATACGGTCAACTGATCCCAAACTAGGCATAGCCTGTACTATGGGTACCAGAGACTGATATACATAATAGATATATATTTAACACCCAGACACAGAACAAACATCTGTGTTAGTCACAAATGTTTGTCCAGTGCGGGAATTGAACCCGCGACCTCTAGCGCAGAAGGCAGAGTTACTACCAACTGAGCTATGAAGCCAGTCATTATTTCACTCACAGGAGGTCCAATTCTGAACATTGGCCATAAATTTCCAGAGTGACCCAGCAACTTTTATCAAGACAACATTTCCATCTAGTGGGGTGCCGTCCCACGCTGCGTTTTCCAGTGTAATTGAATTTATTCAAGTTTTAATATTCGTTCTAATAAATTATTACATAATCTAGACCACAAGTGCAGATTTTTTTGCAATTTATACAATCACCTATACAAATACCTTGAATAAATTGTCTGTCCCAACTCTCTACAGAAGCTGTTTTGTGGTTCAGTATAAAATAAAAAGAGCTTCTCAAATTCTTCGAGTTTCATTAAAACCAAAAGACGTGTGATCTTTAAGATAGAGTAGTTGAAGCCACAACTGGTATAGTTACTGCAATGGTTTCAGTTAGAAAGTTAAAGCCTCCTCGGTTTAAGTTCAGTTTTAAGCTATTTTCAACACGGCGCGACCACGCAACTGCGATAGTTATAAAAGTAATCACAATGGGCCCTACCGTGAAATCGTTGCAAGCGTGTCAGCACTGTTTTACAAGTTTTAGTCAAGCTTATATAGGTTCAAGCTACGCCTGTTCATTGCGACCAAGCCTAGAAATCGCCTATAATTTTTATTGATGATCCTTTTTTACAAAATTGAATGTAGAGAATCAGTGTGGTGCTGATCGAACGAAGTCTACTCTTAGGTTTAGTCACATTATAACCTTACAAGTCAGTATGAATCTTTCTATCCCGCTTGCGCAGAAAAATAATATTCCTCAGACTTTAAAGCGATAGGCATGGGGAACGGCAATTATCATGGTAATTATCATGATGATGTTTTTTTTTATACAACAGAGGTGGCAAACAAGCTTACGGCCCACCTGATGGTAAGTGGTTACCGTAGCCTATGAGCGCTTGCAATACCAGAGGCATCACGCACGCGGTGCCGACCCCGAACCCGCTTCCCCCCTATAGAGCTCTGGCAACCTTACTCACCGCAGGAACAAGACACTATTTGAAACAAATAATGTTATTTGGCTGCGATCTTCTGTAAGGCGAAGGTACCTCCCCAGGCGGGCTGCTCCAATTCAGAACGAGAAAATCTCGCTGTGCCCTACCTCCTCGGAGTGCCCTAGTGTTTGTTAACATTCAACCATTACTGCTGTGACTGTTGACTTAGGTCAGCAATAAGTTGATAGTATATATATATATATATAACTGGTTTACCTATAACTATTCCTAGGAAACTATGATCATACTATAACGCACGCGTCGCTGCAGCTCCCAAATTCTTCATAAGGTTTTCTGACTAAGAAGCAAAACACGCCCCTGCAAGTGTGATGCTTTGCCGTTGCCTTTTTCGCGTCGATTTGAACGTGACTTTATAGTTATTTCCTCTTTAAAGCTCTCAGTTTTACGTTCTCGTATATTTCATTGCTCAGGTGGCTAAGCCAGAGTTTTCTACAAGCGTGGCGACCGACGTTTGACGTCGGTCGCCACGCTTGTAGAAAACTCGGTTTAGAAAACTCAAGTTTAATGCCTACTGGGTGTAGAAAAGAGCCCATCGCGAAAGTATACATAATAAAAACGCCTTATATTACAAAGGCGTTTTTATTATGTATACTTTCGCGATGGGCTCTTTTCTACACCTAGTAGGCATTAAACTTTGTTTTACGACCTTTCAACTACACACTCTTACACATACTATTATCAGTTCAGCTGTTACGCTGTGATTAAGTTTAAACAAAAAAGATTACGCTAGGAAGTGGCTTCCTTACCTTTTTTGCCCCCTTCATGATACGGCCACAGCATCCTGTAAAACATTGGCTTTGTGTTGGTTGACTCGCAAATGGATTGAGAGATCAGGGTACGACTTAAACGCTTAAACTACATCATAAAGACGCAACTGCTTGTTTTACTACGTAGTTCGTTTGATAATCACTACGCGTTTATTTAACATGATTTTTCCACGTCTGTGGCGGTTGTTGCGCGGATCTCTACGCTATAAGCTATAATAGAAATATGAGCTCTATTCATTTAGAAATAGCATTGTACGTCAAATGAGAAAAGAGACAATGGCTTCATACTGTCACCCCTATGTCTCATCATCATCATCATCATCAGCCTGATGAAGTCCACTGCTGAACATAGGCCTCCCCCAAAGAGTTCCATGACGAACGGTCTTGAGCCTTTTCCATCCACCGACTTCCCGCAACCTTAACAATGTCGTCGGTCCATCGGGTGGTGGGCCTTCCAACACTGCGTCGTGCGGTTCGTGGTCGCCACTCGAGAACCTTTGTTCCCCAACGGTTGTCGGTTCTGCGAGCTATATGGTCGGCACACTGCCACTTCAACCTGCTAATTCTGAAAGATATGTCGGTAACCTTGGTTCTTCTACGGATTTCCTCATTTCGGATTTTATCACGCAGCGAAACTCCGAGCATAGCTCTTTCCATAGCCCGTTGGGCGACTTTGAGCTTGTGTATAAGGCCAATAGTTAGCGACCAAGTCAAAGTGCCATATACCCCTATGTCTACTCAGAGGAAATAAATGCGCAGAAGGCGTGGTGGCTGCGCGGATTACTGTATGAAAATTTTCAATTTCGTTTAACTGCGCTTAAGTGTTACATAGGTAATACAAACACACACATGTTACGGCATGGGATCATTAACAACATCGTCCAATTGGGAAGGTTTCGACCCTCCATTGGTACAGCATCGTAACAACAACAATAATCTGCTGTTTTAGTGTTAAATCATTTCAAACTTAATTATTCAGCTGTTTTAGGTAGTAATATTGCTGAAAAACTTCTCGCGCGTTTAATTAATCTATATTTATAAAAGAGTATTACGCTAAATGACTGATTGATTCACTCATCAAAAAAAATCCAAAACTACAGGCCTACAAACTTGTTACTTATAAAGATGATAAAATTACCAAAAATTGCTAATTTTAAAGAGTTCGGTAAAACTAAAAATTATTTTTTTCGCGTATATTCTTGTTTTTTGTTGATAAGATAAGCCCCTTTCTGGATTGGGGTACATATTATGAATCACCTTGTATACAGGCAAAGTAATACTACATTTTGCTGTTGTTCTTTGTACATTGCAAGACATAACTTCGTCATAGCGTCGTCATGTTTTAGCACAATTTTCGCAAGGACTCCGTGAGTATCTTAATCAACCAAGTTTTAATTAAACTAGGAAGTTTTGTGTCTACGACAATTTGTCTATTATTCAGAGACGTCTCAAGATAAAAACTATTAAGTCTCAATTACATGGAGAGAGTTTGTAGACTAGAAGATCCTATTCTTGAAAGAAACACAAAAACACTATCATCGTAGGTCGACATTTGTTTATTGCTTGAGCGTAAACATAATAGGTACTTCAATAGATTATATCTTTATTGTACACCAAGAAAAGAAACAAAATGTCATCAGTTACAAAAACTGTATGCTATTAAACTCGTAATGATGTGGTCTACGGTGTAGCACGTTTGCCTAGAAGAAACCTATTCACTCTGGTCTTGAAGACACCCAAATTATAGGTATTCGGAAACACAGACGCCGGCAACGAGTTCCACTCTTTGGCTGTCCGCATTATAAAGGTAGACGCAAAGCGCTTGGTGCGGCAAGGTGGTATATAGACCATGAACGGATGTCGCGTGTCCGTGCGTCTGGTTGTCCGATGATGGAATGGGGATGGGGGGACTAAATCAAAGAGTTCAATTGCACACTATCCGAAATGTATCCTATAAAAGACCGATAGGCTGGCTACATGGCGACGATGATCGAGGCTCAGAAGCTTACCTAAACTATTTCTGTTTCGAATTCGCGATAAGCTTCTGGGCCACATTTATGATGGTGAGTGTAGTACAACAGGACTATAGGCTGATAATAAAGCAAAATCATGAAAGTGAGATTCACGCTTGCATTTTTCTCACCACAAAGTATGAGGAAAACTCTCTCGCTTTCTATATAATCCGGCCTCTACTCTCTACGCCATAAGTATACAGATCTCATACATATTCCTTTTTCCGCCACCTCGCTTTACAATTTGCAGTCGCGTAGGTACATCCGTGTCTAAATACATATGATGACGTGATGACATATCTGTCATCTAAAATTTATTTTAAAATGATTCTTCTGACTAAAGTTACTTTTGAGCTTGCCAAATCGCACACCTCTAAAGGTCTAACTCAAAATTTACTTTGTTCTGTAGAGGTAAGGATTATTTTGAAAATATTTTTATAGGACTCTAGTGAGAGCATCCGTGACTTTATTCGCGTGATTTTTTCTGTTACAAACTTCAACCTCTACTGCATCCCGCACCCCTTAGGTTAATTTCAGGAATGTTTTTCTTAGTTCCTCCCTACACACTAAAAGGGGACAAATTTCTAGGACCAATGGTTTAGGCTTTGCGTTGTCTGTAAGTCAGTCAGCTACCGTTTTAGATATTTAGCTAGCAAGGACATATTGCCCATCGTTTGAACAAGATATTATAAAAATTGCAAAAGCTACCTTATTAGCTGAAACAAGCCTACCAGTCAAATAAAAGGGCCCAATGCCTTCATTTTGTAGCAAATATATTTTATGACTCCATTGTTTATCGCCCATTACTTGTAGTAAGAGCTCATAAATTCTTTTGTAGGTGTTACGGCCCGTAATTTGCATGCCTATTTACTGTTAACAACATTCGGCTATTAGCGAGCCTCTTCTTTAATAATCATCATTCTCATAAAATCTTAAAGGTTTTTGCTATCCTTTGTATACTTAAAGCCGTTTTTAAACGAAGTGCGTATGTCATCTAAAATATGTTTTAAATGTATTTCAAAATGATCAACGTGTACTGGACGAAAGTCAATTTTGAGTTTAACATTTTAAGGCCTTAGCAAGCGGCTGAACGATATCGCAAGCCCCCAAAAAGTTAAACTTAAAATTGACTTTATTCAGCAGACATAAGGATCATTTTGAAAAAAAATCAGACGGTTGAACGGATCTGAATGAAAAAGTTTTTTTTTCTATATATTATTTCCTAATACTTTTGTTGATAGAATAAGCCCATTTTCGAGATAGTATACCTACTATTACTTAACTTAGCTACATTAGTTAAATTTTACCTACTGTATACCTTCCTACTTATCCCGCTTAATCAAACAACATGCAACATGTAAGTTAAGTATAGGGGACAAAGTCAAAAAATGTTTCCTCCATTTGTCTTGACACTCAAAACACAAGCTTGCGCTTAGTTTGAGTGTCAAGAGCCCATTTTTTTTTCTGTGACCAATGACTGAAATAAACTATTTGTATTTGTAGTTAATAAAAATCGCCTTGTATATATTTAGGTTTCTATGAACGTATTCCCAGATTATTAAGGCTACATCAGCCCTTATCGCGCTATAACGGAAGCTTATAGTCTACGTAAAATGACGTTTCCCCACGCGATTTAAAATGATTCTCCGAGAGCCTAGTCTCAGATGTGCTAGAAGGAACGAGCCCGCTAATTGGGGGTTTTCATAAAATTTCAACTGCTATATTACGGACACCAACCAAGTTTGGTTCTTGGGTCACGGTCTCAGAATAGGAAAGCTTCGTTTTTTTCGACTTTCTCAAAAATTCTTTCTCAAATCTCAAATATCTTTTAATTATTCTTGGTTTACAAACCAGTTATATACAATTTGAACACGAGGAGGAAGAAATAAGAAATATGTTGAATTTCCCAAAGACAAAACGAAAGTTATTATCCATTGTGCGTAGAATAAGCCCTTTTTAGTTTACTTTTCATAATGCGGAACACCCTGTATGTATTACAGCCGTCATCATGTTCACCGTTACTTAGGAAATTCATTAAAGAACCTTACCTAGGTAGGTAGTGTTCATAAGGCCCCGCATATTTTATTCGGAACCTGCCGACTGTTCGCAAATTAAGCGCATAAGATCTTAAAACCTCATTTGTCTTACGAGATAATTTAGGGCGAAATAATTTTGCAAGACGGACTAATTAAACCTTAATTAATTAACTAGGAAAACATAAACAAGTGTTGAGTGTTTGGAACAGCTGCGTCTATAATGAACATTCCCGTTTTAGCCGTTACTTCGTGAATAACGGTGGCCTGTACATCACGACCGTATATAGCTGGGAGCTCAGATTATATGGAATGTAACGTGAAATGTAGCGCAAACATCAATTGACGATCTACATACACGCTACGCACTTCAACTTCGACTGAAAATAATGTTAGTCTGATCTCTACCCTGGTTCCTGTACATATATATGTCTACCCCCGAAGAAAGAAGTAGTCACAAATAGATTTTCCTTTTCCACTTTTGTTTAAGTTTTTTGTGTTTGTGGAAGTTTAGTTTTATGTTCCGATTGGGCGGTGTGGTCGTTCAGCAACAAAGCCCTCATGAAAATATTAAATAATTAAAATAAAAAATACTGCTTATACTTCAATTTCTAGAAAAATATGCTGTGACTGACAGGCGTGCGGCGCGCCGCCCGCTTGTCACTCACAGCCGCGGCGCCGCCGGCGTATAGAAGCGGTGACATTTTCTTGCGGTTTGTTCACGCAGCCTCAAAAATGCGACGTGTGTCCGACATTTTAGCCACACCTGGACCGATATTCTAAAGTTTCCTTTATCACATAAATGCTCAGATAATAATGCCACCAGTGGTTAGGTACTACCGTTTTCGCGTAAATCAAACTAGATTTATGACGTTCCAAAATGATTATTTTGATTTCATGATATATAAAAGAAATGTTTAAGTTTGAAGTTTGCATTAGGTGACCTAGAAAAATTAAACGATCTACGTTACAAAGTTTTTATTTTACGGCCGTCATATAATCGTTAACGCTATTGCGGAAGCCAGGGTGTAGCAAACGTCGTCTAGGAATTCAGACAATAAACTTTACAAGTAACGTTTTGGGAAATTAATTTAGGGAGTTTCTACCTAAAAAGGGTTTATAAAGTCTAGACACAGATTGTTTAAGTGTTCCACACCTAAGTCGAAATCACAGAGTATTTTTGTATATATACCTACCGGAGAGTCGAAATGTAGACGAAATAAATGGACGCTGTCCTTAGTGGTCTAATAGACTCCTACAATATCTGAGCTGTTGAGAAAAATACAACTTTTAATACGTTCGTGACATTTAGCTGAGTTTTCAATATAAACAATTATTTCCATTTCTACTTTTCCCGGCCTGTAATTTAGTTTCAATAGGTTCAATAGGTCCAACTTCGACAAAGAGGTCAACCGACGAATTCAACTCGGATGGGCAGCGTTTGGGAAACTTCGTCATATCTTCTCGTCGGAGATACCGCAGAGCCTCAAGACGAAAGTCTACAATCAGTGCGTGTTGCCAGTGATGGCATATGGCACTGAGACTTGGTCGTTAACTATTGGCCTCATACACAAGCTCAAAATCGCGCAACTGGCTATGGCCAGAGCTATGCTAGGAGTTTCACTACGTCATAAGATCCGAAATGAGGAAATTCGTAGAAGAACCAAGGTCACCGACATAGCTCTCAGAATTAGCAAGTTGAAGTGGCAGTGGGCAGGCCATATAGCTCGCAGAACCGATAACCGTTGGGGAGTAAAGGTTCTCGAATGGCGACCACGAACCGGGCGACGCAGTGTTGGAAGGCCCCCCACCCGATGGACCGACGACATTGTGAAGGTTGCGGGAAGTCTGTGGATGGAGAAGGCTCAAGACCGTTCGTCGTGGAACTCTTTAGGGGAGGCCTATGTCCAGCAGTGGACTTCTACAGGCTGATGATGATGATGATAAATTTAGTTTAGATTCACTGTCGAAGCAACATTGATTAAATAAAGTAACTAATTGGATACGGAACCCTTAGTGTGCGAGTTCAACTCACACTTGGTGAACCTATTCTTTATTAGAAAAGTTTAGTATCTGAAAAAATACTGGTAAGAACGTAAGGCAATATTAAAATGAAGAGTATCTAATTTAATATTGGTTGAAGATAGATAATTAAAAAAAGCTGTTCAAAATCTTGTTTTCCGTACTATGAGTAGGACTGAACACGCTGTATAATACATATAAGAATAAAACTGCCCAAAAATTTGTTACAATCTCTCGTGGAGGTATGAAAAAAACATATGACACGATCTTGTGCTCTTATGCACGACAAATATCTTTTCTGTAATCACCCTCTGACTAACCTACTTTTGATGACGAAAAATACCATAAAAAACTGACTAACGATATAACATTTGTCACTTGAACAAAGAGGCGATTGGGATAGAAAGCCATGGACAGCCACTGTGAAGAAATAGCTGAATACTTATCGATGCGAATGAGTTGGCTGTTATTGTTTGTTATGTACCTAAAGGAGTGTCCACACTGGTAATTGCGCCGCGAATGCACCGCTCCGGCTCAGTTACGCGAGCCTCTTTACGAAAAGGTTGGTTTACAAAAACACGCGCGCAGCTCGCGTGCTGCTTGCGAGCTATTACAGTAACTGCGTACACATATGCGAATGAGGATGCTCTGTAACGCCTCTCCCACTCATATCGCTGTAAATTGGTGCACTAAAGTAATAGTTGTTAATTTTTATAGACTAGATGAACAACTAGTAGGGCACCCCGAACTGAGATCTCGTCTTTCCTAAAACACCCTATTTTATTTAACTGTCTGACTTTTTTTTAAACCCCCTTTTGGACCAAGCTTAGCAAACCCTTGGCCGATTTTACTCATAACCAGCAAATCAACCAGACCAGCAATTCTTGATAGTTAACCTATTGACATACTAAATACCATGCTTGAACAAATATACACACAAACATATGCAACGCCAGATAGCGTTCCCCTTTGAAGCCGTAAACATGGCTTGTGGCTATTATTTTCACACCAAGATCAAAAGCAGGCAACTTACTTAGTTGAATATTCTAAGAGGAAGCTCGAATAAATTCGTAAGCCAATGAGCGTGACAGTAAGAATAAGGAAAGCCTGGCTTGTATCGACATGAGTGGAGTTAGAGGGGAATTTAAAAAATTGCAATTTCTATGTCAACCAAGTGTCAGTGCACTTTAGTGCAGTGAAAAAATGATTGCCATGCAGAGAAACGTCATTCTTGGACTAATAAATATGTCTTATACTAGCTTCCGTTCGCGGCTTCGCTCGCGTGGTACCTACATCAAAAGTAGCCTATATGCTATTCCAGGCTATAATCTATCTCTGTACCAAATTTCATCCAAATCCGTTCGGCCGTTTGGGCGTGATTGAACAACAAACATCCAAACATCCTCACAAACTTTAATAATAATATTAGTAGGATTCCAATCATTATGCGCACCTATAACTTTACCAAATAGTTTTTAGATATTACTATTTTCGTTGTATGTATCTCAAAAACAATACGGCCTAGACTAAAATAAAAATCGTTTTGGAATTTGTGAACAAAGCTCTTACTTATAACAACACATTTCATGTATTTGTATTTATTACTTTTTTAAACCAAGGGGTTTTTCAAAGAAATAAGCTAGACCCATCAACCCTGTGTCCAACAGCTACAACTAGTAAAGTACGCGCTGTAACTGAATGACCAAATGCTGGTCATTGAACTCTTTCTCATAATTCTGCTTCCATTCCAGGTTTTCAGTTCAGTTTCCCTCTTCAAATAATAAGCATTGGACTGATATTGCAAATTAGCTTCCACGTCACGTCTAGCCGTTGTCTGGAGGCCACTGTCGACTAATGTGTCGGTGTCTAGAACAATAAGTTATATTCTGTTTTTTTCCTATGGGCACCGATTCGACAAGAAAATTCATTTTGCCTCTACTATAACAGACGAGTGTGCAAATATCAAAAATAAAATTCTTCCTATGTAACTGGTTACGAAAATTGGTGTGTCTAAAGGGATTTTTCACAAGATTTTTCTACTTTTTAGATTTTTTTTATTACTTTGTATTTGTTTGATTCACTTTTAATTTAATGTGAGATTAGAAAGCAATTGTGAAGTCTCTTTTCTAGCACGATGTGGCTGTAGTGGCTGCTTCATTACAAATATTTCAGTCAAACACATCACTTCCCGCGACGTAAAAGAACACGTTCAACGACCGTGCCGCAGCGCTCCAGTCGACAATGTGCCTAATTCTCTTTAACTATATCTACTGAAATTAATTCATGCAAATTAGAGTCGTCTAAAGCGAGCCTAATCTTATCGTTCGCATAATTGCAAAGGCGACGCAAATAGGGCATTATTTTTTTGGCGGATATTTAATTTGGCCTCTTGCCAATTAGAGATTCGCTCTTTTGAATAAAGGTTTTAAGTAGCGCGTGGGCTAATTCTAATTCTAAAATTCCCGTGGGGTGTTTTGTGCATTGTGCCCCTAATTTACTACCCCAGCCAGTCCAGCTCCTTAGCGCATGGGGTGTAAACATATCAAATACTTAGGTATCAGCTGGTAAGAGTACCTACTATTACTCCTAGTACTATCCCGGTCCGATATTGATTTCGATTTCAGCCGCAAATGAGCCATGAATCGTTACACTGGTGTAGCCATTATAAAATTTAAAACAGTGTTAATTATTATAAAATTAAGGTTATCAAAAACTATGTAATTAATATTTATATTTGCGGGGTAATTAATATTTTTTACAAATTAAAATTGTAAAAAATATTAATTACCCCGCTTAAACCATTATCTATTTTGATGAAACTATTTCAGGGTTTGAAAATAATTCTGTTTATTACTGTAGGAATAACAAGTAACCTACATAATTTTTCTTTGTAATTGCTGTTTGTGTAACATATCCACCTTATTATTTCAATTACGTGATGTAGTTTATGTTTTTGCTTGTACAATGTACGGTACAGACGGCTACATTATCTATGTTACCGAAATGCTAATTATTTCCCCAAAATTTTCAAATATCAACGGAGAAGAATTGAAGTGGAAGGACTTACCTTTGTCGCGCGTCTAGTTAGGAGCAAATTGACGAAATATCCGCAAATTTTTGTGTTTTTGGCACTGCCTACACTCACATTTCAAAAGGACACAATTGTACACAGTTTTCACTCAGTATCAGATCACAAACGACAGTATTTCTGTATTTTTCGCGTTTATGAATGTTTGTTCGTAGTTAGGTAATTAGCGCATACGAGTATAATAATGGCTATCTTCGATTGTCATCAGCGGTGAGCGGCGCGGAGGCACAGGGCGTGCCGCATCATTTTCTCACGCAGTGTCGAGAAAGAGTTAGACAGAGACAGGAATAGGGTAACGCATAAGTGCGTAAGGGAAATTATTATTGTCACTGTACCATCTAATTTCACCATCTAAGTCACGGCTGTTCCTTTCATGTTAGCCTCTGGGGATGTTATGAAACCTAAGTTGAATGTAAAAAAAACTTTCTATAATTAAAGTAAGGCCACATTAAAAGGCCACATTTGATGTCTGTCAGTCTTAGCTTCATAGTGAGGTGACCTGCTTAAAATTATCGATAAACTGAATGAATCGATATGGTTTTCAAACATCAGTGAATCGAATGCAGTTCATCATCTTCCTGCCCTTATCCCACATCATGTGGGGTCGGCACAACATGTATTCTTCTTCCATTTCCCTCTATCTGTCATCATCTCAGCACTCACTCCTTTCTTCACCATATCCATTTTAACACAGTCCATCCATCTTTTCTTTGGCCTACCTCTACTTCTACATCCATCCACATTCATATCTAGTGAATCAAATGCAGTTATTGTGAAAAAATAAAATAACATCAATTCTTTAAAAATCACTTATTGCTTATGTAGAGTAACTTTATTTGATTGAATCCCATTACAATCCCTCTGTCCAATTATTAAATTATATCGTCATTTTAAGAAAAAAGCAAGTAGGTAGGTATATTCCTTATTATTCCTTTATAATATTCTAATAAATATATTTTTAATATCTGAGAAAATTCGTCCAATTGTGCCGTTATAATATTGAGAAAATAAATCATATTGTGTGGCCGCCGCCGTTATAAGTTTATTTTGATGAAGTGTCAAATGCACGTCAAAAGTGGCTTCTAAGCGTGGCCGCACTGTAGAAAGATTTTTTAGAATTTCGTACTGCTCTACCTAAATTACAACAACGACTGTTTTAGACATACTTTTTTCTTCGTTTCTTAATTAGAAAAATATTACTTAGGTTGGTTTTTCAGAAAACTTGAATACTTGTTGTTGCAAATTAACTAGTGGTTCGCCCCAAACTGAGATCTTGCGATGTCCAATAAAAGTATACATAGGTACAAACATACAACGCCGATCGTCCAAGTTGTTTGAGAGATCTTTACTCGCTTCGATCGATCGATCAATATATTTCATTTCCAGGAAACTGTTATTTCAGTCTAGTTTCTAATCTATAGAATATGATTATAATTGTATAGAAGGATAGGATAGGAAGCACAGGATAGGTAGTTATCTCCTGTACCTACTTAAATCTTTGAGGCTACAATCTTTAAGTGAACAAAATGAAATAAATGGAGCCAATAGGTACATAACATGATGAATAAATAAATAAATAAAAATTCCGGACATATTCACACGGTCAACTGATACCAAACTAGGCACAGCCTGTACTATGGGTACCAGAGACTGATATACATAATAGATAAATATTTAACATCCAGACCAGACACAGAACCAACATCTGTATCACACAAATATTTGTCCAGTGCGGGGATCGAACCCGCAACCTCTAGCGCAGTCAAAATATAACATTCATCCTACTAATATTATAAATGCGAATGTTTCTTAGGATGTTTGGATGTTTGTTGTTCAATCACACCGTAACGGCTCAACCGATTTCGATGAAACTTGGAATAGATGGAGCTTTTTACCTATAATAGCATATAGGCTATTTATGTAGGTACCTCGTGAGCGAAGCCGCGGGCAGTAGCTAGTAATGAATAATATAGCTGCTCAAATAAACGAGGGTAATTATTTTCCACCATTTCCGCCTACACAGCAGACTGTACCCAAATTTAATTATGAGCATCATTGTTGCCTCGAAACACATTCATAATTGTCTTCGAGTATCAAACTTACCCTTAATTTACGCGGGATATTTACCGCGTGAGTCCGTAATGACTTTGAGAAACTTTGTGCTCTACATTCATGAAATTCATTGTTTACTGGTTCATTTGGAAGATATATGTATAAATCTGGAAACCGAACACCCTTTACGTTCTTATATTTAGGACTAACTATAGGCAAAATGCATTTGTTTATAGAGCTTCTTGCTCTTTTAGTTAATTAGTAAATGTAAACAGTGAGGTATACTTATTTCTCACCAGTACAACTAAGCTCAGAGGCTTACTTAGTGATAATTTTTTTAAAGTGTAAGCTAACTTTATTATTTAACCTTTTTAATTTATTTTTTGTTGTTTTTTCACTATGTTTCTTTTAATTGTATTTATATTGTTTTCAATAAGTCGTCAACTTACTTTGTATCATGTAATTTTTAAGTACCTATCTGCGGAAACTTGTAATTAGCCGTCAACAAATATGCACTGGTCTTCCCAGGCATGTTCTATTAGGTATTTATATTTTTTATCTAATGTTGTGTAAACCTAGCTGTAAGTTTCTCCTAAAATTTAGAAAATAAAATCTAATTTGCGGGATTCCAGTAAATGGAGATTCGTCGTAGCTCTCTTTGGGGCCTATGTCCAACAGTAGACTTCTACAGGTTGATGATGATGGTGATATAACCTTCCTTAAGTTATCGTGATAGCGTATACCTACTTATACACAACTTACACCTTTATAACCATCGTCATCGTCAGCTGTAAGACATTCTAAACTATAAGTATAATTCTAGTATTTTGTGTAGTGTGTGTAATGTACTCAATTATTTATATATCATTTTCATCGTAATGGTTGCAACTTGATTGGTTCTTTGTGAATCTCTACCCAGACAATGCAATGACAAACGGTTTTGTGCTTCCTCCATCCTGTGACAATAAGCTTGATATATATGGTTGAAATTATTTATTTTCAGATTCAAAAGTTATATTCCAAAATATGGTGAACTCTTCACTGCATAAACACCTAAACGGTTTAGGACTCATATCAGAAATCCATTCTGCTCTACTGTAATCTGTTGAGGAGTTCTGTTTAACACCTTCGGTTTATCTACGAGTTGAATTAATCAGTAAAAGTATTTATTCATTCGAAACAATGTCCTGTAGCACACTTAGCCTTTTGAACAGATAACGCATCGCTGAAATGGACTCTCAATTACTTGACGTCGAATAAATGAGTATCGACAAAGTGGCTTTCTGACGCCAGTTCTAAACCCCACCTAAGTATATTTGCCGAATTACTTTTTCAACCTTTCAGTATTGATCCTACAAACGATGCAATACACATCCGGTCGATGCTTATAAAACTACTCTTAGAAAAGCTTTGGCAAATAACAAAGAAGTTGCGGTAGGTACCTAACTGACTTGAACTGCTGAAGATTGCTTCCTTCCGACCAGCAACTACGAGTCTCTGTAGAGCTATAAAAGTTATACAACTCCGGCACTAGATAAAATGCGTTATAAGTTGTGAAGTGTGAAGGCTCGGGAAATTTTGAGGGGAAATTTCAAAGCGCTGCGAATAATGACACTTCAGCAATTTTTTTCGTTTTACCGGTTAACGGTTCCCCTTTCAGGATAGCATACATATTAATTATTAATCACCTTGTTGCAACTGGTTGTATTGTTTCGGAAGGTTCCTTTATATGGTACCGATCTCTGTAGACAATAAAATATTATTGAGTCAGAATGCTACGGTTAGGCACTATGATTAATTAATGGAATAATCGTATGGGATTTTATTTAAACTAATTTTACAAAAACATCAAATATCTAAAATATAATGAAACGCCAAATATTCCTTGTAATGGCGAGTACTATTTAAATGGGTGTTTTATTAGATATTCATAAGCGTTCCGATAATACATGAAATGAATAAATAATATCATCTCAATTAATTGAAAGGCAGCGTCTGACTGTATGTACCTACTTAGATATACCTACCAATTGTTAACTCGTATTCAACGTGTTTCAACAACGATATTTTATGCAATTTTGACAATTGGGATTTGGTATAATATGATTTAATAGGTTAGGTAGAGATTATTTTGCTATCGCTCTGTTCACTGTAGCTCGAGAAAACATTTCATGTAATTAGGTAGGGAAGTACTTGAAAATGGATTTTTGGTATATAAAGCTAATAACCTCTCCCGCACGCGAAGCCATAGGTAAATACAACATTTAAATATTTCCTAGAGATCACGTACACAATTTAAATTTCTCTTTGAATACTGGGCCAGCGTGGTTTAGAATAATTTTCAATTCTATACCCGACCTAAGCTTCAGTTAACACGTAGAGTGTTTGTAATAAAATCAATGTGTGCGGTAGACCCGAAGACAGATCCTTTTAGGCAGAAAATTGAGTTACTTCAAACGTTAAACTATGTTGAACTCAAGGTTGAATAACAAATGTTATATCTTTTTTTCTGTTTCTACTAAGAACACAAGCCGTCCTTACAAGATTATGTTCAGACCACATTTCCTCCAGAAGAGTACAAGAAAGTAGTATAAGATGAAAAGGTGATAAGTCCCAGCTAAAAATTACAATTACGCTAAATAAATATATTCGCCGGCCTAGCGTACCTGCCGAAGCACAAAATCGCTCAGCTACCATACCACTAGCGGTCATCCACCCAATAGTTTTCTATATGGTGGATGAACGCTAGTGGTATGTTATGGTACTACAAAACAATCAAGTTATACCCGCTTATACCTAATCCCTCGGTGACCATCTATTCGAGGAGGGTAAATTGAAAACCAGCGCTGCATGCAATGCATGCAGCAAATGCTGAATTTACTCCCATTGCCATTTTATTATTATTTTTTTGTGTATCCTGGTCTTTTTTAATATTTGTACTTAAAGGCAATAAATGATATTTTTTTATTTTAAGTTCGTGACCATTTTGTTTAACCTTCCGATGCCGATATTGTCAAAAACTCTGTTTTCACCACTTATTTTAAGACGTACCTATAGGTTGCAATTCGCGGTCATTACGACATTTTTGTATAAGATTTATGCTTAGCACCATATGAAATAAACGAGTCACAAGATATGAAAGCGATTCAAAGAAGCTCGCTCTTTTCATAAAAGGGTAAACATAATTATTCAAAGTTTCCAAATGAGATCTCATTTATATTATTTAAGACAGATTTTTACATTTTACTTTTTAGGAATCGGAAGTTTATAAGACTATTATAAATAATATTTTAAAAAGACTATCATGAATTTAAATAAGGCTTATCGCCTTAATTATCTTATATACTTCCGAGATTAGATATTCGGCCGGAAGATTTTATCCGTTACCGTACGTGCTCAAACATCATCTTCAGTCCTTTATGTGCGGAACGAGGCAATTAGTATAATTTGCCGCAAATAATGGTTCAGTGCCTTTGTGGAAGCCTTTTGATTATAGCTCGTGACATTTTCTAACCGAGAGTGTATGCAGCGGAAGTAAAAAAACTTCTTTTCTCTTTAAACAATTGCAACGGTGTTATTAGAAAACGGCTGCTTATTAGAATTTTTAATATCCCAAGCACTGCTTGCGTAGCTAGTAAATACCTATATTTAGCAGTGTAAGACATCTACGGGTAGTAATGGAGGGGCCTATTCTTCAGTCGGGCCACCACGGCTATCATGTATACAAGGTAATTCATAACATGTATACCATCCCGAAAGGGGGTTATTCCATCAACAAAAAGAAATAATATTAGCGAAAAGAAACATCCATATTTTCATTTTTTCACAAACTTTCTCAAATCAGCTGTTTTTGGTATTTTTATCATATTTATAACTAATTACAAAACGTAGAAGGAGTTCGGAATCAAGATTGCTACATAAAACAGCTGATTCATTGAGTTTGAGCTCATTTGACTCCAAAACAGCTGATTTCAGCCGAGTTTTTTCAATGAAAAATGTCGAATTTCCAAAAATCTTAGAACAAACTTTATTACTAACTAGCTGTCCCGCTCGCCACTTAATCCGCGTTTGTATATACTTACCTAGACTATTATCCATTATCCTTGTCAAAGTACTAACACTTTTTTTTCAGCTACTTACCTATTTCTACCTACCATCATCGTCCCTGTAACCGTCACAGTCCCCTAACCGTCACCGTCGCGACGCCTTCACCGTCACCATCACCGCTCCATCATCGTCCCGTCACAGTCCCGTCCCCGTCCCGTCACAGTCCCGTCACCGTCCCGTCACCATCCGTATACGTGTATTGTATAGCATTTAACACTATTAACCAGAATCCCAATTTTCATGTTTCTAACATAAAAAACATGGGACTTTTAAAGAACCTTTCAACCCCCACTCCACCCTTTAGGGTGAGTTTTCATAAAATCCTTTTGCTATCATATGTCTAGGTACACCCTCTGGAAAACCTACCAGACTCCTCGGCCCAGTAGTTTCCGAGCTTTCGTCATGAATCAATCAGTAAGTGTAATACTCCTTTATATAATAGATTAAAATAATATTAATAAATATCCGGACATATTCACACGGTCAACTGATCCCAAACTAGGCATAGCCTGTACTATGGGTACCAGAGACTGATATACATAATAGATATATATTTAACACCCAGACACAGAACAAACATCTGTGTTAGTCACAAATGTTTGTCCAGTGCGGGAATCGAACCCGCGAGCTCTAGCGCAGAAGGCAGAGTTACTACTAACTGAGCTATGAGGCCTGAGATTGGTTGTAGTATACAACCAATTATGTAGAATATCCCTTTCGGGATAGCATACATATTATGAATCACCTTGTATTTTAATAGATTGGATAATTTTCACTAAACCGCAACTTATATTTTTTTAAGTTAAATAAATGTCAAAGTCAAAGTCAAAGTCAAAGTCAAAGTCAAAGTCAAAGTCAAAGTCAAAGTCAAAGTCAAAGTCAAAGTCAAAGTCAAAGTCAAAAGGCATTTATTTCAATAAAATCACTAGGATCACTTTGAAACGTCTTAGAAACTAGGTGAAGCTATGCCTGTTCCTCGCGACCAAGCCTATAAGAATCACGCAACAAACACGGCTTGGTGCCTTTCATTTTTTTCGATGATCCTTTTTCACAAAATGGAATTCAAAGCTTCAGTGTGGTGCCGATCGAACTAGGTGAGGCTCAAAAGAAAAGTAATCTAATTATAATCCCTAATAAATAAGAGCTTATAAAAATGTGAAAAAAAAGAAGACAAATGTGAGCTTCAACAAATGATCTAAGGGCAGCACACGCTACACTTGATGAAATATGTACCTATAAAATTGAATAATACTTAAAATATGATGCAAGCAAAAACTGTAAAGACACTGCAAAATGGCATTTTAGCTGTCGAGGGGCAGAGCGACTTCAGGCCATGCGGTTTTATCATTTATAGGTATAATCATTTAGTTTATAGTTTATTATTAGTATTCTGATTATGCTTGGATGCGGTATAACAAACATTATTATGCATGCAGGTACTTTAAGTACTTTATCGAGACTCATTACAGTTGAACGCAATGCAAGAACACGCACGCACTTGCATAAGCAAGCTTGCGCATAAAAAGAGACTTTTGGCATCCTTTCACCACACTGGTTCTCTCAAAATAGGTATGTAATTAGGATCGTTGTATGGTCGTTAGCCTGGGCACAGACATAAAGGACAATGAATAACTTTTTACAACAAACTATAATATATCTGACTTTTTGGGTGAATTCTTGCAGTATATTTTATTCCCGTGATTAAAACCTATTGAGTTAAAACTTTTCATTTCCGTGAAGTTTCAAATGGCAATACATTATTATGGTTACAGCCAAAGATCACAAGCTGATCTGATGATGGAGTCACGAGCTTCCCACCGAACTTTTACAGGCTATGCCTAGTTTGGGATCAGTTGACTGTGTGTGATATGTCCGGAACATTTAAAAAATATTTTAAAAAATTTTAAAAAAAAAGAACTCTCACAAATAATAGTTTATTTTCTGTTTTTAGGATTATTTCAATTAGCTTAATGTTCTATTGATAGGTAATCAAAAATACATCTTATTTAATTAAAGCTCTTTTATTAAGGTATTTAAAATAAAAACTTTTTTACTGCCTTTGTTTATGCGCTGAAGTAAGTTTGAAGTAAGTTTTGGCCATACACAACGATGAGACAAAATCGTGTAACAATTTACTTTAGATCGACCTTTGAAGCGCAAGACGAAATGATAGACCTCTTGGTGACCAAGAAGGACCTAGAAGCACAACGACAAATGTGAAGAGGCGCTGAGTAATTTCCATTTATATTATTATTTCCCGCTTACTTGCTAGGGAACTTTCTAAGAGGCACTATAGGATTAATTCAATTGTGACTCACAATAAAATGAAAATGTAAAGCGAAAAATTGAGAAACAAACAATGTCGCTATCCAATGCTCGCGATGCACCGAATGAGATTCAAAAATTCAAATTCCGTCGGCAATGTAAATCCTAGCGGGAAACATTCGCGTCCCGTATTCAAGTGGAATGACTTATTCATCGGCTGTGCGTTGCGTGGCGGCGAGTAATGGTCAGAAAAGTTGATGGATAAACTCCACACTGTATAATGTACAGGGTGAGGCAAAATGTTAAATAATAATAATAACTATTCCGGACATATCACACACGGTCAACTGATCCAAATCTAGGCATAGCCTGTACTATGGGTACCAGAGACTGATATACATAATAGATATATATTTAACACCCAGACACAGAACAAACATCTGTGTTAGTCACAAATGTTTGTCCAGTGCGGGAATCGAACCCGCAACCTCTAGCGCAGAAGGCAGAGTTACTACCAACTGAGCTATGAGGCTAAATAGTTTTTTTTGTTTTTTATACTACTGAGGTGGCAAACAAGCATACGGCCCACCTGTTGGTAAGCGGTTACCGTAGCCTATGAGCGCTTGCAATACCAAAGGCATCACGCACGCGTTGCCGACCCCGAACCCCCCTCCCCCTAAAGACCTCTGGCAACCTTACTCACCGCATGAACACAACACTATTTGAAACAAATAATGGTATTTGTCTGCGATCTTCTGTAAGGCGGAGCTACCTCCCAAGGCGGAGGTACCTCTCCAGGCGGGCAGCTCCAATTTAGAACGAGAAAATCTCGCTATGCCCTACCTCCTCCTAAAATCCTCCTATCTATTATGTATATCAGTCTAATAGTACAGGCTATGCCTAGTTTGGGATTAGCAGAACGGGTGCGATATTGAAATGTCCGGGATAAAATAAAGAAAAGGAACCTCTTCTTTTATAGTAAGAAGAATGTTTTGATCTTAGGAAAGATGATGTCAATTTTGAAAAAATACCCTCAAATTTTGAAGAACCGATATAACGACAACAAAAACCAATGTAAAGTAATATAATGTTCCGTGCAAGTTTTGGAAAACGAAACACTTTAGTTAATGCTAAAACTGGATGTTCAGGTTTTTTCCTAAAGCAGCCATGTATAAAGAACGAGGCAAAGACAATTTTTTTTTAATAGGTATGTGCTAACTAATCTTAAGATTTGGCAAAATCGCAAGAAATCATTTTCTATACATTTTCTATGAATCGCCATACCATTATGAGTTACGAAGGCTATTTTTGTGTGTAGCTAAAGCCTTCCTTGCAAAATGTTAAAATGAAAAAATTACGTTACTTTTTGTTTGTATCTTGGGTTTTTCCGTGTTATGTCAAACCTACTACGACTGTCCTAGTGCCGTAAGAATCTTACGGCACTAGGACAGTCGATCCCATAAAGCATTAATTCAAATTTGAAACAGTCGAACATAATTTACGAAAAAAAAAAAGATTTTCCGTGTAATTCGTTTTAGTTAGATATTATTTTATAGGCCATGGCATGATGACCTATGATAACTTTAAACTGACCAGAAAACACGGTGTACCTATGAGTATTTGCAGGGAAACTACAAAAACAGACCAAAAAAGCACGCATTATTTAAGTAACGAGCACCGTCAAAAACCCAACATAAAGTTCGGGAACCCTTGCAAATGGACGTCCGAACACGCACCGGACCTACATGATTTAGTCGGCTAAAGTGTCTTACTGTGTGAAATGTTACCCAACTTGTCTACGCACTACGAATACTGAATGCCAATATAAATGTTGTTTTTCATATTCCGGTTTTATGACTACCAAGCGGACGAATCTTACAAAGTACGCTTCGCTCATCACATCACGCGGCTACGCAAAGCTGACTTTATCACTATAGTGATAGTGGCTTCGCTCGCGCGTTACACGGACAAAAAGTAGCCTATATCCTTCCTCAGGGTTCAGGCTATCTTCATATAATTTTTTTATCAAGATCTGATAACCCGTTTAGTCATGAAAACCAAACAGACAGAGTTACTTTCGTCCTACTTATGATGTGATAAATACATAACAATGAACTAAGCGCAGCGGCACTGATAGTAGATGATAATACCTGCTACCTACCATTCCATGGCGAGACCATCAAAAATGGTATCATATTCTTAATCGAGATATTCAATCAGCCCCGAGTATGCATACATCTATAAATACATCTTCTACGTGCAATTCAATTATTTTCTCAAAGTGCTCTTCACTTGATTCACTACCAATAACTACGCATGACTAATTATGTCGAAAGCTACGTAGCATACTCGCACAATGTTACTTTTAAGTGAGTGGAATACAAAATGTGGATTCAAATTGGTTTAAGTACGACATATATACATCTAGCCTATATTAAACGATAAATAAACTGTGAATCCTAGATTACTGAAATAAATAAATAAACTTCTATCTTAGGAACAAACTATGATGAGCATTGATAACACGATGCCGCTCTAGATATGCACCAGATGAGAGCAAAAAACGCCGCTGTTGCTGAAATTTGATATTTTCCGCTAGATATACACTTAATATCAGCAACTTTCAATAGAGGGTTGAAGTTTCACAGTTCGTTCGTAGCTTCGCTTGAATTACCACTATAAATCATGCCTAAGCAAGTTTTTTCTTAGAACGGTCGCAAATTAACGACCTTTAGGTAATAAGTTTTAGTACCATGTTAATCCGAAAGTTTATGACGCAATTCTCGCATAGGAACGTAGTGTGATAATGTTCTATTACATGTAGTGGAAGGATAAAGGATCGGCCAGGGCCCGGGACCGATTTACAAATAACCCGTCAAAAATTGCTATATACCGGTACTATAAACCGGTTTATCGCATTTTTCGTTAAGACCACTATCAAACCTTACATAATAACGTACAATCGTTAAATCAATTTTGTTCTTAACCGGTTAGTAGAACTATAAAATTGCTGCTTCATTATCCCTTGTAAAGGAGGTTTAGGTACCTAGAACAAAGCCGATTAATAAATTTATTTGCGTAACCAGTTTGTACATAAATTATTTGACTAGTACCTGCTAGTCAAATATATAGGTACACTAGTGTTTGACGTACGATCTTTTATTGAATTGAGAATTCTGCAAATTTATACAGAACAAAAGTGACGTCTAAAATAAAAGCAAATTCACTTCATTGCAGTCAAGGGTGAGGGATCGCTCCCAAATGCCATAAAAATGGTCCACATACCTTTCAGTCAGATCAAAGATCGCATAACTCAAAGGCTCCTAAAATATATTATTAACTTCACACCAGTATGTACACAGGATATAAATATCTACGTTGCTACTACGTACACTGTGCATATACCTAATAAAAAATAATCACATGGTTTTTCCTGCCACAAAGATATGACTATATGGGTCAGACGATTCAACTAGGTAGGTCCAATTTTGACAAAAAATTTCGTCAGCTGATTCCAAACTAGGCATACCCTGTACTATGGGAACCAGACACTGATATACATAATAGGTAGATAAATATTTAACACTCAGACACAGAACAAACATCTGTGTTGATCACACAAATGTTTCTTCAGTGCGGGATCGAACACGTCACCTGTAGCGCAGAAGGCAGAATTACTACCAAATGAGCTATGCCTGTCAAACAATTGTCCTTATACAACGTACTCTTACTTAGTACTCTCAAAGTCATGCCCACTGCATGACTCCATTTCACTCCACTACACTCTCCATTGGCTACAGCATTTGATGATGATAATGATGCAATGATAAGCAATTTTCCCTGCCTTGCTGTATTGCGCAACGCGTAGCGACCAGTCGCTAAATAATGCTCCTCACGCGATTGCAACAGCTGGGATGCATCCAAGTAGTTAGTTTATTCTGTGTTCAGATATTGGACAAAACCTTATGACTTTTACTGCAATCGCTATTTACCTACTTATTACCTACTACTTACTTAGTTACACATAGCGTTTTATTTTTTATTTTTATACTACTGAAGGCGCAAACAAGCATACGGCCCACCTGTTGGTAAGCGTTTACCGTAGCCTATGAGCGCTTGCAATACCAGAGGCATCACGCACGCGTTGCCGACCCCGAACCCCCTCCCCCCCTAAAGAGCTCTGGCAACCTTACTCATCGCAGGAACACAACACTATTTGAAACAAATAATGTTATTTGGCTGCGATCTTTTGTAAGGCGAAGGTA
Source organism: Anticlea derivata (assembly GCA_947579855.1). NCBI lineage: Eukaryota > Metazoa > Arthropoda > Insecta > Lepidoptera > Geometridae > Anticlea > Anticlea derivata. The sequence continues at coordinate 3,627,856 of OX388266.1, forward strand.
CCTACCCCCAGGCGGGCTGCTCCAATTCAGAACGAGAAAATCTCGCTGTGCCCTAGCTCCTCCTAAAAAAATTAGAAGAGCATTCAGAATTAGCAACATGAAGTGGCAGTTGGCCGGCCATATAGCTCGCAGAACTAGCAACGTACTAGTGTTTATAGGTTCCCGAATGGCGACCACGAACCGGACGACGAAATGTTTGAAGACCCGATGGACCAACGACATTATGAAGGTTGCAGGAAGTCGGAGTCGGTGTATGAACAGGGCTCAAGACCGTTCGTCGTGGAACTCTTTGGGGGAGGCCTATACCTATGCCGCAGTGGACATGTTTGCTTGTCGTGTTTCTGATTCTTTCTTGGTGATCCTGTATTAGGTCAGTGACCTGGACTATGACCGTCGTTGAAGGAATCAGTGAAACGATTAAAGTGCGCCTCTTAAAGGCTCCTTTCGTGCACAAGTGGACTCAATCAAGTGGATGATGATTTAGTTAAAATAATTTGTCTGTTGTTTTGTTGAAACTGCTTATTTTCTTTCTTTCTCACTTGCCTCATAGCTCAGTTGGTAGTAACTCTGCCTTCTGCGCTAGCGGTCGATTCCCGCACTGGACAAACATTTGTGAAAGAAAGAAAGATTTTTATTTCCCTTAAGAACCTGAACACATAAATAAAATAAAATAAATTAAATTCTAAATGATAAAAATATTGTGCGCAGCAGAGCTCTTGGGAAACATGGTCTTCGCTCAGCATTGTGCTGGATATACACTGATGTGTGCACCCAGCGCTGGTTTTCAGCGGAGACCATAGTAGTCACGTCACGACCTTCTAGAGGTGACTAAAAATAACAGTTAAGACATACAATAATTCTCAAAAGATAGGTACTGTCTATAATTTTAAACAGTTACTAATAATGTAATACAATAAATTACGTGGCTTGCGTGACGGTCGTCGTTGGACGTATCTGTAGCTAAGGTTATCGCGGAATAACAAGCATCTGTGACTAACACAGATGTTTGTTCTGTGTCTGGGTGTTAAATATATATCTAATATGTATATCAGTCTCTGGTACCCATAGTACAGGCTATGCCTAGTTTGGGATCAGTTGACCGTGTGTGATATATCCGGAATATTTATTTTTTTATTTCTATTTCTCGCTAAAAACATCGATTTAGTGACCGATTATCGGACGAGTGTTGCCTATTGCATGCAGCTCTATGCGCTACTCAGTTGGAATACTCACTGAGTAGCGACATTTCAGCCATATAAATTTGTAGATTTTATAAAACAACTGTTTTCAGAGTTTAAATAACAGTGATTAATTTTGGTAATTTTATTGTTTTATACCTGCTCGAACTAAAATTCGGAGCTAATAATAGCGCTTCCTAGAGCGAGCGATTTCGGAGTATTTTGTTTTATAGGTGCTACTGTAATGATTTTGAGGATCAAAGCTAAGCTTTATGTGTTTGAGAGAGCTAACAGTGTGCACTATCATTTATTTAAAGTCGTATTGGAAATATATATTCAATTGTTAAAATATTTAAGCTAGAACTCAAAATAGAGGTTGATTTTATTGCACCAGAATGTATATAACTTCATAATGGTAAAAAAGGCGCTACTTTTTTTACCACATACCGTACCTACTAGGTACAAAATTTGTACGAAAAACCCCGTCTTTGCTCTCACAGTGACAAAATTTGCCATTATATCGCGCTGAACTCTCAATATGTATCGACACTAAAATCAATAAAGACGGTCAAGTGCGAGAACTCGCGCCCTGGGGCTTCCGTACCAATGGTCATGGGTTTGAATCCCGGTGGTGCACCAATGGATTTAACAGACTGAAAATCCGTACACTTTGTCAGAAAATTATAATTTCAAGTGTAGGAATTGACAAACTTATATTTGCGGTCGCTCACGTAGTCATTGTATGGCATCGACCGCAAATATAACTTTGTTTCCTAAAAAACTTCGAAATTCCTCAGTTTCAGACTTTTCCTTTTAACTGTGTCACAAAAGCTCCTACCATTCCAAATTTCAGAATTGTGTGGTAACTGGAAGTACCCTAGAGGTTTTTGATTTTTGCCATTTCCATACAAAAATGATACATTCATTGCTATATCTTTTTGATGCATTAAGCTAGAGCTTTGATTTTTTTTCGGCACCATAAGCCCACAGACCTTAATAGGAGGTAAAAATTTCAAGTTGATACCTTTAGCCGTTTCTGAGAAAAATGGTCTTGACAGATAGACGGACAACAACGTGATTCTATAAGGGTTGCGTTTTTCCAAATGAGGTACGGAACCCTAAAAACACTATAATAATCCGCAGAAAACATTTCAATTGGACTATAGTAGAAGTTGATTCCTTCACCGACGGTCATATTCCCTTTTCAGGGTAACCATAAACCTCAAACTACTGACTGACCTAATACAGGATGACCGAGAAAGAATCAGTGACACGATATATATATTTCAAAGACAAAGCCCTTTGTCCGTGACCAACGGTAGACCTATCAACTCATCCCTCTAATGTACTCACCCTGCTTACTAAAGCTACATTAGGTGGTTAATCCTCTAATTTTCCTAGACCCGTCAAGATTCCCCTTCAACACAATAGGATAACCACAATACGGGGTGTGCACAAACAAAACGTGTGTAAAGATTAAGATTACCGTTACAAAGCTCCAGTGATAAAGGGTGTGTACGTACAGTCGGCCAACTAAGCTAGAAAACATAGATAATTCTGTTATTTAAAAAATCAATAACGAACGAAAAGTGTTCAGTAAAGAAAAGGAAAATCCCGCTAAAAACTTTAGTCATTGCTCCATTCAAGGCAATAATTTACACCGTACAATTTAAATTTTAATATGGACATAGTCTGAAATAAATGAATAATAATAATTAATGTTAATAAAGTACAATTTTTTACTATGTGTCGCCGAGGATATTGATATATTCAATATGAGTTTGACGAAATTCACAGATTATATGGTCATACAATTTTTGAGTATGACACAAAATATTGTGTAGTTTAGTAATTAAGTAGATATTTTTGTAGGCTTTTCACTGTCGCTTTGCAAACTGTCATGGCAATGTTAAATTTAATAAATAAATAAAATAAATTTGTTTGTAAGTAGAATATGTAGGATATTTTGTTTATCTCTGGAACAACAGAAACGATTCTAAAAAATATTTCACTAATAGAAAGTTAATATACCGTGGGAAAACGTTCTGACAATAATTCATTTGCTTAAAATCAAATTGACAATCTGCTTCTGTCGCCGACTGTACCTGCTACAGAAGCATTTAGGTACTTAGATAAGAAGCAAATCTTATTCAACAAGCTTCCATTATTATGTAGTACTTTGTAATGTTTGTTTTATGTACGTACACGTGTCTGTTGCAAGAAATAAGTAATAAAATGGTACAATGAGCGTGCTTCGTTCTCGTTATTATACTAGTGCTAAAGTGTGCTTTATATGGAATGTCATCAGTACCAAGTGAAGCATCTGGTCGTAATTTCATACAAATATAGTACCGCAACCAAATTTTAATTTCACTCATCGTAGATCAGTTCGATGTTGATTGACTTAGAATACCAGGGTTAATGTGAGTATCATTATTTGGGTGTATTTTTTAACTATCCCCTTATCTAGGGGAGATGAGGGTTCGATCCCGCCGGAGTCGAAAATTATTGAGATATTATAAAATATAAGGTTCGTATCTTAAAATATCGTGAGTGGAATTTTGAGGGAAAATTCATAATCAAACTCAATTAGTGGAGTGAAAACATTAATTGTGAGGTATCTGAAAGTACCCTAGCTAGAGGTTTTTTTTTGTCATTTCCATATTATTCCTTGCCAAATCTTTGTAATGCATCTTGTTAGTAACTTAATTTCTACATGGTCATAGACCTTTCAAATCAAAAATCAAATAGGTCCTGTACCTACAAATGGGTCATTCATTACAGACAAACTGACAGACAGACGACGGACGGAATATACTGGAGAAGAAAGGTACTATAAGGATTCCGTTTTTCCTGTTGTGGTACGGAACACAAAATATTAGGGTAACCAAGTTTATTCAGCTCTGAGCTAAACAAACAAAATTAGATTACCAATACAACTTTATGTACGTTTATCTCGCATACGTGTACCCGCCTTATCTTCCATCGCATAAGGTATAATTTCCATCTCCTGAAATAATGACGGCGATAACATTTGGATCGCGCGGCTCCGTGTAGATTAGTGCGTACGATAAGCCCTACCACCATCTCGTTTTGCTACATACATTCACTAAATTCAGCCCAAAAGGGAGCGACTACTCAATCCGGCTAGCTGTATTCAAACGGCATGCTTTATGTCCTTGATATGTCATATAAAAATCGTTTCAAAAATTCTTATACTGAATATATATATTCTGATACTGAAATAAAGTCACTTTTTAATTTGATTTACAGAAAGAAAATTAAAACGAATATAAGTAAATATTCACAAAATACACAAGAAAACGGTTGAGCTATCGAAAGACTGTTACAAACAATCTGTAGATAGCTCAATTGATCCAGATAACTACCAGTCGGAAGCGATCCCAAGACGCTGCTGGCGCAATTGCCACTCTCAACCCCAAAATTTCTAATTTGATATTTGAGAGTGTGCTATACCTATACCTCAACGATATCGCAAGCTACTAAAAGTCAATAACAAAATTAACTTTCGCGTCGCGGAGATCATTTTAAAACATAAGATGGCATATCACACACCGTTTGAACACGGCTTAACCAAATAACACCCTGATATCAGACAGACATTTTACCAAAATTGCTGCCGAAGACGTTTTTTAATTTCCTTCAAAATTCCTACGAAAACTGCTTTCAGGGTTTATAAATGAACTTGTGAAAATAGGACTCAATTTATATTAACACCGGATTGAACTGACGCAGTGTAATTGAACCGCCAGCGACGATAGTAGGGTCTTAGGTATCTACAATCTGTTCGTTTACGTCCTGGATAGGTAAGCCCTTAAGGATAAGAGTGCTCTTGAGACAGATATTGGAGGGAATACGGGCAGGAATCCTGAGGGTGGCATTCTGGGCGTAAGCGATTCTAACTAGATATTTAAAGACTTCACACAGCTTACTGGCTAAACGTGACCTGTCTGCCAAACATCTGTCTAAATTCCTGTACAGACAGTATTTCAAGGCGATCCCATCTCTTTCAGAACTCTATGGGCCTCCGCGGACCGATAGTAAAATTCGCTTCTTTTTGTTTTTTTTTCATAGCGCAGAGTAAAAATATGTTGCATAAATTCACTAAACAAGGGTAATATTCGTTTCGCTTGTTTTATTCGACAGCTGTTTATGCACAGTAATCAGTGGGTTTAGCGCTAAATAGCTTTAATACTCGTAAACAAGTAAGCAAATCCTTATACAGCGGTTTATTTACCTATTCGCTGAGCGATTAGAAAAAATCAATACTGTTTAAGTTATTTTTTTCCGTAATGTTTTCTGATCAGCTGTTTTTGGTCTTATTATCATCTTTATACCTCAGTATGTATTCATTAAACGTAAGACAAGTTTGATTACTACCCAAAACTGCTCAGTTATTGAATTTGAAACGATTTGACCAAAACAGCTGATACTCGTACAGCATAGAGTTTTGTCAAATTATTTGCCAATTGGGTGTACACCAAGCCCCTTTCGGGGTAGCATATACTTATATTATGAATCACCTTGTATAAGAAACTGGGGACAATCTCGAAAAACAATGTGTAGGCATATACTAAAGTTACTGCATCAGATTGGTCATGTATTTTAGGGAAGGAAGAACGCTTTTCTTTTCTTCAAATGTGATTGAGCCGGAAGAACTGAATACTGAGATCACTCAGATGAATCAGACTAAGATCCATTAGAATTAAATAATTTTGTGTTTATTTTTAATTATTAGCCATTTTTGTGAAAATATATCATTTTCTTTACATAATTACGTATTTTTATTCATTTCCAATAAAATAAAAATGCTAAATAATTTGGTCCGGTTTTGAAGTCAAAATGCTCTTTAGTGGCGCGTCCAGTTCTCGTTTGCCTAAGACACCAGCCAACACTAACAGGAAAAAAGGTCGGCATTCGGACCATTATCGCTACATCATAACGGGCCGAAATTGTGTCGGAATGTCCCACGCTATCTCATGGGACCACCTTATCAAAAACTCTGTACCTACGGCGAAAACTTCATTTGTTTTTTATTGCCCTATTTTTTAGGGTTCCAAACCCCGTCAGGAAAAAACGGAACCCATATACGATCACTTTGTTGTCTGTCTATCAACCTGTCCGTCTGTCTGTCGTCCCTTTTTCTCAGGAACGGCTGAAGGTATCAACTTGAAAATTATACCAAAAATACAGCTTATTGCCCCCTAAAAATCAAGCTTCTAACTCAATGCATTAAAAAGCTATGGCAATGGGTGTCTAATTATTGCATGGTAATGGCAAAAATGAAAAACCTCTAGGTTATTTCCAGTAAACTCACAATTCTGAAATTTCGATTTGTAACAAAGAAAGGAAAAGTCGAAAATTTAGGACTTTCTACTTTACTTACCCTAAAGTAGGATGAAGTTATTTAAATTATGTTTTATTATGATACAAACTTATATATCATACAGTGAACTACGTGAGAGACCGCAAAATATAAATTTGTCACTTCCACACTTGGAGATCTCGTTTTGGCGTGAATGGGTACGGAAGCTTCAGGGCGCGAGTTCTCGCACTTGACCGTTTTTTTTTCATATTTTACGAGAAGCATCTTTAGAACATCTGCCCTTGTGTGACCTTAGCAAGTTCTAGCACGTGTTGAACACACCCTCTGAAACATTTCTCGGCAGCATAAACGGCCTTGAAGTCGGTTCAGGTGCTTGCTTGTCGTGTCACTGGTTCTTTCTTGATCATTCTGTTAGGTTCTCATTAGGTCAGCTACCAGGTGGGCCTGAAAAGGGCCTATGACCGTCGGTGAAATAATCAGTGTAGTGAAAGGATTAAGTAAGTGCGCCTCTTAGAGGCTCCTTTCTCGAAGTGTAGGTAGTACCTACACCTACAAACAAATGGAGAGTAAAATATTAACTAGGTAATTTACTTAGGTACTTAATCATCTGCTGAATAAAATCGCAATAGAATTATTACACGCTCAATTCAACACAAAGAAAAGAACGTTAGCTCCAGTTATCGGTTTTGTTTTAAAATTTAAAGCACAACCCATAATCCATCTCCGTATTACCATACAAAGCGGACAATGCTAATTCCGATGGACGCCGAGCTGGAAACAGTTACTTAGTTTCTGCGAAAATATTCAGAGAAAGGGGATGTTTCCATTTTAGAAGCAAAAAATTGATTGATGTCTCTTATTTTACTGAGTTTCTAAAACCAGGCTAAACAAACCGTAATATGCAAAAGTTGACGCGATGCATTTATACGGTTAGTGGCATGCCTTATATTTTTTACTAGCTTCCACCCGCGGCTTCTTTTTTTTTTTTTTTTTTTTTATACAACTGAGGTGGCAAACAAGCATACGGCCCACCTGTTGGTAAGCGGTTACCGTAGCCTATGAGCGCTTGCAATACCAGAGGCATCACGCACGCGTTGCCGACCCCGAACCCCCCTCCCCCTAAAGAGCTCTGGCAACCTTACTCACCGCAGGAACACAACACTATTTGAAACAAATAATGTTATTTGGCTGCGATCTTCTGTAAGGCGGAGGTACCTCTCCAGGCGGGCTGCTCCAATTTAGAACGAGAAAATCTCGCTATGCCCTACCTCCTCCAGGCTTCGCTCGCGTGGTACCTAGATAAAAAGTAGCCAGTAGTAGTAGTGCTATTCCAGACTATAATCTGTCTCGTGCCAAATTTAATCCAAATCCGATCGGCCGTTTAGGCGTGATTGAAAAACAAACGTCCAAACATACTCACAAACTTTCGCATTTATATTATTAGTAGGATTAAATCAAGCAATTGATGTACGTTCTAGAAGAATGAATTAAACCAATATGAGGTTCATATGTCATATGCTAATCAAGGGTGACAAGGTGCCCACAACTGCTACTTAGAGTCCCCGGAAACATCCGATGCGATCTCAAAGCAAGAGTAAAAAATAAAACTATTCCACTGCAATGAGTCTTGCGAAAACAATGCTCCAGCCTCGTCTTTCAAACGCCCTCTTTGAAATTTCGCTCCAAAGCTTGCACAGCGAAACTGGGTTTTTGAAATATTGTTCGCAGCTACTAGAGGAACATGAATTTTTAACCTACTTCGATAAAAGCGGGCTCTCATAACCTGCGGATGTAACGGGCCTATTCTAGAGCGGGTATTACCAACAATATCGGTTTGAATGTGTAACCTACTACCTCCACGTTATGTAATATGGAAACTTGGGAGTGTTCGTGGAAATTCCTTTCCTTATTATGATTTTCTGCAAGGCCATTCCGTAATTTTGGAGCCACATTTTAGAGGAAAGTGGTTCTGTGAACAATGTTTAAAATTCATGCTAAGAACGCGATTAGTTGTGTAATTGAGTTCCACTTTGTTCACAATAATACCTAGGTTATTCTTGGAGCAAATAAGACTAAGTATTAGATAGATAGATAAAAAAAATATTTGGCACTACAGACACACACAATTAACATAGATAAACAATTTTAAACTAAAGTACATACAATAGGTAGGTATAAATAATTAAAAGAGCAATTTTTAAAAAGTAGGTATCTTAGAGTAGGCAAGTTTGCGTGTGCTGCAGTACGACAAATAGGCTATGGCTCAGTGAAATATTTTGCTTAAAAGCAAAAACACTGATTTTCAGCCAAAACCTGATCGAGAGCGAGCAGAACGAGTACAAACGAACAATGCGTAGGTAGCTGTGAATTTGTGTTGTTGTGATTGTGTAGTTTGCTATCAATGATTACAAAATATGAAATATAATAAATTAATTATAATAGAGCGAAAAAATATAATAATGATAATGAATAAAATGAGCTTACCTACAATACTTTTGTTTATTTTTGGCATACGAAGTGCTTGGGAACACCCTCTATTTGCTTTTGCAATAAAAACTTTTAAAGCTTTAATTTAAATGTGTATTTAGTGCTAACATTGCGAATAGGGGGAGGAATATTATTCCAGCACTTCGTTGCCGCATATCTGAAACTTCCCCTGAAAGCTGCAGTCTTGTGATTGTGATAGGAAAGTGCAGATCTTAGTGACCGTAACCTTTCACCAGAGACGATTATTTTTAATTATTAGTTTTGATTATTTTTTGAGTTATTATATTAGTCTCCTTGGTCAATAATTAGCAATGTTGGCAATGTCGGAAAGGTAAAAAACGGATTATATATTTTTCTCTGTTTGGAATGAAGTCCCAGCCAAATCCTTTATTTTTATACCTCATCATCATCAACATCATTTAAGCTCGAGGATGTCCACTGCTGAACATAGGCCTCTCCTTACATTTCCAAAGCGACCGATACAATAATTTGGGGGTTTTTGCCCATACTCATCTCGCTGGGCATACTGGTTGGCGAGCGCAGAAAAAGCTACTCTTAATCTTAATAATATTCCGGACATATCACACACGGTCAACTGATCCCAAACTAGGCATAGCCTGTACTATGGGTACGAGAGACTGATATACATAATAGATATATATTCCAACACCCAGACACAGAACAAACATCTGTGTTAGTCACAAATGTTTGTCCAGTGCGGGAATCGAACCCGCGATCTCTAGCGCAGAAGGCAGAGTTACTACCACTGAGCTATGAGGCCTGTCAAATTGTTGTATGTAGGGAACGCTTCTGCCCATCTCTTAGCTTTTTTTCCCTTAGTCGCCTCTTAAGAGATCCACGGTTAGAAGTGGAGACCAGAGGCCTTTTCCGGGTCCACCGCGGCTATTTATACAAGGTGGTTCATAATATTATGTATAGAGATTATCCAGATATGGGGCTTATTCTACACCCAATTGGCAATATGATGGCTTTTCAAATTTATTCAGCTATTTAGGTAGCAATTGATGTAGAACTTATCCTACGTGTAATAATTAGATAAAAAGATGATAAAAAAGACCTAAAATTTGCTTATATTCTTCCTCGTTTTTGATAGAAAAAGGCCCTTTCGGGATTGTATACATATTATGAAACACCGTGTATTGTTGTTGTGTTGGTGTTGTTGTGTTGGTGTTATGTTCTAGGCAGCTATGAAGGTACCTTCAGTGTTCGAGAGCTGTTTTATTACAACCGATATTACCAACATACTTTCATATGACAAAGTACTCAGCTGTGCAAAGACACTTATTCTTGGCTTAGGGACTAATGTTGCGAGCATCTGCCTGAACTGTGTACTTTCTTGGACCTTTGCCCAACATGCGAAAGTCTACTCAAAGCTTGGCCCGGCCTCTGATCCGTCCATAATACCTACTTCAAAATATTTTTATATAATATTTTTCTCTCATTTAGTCGCTGAACACAATAACTAGAATAGGTATTTACCTACATAGCTAATCCATGGTACCTATTTAATTTTGTAGAAACATTAGACCGTAGTTGTCTGATGCAATAATTATCTCCTAGGTATTTATTTTAAAGATTACCTACTTTCCTAGTGAAGACGTAGGCACCTACGTAAATTAGGTAAGTAGGTACCTACCTAAGAAGGTTAATAAGATTGTAGGAAGACATATCAAAATGATTATTTCAGATTATTAGTATTCGTAATTTTCTTTCTGTAAATAAAAAGGTTTTTTGTCAGAGGAATAGTCGCCTAGTGACTATTCTGAAATACGGCCTTACGGTAAGGCGCATTTTATACGCTTTACCGTATAAAATGGGCCTTCCCATAGACCCTTAACTAAGATGATAAAAAAAATAGGTAAAGCTATCAAGGTTCTGATAATACGACAGGTTAAAACTTCAGCAACAATAGGTATTGTCCGATTTAAGGCGTATTGATTCGGTAAGGACCGTCAAAATCAGTCGAATCAAGTAATCTAGAATCAGGGACAGGCAGTTGGTAGATTTGCTGCCACAGTCTAGTTGACTGACTAGTTGGAGTGGGATTAATCTTAATTTCTAAAATGTCGAGCCGCGTCAAGATTTGGTTTAAGTTCGTAATTAATTAATCTGTCACGGTGTTTTCAACTAAGTACGACTTGATAGAGCCTTTAATTAAAATTTAACGTAAGTAGTGGTTTAGTTATTTAAACGTCTTCGGTCTTCCTCTATGATTTTACAAAAAAAAAATTATATGGTTTCTTGAAAAAGTCATTGATGCATTGTATGATATAACGATCTCGAATCTACATAATATGTACCTATCTATCTACTTTGATCTCTAGTCCCTTTGAATATAAAAAAATCAGAAAAAAATTAACATGGTACCTAGATAAATAGTAACCTATTTGGTATTCTAGGTAAAGAACTCTATCAACTTATCAAAATCGGTTGAGCCTGATGCTGATGATGATGATAAAGTACCTAGATATAATATTTCTAAATTCAACAATGGAGTCATCAAAACTAATTGTTTAATAAGGCGCAACTGAGCCTTAAGTGGGATAGTATTAATTACCCCTTAAACACAACCCTCGCCCGAAACTAAGTAAATAAATAGCAGAGCAATATCAAGATATTGCGCATCTAAGAAGAGTAATGTACTTAAGTACCTGCATATTCTTCTTCTTTTCTTATACTCATAGACTGTGGGTGCCACAATATTAACTACACGCCCCACTCCGTGTTCAAACCGAAGGTTTTTTTTATACAACTAAGGTGGCAATCAAGCTTGCGGCCCACCTGTTGGTAAGTGGTTACCGTCGCCTATGAGTGCTTGCAATGCCAGAGGCATCTCGCACGCGACGCCGACCCTGAACCCCCACCCCCCTCCTAAAGAGCTCTGGCAACCTTACTCACCCAAAAATGTTATTTGGCTGCGATGTTCTGTAAGGCGGACGTACCACCCAGGCGGGCTACTCCAATTTAGAGCGGACCAAGAAAAAATCTGTGACACGACAAGAAGAATAAGTCGCGTTCACATTCATCAACGAACCCCTTCCTTATGTCGTTTAATCGGGAGGCAAGATCTTTTACCTTCTACAATTCAACTTCCAAGATAAAATTTCAATGAAAACTTCTTCGTCCTAACCAAGATGGAATGCTTATTGAAGAAAATTACAATGAATAAAAAGTTTGCCGTCAGCTTCTTATTATGCACAAAGTGGACGTTAGGATATAATGCCGGACAACAGCTGCTCAGAGAGAATGGCTGCAATCGTGACGACGGACGGCCCCCATGTTCAGTATGAAGCCACAGCATAAACGGCTCATCGCGCTGACAATCCACGCAATGCGAATTCTATGCGGTTTTTAGCGCGGTGCCAGACCACTGTTCTATTATAACAGCCGAACTTAGACCAATCTCATCATTTCAGCCGTTCGACGTCCTCTGAACATGGCCTCCCCCACAGACAGAGCCAATTCCTTATCATGTTGGGACTTGCCCATTCTCACCACGCAGGGCACGCGGGCTAGCGAGCGCAGTTAGAGCTATCGTTGTTAAAATGAGGGACGCTGCTGCCCATCCCCTAGCTTTCTTCCCTTAGTCGCCTCTTACGACATCCACGGATAGGTAGATATGGAGGGGCCTATTCTTCAGCTGGGGCCACCACGGCAAGACCAATCTATCACAGTCAAATTCAAAAGGTGTATGTTTGATGTATTAAGTAAGTGACCAGGTTTAGGTTTGGTGGCCCTGAAAAGGGCTTATAACCGAAAGAATCAGTGTGGGGAAAGGACCTAGGCACTAGGATCACCTTGAAACTTCTTAGAAACTAGGTGAAACTACGCCTGTTCTTCGCGACCTAGCCAGAACCAGAATCAGGCAACAAATATAACTTGGTGCTTTTACTTTTCTTAGATGATACTCTTTCTCACAAAATGGAATGTATAGTTACAGTGTGGTGCCGATCGAACAAGGTAAGGCTTTGGTCCTATAAATAGAGTAGATACCTAGTTTTCTGGGGGGTGTAAGGAATTTAGCATTAATAAATCGCTCTCAAACATGAGGGCTGTCTTGAGAGCGTTATAATTTAAAATTTTCCACACAAAAATGACATTATTAATTCATATTATGAATTAGGAAAAGTGACCATTTTGGTAGAGCTTGATTTGGTAGCTCGATCTTGAGATAGAGGAAAATATAATTTTGTATGAGAAATTTGAAATTAGAAACGCTCTCAAAACCGCTCTCACGCTTAATTAGATAGCCCAGAAGGCTAGGTAGGTACTCGTTAACGTCGCTGTTGCGATTGTAGCGCGTCAACGAGAATTTGATATATCCACGGCTTCGTGCAGAATAAGGGGGAGGAACGCGCTTAGAATACACAGACTTTGAGAAACTTGCTAGCTTGGAAGAAATCATGGACATTTAATTTTGTCGTGAGAGGTTTATGCATAAATTGTATAACGTTTAGGAGAATCAAAATTATGCTATCGATAAAATCTTATGGTTTCTTGTAAACCGCGGTCAATCAGGCACTTCGGGAATCGATTAAATTAAAAAAAAAAAAATACCTAAACGCATGTTAACTTGTTACCAAAGAGAATGAATACCTACGAACTTCTCAGAAAACAAAGTTTCAAATCAGCTTACAGTATCACCGACTATGATTTATTTATTTCAGTAATCTAGGATTCACAGTTTTCTTATTGTTTAATATAGGCTAGATGTATACAGGTGAGTTTTTTTTCAGGGCCACTTAGACGCCTAAGTGGCCCTGAAAAAAAACTCACTGTATATGTCGTACTTGAACCAATTTGAATCCACATTTAGTTAAATATAGTGTAAGAAAATATATGTAAAAATACAGTAAGAAAATATAACTAATTAATTACGAAATTAATAAAATATGATTTACCTAATCGCATAATTGTGCATGTGTGTGTGTAGTGTCCCGGTGTCGTGTGTAATGATAATGCAATATCTTCACAGTTAGTGCAGTGCAGCACTGCTTGCTTACAGTGTTGATGTATGTGTATCTACCTATGAAAGCTGAAATAAATTGTTTTGTATTTTGAATAAGCTTTAATTTTTAATTATTTGACGACCTCAGTGGCGTAATCCATACTAGGATTTTTTATATCGTGGGCCACGACACAGGGAATTCTAGAATTGGTTGCTTAAAAAAAGTTTTTTTTTTAATTCATCCTCTTTAGTTGGATGTTACTTATTTTTTTTTTTAATTATTCTCTACGAGTTTAAAATGTTACAAAAACATCATCGATATTTCACTAAAACTCTCTTCTAAGTCTATATTTTGAGTAGAAAGTTATTGCTGAAGAACTTTAGAACATCGTACAGAAGTGACTTAGGTTTTAGTTACAAAATTCATAGTAAATTCCGTTAAACTTTAACTTGCCTAACTAAGAAAGTCTGACCTGCTTTTCCAGGTTCGCTGGTAACTATCATAATAGTAGCTAAAAGTCTGCTCCATTAGCTACATGCCTAGAAGCGACGTTTTGAGGTCGGACTTAGCCTAAACTACAAAATGCTAAATATGCCCTAGGGGATAAAGTTGAAAGGGATTACAAATAGTTAACACTGTGGCCTAGGAAGTAATAGAAAAATCACATTTTATCTGAGTACCAATTAAATATTCCTATCAACAACATTTTAAAAAGATTCTGAGACATTTTGTCCCTACGCATATTAAAAATTAAGCTGCCTAGTGGGAGGTACTCCGGCTTTCAATCCGAAGGTCTTGGGTTGTGCACCAATGAGTTTTTTTATTTGTAAAGTTTAACAAGGTTCATAAGTATACCTACCTATAAGCGGTGGGGTATTCTACTATCCTATTCTAATATCCTATCCTACTTCCTACTGATATTATAAATGCGAAAGTTTGTGAGAATTTTTGTTGTTCAATCACACCGTAACGGCTCAATCGATATCGTTGAAACTTGGAATATATAGAGTTCTTTACCTAGAATAGCATATAGGCTGAAGGTACCACGCGAGCGAAGCCACGAGCGAAAGCTAATAACCTATAAAGTGATTGGCTTGCAACCTGTCACGCATGAATACTCACTACTGCAAAATGTGGGCATGTACCAAATGTTTGAACGTGCCTCTGACTCTGCCTAGATGTCTAAGAGAGGTCCCTTAGACATCTTCGAGGATCTGATCGCCTGGAGATCTGAGAGATCTACCATGCTTGGGGATAAAAGTCTTTAGCCTATTTTTATTTTACAATTATTATCTAACTTTTTCCTCTATAATTATCCGTCGCCCTCAGGCATCGATATCGTCATTAAAACCCTTTCCAAACACTTCTTTCTGTCAAGTTAAATACTGATTGAGGGTTCCATATAATTTTCTCTTTAAATAAGCATATTATGTAGGTACCTACCTGCCTTACAAAACTCTTACTTTGCGATATGTCATCTTAAATTGCGTAAAATTTAGATTTACTTCAAAATGGTCTCAAACTCAAAATTTACTTTCATAAGTAGACGTTATACTGATAAAAGTCAAATTTTGAGTTTGAAACATTGTTGAGTATAAAACTCAACAATGTCGCAATCAAACTCAAAATTTGACTTTATTCAGTATTTTGACTTTATTCCGTTATGATAATTTTGAAATACATTTCAGATGACATATCGCACGCCGTTTGAACACGGCTTTAAACCTACTAGAATGATTTTACAGAACCCTTTTGAGGAATAACCTTAAAGAATAATCTCTTTCCGAGAACCAGCTTAACATTTGATTGACCTCAATATCCTAACTCAGCCCTATAATCTCCCACACTTTGCGAGTAAATCTCGCATGTAGGTTCGGGTTAGAGATTACAGAGGTTTTCGCAAAACAGCCGTCAAGTAAGGAACCCCAAAAAGTGATTGAAAAATCCCGATTATTATAGGAAATGGGTCAGCGGCAGACAAGAAGTGTCTTTGGCAGAAAATTTAAAAGGAACGTTTGGCACGGCTTGTTTCGAAGACTAATTTCGGTTTTGTTGCGGCTGCACCCAAACCAAAAGGGCATCCAACGAGTATGAAAATTCAAGTAGAAAAGTAGATCCCGAGTCACAGCCAAAACCAGCTAATTAGAGAAAGGGGTAAAAATAAAAAATATAATAAAATGAATTGTGAAGTTATATCAAATTCAAATTAAAATTTTAATTCTGTAGTGGTGTTGTAATAACATTTTGCAACAGGTGATGGTGTAGTTTTTTAACTGTTATGGAAAAACAACTTCTCCTATCCTATCCTAAGCAGGTACTACGTATCCTATCCACTAATATTATTAATGCGAAAGTTTGTGAGGATGATGAATAAATAAAACCTAATAGGTATGGTTCATAGAAAGTTATTTTTATATATAGGTATAGATAGGTACATCTACGCAACACGAGCAATGGAAAGTTATTTGATTTATTCGACGTCTCAGAGTCTGAAAAGGCTTGCTGAGTCTCACCTAAAAGATTGCCTAGCTCGCGTAATTTTGAATTGATATTCAGAAAAGTTTCATTTAGACCCTGGGACCTACGTATATTTTGGGAGAGATCAAGGTGAATGCTATTGAAAGAAATGTATTTTGCCAACTGGATAAAATATTTTAATTATTTTTTTTATATTTCGTTCCATAGGAAACATTAAAAAGGCTGGATGATGATGACCCACCTGATGTTAGGTAAGTGGTAACCACTGCTTATTACATCTGCAATCATGGGCGCTAGGAAGCGGGTGCAAGGGGCGCACTTGCACTAAAAAATACTCTAGAAGAGAATGCACTCCTTGAACATAAATCTGCCACTGCCCATGGCTGCAGTCATTGTCATCATCATTCCAGCCGATTGAAGTCCACCGATTTCCAGAGCGACTTCCTATTCGGGAGGAAATTTCCCATACTCACCACGCTAGGCACGCGTGTTGGCGCAATTAAAGCTATTGTTTATATCATAGGGGCCGCTGCTACTCATCCCCTAGCTTCTTTTCCTTAGTCGCCTCTTACGACATCCACGGGTAGGAGTTATGGAGAGGCCTATTCTTAAGCCGGGGTCACCATGGCTGCAGTACCACCATAGATACGGCACGTGGTACTGCATTGTCACCTTGAGGCATGCTCTGGTGCGTCTCATGCCTATAATTTCAACGACTACCTACCCTTCAAACTGGAACACATACCAAGCATTGCTGCTTGGTGGAGAATTTTTAAGCAAGGTAGTATATAATTTCCCAGACGGATTCTGCACGAAGAGACGCTCTCCTGCCGACTCCGATCCTGATAAAAGAATGGCGCAATTACCAACCAAAAAAATGGTATGTATGAAACGGACACTAATTTTAATGGCGGCTCACCTACCTTCTCTACATCCGGTCAAGTGACAGTCGTAGTATATTTTATCTTCATTGCCTGATCCAATGAAAACTCACCCTAAATAAAAAAGTTGAGGTCTAATGTGACCGCCAAAGTAGGTCATATCTTACTGTTATTAAAAAAGTTTCAACCTTATAAGGAAAGGAACTCGAAAAAGTTGTGAGTTAGTAGACAATGCGTAGACTGAGTTCTATTCAGAATTTATTTTCTGGTTTCTCAAATGAGGAAATAACTTTATAATTGAATTTTATCACCGCCAGTTCTCTCTGATAGGTAGTCTGTGCAAATAGAATAAATGAATTGTGTAAATCTAGTTGTAACTAAAGGTTTAAAGAGCCATTTCTACCAAAGGAGCAAAGAGCTAGAGCAGAAGAAAGAGCATGCTTTAGAGTTTAGAGGTATCTATCTAATAAATCTATTAAAGTAACTTTTGGTGCGCTACCCATGTGTATGGGTAGCGCACCAAAAGTTACTTTAAGAGATAATTTAAAAGAGCAGATCTAAAATGAACATTCGCTTGTTTAGTTTTAATCGATCTTTAAATGTAACTTTGACTAAATAGATTTTTAATAAGTACCTTGAACTGAAAATCGATGCGCTAATGGGTCCGGGCCGTCTTCAAGCCAACTAACTGTTACTTATCGAATTACAGGGTATTAAGACTCACGAGCAGTATCTTCCATAACTAAAATAAAATTATTAATTTAAAAAAATACTATTACGACCTCTTTATGTTAAATTTTATGTTATTTTAATGGCATTGACCAGTTAAGTTGAAGAACAAAATGTCAGCTAAGTATTGAGTAAGGATTAATGTGCTATGCACTATCGTAGAAACCAACTAAGTGCTACGGAGTTTCGTAGAATCCGCTATAGCTAGTTACGTAAATGTTCCTTGCTACGATATAGGGGCTACGCAAAATTAGTTAAAACTTTCCATTTGGCTTTCCCAATGTCGTCTGTCAATCGGGGGGCCTTCCAACACTGCGTCCTTGTTATTTTATTACCGATTACGATACCGAGTTTTGGCCCGTCACTGGCCTTTTCTCTCAATACAAATGTCAATACAGATAAAAACTAAATTGATTCAAAACACAGTATTGTTTAATTGGACCCGCAAAAGTAATTATTGAGTAATGGAAAGATCAGTAACTTCTCCCCTCGGCTGTACTTGGAGGATTGTGTTTGAACCTTGACCCTATTTGATTTAATTAAACTTGGGAAATTTGATAGGCAAAGACGTCACTGGATAAGGGAATTCAAATTGATAGATATATTGGCTTCCGTAATTTTCTGTCTTGGGTTTAAGAGCTTTCCTGGAAGTGTTTTGACAACGGTTTTGGGAGGGAGGAAAGCATTCTACAAGGTGATTCATAATGATTATAAAAACTAGTTGAAAGTTCGGGGGAAAGAGTGGGAAAAAAGAAAATACTCTTTCTACTCTTTCTTTTTGTTGATTGAATAAGCTCCTTTCAGGATAGTATACATATTATGAATCACTTTGTATAGAAGAACAAATTATTACTGCTAAAATCATTTTTACCTGACTAACATCGTTTCTTTACCTAACATGCAAATTTTTCCCGCGAATCGAACCCGCACCTCTGGCGTCTCAGACAGACACTCGCCCGCTACGCCACGTGGCCCTGAAAAGGGGCCTATGACCGGTGAAAGAATCAGAGTAGTGAAAGGATTGAAGGGCGCCTCTTAGAGGTAGGTACTACTTCTGGTGACTCCATACAAAAACGGTCTATACACACTTTTCACTTGTGCACTATGCATAAATTCAAATTCTTCCGGCGCAAGTCTAGCATACATTATCCAACACATTCTTATCCGAGGGGCGAAATGCATTACCCTTTGTGTGTTGACATCAGAGAGCGTAAAACCCGCTGTTTGCATTCGCTTTCACGACGATGGCTTTTGTAGTGAGTGCTGTTGAGCACTCCGATTTTTGTAGCATACTTAGCTTGACCGGAAACCGAGATACTTTTATTGTTTACTAGCTAGCACCCGCGGCTTCGCTCTCGTTGTAGGTCCTTAGATAGGAGGAGGACTTACTTTGGGGGAGGTAGGGCACAGCAAGATTTTCTCGTTCTAAATTGGAGCAGCCTTCTAAGACGGCAGTTGTCAACCAAACTCTCACCAAGGTCACCTTGGGAACCTGGTTTACAACCGTATAGCATAATTGATCGAGCGAGCGAAGCGAGCGAAGATCTCTCAAACAACGGCTGGCGGCGGCGCGGCGCGTATGGAATTTGTGAATTTTTGCGCCAATAAATAGGATAAATCCAAAGCGGAGTGCGGCATTGCAAATCCCTATGCCCAATTGCCCACCAAGAATTTTCTAATTAAAATTACAAAAGCCGTACGATGTACAGTCGGCCTCAAAATTACGGCCCTAAAGCTGTATTTCATTCGCTTTACAAAGACTGACGTTATTAAAACCATGCCATTTTTATCCTAGTTTTAAGGCACAGGACCAGAGAAGAAGCGATGAGTCGACGAGAGGATGGATTGTTGAGATTGGGCCGTTGCAGCTACTGGAAAATGTTCTTAGAAGAATAACCTCAACATGCCCCAACTTTTCGAATTATTTACTTCGGCATTCACAAATTTAATAAAAATACAGCCAACAGGAAGAGTGGGCTTTTCAGCACGTACAAATACAAACAATCAGACCCACAAGTTAAATCATCCAGTGAAACTGTTTATTGGCTTATGAGCTACAGGGAGCGATGGGAATAGAGTCGAAATTGCGCTTTAATATGATCTTGTCAAGAAACAATAGTCCAGTTTTTTCTACGGAACTTAAGTCGGTATAATCATCATCATCATCATCAACCTGATGAAGTCCACTGCTGAACATAGGCCTCCCCCAAACCCCGTAACCTTTACAATGTCGTCGGTCCATCGGGGGGAGGGGGGGGCTTCCAACACTGCGTCGTCCGGTTCGTGTTCGCCACTCAAGAACCTTTGTTCCCCAACCGTTGTCGGTTTAGGTGTTGCCTAAGGTTTACTTGGACTCGTTAGTATAAAAGTTTGTTTTTTTCACGGCTGTTTACACAGCAAAGAAACTTAGGAAAGTCAACTCTTTTAAAGTTGTATATTTTACCAATGTATTTATTATTTTATTCTATTTGTAGCTAGCCTTATTTGGCGATGGTATAAACAAATGCATACACTTATAGATATTTATACAATAACAACAAAATACCGAAATAATCTTTACCTACCTTTTGTATTTCCTCAAAGGATGGATTCTTTGAGATTCCCAATACACCCAATAAGTAGATCAAACAGGTTTCTGATCGGCTTAAGCCAATTTGGCGCTAGTAAACAGGTAGATAGAGGTAGGAACACAGTCATTGAAATAAGAGGTTAGTAATCCTACCACAACTTGGTACTTACTGGACGTGGGACAACGGACCATCGGCCCCACCATGACATCCTATTTTGCCATTCAAATGCAAGCGTGCAGCACTATTTTACATTTTTTTTAATGCATTCAACCTCTTTGGTCAACTTACATCACCGCCTAAACAGAAAAGCATGATAAGGGATGATACGCGACCATCCCCTTTTTATTTACAAACGCATTGCACTAACATTACAAACTCGTGATGATAGTACATCGTTCGACTCGGGCTTACAAACGTCACCTCGTTTGTATTAACCTATTTATTTTAGTATTTATATTTATCTTAGTGGAACTCTTTGGGAGAGGCCTATGTCCAGCAGTGGACTTCTACAGGCTGATGATGATGATGATGAATATTTATACAAGGTGTTTCATAATAAGTATGTACCGTCCCGAATTATTATACACACCTAAAGTTTGTTCTATGACTTTTGGAAATTAAGTGTTTTAATTAAGTGTTTCAATGAAAAATAACTAGGTAGTCATTTTTCATTGAAACACACTGCAAAATGGTTTAGGTAGCAGTCTTGATGTCGAATTTCTCGTAAGTTTAATAATACGTATGTTTTATCTACTTACACTGATCGGGTATCAGTTATAGTAGATAAATAAATTAACTGGCAATTAACCAATGCCGCAACACCACGTGTTTTGATACAAATTTAAGTATATTCTTAGCTTTAAAAATACCAACTGTATCTGTGACTCGAGCAAAATAACGTTAACCTAACTATTGATCTTTATTCTTTTGTTATAAAATGTTATTTTTCAAAACAAGCTTTTATATTATTTTAATTAAAAATATAATATAGAAAAGTGCAAAAGATGTTCCGCCCAACGTGGGGCTCGAACCCACGACCCTGAGATTAAGAGTCTCATGCTCTACCGACTGAGCTAGCCGGGCTGTGGTCACTGAGATAAAAACAAGATACGTACGTACTCTACGTAAACTGCTGATACCTACTAACTGTTGAGATTATTTGAGATGTTATTTATATCTAACCTTGATAAACAAGAACACTTTTCAAGATTTGGACACAGCACGGTACAGGTTAGAATATTCTCAAAGCGCTAATCAAAGTGTGAATGTCTCCATAAGATCCCTATTTTATCAAAGTCAATACACGGGAACCCAACAGGCAGTGTTGTTCTAAGAATTTTGGAAATTCGTAATTGTTCATAGATAAACGTCATTTAAGGAGGAGGTAGGGCACAGCGAGATTTTCTCGTTCTGAATCGGAGCAGCCCGCCTGGGAGGTACCTCCGCCTTACAGAAGATCGCAGCCAAATAACATTACTTGTTTCAAATAGTGTTGTGTTCCTGCGGTGAGTAAGGTTGCTCTTTAGGGGGGAAGGGGGTTCGGGGTCGGCAAAGCGTGCGTGATGCCTCTGGTATTGCAAGCGCTCATAGGCTACGGTAACCGCTTGCCAACAGGTGGGCCATATGCTTGTTAGCCCCTCTGTTGTATAAAAAAAAAAAAAAAACACTATACAAAATTCAGCTGTCAAATCAGTACAAGCATCAGCTGACTTGAGCTTGATGTTGAACTTCCCGTTCCCCGTATGAAACGTGTCATGGCTTTTTATTACGGTCGGTGTGGAACTAAGACTTGGATTAGATAATATTTCTACTTCCTAACACATTATTTTCGAGGCCAATTTTTGGTGATTTTCATAGATTTACTGAGTCACACATGCCTACATATTATTCCATCAATGTGAAACTTAGGTGTTAGGTATATACATAGGTACCTACTTATGATTTTTCAGACAAGAGTGAAAAATGTGTAATTAATAGATTTATGAAAAATTTATAAATTTATTTCGGTAAGTAGATACTATGAATTTTTTAGCTCGTAACTCTAAAACGTAACAGAGCACATATATATCTCTACCTACACATTTTATATAAAGATCAGATTACCCATTCAAAATCAGATTATCACCGACACACATATCTTACTAATACTACTTAGGTACTAATACCAAAGACTATATAATACTACACGGTAGTATATATTATCCTTGGTTTTACTCATATCTTATTTTATTTATTTACTAACATACATACAAAACACATACTGGGAGGTTGGAATTTGATTGTTCACTAAATAACTCTAAAATTAAAAATATTAATAATGATTGAAAAAAATGTTTTTTTTGAAAATCATACATTTTACCATGTCGCGGAATATTTAAATGTTTCATTTTCTGATTTGCATGTGGAGTAGAAAATATAAATTACCTATTAAAATCTAAAATCTTTGTAAAATTATATGAACGTTACTTGTAAAGAACTGTAATTACTGTAAACCTGACATGCCTATGTTATATGTTATAACGTAATGGTCAATAAATGACTTGAATTGAATTGAAATGAGCAAATTCATCTTCAAATGCACCCTAATCCTTATAAAAGCTTATTTTCTAAAACATTTCCTATTTGTGGTGCAATCCATTACTTCCATTTGCTTCATGACTTTCACCCACAGGTACTTTATCATTTGCATCCATAGACATCGGTTTAGTGGCTAGGTCCTGATTATCAAGTTTCCCTGTGAGTACTGGCTTTTTCTTTTCTGTGGATTAAAAATACACGATAAGACCTGGAAAAAAATCGGGCAGGCAACGCATTTGCAATCCGCAAATGCGTTGCCTGCCCGATTTTTTTTGTTCATTTTGTTATATCGTATAACTAATAGTATAACTAGGTGGACTAACTCCTGGAGAAATCTTTTTGTATTTTTCTTGAAGCCCTTCATATTTGTAGATAAAGAGGTAGGTATGACCTTTATTGAAAATTAATAAAAAAAACTTGGTTAGTATATCAAAGGGACTGAAAGTTAGGTATTTCTGTTTTTATATTTACGAAAAATGTGTAAATTTCCTTAAATATTTGCGAAGTTTCGGCAAGTTGGCAACATTAGGTATTCACCACAGGACAGCGGTTTCCGGTTCATTGACCTCGCCGCACCTGAGCATCAGCTCAGCTAGTTGATCTAGTACCTTTGAGACCACCCAAGCTCTAATTTGATGCAAGTATTTTTTGCAGATTCTACTTACTGCCTCCCAATATCTGTTTGCAGATCGTCGAGCACGGCGAATCAATCAGTAGAGTTAAGAAGAACGCCACCAATAGAGCAAGCGACATGTGAGCCAGGAATTTGAATGTCTGAAAAAGAAAGTATATGGGGTCCATCATTTATCCCTACTTATGCTCAGCCTGTAGAAGTCCACTGCTGGACATAGACCTCCCCCAAAGAATTCCATGACGAACGATCTTTAGCCTTTTCCATCCACTTCCCGAAACTTTAACAATGCCATCGGTCCGTCCGATGATCCTTTTCACAAAATGGAATGTAGAGCTTTAGTGTGGTGCCGAGCGAACAAGGTGAAGCTCAGAAAACAAAAGTAATCTTAACTAAACTATAATTCTACACTGGAATTCTTTGCTCACATAGCCAGAAATGACGGTGAGAACTTCGAACAGCTGACGGTTACCGGGAAGGTAGATGGCTAACGAGCAAGAGGGTGCAGCCCACTCTGATGGTCAGACGATATCCGCTCAAATTTCGACAAAAAGTTCCATGATGCGCTCCACGCCGCTAAAGATAGGAACAGCTGGCAAGATATTTAAGATAAAGGTTCAGAAGAGGTAAAATTTGTTTGTTTAGTACAATCTATGGAACTTCTGAGCTGATTCTAAAAATTATCTCACTAATAGAAAGCTACAGTACTCCTGGGCAACGGGTACAACGCGAGCGAGCCGTGAGCGAAAGCTAAAAAGTAATAAGGCAGGTAGATACGTACAAATTTAGAAACAGTGAAGTAAACTGGCGCCAAGGCTGTGCTGTTGATTGCGAACATCATCGGGTAGTGGAAGATGAATATGGCGTAGGATATCCTGGCGGGGAGCTTCCAAATATCCAGTGACAAGAACCAGTTTACTGGACCTGGAAGGACAATAAGTTTTTAGTTCAATAAACTACGTTAGTCTACTGCTGGACATAGGCCTCCCCCACTGAGCCCGGTATTCGGCCCTTCTCATCCACTTACTGCCCGCCGCCTTTCGTACGTCATCGATTCAACTAGCCAGTGGCCGCCACCGTTTCAAAGTCCTAGCATTAAGTACACAAAACAAGTGGAAATTTGATTGATGCACGAACAGCATTCGAGCCCACGAGCTTTGGATCGGAAGGCGGAGTCCGCCACCAGTGCTCTCAGATGCATCTAGTTTTGTCATAGACAATGGGATACCATTAGATCATGCATGATGTAAGGGGATACCATACTTTAGATATTTACCTCCATACCCGTGCACACATGCTACTATCAGCCAGCATATTGCCGCGCCCCAAGCTGGTCTCTTAATCGAATTCATCACGTTATCCACAAACTGGTTGTCCCATTCAAAGTCCATTAAAAAGGCTGGATAGTAGAATATTAATGTTGAGACAGACGCTGCGCACAACCAGAGAGAAGTCACTGAAATCTGAAAACATCATCACCTTTATCAGAAATTTCTATTAAAAAATTTAATCAACCAATCAGTAAGGAGGACCAAAAATTTCTAATGCTGTGCGGTGATGCTTTGTTTGTCTGTTTTTCTGTGGCTCCGACACTAATACTCCGATTATAATGCCATTTTTTGGTAAGAAAGCGATTACCATATTCCAATTTTTGATAGAGATTGGATGAGCCGTTTCTTCTTGAAATTTTGCAAATCATCAGTTTTTGGTCTTTTTGACATGTTTTAAACTAATTTTTAAACCCATGAGAAATTGGACATCAAGATTGCTAACTAAACCAGCTGAATAATTTAGTTCGAATTGATAATTATGACCCCAAAACAAAACAGCCGATTTTTGCATAGTGTTTTTTCAGTGAGAAATGTCTAATATCCAAAATTCCAATACCTAACTTTATTGCCAATTGGGGTGTAGAATAAGCCCTTTTCGGAATATTATACATGTTATGAATCACCTTGTAGAACTAGTTGGAGAGAAAAAGCTTACCCAAGACAACTGAAGTTTCTTTCCACGCAACAGATGCAAAACGTATCCACATATCATCCCAACGAAAAATGGTGACACTCGGGTCAGTGTGTTAAAGTAGAAGTAGACTGAGTAGTCTTCTCTATTACCCTGATGACTAAAATAAATAATACATTACTACGCAACTAATACCTAAGTTTGTGAGGATGTTTAGATGTTTGTTATTCAATCACGCTGTAACGGCTCAGCCGATTTCTTTGAAACTTGGAATATAAAGAGTTCTTTACCTAGAATAGCCTATAGGCTTTTTATGTAGGTACCACCCGAGCGACGCCGCGGGCGAAAGTTAGTAATATATATATATTAAATAGCTAGTCTTGTGTAGTGCCTGAAGGATGTATCTACTAGTAAGACTGTATTCCCACCACTGAACTGGAACGAACTAAGTATTCGTAGAACGCGTTCCATTCTAGTACTCCAATACATTTTATCATTCAGAAACAGAAGGAAAAATTTAAAAGAGCCATTTCATTCTGGGCCTGATCCATGTACACTACATAGAAAAATTAAAAATAGGAGATTACAAGAAAAATACAATTTCATTAATTTGAAGACAAATGCGATGGTACAAGAATAGTTCTTCTGGTAAGTTTTTTACTATGTGAACACTATTTGAAGGCCGCCATGTTGGTTTATAATTGGCGTTTGACATGACATTGACATATTTTTCATGTCATGTTGTTTGATTTGATGTTTTTGTTATGTCAGATAAATGTAGGTTGTCAAAATGACATTTCACGCACGTCCATCCGCCATATTTTTGTAGCGCTGTGTGTTGCTCTCTTTGTCGAAGGAAATCCTAATGTACCTTAGAACGAAGTCAATTTAAATAAAATAACCAATTAAATACGTTTACTGTATTGCTTAGCCATATTTTAAAGTAGTGTACACAGTGCAGGCCCAGGCTCCATATATTGATGAAACGTCTCTTATGTGATTAGACAGCCTAGTTTTCTACTTACCCAGGTTGAATAAGGCCGCTCGGAAAGTTTTTCGTAAAGTTATAAACGCCAGCTCCGATCAGTACTGCTAATAATGCAGTGACAAGAGCTATCCAGGCCACCTTACGGCTACGACCTAATACCCAGTAAAGCACCAAGGGAGATACTATGTAGCAATGAAGGTCAATTGCCACGTACCATGAGTGGGGGATACACTGAAAAGATAGCAAATTATTTTTCTTTTGTTTTCTCTAATGGGCTTATGGTTGGTCTCTAAAGACAGGTTACAGACAAGCGCAAAAGGCGTACTGCCTAAAAAAGTAGGGCTAACGAGCATAAGGGCATCCAGAATCCACTTAGGAACTCTGCTTGGCATTGTAAATAGAAAAGGGGCCGCCCCTCGTAGACCAGTAGGTAGGATATCAGTAGGTAGTTTTTTTATAGGCGCGTATCATATTGGGGTCACCAAGGACATCGAGGAACCAAGGAATCGAACATCCATAGATAACGACACATCTACTGATGTTCGATTCGATATTCGGGGTTGAAAAAGTCAATGGGACTAATTGCGAATTCATTTTCGAAGAAAGGCTTGTACAGTCCATACAGAGACAAGAGCTTTGCAAGCAATATGTTCTTTGACAGACTGGTTTCCTAAGATCCTCCTTTCCACAATGGTATAGTAAATGCAACTCTCGTCGTCTAGACACTAGGTGCAAAGCGCCGTGCAACTCACCATTTGCAGCGGGTTAATGAAGTTCTGCACTTGTAGAAGGGTAAGCCACCAGGTGGTCCGGCAATAGTTAGTTTGGTTAGCGACCACTGTCCAGACGGGCCCGTCCAAGATTCGGTTAAAGAATGATGCTTGGAGCAATACTGCTATTGCTAATAGGGGCATGAGACGAAGTATGCGGTTGAGGTAGAATAGTGGCAGATTCTTGAGTAATTGCGCTGGAAATTATAAAATCCCACTAAGAAAGTATGTGAGGATGTGAAGATGTTTGTAACACTTTCATGCCACTGAACGGATTGAGTGAAATTTGGCATGTATGTAGTAAATAGCCTTGAAGAACAGGTAGAAGCTAGTGATAACATAAAATGCAATGAAAAACGTTTAACTAAAGGGGTATGAGAAGGTATTTGTAGGTTGATAAATTACTAAAATCGCGGATGTTCTGATGATAAAACTCACCTCCACTCATCTTCCCGGCAGTAGAGTAAACAAGAACAATACCAGACAGACAGAAAAATGTGTCTACTGTAATAGGGGCCGATGTTATCCATAGACTCTCGCTTGAAAACATCCACTAAAAAACAAAAAAACGCGTCGGTTACAAAATCGTACTGCATATCCTTGATGGCACCTACAATAGCAAAATGCAAACTTTCTTTATTGAATCTGTTTGAGTAGGTACCTACAGATCTAAGGATGTCTCTACCATGGGGATAAGTCTCTACTCACCACCAAAGCAATAGGGTTAGCAAGCAAAGGTTCCGTAGCAAAGGAGTGTCCGACCACAACCCATGCCATTGCCAAAGCTCTGATACCGTCTATACAATGCATCGTTCCTGAGTTAGATGTAAACGTCATCAGTCGCCGCCCATTAGTGTAAACGGAGAATGAAGTGTAAAGTGGGTGAGAATGTTTTGGATCTGGAAAGACAGAATAATTTTTCAATGATTTTCATTCCTATTGAAATAAGTATAAATACTGACGTAGAATCGGACTACAGAATCGAAAAAGTATGAATTGGGTTTAATACATCCATAAAACCACCCCTCTTTCCCGGAGGGGTAGGCAGAGACCACGGCTTTGCACTTGCCATGATCATGACACACTTTTTTTTACTCATTATCTCTCATCGAACTCTTTGGGTTCGATCGCAATAAAGATCGCGGAGATAAACCTAGCAATAATTTGGTCTGGAGAAATTGTCTTTACATAGAACTGAAGATTATTTAAGATGATCCAATATATATAGTTCGGCTTTGAATGAAACTCACCATTCTTGAACCAAAATTTATTGAGGAGGTCGTAACTTGTACTAAGTACTGTCAATAATCCAATGATGGAAAATATAACGCTGAAACAAAGCCAATTTTTAGACATTTACTTAAAGGTACCTAACCGGACTGAGGCTAAGTAGTTTTTTTTTAGTTTGTTGGTATACAAATTTATAAATGGTAGAATTAAAGTAAGTAGCCACGCTTGTATTGTAGTTAGGTGAGCATCACTAAAGAAGCGTCTCCCGATACCACACATTAACATAATAGTACCTAGTCATTGTGGAGTTTCCACAACAAGAGCGTTTGATGCAACTTAGATATCATCTTGTGTCAAAGGTGAATCGATATCATAATCCGAAGAACTATTTTTAGATAGGTATTGAATTTTCCATTATAAAGAAACATTTATAATTGGATCGGAAGTTATCGATAGTGATATGGACTTCTACAGGGGTCGCGCTTGGTTCCATCACTTTTTCTTCTATTTATTTTCAATTATCTTTCGTAATACCTACTTAAATCAATTCTATGTAAAAAAATACAACAGCAGGGTACTACCACATGTAGCAAGGATACTTACGTTGCTACAGTATCTGCTGGCGACCAAGGTTTGTCATCTGGGAGGCGACAAAACTGCTCAGTGTATTCGAAACCTATAGCTGAGACGTTGAAGAAGAAATTTGATAAAGCTTCTTGAGTTCTACAAGGCTTTGGAATACACATCGCCAAACTTAACTCAACGTCTGCGGCTCCATCTGGCAATGCTCTGAAAAAATGGAAAAGTATAATTTTTATTTTTATTTTATTTTATTTATTAGAGAAACCAACGGCGTAACAAACGTAAGATTAAACGCTATAGCTAGATAGAAAGGCGAATAAAAGGTTTCTACTTTTGAGTTTATATAAAAGAAAATGTTAGGAACAAACTACATAAAACTTAAACACATGACACCTACCATGATACTATTAAAGCCTAGTAGGATACATTTTATCAGAGGAACTGTCTTCTTATTAAATGATACAATACAGCTATTTCAATTAAATTTGGCATCATCAGTGCCAGTCGGATGAGCAGTAAAACATATTTTAAGGAACTAGGTAATACCAGGGGTACCATTGAGTAATCGAGATAGGAACGCAGATCTCAACCCTGACGTCAATTCCATCACCCATAGCGACATCCAAAACATCTCAAATATGATAAGGAAGGTTTAGGATCATGAAGTAGTCTAGTGTGAAACGTTTAGGAACCCACTAATACTGACAAAACCCCAAAGCTACGAACCACATCGCAACCCCGCACCAGCACTGGGAACTGGGAATTTAAGTTTCATCTTCATACCCATTACCCACCCATACCTTCTTATGTAGCTTCTCTCTTAAGATAGTTAATTTAAGGTAAGTTCCTAAAGAATTTTAAATTATTAAAGAAATAATATATAGGAAGCTAGGTAGGAAGGTATAATCTGGATTATCTACTATAACTGCACGAACGGCAACGGCTGAAATGATGATGATGATGATGACTATTAACTGTTAGACACTATTATTACTACAGTAACTAAGTATTTGAAAGTATGTGAGTAGGTACTTACCTATACCAAAGACAATATGACTGGCCTCATAGCTCAGTTGGTAGCAACTCTGCCTTCTGCGCTGGAGGCCGCGGGTTCGATTCCCGCACTGGACAAACATTTGTGTGATTAACACAGATGTTTGTTCTGTGTCTGGGTGTTAATATGTATGTATTATGTATATCAGTCTCTGGTACCCATAGTACAGGCTATGCCTAGTTTGGGATCAGTTGACCGTGTGTAATATGTCCGAATTAAAATATATATATATATATACACATATATAGTGAAAAAATTCTACCTATACCAATATTTTGCCTCGCTTATGCATATGGATAAGAAAACTTACTTCGAAAAACTATCATCCCAGATGCCCAAAGTCCATAAGCTTTCAGCACGCCATGAATTAAACTTATTAACTTCCTCCTTAGTCTCGTTATCCACTACCAACAAAGTCGGATCAAATCCAGCCCACTTCATATTCCAAGGCACCGTAAGGTTCGAACGTTGATCAAACAGTATTTCCCTTGTATGTGCGTGTCTTCGGTCTCATGCCTTATGCTCAAGCATTGGTGGTAGTTTCCCAAATCCATGAAATTGCCCTCGGTGATCCCTCTCGGGATTCTTAGGCCGGCATCGGCAACTAAATCACAGAAGCACAGACTGTAGTTTTCATCATCATCATTTCAGCCGTTCGATGTCCACTGCTGAACATGGCCTCCCCCACAGACAGAGCAAATTCCTTATCATGTGGGGGGATTTGCCCATACTCACCACGCTGGGCATGCGGGTTGGCGAGCGCAGTAAGAGCTATCGTTGTTAAAATGAGGGACGCTGCTGCCCATCCCCTAGCTTTTTTCCCTTAGTCGCCTCTTACGACATCCGCGGATAGAGATATGGAGGGGCCTATTCTTTAGCCGGGGCCACCACGGACAATAGTTTTAATTATAGTTAAATAGAAATATTTTGTTTGTTTTCCAAATAAATAAAATATATAAAGAGAAGAGTGTTTTTAAAAACATTATATTCATGTATATGTGACTGTTGGGTATTAATTAATACTCATCGCAAATTTCGAGTTTCGTTTATTGCTTGACTAAGGAAAGTATCGCCTTGAGATTCCCGCTCCCGATTTTCTCGCCACAAAGAATTCTCCATATAAAAAGGTATTTAGTTAATCAACAGCGTCTAATTAAAACAGATATTAGAAAGATTTGTTATAAGTAAAAACAGCTACTTACACTGCAATGATAGAAGTGCATTCCTTTGCACAGCTTCAATTTGTTTTTGGCATTCGTCTGCGTCCAACACGCTTTCGTAAAGCTCAAGATTCAAAGCTGGGTTCGGGTTATTCACTTCAAAAGTAATATAAGCATTTACTAGAGTAATAAAACCTAAAATTAAAATTATTTTCCCCACCATGTTTTTATATTTTTAGTTCTTCATTTGTCTTGAAGCCTTAGATACTGATAAAATAATGGCAGGTGTTTAATTTTTCAAATTAGCAAACATCAAAATTATCTTATCTAGGTTACTCTATCCAAATAATTAATTAGGTAAGTATTAACCCATACTAATATTATATTAATGCGAAAGTAATTCTGTCTCTCTGTCTGTTTGTAACGTTGTCACGACTAAACGGATTTTGATTTGAGAGCTCATCTGATGATGGAGTCAGAAGCTGGTCCAAGGAACTCCTCAGGAAATTATCCGATTGAGCTAACACAAGGCTGCAAAGTTTCAGCCTGATACAGAAATAATGAGTAGGTAGGTACTTGATTTTAATGCTAAAAATTAAAATTATATGCAAACGAAGACACGGCTAACAGCTAGTCGTTAAAAAATAATTATCATGTCCATACACCACCGACGGATACTGTTATGATTGATCTAATCAATCATAACAGTATCCGGCGGTGATGTAGGTATCTGTATCATATTTCCTATCAAAAAAGATTCCTACATTGATACGTGTCACCAGGTGACACCCGTGACACGTATCAATTTGTTACTTATAATTAATGTATTAATTGCGGGGGACGCAGTGTTGGAAGGCCCCCCACACGATGGACCGACGACATTGTGAAGGTTGCGGGAAGTCGGTGGATGGAGAAGGCTCAAGACCGTTCGTCCTGGAACTCTTTAGGGGAGGCCTATGTCCAGCAGTGGATGATGATGATGATGAATTAATGTATATTTACCTGTGTACTTTACCTACTTTATTTAGTGTTCTCTATTTTTTGATTAATAAATAATTTTTAATTTTAATTTAATTTTTAATTTTAATATAGGAATCTTGAATTGGTTATTAATAGGTATCTACACTTACCTACCTTTTTAAACGGCAAAATCTACATAATAAATACTTTTTTTACTATCGCCAATAAGGTTCCTTAGCCTTTTGGAAATTAAACATTTTTCATTGAAAAAACACAAAAATTAAAAAACCAGCTGTTTTGGTATAAAATCCGTCACTCACTTATTCAGCTGTATTAGGTAGCAATCTTTATAACGAACATTTCGTAGATTTAATAATTAGTTAGGAATAAGATGATAAAAAGACTAAAAACAGATGGTAAACTTATCAGTAAAAAGTTTTTTGGATATTATACGCAAGAATTTTTCTAATTATTCGTTGATAGAATAAGCCACTTCCGGCATAATATATTATTTACGGAACACATTTCATATGCTCTTTATTTACAGAAAGAAGATTTAAACTAGGTACTTAATGCAAGTAAATATTTACAAAATACACAAGAAACATTTGAGCTACCTACCTATCTAAAGACCGTTACAAACGATCTACTCGTACCTATAGATAGCTCAACTGATCCAGATCACTACCAGTCGGAAGCATCCCCAAGACGCTGGCGGAATCGCCACGCTGGATGGCAATGCTAATCCGTGGGGCCAAATTAGGAGCCAGCTTTCGGGTCACGCGTCGCTTTTATAATGTAGGTACTAGGGGTTGCAGTTCCTTAGATTTCCAGTACTACCTAGTTCTGTATTCTGACTCTGAGTACCTAAAAAAGCTGAATAATTGAGTTTGAACTCATTTTAAAAACAGCTGATTTTATCAATGAAAATAATGTATTGCCAAAAGTCGTAGAACAAACTTAGGGTTCAATCGGATGTAGAATAAGCCCCTTTCAGGATAACATATTTATGAATCACCTTGTACATACCGGGAACAGATTACTTACTGACCAAAAACGAGCATTATGAGAGAATCACAGATGCTGATCTTTACTTGCTCGCTTTCTTGTTGTGTCAGGTTCTAAGCATTCTGATAACCTAACCCTGTGTTCGGTCGTTGACATAGGTGAAAGTAAATACGGTGAATGGTTTATAAGTGCGCTTCAAAGGCTCCTTTCAGGCACAATTTTTATCAATATCTTTCACCTCTGTAATTGTCATGCCGTTTTCGCAAGTTGATTCTTAGCATGTATACCTACCATACAGGTTATGAATCAAAAAAACTTTTAAATGGTCTTTAGTTATAGTTTAGGATTAATAAGTAGTTTTTTATGACTGTTTGTTTTCCTAAGAAATAAAAATAATATAAATAAATACCGAAATAAATAATAAATATTCTATAAACAAAAAGTTATAATATTAATTACCGAAAATAAAACATTATCTAGGCACCTATTTTCATTTTATTTTTTATTTTTCATTAACTTTCTCAATTTAGCTGTTTTTGGTATTTTTATCATCTTTAGAACTAATAACTAAACATACAAGAAGTTTGGAATCAAGATTGCTACCTATAACAGCAGATTCATTGAGTTTGACCCCAAAACAACTGATTTTCACATACTTAGTGTTTTTCCAATGAAAAATTAAGTCGTAGAACATACTTTATTGCCAATTGGGTGTAGATAGATAAAGTCACTAGACTCGACTAGACCAATTTTATCACAGCCAAATAATTGGGTTTTTCCTCTTAGATAATCTCCTGTAATCGTTTATACTGATGACAGTTATCGGCATGAACGTAACCTAGGTACTTAGGTAATCTTTTTGCTACTGGATTGCGCTTGCTGTACCTACACCTTAGATGCTTTTATTCAACGTAGTTAGCTTCATAGCAAAACACAGATGTCATTAGGTCATTAAAATAATTTAACGCTTGACATTTCAACGTCACTAGGATTTCACAAGCAAAGAGCAATCTTATTTATTTATTTGATGACGAGCAGCTTCCGCTGATATGTCTACATCTCACAGTGTCGAAATTGAAAGTCTATTGTCATGTATGGTCCACTAATCTTATTAGAGAAAACGGTTGGTAGTCCTCCAATGAAAATGCATTTTAATTCCCAGGTTTCCAGTAAAACATCGTGTCGGTTTTCCATCATAATAATAGTTTTAAGTAAGAGAATTCAAACAGTTAGTTTTTACTCATACTCATAGCTTTGTCCAATCATCATTTACTTTTGGTGTTGACTGTACTACCTATTTAGAGTTTTGAGAAATCTCTTCAATCTCTTATCTGCCTGATAAAGTTCTATTAAATCTAAGTAACTAGGTATTGTTATCGATAGCGATAAATAAAACAATTACGATAGTGAACATTACGTGAAACTATAATGATAAAAAATATAAAATGTGTAACTGAACTCATAGATAAGTTTTACTTAAAAAAATATACGAAAATATACTTATACGTAGTATGTTAGTATGTTATAACAATAAAAATGCAGTTTACACGAATTATAGTAAAAGCAGTTCATTTCAGCTATACTACATCTAATGGTAGAGATATAAGCAAAAATTGATAACAAATCTCATAATAGTAAAGATCTCGGTCTGAAGGTATAAACTACAACTGCAACATTGCTCATTCATGGGCAACTTTAGACAGGTTTTGATCACTTTCTGGCATAAATTTATTTTGGTACAACCCCAGTTTTGTGTGTGTGTCTGTATCCCCAGTATGACGAGAATTATTATGACGAAAATCGTTAATTTAGGCTATATCAAAGTTACACTCACAAACTGGGCAATGATAAAGTTACCCTGAAAGTCAAAGTTACCCAAGATGACTACAACTAATCAAGTTCTAATAAAAATAACAATGACGTCAATAACTTGTTATTGCTCTACATTTAATAACAAAGTGATCCAATCGCCTATTCTTATAACTACTTATCTATCTAATCTTTACAGACAGCCAAGGCTTCTTCCTTTTCCTCAGCTAATTCCTTGCCTGTGGCATCAAGCATTTTACGTGCAAAGTCTGATACAGTAAGACCTTCAACAATTTTCCACTTCCCATCACTAGTTGTGACAGGGAATGAGAATACAATGTCAGCTGGAGCGCCATACGCACCATTCGACACTACACCCATGCTGACCCAACGGTCCCCAGATCCCAGGAACCAATCCCTCATATGATCTGAAGCGGCTTTAGCAGCAGACAATGCAGATGACATCTTTCTTGCAGCAATGACAGCAGCGCCACGCTTCTGCACAGTGGTAACAAAAGCACCCTTGAGGTACTCTTCATCATTAATAGCTGCTGGGACAGGCTTCTGCACTCCTCCAATGGTGACAACAGCGTTTGAAGGGTCAGGGAACTGGGTGGACGAGTGGTTACCCCAAATAATGACGTTTTTTACATCTTTGACGGGCACGCCGATTTTAGAAGCCAGCTGAGACTGAGCACGGTTCTGATCGAGACGAGTCATGGCTGTGAAGTTCTCTTTGGGAATTGAGGGTGCATATTTGGAGCAGATAAGTGCGTTGGTGTTAGCTGGGTTCCCAACGACTAGCACCTTGACATCCTTACGCGCGACCTTGTCGAGCGCCTGACCTTGTTCTTTGAAGATACGGACATTCGCTGCAAGGAGATCTTTCCTTTCCATACCTTCTTTCCTTGGCATGGCACCAACTAAGAAAGCAGCAGCGACATCTTTGAAAGCCTCCTCGGGGTTAGCGGTTGGAAGGACTCCAGCGAGCAGGGGAAGTGCGCAGTCGGCCAGCTCCATGACTACACCTTCAAGGACTCCCATCATTGGGGTGATATCAAGAAGGTGCAAGAACACAGGCTGTTCTGGTCCGAAGCAAGCACCGGAGGCGATTTGATAAACCAGAGAGTAGGCAATCTGCCCAGCAGCACCGGTGATGACAACTTTGATTGGGGCAGCCTGGAAAATACAAAGTATTCATAAATAATCTAATCTAAAGGGCAATAATAAATTTTAGTTTTCAAATTACTCATTGTCATCATCATCCTGAAGTAGACTACTGGACATAGGCCTTTCCCAAAGGGTGTCATGACGAACGGCCTTGAACCTTTTCCATCCAGATTTCCCGGAACCTTTACAATATCATCGGTCCATCATGTGAGAGGCTTTCCTACAATGAGTCTTCTGGTTGTGGCTGACATTTGGCAATTTAATAAATTAATTATATAGGTACTATATTACCATAGTAATAGGTTTGTTCACTGCAACTGAAGTTTCTTCAGAATTATTTGAAGAACAACACCAAGACATGGCGGCGGCCTACTCTTGATTACAGTGGAAACAATCAAGTCATTGTACCTAATCAATGTAGGTAATTGTGAGATAAGTTTATCTAACAATTTCAGCTGTAATAACCGCCTACAAGTATGTAGATATGTATAGATTTCGGCAGATAACCCCACCATTAAATTCTAAGCCTAATTTTAATTGGTTACAAGAGTTTGGAGTGCACATAATTATCTGTAATATCAATGAGGTAGACGCTTACGATGGAACAAAATTATGTGCATTCCATTGAAGGTCAAAGCAATGTCACTGGAATTATTAAAACAACCTTGCTTACCATTTCTTTATCCAGCAAGAACAAATAATCGTAGAATTTCAAATAGTAAAACTCGAATTTGAGTTTTCAGCTGTCAATTAGGTATTTATCTTCTCGTGCTCGCAACGCTAATAGCCGGCCGGGTGATAGAGGTATATTAGCACAATAATAGCAGCACACAGCAATCAATTATAATCATTCACGTTTCACAAACCGACCGACCGGACGGAATAGAAAATGGAAAAATTCGCATTAGCAAATTACGCACGCAAACTTTGACTTTGACACCATGTTGCCGTCAAAGCAGGCACAGAGTATTTCAAAAGTATTTCAAAAGAGAATACTAGTATTTTAAAAGAGAATTTATCCACTTGTTAGTATTTTGTCTCTACCCGCTATCGGACTTTTTGGCGGGAACTTGCGAAGTGATGTTGTGCTCTCAATTTATTTTACAAAACTAGTTTTAAATTGAATAATATTGTGTAATTATGGTGGTGTTTTGCGTAATATTATTTGAGTAAACCGCACAAGCGAAGTGAAATAGAATGATTGCGTGTATCGTCATTTTTCGAGTTGGCGCTAAGAGGTCCCTCGAGATTTTAGTAAAA
Organism: Anticlea derivata; assembly: GCA_947579855.1. NCBI lineage: Eukaryota > Metazoa > Arthropoda > Insecta > Lepidoptera > Geometridae > Anticlea > Anticlea derivata. Next base: position 3,665,657 of record OX388266.1, read on the forward strand.
TATCCACCATCATATCATACTAAAACTGAACTTTACTTGACTTGACGATGACTTGACCATGAATAAGATGAAAAATAAAGACGAAAGAATTTAAAAAAAAATTAAATTTTAAATTTTAGTAGGCAGGCACAGACCAATAGGAGGCTTGATCGCGAGGAATAGGCGTAGCTTCACCCAGTTTCTAAGACATTTTTTTTTACTTTACTTTAGTTTACTTTGACTTGACTTTACTTTACTTTGAATTTGATGTTAGTAGGTCTGTCTGTGGCGTAGACATGTTATACTCTGTCTACGGTTGTAATTCCTTTGATCCATCGTAGCCCGAGAATAACACCTTTGTTTGATCCACGCCTACCTCCTTCTTCTTCCTGCCCTTGTCCTACATTATGTGGGATCGGCACAACATGTTTTCTTCTTCCACTCTCTTCTGTCAGCCGTCATCTCCACACTCACTTCTTTCTTTCTCACTCATGTCATCTTTAATACAATCCATCCATCTTTTTTTCGGCCTTCCTCTAGTCTTATATCCATCCACATTCATACCTAACGCTCTTCTCATTACATGACTTTCATCCTTCCTCATGACATGCCAATAACATGCTAATCTATTACTTCTCAACTTTTCCGTCACTGGCGCTACTTTCAAACTTCCTCTGATGTACTCATTTCTTATTTTGTCCATTCTCGTCACTCCACACATCCATCTCAACATTCGCATCTCCGCCGCATGCACTATTCTTTCATCCGTCCCTTTGGTAGCCCAACACTCAGATCCATACATTAAGACAGGCCTTACGATTGTCTACAAGACAACTTTCCCTTCTTATGTATAAGGGGCATTTTTGGATCACACGTAGTTCCTGTGACCTGACGCCATTTCATCCATCCCACATTTAATCTATTTTTCACGTCTCGGAAAATATCGTTTAATCCACTCCTACCACAGAGTAAAAATAAAAGATGAAATCATTCAATCAATCAAACTAAGTGACATAACAAAATAACCTCAAAATCATCCTTTCATGAAGATTATTTTGTGATTTCGCAGATCCGCCTTTAAAACTTTAAAATCAGTGAATTCTTCATGTATTAAAATAGTATATGGTGTAAAATGTCGTCTCTTTTACGATCCACAAAATTTGTGCGTTACTTCACCGGCGCCGCCAGAACTTTGCTTCTAAACTCTGCCAAGACCGCAGAAACCAATTTACTGATCAATTCAAAGGCTCTTTGCGCTGCTAACAAGTAATTATAACTAACTAATAGTATTGGCGCGGTGGCTTAGTTAGGTAGAGCATCCCCAAATCTAGGGGATGGTCGCGGATTCAAATTCGGTCTGACTGGAAACCCTATTAAAAAATGTATCTTTACCCTAGAGTTGTCTACTAAAATAATTATTTACAAAAATTTAAACTCCTAAATTTATTTCAGTGTGTTAATGAGAGATTATGCAACAAAGAAAGCAGAGAACCTAGAACCACTGCTACAGAAGCTTGACTTGGAAGTGAGGAGATACGGACGCATTACTAAGAAGGATATCGATGAGGTTTTTGATGAGATCCGATCAAGGAATGACATTACGAGTTCACAGTCTCTGCTGGTGATCAGATGCTGTGGTAAGTTTATATATCTATCACATTTACCCACTGCTAGGTAATAGTCCTCCTTGTTATACAAAATTCATCTTGATATTAATTCTATCAAAAAATTTACTCCATCACCAGGCAAGAGAGTTATTTATAGGTTATTTAAGTGCACTTTGTTATCAACATTTCACATCAAATTGGCAGAAGTATAGAGGTTGCCACAGCAAAAAATTGTATTCTGTAACTAATATTACCCTCAGTGTGGTGAGTTTAACTTTCACTGATGGAGTTTTTTGATCAGGAAAATTTTAGCACCTCACAAGAAATACTTTCTCAATAACCCACAAATACCCATTGCAGGAGAATTAGTCCCAGAAGAACTGCCCGAACAGAGAACACTACTAGTCCAGAAAATATGGAGTGTATTGACAGAGAGAGGGATACCAATGGATATCTCACACTACAATGCTTTACTGAGAGTATACCTTGAGAATGAGCACCCATTTTCACCAGCACAATTTTTAGAAGAACTCGAAAAGAAAGGACTTCAGCCCAACAGGTGATTTGTTATAGAGTCAATTATCAGTTTTGTAAATTTGTAAAGCAGTTAAGATTCTTCCAAGAGGATGGGATCCCAAAGAATGCAACAATGAAATGTTATTGATGCCATAGGGTAGGCGCCCGAATGACAGTGCAGCAGCTAATTTGTCAAATAATTGAAATTAAACCTTATTATTATTATTAGCCGTATTTCCCTAGTGTAATTAAACCTTAGTTGCTTATAAATGTGGCTGAAATCACAAAATCATACCAAGGATGCAAGATTTTGTGATTTCCACCGTATCCAAAGGCAAAAAGTTCAGTTTTGATTGTCACTGTGTACATCGTCCGGCCCTCACCATAACTCAATCTGTTTCTCATTTAATTCTTAGTAGAATGCAATTGGAGGGTAGCATCCTATTGTAGTGTAAGGTTGCACTAAGAACTCTTTAAACTCAACTTCTAGGGGGGTGCAATTTGGTTGAAGTTTGTATGAAAATAAAATCACGCAATTTAAGTCCGAGTGGTTTCCGCTAATAATTCTCCATAATTACAGGGTCACTTACCAGAGGCTAATGTGGCGATACTGTCAAGAGGGAGACGTAGAAGGCGCAACAAAAGTACTTGAGAAAATGCGTGAACTGAACTTCCCAGTCTCCGAACCAGTTCTGAACGCTCTCGTCATGGGCCATGCGTTCCACGGAGACACGGACGGTGCTAAAGCTGTCTTGGAAACTATGGCAAGAGCTGGTCTGCAGCCTACAAACCGTACATACACATTGCTTGCCTGTGGGTTTGCTAAGAAGGGGGATGTTGATGGAGTGAATGATGTTATCAAGATTGCCTCTGAGAAGGATGCTGTTATTATTGATAAGGTAAGGATTACGGACGACGCAGTATTGGAAGGCCCCCCACCCGATGGACCGACGACATTGTGAAGGTTGCGGGAAGTCGGTGGATGGAGAAGGCTTAAGACCGTTCCTCGTGGCACTCTTTGGGGAAGGCCTATGTTCAGCATTGGACTTCATCAGGCTGATGATGATGATGAAGGATTAACAGGCTGTCTCCCAAGAGAAACATATGCTGAAGTGATGGCAATAATAAAATTTTGGCCCTTAAGGGCACCCCTATAGTTCCTCTTGATCTTGCTTGCTTGGTTTTTGGACATGTCACATGTCTTAAAATTTTCAGGTTCTGGGACATGCCGTCGGTTTCCTCGCAATATTTTCCTTCACATGAACTTTCCAAATGGATAATCCATTGGTTCATGACCGGGATTCGAATCCACGACCTTTGGATCGGAAGGCGGAGTCACCAAATCAACTCCGCATCAAACCAGCTCAAAAAATCTAGATATGTTTAAATTCTCTAGAATTAATGTCATACGGTACTTTTACGCATTTCAGGATGTACTAGAAATTATCGAGCATTTGGCCAGCGGTGGGCACGAGGACAAAGTAGAACAACTATTCCCACACCTCCAGAAACACCAAGGCTACAACCAGGACGTACTCAACCTCATCCTAAGACTGCTCAACAAAGGTCATCTACAGACCGCAAAGAAAATGCTGCCAACCATGCCTAGATCAGCGAACACTGAAGACACACCCTTCAAAGGAGCTTTCTTCGTCAAACAGCTGCTAAGAGTGGGCAAATCCGCTGACGAAATCGTCAAAACATGCCTGGAACTCAAGGAAGAGGGACTTATACCCAACGCGATATACATCGCAACTGAGAACGCACTCGTCCAAGGCAGAACCGAAGTCGCCCAGAAACTACTGAACGAATTCGAAAAAGAGGGAAACGAGATTCGCCCACACTTCTACTGGCCGCTCTTAGCACAAAAAGTTAAAGAGAACGACGAGGAAGGCCTCCTGCAAATCGTCAAAGATATGCAAGCAAAGAACGTTACCGTAACAGGGGAATCTTTACGTGACTACATCATTCCGTACCTCCTGAAGAAAGATTCGCCTCAAACTGTTATCTCGAAGCTTCAACTCGCGAACGTGTCTGCCATTCACACCACTAGGAACCTTGTAGTGGAATTACTAGAAACTGGGAAAATGAAAGAAGCGGCAGATATAGCGACCCGTTACCGCACCAGAGGTGGCTTCTCGTTGATATCAAGACCATTACTTACCGCATTGTCCAAAACGAAGGATGTTAATTCCTTTGTTGCCATTCTGCACGTTCTCAGCAGCAAAGCCAACCAAGAGGAAGATACCAATGAAGATATTCAGGAAGACACAGACGCTAACGTAAGCCGCTTAGTGAAAAACGCAATCAAGATAGTCTCTAAAGACGATGCCTGTGAAGCTTTGCTGTCTGGCTTGCACTCTAAAGGATTGAGGATCACAGTCGAAGCGGCGGAAAGCATCCAGCAGTATCTAGGTGAGAGTATGACGACGAAAATGTCCGAGTTCCTCTCACAACTAACTTCTGCGGAACTGGAAGCTGTCCCGCTCCAAAACACACGAAGAGACGACTCGCCTCGCAATTCTGCTCAGTTGGAGAAACTGATTGAGACTCTCAAGGGTAGAGAAGGGACGAACGTCGCACGCTTGCAAAAGCAACTGCTCTCTACGTACATAGATGAAAATAACGTTGAGAAAGTGAACAGTTATTTAGAAGAGTTGAAATCTGCATCAGACTTCGAGCTCACGATTTCTAGTTACGCGCAATTGTACGAATTTTACTGCGTTAACGATGAAATCGAGAGGGCTAACGAGTGCCACGCAAGCATCGTTGAAAAGAGCCCCGATTTCATTCTGAACAGATACAAATTGGTGCTAATGGCGAACGCTTTGGTGAAGGCTGATAAATTCGATGAGGCAGTGGAGTTTCTGAAAGGGAACAAACTTTTGGACGACAGAGAATCGGGGTTCATGCTGAACTCTAAATGCTGGCAGCTGTTGAATGGGCTAGCTGAGCAAAAGGACGCTGCTAAAGTGAGTAAAGAATTAATGTCACTCTAATCCTACTACTAATATTATGAGTGCAAAAGTTTGTAAGGATGGTGATATGTTTGAACCTTAGAATGATTAAACAATATTTTCATGAAAGGTACTACGCCCAAGACTACATATGCTATTCTAGGTAAAGAACTCTATCTATTCATCAAAATCGGTTGGAAAAGGATGTTTGGATGTTCAAACTTTAGACATCCCCACAAACTTTCGCATTTATAATATTAGTAGGATTGCGGTGCAGAAAGCAAGGGGAAACTACTGCACAATATCTCCCAAAAAAAAGTAATGATGCAAGTACAAAGGAAATTGCATCATTACACCAACAAGAGCTAAGCTCATAAGGGTGGATTCGACCAAACGCTATGTTATGCCAGAGTAACAATCCCTTCCTCCTGGGATTGTAGTGTTGGTGGTAATTAGGTACTATTGCGGCAAAGAGTGAAACGAGTTGCTTCGTTGAAGTCCAGTTTATTTGTAACATTAAAGTACTAAATTACAGTAAAGTTACCTTATTACTAACTATAACTTATTCTATGGTGCTGAGTAGGCACAGTATTCGTTTACCTACCGATGCATATTTTCATGATACTACATCTCCCCTGAAAAGTGGGCCATTACCCGCCCACAGCAAATGAAAAAAAAAATGTTTGTTTCTCTCAACGGTAAGCAAAGTTACACTGTGCGCTACTATTTAAAGAACTTAAAATTAAATCATTTTTTTTTTAACGACAAAGGTAGGTACCTAATTAAATGCTTAAAAGTTAAACTTAAACAAACTAACTATGAAATAGCTTTGTATTATTTTTATGAATAAGGTATTCTTTACAATCCTTATTGATTTTAACATTAGGGCCTATGTCCTCGATTACTTCATAAGGACCAAGATACACATTATCGAACTTAGTACCAGCTTGATTTTTTATTAAAATCAAGTCTCCGTTTTTATATTCTATAGGGTGAGAACTCTTATCATAACTATATTTTCTCAAACTTTTACATTTTAATAAATTTTCTTTTGCGTCAGCATGAGCTTTTTGTAACCTATATCTTAATTCTAATGGGTAACTGTCGAAATTATACAATGGGTCAAATGTAGTTTGTAAATTACTTGGTAAGTTACATAATTTTCCAAATACTAATTCGTACGGAGTGTACTTTGTCTCTGAGTGTACAGTAGTATTATAAGAAAAACACCAAAATGGAATCCAATCGCTCCAATCACCTTTATTGTTACTACACTGAATCCTGAGATAAGCGCCCAAATGTTTGTGTGAGTTTTCAATCGAGCCGAGAGTTTCGTGGTGGTACGCAGTTGAATTCAGTTTTTTAATACCTAACAGCTGGCAAGTTTCTTTCAAAACAGATGACATGAACTCGGTTCCGTTATCAGTTATAATTTCCTTTGGAATTCCGTACCTTAAAATAAAATTATTTACAAAACTCCTAGACACCGTAATGGTATCTTTCCGTTCTATTGGATATGCTTCAACAAATTTCGTTAAGTCACATTGAACAGTTAAAATATACTTATTATTATAGTTATCTATCTCTAGCGGGCCCATTAAATCTAAACTAATCCTCTCAAAACTTGAGCTAGCAGTAGATGTTATAATCATAGGTTCCTTAATATTTTTATTTACATGTTTTTGTAGTTGACAACTTTTGCATTTTTTAACGAAAGTCGAAACGTCGGTACTCATTCCTGGCCAAAAATAATATTTCTTTATATTATTCAACATACGATTCACCCCCGCATGACCACTGCTAGGTAATAAGTGAAAATCGTTCAAAACAACTTTTTTATCGTCATTATTAATTAATCTTACAACGTCTCTCGTCACGAGAAAACGTGGCGTATCAAATTGCAACTTTTTCATAATAGCTAGCAATATTTTGATAGCTCTATCTTTGCTTTTATGCCTTATAATTAAAAGGTCCTTTTTATTTAACTTCCTACAAAACTCTTCTAAATCCCTCGCTAACACCTCTGGGGTCGATAACGATCGGGAGTTTAGATAAATCGCCGAATGCGAAGGAACAAATGTGCAATATTTTGCATCTGAAATAATATTTTCTCCGTCTAACATCCATTGCTCGTTACTTTCATCTGAAAAAACTACTTCTATTATATCGTCCGGTTTTTTGAGGATTTCTACCGCATGAGGCTGATTAGACCCGTATACGGAGGGAATCCTGTTTGTCTGACTATCCGGTTTATCGGTCATATTACGTAATAGTTCTAATTCTTTTGTCTGATGCCTAGTGAGAACATTGACAACATGTCCTTGCATTTGTTTGAGATCTTTGCATGTCAAAGTGATGCGACTCAATGCGTCTGCAGCTACATTACTTCGACCCGGAACATACTCCACTTCAAAGTCGTATTCCTCTAGGTATAAACGGAATTTAGTTAATCTACTAGAAGGGTCCTTTAAACTGAATAAATAAACAAGTGGTTTATGATCCGTGTAAATTTTGAATTTTCTCCCATATAAATAAGGTTTAAAATGATTCACCGCCCAAACGATAGCTAGTAACTCTAACTCAATTACAGGGTATCTAGTCTCTGCAGATTTTAAATTACGGCTGGCAAATGCGACCACCTTCCCATTACTATTGGATAGTATGGCGCCTAAACCTATTTTTGATGCATCCGTTTGCAATCTAAAAACGTTATCTGCTGAGAAGTCAGGATACTGTAAGATCGGCGGGTTTATCAGACAAGATTTTAACTTTTGAAATGCTATTTCGCAATCCGACGTCCATTCAAATTTTACATTCTTTTTACACAACACATTCATTGGATGTACGATGTCAGCGAAACGTGGTATAAACCTTCTGTAATAATTTGCAAATGCTACAAAACGTTTGACGGCATCGCTGCAAGTCGGTGTTGGGAAACATTGCACGGTTTCTAATTTACCCGGGTCAGGAAAAATTCCATCGGATGTTATTTTGTGTCCTAAGTACACTATTTCCTGCCTTAAAAATTCGCATTTTATAGGATTTAATTTAAGATTCACTTCTCTCAATCGATTTAATACGGAAATTAGATTTTTATTATGGTTTTCTAGTGATTTTCCAATGACAATACAATCATCTAAATAAATAAAACACTTTTTATAGTTTAGTCCTGCCATGGCTATGGTCATAAGCCTCGAAAACACGCTAGGACTTGTCTTGAGCCCCATCGGGCAACGTTTCATTTGGTATTGTTTTCCAGCAGTAAATGCAGTACATTTACGAGAGTCCTCATCTAAAGATAATTGATACATTTTATTTAGACTAAAAGAAGTATATTTTCTTGAATTTTCATTAAGTAAAAGTTGGTAATAACTTTGTGAAAGGTCTAATTTAGAGAAATAAATGCTACCAGAGAGAGAGTCTAAGATTTCCGTTATATTAGGTAATGGAAATTTATCATCTTGAATTCTACTATTTAAGTGCCGGTAATCAATCACAAGTCTCCATTTTTTTTCATTCGATTTATCGGCCTTTTTTGGGACTAACAGTACTGGACTAGACCATTCCGATATTGTTTCTTCAATTATATCGTTATCTAACATCTCCTTAACCTGTTTTTCTACTTCGTGCTTAAGTGCATGTGGGATTCTGTACGGCTTGACGTAAACGGGAGCAACGTTATCTTTTAATGTTATTGAATGCTCCATCAAGTTAGTGACAGATAGTTTATCCCCTGGCAAGTGAAAAACATCCGCGTATTTGGCACAAATATTTTCTATGCTGATTTTCTCTTCTTTATTCATGTAGTTCAAATCGAGTAACTGGAACAAAGTCTTAATCCGCTTAACATTTTTGTCTTGGTTGCTAAATTGGCAAACGTCAAACTCGCTAAGAGTATGAACACTCAAATTAGAAAAATTAATCTTTACTTCTTGATCTTGCGTATTTAAAATTCTCAATGGAATGTAGCTATTTATTGGCTTTGTTATCATTCCAGCTACAAAAACCCCTTTCTCAATTTCGTTCGCTAAAACAACAGTTTCTTCACGATGATTACAGGGTATGTACCTTATTATTTCGCAGCGTGGAGGTACCAAGTGACTATACTGGTCCTCGATGCTCAAACTTACTCTTTCGTCATTGTTTGATAACCGCAAGGTCATTGATTTATAATCTATAATAGCACTATATTTTTTAAAGAAATTATCGCCTAAAATTCCGTCGGCGGAACACGTCAAGTTCTTAAAAACATAAAATTTCTGATTAAAATTTACCCCTTTATAAACTAAATCTAACCAAACAAAACCCTCGGATACTAGTTTTCCACTAACACCTCTTATTGTTATAGTATCATATTGAAGCTTACTTAAAATAGTTTGATTACTACTTAACCATTCATAACTCAAAATACACAAGCTTGCTCCGCTATCAACTAAAAGATTGACCGGACTTGCAGAAACTACATTCAACATAACTACGCTACTATTATTACAATTAGAAATAAAATATTCATTTACCGAGTGGGGAACGAAAAACTCATTATCGGATGCATTTACCGTATGCTCTTGCGAATGGTTAACCCCAGTTTCCCCCCTCCATGTGAGTTCGGGAAATTCCGTACTTTCCCTTTGCGAAACGTGCTGAATTTCGTGGCCCCATGTAGGCTGAGGCACCGCGGCACGTGCCTGTTGATATGCCCCGCGACCTCTCGCAGCCCCTCGCGCGCGCCCGAAGCGCCCGCGCACGCATCTATTACCATACGTCATAGGTGGTATTGTATTACCTTGCCTATAGTTACTGTTATAATAAGACTGATATCGAACCTGAAAATTATTATAATTTCGGCTATTTGAATAACTGCCACGTTTTTGAGGGTTGTAATTCTGCTCATGCCTCATCATATTGTAAGCATGTTCCTCGTTAGGTGAAATTATCTGTTCATCAACAGCTGTTCTAATTGCCTCTGGTAACGATTCAAACTGACGAGAAGCTAAAATGGTACTCAGGCGTGTGTCAGTTAATCCATCAGAAAAACGTTTAATCGCAAGCTTTTCGTTGATAGGACGCAATACATTTAACTTAGTGTCGTCATCATCGGCCTGAGCAAGAGTTAAATTCACAAAAAGCTTTTCTATGTAATTTCCAAAATTTTCTATCGACCTGTTCCCTTGCTTACTGGTAAAAAGTTGTGTCAGTATAGCTACAGCTGATTTCTTTTGGATTAGATATTTACGCATATCAGTAATCAAACTCTCAATACTATTATAACTGCACTTTAAACGCAGTTTAGCACTTGCGGATAGTCGTGTTTTCAACACAAAATCGATTAATTGTTTGTTTGAAGTTTCTGCTATCATTGAGCTGTAAAGTTGTGTTCCATCGATTAACTGTTTTGTGACCTCCTCCTTGTCATTCATGATGGGCAATAGCGCCAAGGCGGTTTTAATATCGAAAGATTCCGAAGCCATTTTTGCTGCGTTTTCTAACCGACTGATTGACTGCGATGAGGATAAACTCACGATCTTGATAAAAGTTATGCGTATATCATTAATTAATGAGTTAATTGTTTGAAGACATTGGGCACTTATCTTCAATTTTACTATGGACCTCGAACAAAGATGACTAATTTCTGATACTCCCTATGCGCTAACTCTATTTTTTGTTGCGCTGCGACTGATTTTTGTCTCCGCGCAGGACCTACATTTACTAAATAAACCTATCTTCTTCTATATTCTTTTATATATTAAAAAAAAAAAAAAAAACCTATTGACTTACTTGTCTATACGTAAAATATACCAAGGACCTCCTGTTGTAGCAGGCTGATCTGCTGTGCTAAACGGTCGCGGCGAGTCGCTGATTGCACGTCACCTATCGCACGTCGCTGGTCGCACGTCGCAGGTCGCTCGTAGCAAGACGCTCGTTGCTCGTTGCATGGGCCGGGCTATACCCTGGACACCGTGGGCCGGGCATGGTCCCTGGACACCGCACCTTTCGAGCCGGGTATTTTCCCTGGCTCCACCAACATAGATTTCTTCTTTCTTCTAAATTCTTTGTTTTAATCGCTTCAGGACGGAAAATGACGCTCAAGCTATTAGCTTTTAATTCTCTTCTCAAAGTTCTTACAGTTGATTTCTTGCACTTCCTCAAAATGAAATATACAGCAGCACCACTCAACAAAACGAGTATGAAGGTCAATAAAATTTCTGTAGTGCTTAGTATACCAATAGATTGGCTAGCACTTGCATTTGCTTCTACGTTGGCGTTCTGCGCAATGATAACTTCTTCCTTGTTTGTTTCTTTCGATACTGTTTTTCCCATCCTGTTTTTTTTTTTCTTTCTTCTATATTGTGTTGTTCATGCTTCTTTGTTCTTATCTTCTAAAATAATCTTCTTTCTTCTATATGGTAATTTTCATTTTTCTTTCTTCTGATCTTCTATAAGGTAATCTTCTTTCTTCTATAATGTTTCATCTTACTGTTTATTTTAATCTTCATTCTATTTTATGTGGTCCGCAGTGGCAAGGTCGCCATGTAGTGTTGGTGGTAATTAGGTACTATTGCGGCAAAGAGTGAAACGAGTTGCTTCGTTGAAGTCCAGTTTATTTGTAACATTAAAGTACTAAATTACAGTAAAGTTACCTTATTACTAACTATAACTTATTCTATGGTGCTGAGTAGGCACAGTATTCGTTTACCTACCGATGCATATTTTCATGATACTACAGGATAACTCCTTGGAAAACAGGCTTACTCTAGAGTAATTAGTCATTTTATTCTACGGATAAGACTTATACTAGTTTTGTAGAATCCACCCTAAATCATAGTAGTAATACTACGATATTATAGACATATCGCATGCCGTTTGAACACGACTTTATACGTCTTTCTTCTTATCAAGAGGATTAATTTAAATAACAGCTTTTAGCTGGGGGTACCACTAAGATACACCACAATCCAATATGTTTATACATGTATTCAGTATTCCTTTATTACATACATTTTTTGTACATGTCACATTAATAAACAAGTTAAAAGTATACATTGTATACAGAGTTGCATGGAATTAATAAATATTAAATAATTTAAACCAAAAATATCTCAAATAATTATAAAAATATGTCATTATTACAAAAAAATAAATTAATTAAAAAATGAAAATTAATTAAATCACTTCCCATGTTTTTTGTTTTCAGGTGAAGATAATAACTGAAACCCTTATATCGCACAACTACATCGAACCATCCAACGTGATACTCGGCCCGCTTATAAAGGTGCATCTGAAAAATGGCGACTTGGACAGTGCATTGTCTGAGTTCGAGAATTGCTGTAAGCAATATCGCAGCACACCTTGGAAGGGGGAGCTGATGAAAGCTCTCATTGTGAAGGAAGACGCGAGCAAGTTGCAGTGGCTTGCGGATATGAGCACACAGGTATGAAAAACAGTTGTTTGGGTGCAAAAATTTTATGCCATTTATGTAGATACAAATGAAGTAATAAACATTACCCGGCTGATCTATCGGGTAAAAAAGGTCCCACTGAACTGAGCCCTATTTTTTTAAGTTATTTATTATACCAGTAACTTCACCTCCCCACAGATACACGGCGAGATGAATATCCTACCATGACCTAGTCCATTTTTCAAGTTGTATCATCATCATCGTCAGCCTGTAGAAGTCCACTGCTGGACATAGGCCTCCCCCAAAGAGTTCCATGACGAACGGTCTTGAGCCTTCTCCATCCACCGACTTCCCGCAACCTTCACAATGTCGTCGGTCCATCGGGTGGGGGGCCTTCCAACACTGCGTCGCCCGGTTTGTGATCGCCATTCGAGGACCTTTACTCCCCAACGGTTGTCGGTTCTGCGAGCTATATGGCAAGTTGTATATTATACCAGTAACTTCACCTCCCCACAGATACATGGTGAGGTGAATATCCTACATGACCTAGTGCTCGCGTTCGTGGAGTGCGGGCGGCTGCGCCAGGCGCGGCGTATCCTCGAGACGCCCGGCCTGCAGACCAGGCAGCGACGTCTGGACGACGCTTGCCAGCGATATGTTGAGGTAAGTAAACTACACGACTCAAGCCGTGTTCAAACGGCATGCGATGCCGATATTATGATATTATAAATAAAATAAATAAATAGGCATAGCCTGTACTATGGGTACCAGAGACTGATATACATAATAGATATATATTTAACACCCAGACACAAAACAAACATCTGTGTTAGTCACAAATGTTTGTCCAGTGCGGGAATCGAACCCGCGACCTCTAGCGCAGAAGGCAGAGTTACTACCAACTGAGCTATGAGGCCAGTCAATATCAATATCCTAATAATATTATAAACGCGAAAGTTTGTAAGTATGGATGGATGGATGGATGTTTGTTACTCTTTCACGTAAAAACTACTGAATAGATTTTAATAAAACTTCACAATAATATACATCAGAATAACACATATTTATGCTACAATTTATAAAGATATTGTGTGAATTGTCCACAATATGACTACTAGACTACTCGAAATACTAATCCTGCGCAGACGAAGTCGCGGGCACTAGTCATATAAAATTCGTATCAAAATCCTTGTCTGTACTGATAGTAAATTTTGAGTTTGACGTTTGAGAGTGTGAAATTAACTTTATTTAGAATACTTAAGGGTCATTTTAGGCCGTGGTGGCCCCGGCTGAAGAATACTGCAGTGGACTTTTGAACGGCTGCAATGATGAAGTAAACTTCACTATATAAGTGATGCATATGAATGCTTACTCGAAAGGGGCTTAGTTCACACCTAATTGGCAAAACCTAGTTTCTTAATAAGGTCGTAAATGTTGATTTAGAGACTACAAAGACAGCAAAGAGCAAGAAGCCTTCTTTCTTGCTAGAACTGGAATCCTCTTTATCTACTTTCTGTAAGCCAAGTTCGAATGGCGAATAATATGACTTTTAAAATTTCAAAATCATCCTGAACTACATTTAATAAAGTTGAATGATATAGACAACCCTCAAAGTCAAACTCAAAATTGACTTTATTCAGTGGACATAAGGTCAATTTTAAAATAAATTCAAATAACATAAAATCGCACGCCTTGTTGTTCTCTTTTTATAACTTATTTTGCCTTTTTAGGATGGAAAACCAGAGTACCTCGAAGGTCTTCTCCAAGCGACGAAAGAACTCTCTCACATCGACCGATCCAACATATTCTACCACCTACTAGTAACCTACTGCAAGTCAGACGAAACCGACAAAGCATTAGGCCTGTGGACCCTGCTACAAGAGGACGGTGAAGTCCCGAGCGAACAATTCCTAGTACACCTAGGCAATCATCTCAGATCTAAAAATCGAGATGTACCTTTTGTCATCCCTAACGAACAACCCAAAGCAAAGAAGCAAGCGGAAAACATTGTGAAAAATGTTACTCAGCAACGGACGCCCCAAAAACCAACTAAAGATGAAACATCAACACTAATCGAGGCAAGCGTTCAAGACGGCCAGCTAACGCAAGCAATGGCCATCGCTCTCAAATCTATCGAGGACGGCTCGGTTCCTAAATCAAGCGTACTCAAATACCTCCTCAAGAACTTAGCACAGGAAGGCAATGTTGAGAAAATACAGCAGTTCGGAAAGCATCTGACCGAGGTCATGAAGCGGAAGGTTACATACGATGATAAACTGACGTTGGCTATTTTCGTGAGGGGCGCTGGTCCGGAGCATATCGAAGGGTTGCACGAGGCGGTGCTAGCGGCGAAGTGCGTTGAAGATTTGGAGGCAGCGCTTCGGAAGTTCCCGAGAAGCAGTGCGCTCGCGACTGTGATGGAGAATGATGAGCTTTTGACTAAATGTAAGTTTTTTTTTAATGTTATACGGAGGAAAATATGCTTACGGCCCTCCTGATGGTAAGTGGTTACCGTCGCCTATTGACATCAGCAACACCATTGCTAATGCGTTGCCTGCCGATCCCCTCCCCCGCCAAAGAGCTCTGGCAACCTTAATCGCCGCAGGAACAACACTATTTGAAACAAATAATGTTATTTGGCTGCGATCTTCTTTAACCGTTTTATTCGTAGCGCCCACGCGCCTTTTAAACGAACATATTCACAAACTTTAATGAGCGTACTGGGGGGTCCTATACACCCCTCTATTGGTGCCCGTTCGAACTCACGACCAGTGTATCGGAAGGCGGGGCCACTCCAATAGTGATTCCTATGAATAAGCATACGCCTTGGAACACATAATGGCTAAAAAAAAGAATGACTGGCCTCATAGCTCAGTTGGTAGTAACTCTGCCTTCAGCGCTAGAGGTCGCGGGTTCGATTCCGGCACTGGACAAACATTTGTGTGATGAACACAGATGTTTGTTCTGTGTCTGGGTGTTAAATATTTATCTATTATGTACCTATATCAGTCTCTGGTACCCATATAGTACAGGCTATGCCTAGTTTGGGATCAGTTGACCTTGTGTGATTTGTCCGGAATATATTTATGTATTTAACTTCTTTGAATTTGTTGCAGGCCGTAAAGTAGCTGAAATCGCTGCAGACAAAGGTCATCTAACACCAGTCAATCTTCTATGGATGGAGTTCATTTTGGCAGGGAAGGACAACGAAGCAGACTCCCTCTGGAAACAGTCTCTACAGAACTCAGACGCCATTATATTCAGAAGGTTGCTGCAAGAGAGCCACGTCCGAAAACAACCAGAATTGATCAAGAAACTCATTGAATACTTGAAATCCAATAAATCTATTACCCTCGGCTCTATAGGCAATGCGTATTCGCGACTGATTAGCCACTATCTGGTCGAAAAGGAGATCCAGCAAGCCGAGAATGTTCTAGAAGAAGCAGTTAAGTCTGGTATTCAGAATGAGCATTTGAATAAGAGCTGCCTGTACAGACTCAAGGCTGCCGTAGAAGCAGCAGGGCGGGAATTTACGCATAAGGTCGATTAGTAAACTATACTATACTAAAAACTTTACAAGTTTTGTTAATGACGCATTTGTTTTCCATTGTGATGTTACACCGTTATTATTCCAAAATGATATACAAAAATCTGTAGACGCTTACCCTCATTAACTTGATCGGCTCGTCTTGTACTTTCCTAACAGTACACAAAAATAGGCGCCCATACTTTTTGAATAAGGGGGTAAGAGTATTTAGTTACCTACTTTTAATTTCACACTCCCAGTATGAATAGACGTACGTGTTTATTTTATGTAGTAGTACATAGGTATTGTAATAAATTATTAGTTAATTAAAAATTATGTCAGTAGTTTTTTTGCTTATTGTATGCTCCTGTAGCCGTGGCCGTGGTGACCCCGGCTAAAGAATAGGCCCTTCCGTATCTCCTATCAGTGGATGTCATAAGAGGCGACTAAGGGAAAAAAGCTAGGGGATGGGCAGCAGCGTCCCCTATTATATCAAGTACTGATTATTTCGATAATGATGACGTGCCCGCGTGGTGAGTATGGGCAAATTCCTCCCACATTCGAAGTCGCTCCGGAAATCTGTGGGGGAGGCCGATGTTCAGCAATCGACTTCAAACAGCTGGAATGATGATGATGCTCCTGTGATTAGATAGGCTAAATGAAGGAACTAGTAGATAGGTAAATAACTATTATAAATAGGTACGAGTAGGTAAGTTACCTATAACCACATCAACATCTTACCGATTTAACTTTCGGGAAAGTTAAATCGGTAATTCCTAAGGATGAAGCCCCTGCCTACTTACGTTAGCCAGGGATTGTAATAGGAAGGAATATACATTATATAATATGTAGTAATTCCTCAATATAATAAAGCACTCTTCAGCAGTCCATACAGCGCCAGCCTTTAATAGAAATAGGCGCGCGAGCCGGCTTTGCAAAATGGCCTCCAGATTTGCAAAGCTATGCTCCACACCGTCACAGAAACTTACAATTTAGAGCTCTTTTGTTCATTACACATAGCAACAATGTATATTTTTTGTTTCCTTTTGAAATTCCCTACTTTCTCGTGTAATTAACTTTTTAAATAAATTAACCGAGTAGGACTACACTACAGGTGAAAAGAATAGAGACTAGAGACACCAGTTGACCAATTTAAATTGGTTTATTTTAGAAAAATAATATTACTTTATGTATGTATGTAAATTAATAAGTTTAAAGTTATCTACCTACAGTCACAGGAAAACATAAATTACATTACATTTTATACAGGTGTAAACACAAAGTTAAATAAAAATACATTAGGTATAAGATTTAGTAAAGCACGGCTCAACCACCTACGACGATAGAAACATACTAAAAATCATTAAAAGCACACTTTAAGGTCTTACAAACAAATTATATATTTTTTAGAGTTACATAAAGATACACGAAAATACCATAAAATATTTAAAAAATAAAAGAAAACAGAGCGTTATATCTTGCCAAATTAGTAACTTACGGACTACAGCATGTAGTAAAAAAAAGTTGCACTATCACACAATCTTTTGAGTTTTTCTGATCCTAAAATAGTATGGCTAACGATAACAATTATTGCCTCAAAGCATTTCATTCAGATTTT
The DNA here is from genome assembly GCA_947579855.1 of Anticlea derivata. Classification (NCBI taxonomy): domain Eukaryota; kingdom Metazoa; phylum Arthropoda; class Insecta; order Lepidoptera; family Geometridae; genus Anticlea; species Anticlea derivata. Next base: position 3,683,256 of record OX388266.1, read on the forward strand.
TTGTATGAGACCCACTTGAAATCGACACGTGAAGGTCTCCGCTATGTTACCTAGTTTTGTCAAAAACATGGATACGCCTTTGTGTGAAATAGTGACATATCAGAAGGTTGCTTTTTAAATAAAATAATAAGGGTTATTTTCAAAATATGTTAACAATGTTTTTTTTATATACGATAGACGATAATAGATATTATATTAAATACTTTGATTATGTTTACTATTGTTAACGTTTACGTTACAAATAGAAAAGTTCAAAAAAGAAGATTTAAAAAGAAGTATGTAAAAAACATCATAGCGAAAACCGGCTGCTTGAAACGGCAAAGAAAAACATAGGGAGTAACATTTCAAGACTAATGACGGAGTAAATCAACGCTATAAGAATTAAAACTTGCTCGAAGCAACAAAGGAAAACATCATGGGGAACGGCTGGCTGTTTGAAACGACAAAGGAAAACATTGTGGGGAGTGAGATTCGGACTAATGACGGAGCAAAATAAAAGCTATAAAATTTAAACTTGCTCGAAACAACGAAGGAAACATCATGGGGAAAGGCTGGCTGCTTGAAACGGCAAATGAAAACATTGTGGGGAAAGGCTGGCTGCTTGAAACGGCAAATGAAAACATTGTGGGGAAAGGCTGACTGCTTGAAACGGCAAAGGAAAACATTGTGGGGAAAGGCTGGCTGCTTGAAACGGCAAAGGAAAACATTGTGGGGAGTGAGAGAGCCATTACCGGCCTAGGTGATATTCTTGGGAACACGCACCGTAACATAGAAATACTCTGCACACTTTGCACATGCTGCGCACCCGTTGGTGGCATTTTACGCACGCCCGCCGTACTCTTGTATTTTCCGTCACGGATACGGGATCACTTGGCACAGTGAAGTGGGAGACGGCCTCTTCTGAGAGGATATACTGGTTACATGCCCTCTCTCTCTCCGGTCGAACGACATTGTCTTTCTTGTGTTTCTGAATAATTTCTGTAATTAGATTTTCCCTGAAATTTCTGTGGAGGAGAATGGGGGGTCGCAAGTCAGGGTTTAATTTATAAATGATGTGGCTGTTCGTCAAGCTTACATTGAGCAGCCTACGGAAAAATTTCTTATACCAAACTATGGCTCTCTTTCTCTCGAAAGGATAGTTAGCCAGCAACTGGTCTTTTTTGTCGACCCCACCCATACAAACATTATAGTCCCTTACTAAGGTTGGCTTGGTTTGACGTTCCACTGGGCAGTGATGCACGCCTTTCCCATGGTACGTGGATATTAACGCTACTCGGTTTTTGTCGCGCCAGACAAACAAATCTACATCGCCACTTGTACACCCAGATAAATCTCCTTTCGCCATAGGCAGACTGCCAGACTTTAATCGTTGAATTTCAGATGGTACTAGCTGCCGGTTTGTCAACAAGGTGCCCACACAGTCGAAACCTTTAGACTTGAGTACTCGCGCAAGACATGGGCTGTTGTAGAAGTTATCCATCCATACGGTATGACCTCGGTACTCCAAGCCCTCTAGCAACCTCAATACTAACGAGGCTACAAAGCCAGAGATTGGAGTCACATCTGCGTGAGGATCTGGTTCTTGGGGGGCCTTTGCATGAACCTCAAATTTATGTAGATACCCTGTTTGAGACTCACAAACTTCATACGTCTTAATGCCAGTGTTAGCAGATTTATTAGGGATGCACTGACGTATGTCGAGCCAACCCTTCCAAAGTGTGAGGGATTCATCGAGAGCTATATTTCTCCCCAAGCTATAAAGCTCCACGAATTTCCTATTTAAATGCGAAACTATCGGTTCGATTTTGTAAATTTTTGCTTCCGCCACCGTGATAGAAGATACGTCTAGCTCTTCATTGTCGTTAAAATGCAGACATCTTGATATTAACTGAAACCTGTTTCGGGACATAGTTGTTGTAAAATGTGGTGTCTGGAAAATGTTACTCTTATTAGACCAGTAATCTTTCACGACATTTTTCTGGACTATACCCATAGCCATGACGATTGCCAAATAAACTAAAATTTCGTCTCTATCTACGGGTTTCCAAGAATTGAGCCGACTCTGATCAGTCAAGACTTCTTGGCTGATGTACAAGAGAATCAGCTGTTCGGCGTATTTATTTGTTTCTCTTACTATTACATCAATGATGTTATCATCCCAGATGGCCCTAAAAGCATCATACGGAGTACTCACCCGTACGTTAGGCCCAACATACCTCTCAAATTTTTCCCTCCTGTCTGACATAGGGACAGGGGGATTGGGAAGTGCTCTCCAGGCAAAATTAAAGAGGTCTCTTGGACCTAAAGTCTGATCTGAAGTTGAATTTATAGGGTCAGAAGGATCAGTCCGAGTATTTTCGTTGTTTAAATTATCGGCTATATTTTCAGAGATGTCAGTATTTTCTTCCTCAAAATCAAAATCGAACATGGCCTTGATTTGACGAGGTACATTGACGGCCGCTTCGCCTTCCTCTTCATCGCTCTCCTCTTCTTCGCTGCCTGTAACAAAGACATCGGTGTCAACCATCAGAAAATATATTTGTAGGACCAAACAAATACTATCACTTTCGGTTAGTTACTATTATATAGCAAACTACATACCTATGTTGGTGATATTTTGAATTTCTAAGTCGCGCAGTGGCCGTTTTTTTCTTCCAGTACGTAGGCTAGCGCCGCGGGGAGTATTTTGGCCAGTAAGGAGTGCGGTGTTTCGGCCACTGCGGGGACTGCTGTCGCAGATAATATATCTGTGTAAAATGGCCAGTATGAATGAAATAGAAGCATGTTGCTGATGATAAAATATATTTTATTATTTTATTAGTCCTTACATAGCTGAAGAGGGCACCACATCAATAATTTGTCCAATCGATCTGAAAAAATTAAAAGTCTGTTAGCTGAGTGTATGCTCGTAATATCCTTAAAAGCTTGAGTAAAACTCACAATCCAGAAGATTCTGCAGGGCTAGATGGAACTGGCTCAGGCACTGGCTCTAGCCCAGTTACTGGCTCTGCTTCAGGTTCTGGCTCTGGCTCAGGCACTGACTCTGCCTCAGGTACTGGCTCTGGCTTTATGGCCAGCTCTGGTTCTCTTGGAGATCTAAAACAAAGTATAGATGTTCGTTGATGTAAGCTACTTATTTATGATGTAGCACAATTTCATAATAATTTAGCTTACTACCTACTTTATTTAGATTAATTTTTGACTCACAATCTAGGAGGCTCTGACATATTATCGCCTACTGTGGTAGACCTCCAAAGCCGTCTCCGCTTTTGCGTGAGGGGAACCTCTATTGGCGCGACATGAGGTATGTCTCCCTCTATCATTACATTGCCCAAGTGATACCTGAAATTGATTAGTATAATACAACCTTTGGCATGTTTTGAGCAAGTTTGTAAAACCTATTAATATTATTGTGTATATGTGTGTGTGTGTGTGATGTGTATCAGTTTAGATGTGTAAACAAAGAATCAATATAGTTCATTCAATCAAGTCATAACAACTGAATCGGTTTCAGTGGAATTTGGTAAAGAGATAATAAATAAGAAATAACATGCAATATTCACATACATGTCTGATCCTAGACCAGGTCTCAGGAACAAGGGGTAATATGGTACACAGGTGTAGTATGGTACTAGGTAATAACATACCCAGATCCGCAAAAGTACTTGCAGATCAAACAAGTTTATTATCTCGTAGGGGGAATCAAACTCGCACTTATCACGTCTTAGCCTGCCACTCACCCACTGCGTTACAGAGGTTGTTAACAGATTATGATGATATATGGTTACATTTTATTAATGTGTCATGCAAGCAAAGCCTTTGGCAAAAGCTAGTATACAAAGTATTTATCTCCTTTAACATCTCTATCAGTTCCTTCTGTCATGGGTAAAAACAAGTAGTACCATGTCAATGCCTGTGACTCTTCTTGAGTTGTTGCTTGAGCTTCTTGGCGACGGCCACGACCTATTGTACCACGTGTGCGGCCTCCACGAGTTCTAACACGGCGACTGCGACCACTACCACCACATGATTTAGCTGCTTGTGCGTGCCTTCCACCTCGAGTATGTGGCATGCTAATTTATGCGTTTAAAAAATAAAGACATAAAATGTGTTAAGTGATGAATAATAATAGTATTATAGCTAATTATTATTTAGCACGGAGCGGAACCATCAATGCCTAATCACTGTAATCACCACTAGCACTTGGCTCATTCGAAAAATGTCAAAAATACAAATACAAAACAAAACAAACTAAGCATCGCACATTTTACTTACAGTACGGCCGGCGGATCTAGACCGGCGTTAAGTTTGTTCGCAACGCTGCGCAGTAGTCACTTTTAGGGTCGAATAGGTGGTAAGACGCCTGTACCTGCGCACAATTTCCGAAAGCGCAACTTCAGACCGGTCTAGATCCGCCGGCCGTACTGTACCCACCTATCTTATTACCTACCAACTCAGAATACAGAAAAAAGACAGAAAGCACACGCGTGAAACTTGTCACCACTAAAACTAATCCCATGAAGAGTAGTTTATGTCAGTTGGTCTGTGGACGTCGAATCGTACGGAGTCACAAAAAAAAATGAAATATGCCATCATGTGCTGTTCCTACCAGCAAAAAATCGGCTGGGCGTGTTAAAAAAAAAGATGGGATCACATTTCACATGTAATTAGCACATTTAAGAGTTTGTAATCACATAATAATGAATAATTGCTAAAATGCATACATTGAAAAAAGGTGTTGCAAACATAATCAAAATTTTCACCCAATTTTTTTGTTATATTTGAGGGTAAAATTGTAGTTTGAAATATTTCAAACTACACTTTCGGTTCCCCACTGATGAAATAAGAAGAGCGCAATGGACTAAAATCATACAAACGACGCGACCAGAGATTTGGAAACCATCATTTTGTTTGTGTTTGCAACTGTCTTTACATAATAATAATATATGTAATTACATATACTGTACTTATACCTTGTATTATTTATTCCAATTTCAAGCCCTGTCTCTCTGTCTGTCTTTTATAATAATTTATATTATAAATGATTAGCTAAGTAGGTAATACCTACTTATAATTATCTAGCTAAGGTTTTTTATTTCAAGAATCACTTTGTAAGGTTTGAAAATCTAGGTGAATCTACGCCTGTTTTTTACGATGAAGTCTAGAATAATCTGAGTAGAATTATTGGAGATTATAATATGGGACGGATTGCACTGCGGTTGAAACTGATTGCGCTGCATGAACCACACGTTTGCTATGTTTGTCGTTTGTTGTTTGCACAACAATTGTTTGGCGGCCTAAAGTGTAGAAATCCGTTTAAGTAATTGGGTACCCATCATACAAAAAAAACCCTAAAATTGGTACACCGTTTCCCAACTTGCAACATTAAAAAGCTGCGCACGGGGGATGCGCAATGCTTTTTAGCGACACATTAGCTCGTACAAACATCGTACGTCATTTCTGTCTTTTTCTGTATTCTGAGCCTACCAATTGCAAAAATCATCTGACTTTTTAGTACAGAACATCCATGCAACTTGAACTTGAATGATTATTACAGCTCAAAGCATTATATTTCGCGTAAACATGATAAAAAATGAAGAAATACTTACATTTTTCCAGTCTAAAATTATATCAAAGTTTTGAAAAACACTTTTCTAAACTGTATTTTTGTAATCACCACAGACTAAGGAATATACAGACCAATGAGACCAATAGGAATACTACTAATCACAAAGATCGACAAAGATGCGCGTGCGACAAAGTTACTTTACTTTATGGATGCGCGGACGCCACAGGTTATTACTATGTATTATAAGTAGACCCTCCTTACTTACGGCACAGATAACTTAATACTATACTAACGGTATTCTAGCGGACGCGACATCCAACCACAGACTATTAAAAAAACATACAATGGAAACGGAAGTTTCAAATTTTCTCGTACTATACCGTAATCTTGCTGCTAGTAACGTGTGAAAAAGTCTTAAAAACCGGAAATGTCGAGTTTGTCCACATTAACACATGGAGTTAGTTTTTGGCGGGAACTGGCAAAGTTTTTTTTTTGTTTTTTTTTATAATTAGTTTACACGTAATAATGTGCTCTAATAATATAACAATCTAGCCATACTGTAGGCTAATAAGTAATTTAACACTGGCATAATTTTTTAAAATAACTACAACTAAGAATGTGTCCACTAACACTTTTCTTACTGTCTCTATTTAAGGGGAAGACACTTTGTTCTTGTGTTCTTGATAGGTAGCACTCGTTTGCACTTTCACTACATTACACTATTATTTAACACTATACTAGTTCGAAAGATTTTGTTCTTTTGAGTCTTCTCACTAGTTCCGTGTTGTCGAGGAGCTGGATGGCCTCGACATTCACAGGATGATGAAGCCTGTGTTCGTGGGCTTCTGCGTGTTTTTTTATGACTTCGTCGACAAACTCGATATTTACTGGCAAAGTGATGCTGTATAATAATCATCATCATCATCATCAGCCTGATGAAGTCATCTGCTGAACATAGTCCTCCCCCAAAGAGTGCCATGACGAACGGTCTTGAGCCTTTTCCATACACCGACTTCCCGCAACCTTCACAATGTCGTCGATTCATCGGGTGGGGGGCCTTCCAACACTACGTCGTCCGGTTCGTGGTTTATTTTACATAACTAGTGTTAAATTGAATAATATTATGTGATTATGGTGGTGTTTTGCGTAATATTGTTTGAGTAAACCGCACAAGTGAAGTGAAATGAAATGATTGCGTGTATCGTCATTTTTCGAGTTGGCGCCATGAGGTCCCTTAGAAAGAAGAAAGAAAGAAAGAAAAACTATTTATTCGTCCCATAAGTACAAATTCAGTTCTTTACAGGCATAGACAATTGAAGAGAATAATATAATATTGTAATACGCACCTACCCAGGCAACATACAGACAAAATATATTGTAAATAATTAACATTTAACAATTAATAATTCATGATATTAGTGTTAGAGAAAAAAAATAGTAGTAGTACCATAACTGATAGTAGACTGATATACATAAATAAATGTATGAAAATTATAATAGATAATATGGATATACAATGGTGTTTGATGTCAGTTTTTCCCACACAACGCACAAGCGACAAAGTAGAATTTGAGAAAGAATAGCATAGTAGAGGGGAGGATAAAATATGGAAAGAGAATCTACCACTTATATAGTATATTAAATTGCAGGATAAGAGCTCAAACTGGAATAGCGCCAAAAACCCGCACGAGGTCAGCTTCGGAACGGATCGGGTGCGCCGGCTTGCCGTCAGCTTGACGCGCATATAATCGGCCTCGCTTCGTCCAGGAGAACCGCCATTGAAGTCTGCGGCACTCCTCGCGGACGCGATGGAAGAGCTGCCGGTTGACGCGCGTCAGCCTCTCGTTGAGGAAGATGCGGCTCAGCGGCGCGGCGGCGGCGCTGCCAGCGTCGGCGGCGGTGAGCGTGCGGCGCACGCGCGCGGCCTGCAGCAGCTGGTCGCGCAGGTGGCGGCGCGCCAGGCGCACCACCACGCGGCGCGCGCGCGGCGCCTCGCCCGCGGCTCCCGCCAGCTGCGCCACGCCCACGCGCTCCGCGAACACCACGTCGCGCTCCTCCAGCGTCACGCCCAGCTTGGTGGCCAGCACGGTGACAGTGTGCAGCACGCTTTCGCCCTTCTCCTCCGGCAGCTGGCCGATCTCGAGGTCGGACAGAAGCGCCTCCTGGTCCCGGTCGTTGAGCTCGAGCTTGAGCTGCGCGACGGTGCTCTCCAGCTCGGCGACATCGGCGGCGGGCTCAGCGCGACGCTGCTCGATCGCCTCCAGCCGCTGCTCAAAGCCGTCCATGCGCGCGCCGATGCCCACGAGCGAGACCCGGAAGTCCGCCATCTCGACCCGGAACTCCCTCAGCTCGGAGCACAGGCCGCGGAACTCCGCCTTGAACGACTTCAGTTCGGAGAATATGCTCTCTTGCATCTTACTAAATTCTGAAGCCAATTCCTACCTCATCGCCCGCATCTGCAACTGGACCTCCATTTCGCCGAACTCCGCCGTGATATTGTGCGCCGTGTCGTCCAGCGTCATGGGTTCCGCGCTCCCCGCAGGATCACTTTCCCGCACGGTGTATATGTCCTGCGCGACACGTATGGGCGTGGACGGGTCTCTACCCTTGGGAGCTTTACTTTGGCAATCCCCGCAGCGCCAGGTATCAGTAACGGTCGCTCCGGCCGGGATTCTGACACATTCATTGTGGCTCTGGGAAAAGCACTGAGGGCAAACAACGCCACCTTTTATAAATTTGCCGCAAGCTCCGCATTTGGCCATTTTCCTCAGCGATGGTGGTAGCAGTTTAATTTCGAGCAGGATGTGCGGTCGGTACACTATGAAGTTCCTAGTGGATCCACTAGATGGCGCCAACCAAGATCAGCAGATGTATTGATAGAGGCTGGGTAGGCTAATCGATAGATGGCGCTAGGTGTTATCGCAATTATAGAAATAATTAAGTTAATTGCCCTATGTTACAGTCAGGCCGGAGATCACCTTATGGCAGCGCGCAAATTTTAAAGTTCACTATATTGCTCAGTCATGCGAGTAAGTTTATGAGAGTTCACTTCACTTATTTATTATAATGATATGTAGAGGGTAAACAAAGACTCACTGTATCCACTAAATATTGTTTCAATAATAAAACTGTTTCCACTATATGTTTTTTGAAGAAAACAGCACCACTTCAGCACAACACCATAAACTTCAGGATAACAGCTAGATTAACACTGTAGAGTCCGTAATTTTTTTTAAAACAATTATATCAACAGAATCAGCTGTAGGTTCACCGATGGTCGTGACGTAATCTTGAGGTTTTAGTAAAATAGCCACCATCATATCTTACTAAAACTGAATTTGACTTGACTTGACCATGACTAAGAAGTAAAATGAAGAAGAAAGATGAAAATAACTACGAAGAAATATCAACGTAAGACTTGGCGGTAAGGCCTAGATGCCATAGCCAGCCCGAAAGGGAAAAAAATTCAAAAAAATAAAATTGCAGCATTTTCGCGGGAATTTAGGCGTCGTTCGGTTCGTTTTTGGTGCGGTTTATTTTGTTCCATCCAGCATCTCTTGACTGGTTGACTGCAAATTAACTTTCAAAATGTTTTATCCCGTTGAATCTTTGAAGCGCGGTGGGAGATTTTATTTATGTTGGGTGGCGGACTCGTGGCCACTGCGTTTTGCGACGATAACTCACAGGCAACTTTGGTCCCAAGACGTGCGGAAAATATGGTAAAAAAAACTTGTTTCTGTCTGATTAATGATGTTTTTACTCGTCGTACACGCTGATCCTTGTTAAATCTCTTGCCAATTTCACATTTCAGTGATGATTTGTTAGAAGTTATGAACAATGAATCCGGTCGGCCAGCCAACAGGTTTTCACTGCGACTCAGCTCTCAATTGATGCGGGGTTTAGTTAGGCTTTACCAGAAAAAAGTCAACGTATTTTTGAGTGAGTTTCAAGTCATACCTATAAAGTATCAATCCTAGATTACTGAAATAAATACAATGTTTATATACATACGTAGGTACGTAGTATTCCTTAGTAGTCTGTGAATAAATACTATCCATCACACTTCTCTCATGTCATAACATTGTTCCCATGACATTTACATGCCCATACCTAATGTACACCTACAGAATACAAGGTGGTTCATAAATTAATATATTTTTTTATCTACATTATTCCATTATCATTTTTATGTTAAGTAGGTAGGTACTTAACACTTCATTCTTTTATAATTTGTTCATCCCTATTCAATAAAATAATCTATTTCAGGTGAATTGTGCATGATAAATGCCAATGTAACAAAGCAGGCAAATAAAAAGTAAGCATAACAATTTAGGTACCTACCTACATTATTTTAAGATTTGAATTAGCTTTAGCCGGCTGCTTCTGGCGTTGCTCTCCACCAAATTACATGTAAATCCATTTGCGAGCTGATCAGTTTAGTTAACAAACATAAGAGACAAATTTTCAAATTATAACAAGTATAGGAGTAGTAGTAAGGGGTTCCAATTAAGACCGTTGGGAACCCAAACCATCATCACCGGCCGTACACCGTGCTTATGGCCATGTGCTGATCAATGAACGAGGCTCTGTTATGCCACCATGCTGGACCAGAGTGGTGGATTATGGCCAACCTATGATAGAACAAAAAGTCGTGGAACTTTTTGGGGGAGGCCTATGTACAGCAGTGGACTTCTACAGGCTGATGATAGTGATGATGAACACAGCAAGTACTTACAATGACACATTGATTATGACATTTTTAGATACCATATCCACAAGGCTGGTAAAGTGGAACAGGCTTCAACAACGAGGCCACCTGTGACTGAGCAACTCCCACAAATTACTCTGCCAGAGGAACCGGAGAATGAACAGAGAATTGAAGAGATTATCCAGGTACCTATCTTCATAATTGATTTATTTTAGGTATGAACACTGATTGGAAGTGTTCATACCTTTAAGAAGCTTCAAAGAGATGTATCTAGCATGTAGGTGACTCTTTACTTGAGTCAAATTCAATGTTGATTTATGATCTTTCTTTTTATCTAAATTGATATCAAGTCTGGATCCCAAACGCCTCTAAGCAAGCAACTCATCCGCCTATAGGTATTCCACCAACTGAAACTGAAAGAACAAAAAAAAAAAAACTGCCAAAAAAACATAGTCCAGCAAGAGTTTTTTTTTTTACTACTTACCACTTTGTTTTTTAGACTAGTTGAATACAAAATCTAGTTATCACATAAATCACCTAGGTCATTGCATAATAATTTATTTTTCTTAATTTCAGAGTAGCTTGGTTGTCTCAAACATCCAGGATATTACACTCAGAGAGTCCACAATTCCGGAATTTCAATTTCCGCCGAATGTAAGTAATGATTCATATTATAAATCACGAAAGGAGCCTCTAAGCTGATTCTTTCACCGACGCGACGGTCATAGACCCTTTTCAGGGCCACCATACCTCAACCTGGTCAGTGACCTTATACAGGATGACCAAGAAAGAATCAGTGATACGACAAGCATCATTATTCAGTCCCGACTTTTCGTACTCGACTGTCTTTAATAAAATCCGGAATAATTGTTTATTTTAGGACCAAGGTCACCGATTAGCAAGTTAAGTGGCAGTGGGCCGGCCATGTAGCTCGCAGAATCGACAACTGTTGGGGAATAAAGGTTCTCGAATGACGATCTCGAACCGGACGACGCAGTGGTGGAAGGCCGACCCAAACCCGATGGACCGACGACATTGTAGAGGTTGCGGGAAGTCGGTGGATGGAGAAGGCTCAAGACCGTTCGTCATGGCACTCTTTGGGGGACGCCTATGTTCAGCAGTGGGCTTCATCAGGCTGATGATGATGCTTAAAATCCGGATAAGTCCGAGTGGAGGTGCTAATCTGACGTTGTGTTTGCAGGATGGCTTCGGAGAAGAGAACCCGGAGCAGGCGCTCCAGCTGCTGGCAGACCGCACCGTTGAGCTGATGATGCAGCCCACAGAACCATTGCACCATAGCGGGATCGAAGCTATGGACATAACCGACAAGTCACAAGATTCCCGGCTCGACAAGTCTCGACTCCTGCCGCACGAGACACAGATGGAGAGGATCTCGGAGCATGACCACTCTATGTTCCTGAAATGTAGGTTTTTAGGGCCCATTGTGCATGAAAGGAGCCTCTAAACGGTGCACTTTAATCCTTTCACTACACTGATTCTTTCATCGACGGTCATAGGCCCTTTTCAGGGCCAACATACCTCAACCTGGTCACTGACCTAATACAGGTGACCAAGAAAGAATCAGTGACATGACAAGAAGAAGAAGGGCCCATTTGTACCATCAGCCATTACCATTGATGGTAAGTATGTACGAAAGGAGCCTCTAAGAGGCGCACTTTAATCCTTTCACTTACTGGTCACTTACCTGATACTGGCTGATTCAGAATGACCAAGAAAGAATCAGTGACATGACAAGCAAGCATTGATGGTACAACTGGCACCGATTTTTCCCACTTATACAATGACCCTCACTACCACTAGTATGTAAACTCATAATTTAAAAAATGATTAACTTGTGTCATCACTCATCAGCCATTATGAATCAGCCAAACTTCAAAAACATAAAAAAATGCGAAATTCTAACGCGGGTGCCCTTGAAATAACCAGTGGTATCTCTACGAGACATTTTAAACCTTGCACCACATTAGGTCTTTCACAGTCGTTGACGGTGTCCTTAATCTTGGCAACCCTTAGGTTGATTTAATTTCTTACCAGTAATCTTGATAGTACACAGACTAATGGCCTACAGAATTCTATGGAGATCGGATTGACGACGGATCGGATATCGATATGCTTCAACATAGGGGGAGCTCCAGCTCTTTAGGGGGAAGGGGGGAGGGGTCGGCAACGCGTGCGTGATGCCTCTGGTATTGCAAGCGTTCATAGGCTACGGTAACCGCTTACCAACAGGTGGGCCGTATCCTTGTTGCCACCTCAGTACCTAGTACAAAAATAAACATACAACGTTTTTTGAGAGATCTCCGCTTGCTTCGCTCGCTCGATCAATTATTTTATTTGCTATTTTTCAGCTAATGGAGAAGAATTCATTGCAGGAGGCGATTTTGAAAAAGGTACCTAGGTAGATTTAGTTACTTCGTTTTTTTATCGCTGTCAAATTAAGTAAACTACTGCAAAATATAATTATTGGGCTGTGCCTCTGACTACCCCTCTTAGACATCTTCAAGTATCTTAGCGCCTGTAGATTTGAGAAGGTGTGTATGCTGGTAGATGATTAGTACTTTTATTTATTACCAACTGCTTAATTTTCTTGACATCTAATGACCTTCCTGCAGATATTCAGATTCCCGAAATTCCTGATATCCCGTTTCCTGAAATACCCATCCTTCCTCAAGAACCGTAAGTAAATCCTGATTAGCGTCTGCCCCCGCGACCATCCCTCCCCTAACTTCTGTCATCATCCATGATTTATGTTTAAAACTACACCCCGACCAATCTTCCTTTAATCTTACGTTCACTCCATCCTAAGGTTGTCTGGAAGTATTCGTTTTTATTAGCGATAAAACCCCCCATTTTACAGTTTAGATCTGTTTTCTTTTTTATACAAGAAAGAAAGTATTTTCATACATTCATTCATCATCAGCTTTAATAATTCCACTGATGGTCATCTCCCAAAGATTGCCCCGACGAACGGTCTTGAGCGTTCTACATCCACTTTCCGCAACCTGAATTGTCATCGGTTCATTGGGTGTGGGGCCTTCCTACACTGCGTCGGCCGGATCGTGATTGCTATTCGAGAACCTTTATTCCCCAACGGTTGTCGGTCCTGCGAGCTATATAGTTTGCCCAGCTGACGACCTCGGTGGCGTAGTGGGCGAGTGTCCGTCTGAGATGCAAGGGGTGCGGCTGCAGGACAAACGTTTGCATAATCTGCAAATATTTGTTGCGGGTCGTAGTTTCTGATACCCACGACACAGGGAATCCAAGTGAGGGGTCAGGACTAGTATATGTATGACTGTTGGGTGTTATATTTATTTATAACCTCCACTTGCTAATTCTGAGAGCTGATATTAATGGTGACCTTGGTTCTTTTACGGATTTATTGTATAACTAGCTTCCGCCCGCGTCTTTGCTCGCGTGGTACCTACATAAAACAAACATAGCCTTTATGTTATTCTAGACTATAATCTATCTCTGTACCAAATTTCATCCAAATCCGTTCAGCCGTTTAGCCGTGATTGAACCACAAACATCCAACAATCCTCACAAACTTTAGTATTTATAATATTAGTATAAAAGTATAATACTTTAGTTACAATTTTTTTTAGGTTGGCCTTTGAACCACAAATCTTTGAAGCAGGAAAGGAAAGACCAAGACCAGCCCCTGTTGAAATACCCGCTGTTCAGGAACCCGAAGAAATTGAATTAGAGGTATGATAGAAGCACTAGTCAGGTGAAACGCAAGAAGTGCAGGTTCGATTCGACGCGGAACAAATGTTCGCAATATCTGCCAATATATCCGTATTAAGCCAAGTTCAAACGGCATGAGATATGTCATCAAAATTATGTTTCGTACGTCTTTTGTTGAAAGCTTTTTCAGCTTTTGAAAGTCAATTTTGAATTTTGCGTAAAGCTCAAAATTAGTATGTTTGCGGATCAATCAAGCGAAGAAGAAAGATGTAACTTTGAGTAGATATACCTAGTTAGCATATGAGGTACATATGAGGCATTTATCCGGGGCGATCTAAGCCGCGGGCAGAAGCTATTAGGCAGAAAGCTAGTGATCAAAAACTGAAAATATTAATCACATAGTTTCCATAGGAACTGGAAGAGCCTCAAGCAAAAAGGCGTCGGCTCAGAAAACTAATAATTGACAAGAAAACAAGAATTAGCGCAAACGTATTGCGCGCTAGGATTGACAATCCGAAAGTAGAGTTACGATGCGAGGTATTTTTTTAATTCGTTTTTCACATTTTATTTTATTATTTTCACATAGATACATAGATTATTTCGTATAGTTACTACCTTAGATAATATACTATCTAAAGTTACTACCTAGTAGATTTGAAATCTCTAATCATCTTTACGCCGTGTTCATACGACGTGCGATATATCATCTAAATGTATTTCAAAATGATCCAAGTCAATTTTAAGTTTGACTTTTATGGGGGCTTGCGCTATCGTACTTCCTCAAATGTCAAATTTAAAATTGACTTTATCCAGTAGACCTAAGGGTCATTTTGACATACAATTTAGATGACATATCGCACGTCGTATGAACACGGTTTCATTCTGTGTAATTAGATCTCCGAAAATAGGCTATTTTATTATGTGACTACACAAAGCTTTTTTTTTTCAATTTCTATGTAGGCTACCTCTATTTCACTACCAAGGTGAGTACCGTATTCTCTTAGTTATTTTTTACCATTTCGCCCAATGAGAATTTCATAACTATTTCATTCACTTTATTTCATTTTACACATACAAGATTTCAACTACCCACAATTGAAAAAAAAAATTCTGCGCATCGTCAGTTTCTCAATTCGTCAGTTCACTCACCCACCTTCGTAAATCGAATAAAGCTAATCGTCAAAGTACCCTCACTTGAAATTTAAATTCGGCGCATCATAAGTTTTCTGTAATTGTCAGTTCACCCACTTTCGTAAATCGAATAAAGCTAATCGTCCAACTACCCGCAGGACAGTTCGGACGACATCATAGAAATCCGCGTGCCGTGCGACGTGTATATGAGGCGGCCTTGCCACGCGGGCGCTAACATTCACTCCAACCTGTCTTTGGATCTCACGCGGCTGTTTATGAGAAATTTGGGAGTCGTGTATCGCTCTCCGAGGGCTGAAAGAGAGTTTCAAGTAAGTTATCTTTATTGTTGCTAAATTAATTCGAAGTTAGTGTAGAGAAGCTTATTGTAAAATGCGAACCAGCCGATGTGCGCTTGCCACAATTTTTTTTGTATTTTTATAGCATTTTGGGAACCGTTTACAATAGAGTTTTTTGGAGGAGGTAGGGCACAGCGAGATTTTCTCGCTCTAAATTGGAGCAGCCCGCCGAGGTACCTCCGCCTTACAGAAGATCGCAGCCAAATAACATTATTTGTTTCAAATAGTGTTGTGTTCCTGCGGTGAGTAAGGTTGCCAGAGCTCTTTAGGTGGGGAGGGGTTCGGCAGGCAACGCATTAGCAATGTTCCAGGTGTTGCTGATATCAATAGGCGACGGTAACCACTTACCATCAGGAGGGCCGTAAACCTGTTTGCCTCCGTATAAAAATGACACATCACTCCCCGAGGCCAGCCGCCATAGCGATGGGTAGATGATGTAAAGGCACATGGGGGCCGTGACTGGATGATGAAGGCATCCCACAGCCAGGCATGGAAAAGGCTGGGAGAGGCCTACGTCCTAAAATGGACAAATAAAGGCTCATGATGATGATGATGATGAAAAAATGATTTAATTCGAGTAAAACGTACAAGCGCGTCCGCGGTAGCGTCGCGGCTGAGACGGGTGGCCTTATACAAAAAGGCCCAAAGAACTTAGTACACCTACTAGTATTTAGTACCTATACCTACCTAAACGTTCATACAAATTCCAGCACGAAGAAATGATGCATCGCGCGCAAGTACCACGCACAAGATCCATAGTCCAGCGAATGGAAGTCGAGGAACCAATCCCAGAAAGACCACAGCCTCAAACGGAACCTATAGTTCACCCAGAAGACGTAACCCATCCAGAAATAAGTTTGTTTCAAGATATCTCCCTAAAGCCTCAAATGGACGTGCAGAAGGAAGTAGATGAATCGGAGATGTTGACGCAGAAGATAGATACTCTATCGCTGCAGGCTAGGAAGCGAAAGACGAGCGATGAAAATGTCATAACTGTAAGTAAACATTTTTTATTTATTTTCAACTAGCTTCCGCCCGAGGCTTCGCTCGCGTGGTACCTGCATCAAAAGTAGCCTATATACTATTCTAGATATATAACTCTATATATTCCAAGTTTCAAAAAAATCGGTTGAGCCGTTACGGCGTGATTTAACAACTAACAACCTCACAAACTTTCGCATTTATGTTCAATCACGAGATATAATTCTTTACCTAGACTAGCATAAAGGCTACTTTTTATCTAGGTACACGGAAGCCAAGCCAAGTTTATTTTAATACAGTTTTTTTAAACTCTGTTTTGTTGCAGCCGAAAAAACAACACTCTATTGGATATGTCGCGTTCAGAGAAAGCCAACAAATGAGGAAAACTGTCATGAAGAGAGTAGTACCTATAATAATTGGTAAGTTTATAATATACTAGCTTCCGCCCGCGGCTTCGCTCGGAAGCTAGTTTATAATATAGTTAAGATATTAGATATGTCTATTACATAGTAGACTCTTTGCACTTAGGCTCCTAAGGTGTGCATGAAAGTAGCCTCTAAGAGGCGCACTTTAATCCTTTCACTACACTCATTCTTTCATCGACGGTCATTACCTAGGTCCTGTTCTGGGCCACCGTACCTCAACCAGGTCACTGACCTAATACAGGATGACCAAGAAGGAATCAGTGACACGACAAGAAGAACTTAGGCTCCACATGAAAAAATCTAAAGCTAGCTTGCTTCACTTTTCAGAACCCGAAGGTGAACCTGCTCAGCAAATGGACAAAGAAAACGTTCCACAAAACATGCAAGACATTCCGGAAACCGTTCAAGAAGTCCGCCCCTCAAAAGAAGCAGAGAGAAGCGTCACAGCCATGTTACAAGAAGCCGGCCTAGCTGATGTACTGCCTTACCAACCGGAGGAACCTGTGACGTCACAACGCAAGCCCTCCGGAAAACGTGGAAGTCAGGGCTCTGAAACTCCTTTGGGAAGTCTGGATAGGACCAAGGTCTCGTTGGGGGATTCGGAACAAACGACCGATTCTAAGAGGTTTATAAGGTTTGTTTCTTTTAATTTTGTAATGTACTCTAATGTTCCTATCCAGCTTTTGGTTTGTGGCCTTGGTTCAGTTAACCATTTGAGAGAAAGTATTCTGAAAAACACTTTTAGAAACAACATTAAAAAGCCCAGCATATCACAATTTCTAGCCATTAACATCACTATCCCCATAATCATCATCAGCCCACATTAGTCCACTGCTGGACATAGGCCTCCCCCAATACACGCCACTGAGCCCGGTGTTCGGCCCTTGTCATCCACTTACTGCCCACCGCCTTTCGTAGGTCATCGCTCCACCTAGCTGGGGGGCGCCCCAGACTACGTTTGCCTAGACGTGGTCTCCACTCAAGAACTCGTTTACCCCAACGGTTGTCCGTTCTTCGGCATATATGGCCAGCCCACTGCCACTTCAGCTTGCTAATTCTCTGGGCTATGTCGATGACTTTGGTTCTCTGTCGGATAATCTCGTTGCGGATTTTATCCTTCAAAGAAACTCTAAGCATAGCCCATTCCATAGCTCGCTGTGCGACCTTAAACTGGTGAATGAGCCCCACTGTGAGTGTCCACGTCTCGGCACCGTAAGTCATCACGTCATAGTCATCCCCATAATAACTACATCCATTCATGCAAAAAACCACGACGATCCTTAGCTCTTTCGCGTGAAAGAAGGAAAAATCAACCAACAAACACTTTCGCGTCAACACAGCTCTGATCTGAAACTAATTCCGTTTCAGAGATCAATGGGGCACTGAAGGCACGATGGTAAAGATTTTGAAGTTCATCAGAGACGGGTCCAGGCCAGTCACAGTAAGAAGCCTCACTTCCAAAGGACCTGTGATTCCCGGCTACAAACCCATTATTGCGGCACGATGCTTCACTTCAATACTGAGTAAGTAAAATCCTACTAAAATTATAAATGCGAAAGTTCGTGAGAATGTTTGGATGTTTGTCATTCAATCACGCCGTAACGGCTCAACCGATTTACGAACCGAGC
This sequence comes from Anticlea derivata, assembly GCA_947579855.1. Taxonomy (NCBI): domain Eukaryota; kingdom Metazoa; phylum Arthropoda; class Insecta; order Lepidoptera; family Geometridae; genus Anticlea; species Anticlea derivata. The sequence continues at coordinate 3,701,762 of OX388266.1, forward strand.
GGGTGGAAGCTAGTTATCACATAAATCTTATGGGGCTTTACATGTTGGCCCAACGTTGCCGAGTGCACGCCAACGCCAACATGTAGACAGGTTTGCCTTGCCTTGCCATCACTCGTTGTCACTCGCCTAGCTGGCCGAGTGACTACAAGCGCCAACGTGTATAGAGTACATTTGCAGTGACTTGTCAACGCTTGCGGTCGCTTGCGGCCACTCGCCTCACTTCGCGGCCGTGTCGGTTTTTCTGCGCAAAACAAAGGCGCTTGCCGGCGCTCGGCCAACCGTGACCACATGTTTGTCCGCTCGTCATTACGCTGTTGGCGTCGGTCAGCGTGGGATGTATACTACTAATATTATAAATACGAATGCCATCGTTTACATTCGTTATCAAGCTACTGTTTCTTGTTCCACAAATAAACATATTTTTTTTAAATTATAAATACGAAATTTTTTGAGGATGTTTGGATGTTTGTTGTTCAATCACGCACAAACGGCTGAACGGATTTGGGTGAAATTGGGTACAAAGATAGATTATAGTCTGTAATAGCATATATGGCTATGCTACAATTTTTATGAAGATACTACGCGAGCGAAGCCACGGGCGGAAGCTAGTAATTTAGCTAGTGAATTAGCTAGTTTATTTACTTGAATTTTTACGTAAATAATTATACATCCTCATCAAATAAATAGCAGCAGTTGCAACAACTTCTACGTCCATATTGTTCAAATCATACAACCACGCAGTTCGAGTGCACAACAAGAACTGACAGCGACCAACGTGTGGGCAGCTTCACAGAAAACTCGTGTACGTTGGCCGAGGTTGGCCGCTTGCACTAGTTTGCGTAGACTTGCCAAACGTGAGGACAGTAGCACTTGGCTTGTAATGATTTGCCTACGCTGCCGTTGGCCTTCGCTCGCCAAACATGTATAGGGGCTTTTAGGTAGCGTAATTAACTGTCACCTGTGACCGTCACGTGAATTAAGATAACAGGCACGAGTTGCGTACTAGCGCAAGATTTGTTGTACGCTGTCTGCCTGGCACGCCAAACGCCTAATTATCTATCTGGTTGCCATTGTGGTCGCCATTCGAGAACCTTTACTCCCCAATGGTTGTCGGTTCTGCGAGCTATGTCGCCTGCTCATTGCCACTTCAACTTGCTAATTCTGAGAGCTATAATAATATCATTTATTTCAGGCATTCAATATGTCGGCTATGTCGGTTTATACCGATGAAGATATGCAATTCCAGACTATAATCAATTTCTGTGCCAAATTTCATCCAAATTCGTTCGGCCGTTTGGGCGTAATTGAACCACAAACATCTAAACATCCGCACAAACTTTCGCATTTATAATATTACTAAAATAGTAAGATTCATAGAGCCCGCTCTTCAAAAGAAATCCCGCAGCATTTAACTAGCAATTATATTCAGTTTGCTATTTTGTTTCAGAATTGAAGCAACATGGTTTCATAACCATAAAGAAATACCCAGACACTTTGGAAATAGAAGACATTGAACTAGGACCTAAGTTTGACTAGTAAGCTTTACTATAAAAGTACATTTTAGGTACTTACTATTTATTGCCATGTGTTCATTCACTGAGATTTTAATATATTAAATTTATAATCTTAAGTTATTTTTTCTTAGTTTGAATTTGTTTGAGTTTGTTAAGGTTTTTTTGAATAAAAGCCAGAAGTGATATGAACAATTTATTTTGAATAATTTGTATATATGATATGGATTTCTGTACAACTTTATACAAGTCATCAACTAGATTCAAGTCAACTAGTTTTTATGAGTATCTTATTTAGGTAGGTTGTGGCTTAATACATTTATACACTAAATAGCGTGAATGGAAGCTGTACAATAAACGTTGACTTATTCATTATTTAAACTTACAATAATTACAGTCATTACATTAGGGAATTGGAATATTTTGAGTAAACTACTTACACTTATTAATACATTTAGGACAGATTACATTATACATAGTAACTTAATGATAGATTGAAAAACAAATTGGAGTTTTCCTAACTTGGTATAGAGCCATATCACTATTTTATACAAAATCAGTCTCCTACTATTTTGTTGCCGAGCTCCTTCACATGGATGTTACATAAACCGAATCTAGAAAAAGGCAGTCATGCGTTTACAGGACGTTCAGCATTGGACGTGTATATATAGAGATTTAGTAATGTTTATGTTGGTATTGATTTTGTTTAGCGTTATCTAACACTACTGAGATGGCTGTTCTGATGACATTTGCCCTTTAACTAGCATGCCAGTTTCAAGTAGGGCTTCGTGAATTGCCATTACAGTTCCCGCGAGTCGTGAAGGTTGAGCGGATATCCGCTTTCACTTACGAACAAAATTGTATGAGACATCAAAAAATTTACTACAGCGCCGGTAATGCTCAATCCACACGACTCATGACGGACGCTATACAGAAATGAAAGTCCCACTTAAGGGGGTAAACAAATTACGGCTGCTAATCTTTTAGTACTGGCATGTTTGTGCCTAATACAGGCACAAACATGCCAGGCGACAGAACCTCGCTACACATTCTATAGTATAGGTAAACCTAATAACTCAAGACTACTCTTTATATTTTACTAAATAAGACACCAACACAGTTTTTAATTTGGATGTCCTAACCCGTAAGGAGTGGTCTGAGTTAATTAGTGTCTAGAGATGGGGAATATTCGTTACATGTTCTGTATTCGGCAGTTTCACCGAACATTCGCATTCGGCCGATTGTTTGGTAAAAACGCCGAAATCTTTCATTACTGCAAGTTTATTATGTAGATACCTACTTAGCTAATTATCTACGAAATAAAGCAAATACAAAAAATGACCAAACGTTTGATATTTTTCTCCCGCTAATGGATTTTACCCGAATGCCGAAAAGGAAGAAGGGTAATGTTTTTCCTACATAAAATCAAATTTTGTTGCAAACCTGATGATGCAATAACAAGCCAGGGGAGCGGGCTTGCGGCCGGAAGAATCATACGCTTTAAACGCACTGACTTGTTACGTCGCGATGCAAGACAAAGCGCACCAAATCCTGCTGAATATTCGGCCGAGCATTCGGTTCGGTAAACTTTTTAACGAAAATTCGGCCGACTATTCGTATTCGTGAAAGACCCTAATCAGTCATCACTATAGTTTAGCTATTGGCATGCACTTGCCTATTTCACATGCTTTTATGCCATCAAAATGTGTATCTTAATGCGGCTATAACAAAAGTAACGTCCAACAAGCATCAATAACCAATATGTTCACAATATCGCCACATCGCTAAAGAAAACAACCAGTGTTCACAGCCTTGCTACAGTCGTTCCAAGCTCTCACTCAATTTACTAGTAGTACATACAGTCCGTTCACTTTAGGAATGACAATAAGATATATAGCTACCGTTACTTACAATTAGAAATATTAGATTAATAACAATGACAAAGGTTTAAGAAGCAATCAAAGACAATTTCATAGTATGCTTATTTTTGTACAAGTAATCCATAACCTAAAAATCATCGAACATATTTTCAATTCAAAAATAATGCTAAATTAATCAACACCGCTCGTGATCAATCATCGAAGCCACAGGCATAATCAACCGATCGATTAGAACTAAAGGGAACATTCACAATGAAACACAACGTTGAAAATCGGTGACTATCACAGATCACACAGAATAAATAGCGCGTCCTTTGAAACTTGGAATGATGCATTAAATGCGTCTACGGAGCTAACGAGTCGCTGTCGTAATCTTTATCCGCGCTGTCGGGCCGTCCGCCATAGTGCATGCTCTCGAAGTACTGCTGCGGTTTACCGTTCCACAGCGAATCGTGCGACTTAAGATTGGCTATGGAATCCGCATCCTCGTATAGGATGGATTTCTTAAGTTCGAGGGCGAGGTTTTGCGGTGACTCGTAAGCTAGGCGGAGGTTGTCTGGTAGCGGGCGGCTGCGGACGGCGCTCCAGCGCGGCAGCAGAGGGGCCAGCCGCTCCGTCCGCGACAGGTACTCGGCCACCACGTGAAGCGACTCCGGGGACCGTTCGTCGGGGCTCTGACCCTCCCGCGAGCCGACCCTCTGTCGAACCAAAACAATATTACGTAGAACTTTGCCAACCGCTTTTATTATAGAGTCGGGTGTCAAAGATCTGTGTTACAAAGTCCAAATTTACTTTTATAAGTGTGAGATTATAGCTTCTTTAGGTAGTCAATTCAGTGCTTGTAAGTCTATTCGAACGGTGTCCGGTGGTTAACGACGTTCTGTGCGTTAGATTTGCTCGATTGCAAGGTCGTTAGTGTCAGCCATGTGAGAGCATTCGTTGTTACTGCTTGTGGGTAGCCGTTATTTTGCCGTTATGCCACTATGTCAATTACTTTCAAAATGATACCAAAAAAAAATTAAGTAACTAAAATACGCAAACTAATAGCGTTCTAGTGTGTTTTAGCGGCATAAATAAAGCTGTAATAATGTTGATTGTCACTTACCAAAGTAGTAATTCCTCGACATCACTTGACTGCTAAGAGATACACTGCATAAAATTATTTACGTAAACATGAGTAAGTTCATCGGTGAAATTAATACAAAAAAACAGAAAAAACGGGTGGTCGGTAGTGTCCCAATCCATGGTTATTTTAATGGTCGCGTATGAGAATGGCCGAGAGTTATAACTGCGATATGAAATATAGCTTCCACCGGTCCCATACACGACTTTTACAATTAATGTGTTGATTAAATTAACATGATACATGTAAATCTGTGCTGGCATGAGAAACGAGCCAAGAAAATTCCTATTATAGCTTTCGCGAAGCTATAGATTTTTATACTAATTTACTATCTAAAAGATAATCAAAACAGATAATGCAAATCAACAACAAACGTAAATTCTCATACCAACACACAATAAATAGTTAGTAACAGACCAGTAGATAACAACATGCTCGCCACAACTATATCGAACGGAACCGAGCAACAACTCTACATCGCGACAATGCAAGCGTAAAATCGAAACTCAAAAACTTACGATCGACATAATGGCATGTGAGCTAGGACCGCAACTGTGTTCTCACACGGTGGGGGTTTAGCGCGGGGAGGGGGAGGGGGGGTTTACTCCTTAGAGAATCAAGTGTTCCAGAAGTAGCTACGCCGCACCTTGGGGTCGTGTTCTCACACGGTGGGGGTTTAGCGCGGGGGGGGGGAGGTTACTCTTTAGAGAACCAAGTGTTCCAGAAGTAGCTACGCCGCACCTTGGGGTCGGAGGCGGGCGAGCGGCGCACGGGGACGGACGACTTGTGCCGGCCCGAGGCGGCGGAGCGGCCCGAGCGCACCGAGTGCGCGGACGGGGGGCGCGAGGGGGGCGCGGGGGCGGCGGGGGGGCGCGGCGCCGCACCCTTGTTGGCGGTGTGCGGCTGCGGGATGCGGCTCGGCCGGCGCCGCGGCGTCTCGGATATCCTCGCCTCCTCGTCATCGGGCATGTGGAGAGGCTCCATGTCGCGCATGGAGCTGTGCTCGCGGCTTCTCTCGATGCTCTCGCAGCTGCGGTTCTTCTCGAGCTTGCGCACCACCGCGCGCGCGCCCTCCAGCTCGATGCTCTTCTCTTCTAGCTGGAAGTTTAAGACTGTATCGTTAGAAGGGTGATCAGTCAATTGATATAGAGTCCTTTTCGCGAAGACGTCCCGCAGCGATAAGCGCAGCTAAAAAGTGTTACAAAATTACGTTGCAAGAAGACTACAGCGCTCACCCTGAAGGTATTTTTTCGTGAAAAGGACTAAATAGACATCACGACTGCAATTGTCATGCACGGTAGAAAATTTCAGATCTCTAAGATAGCAATTCCTCGAGGATGTCTGTGATGGAGGCAGACAAAAGCAAATGAAAAAATATTTAAATATCGAAAATAAGGTCTGCGTCTCAAAATTAAACTCAAACTGAATAATTACATACTTATGCATATATTTAAGAAATTTCATGGGAGAACAGATCATCTTCGTTCGAGTTTAGGGAACAGCAGACAAGGAAAAATCTAAACATCAAAATGCAGCCACAAAGCTTCGTATTGCAACCAAGAATAATAAAAACATAACATAAACAATTTCTACACTATACCTACATTACACCACATTTTCTACAGCTTAAAATCTGACACAGAGAATGAACGTTTATGCCATCCGTTACACGGTTCAATTGGATAATAGCCTAAGCCCTTGAAAGCTCTAAACCTCACATTAAATGAAGGTCAACTGTGTTATGGTACATTGAGCAGTAAAACTTTAGTGCATTCACCGCAACCGATGGAAGTACAACTATTTACGAGTATCTATTCAATGAATCTGTTGCTTTTAACGAGGCATTAACCCTGAATTTAAATTACGAGGAAATCCAAAGTACAAGCCGTTTTCCTTTGCATGGCTTCGGCTTGGATTGAAACTGGATATAAATAGTGGGGGAATGTTCAAGAATTTTAAAAGCATTGCATAATTGCCTAGTTATTATAAAAAAACTATAATTAAAGTTATAAATATTCGTGGGTAATATTTTTATTTATGCTTCTTTGTTAGTAAATTAACAGTAATATGTTTGTAAATGTAGTAGTTAACAAAATTAATTAATTTTAAGTTTTTTTCGGTGACAAGAACTTATCATAATTTATTTATGGCTCAGAAAAAACGTCATCCATATATCCTTTCTCAACCTTGGTATCATCAGACTGATGAAGTCTATTGCTGAACATAGGCCTCCCCCAGAGTGCAACGACGAACGGTCTTGAGCCTTCCCCATCCACCGAGTTCCCGCAACCTTCACAATGTCTCGGTCCATCGGGTAGGGGTGCACCACACTGCGCCGTCCGGAATCTAAATTCGCCAACGGTTGTCCTTGCCTTATTGGTAAGTTACCCCTGCAACCCCTTAAAAAATGAATAGAAAACTCACTCTAAACCTAAGGTCTTCATTAATCTCACTCTCCCTTTCTATTTTCTCGAGTAGAAAGGTGCGTTGCTCCGCCGCCTTCCTTAGTCGCTCGCACAGCACCTGAAAAACGAAAAATAGATGCTTCATTTACTTTGCAAAACTAAACAAATCGTAAAATAAATCAGTTGTTTCAATATTTCGATAAGAACTCAGCTCATGTGAGCTAGTAACTCATTAGAGCGTAATTATTTAACTTTGTTCTTGGAAACATTTCATACATAACGCTTCTGATTAGATTTGCTGTAGTGCTTACAATAATAAATGATTTAAAAAATTATGATGCCTGCAATCTACAATAGCAGAGCAGAGGAATGATAATAAAATAATTAAAATAATCGTACACGTTCTATGACATTATTGATATATTGGGTTCCTCTTTGATGGATATTAAGCCTAACTTTTAAACCAAAATATATTAGCTCTAGAAAACATTAAAATATTAGAATTAGACATTAGAATATCCAATCCAAGCAAATACATCATCATTGTAATAGTGCAAAAAATCCGAAGGCTGATATGAGAGATATTTGGTTAGAGTGGCAAAAAATAAATTGCCAAGAAGTTGGCTAGACGTTTGGTTAATAACACAATGATTTATTTTGTTGGCTAATGTTTAGAGTAAAAATTATTGAGGTAGCTAAGTATAAGGTTATATTGTATGGACGAAGCCTTAGAATCATTAAATAACAAGGCCACATACCATCAACTTTGCGATTTTGTTTAGGCGGTGACGTAAGTTGACAGTCTCGAGGATTTATGGTTCAAATTCGTGTAAAATAGAGCTGACACGCTTGTATGTGAATGGGTAATATGACGTCATGGTAGGCCCCAAGAGCTCTACGATGTAAAGTTACAAGCAGAAATTGCCAAAAAGAGAAATAACTGAATCTATTGTGAATTTTGTAATAGAAACAGCCTTCATTCTTAGTCAATAAACACAAATTAGCACAAAAAAAGATCATTCCTTTTTGCAAGAAACACAGAACAAAAATGCATATAACTGAAAATATATGCATTCTAACTGTATTAATTCCGTTTAAAATGAATGTGTGTTTTTTTCACAAAGGAATATAATTAATTAAGGCTTAGTGCAGTTTCCGTTATGAATCTTCCACGCGAAACCGAGGCGTTTTTGTGTGAGAATTGTGGGATAAAATGCGAACGATCTACTAGTGTTCTTCTAGTAGACATTTTCACACCGTTGTGCAAGAGAGAACTAGATGGCGTTGCTAGATTTTACCAAATTTTGAAGCGAACGGGAAAGTGTAACACGAAAACGCACGGAAATTCTACGAATGTCATATCTTACCAATTCCTGTTTATGTCAACCTATTTAAATGAAGCTTGGAATTTATCGTTGTACTTTATCGTCAAATTGTTGATGCTTCATGTCATGAACAAAAATTACCTAGGGTACTACGTAGGTTTGTGATAGAGAAACAACATAGATTCATTCTTATTTCATACACAGTTCGTATGACCAAGGTCTACAAATATAATTAAATATTTATTGAGAGTGAACATAGATTCATACATATTTAGTCTCGCAAGTCTGCGGTGATGACGTCACCTAATAATTAACCTACCGAAATAATAAGGGTCTACATTTAGCATCGGCCATTGTCCTACATTTTATACTGCACAAAAGCTATAATATAAACTACTAGTGTAATATGTGCGATGGTAGGTACCTACAGGTGAACGCGGTCACTGCCATTTAAGGTCAACCTGTTGATGTGACCCACTGTTGTAATAAACTTGTTATATTGTAGAATAGCGACCTAAAAATACGCAAAATCGGAATATTTAACCATTCACATAAGCGTGCCAAATCTAAAGAATCCTATTACTACGTACATACAAAACTGAAAAATAGATCTTAGATATGGAAAAAAAAACTAAGTTCTCTCCCTGTCGTGACATCGTCGCATTGCTTAGGAATCAATGTATGAAGTTGACAGTTAAGAGTCCCATAGATTTCACATTCGTGGATTTAGGCCACATTTTAGAATCATTCATTGAAGAAGTTCTTATGTTTAGTAGTCTGATGGTCTTGTACTTAACTTACAGCTCTTCAAAAAGAATCTTCTTTTTAATTCATTCTTTATGAAAAGTTGAACATCAATTTTAATTTAAGATAGAGAGAATGCTGGACATTATCGACATTTATATTGCATTTGTGTTCTGTGTACAGTCGCCGGTACTAAGATGTATTTAATTCATCATTTAAAAATAGGTACTGACGTAATATAAAGATGTACAATTCAAAACTTAATTTAACCTGCAAAACCTTACCATCAACTAGTGCCATTATCAATTTAAACTGTGTTCCTTACCAACCTCACCTTTGCAGTGCCATTATTTTGGAAATTGTGAAATGTATACACCTTATTGTAGGCAACCGTACACAAACTTAACAAGCTCATTGTAATCAATCAACAAGCCAAGGTCTCGCCCCACTACAATAATTTTATTTATACGTTCAAAAACTTTCAATGTCACGACATGGCGAAACAACTGAGTAGATGCGTACAAGTAAATACTGGACACAAAAGAGAGGGGAAAATTGTTTTTTTTAACGACATCGCCTATTTCGGTCACACTCCATTACGTCTACGGTTCCGCGTAATTTTGCTCAAATTGCGTTTGCGTCACCGTATCTCGTAAACTCTCGTTAGCAATGACAATTTTGTGGACTTCATAAACGGCTGCCTCGTTTTTATTAAGTTTTATTTGCTACTTGTTTTTCCGCTACTCGTAGTTTCTCGAAGTCACAACAGTCTTAGGTAATCTCGGATTTTTTCGAGTCCTTTTAAACCGATTTTTTTATGCGTTAGTTTCTTCTAATCTTGTGTATTACATAAACGATGTACTAGTAAGAATGCGTTCCATTCTAGTACTCTAGTTACTAGAGTCTAGTACATTTATCTATCTACGAATTTTCCAGCACACCAACTTTAGTTTATTTTATGGGTAGGCAAATTTTTTTTTATACAAATGAGGTGGCAAACAAGCATACGGCCCACCTGTTGGAAAGCGGTTACCGTAGCCTATGAGCGCTTGCAATACCAGAGGCATCACGCACGCGTTGCTGACCCCGAACCCCCCCCCCCCCCCCTCTCCCTAAAGAGCTCTGGCACCCTTACCGCAGGAACACAACACTATTAGAACAAATAATGAATGATAGAAGTTGAATTCATAGGAAATTTGAATTTAGAGGTAGACATACTTCGTAATGTAGTTGATAGGTCCGCCCTTGTGACATATTCATAAAAACTGGTGTATAAATTATGAAGATTTGGCAGTTGTGTTCCCACGATAATGAGTAACCTTAGTCGGATCAGATGAAAGGTTAGCCCAAGGCTGGGTACATGACTTAAGCTTGTTAATTAGAAAGGTATTTCGTGTTAAGTTTTTGTCCATCACGCAATAATGCAGCCAACTGGACCAAATCTGCAATTGTTTCAATTTCGCGAACAAAAAATAAAACTAAACTGAAATGTGCTACTTAGCTGTGATTTACAACGGCAAGTAAAACATTATATCCACAAAGATGATAATACCCGAAATTTAATGTTGGGATTATTAAAATCACCCATTTCTGTAAACATTTTTTGTTGTTAACGCCGTGTTGGCCTTGTAGGAATTACCTCAACTTTCGATCTGAAGGTCGTGGGTTCGGATTCAGGACGTGCACCAATGGATTTACCTATTCGAAAAACTTATGTGCGCATTAACAAGTGTTCGAAACGGTAAAGGAAAACATCATGCGGAAACCTGTGCCTCATGCCAAGTCCTAGAGTCTAGATCTATAGAGCTCTTTTAATGTCCAACTGTATGTGTACTATTGTGTACTCTAATGTATTAGTCATACGCAGTTATAAACATCCAAGCAATCCAAGCCCTCATATTATATAGAGCTGACAACGCACCTGATTCTGCACTGTGGAACTGAGCAGCTGTCGTTGCAGTTCCACCGGATTGCTCTCCGTGAGAATCGCGGCGAACTTGCTCGAGCAGGGCGTCTGCACCCGGGGGGGCCGCGAGGGGGTGTCCAGGACCGAGTCGAGACGGCCCAAGGGTGTCCGGGGGGTAGGGAGAGCGGGGGAGACAGCAGCCGCCTCCAATTCCGCCGCCCGGGCGAGTAGGGCGTCGCGCTCCGAACGTAGCCTAGAATTTTACGGAGGATACATTCGCTTAGATTATTTGATTTCGACAGTCCATAATGCAGTATAATTTGTTTAGACAGACTTATTTCACAGGGTAACTAACAAAATGCTGTACCAGTAGATTGCATCATCATTTTATGATCATTTCAGCCATTCTTCTACTGCTCAACATAGGCCTCCCCATAGATTTCCAGAAGAAAGCTGCGTGTTGGTAGGTAGGATGGAGAAAGCTCAAGACCGTTCGTCGTGGCACTCTTTGAGGAGACCAATATCTAGTATTAGACTTCTTCAGGATGACGATGATGACGAATTTCAGCTCAAAAGGTATTCCAATAAAGTTAAGTTTTTAGATTTATTTCAATAACATTGCAAGGATCACTTTTTTCGCGCCTGTTCTCGAGACCAAGCGTAGAATAATGTTTATTCGTAATCAGTTGGTGCCAACTTACCTCTGCAAGTCACCACATTCGCAGGCCTGCATGGCCCTCGCGAACGACTCCTCAGCGGTGGTATTAGCGTCGATCTCGCTCCGCAATTGGTCCGCTTCGTCCCGCAGTCGGGCGCCTTTCCGCTGGATAACGTCGAGTAGCGCCAGCAGCTCGTCTTCCACGGGCCGTGACCTGGAAGCGGACGCAGATGCGGAGGAGTGCGCGTCCTTGCCGCATGATGTTTCCGTGCTAAAGCCGGAATCCTGGAAATACACAATTCAATTAACAAATCTTGTTTCTTTGGTCGATGGTTCTAGTAAAATTAAATATGAATGTAGAAGGATATAAGGGAAGTAGTCCTACTGTACTGAACGTAGACGACATGATTAAGAAAGGAGTGAATATTGATATATATATAATACGGCTGATAGAGTGGAGGAGAAAAACGTGTTGTGCCGACCCCACATGAAGTGAGATAAAGGCAGGGAGATGATGGTTCTCGTAAAATTACGTCGCTCAATAGTGAACCGTGTTTTTATCAAAAGTTGGGAAATCAAATCAGTCTGTCGAACAGTTCATAAAGCGTTGTTAATTCAAAAGGCAGAGCACATGTAAATCTGCAATGTCTCAACTGATTCAGTTACTAAAGGGATCTCTGATATAGGCTTCCAATATTCATGTGTCATAGAGTTGTGGGGTATTTATTGCGAGAGACACGAAGAAGAAGGATTCTTGTAGCCTCTTTGAGTATTGCTGTAAGCTACCTCTGAAAATCCAGGCTACCCTGGGGACACACTTTTTATCCAGAAACACGCGAGCGAAGCTGCGGCCAGATTTATTCTATAATGTCTGCATTGCTCGTAATAACTACAGTGTTTGGGTGGCTCTTGGTTACGTAAGCTGAGGTATGGTGTCCCTAAAAAGGCGACCGTACCTCAACGAGCCTGATCATAATTTAATTCAATAACTTTATTCTAAGCAAAGATAATATAAATGACCAAGAAAGAACCAGTGGCCCGTCAAGCAAGCAAGTAAGTGCAGGTGGTTCGATTCATTTTGACTAAAAGTTTAAGTTATTGTCAATCGATTCAGAATAAACGAAGGTACCTGCACAGAGGGCTGCGGTTTGGCCCTCGCAGAGTCAGTCCCAGCGGCGAGTTTCCTCCGCACGCGGACCCCCGGCTCCCAGTCCCGGCGGGTGCTGGTCGCCGGCGTCGATGGCGGCATCTTCGAGCGCAAGTTCGGGAACGTCTCGATGACAAGGTCTCGAAACTCGAGTAACGCTCCGACCTCATTCTGAAGTTCCTGTGCGAAATGCAATGGTGATAGGCTTCTGTTAGAAAATCCCAAGAGAAATGAAAGGGCATGGTGAGAGTGGTTGTAACCGCCTTCCGATCCAAAGGTCGTGGGTTCGAATGCCGGTCGTGCACGAATAGATTTTCCTTTCGGAAAATTTATGTGGGCTTATACTAGTGTTCCCAAACTGTGAAAGAATAACATCGTGTCGTACGTGAGGAGATCGGCATGGCCTAGAACGTAAAAATTCGAAGACATGTAAAATACCTATGCGCGAAAGGAACCTCTACTACTACTCTAGGCGCACTTTAATCCGTCACCACACTGATAATTGGGCATTTTCAGGACCACCATATCTCAACCTGTTCACTAACCTAATGCAGGATAACACGAAAAGCAAGCAAGTAAATCTCAATGTTCGGTTATCGTGGCACAATAAATAAAGATGGCAACTTTTCCACTCCACCCTTTTCACTGTCAGTGCTTCGGGGCCGTCGAGAGAAACTTTTACATAATTTTAGTTGTACTCAATAGAATTCACCCACGTCGCAGGATAAATAATAGTACCTACAAGCCCACGGGAATACCTGCTTTCGGTCTGTAATTTTGTTGTTTGATACGTGGTTGGAGAACTGTCAGTTTGAGTTAGGCTCGGGAGCAACTAGGAGTTTCCAGAGGAGGTAGGTAAACTGACAGTAATAGATGCGACTGTAACAGATTTACCAGTCTAATGAGAGCACTAGTGGTGTGGTCATAGTGACTCCGCCTTCCGATCTAAACGTCGTTGGTTTCGATTCCCGGTAATGTATGAGTGTTCTCAAATGGTGAAGGAAAACATGCGTGAATGTATGTCTAAGAGCCTTAAAATTCTAAGACATGTGCACGAGGTGCACTTTAATCCTTTCACCGCACTGGTCGTCTCATCAACCGTCATTAGGCTCTTTCAGGGCCACCCTACCTAAAACTGGTTACTGATCTAATGCAAGATGACCATGAAAGCACCAGTAACATGAGAAGCAAGGAACTAATTGCAGTGTGGTTCATTATTTCAATTGATGTAGCCCAGTCTTGATACAAACGGTCGTTTAAGGGCAAGCTCCAGCAAGAAACTGTAGTCTCTTCCATAAGATGACAAAATAAACAATATAAAAAGCATAGGGTTACTTTGACATGACTACTGACCTGAAGAGCGACGAGGGACTTAGCCTGCTCCGAGATGAGGTAGTGGAAGGGTTCGGGCGGCGTTCGCATCTGGAGACACTCCATGCCAGAGCCGCCCGAGCCCCCGCTGGCACTGTCTGCACCTCCCGTCTGGAACAAACAAAACAATGTTAAATACGTACTTGTTCTCTACTGACAATAAAGCGAGATCTACATTTTTTCACATGGGCCTTTACCGGGCGCCTCGGAACCCATACATTTTGTATGGCGACTAGCTGTTGAGAGCAAGCTATTGCTGCATCTAGCTACTTATGAGCTACATTAGATCTACGACACGCGCTGATCCATCGATCTCAGGAAGTTTGAGGGGAGTTAATCAACAAGAGGGAATGAAACACTGTTTGGAGACTTGTCTGTTTGTGACGTCTGAGACGTGTGCGTCGGTGTAATGTATTTCTCGCTTGATAGCGCCTATGCTGGATGCCTGGTTCTTATAAAACTACAGCATCATGCCTGCTTTAAGAATATGATAAAAAAACAAAGATTCATGACTGTAGCCCTCAACATTCTAGACATATCATATTTCGACGTACAAGATCCTTGAAGATACCCAGATATCAGAATATGATCTTATTCCATCATAAAGTACCTATGTGATAACGATAACACAAATAACACCCCATTTGCGATGATCTATTGTAGAGCTGAAGACATTTTTATCTTAAGTCAGACTGACGATTACGATTATGAATTTATGATGACACCATATGAGAATTCAATCAGAAAATTTATTGTAGTGATATGTCAAAAACCTGGTCTTCCCAAACCGTACCCTGAAGCTGGACTACGGCGCTGGCGCATTGCGCATCGAAAAATACTAATCTTTGTTTATTTGGCTGTCAAATAAAGTTTCAATTCGATGTACCATTCCGTTTTATCTAATGATTAATGCGCACATTAGTTACCGGATTAATGGTGCGTGCTATCGGATCCATATTAAGCAAGAATGCGATTTAATTTCTAATGGTTATCCGCAAAACATTAACGCGCTAAAATTGTTCATTGTAAAGGCACCACACTGAAGCTTTAAATTCCATTTTGTGAAAAAGGATCATCGAAAAAAATTATAGGCACCAAGCCGTGTTTGTTGCCTGATTCTTCTAGGCTTGGTCGCGAGGAACAGGCTAGTTTCTAAGACGTTACAAAGTGATCCTAGTGATTTTATTGAAATAAATGCCTTTTGACTTTGACTTTGGCACTTTAGAAGACTGTTTAAAAATTTACAGGGAAGAGATAACCAAGCTATTTCCGCTGCTGGCTGTCAACACTTGACATCAAAAGAAGCAATTAAGTACCTTCTTTTAATTTAAAACGTCGCAATTACTTTAAATCAGGGATGTCCATCTTGTGAAATATTCCAAGAAGCTGCAATGGAAATCCAAAGTCAACCACGGCTTTCATAAAAACAAGTTATTTTGACATCTGCCTGCAAAAAAATGGCTTACTCAATGTTAACTCTGGTAGGCGCAAGCCAGCCTTATCCGCTAACCATTTAGCAAATCGGACATTTATGGCTCGTTTAAATACATCATTACGCGTTGTTTACAACAAAAAAACGTTCTAGAACCCAATAAAACGCTCGGTGGTAAGTAGGTTTTTCAAAGGAACTCGAAATACTGTCGCCGTGTGCTACACCGTTAAATTGAGTCACGGCCGAGTGCGTCGCGTCCGGGCGCAGAGTCAGAGTCCACGTCTTTATTCCTTTGCGACAATACAATAGAACGTTGCATTATCGAAAATGGTATTGCGAAATCCCTATGAATAGAAGTACCTACTTCCAAAGGGCTGATTCAAACTGTCGTCTGCGACAGTAACGCCAAGGGAACACGGCCTTTTGCAGTTCCAGTGAATCTCAAGATTTGAGAGAATTTACATTTTGATTTGAAAGTTAAGAGTTCTTAGAGACTATTATTTGTTTCGTGAAAACGAACGACGTTTATCAGTCATTACAAAGACAATAATGGTTACCAGTGTTTTGCACACAATTTAAGTAATAAACTGCATTTTGGTATTAAAAGCTCAATAGAACTACTCTTGAGTATTTAATTACTATTTTATATTAGGTACCTGTCTAACTCGCACTAGAGTCCGTCCCTTCTTTGGCCGAATTTCATCTTCATAGAACAAGCACATATTATAATTTATTTTTGCAACACAAAGAAACACTACAGATATGTTTGTTCAACGGATATCAGCTACACAGTGCACTATCTTATCGTATAACTCCGTATGGTGGAATGTTGTCAGTAAAAATGTTTATCAGATTTGATAGGAGCACTTGCCTACCTACAATAAGAGACCAAAAGAGATAATCTCGAAGTCTCGAAGTTAGAACTGATGCTGAAACCATAGTAGTAGATACTAAGTAGGCAATGCTAAACCTATGCTTTTTGATAACAGTTCACGTTATAGGAGACGGGAGGAATAGGTACACTATGATGAATAACTTTGAATAAAGTCACTTGAAATCGCGCTGATGGATGAGCTTATATGATAAAACTTGTGCGTTTTCTTGAATCACTCCATATCGGTTCCTAGAAGATTGTGCGTGGAACGATATGCGTGCGAGGAATCGCACAAATGGAAAGTTTGCATGGGCGTATTCAAATTCCATTTCCGGAAAACGTATCAAATCACGATTCGGAATATTTCTTTAACAATTAACAGAAACTTGTCTGAACCGTGTGAAAGCTTCATTGTTGTATAATTGCTTCTTCATTTTCAACAAGTTGTTGACGTTTGAAACCATTTGAACAATCGCTTGGCCGACGGCGACGGATTCCTCATCCAATGACACCACGTTTTGGTGGCAATTTCATAGTTTCACTTTCCTCAGAGCGGCGCGTTGCGTCAGAGCAAGGCCGTGTTTACATCTCGTTAAACACTAGTTAGTTGTCTTGTCTGCTGTTATAATAGCAATTCACTAATGTGGTATGACATTAAGCAGCGTGGCACTTTTAAATAATTAAAGAGAACTGCCGGATCTGCAGATTGTTTTATTTTCCCGCCGAGACTTAATAATACGCAAATTATGAAGCGCTCGCGGCTCGCGCTCTGTTACCTCAAGTAGTTAGTTTTTAACAGATCAACTAGGTCAAGCAACACGTTCAACATTTGGATGGGTGACTAGTGGCATTAACAACGAAAAAATTCCGTCCTTAGGGCAAAACGGATTCCTTAATTCATCTTAATTTTTTAACTTAGAAGAATGGCAATGGCAACAATAATGCTCCTCTAACGTTGCACTGTGTACTTGTCTTGTCGTAACTGATCACTGAAAGAGATTTTTGTCGAGGAAAGAAACTCAAACAATGAATTATCATCAGGAAAGAAAGGTTAAGACTAGAAAGATCTGTCAGGTCCGATCAGAAGTACCTACCTAGCTAAAATATTGAGTACGTAGGTAAATCGAATATTAGTTAAAGAAAGAAGATCGGTCACATTTTGGAAAAAAGGTCAAGAAGAACGATGAGTTGAAATTATTGTGTCAGATCCAAAGTAGGTGAGGTAATGCATCAAATGAACTCCATAACTCCACTTGATTTGATAACAATGATTGATTGATGATAGGTACGAGTAAACCGTGTAAGGCACGCCAATTGAATATCATTGTATGATTTATATACACACATCGGTGTACACGTGACTTAGTTTGCGTTGTTGCCTAAAAACTTTAACCATCCAGTTTTAGAGGTTGAATTCACAAGTTTTTTCTCCGTGCAGTTCTAAACTAACAAAGGAAGCTATAATAATAATAATAATATAAATTTTATTTCAGGTAACTTAAGAATAGTACAGATGGTAAAAACTTATTCTAAGCTAAGCTATGCCTCTTTCAAGTATTAGGCCTCGTGTTTAGGCTTATATGTTCAGTCAGTCAGTAACGTAACAGCTTAAATATTTATAAGATGAATAAAGATGTACAAACATCATTTAGAATGCAACGCGTCAAAACGACAATAGAATTGATTAAGACATTTAGAAAAGGTAAAGTAACAAAGATTATGCAACGTACGTAGATATAATTAGCGTAAAGAAAGACGTAACGACGTTTTGCTCAACAGTCGACAGAATTAAATGTCGAATCTACTACCTTATCTACAAATTTGCTACCTGAGGGTCAAAATATCAGGGCATGGTTCATGACTGCGAGATTATGATCCTATTCCATCCATCAGACGCGTGTCCTGTTTGGGATAGCGTCCGGATTACTATCCGCTGAATGCATACAATCACACGCGCGGTTCATAAGGCCATTTTACATCTAGGTATTCCAAATGATTTAAACGGTGTCAAGTGAAAATTTATATCGTAGACGCCGCTTTAGGACTGTGGCTTGTTTGTATATGGATTAGGTTTGTCCATCACCTAAACCATCCCCTCGGCCTTATCCACAGGAAAGACAAGGTCAATCAATACAAACGTGCTTATAATAATGGTTTTGATAACATTCCAAAACACTCTTTCAGTATGATTCCATGATTGCAACGCAATGCAGCATGCGAGACGCTCTATAATTATTTCAGTTTAATTTTTTTGAAAGTTGTTAATAATAATAGTGACTAAAAGAAAGGTAAACCAGTACTCATGAGCACTCACTAAATCGGCTTGATAAAGGAAGCCCGCTTCTTTCTTTTGTTTACTGTTAGAAACGGACAGAGCGGGAGCTATCGAGCCGATAAAGTTAGTGATTGATTATTAATAAGAATACCCAACATCATACTGAAAAGCAGTTAACAAATTAGGCCTAGCTAGACCTGATATTACAAACAACAGTAAACGTTTAATCGAATTTCAAGGATGCTTGCTTATTCAAAGCCTAATAATATTATTTTTTTTACCACTCGGCTTGCCTATGCCTATTTCCTAACTGATGTTTTCCGCATTACTCATCCCCATACATTCTTTAAGCGATTTATTTATTCCACGGCCACTTGTCTAGAGGTGGGTTAGTTTTGATTGACGCTCCGGTTCCGCAATGAATAATAACTCGCATTATCTTACCGTTAGCGTTCCCCACTACCTAATACGTTGTTCTTTATTTTGAGCACATTTATTTTATCGTTACTACACGATCTGTAGCGTCGATTAAATGTGAAACTATTGGAGGTTCTTGCCCTCTCGATTTCGTGGAAGATGATTTTACCTGCGGTCATGCAGTGAAGTGTCATATGAAAGAACTTTGTTCATATATTCTAAAACGATTTTAACTTTTATTCTAGGCCATATTTTTGAGGTAATACGAAAATAGTAACATGTGAAAACCAATATAACGTGAGCTCCCATTTGGTAAAGTTTCAGTGACTTCTAGTTGAGGTAATGCTGGATATAAGTTAGATAATGCTAAATATGCGATTTTCAAAGTTTATCTTAATTGTGCCTCAACGATTATCGAAGCAACAACTAACTAGACATCGCATGATCTCAGTTCGGGGCAAACCACTAGTTTTTAGATCTCTGTGCTTCTTCCACTGAACTGTTTCGAACAAAAACAAACTTAAGTTTATAATCGCCCATAGCAAATTTCTAGTAGTTACGTTACAATAGACGTTTAGGCAGGTCCTTGTAAGGCTCCCCACACACCCATACTTAAATTATCCACCTCATTAGACAAAATGACTTTGCAGTAGCAAAAAGCATTTATGTAATTGCCTTGTTTGCTGAATTCCAGTTTGTGCGCATGTGTACAATTACTAAGCGTGACACTTTGAGACACTGGACGAGGAGGGCGTGTGTGTGTGACAGGTTATGGCAACCGAAACGGCAATTTGCAACACAACAAGTTTGGAGATTCACACGGGAAATTAATTACCTGTTTAGTTCTCAACTCTATAGATGTTCAATGTTTTAGAACCAAAAATGTTAACCAAAAGGTGAGATGCTGATGCGCGCGATGATGTGTGTGAAGAAAGCCACGCCGACTTATTTATAAACAAGGTTTAGCCCCGAAATCAATTTAGCCGTTTCTCTTCTATTTTACTCTCAATTATACAGGTAATAACCGGGTGACCGGTTTTTGGAGAAGGTAGGGCACAGCGAGACTTTCTCGTTCTAAATTGGAGCAGCCCGCCTGGGAGGTACCTCCTCCTTACAGAAGATCGCAGCCAAATAACATTATTTGTTTCAAATAGTGTTGTGTTCCTGCGGTAAGGTTGACAGAGCTCTTTACGGAGGGGGAGGGGGGGGGGGGATTCGGGGGCGGCAACGCGTGCGTGATACCTCTGGTATTGCAAACGCTTATAGGCTACGGTAACCGCTTACCAACAGGTGGACTGTATGATTGTTTGCCACCTTAGTTGCATAAAAAAAAAACAAAAAAAAAAACACCCACAACTGCTTTACAGTATAAACAGGCATGTTTATAAACATCTCCCTTTCTGATTTTTGCAATATTTTGAAACTAATATTATTACTGATAAGTCGAAAAAGGAAGAAAGAAAGAAAGAAAATTTATTTATTTGACCCACAACGCAGTAAGTAGGTAGGGAGGTAGGAAGATACAACGTAAAAACAAAAAATATTCTTAAACCTAGTAATACAAAAAAAACACAATAAGAAAAACAAAAACATGTAGGTAGGTGAAGAAATCGAATAACATTGTTAGATGGCCAATACGATATAATAATATAAAACGGTGATAATTTGTTCACGTGATATTACACTCGTGTTCGCCATATTCTTTCATTTCAGACGTATGAGGTATCTTTGCTCAAGTTATTTGGACTTTAAATAATGATTTTATAATGGAGCCGTAAATACAGGCTGTGAATAGGGACAAGGATACCAAGCATCGACAATAGGTACGATAGATAATTATCTGCTTATCCGGTCATTAGTTAATCGACTTCCAGTGTTTCTATGACAAGATTCTTTATGCAAAAACATGCAATTATTTTATCTACTCGGCTGGATTTTAACAAATACCAACTGCTTGGTTACCAGACAATCACTACGATAGCTATATTCAAAACAAGTTTTATAAAATCAGATGGCTTTTACTAGATGGCGATTACTAATTGGAAAATCAAGCTGATTAAAATCAGTCCAAGCACGGTTAGTTTTATCTTAGGAAGATTTCCGCGGAACAACTCCTGACTCCATCATCAGATAAGCTCACTGTCACCATTATATTGTATTATCATCAATATGCAACAAAGTTTCAAGTCAATCGAACAAAACCATCGCTTATTCAATAAAAAACTATCACGATGCTTTAAAATGTAAACACCTTATCAAAGAACTATCCTAGATACCTCTCAAGTGCAAAGTAAGCGTAGCAAATAACGGTAGGCTCGTAAATTTACTTAAAAAGTACCTAGTTAATATTTTATTTCACGAGAACATTCCTAGCTAAAGTATGCGCAAGAGCACTCGTGAACTGTTATGGTTAATTTATGAAGGAAAGAAACAGTGCTACGTTGTAAGTTTACAACACTTACTTGAATTCAAGTTATGACTTCTTGAGCTGAGAGTAGCTGCAGAAAGAGACATTTTATTAATCTTATAATAGAATAGAATTTATTTAGTTGACAACACACATACACAGAAGAAAAATGGTAAAAAAGATAACATACAAAGAAACTTAACATAAAGAAATAAGCATAACTCGGTAAAAAACATAACAAACAAACAGAGAAAGGATTATTACTTGATGAGTATATTACTCATCAAGATTACCCCGAAAATAGAGCATTTGAATTTATACGGAAATACGTTCTTATACGAATAAATATCTCTCAGAGTTCAAATTATTCACTAGTACCTATGCACCAACGCTTCCGACACAAACATATGCGGGCGTTTTCAAAACATAAGCGTCGATTCCGATAAACATACAAAAGAATTTGTGTCATATTCCATATCCACTGCATACAGTCATGTCATATTTGTTCGATCCTCACAAAATGGACTTGCGAAACAATAACTCCGAAAATGGCAATTTTCATGGGACAAATTCAACCGTTCAATACTATAAGCCAAATACATTGTATGGTGAAACACATATGTCGATTGTCACAACGTTTACAAAAGAATGTCTTCTTTTGCAATAATAATTTGGAGCCACGACACCATCACCATCAGGTGTCTTTGAGGATGGGCAAAACACAGAATTTATTCAACGCCGATCGCAAACACTGTAAGCATAACTAATCCAAAAGCGGTCAAGCTCTATTTCTCTCAGTAACCAAGGTAAACTGTATTAACATACATGATAGCAAAGCCAGCAATTCGTAAGCCACTGATGCTTTGAATTTACAAGCAGTAGACGTAAACATGCAATATGAAGAAGCTGGTATCAGAGTTCTTTAAACAACGACGAAGCATAGACACACACAGTTGATTCGTTGAATTCGGGCATAAAGAGATATGCTTGGCACAGCATTGAGCATTCGTACCAGCTGTGTTGTGGCGTGCCACGGAATTATGTTACAACACGCGATATTATATACGCAGTCATCAAATTGCGCGTATAAAAAATAGGACAAGCATTTTGGAGCAGACAAAAAAGATATAATAGTATAGAAGGAGCAGGAAGTTAATTGTAAAATTACTTCGAACGAGAGGGCAAGGTCCTTGATTAGGATTGAACATCTAAATTACTTAATGTTATCGAGTTTAGGCACTTTGTTAAGCCTAATAACATATTCCAAAGATATTCTTCCTTGTTGTAGACTTATAAAACAGATTCTGATGGAAGAGACTTCACGAAACGAAACTAGGTTAGTAAGTAAATAAGTGTATAAAAAAAAGATTTTGTAAAATTTTGTAGGTTATGTTATGAGTATAGACTAGTGTATAGTTCAGTTCATATATTTCAGTCTGTTACTGAAAGTTCCGAATATCCAACAATATATTACCAACGACTTCTGTAATCTGATTACGTTAAACAAACCACTTTTCTACTAAACTACCTTTTGTTTTACTGAACAAGATAGCGTGGTTGTTACCAAGTATCTTAG
This sequence comes from Anticlea derivata, assembly GCA_947579855.1. Classification (NCBI taxonomy): domain Eukaryota; kingdom Metazoa; phylum Arthropoda; class Insecta; order Lepidoptera; family Geometridae; genus Anticlea; species Anticlea derivata. The sequence continues at coordinate 3,724,813 of OX388266.1, forward strand.
TAATCTTTCGCCTTTTTAGATTACGGTCCAACTTTCCTTCTGGGCTATTCCTGATCTCATTTATTTTTAATTAAGATTTCCAAGCCGTGGGATCGTGTACTTGAATTTACTTTTAAGGGCAAGATGGAATTAGAAATTGACATCTGCTCGTGCGTTTGCTCGGCCGATTATGTTAACTGCACATTTGTTGACGCTGATTCAGTAAGTGGGCCAGAAGCCTATAATTGAACGAAGAGCTGACAGCGATAAGCAGGTTATGCTCAATACAACAGCAACACTTTAGGACGTGGCCGAGGCGAATTTCATTGCTCTCGTTTTCTCTGGTGACTTCTGGCGCAGCCTATTCATGCGGAACAAAACACATTGTTCTCCAGGAATAATAAAGGTGCTACTTTGCTTGTAAAATTTGATCAAATCAGTATTTTATAAACAACACATGGCGGCAGGTGTTGTAGATAGGTGACCGTTCTTTTGGCTAAAACATCCAACCAAACGTACGCATGGCAGTAAATTGGTCGATCCGTGTCGATAACTATGGGAGCTCTCAGCAGTTAGGATAAATAGACGAGCGTAACCGTCTCGCCACATAATTGGATGTTGGCAAACAATGAGACTTGCCAATAAAATGTAAAAGAAACGAGGAGCAGCGTGAGTCAATCAAGCGTTACGTGCTTTCACTCTCCGGTTAGCTCGTTCCATGTTAAGGTTCATTTACGAAATTTGTGGTTCATTAAGGAACCCTTCACTGCGAGCGCAGCGAACTCCGTAATGTGTCAGTTTAATTCACATCGATGCACTTGTATTGAGTTAATAGGCGAACTACATAGAAGAGCATCGTTGTGAGTAAAGCGGACTCATTACGGAGCCCGCTCCGGTCGCAGAGGAAGCCGCGCGTTAGACGTCGTAGATCCACTTGTGTAAAACTCGAATTCATCATTTCAGCCGTACGACGTCCACTGCTGAACATGGCTTCCCCCACAGACAGAGCTAATTCCTTATCATGTGGGGGGATTTGCCCATACTCACCATGCTGGGCATGCGGGTTGGCGAGCGCAGTTATAGCTATCGTTGTTAAAATGAGGGACGCTGCTGCCCATCCCCTAGCTTTTTTCCCTTAGTCGCCTCTTACAAACAAAGTCTAACAAAGTGAATAATCCGACCGCTTTGAGCATGATGCCACTATGTGTGCCTGACAATTACGTGCGCTGTGGCCGCCGTCGACATCAACTGTTCGCCTGCCACACACCGCGAACTCGTCACGCTCATAATGCGCCAACGCTAAGAGCTCTCACTCTTTTAAATGCCTATGTACACGAGGTCCAACATGTCGACATCTTTAATGATAAAATTTGTATAATATTTAATTCGCTAAGAGTATTTTTAAGTTTTAATTCTAGGCAGTATGCACTTTGGTATATACTGTAAGCTTGCTGTTTTAACTGAAATAAATAATTCTAATTCTTACGACATCCGCGGATTGGCAGATATGGAGGGTCCTATTCTTGAGCCGGGGCCTCCACGGCCTCGAATTAGTCAAGTTCAAATTACATATGAGTACTATATCTATCTCAAGAAAGTATCGATCTTTAAACACTTATTCGTAGACATTGTCATTTATCTGGTGAGGCGGACTTAGGCCTAACTTAACCCCACCAACTAATTTGTAACTAATGTATGGTTATTTACTTTCATTATTTCGTAACCTAGTGATGTTTATCTAGTTACAACTGGCGGAGCAAAATAGACATTTGTAAGGTAGAAAAGAAAACGCGTATAATTACATTGCATTTTCGTTGGAAACGCGAATACGAGGCATGAACACGGAAAAGGTCCGCATATATACAGGCAGTCAGTAGAGCATGTAACCCAAACGTACTACGCAGTACGAACTATACAGTGGTGGTCATCTAATTAGAAACACCTAGTCACCTGACATTTTTATAAAGTAACTAACATTATTATAGCATTTAATAGGAGGTAAATTTTTTTTTCACTACTTTACAATGTACTTTTATATCTCTAGTTTAATTACAAGCAATAATATTTGACAACCAAGACGACAATAAAAATAAATATCAGTGAAACAAAAAGTATCAATATCGTTAGGACTGGCAGAATGGACAACTAATTAGAAACATTGTATGACTTGGTTCGCAATTTGATTTTTTAAACTGAAATACAGTTCTCACAATTGTCAATCACATTGTAAATATTGCCGCCATTTCTAACTCATTACGAAAAGTTACTATTTATTGTTGTTTTATTAAAAATGGGTAAAAATAAGAGCTGTGATGCAGCAACGAAAAAAAATATAGTGAATTTTCATTTAAAACAAAAATGGAGTTACAGAAAGATCGCCGATTATTTGGAATGTTCCGTAAAGATGATATTTAACGCCCTCGCACATTTCAAACTACACGGAACATCAGATAACGTGCCAAGAAAACTTCGGCCCAGGAAGACTACAGTTCAAGAAGACAGGCTTATGCTTCGATTAGCTAAGGCGGACCCCTTTAAAGGATCCAATGTTATAAGAAAAGAGGTATTTTCAGAAGACGATCCTCGACACGTGTCCACTAAACTAGTTCGTAGACGGTTGGTTGAAGGAAAATTGTTAGGAAGGATCGCTAGAAAAGTACCACTACTAACCAGGCAACATAGAGAAAATCATCTAGCATTCGCTCGCAAATATGGCAGTTGGACTATTCATCAATGGAAAAAAGTTTTGTTTTCAGATGAAACTAAAATTAATTTGATTAATTCCGACGGAAAACGATATGTACGACGACCAATAAACGAGGCTTTGAATAACAAGTACACTAAAAAGACAGTTAAGCACGGTGGTGGAAATGTAATGGTGTGGGGATGTTTCTCAGGGTACGAGATTGGTCCCGTGAGAAAGATTGAAGGGCAAATGGATCAATATCAATACAAAAAGATCTTGGAAGAGACAATGAATCCATATTCCGAGGAAAATTTGCCAGTAACTTGGATATTTCAGCATGACAACGACCCAAAGCAACCAGCACGCAGCGTTTAAGCGTTTCTTACATAACAATCCGTGACAGTATTAGAGTGGCCTGCCAATAGTCCGGATTTAAATCCCATAGAAAATTTGTGGCACACTATAAAGACCAACCTGTCGCAGAAACACGTTACTAATATTCATGGACTTAACAGTGCATTTGAAGACGCTTGGAGAAGTATTCCTGTAGAAACTTGTTATAAATTGATTGAATCAATGCCGCGTCGCTGCAAAGCTGTTATTGATAATAAAGGCTACCCTACCAAATACTAATTGTCTAAGGATGTAGTATTTTTAGTATTTTTCAAAACTATTGGGGTTTTGTTCAAATTAAAAATGATTTAAGTAATGATTTTTTTGTTGTTTCTAATTAGTTGTCCGGTTTGTATCTCGTTTTTTATTTTGTTATTAATATAACTTTCAGTTTTAGAAAAACAACCGTTGTTTTCTGTTATTAAAATGGTATAACAATGCAATATAATATCCGATACATCGATTTTAATACGTAGGAACACTCAATGATACGTTAAAAATTAGTTCGAAAGGGAATTTGCAATAAAAATATAAACCCAGGTAGGTGTTTCTAATTAGATGACCACCACTGTATATAAGGTGATTCATAATATGCACACTAGGTTAAACTCAATTCTTCAGCTATTTTAAGTAGCATCTTGATGACGAAATTCTCGTATGTTTAATTATTAGATATGAAGATGACAAAAATACCAACAATAGGTGATTAGAATGAGTTCTGAATCAAATATATTGTTTTTTCCCGCTAATATTGTAATTTTTTTATTAAATAAACCACTTTCGATATAGTATACTAGTTATTGTAGAACTGGGAAGCGCGGGAATAGGAGAAATTCTGAAACCGCATGCCTGAAGTAAGAAACGAACGGTGACTCTCTTGCTTGCTTGTCAATGGTTCTTTATTAGTTATCCTGCATTATGTCAGTAAACAAATTGAGGTAGGAGCCCCTGAAAAGGGCCAATGACCGTTGTGAAAAAAGCAGGTGGTGAATGGACAAAGGTGCGTGGTTTCGTGCACAACGGTGACTAAGAATATGCAACGGCTTCTAGTAGGGTTTGATGGTAAAACCATAACGGACTGTAAAGTAATTGTAAGGGCAGTAGGAAGCAGTGTATTTAGCTTTTTGTAGAAGAGAAGAAACTCCAGCGAAGTTATAGAAATATGAGTTCAGGACTAGCAATTCACTAGCAATTCGCCGATTTTATCTATCTATAATTAAAAAAAAGTACCAGAAATCGTTCGCCTCTGCCTCAATTTTAAATTTACCTCTGTGAAGCAAGCATTTAAACATGGTCCATTGTAGAGCTGGTTGCATGATCAGAGACTAATTTTAATTATTTCCTTCAACGCCTAGTAGACTCGGTCGGGCTACTAAATACACGTCGTACGTAGCTATTTACTGCAATAGAATATAATTGCTATGTAGCCGAGTTAAACATTCGTTGGATAACACTCGACATCCGGGATATTATGATAGAAATGTAATTGAGAGCAACCATTAAAACAAGGTACCTTTGTCTCGCGATGCCCAAAACCACGTCTTCCGATCCACTTATTTACTGTCTTTATCTTTGTCTCAACGATGAACGTGTTGTGTATAGTATACGGGATGAGTTTGAGAGTCACATGTCAACAAAAGACTCCATGAAAGCCTGGAAATAAATACTTGTATATCTGTAACGGGAATAAAAGCTTCTGCTACCAGAGAAGTAAGGGTAAATTAGTCAGGGTAGGTATTAGGTAGGGTAGGGTCAGATAGAGGCCCTTACCCGTGCCTTTTTAAAAAAGCGAGTTGTACTGACGGATGAAAAAACAAATGGCTCACGAATTTTACCCCCACGCATGGTAGATAACCTCACAGATCCCCAGGCGATCAGATCCTTGTAGATGTCTAAGGGTGATAGTCAGAGGCACGTCCAAACATTCTGGAGCATGCCCACGTTTTGCATAGTGAGTTTCAATTCATGTCAGGTTGCAAGGCAGTCGCCGCTTTTAAGAATACTTACTGGTTTCCTTACGATGTTTTCCTTCACCTTTTAAGCACGTGCTAATGCGCACATAAATTAAATTTTTCAAACTGAAAACCTCTTTGTTGCGTTAACGAATTCAAACCCACGAACTTCGGATCAAAAGTCGGGGTGCCTCCCACTAAGCCAACACGGCTTTTTTGGATGGACGACCCGATTAATAATTTTCAAAATTGCTAATGCATGAGAATCTCGCGACATAGTGCTCTTTACATGGCATACAGAACTCGCATGTTGCATGGGCGCTATGCTGAAGCATACAATGATATAAAGTTTGACCCTTATATTGACATTTGAATAGCGACAACAAAACAATGAGATACTGCAACATAAAATCCTGTGCTTCTTGTGTTCCAGTCGTATTTCATCAAACAATACCTGTCGTTACGACATGTATTAATTCATATGCCAATTATAAATTCTCAAACAACTAAAAACCGATATACACGTATTATCAGCCCCATATAGGAGGCATGACTTGTAAGCCATATGCACTGCGCAACTCATCACACCTGGGGCTGTTGCATAATAAAGTACAAGCTAATAATATTAGTAAATTCCCTTGACAAGCCGTGTTAACCTAGTGGGAGTCGAATGTCGTGAGTTCGTACCCCGTAAACCACCAATGATTTCCAAAAACGTAAGTACTCATTAGGCCGTGGTGGCCCCGGCTAAAGAAGAGGCCCCTCCTTATGTCTATCCGCGGATGTCGTAAGAGGCGACTAAGGGAAAAAAGCTAGGGGATGGGCAGCAGCGTCCCTCATTTTAAAAACGATAGCTCTAACTGCGCTCGCCAACCCGCATGCCCAGCGTGGTGAGTATGGGCGAATTCCCCCCACATGATAGGAATTCGCTCTGGAAACCTGACCCTGTCAAATGTCATACCTTCACTTCAAAAATAAATAGTAACAGTTAACACTGTTCTATCATGTGTACTTACCGTGTAAGTTTGTGCAGTAACAGTAATAATTTGAGTATTTATTATGAAATGATCCCCTGGACGGCAAAATAAAACACAATCCAAATGCGTGTGAAAGCAGCCGCATAGAGCCAAACCATAAAATTATTAAAATTTGGACCTGTGTACCCAGTGCCGTGTTGACCCCGGTTGAAGAATAGGCCCCTCCTAGTCTAACCGTGGGAGTGAAGAGGCGAATAAGGGAAAAAAAGCTAGTAGATAGGTAGCAGCGTCCCCTATTTTCACAAACATAGCTAGCTATAACTGTGTTTGCCAACCCTCTTGCCCAGCGTGGTTAGTATGGGCGAATTCCCCCCACATGATGGGAATTCGCTCTGGAAACCTGACCCTGTCAAATGTCATACCTTCACTTCAAAAATAAATAGTAACAGTTAACACTGTTCCATCATGTGTACTTACCGTGTAAGTTTGTGCAGTAACAGTAATAATTTGAGCATCGAACATCTAACCTTTTATGGTATGTCAACGTTGTATATTTCAACAGGTCATACAGATTACGGTGCTAATGATTGCTCAGCCTCTATTCTATTAGGTAGTATCCTTGCACGTGCGCAGAGGAACGTGCACTCCCATATATATTTTAAGAACGTAATGGCTCTTTTCGCTCGTTGCTGACACTGGATCTTTATTGGTTAATCGTCAAAATTAATAAAACAAAAAAACGTTTCGGGCTTCCCACACACCGTGCCGATGTTGTTCGTGCTACACTGGTACAAAAACTTGCAATGTATGGAAAGGCAAGGAACGAGGCTCTAGTGCCTACAGCAATAGCCAAAAAGCACATTAAATTGCAATAAAGATTGAAATACTGCCATTAAGCACTTCCCAACTCCTAAGCCTGAGTCAATACAGCCTAAGGTTACCGAACAGATTTAATGTAAAAACAATAAATTAGTAGGAAACACACGTAGGATGGCGAGCCGTAAATTCAGACGTTTAGAGGCTCATTCATGGTTCATTGTTTTAGCGTGGAGCGTGGGTGAACAATTGTTGCACCCACCCATACACTAACTGATGAATTGCACCGTGCGAATGAATTAATCCCAATTAGACGCTCACACTGGTAGGAGGTAGGGCACAGCGAGATTTTCTCGCTCTAAATTCGAGCAGCCCGCCTGGAGAGGTACCTCTGCCTTACAGAAGATCGCAGCCAAATAAAATCATTTTTTTCAAATAGTTTTGTGTTCCTGCGGTTAGTACGGTTGCCAGAGCTCTTTAGGGGGGGGGGGGGAGGGGTTCGGCAGGCAATACTCTAGGTGTTGCTGATGTCAATAGCGACGGTAACCACTTACCATCAGGAGGGCCGTAAGCCGGTTTGCCTCCGTATAACATACTGAAACGGAAATGCACAGTCGTGAAGCGGTTCACACACACACACACAAGAGTTGTTTTAAAAACATAATGAAACATTGCAAATGGTTTGGTAATCTAAGTTTTGATAGCAGATGAGACCAAATAAGACCAGTCATCTTCAGCCAAAATTCGTGAAATAAACTATGCTATAGTATACCATATAAAAATAACTATGCATTCAGAGCGAAGAGTATGTGTGTAAATCGGACAAAAACATCGATCCTCGTCTGAAACTTGCAATATAAATTAAAGAAGCAAGAAACTAGATGAATATCTATTACAGTCGATTAAAGAGATTCTGGTTACAACTAGCTGCGAGATTATTCGATATTTCGCAATGTTTAGTCATGGACCAGTAAAAATTCACGTGAACATTAATTGCAAGGAATGTTTCGCTAACAATAATTATCTTTCACAATGGCCCCAAACAAAAGGTATCAATTAAACAAATTACACATTATTTGTAGAATATTTATGTAGCAAGAAGTTGCTCAGTTCGTAATGATAACGTCTAGCTAGAATTTGAAACGGTTGAGTATGCAAATTTAATCGAAGGGTACATTATTTCATAACCAGCTGTATTGAAACTCGTAAATAATCATTTCTGGTATGCAATTTCCTATAAAAAGTATGATTTTATAATTGCAGGAATTCTTAAGGGTTTTCTACGTACAAATAGTCACACATTCACCGAATACAGTCATAATCGAAATAAACTTATTGATATATGGAAGCTTGGTGATTGATATATGGAAGCAAGCGCCAGCTATAGACCAAGAAATGTGTGAAATGAGACAATATTAGACAATAAGGAAACAATAATCGTTATATAAAAGGAAGTTAGTAAATCTTTCTCGGAGACCGGAGAAAATTCGCAAGCCAATAAATACGATGGTTATTGCAATCACAGTCAAACAACGATTAGTAGTTTCATGATTTGCAAACTGTTAAAGTTAAAGTGACTGGCCTCATAGCTCAGTTGGTAGTAACTCTGCCTTCTGCGCTAGAGGTCGCGGGTTCGATTCCCGCACTGGACAAACATTTGTGACTAACACCGATGTTTGTTCTGTGTCTGGATGTTTTAAATATTTATCTATTGTATATCAGTCTCTGGTACCCATAGTACAGGCTATGCCTAGTTTGGGATCAGTTGACCGTGTGAATATGTCCGGAATATTTGTTATTTGTTTGTTCAATCATTATTGGATGTTTAGGGGATCACAAAACCATTATGCAAATAATTTTTGCATGATGTTTCTCGACGTTGCAAACCTATGACTCCACGAGAGCGAAACAGCGCGGGCACAGCATATGACTTAATAAAGCATAAAATGTAGGAAAATCACGATAAACCGTAACTCATAGTTACTCAACGAGAACATTGGGTTCTAACTGCCTACTTCAGTACATGATACGTTACACTTTAAATACTTAATGCGACTATAGAAGTACACATTGTAGAAAGCAATAAAAGAGCTGATGTTTGAGAATCAGAAGTCTTGATGTCGTCGAACGATATCAGGCGCCAGACTAATGAAGCAGACGTAGTAAATGTGAACCATATACATTCGACATCAGGATGCCTTTATGGTTTTAATGTCTGACTGAGGACCGGGTTCTTACCCTATTCAAAACGTGACACCAGTTACACGTCTATTGAAATTACAGATAACCTATTAATGAGACTACATATTTATAATGTTAATAACGTGGTGTAAGGCGCGACGCTATTGATACTGTCCTATTCTTGTAAATTCCGTTTATGAAATCAAGTTTTTAATTAAAATTCCTGACATTATTGTTACAAGACCCTTCGTTATATTTTCAAAGATTGTGAAAAAGTAATCCTACTAATATTATAAATGCGAAAGTTTGTGAGGATGTTTGGATGTCTGTTATTAAATCACGCTGTAACGGCTTAACCGATTTAGCTGAAACTTGGAATATAAAGATTTCTTTCCCTAGAATAGCATATAGGCTATTTCTATGTAGGTACCACGCGAGCGTAGCCGCAGGCTGAAGCTAGTTTATAATAGGTTTATGTCGTGAAAAGTGCAGATAGGTTTTATTATTAGGGTGGGTTTAAACTAAATGATCATAGAGCTAGAACAAGAGCATTCTTTCTCGATCTTTTAGTGAAATTCACCTGCGTTAATTACACACGTAGAGCGTTGTTTTGTCTTTACAAAACAAAGCTCAACGTCTGTTCACACTAAAAGATAAAGAGTTGGGATAGAATGAGCATTCGCTTGTCTGTTGTAAATCGGCCTTTAGAGCTTAACTTCTGAACGTCAATCCGATATGCATGGAATTCAGTAGAGCAACAGGTAGTACTTTCAAGATTTGCTGGTAAGAGTGAGTTAAATCGGCCAGGGGTTTTTTTAAAATCCTGTCCTGTAAGATTGGTTCTCTGTTAAAACAAGCTAAAGGTGCGATTTCCAAGTTTATTTTAATTGAGCCTCAACGATCATCGATGCACCAACTTTTATCTGCCATCGCGAGATCTCATTTCGGGACGAGCCCTTAGTTAATTAAAGCACATTTTACTTTACCCTCACTCTTGGCTCTCACTTGCACTCACTAACATGGCACTCTTTAGGCGAGGCCTATGTCCAACAGTGGACTTCTACAGCCTGATGATGATGATGATGATATACTTAACCCAGAGTTTTCGACGAGTGCCTCTAGCAACAATTTGATAGAGCACGTACCAAGCAACTATAAACATTAGTTAGGTCTACTGGTGACACGCTTTATGTTTCCTTAACGGAACTAATGATACCGACCCCTAGTCACAGCACTCGCCAGTGCCTTTTGCGTCAGCTATTTGTGTCATTCTGACCCTGTGCACCGTTTGAACCTTTGTATAGTTTGTTTACATAGTACAACATTAGTTAAACTAGTAGTGATAAATGAGAGTAATTTATTATTATCAATCACATAATTTTATGGGCCTAGTTCTTATCTTTGGTTAATTCCCTCAAAATAAATAGCAACGGTCAGAGCTAGCATAGTTATTGGAGATCCCATGAATCACAATTGCTCACAAAAGTGCAATACAATGGCCACGTGAAACAAGAGCAAATAGGTCAACAATAGAAGATTGCAACACGATACACAAAGATAAAACGAAACCTTGTAAAAATGAAACATAAGTCACACAAAAACTTGTGTCTGTAACAAAAGATAAACAATATCACTTTCGGCACGTTCAAGTGGGCCGTCAAAGTAGCACGGGTAGAGTACTTGATAGTGAGTAAAAAGTTTGTACACCACATGGCCAGGAGTAGAGTTGTTAGACTTGAAGTGTGGGCGCGGAAAACAGCATAGTAAAACGAGTGAATCATCCACAGCTGTGAATGAAGTGTATAAGACAGTAGGTCGCTGCTCCCGAAACAAAAATAGATAGGATTTCTGTTGTTTTACCGCGTTCACTATTTCATCACCTCTGTCGTTTCAGGTAACTAAAAGTAACCAAACTCTTTCCTCTTTGGATTCCGAATCAATTTCCGAGTTGTTCTTATAAATGTGTTGTGTAAGATTTTCATTGTGTCCCTTCATAAATTCATAACATTGTATTGCAATGACCATAAATCGATGTAGTTTATTGGTTCCAGCACTGTGGTTCGGTAGTAGATTCTTTGTATTCAAATCAAATCTATTATCATAAAACTATTATATTTTGATGATGGATAAAACTTCCAGAGCAGCTATTTCTGTTTAATTACCCCTACAATCACGGGGACTTTATAGTCTACATTTCAGAAAAGTATTTCTCGTATAAACAAGGAAGCGTCTGACGCTAAAGGTAATCTGGGTCGACACTAACAGTTTTACCATTTTTATTGCACTTTCAATCACAATCTATTTACTTAAACGGGAATAGATATAGACCGTTTGTTAGCAATGAAGGTTTTATTTTAGAAAATGCATTCAAATTACATTGTATCAATGCACGTTGACTTTCGGGAGCTTGTACAGTTGTATGCACATTGCATCATTAGTTCTAGGGAGTCTAACATTAAATCATATATCATAGTGACACTTTAAAGAAAGGCTGGCGATAGTTCTGAGAGTGGGACACTTTCACCGCTGGAGCCCTCGCTCACGCCTCTTTAATTCAAAAACCTATGTAATCCCACTCGTTATCGACGAGGCAGCGGATTAAAATCGTAGCGCACTCTAAAATATATTCACATTCGCGTCACGTCTCGTAAAGGTTACAGAAAGAAACTTGAACACATTGTTTTGTTAGACTCGACACTTTCTACTCATTTATGTAAGTAGACGAGCGGTTTTATTTTTATGCGTCATAAAACGACGACATTTTATTTGTGATAAGATTAATGATATGATAAGCATGCATAATGGTTCAATCACAGCTGACCGAGAACTTGAAATCCGTTTACGGGTTATTATGTAAGAATATAAAGCACAACCTACTGGGACTCGTTTGATTAATTTTTATGTTAAGCTTTATATTTATGTTAATCTAACAAGAGTTATCAACAAGTCGGAGATAAGAGGGATTAAAAAATAAAATCTGACTATTGTTGGTAAATTCAACGACCAAATAAAACGTTACTCATATACCTACATGGGAAAGACCAAAAAGCTTTAGAAAAAAACAGCAAATAAAGCGACGATAGACCAACAATGAGTTGGAACTGAAGAAATAATTATAAATATATTCTTATAGGCAACAAACAAAGCAAGATCGGACAAAGCTGAGTGATAAGATAAGAGAAAACAACACTAGCAGCAGGATAAGACAAAGTAGACCAGATGCACAATCACATTAGCACCATTAGTTTGTCGACGAGTTCTCTATGCACTAATTGCTGTGCACGACGAAATCTGATAGTGCTGTATCATGTGGCAATATGTCACTCGAAACGACAACGGCCCGAGCATCGAGCTCTGGTTTCTTGCGGTGGTCTCCGTAATGGTCCCAGTGCAGTGAGTAGGTAATACTGTTGGGTTAAAACTTCCCCTTATGAGGATGTAGGTCTTCCTGATTGCGGTCAGCTTTTATTGCATTAGTATGGTTTACTTAGAATTAGGACTAGAACACCAAGAATATTCGCAAGTGTCGGAATGAAAAAAATACTTCACACAACTTTCGAGTTCTAATGCCTAATGCCCGCACTATCATGACATGAACTTGCAGCCATGGTGAGAGAGATACGTTCGAACAGTTTTAAGGATATAAATCGCAGTATTGCATAATTTAAGGTTATAGGTAGAGTGCAAAATCGTGGGCGGCGACCATTTAACAAAATGGATCACGACCTGCCAGGTCAGAAATGAATAGCAATTGCTTGGGGAAGAAATAATTAAGATATTGCAACTGAAAGCCAAAAGTTCATAGAAACTGACAATGTACTAAGCCTTGAGATTGCACGATTAGGAAGGCTAATTTCAGTTAGGACATAGTAAGTCAGTTTGCGAAATGAAAATTCGATTAAACAGAGTTCACATAATTTCGTTGTGGAAGGCGGAAACGGTCGGACGGAAGCGGCGAGTCACGGTCCATGGTTCGGGCGCACTATGACGTGACGTCACTATTAGCTCCCGGATGGGAAAAAAACATGCCGCAGAAGTCAAGACTATAAAGTTAAGAATGGTTCTCTGTGCCATAACTAAAGTCTGCGGTGAAGGAAATAGTGAGAAAGCGGACGTATTGTGCAATAACATGTGGAGACGTGATAACCAGCAATTTCCACAAGGCCCTCGGATCTAGTAAAGATGTTACACGTTATTTTCGACAAAGAGATAAATAAATTGCGGCGTACCAGAAGAACACATCAATACATTTTATAATAATTCGTAGCGATTTTTTTGTGAGATTAATCTTATTTCTACGATATTTACACTTGATACGATAAACTAAATACGATACATGACACCGACGAGTCCTTAATCAAAATATCATTTATCATAATGACATATCAAGGCGTTTAGATATCTATTACTTCTCAAATATAAAAAATTAATGGTTTGCAACGGTATTTAGTTGTTTGTAACTTTATCGGCGAATCAAGCAGTACAGGTAAACAAGTTTCATTCAAATTGTTTGAGGCATACATATCCAATCCGAGTGTTAGACTGGTGGCCTTGAAATCTTACCCGCCCTCGAGGAAGAAAAAGACGAAGATGTAGCAATGATATCATGGGAATAGAGGACAAGACTCTCTCAGCAACGACGAAATTGGCAGAGGTTGGAGGAAAAATTAAAATCCAAGATAATTAAAAAAAAATAGGTAATCTTAACTGTATGAAAATGGAGAATAAACGTGCACGCAGTGGTTGTAATATATGGGAATCTCCGTTGTGTGCGCACACGCGCACACCACGCATGCTGTCTTCCTTACACATCTTAGAATTTCCTATATGACAAACGTTGTGTGCAAGCTCACGTCACGTGCACGCATCTAGTTTGCTACGGCCTTAATTCATGTTACCTGCAGATGTACAAAAAGAATTCGATTCGACATTTAGATGTTTTTGCATCCGGAACCAAAACTCCGTAACGTCCGTGGTGGAAGGCAGTGTCATTCGTTGGTTTACGATGACAATGAAAATAAACGACAAAAATTGTGTCTGGACAAAAAACCATGATTTATAGACAGCAAACAAACGACTAAATAACCACAGCAATTACTTAGATAATCCAAAGCAATTTACACGACAATCTTTTTAGATTCTTCTTGCCATAGATTACCTCTTACACATTACCTAACGAAACTCCTACAACTTGCACAGATAGTGATAGAAACGAAATGTTTCGATTAGTACCTATCTAATTGTACCTATTTATTATAATGTACCTACTTATAATATATGGCATCGCCTTAGAGATAAAAAAAAACCTGTTATGATGTTATACTGTATTCTAAATAAATAAATATAAACATTAGAAAAACTGTAACTAAACTCACCCATACACAAAATATGAACTAATAGTACTTCCAGATAAAACAGGAATAAAAGATACAATCAACGTTTTAAAAAAACACGTAAACGCAAACGTTCTTAGCAAGCGTTTCCAAACACATTGCACGTGAAAACCTCGTGCTTTACGCGGTTCGCATGCATTGTTGCTTTGAAGTAAAAACCATTAGAAAGTTCATTCATACGAGAGCATCAGAATCCGTTGCGTTTGATATCGTAAAACTGTCTGTATCATCATCGAATATGTCTCAACACGCGAGGTATTATTTTTTATTTCATCCGATAATTCTATTACATATTATACACTAGCTTGCGACCGAGGCTTCGCTCGCGCGGTTCCTAGATAAAAAGTTGCCTATATTATGCTAGTATAGGTAAAGGACTCTATGTATTCCAAGTTTCATCGCAAGCGGTTAAGCCGTTACGGCGTGATTGAATCACAAACATCGAAACATCCTCACAAAGTTTCGCATTTATAATATTAGTAGGATAATAGGAATCTAGGATACATTCTTCAATAAAAATTTGGGCAATATAACGTGTTGCGTGGCTAATATTTTTTTCTTTTTGATGTTTGAATAAGCCCTTTCGGAATAGTATACATATCATGAATCACCTTGTATTAATTGTAGCTTTCACGATTTCATGGTTGGTTAGTATTAACGTCCGGTATCAGAGTATTTATTTGCTGTTACTAATAATAGTTCTGGGCTATGCTTGTTCGGTGCCACGCCTACGGTATAATTTTAGGGACAAGCAAATAATGTTTGATGAAAGTTGCAACAGATAGAAGACGGAACTAAGCAATCAAATTAAAGCAAACTTACTAGTATTTTCCACAAACAATTAATAATGTTCGCTAAAACAGTAGGCGAAATTCGGGTAGAGCCCTAAAGAGTTCAATAAATATCACTTAAAATGATGGATGAGCTAGTGAAACGGATATCGCCCTTTTCCGGCGCTCGATTGTATTCGAACTACAATATATTTGATATTAAATATACAATAAATTTGTAGATAGAAGGGACTTTATTATAAAATAAATGAAAATGATATGTTAGTACATAAGGAAATATGAAGTATTCGAATGTCGAAAGGGAATATGTAGCAAAAATATACTTATTTGTATGAAATATTTGATGATGCGTGAGATAAACAGCAAAAAGATGATAAAGTAACAATAATTAATGTAGTGAGTTTGTACAAAGCAACTTAGTTACAACAATTCAAAATTATATATTTAGGCCAAGCCAAAGCACTCGGTCTTTAATCTTTATTGACAGATATACTATAAAGCATACTACATAATAAACTACGATATATGATGTGACTCGTAGAGAGGCCGGGCAACTAACCCATTTATAAAGCAGGGGCGGTAATTGAATTACTGCTCCTACTGACGACGCGACGTCACACTACGGAAGATTCAATAGTAAAATCGTCACTGGTGACCCTTTGTGTGAGTCGTAAGTCACACAATGTATTCATTACATTACTAACTTGAACGAAGTCATAGCAGGAATTTAAAAAGGGCGAGGCACGAATACAGTGAACTTAATATTAAGAGAAGACGTGTCAAAGAAACTCACGTGCGTTTGAAGTTGTCGAAACTAGAAGGAACATCGGATATTACTTACCTGTAACAGAACAAAAATAAGATGATTAGTTATGTGCATTACATGTATGAATTCAGTGGTGAAAATTCGGATATAAACTAATTATAAAAAATATATACAGCAGTAAATAGCAAACAAAAGCCCAGAGGTATTCATAAGAACAACGAAATAATGACTACCTACCTTTACAAATTTACAAATAATAAGACAGACAGCATGTCCGTATTGTTCGAATACAAAGTTGCCAAACCTAACCCCAGATCATTATTCTATTATTGTTGAGCGAGTCAGCAAAAACATACTTTATGAGTATTTAATTACATTAAAAGTTAAATTAGGCGTGGTTGCAAAATATTGGTATTGCTTACATCACGAATTACAACTCCATTATACTGTAAGAAGT
The DNA here is from genome assembly GCA_947579855.1 of Anticlea derivata. Classification (NCBI taxonomy): domain Eukaryota; kingdom Metazoa; phylum Arthropoda; class Insecta; order Lepidoptera; family Geometridae; genus Anticlea; species Anticlea derivata. Next base: position 3,741,204 of record OX388266.1, read on the forward strand.
AGCCAGGTACATTAGAATTTTATGTAACCCATATTTTCAAATTATGATCATTATTTCAATATCATACAATACCTATTTTATTAGAATATGATGTAACTTGAATGATAAAATCGATCTGCGTTGTAGAGATTGGATTAATCAACATTTTTGTATTCCAGTAGTAGCAGTAACTAAAGTTAGCAGAAAATAAGGTAATGTTTTGGCAACTTAGCTGTGATTTATTTCCATGTGAAAGATTAAAAAAATTAAGACATAATGAGGGTTCAACACATTGTTTTGCATTATTCAAATGCGGTATACATGAATAATGATTATTTACTAACATAAACTACAGATTTTTTTTTATTAGAATTGGAATATTAAGTAATTTCGAGATGGTCCTGTTTCAGATCTGTTTTCAAGAAGAACTAATTAAGAGAACACGAAAGATATTCTGTTCAATGTAGGCGATGCAATATCGCGTCACCCCAGGTTTGTTTTTGCGAATACGCGATAAACACCCAGAACTACAGAGCTAAAATATTATCAAAACACAAACTGTTCAAACAGCGTTTGCTCTGTTGATATGATTTATGTAAAAGAGTCAAACGAACATAAACGACAATAGGTCGTATAAATCGCAATGACAATATGTTCCTTGAACCATGCACCGATGTTGTTAGTCGCATTTATGTAAATATCGCTCGATACGCCATGCACAACAAACGCGGTGAAACAATCATTGAATTATTGCAGTTCTAGTTTATTTTCAAGTATAATGAAACGAACGGGTTTATTTAACGAGGCGACAAGCTAGACAAATGGTAGCATGAAAGGAAGACATCAAGGATGCATTTGCTATAAGCGATGCAGCTCGTTAAAATCAGATGATTTGTTTCGGCTTCCAACGTTTGGTCGATCCGATCACGTCATCTTCAAGTATAAAACACTATCTATATTCTGAAATTATGCTCATGGTGAATCGTGTCTTAATATCACCGTGAGCATAGATTTCGGCTCTTCAATGAAAAATGGAAACAATCTATGCTGTCAGAATTGAAGCCTACGATGGAATAATATGAAGAGATCAAGCGCAGTAACGATTTGACATGATGATCCAACGGGATCGAATTTTTCAACTGCAATTTAATCTAAAAGTATCTAGTACAGAACCGCGATATCAAGTATCAGCAAGAGATACAGTTTGAAGTGACCATAGCTGTTGCTGACCACCTCACCGCTGCACCGTTCTGCATGAGCGATATCCTCGTCTCGTTCAATGGAACGTGACCCGTCCGCGAGTGTCCGATCAAATCTCCCTTCACGACGAAAATCATTTATGTCTGCACAATACTGGTCGATTAGTTAACACGCAGCACCCGGATGACAAACTGAGAACTGAACAGGTCGTGAAAAGTATTCGAGAGCACGTATGTCCATTCAGTAGCAATGCTTTTGATCATAATTAAGAAATTTAATAATATAAGAATAAATAGGTATCTTATCCGAAACACGATCAAACACACTCGACGGTTTTATTTCAGAAACTGAAATCCTCAATGTCGAGTAGTTACATAACAAGTGAATTTTCCCGACCAACAAAAAGCAAGTAGGTAAGAATCGCGCGATCGGTACTGAAAGATACAAGCGGACGACCTTACCCCAAATTTCGTAATGGTTACCTCGCATTCCTTGAAAGAAAACATTCATAGCAAGCGACTCTATAAGGGCGATGCACATGTGAAACCTACAAGTATCAAGCCATCAAAGAAACTTACGGCCCAACGGTACATAACCATGCGTAAACGATTCGAAATATGCAGCTAATAGGATATAATTAGGAAGGTACCTCGTCCAGCTCCTATGGTATCCAACGTAGCGAACGTATGCGAAGCATTTGACACTTTCTATTTACGTCTTGGCGTCGAGCTGTCGTGACTGATGCCTTATTTAGTGACATAATTACATACCATTTGGGATACGAGTCTTTGTAACAATAGGAATGTTACGTATTCTTCCAATTACTTGTATGTGTGAGTATTTTAGTAAGAAATACAACTCATAGGTATTTGAATAACGAAATTAATGCGAAAGTTTGTGTGTGTATGTTTATTACACTCAGCTCTGTAACGGCTAAACGGATTTTCATTAAATTTGGTTTGGAGCTAGCGTAAACCTTAAGGAGAGACTTCAGGCTACTTTATACTAGATACAACGCGAGCGAAGCTTGTTACAAATAACTAGTGATTCGGCCAGAACTGAGATCTGGCAATGTACGGTAAAAGTTGTTGCATTGATAATCGTGCACAATTGAGATAAACTTTGATAATCGCACGCATCATACATACATCACCATCAACTTTATCCAATGTTACCTGAACCAAGACAATGAGGGACAAGGAACTATAGCAATTGAGAGTTATTTGGTTTTAAAATTTTACTATTTGCGTGGTAAGGTATCTCAAAAACTATACAGTCTAGAATTAAAGTAACAATATTTATGGAATATATGAATGAACAAATTTTTTCTAATAATACCTTCTTAACATGTATTTATATTACTTTATTTTTTACCCCTTTCGTATCACGGTATTTTAGCAATCGATTTGATTCATATATCAAATCTTGATAGAACAATTGTCGACAACATTATGCAGACCGGATCAACAAAAAGATATGATAGAACAAACATTGCACATAAATACGTATAAATACAAACATACAACGCCAAATCGTTCAAGTTGTTTGGGAGATCTTGGCTCGCTTCGCTCGCTCGATCAATATAAAAAACTGTGAGGAGTTGCTGAGGTAATGGAATGATATCATGAAAATGTTAGAAAATGGCAGGTCGTCGTCCGTTCGAGACGAATGCACCGTAGATGGCAAACAACCGCAGCACTGCGCATGCGGTTGTAGGCTTGAACATGAAATACCAAATAACGCGACTTCTTGATGGAGTGGAGATATTAATTCGAATAGTGAGCATATCGAGCCCACGTATCGAGTAAACCGGCAAGTTGACAACAGGTCCTCTGACCCACAAAGGTGCGAAGTAAGCAATCAACAAGGCATTTAGTATAATTACTTACAAACATTTAATGATACGATCCCTAATCTAACAGACTTTGACTACCGAGAGGAAAAGGAGGGCGATTTAGAGATACCTGTAAGTGATAGAAAGCGCCGTTAACTAACACCAACCGCGTTACGCGTGCTGAACAAACTTGAAAACGGAACAGCTACAAACAACATACGATACAGACCGTTGAAACTGTCCAATCCGATGTGATATATATAACACAGTGCGTTTACTTAGCTATCAATGAATCTTTCTGGTTAAAATTAACGTCATAAACAATTTAGAAATATATTAGCATTCATATTGTAAATCAAAATGAATTGGCTAGTAGAGAGAAAGTATGAGATCGTTAAGAATTTGACAAGTGCTAAGGTCTCGCAGGGACCAAAAAGCGACTCGAAACGAAACAATGTCAGACGCAGACGGTACGAGGCCACCTTTCACGATAAACGCCTCTGCAGACTCAGGTTCGAAGGCATTAAAGCCTCATCAATTCACATTACCCTCCCAGTCATCGGGACATATTTGGCTTGAGACATTAAGTACCTACTACTAACTCTGGATTGGCTGTTAGAAAATGCATAAGCAACCTTCTCATTTTTTTTTTTGCAATAATGTGTTAATGAATAATCAATATAAATTAAATACGAGTTTTGTACAAAAAACTAGGTAACGTTTGAGGCTCAAGTATTTGTATAAGACAAAATTAACCTTTTATTAAGGATTTGAAGTCAAATAACGAAAACGAATCCGTAAACATGAAGTGTAGGAGGTTCGGTATCATTCCCAATGTTTGGGATATTGTAATATTTTACGTATTGCGTGTTGCGGGATGTCGGTACGGTAGATGGAAAAAGCTCAAGACCGTTCGTCATGGCACTCTTTGAAGGAGGCCTATGTCCAGCCGTGGACTTCTACAGGCTGATGATGATGGAATATTTTTTTATGTTTGTTACTCGCACTAGTGGCTGTGTAAGCTTTAAACGTGTAAACGTGATCGATTGTTCACAGACTTCACAGACTCTGTGAACAATCGATCACGTTTCGCGAGGTCTTATCGCGATCTCAGCACGGCTCGGCTTCCACGTGCTATTTAATTCCACCGGTATGGGCTGTTGCATAAATGTGTATAAGTGCATAATAATATTTATGAAACACTGCCAACTATGCATTACTGATACTTTCTCCCAGCCGAAACTATAGGGAATTAAGCTCAAACCTTTCTAACAGATTATCAACTCACCAGAAGTTGTATCGATAACTCGATAAGGCGCTAATTAATTTTTAATAGATCATAAAAACCTGCGGCGTGGCGATAGAAAAAGTTGGATGGACGAGCTCGAATTGGATTTAGCAAAATTATAATACCATAGAAAAGTGAAACCTGTTGCGCTCTAGATTTTAACGTCACGATGGAAAATCACCAAAAACAACGTAATAATCATGAACAGTGGCAAAACTATATTCACATTATTGATATCAAGTGAATACCTTTTAAAAATATTAAGCAGATTCTTGGTACTTGCCGAGATAAAATAATGAGGACCTGTATCAATGTATCAGAGCAGCTGGTGTTTGGTCCTCTATTGATTTATTCGAAACCAGTTTACCGGATGCAGTTTATTTAGTTAAAGCGACCACCTGTCACGAAAGATACAATAAAGGAAAAGAAGGAGTCAGATGGATGTCAACCGGTCTCTACATCCTTTGCTAAATGGGTCAAGATAATCGAAACTCAGGGCATTTTAATGGAAACGATTCTCATAGTGTGAGTCATGGTTAAATAAGATTTCAGTACCTACTCAGTTGCAGTTTTGTTGCAGCAAGGTATTTCAATACTACTGATCTCATAATTGTATAGGTAATTTGTTGAGTTTTGTTTTGTAGAAGAAATGAAAAGGAGAGAAATAAAGGTACTGTGGCAAACGAGGAAAGACAATTTTATCTGGGCAACCTGTAAAACGCAAAACACACTATACTAGATACCTTTTTTCATTTACTTAACAATGTTCTGTGTTTTGAAGATAAAACTTGACCACCAAATTATTTCAATTGCCAAACACAATGAATTTATTTAGGAACTAGCTTGCGCCGGTGGCTACGCTCACGTGTTACCTAGATAATAGCCCATATGCTATTCCAGGTAAAGAACTGTATCTAATATGTAGAGAATGGAATATGAGAGTTATTTACCTAGAATAGCATAAAGGGTACTTTTTATGTAGGCACCACGCGAGCGAAGCCTCGGGCGGAAGCTAGTATTGTATAAAGTTCATCTAATAAGGTGATGCAGTTGGTCATAAAAAGGAACCGTCGCAACGACAAAACCAGCATAAAGTAACTTAAAATAAAAACGCTTTTCGAGCACAGCCTTTGTAAGTTATGCGAGCAGATAATCAGGTGTTCAACTTTCAAACAGCATTGTTGTTTCAACATATCAAGGATCCTATAATTAGAAAAAATACGGATAGTAGATAGTGGTTCTGTTAGTAGGTATACGGGCTTCAAGTATATCGGGTACGGATGGACATGTCTTTAAACTAGTTTTGTTGGTTGATTGATACACCTGGCGTAGTTTAATATGAGCCGTCCTGTGTCACACGCTTATATCTACCAATACTTTCTAGAATGAGTCATTCCATACCAACATCGGATCGGACGAGGCGCTGTTTTCTTCAAAGACGCAATTCAAATATTTTTCCATACATTATGATATGAATGCGATGAGCACCAGTGACTTTGTGTTCCAACCAACCAATCATATTACGAAGTTTGAGTTTATGTTTATTTGTGAAAAGAAGGAATTTTAAAGTGTTAACTCACACCAAGGGAAATTATAGATTTTCAGATTTTCGAATAATGCGGGATAGGTACTTCCCTAGATACGGGGATGCTTTAAGCAACTGAACTAGGTACAGAGTCCACATCCCACCTGACGAAAATCTTCGGGAAGTTCTTCGGATCGAAGCGCCGGTAACTCCTCGTTAGCAGTACCTATCTATCTTATTGTTATTGCGAGTCATCGAGACCAATGGTGTTTCATAAAAATAAGGCAGTCTAAATTTCGATCATCAGGCAGTATCACGGCTGTATATGTCAAAACGCCGCAGTTGTTCAAGGAACATGCATATCTACTTTTATTAATGCGATTGCACAATGGTTAACCCTTTCACAATTTACCTTGGAAACATGCCGGTTAATCGTTGGATATTCATAAACAAACTTGATTCGACAAGGAATTATTTCGGCTTAGAAAATATACAGGTATTGGATACATTTTGGATTGGAAAAGCGAACCTCTGGTGCAAGGTCTGGGGCTGGCTGTGTTGTCGCCGTTTTGTTGGTTTCGATGGCCGCTAGTCACAGCCGCGCGCATGTCGACCACTCCACAACACTCGTACTGAATCCTCCATTAGTCACTAGGTGCTCAATCGTACCAGCTGCAACTGCACACCTGGACACTCGAGACGGAATCCGCGGAATCACTGGGCCGTAAACACACGCACACACCGGTATTTGCAACCGCTCCCTATATTTTCTATACAACATTAGTCATATTATACACTACTGTAGTCGAATTGTTTTGGAAACAATTACCAACGACTTCGTTTGTATCAAGTTCCCAGTTTGGTAAACTTGTCGATTTTTGTCCTGAAGGTCACAAAACTGCACCGGCTGTGTCTTGTAATCAACAGTTTACTTGTTTCAATAGCAAACAGATCGGGTCGTAATTTTTCGCTGCGTTCGATTGCGATTATGGGTTTGTCGTAAAAACCAGATAACAGTCCGTGTTACTTCAACGCTTTTACCATACTGGACGTAAGGCAGCTGTTTCTTCGGAAAGAGAAAGAACTATATACAGTGAAACAGAGCTAACAGTCTATAACCGACATGCTGGAACACAGCTGAATCGAGCTGTATTCCTTGCTAAATAGAGCTTATTTCGTTAAAAATGCCGAGTAAGGTAGAGTCGGTTTTCACAAATACATCGTGTGGAAATTCGTGATGGATTATGGAGCGCATTCATTGAGTGCGAAAGAGATGAGAACAGATGGCGGAGGTAAGCGAGTCAGACCGACCGGGGCCGACCGCCAAGGCCGGCTCACGTCACGTTTTGTGAAGACTAGACGTGCCTTGCCTCCTGCACACAATACCTAGTACCTACGAGGATATATGTGACCTATTGCAGTTTGTTGCACCTTGGGATTCCAATTATGGAATAAAAAAAATCTAATCTAATGAAATGCATCCCGAATAATACCATTAAAATTGACAAGCAACTGTTCCGCAAACGCATTTAAAATATTTAGCTCTTAATGAATTATTGAGTCAACCAAGCAGACCTACTTCAATCGATGTGCAAGAAATCTATCTATTTATCAAAAAGTTATAAACTGGGAGATATGCGAATGGAGTTTTTAAAAAAAGAACTAATATCGCATACACTGAAAACTTGTGGAAAGTGAACTCGATCATTATAATCAGTGCGATACAAACAAGCCTTTCGTGGAATTTGATATTAATGGAAACCTTATACTATTCGAACCTGACGTCTGCCCACGTGATTCACAATGCCTAAATAAGTAGTTCGACCAGATTTATCAATTTGCATTAATTGGATTACCAGATGCCACGCAACGTGACGTCACCAGGTATCAGAACATATAAAGTAAAAAAGTTTATTTGACAATTTCTGGAGCGCTGGAGCGCACGATCAATAAAATAAAGCTGACTGTGGGCGGCGGTCGACGACCGTTCCAGGATTTGTGCTCTCACTTTTGCAAGGATCTAGGTCTACAGGATATAGATTAATATGAACCTAACTTACCAACTACCAAATAATGGTAGAAGGCCGTTCCGCTATTAAGTATATCAAGTACTTTCGTTGATTCATTCATATCCATCTCTGTCGACATTCTAAACTCTTTTCACGCCCACTCATTTAACAAACGACTCGTGTAGACTCGCTACTGGGTGGGTACTTACTAAGATTTTTGCAAAACCATCGAAAGTAGTGCCTATAAGAGTAGGTACTAAAAGGTTCGGGTTGAGTAAACGCCATTATTATTAACCAACAGAAAAGACTGTGATACGAGCTGTGCGTGAGTAATGCAAACAAAATACCAACAGCCAATATACTTATTAAATCCAACCAGTTCAGTTTACCATGTCATGTACCGATTAATGCCAATAAACGACAATCAAGAGAAATTGCGAAAAGGGTGTGTTTATGTATGACACTACAGTCGACTTTATATCAACATATCGGCGTCGCATCGGAGCGTAACTACTTTCTTTTTAAGTCCCAGAGGCAGAGGTAGCTCGTCCAGTCTGTTAACGTAATGTAAATGTCACCACATGCCGCTCGACCGGTTCAAAACTATTTTTTCAAACTTCCAACTGACTCTAGCTAAAAGCTGCAAAATGTTCAACAGACAGAAGGTGTTCATAAAAGTTTATTATAACCTTTGTTAACCGGTTCAGCTGAACTGTGAAAAAAAAAAGGTAAGTAGGTACTCTTGGATGCAAGCAGCAGAGCAACTACATGGGAATACTAATTAACACATTTCCTTTTAAAAGTTTCAATATTCATTTATTGCACGGAATACGACCTGTCCATTTCTTAATCCGCGAATAGCATTTAAAACCTTGCAGAGTTTAATAGGTATGCAAGAGAGCTAATTGTAATACTGAACTGAGTCGTTACCTCTACGTAAAATGTACAGTCAGTGTATAATCATACCCACAGTCGACATAGAAAGGAAGGTTGCATGACTGCGTGCACGTTCGCGAAGCATAATTTAGTAAAATCGTTTGTAAAGTCAGCAATAGGTGTACTACATGTAGCTATTAGAACGGCCCCGACGCAATTGAAATTCAATCAAACCGCAGCGCGTTGGTTGGGTGGGTGTCTTATACGCGTTACCAAGTCTATACACTGTGAACCAATGTTTTATCATCGTCAATTGCTAATGGAGGCAGTGTGTAGAATTGACAATGTCGAACACAATTGACAAGCAGCCGACATGATGGTCGCTAACGATGCGCACGACAGCCTTTTTATTTGTGATGCAAACCTGCGTATATCCTATCGTCACGACGACGAGGAGACACATAAGCTTACTACATAATCACTTGCTTTTTAACGAGAAGCCGTTTTGAAAACCATCTGTGATTTGATTTGACGTCATGATAACAACAACCGGCTGATATGTGAATCACGCTGTAAGCCTTTGGGAGTCGTACAAGGAAGTAGGAAAATAAAGGCCACACACACACTATAATTTAGAATGAAACTTTTTGTGTTATTATTTAAAAGTTCTTTAAATATTTCATTGTAGAGTTCCTGTAGTTACTCGAAACATACCACTTTATCTAAACTTAGTGTGAACATACGGCGTCAGCGAATACTCTGAATAGATTCATTGATGCACGACATTGTTTATTAATGGCGAACAGACAGTCTGCCCTTTGAATACACACACAGGAAACGGGCTAATAAAATGCACGGGAGCTTTTAACGTCGCGGCAGAGCAAACTTATGAATATCTGATCAAACAAACCATAAATTCACGATGCAACTATGTAGTTACCGTGCATATTTATTTGCTCTGCAATATCAAAAAGCAAAAGTTTCATCACGTTCAACAATAGCAAAGGCATTGTAGGAAGTAATTACACTATACAGAAGCACACTCTTAAGAAAATAACTATAAGGCACAATTAAAGCCATAGTTATCGTTTCATCATTCGAAGTGTCTGTCGGCAGCATATCACATTATTTGTAAAGTTTCGGTAGTGAGCTCATAGAAGAGTGAGGTGATGATGGATTGAGTCGAATGGAGGCGTGACGGCTATTAATCATTATTATTACCATTTATTTAATGATATCTTAAAAGATAACAATTATTCCTTCAAGCGAGAAAAAAGTTACATCACCTATCGCCATTGTGTAATTTGTAACATATAACGAGAGCAGCTGCCGAACGCATCATCTTTATGGCGCATCTTTTGTACGATAAGGATAGCTGTTTTGTACTTTTACGTAACTCCGCGCATGTTTTACTTAGCATCAAGTGTATGAAATATGTAAATAGAAAATATTTTCCTTCTTTAGACAGCTGGCTATTGATAAATGGGCGCATATCCATACGTCATAGGTTATGTCAATAATGATATCAAAAAACAAAGGTAGAGTAACTCGCATAATATTATTGAAGCAGAAGAATCTACCTACATACCTTTTAACTATTTGAATACAGTGCAATTTTAACTTTTTTAAACCAAAATTATTTCGAAGTCCCTTGTCATTGGAAAGTATTGTCTTCTTTCTGAATATTGGATACTGACCATCAATTCACAGAACGAACAAAATATTTTAACAAATATTTGTTTAATATCTTCTCATTGCCTGTTTCATAAACCGTAGGTCATTACTAGGTAAAATTTCGTCGACTGTATCGAATCCAGATTTAGTCGTATCTTTTCATACATCATTAAGCATCAAATAGCATTTATCATCAGCGGTCATTTGTACAGCAGTTATGCTCCAGTTTCGGATAATTGCATTTGCACTTGTTATGCAAAAGAAGCCAACCTCGTCCATCATTATCGCCAACTTGCAACGTGAATAATTCTAGAATATCTTCCACCGATTAAATCGCATTCTTGTAGTTGCAATTTGGTGCTGCGCTCGCCAATTTTGCTTCCGACACGATTTGTATTGTTGATGCGGGTGCGTGTTGCGAAAAGTTGAGATGATCTCATGATATAGGTGTTTTTTATGATAAATACGTTAAGCCTCTTCGGCAAATATCGCACATCCATATAGTTAGGAAACCATTCGGAAGCAATCATCAATTGAAGGCTGCGGAAAAGTTTTCCTCCCCTTTTTTATGTCAAGAAAAAGAAATCGTAAGTGATTGTCAGCGCATATTAAATTGTGAAATATAGTTGTATGTAAGGTGCACAGCAAATGTCCGTGGTAGGTGTATGGCTTCTTTCGTAGGTATATGCGTAAATGATGCAATGAGATAAATTAATTATCGGCCTACATGTTCTCTCCTTCCTTAATCCCACACATTGCAGCCTTCTCGGGATCTTCTACAGGCTTCTTGTTCCGTGTGGTTATACGCAAAGCTTTTTACAATACGCGCAATCAATACCTGACGAAAACAGTCATTGGGTTATCAGACGGCATTGTAAATTATGGCGCATCGTTTCGGTGCCAGCCAGCGGCGTCACCGCTTACGAATATTACGATATTTTCGTGTAGGCAAATACGTTAGTCGAATTCTCTGAAACTTTTTATAAATTGCATTGTCAAGACAACATAGAAATGACTTAAGACGAAATCTAAGAACAGTACGACCATAAGTGTATAGTGTTCTGCAGATCCGTTGTTAGATCTTGTCAATGGGCTATGGTATATCCAATTTAAATTCTAATCTAGCGCCCAATTGATAGCAACACCAAGATCGTATGAGTCATCTATCATCAACAACGCTACACAAACCAATTCTTCGCTTTGGGGTCAAGCAACTTTGGTGCAGGCATAATTACTTCCTTATAAAAGGCAGAGTAGTTAGTACTGGCAGCACTGTTGGGGTTTTTAGCCAAACACGTGCGAAGTCGAGGCTTAGTTCCAAGGTAAGTTTTGATTCCGCGACCAACCGTGAAGGAGCAACGTTGCCCTTCCAATCAATAAATATCAAGAGTTTAAAACGCAATTTGAAAGACCATTAATTCAAGAAGCCGTCCACCCTCACGTAAATTTTGCCAGACAAGAACTGTCAGACGTAATTTCACTTTCTTTCGGACCATAGTCTGCGTAAGATGGGCGTTTCTTTTGCCCGGCGGCTTTCAGTGGTCTGTCGATTGTATACTTTCCCTGTTTTTATGGGAATTTCACTGAAGTCACAATTTAACAACAATGTGAAACAATAGTGGTATAGCAACGTTGTTATGACAAGATGACAGGTAAATAAATCAAGATTTCAAAAGAACCGGTGAATCTGCGATCTTTACGTTATTGTATTCGAGTTGGTTTGGAACGGAACCGCTATACTGTGTGTATTTTAAATTTCGTCATTATATTAGCTTTGTCAGTAATTTCGTCACCTACACGCATTTCCATAAAAGGGATGAGTAAATCACCTTATCAGTCATTGCTTCTCAGTAAGTTACCAAAGCTCTGGCCTTCGAGTGGGCGTTAGTGAATTGTGATAGCATTGACACACATAACCTATGCTTTACAGTTGCAGCCACATTTTAGACTTCGTGAGATAAATGATAATTAGTTAGTACTGCGTAGATCATGAATTTTAATAAGAGGAACTGCACAGTACCTTTCAGGTAATTAGGGAATTTATAATTTAATTTGACCCAACATAGCACGATCTTAATGAGTTCCTCACAAATACAATTACATGAATGAAAATCATTTAACAATTTAACGAATTGAATCAAGAAAATCTAGCATGTTATGTACGCTAACCGGACATTTATTTTATCCAAGTTCTACTTACTAACCAATTACGGTGTCTAATCTAAAGTAGAGTTCGCTGGTTCAAGTTCATACGAGACTTAGACCTTGAGGAAAAACTTCGATTCCGGAGTACCTACCTCACCTACCTATGTAACATTTTGATTCTTTCACCTAACATAATCATGTAGAAAACGGTTTGCGCAACTATCACACTCAAAACCACAACGAATAATTAGAATGCGCGACATTAAGCGCATGTCTACGATTGTTCTAAATATGTAAACGAATACAAAATTAATAATCATCTTGTAAGTTAACAACGTTATTTTTTAGGAATCGGTAAAAGTAGATAGTGACCAGTTTCATGTTTTGTACGATTCTAACGATGTTGATATTAATGACGATAACGGTCAAAGACCAAACGGAGATAACAAATAAGACCTTTCAGAAAACATAACAATAGCAAATGAATACACACTAATTTGCTCATTGTAAGAAACTCGGAAGAGAAATTTTACAATGCGAAGAAAGTTTTTGGACTCACCACAACGTGATTAAAACAAAAGTATTTTGGCTTAATGCATTTAGCAGGCGAGTATAAACAGATATGACGTGATGTTAGCCGTGTCTAATAAGCTGCGAATTTAATCAATGTTTCTCAAAAGCATTACGTATGACTGACCTGTGTCCGAACCATTATAATCTAACAAAATGAACGTGATGCTGTGTGGATGGTGTACTTGGACCACATAATTATAGCTCGAAGAAGGTTTTGCACAACTTTAAACTCGATATGGTTCGGCAGCCGGCTTTATGATCCCAAATGCGTATGTAAATCAGGATAGGAGGTATCAGTGGCGAAAGAAGAAGAAAGTGACATAGTGACCCGGTTATGTCTGAGCCGAAAGAAGCGAGAGTAACTGTATGACGTCATAAACGTTATCAAACCAGACAGACCTAGGCATTTAAAACTCCGTGATATATTGTTACTTACTTTCATCCAATAGGAAAAAGCAATGAACAAGCATATGTAAATAACTTATTAGAATTCCAAAATAGTGTAGGGTCGGCGTCGCTTCTATATTTGATATACTTTACCTAATTTGATAATTGAAATTGACAACAGTTAGGTAAGGCTTGTTGAAACTGCCATTTCATTTATTTTATTAATCGTGACAAGTCACGAACCCATATAAGTTGGCAGTCATCATTATCGTCATTATCATCATTATTTCAGCCGTAGGACGTCCAATGCTGAATGAAGGGCTCCCCATAGATTTCCAGAGCGACCGATCTTTTGCGGCCTGCACCCAACGGCTCCCAGCAACCTTCAGTAAGTCGTTTTTCTATCAAGTGGGGGGCCGTCCGATAGTGAGGTGCCACATTTGAAATAATTCCCATAATTGTCCATGACCGATGTTAATTTTAAGGCCCAGCTTGAACGCGACCTCTAAAAAAACGGCATAGGTACCTACAGCTAAAATCCATTATGGTTATTGTCTTAAAATAGGGCCACTGAAGGAACCAAAGTCCATGCATGCAGAAATGTAATAATGATGAATCAGGATCGTAGCAAAAGGAAAGCAGTTGCCACCGTAAATCCCCCAGAAACGAAATAGCGAAGATTGACCTTGCCCTCTTAGTTTTTGGCAATTCAAAATAATAAGTGACACTGACAGTAACATAATAATCCCAACACGATGACTGACATACACGCATAACACGTGCATAACAAACTCGTCATATATGACTGTAATTTACTAAACTAAGTGACGAAAGGCAATTTAGCAACGATCTACTTTCGCAATCGGAACTGACAATGTTCAATTGTGTAAATGCGGTAATGATACTACTAGCAATTTAGACCCGCACAAGCCAATAGATGTTGTATGATCGCGTAATAAAACAATCAGAATCGACAGTATACGTGCTCCGTAGCTACTAGGTCCCGAAAGGGGCTTATTGTAAAAACAAAGATATATTTATTAATATTCATGTGAGCTGAAAGAATGTTAAAAAAACTCAAATTTTTTCCGCGACCTTTTTCAAATCACCTATTTATGGTTTTGTTTCCATCTATGTATAAATTAACTTAGGTAATTAACAGTAAAGGTACGAGAAGTTCGACGTGAAGATTGCCTCAAACAGCTGAATAATTGTGATTTAACTGATTTAATCCCAAAACAGGAGATTTCTACACAGAGTTTACAGTAAAAACATCGTATTTCGGAAAGTCGTAGCCTATTGTGTATAGAATAAGCCCCTTTCGGCTTAGTTTACATATGAAACACCTTGTAGATCTAAGTAATGTCGCGACGGCTGCTTGAGCTTCGGAATACTTTGCAAGGTCGTTGAATAAAATAACATAATATATACAGCTTAACTTTAACTTATTCCTTACAAAAAGTTTAATTACAACAGATATTACGAAGAGCCCCTTGCTAACGTATAAATTTTATCCAATTAACACTAATTAGGAAACTTTTAAGTCTTAAAAGCATGTCATTGGCTGACATTTATAGTGCATGTTAGTGAGAAAAGGAGCACTTAAGTTTACGGATCGTGTAATATAATGGCAGTACGGATGGCGATCAAGCTGCTGCGCACGCGCATGACACGCAACTACTTTCGCCGATTAAATCTGACGCCGCGCGTCCGAGATTTTATACGTGACAGACGTTAAACGCGAATTTTGAAACAAATACAACTATTTGTATTTAATAAATAAACGTTTTTATTGCGTTTCCAAAAGAAACATAATTTGAACAATGATAAAATTACCTTTAATTTATGAAATACTGGTCATAGGACATTTAAAACAGTAATGAATAAAGTATTTTTAACTAAGGATAAACTAGCTAGTGGTTTTCATAAAAAGCGGAAGGCGTTGGTGTTGTCAATATATCACTTTTCACAAAATAAACCCGGAATAGTTGTTTTATAAAAAAAACGGTCCATTACTTACTTCCAAATCTTCTTCTTCTTCTTCTTCCTGCCCTTGTCCCACATTATGTGGGGTCGGCACAACATGTTTTCTTCTTCCACTCTCTTCTGTTAGCCGTCATCTCCGCACTCACATCTTTCTTACTCATGTCATCTTTAATACAATCCATCCATCTTTTCTTCGGCCTTCCTCTAGTCTTATATCCATCCACATTCATACCTAACGCTCTTCTCGTTACATGACTGTCATCCCTCCTCATGACATGCCCATACCATGCTAACCTATTACTTCTCAACTTTTCCGTCACTGGCGCTACTTTCAAACTTCCTCTGATGTACTCATTTCTTATTTTGTCCATTCTTGTCACTCCACACATCCATCTCAACATTCGCATCTCTGCCGCATGCACTCTTCTTTCATCCGTCCCTTTGGTAGCCCAACACTCAGATCCATACATTACGACAGGCCTTATGATCGTCTTGTATACTTTCCCCTTAAGTTTAAGGGGCATTTTTGGATCACACGTAGTTCCTGTGACCTGTCGCCATTTCATCCATCCCACATTTATTCTATTTTTCACGTCTCGGTCAATGTCGCCATCGTTCTGTATGAGTGAACCGAGGTACCGAAAATCGGAGCAGACTGGAAGGGATACACCATCTAAGGCAATAGGGGTAAAACTAGATGGACCACCGAAGTAGCAGAACAGATGTTCAGTTTTTGTTCTGCTGATCTTCAATCCGACACTCTCCAGTTTACCCCGCCATTTTTCCAACCTGCTCTGGACCTCAAGTGCATCTTCTCCGACAAGCACAATGTCATCGGCAAACAGCATACACCAGGGTGCCTCCTCCTGTATGTCCGATGTCAGAGCATCCATAATCAGGAGGAACAAATAAGGGCTTAAAGCCGACCCCTGGTGCAAGCCTACAGCCACACTGAACTCGTCGGTAACGCCAGCTTCGGACCGGACATGCGTGCAGGCTCGAGCGTACATGGCACGTACAAGCCGCACATATTTCCCAGGCACTCTTTTCTCTTTCAAAGCCCACCACAGAACCTTTCGGGGTACTCTATCGTACGCCTTTTCTAGGTCAATGAACACCATGTGCAAGTTTTTGTGCGCATGTTTGTATTTTTCGCACAGTTGGCGAAGCGAAAATATGGCGTCCATTGTCCCACGACCAGGCATAAACCCAAATTGGTTCTGCGATATCTCACTCTCCTCTCTCATTCTTCTTGCTATCACTCTCTCCCAAACCTTCATACTATGCGACATGAGCTTTATTCCACGGTAGTTGTTGCAGTCCTGTACGTCACCCTTGTTTTTGAAAATGGGCACCAGTGAACTATTGCACCATTCATCTGGGATCGCCTCATCATGCAACAACTTATTGAAGAATAAAGTCAGCCACTTCCATCCATCTGCCTTTAAAAACTTCCATACTTCCACTGGTATACCATCTGGTCCCACAGCTTTTCCATTCTTCATACCTTGTACAGCTTTTTTAACTTCATCCATACTCACCTCGTTGACCACACTCATGCTTAATGGAACTTTCTCTAGCAAACCACTCCAATCATTCTCCTCATTCATCAGTTTTTGAAAATAACTCTTCCAGCGCACTTTTATCTCTTCATCGTTCGTCAAAACCTTCCCTTCGTCATCTTTTATACATTTGATGTACTTACTTCCAAATATAACTATCTAATTAAAGATTGTTTTATGACTGTTCGCTATATGATGTCATCCTAACTCAGCAGTTCCTGCTGAGATACCGTTTTTTTATTGATGATGGTTAGGCGTTTGACCATCATCTTACTTTTGCAAGTGAGATGTGGCCTACGATGGAGCACGCTTTACCAGAAGGAACTTATTCAATCTAGATTTGAAGACTTCTAGATTGTATTCATCCGGGAAAACAGACGCAGGCAGATCGTTCCACTCTTTGCCAGTACTTATAATAAAAGTGGAGAAGAAACGTTTGGTTCGACACTTTGCGTCTGCTTGTCCGGTGGTGGAAGGGGGAGAGAGGGATGAGGTCATGCAAATCCTGCGCACAATCACCATAGTGGTACTTGTAGAACACTGACAGTCTGGCCACACGCTGTCTGTGTTCAAGGCTCTGTAGATTGGCCTCGACAAGCAAGTCATCTCCTATGAGCCTAACAGCGCGTCGCTCAATCGAATCGAGGGCTTCAAGCTGGTATTTAGCCGAGCCATCCCATAGATGGCAGCAGTACTTCATGCAAGATCGTAAACGTTAAAGCTTGGACCACATAAAAATATTAACTCGTTAATGCTCCTGCTGCAACTTGACTTATCAAAGTCTACCAATGATTATATAAATAAATGCTGTCATGAAATCCTGATTGATGAAGGTGTCAAACTAGTGAACTATGAATGGGATGCAACAAACATTAACTTTCACTAGTAATGGTCATAAGAAAAATAGCGACCTATAAATCAATTTATTACTAGTAGTTCGCCCCGAACTGAGACCCTGCGATGTCTGGTAAAAGTAAGTGATTGGATGATCGTCGTAGCTCAATTAAGACTTTAAAATCACATCTTCCTATCATACAATCTAACCTAAACTACGAAACCATTTAAACTTTCAACAAATTACTTTACTCTACTTATAAGTTACTATTTGCGTTTGGAATGTATGAACAAATCTCTTACATATACACCCCACTTCATGTATTTGTATAACTTTTTTTAACCCCCTTTTGGACACCTATATCTTAACAGCCCCCTGGCCGATTTAATTCATATTCTTACCAGAAAATCTTGATAGTGCAGCCTGTTGACTTACTAAATTCCATGCAGATCGAATTGATGATTCGAAAGTTATGCTGTAGCAAATATACATACAAACATACAAGCCTTTTCGATTCGTCCAAGTTGTTTGGGAGATCTTCGCTCGCTCGACCAATTATCGCCAGAGGCGAGTATATGAAGCAGCGTTTATGCAGCTAAAAGTTGTAAGAACCACCAACACTCAGTGAAATTGTACCGGATTATCGAAAAGAAATCGATACATTGGATTCGTTTAAAGCAATTTTGTAAGATGACGCCTTTATAGATCGTAAGTATATCAGGTAATATCAGCGATAAATTACTTATTTTAACGATATCGTTATTTGTACGTAACATTGGTTACATGATAATCATGTATTTTGAGAAACTTTTATTTGCTCAGTTTGCTCTACATTACTTGTCTGAAACGACAGTTTGAAGTTGGTTTTATAAGTTTCCAGAGATAATTGCCAAATGCGTAGGAGTATGTTGAAACTAACAACGCAATGCAATTAGAAAACAATACAATTGATAATAACACATAATGTTGCCTTAGGGAGATATTACCAGATGAATTCATGTAATCGTTACCGGACAATTCGTGACTGTCACAGAACGCTCGTGCGCACATAATTTAGGATATTTTGATGGGGTTCAATTATGTAAGAGCGAAAGATTTCAGGTTAGTAGTGTACGTTATGGGTTCATGATTTGATAATCAAATTTGACGATATGAAAATTACCTAAGTACTGTAGACGAAACTATTACAGCGGATACTAAAATTGAACGTTACAAAATACAATGAGTACACTTTATCAATTTAAAACATTATTTTGTAGTCAGATGACATGACAATGTCATCGTCACAGATAATTTTCGAGAATTAACTTCAAAATTAGCGTATAGAAATGAACAAGTAGAGCGCGTCGTTTCTTAGAGCAAAAAGGTATCGCCTATTGCAGCGGCTTCAATCAACTGGTGTATAAAGCTTTATTATGCTATTTTTAACACTTTCTTGTTTGATCGGAACTTTCTGTGTCGCAACACTTTCCATTGCTGGATTTACATTAGACTGATGTAAAAAGCATTTGTGCTAACAAAAAGGAAATGAAGTAGAGGACTTAATAAGCGTCTAATTATAATAATAGGTACTTACTTGCGCGCGCTATATGATATTCTAGGCAAAGAACTTTATCTATTCTAAGTTTCATCGAAATCGGTTGAGTTACGATGTGATTGAAACACAAACATACTCCCAAACTATCGCATTCATAATATTAGTAGTACCTTTAAGGAATGCGCAAATATGATTAACGGAGTACTAAACTCTGGGAGTCCTGACAAGACATTTTTGAAACGAATTAGAGATTTTTGAAGTTTTAGTGTCATTGCCCCTTGTAAATAAAAAATCTAGAACAAAGGGATTTTGAAACGAAAAATCCAAAAATCGCTAAAAGATCGTTTTTATTTTATACTTTTCAAACCGATTCTCAGTCTGAGCCCATTTTGCGAGCCGGCCGGCAAAGGGTTGGTCTCTTGTTAGGAGACTATTAGCTATAGTGGGGAGCGGCAACTGGCAGTAGGCGACACAAACTGCTGCTGCCTGCCTATCCCTAACGGTAAATAGGTTAACTTCGTGTCATGTTGCCCATTCCACCAAAACAAACGGTAAAGTAATTACATTTGACACGAAACACGATAATTGAATGACAAATTTTTTAGTTAAATTCCTTTGCAAATAACTGTCTGATAGGGATCATAGTCAATGACGAGTCTGCGAACTCTGCGCATTTAAAAATGATTTTGAGCAACAGACAAGTAAAGCATTTATATGGCACTTGGGCGTGCACAAAAAAACATTGAAAGTTACTCGCTGAATCTACCTACATATAAATTAGTGTTTGTTATTGAAACGTCGTTGATTAGAATGGCGAGGTGTGGTGTGACAGGAAACACGAGGTTATCCATAATATGTATAACATTCCGAAAAGGGCTTATTCTATCAACAAAAAGAAATAATAATACTGAAAAAAGAACAATAAGGATAATCAAATATATTTTTATCCCATTTTTTCCCGATTTTTTTCATATTAGCTGTCATTTTGTCTTTTTATCATCTTTTTAAGTAGTTATTAAACGTACAAGAAGTGTATACATCAAGAACAACAGAATAATTGAGATTGAACTGATTGGATGTAGGTACCTAGTATAAGCCTCTTTCGGGATAGTATACATATTAGGAATGTTTTTTTGTGTGGTTGAAACACCCTACCTAATACTAGTGAAAACAATGACTATTTATTTTCAAATCCGAACTGATATCATAAGCCAAGGTTTTCAGTATTAAAACTGGTCACAACAGGCAGCCTTGCACCGCAGTTACTGCGGCGAAACGAAACCCCGACCGGACGCGTTCATCGATATCACATTAGAAACTGCTATGACGTAGTGAAGTAACAGCAAAAGCTTAAGTTGATTTGGATAGATACTATGCATTGATTGTTAGTGACCTAGTGCAAGACGATGTGAGAGAGTTGTTTATTCGATTCGAATTTGCCACTAATCTTATTAAATCCTAATGGCCGCAGTAAACTTCGTGAGCTATATCATGAGATGATAGGAGTAAATCTTGAAGACGCGTTGGTGCCAAAATAGTACAGTTGCCTGCACTAAGATTTATACAATACATCATTTTAAAAATAATGCACCAAAAATAAAGTAGTTCACAGCAAAATTCAAAAATTATGAACCTGACCATCAGCGCATGCATTATGTGTAACCGACGAACCTCACCTGTGATGTGGCATCAATTTGAAAATTATGAAATACTTCCCGCGGCTTCCGTAGCAAGGTACTTGGATTAGGTATATTATGCTATATGCCCTTTCTAAGGCATTGGAGTAAAAAAATTTTTATTACAAAATACTTTACAAATAAAATATGGCAGCAAGGTGTCATATTTTGGGCGCCGAAATTATTTAGATATTCACAATTCTAGAAATCATTGTTTTAATCTTTTAACTGAGTTTCGGTAAGACCGAGTATAATTAACTAAGGATTGCTAAAGACTTAAGTTTGCTACTGTTTTCTGTCAACTGTATCACAAGGCACACCTCGATGCATATTGGTTACACTATTCAGTTCAGAACGTACCACCGCAGTAATCTGTCTAGCCGAGATCAAGTAAATTATAAATAGAACGATTTCGAAAAGCAAGTTTTATATTTACCGAAATAAGCATGTTCTGTGAGATGAATACAAGGAATTTGATTGATATCTGAAAGGGGCTTATTCTACCCTACACTCATTAGGCGATAAATTTTTCTACGAATTTTGAAAATACAACATTTTTCACTGAAAAAACTCAATGCAAAAACCTGCTGTATTGGTGTCATATCAGATCACACTCAGCTGTTTTAGATAGTAATCTTGTTTTTGAACTTTTTGTACGTTTAATGATTACGTATGAAGATTATAAAATCCTACCAATAAAAGTTAATTTGTAAAAGTTTGGGAAAATTGTCTGAAAAACAGTTATTATTTAATTAAAGTTTTTTTTTCGCTAATATTCTTTATGTTTGTTTATAGAATAACCAAACTCTTTCGAAAGAAATCTTTGCAAAATTGTCACATTATAATGCAGACAGATCGGATTAGGAATTAAAAATTTATTAACCGCGCTGATCATCGCTGCCATTCACGTTTAATCAAACCATATTTAGGTATTTTCGCAATCTTTCGTAACCTTTTTAGGAAGCCATCGATTAAAATTTTATTAGTTATTTCATGTGGGTTTCGTTTGGAACTTTCCTGTTACAGATGTAATTAATTTCTCCTTAAATTACATACTTGTCATTCCTTTAAAATTAAAGGATGTTGCGTTTGGTTGAAATGCCGACAAAATAATTAATAAAAAATAAAATTAAAAGAGTCGTTTTAAAAGAGGTAGTTATCTTTAGAATTTAAATACATAGCTTCGTTACTTTTTTATACGCATTTTTTTTGCGTCTTTTACACCCCGGACCCCGGTCCACGATGAGCTGGTGGCCCTGAAAAGAGCCCTTCGTTCACCATAGATCACGATCTTTAATGTTGTTTTGTTTATGTTGTGTAAGAGAAGACTCGTTCTTCTGATTTATAACAATAAACAAAACAATTCATTTACTGGTAATGACGTTTTATCACATCCTACGAGTGAATAAATAACTGCTCCTACCTGAAGCATAAATCGTGATTCATCCTTGATCACGCAGCACTCTATCGAACGCTTAGCTCAAAGCCAAAGATCAGCTAGCGGCATCATTTGATACTGATACCCCTAAATAACAGCACTAATGTAGATCTGAATGATAAAGATGCCTAAGTGAATTACGTAAGTGTTATTCAATCTTTTATCGCATTCATCGGTTGAGCTACTCATTACGATGAATGTTTATAAAGTGACTCGATTATTTTAATAACTGCGACATTCTGAGAAAGTGCAGCTTGGCTTTCGACCTGTTTAATATTTTTTTATCGGAATGAAGACGATTGGTAATTCACTTTTTCATGAACCGGTTCATGTCGTGAATTTATTGAATTTTGTCAAGCAAGACCTCTGTTGATTGGTGTAAATAGAAATTGTTATAATGTAGAATAACATTTTTGAAATGCAAACAACCGTTTTACCACTTTTTCTATTGTAACACTTTCGTTTATAATTGCGGTTTTACTATCCGTTCTTTATAAGACAATTGCAGTAATCTTCGTCCGAATAAATTGTGTTTTATTACACCGATTCACAATTGACACAGGAAATTAAACCCACACGTCAATTGATTTTTATTTGCTGTACGCCAATTAAGGTTTCCAAGTAGGCAAAACTTCTATTTAGAAGGGAAGGTAGATTCTATTTAGAGGCGAAATGTATTTTTAATGAGTGTTTTTAGGAGTTTCTTCACATTAAGATTTCTTTAATATTTATTATCTACTTATCTTCCGAGACGCGCTAGACAGTAGGTAGAGTAATGTCAATAAAATCATGAAACGTTAAATATACAATTATTCGTAGTTTTAAAACAAACAAGTACGTACCCTAAGGAAAGCGCTCTTAAAAGTGTATGAAATGAAAGTATATGTAAGTTTAGTTAGTTTTTAGTCGAAGCAAGCCAAACAAGTGACTTCATTACTGGAAATTCAAATCAATTTTCTACTTTATTCATTTAATTAGTGTATGTGAATGTAGCGAGAAATGATTGTTGCCTAGCAGTACGTAGGTGCTTTCAAATAATTACTGTACTATGCTAACTTCTATGTAAAAGGCTGTAAACAAACCGCCCAGCCTGGCGTTGACTTTTTGAAAGAATTGATATCAATTTCTACTGAAGTAGTTACAATTCGATAGCAAATACAAATTCTGTCAAAAAATCCACAAGCAAGATAATTTTAGGTTAAGTACTTATTTGTTTACAAAAATTTTACATCAAATCTGACTTGATGATAGTTTTACTATTATTGCATTCTAAATTATTATCCAGTTTGGCAATGTTTAAACAACCAAAGATGAATGATGGGAAGCTACAACGCATATTTCTAGAGACAATTTTTATCCCAGTACCTATAGCAGAAAAAATAATTTACATAGGTCAAATAAATTCGTGGAGCGATGGATTGCGCCGAACCAATAAGCAACCACTTTTGCCCTAACGTGAATATCGGCAATCAGACCCGAACACATTGGATGGAGTGCGTATGGCTATGCATGCATAGTATGCATTCAACCGGTAGTTCTGAATGACCGGAGAAAGTGACTAATTACCCCTTTGCTTAGAATAGTGTGGTCATACACACGCAAAGGAACCGGCTTGACTAACAAGTAGAAGCTTTCAATACTTACATCCTAGTCTAGGATATATTATAGGTACTAAGATTATATAGTATGTAAAAAAAGGTATGCCGTTGGCGAATGCCTGAGAAAACATCATTCAAGAAAAGATATTTTCTAATAGATGTAGAATAGAATAGAAAAAAAATTATGTTGCGTCACAAAAAACGAACAAAATAAAAAATTAATGGTTACAAACTGAAACCTACAATTTGAGTATAGATATGCACTGCGCGTAACTGTGAAAAATAAAGGATGCTATCCAATCAACGAAAGCCGAGGGGTTCACAACAGCATCGAATTCAAAACAAAAAACATCCTAAATCTATATTATGTACATTCAATATTTATAACCTTTATTTAGTGTTAGGACCGCTTGCAGCGGCAAAAGCCTCCTCCAGCTCTCTCCATCTCGCTCTATCTCTAGCGGCTGTGCTCCACGCTTTTCCGGGTATTTAAACAATGTCGTCGTCCCATCTTTTATATGGTCTTCCCTTTTTTAGTTTTTTCTAGATTGGGTTCCAATTTGTTATTGTCTTGGACCATCTCGTCTTGCAATCTTTGTATGTACAGAGGTGGGAACAATTTTAGCCTAGGGAACTACCATAGCAGTAGACGTAATTTCAATAATTGACACAAAAACGGTGTTACCAACATCTGAGGTTTCGATCTGTTCAACGTTCATTCTGCATCGTCTCTTGAATATACCCCTATCCATGCTTACAGTCCAAAAGTCAATACCATATTTTGAATAGGGTTTCAATCTTTCAAGATTGACTTATCTTTGATTTACCTCGAGATAATAGTAGGTATCATTCTTAGAATTGTAGGGAAATACCATAAAACCTGCTAACATCTTGGTTTTATTACGAAGAAAGTCTCCAATTAACAGAGATAAGTTGCTCACACATCAATCCGATAGGTTTGGTGCGCAGCATTTCCCTCATAAGGAAATTAAGATTTAACTGTCTATCAAAGCTACATTTTATAGATAAGAAATAGAAATTATGGTCAATCAATGGTAATGCGAGCCAATTACGGTTAGAAAACTACACTTATACGCCATTTAAACAAATGACAAAACATTGAATGCTGCTGGAGAAGTTTTCTTTGGCAGTTTGGCTTCATCATAATAATGAGGCAATAGACAGTTGAGAGTGGTTAAGTGGTTCGAGACTCATTTCATGTCCTAACGACATTATTTGAGACGTAAATCTCCAAGTTTTAAGGGAAAATTTGTAGGTATTTGCACAAAAATCAGACATAAACGCTTTAATAAACGTACGCGGTATAAAATTATAACTGCAAAGCTGCAAAAAATAAGAACGTACTGAGTTGAAGTGGTCGATCGCACATATTAATTTCGCAGCTCATAAATAACTTTTCTCCAGGAGGTAAAATATATCAATAACTCTTGCAAATTGATATCGATTTGTCAGTAACACTAATAATGTAACACGTTCCTGATACATTTGGAGCAATCAAAATGACAGGAATCAATCTGTAAAAAGCCATTAGACATTACGCAAAGAGTACATTACATTGATGGAAATTCTTGGATGCTTATGCTGCTGGTATCGATGTAACACGAAATTAGTTGTTGCAACCGAATAATGTAAAAAAGACGATTGGACTAGATCGGTTAGATGACGTAAGTGAAGTGGGTGGTGTATCATAGATTGACAGCAGCATAAAAGGCATTCCATGTTATTACTGGTAAGTGCTATAGCAATAAATAACTATAAGCAGTTTCCGATTATAATAGGTAGTTCTTTTAAAATACAGTATAATTTGGAATAAAAACATCGTCAACGAAATGTTCGCATGAACGCATGAAATTAGAATTAATTAGATGAATCATTTGCATATGATAATGACGAGACAAGACAATTAAAACAAACAATTATTCATGAGTAGTGGGAGGGACATAAATATTTACATTGGTCTAACTTATGGTAAGTCCGAAGAGAAAAATAATCAATCCCACTCCCACTAGTAGTTAAATGCGAAAGTTTGCACAGATATGAGGATGTGAAGATGTTTGTTACGCTTTCACACCACAACCATTGAACGGATTGGATTGAAATTTGTAATGTATTAGTAAATAGTCTGGAATAACATACTACTTTTTGGAAGCTAGTCAATAATACAATTTTGATAAGAGGTTGCTAAGTGCTTCCGACGATCAAAGGTTGGCTTATTACTGCAAAAGAAAAATAGGCGCAGGACAATAAGTTTTGAGGAATGAAATTATCTTACCGTGTGCAATGTTCTGTATTAGTGCGTCGCTAAATCTATGACATGATGTGAACACGCACCGTTTTCTTGGGTTTCTTTATTGAAAACCACACTTTCTTCATATTGAAGTACCTATTTAATGTTATTTCACTTTATAATTTAATGCTACGTCATCACATCTTTGTTTCACAAGTCCGAATTACATAAATTCGAATTTCACATTATAAAAATCGAGTCCAATTACACAACACACGATTCGCGATAGAATCACACTTTGACACAATAACTGTTTTCAATCTTTTGCGGAAACTTTAGCATAACCACAGTATGTAATCCAACCTGAGAGCTGTATATGTACCTCTAGGTCTGAGGCTGCTCTACGCTAGCCTTATTTATTGATTTACACTCCCGCATATCGCTTGTTCTTCCCATCATCCACAGGCATTAGTATCGTAAGCCCGTAATCGAGTTATTGGCCTGACAAAGACAGCAAAGGCCGCGAACCAGCGAGTATTTCGCAAGACTGAAACAAACTGGCAGACAAAAATGTACTCCGCACATTTCCAACTAGGTTTTGCGACGATCACGCGATCGGTACAGCCTTACTTGTGCCAATAACATTGTGTGTGCACGAAAATGTCCAAAGTTAGACAGGCTTGATGACTAAGCAATGAAATCGAGCATTTACGAGAGTCTTTTCAACAATATTCATGTTTCAGTCATTTTTTACGGGAGTTTTCCAACCGAGATCTAATCTTCGTTTTGCGAAATGCAGCGAATGCAGTCCATGAACTTCTGATATTAAGTTTTGACATCAACTGGTTCTCTTTCTCGTGGTTATATATCATCTTGGTTATAGTTCTGAAGTGAGCCTTGATCTTGACAACCAATTTTTTAGTAGAGGTTAAGATTATACATTTAATGAGACATACAAAAAATACATTTTATGTACGTGGTGGTGGGGGACTACTGCGCGGGGGTTACGAATATCGGGGGTTAGTTCACGCGATCCAAACCGATTCTGGTGCCCTGGTACCGATATCTTCGTTTTAACATGCGACCTTTGAGACCGTAAAAATGGCTATTTACTTGCGTTAAAACTTTATGGTATCTATTCAAAGTTCTAGCATTCGGCAGTTCAATTTGCATCTAGGATAACCAAATTATCGATAAGGAGGAACCTCTTTGAAGATTATTAAAATATTACAGAAGAGGTACAATATTAATGAAGTACGTAGGTAATATTAAAAAAACCGTACGCGTTACTTAACACATTGACCTAAGACAATTCCCTTAAAGTTGTGATGGCAAAAGCCTGCGAAAAAGTTAGATTGAAGTTTCGCTTATCGCCAAGAGATAACTTTCTAAACATCGTTAAAAAGCTTTACATCATACGCGGCAGAAGTTTTGCCAGCAAAAATATATCATGAAAAACAGCATCAAGTTTTGCATTATCACTGTAACAAAGTAGGTATAGTACCTACCTAAGATACTAGGTATACCGAACCTTATATAGTCTACTCGAATGCCACCAGTACCTTGTGCAAGTATAATTTTATATCCAATACAGGGTTGCATAGCTTTTCCTCCCAATCGACAGATGCGCAACGACAGATGCTGCAAGCTCAAAGCTGACGAAACAAATAATGCACAACTTGCACGTTCCTTGCAAGATGCAGCTATAATGAGTTTATCGTTCAATAAAGTCAGTATGTGGGTAAAAGTTAGAGATCATATTCAGGTATGTAGGTAATTATTGCAGGTCTTGGTGGATGTTGTACGTCCGTGGCTCTATCGACAGCCAAATAGATACAATTTGTTAGGATAAAGGCATAGGGTACCCTTGACGTCCGGCAACGAGCGACGACATAAGTAAAGATGACGGCTTTACATGATTGTATTACCACGTGTTAAACGTTATCTTAAAAAACTCCCCAAAAAAACTACAGGGTGTCGATAATATATGAGCGAGCGAATTCGCGCTATTATTAAAACTCAACAATTAATACGAGAGCGCCGAGCAAATATAATTGTGTCAGTGCTTGCCCCACATCGTATTGTCTTGTCTGCGTCGCGTGGGATCAACACGATCATTGTACTTACCCGGCTTTATCACTGTAAGTCAGAATAAAGTAAAATGACCTTTATAGCTCTGATGTTATCAAATGAAATGCAATTGTCACTCTCTGATATTATGTTCCAATATTGCTCGTGTGCGTGCTCAAGAGTTACAGATTCAAACGTGTGTTTTATCTTCGAAGTGAAATTTATATTCGTATTAGGACTATTAATTCTTCTACGATTATAGTACATCGAAGTCGTATGTTGGTAAAATATAAAATGGTGAACAATGGTTTGTTATCTTTTTACTTCCCGCGCGGCAGAACTTATGATCATTATAAGTCATGATTATACCTACTCGTATTTCGCGTGTCGCGTAATTTTTAGATTTCTGAAACCATATATGGCCGTTTAATCGTGTATCGCACCTAGATTTCTTTCTCAATTCTGCATCTGTTTGAATTGTATTTAAATGTGAAGCTCGAATTAAAGTAGGTAAGTGAAGTAGTGTATCTTGATTTTGGACATTGCTAGAAATAGCTTTAGATATCCTAGAAAATGAAACAACCCTATGGTCTTATTCAAAATTGTTGATATTTAAGGTCAATTATCCAATCATATTTAACGACACCGAACCAAATTAATATTATTACTGTTCTCAAACAAAATAAAATGATCTTAATGAACTTTAGATAACTACCTATTGCTTGCGCTGGCTCAATTCTTATCTTGTTTTGTAAACATTTAGCTACCTAACTGCTACGATTTGATAAATAGCGTAAAGTCTGCCTTAAGGCCTACAACCCTATGGTCCTATTCAAAATTGTTGATATTTAAGGTCAATTATCCAACCATATTTAACGACACCGAAACATATAAATATAATTACTGTTCTCAAACATAATAAAATTATTTTAATGAAACTTAGATACCTACCTATTGCTTGCGCTGGCTCAATTCTTATCTTGTTTTGTTAACATTTAGCTACCTAACTGCTACGATTTGATAAATAGCGTAAAGTCTACCTTAAGGCCTACAACCATATGATCCTATTCAAAATTGTTGATATTTAAGGTCAATTATCCAACCATATTTAACGACACCGAAACGAATAAATATTATTACTGTTCTCAAACAAAATAAAATTATCTTAATGAAACTTAGATACCTACCTATTGCTTGCGCTGGCTCAATTCTTATCTTGTTTTGTAAACATTTAGCTACCTAACTGCTAAGATTTGATAAATAGCGTAAAGTCTGCCTTAAGGCATTCTTTTACTATGCTAGCGATTGGCAAGCGCATTTCCAGCAGGCTCTAAATACATAATTCTTATAAATATCTAGGTACTACGTGCACCAAATATTGCGAGAATGCGGCGCAGGCGCGGCGCATTCGACGTAGGTACCTATATTGTACACTCACGTGCGTAATAGTAAAACCTTCAAGTACTGACGAGCCGTTATTCAGGTGGAACTGATAATCTAATCTTCATATCGTAAATCATTTTGGATCATTTAACAACTTATTAAAATGTAGAACTTGACATTCGCAAGGAGAAACCATATTTTTTCGTTCTTTTACTACGCAAACGTCTTCAAAGAACCAAAACAGTGTTTCCTCATCGGAATCCATTAATTTACTAACTGCCCAAAACGCGGAACGCACGCTGCGAGCTCGTTACTCATACGCGGCAATCACGTTGCGCACCCGCAGCAAGAGCGTTTGCCGATCGCCTCGCTCGTAAATCGCCCGTGTCATATGGCTGTTATTGACTCTATACTATCCTGTAATTGAGCTGCTTTGCTTAGTTCAGTTCTTGGTAGTTAACTATCAGAAGGTATTTTGTTTATCATTTCACAGCTTCAGCAAATATCACCTAGCTTCTTAGAAAGGAAAATAGACTAGTCTGCCATGGTGGAAAGTTATGACTTGATTTAGGTGCATACTTTAGTTATCAAGAGTATAACACATAGTGGGTAATCAATTTTAAAGAGTATCTTATAGTACCTACCTAGACGTATGTCATGGGTTCGAACCTGGTATGAAACAGTGATTTTTACTATTCCAAAAATTTATGTATGTATGACACGTGATGAAAACGGTGAAGGAAAACATCGTGAGGAAACCAGTTAGTATTGATTAAGCGGCAATGGGCTTGCAACCTGTCACGCATGGAATACCTACTTTCAATACTCTAAAACTATTTCTTGGTCATAATACTCTAAGTATGATGACCAAGAAAGAATCACTGAGGTCACAGACCTAATACAGGATGACCAAGAAAGAATCAATGACACGAAAAGCAAGCAAGCACTCTAAAATATAAGCATGTACCTAATGTTAAGACATGCCTCTGACTACCCTCCTGACTTCTTCAAGGAAGATTTGAGCGAATGTCCGAGACTATTTTTTTTTTACCTTGAAGAAAAAAATCATTTTTTTTAGATAATGTACATATGATACAGTTTACTTATTGATAAAAACTTATGGATCACAGACCCAATAAAAAATAGATCGGCACCTACCTATTAATCATCATCATTATTTCAGCCATACGACATCCACTGCTGAACATGGTCTCCCCCACAGACGGAGCGAATTCCTATCATATGAGGGGATTTGCCAATACTCACCACGCTGGGCATGCGGGTTGTCGAGCGCAGTTAGAGCTATCGTTGTTAATATGAGGGATGCTGCTGCCCATCCCCTAGCTTTTTTCCCTTAGTCGCCTCTTACGACATCCGCGGATAGGTAGATATTCCTAGGTAGGGGCCTATTCTTTAGCTGGAGCCACCACGGCCTATTAATAGCGGAGAGGTAATCAGAGCAGTCTGTAAAATTTATGTTTCTAAAGTCTAGACAGCATGGTCATTGACCATAGCCTGCAATGCACAATATGATTTTGCAAAATATTCAAAGACTAGTGTGTCTTGATTTGATGTTATTTTCATACAAACTCCAAACACCCCCACTTATGTGTTGAGTTTCTGGTATTCCTGTGAAGCAATTCTCTAAATTTCATACTCCTAGGACTTCTGGTTTAGGCTGTGCACTGTGTCTCGAGTCAATCCTACTAATATTATACCTAAATGCGAAAGTTTGTGAGGATGTTTGGATATTTAGATGTTTGTTGTTCAATCATGCCTTAACAGCTCAACCGATTTCGTTGAAACTTGGAATATATAGAGTTCTATACCTAGCATATAAGATAATTTTTATGTAGTAACTACACGAGCGAAGCCGCGGGCGGAAGCTAGTCAGTCATATAATAGTAAGTATAAACCTACTCATAGGTACAGCATGGTTGGTGGATCTATGCAAATGTGAAATTAGCTGTTTGGCTCTACAGAGGTGCTTACTACCTAAATCTATTACACAGCTAAATGGTTTACATACTTCATGCAATAAATATTTCTTTGATTTAATATGTAGTCTTAATATGTTAATGTTTGATTAAGTACAGATGTAGAAAGTCTAGCTAGAGTGTGACTGAAATAATACTACCTAGTAGTATGACCTGAACTGAGAACTTGTGAGTTTTCATAAAAGTTGGTGCTTCAATGATCATTGAGGCAAAAGTAAAATATTGAAAATTGCATCTTTAGCATTATTCTACTTAAATATCCAATCCACCTAAACTATGAAATCTTACTATTTTTGCTTTTTCTATTGGAAACCTATATCTTATCAAACCATAGCTGATTTAACTCATATTCTTACAAGCTAATTGTTATGGTATAACCTGTTGACTAAATTCCATGCAGATCGAGTAACTGTTCCTAAGTCTAACAAACGTGCAACTCCAGTTAATTCAAGTTGTTTGAGAAATCTTTGCTCATCATCATCATTTCAGCCGTACGACGTCCACTGCTGAACATGGCCTCCCCCACCGACAGAGCGAATTCCTATCATATGGGGGGATTTACCCATACTCACCACGCTGGGCATGCGGATTGGCGAGCGCAGTTAGAGCTATCGTTGTAAAAATGAGGGACACTGCTGCCCATCCCCTAGCTTTTTTCCCTTAGTCGCCTCTTACGACATCTGCGGATAGTTAGATATGGAGGGGCCTATTCTTTAGCCGGGGCCACCACGGCCGCTCTTCTTTCATCTTCGCTCACTTGATCAATAAATAGGTTTGAAAAATTTGCTGCAATAACCAGGTGACCCAGAGAAAAAGTGACCTAGATTGAAGCTTTTGAAGGTTAACTAACTAATCTAGGTAAATAGATCCAGCCATTACAGTGTGATAGGACCATAAACAAATGTCCACTAAGTTTAGCAGCATATTTATATGCAAAGTACTGACAGCCTACCGGAAGACAAGTGAGCCCACATGCATTGGTCAAATCAAACCAAATACTCAATCTCTGTAAAAACAGCCTTGCCCAGTAGCAACTTATTATAGTATAATTAAGTCTATTGCAGGGTAACCTTGAATAAAATTGAACATAAAAGATAGCAACCTTGGAACTTTGCAAGTGTAGATAATACTGTGGTAACAAAGAATGAAGCACAATCAATGTTGCGTTCTGCGATTTTAAAACTAAATTAATGTACAAGCTTTTTGACTTTGATGATTTAAACATTGAATTGTCATGAACACATCAGAATGGATGATTCAGTCAAATGGTAAATACCTATGAGATACAAAGTTACAATAAAAGGCAAGTAACACTTATTCATAATTGTGCATTGATCAATGAAAGTAATAAGGTAGGCACTTACCACATTGTTGTAATTAAACGCTGTAGCACCAGCTTCAAAGTATTCTTCTCCATTCAATTTGTCTCCCATTTTCACTCACAAGGTACACTCAACTTTTTATAGTTCTTAGAAATAGAACGTTACTAATCAACATTTTTACTGTTTTGAGGACGATTTATCAATAATTTCTATTATTATAAGCTACAGACCGTTGAATAGGAAGCGTCTGAAATAACATTGCTTGATTGCTTCTCATCTGTTAACTATTACACTTATGATTTTACTACATAAACATTTCTGCTAAGAAAATAAACCTATAAATTAATTTCGAACAATTATTTCAGCAATTTACGCAAGAAAACACTAAATTGATACAAGATTTTTCTAAATCCACAGTCCTCCACCGCACGCAACAATGTCAAACCGCCATGATGGATGGAATTGATGGATGTCATATCGATTAATGTCAACTGTCAAGCGTATGTGGCATGCATTCTAGCTTAGGCAACTACAAACGAGCGAAGCTCGGTCCTTGAGTCAATGCTGAAATACGCTACAGTTTACAAAACATAATTATTTAGACCCTCTCGGTCCCTGTACCTATGTGTACCTTGAAAAGTGGTTTTACGATACTTTGCATGGCAGTACTTACACACAAGTTGATAAAAAAGTAACATCCGTTCGGGCGCACGCGGTTGGCGGCAAATACAAATACCTAAACATGAAATAATAATTATTTATGTACACGAAAATAACTTAAAATGTTGTAATTTTATGCTTTAATCCTATCTGTATGATGGCTGCAATAAATATTTCAGGAAGGTTGTTTTTTTTGTGTTACTTTACATCTTAACTGTTTTATCATAATCCTTGAACATGATAAAGCCCATTTACAAAACACTCGCGTGCGAGTCGCGATGCGAGCTGTGAGGCGAGCCACGAGTGTGAACAGACGCTCGTGGCTCGCCTCGTCTCGTCACTCGCAAGGAGTACTAAATGTTCTGTGCTCGCAACGCTCGACGCTCTCGCATCCGATTTTTGGTCACGAGTCAAAGGACCTCGCGACAAACGACTAAACTCACCACGAGATGAGTGTAGACAGGATTTACATTTTTGCCTCCTACTAGGTAGACTGAATGTGATATTGTATGTAGGTGCTCCAAAAGAAAATAAAAATGTGTACCACTAAATAAACCTCATGGAATTTATTTCGAAATATAAACTTACTTTATTCACTTTCACATATTTTTTACGTACTTACATAATTACA
The DNA here is from genome assembly GCA_947579855.1 of Anticlea derivata. Taxonomy (NCBI): domain Eukaryota; kingdom Metazoa; phylum Arthropoda; class Insecta; order Lepidoptera; family Geometridae; genus Anticlea; species Anticlea derivata. Next base: position 3,775,637 of record OX388266.1, read on the forward strand.
ACGTAGGTACATATAAATACAAGAGAGATCTTAAGAAGACAATACAAGGACTTATAAAAAATACTTAATTTACGCTACGCTCCTCTTTTCCTTAGTCTATGCTTGCCAAAGGTAATGAGCGCTGTCCGTCTAAATTACCAACGCACTGCGTGTTATTATTTTTTCTGTTTCAGCACCACTATGTACTACCAAGTCTACCGATATAGCCCGCAATTTTCTTTATTTAATAATATACCTACCCACCTACTTATTATTTTATACAATATATCTACTATGTACCTACTTATAATATATAATATAACTATCCATTTATGAATACATACCTACTATAAATATTATGTTTATTGATGTTCGTCACGTCACGTCGCCTAGGCCCCTTCTGAAAACCAGCGCCGCACCGTACATATTATGTTTGGTGCAGCTTTATGCTGAGACGGGACCCATTTGCCCCACACAACGCATACCTACTCAACCTACCTACCGCCTCACCTACCTACATGTTTTTGTTTTCTTATTGTGTTTTTGTATTACTAGGTTTAAGTATTTTTTTCTTTATCTTCCTACCTACCTACCTACTTACTGTATTTATTTGACCCACGTAAAATAAATACATTTTCTTTGTTTCTTTTCTTTCTTAATTAGATAGATAAAATAGATGGCCATCACCATCAGCCTGAAGAAGTACACTGCTGGACATGGGCCTCCCCCAGAGTGCCACGACGAACGGTCCTTCACTCCCCAACACTGTTGTCGGTTCTGCGAGCTATGTGGCTTGCCCACTGCCACTTCAACTTGCTAATTCTAAGAGCTCTATCGGTGACCTTGGTTCTTCTACGGATGTCCTTATTTCGGAGTTTCACTACATGATAAAATCCGAAATGAAGAAATCCGCCGAGAATAGCTCGCTGACGACGTAACTATTTATAACTACTTATAAGTTTCTTTATCCCACTTATGATGTAGTGCACAGCCACTTATTGACAAACTTTTCAATATGCTCATGTCCCATGCGTTGCTCGATCATTTTGAGCGATATCTCGAACACGGATTTCGCGATATCCTGGTCCCTGGCGAGGGCGGATTCCTCGCAGTAGTAGCAGTTGTTGAAGTATAGACCGGTGACGCCGTCTAGATCGTCGGCCGTGGCTACGTACACAGTCGTCGCTGCTGCCTGTTGCTGAAAAATAAACAAGCATCCATTTTAATCATCATCATTCCAGTCATTGGAGGTCCACTGCTGAACATCGGCCTCCCCCACAGATTTCCAGAACGACTTCCTATAATGTGGGAGGAAATTGCCCATACTCACCGCGCTCGGCACGCGGGTTGGCGGGATGTCCTTTAAATTATCATCCTGCCTATTCATACCTAAAGCACTGGTACCTTGAACACTGGTGGAGTCGTGGTGCCTAACGATCCACAGGTCATGGGTTTGAATCTCGGTCGTGCACCAATGGATTTTTCCATTCGGAAAATTTAGGTGCGCTAAACTAGTGCAAACCGGCATATTCTAGAACCTAAAAATTTGATAACATGTGACATGTGCACGAAAGGCGCACTTTGATTCTTTCAATACACTGACTCTTTCAACGACGGTTATAGGCCCTAAAAACCAATATTATATTGCAGAATTTTAGCATGATTGTACCTACTGCTCTTTCTAATTGTCGGACAGACGGACAAAGCGGATAAGACTAACTTAAGTCTGATTTCGGAACCCTAACAACCTTGAAGTTGTGGTCGTACGCAACACATAAGAAATTTAACTTCTCTTTTTTAGACTCTTACCAATGATTTAGTAAACGGGCGCACGAGTAGGAACGCCAGTCGGAACAGCCACCAGCTCTTGCTCAGGTTGGTGTAAACCATATTGCCGGGATGCAAGGAGTTCACACAGATTCCTTTCGACGCCCATTCTTTGCTTAACACCTGAAAAAAACCATAAACAAATAACTTGAAAAAGTCACCAATGCTGTTTGTCGTTAAGATATACATTTAAGTATTAAGATTCATTTATTCATACAAAAATTGGAGCATGCTTTACCTAAAATAGCATAAGGCAACTTTTTATCTAGGTACCAAGCGACTGTACCTAAGTGGCCTCACTCACCTTTGCAGTAGTAACATTAAGTAGTTTCGAGTTATTGTAGGCCATCATAGCAAAATAGTCCTCCTTCTTCATAGACAAGTTTTGCTCAACAAATGCATTTTTCAGACTGGCAAACCTTGAAAAAATGAAACAAAAAAATAATTTATGACGCACTGTTACTATAACCACGACTATAACACTCGCAAGAGCTTTGGTTGAGAAACCAACAACCACGAAAAGGTTAAAGAGGAGCCACATCCTGGACAACCTGCAAATATGAGGCAAGGCATATGATGAGTCTGGATCCCAAACGCCAATAAGCAAGCAACTCATCCGCCTATAGTCCACCAACTGATTGGGGATAACAGAAAAGAACAAAAAAAAAAAACTGTTACTGTAGAACTAGCTCTTCCCAGGGACACTTCGACGGAGGCCCCAGCCGTGGTGGCCTCGGCTGAAGAATAGGCCCCTCCATATCTACCTACCCACTACCCATAGACGCCGTAAGAGGCGACGTAAGTTAAAAGCTAGAGGATGAGCAGCAGCGTCCCCTATTCTCACAAAGATCGCTCACCAACCCGCTTACCCAACATGGTAAGTATAGGACAATCTCTCCACATGATAGGAATTCAATCTGGAAATCTATGGGGAGGCCAAGTTCAGCAGTGGATGTCTTATGGTTGAAATGATGATGATGAAGAAGGCTGACTTCACCCTCTAACTATTGCCAGTTGATAAAGTGTGAAAGGAACAAACGAGGAGTTTACCTTAGCCTTATAATAATAAATAAATAAAAACAAAAAAAAAATTCTATTGTATCTGGAATTGCTACAATCTATGAGTTAAAACTCTGTAGAAGCATTCCTGTTCGACTTACACAGGCATGTGTAGATTATTTCTTTACCTGTGTGACTCTGAAGACACAAAGACAACCCGAGAACCTCTCTTCAGCAGCGGTTCCAGCAGCAAAGCCAGGTACATGTGGCTGAGGTGGTTCACTTGGAATATGGTCTCCAGCTTGTCTTCCGTCTCCGTGTATGGAAGACCAAACACTCCAGCATTTAGGATCAGCATGTTCAGATGGCTGGAAAATAAAGAGAATTCAATATAACATATTTTTAAGGTAGTTTCTTATTATTCATACTTGGTCATACTGGATTAGGTCAGTGACCATATTGGGTATGGTGGCCATGAAAAAGCCAGTGTGGTGAAAAGATTAAAGTATGTGTGCCAGTCATGTGTGTTAGCAACTTTTAATGTTCTGAAAGCACTTGCAATATCGGTTACTGGCCCTTTTCTGTGCAACCATACATCAACTGGTCCCTGACCTTAGTGCAGGATTACCAAGAAAAAACCAGTGACACAACAAGCAAGCAAACTACTAATTTCTACTTTTTACCTTAGCAGCACCTCCCACCTAGCATATACACTGCATGTTCACTTTGGTTCAGATCTTAAACAATACTCACTCAAATTTACTTCTAACTTCTAAAGCACATCTCTTTACACTTTCAAGTGATGACAGATCAAGATGAACAGCTGTTAAACTGTCCTCCGACACATTGGTTTCTTTTATTATCTTCTGTATAGCTTCAGCTGTAGCTTCCATGTTTCGGTTTGCAAATATAATTTTGCAGTGATGCCTGGCGAGAGATTTGGCTGTTTCATAGCCTATTCCTGTATTGGAACCAGTTATTAGAGCATACTTTACTGATAGATCTACGCCATGAAGTATCTGAAATTAAGAAAAAAAAATTGTAGCAATGTTGCACATGGCTGAATTAATAAGTTTTACACTAGGTTGAAGCAATGTGGTGCTGAAAAGAACCTGGTTAACAATGATAAGTAAATTCATATAGACTTGAAACCTACTCAAGTGATGCCAGTTATTATACTGCCAGAACACCTACATTCATGGCTGAACAACTTCAATAGCACCAACTGACATGTTAACATGTCCTCATGCTTAACTGAACAATTAAGGACTAGGTTTTTTTTTATTACACTTTGTTTAGTGACTTAAGTTGACAGTACCAAATATTTATGGTTCAAATTCATGTAAGAAAACACTGTTCTGCTTGCATTTGAATGGCATTCAAGCATCATGGTAGGTTGAATTGACATTGGATTATGATGGACTCTTAGGTATTTATACATGTACATATATACTTCTTTCTTTGACCAGCCTGTATGTAGACAGGAATAGCATGACTGCATCAGTCTGTTCAGCTAACATACCCTGAAACAGGCCTGAAAGTATGCCAGGATGAAAGTACCATTTCTACTATTGTTTGGTTCAGGCACAATCAAGTTTGATAAGAAAGCCTTTGTCTTTTGTGATGGAAAACTTGAGTAAATAATAAAGATAGTGGAAACAAACAATACAGGTGGGAATTTCTTACATTGTTTGTTCAAACTACACTGATTTACCTACTTAGTAGTAATAAGAATTTTGACTAACTGAGACCTACAGGGCTATTTTCAAACATCCGAAAGATGTCCGATCAGAATCATCAGTTTTTTTCAAACCATCTCTAAAATATGAGATCTTAAAATGGTTTTACAGCTGGATTGAGAAGAGCGATTCGATCTGAAATCTTTCTATGTTTTCAAATAACCCTGCTAGTTACCTACTACCTACCTAGATTACCTGATATGCTGTGGATGAGGCATCAAATCTTTGTCGAAAATCATTGGGATGTTTCTTTTCTTCTTTACCGAATGCCAAGCGAGGATCTATTGACGTGATGTTGCCGGTTTCTTTGTGGACAAACAAAACCTTGCCATCCTCTTCAGTAGTTTTCGTCCAGCCGAAAGGAAGCTCTTTTGGGATTATCTTCTTTCTACCTGTTACAGGGTGTACCCATTGTATTTTGTTTGTATAATCGCTGTGGAAGAAGTGGTACATTAAGAACGATCATGCAGGGATTTGTGCTATCACAAACTGAGTTCCGGAGACATACTTTACGTAGTAAACGTTCCCATCTGCTGTAGACTTTTCTTTCCATCCTGATGGCAGTTCATCTTCACTGTCTGATTCATAACTATTTTGCATGGTTTTCTGATTATTTCAAGATTTATTTAGCAAAACGAAAACAAAAAATTACAAAATTCAAACAATAGGTACACAAACACAAACAAACCACAGACTAGGAAGTTATGAAACAAACATAACATACATTGTACTACTGTGACACTGTGACAAACAACACACACCCCACACCACAGTTGTCAAGTTTGACGTTGACAGTTTCACACTGACATTGAGTTAAATCCGATTACTTTTATTCAAAAGTGGCCTTCTATTGGTCATCCTATTGGTTTGTGAAAGTGGCCTTTTAACAAAAACACTAACTTTTAACTTTTAATAAATAAATAATTCTAATAAATAATTCTAATTCTAATTAACAAAGACTTTAAATTACACTATGTACGCTTTTATAATATTATTATTATTAGCCGTATTTTGCTATTGTGTAATTTTGTTGTATATTTTGTGTTGTATTTTTTTTTCTATTTAGGGGCTAGGCTATCCATTGCTGGATAAAGGCCTCCTTCATCTCGTGCCATCCTACTCTGTCTCTTGCCCTTTGTGTCCATATTTGCCCGGAGTATTTCAAAGTGCATTTATGTACATCGAGATCCGATATTAATTTTGTAAAGCTGGTTGGAGCTTAGATAAATCTGTTTGGTTTTTAGGAACCATAGAGGGGAAAAAGGTGTGTTCGTTTCCCATGATTATTCCGAGAGGAGATATGCTTCCATAGAACGTAATGTGGGTTCTAATAACCCACAACTAAACAAGCAATAGGTACCCTAGGTATTCTTACTTTGAAACATCCCTACATTTAAGAACAACGCCCTTGATTGAGTTACAAAAAAGTCGTAACAAGAAAAAAACATTTTATTGCCCTCTTCTGCATCATTTCAAAAGAGACTCCTCGGACGGCACAGGCGTTTGGCACCTTCTATCCTCCCTCTGTTCCGGCGGCTCCGGGGCAAGCTCCGGCTCGTTAGGGTTGTGCCTGCGCAGGTGCTCCGACAGCCACAGAATGGGATCTGCTGGACGGTCGTGAGCTAGGGTCGTCAGCGCAGGCAGCAGTGTGGGGGTTATGTTCTTCTGGATGTAGTCGTTAACTTGCCAGTGACGGAGGATTGGGCCCACAACCACTGGAACAAAAATGTATTAAAGGTTCGTATTGATTTGCATAAGTTGATTATCTCAACAAAATAAGCTGGTTATCTATCAGCTAGCGATAACACCTACACTAGCCACCTTCAGTGATTTTTTACTGGTTTTACTTCAATTATGAAGCACGTTACTAGCTAGTGATACCTATGTAGTTTCTTAGCCCGTTCGTTCATGACGAATGACGGAACTCATTAGAAACTAGAGTTGCGAACTGATTGGAAACTCTGACTCGTCCACGGCGCTACTGGAATTTCCTGAAACTCATTCACTCGGTACACGATTTTATGTAAACAAAGTTTTGAAAACGAAAATAATTCGACCTTGCTAAGCTAAATTCTTACTGTTGGGAAAGAAGAAGTGTATTTCCCTCACGGCCTCGGCATGGTTTTCGCTGCCGTGCAGGCCATTGAAGTAGTCTCCATACTTGGTGCGCCGTCCATAGCACGCGCGTAGACTGTCCGGCCAGTAAGCTTGCGCTTCCACAACTCTGGAACAAGGGTAATTCTGAAAATATCCGCCAAGTTAAATCACCGAGTCCAAAGAGCTGTTCATTGTAACTATTCTATTTGTAGTGAACTTGGGTAAATGAATGGCTTAAGATTTCGCGCGTGCACTTTGTTTCTTGTGTAGTAATACTTAAGTAAAGTAATTCTATGCCGTGAATATTATCAAAGTCCAAAATGAAGCCTTAGGCGTAACGAGAAGTGTAGCGTAGTTGCCATTTTGATGTGTAATTACGATGCCGATGGCAACTACAATTTACGATACCCACGCTTTTAGCGTAACAAGTATTTGCAGATCATGCAAACATTTGTGCCGCAGCGGGAAACGAACGCCTTGCGCCTCAGTCGGGCGCCCACTACGCTACCGAGGTGGTCACCTCTGTCGTTAGTAGGTAGGTACCTACGGTAAGTTACCTGGCAGGGCCCATAAGGGTGCGCCATTTCTGTATGCAGTTCCTGGCGGCCAGAACCAGCACTACGATGGGTCCGTTGGACATGTGCGCCACTAGATGCGGGAAGTGCTGCCGGCCATAATGACCCTTGTACAGTTCCGCGCCTTGTTCTGGAGTTAGACGCACTTGACGCTTCTGAAAATAAGGCAATCCGAGTTAAATCTTAAGTACCTGACTTCTAAGAAAACATGATCCGTTTAAACCAACGAAATGAATTTAAATTAAAAATTAAAATGAAAACAATTAATACAAATTGCAGTCAATAATCGGAAAACCTTAATTATAACTACCCACAGACAAATTGATTTCACAGAATTCATTGTGACAAAAAGAAAATACCTCGAACCCATTTTGAGTAAATGAGTGTGAAACACTTATAATTAGAACAGAGACCCAAGTCCGTAATGTGCGTACCTAAGCGAATCACTTTTCACCGTTATAAGTGAATACCTTGACCGTTTTTGTAGTGAATACCTTGACCGTTTTTGAAGTAGCGCTTTAGGAGTTGTAGGTCACAACGCTACGCGCCATTCGCATCTCTACGCTACGCCTCGCTACGCCTACGACGACGTCTGTCTTAGATGAGTTTTAAAATTAAATTAAAATAATTTTATTTGGAACAAAAAACAAATTTTACAATTTAGAAACAATAGGAACACGTTGGAATACTGCATTAGTTAAATTAAAAACTGTATCGCAGTTTCCAGCGCCCGCCTCCCGTTTAAAGTAATTGATATAATTCAATAGATTGGGCTAATGCTCCGATAAAGTATATAAAAGGCGTAAAGTACAAAAAAAGTACAATAATATTAATATTGCTTACATAATGCGTGACTTAGGGCTACGTCTATTTAACTGAGTTATTTTCTAGAATGAGAAGTATTTAAGCCCAAATTTGAGTTTAAAGAATATAAAGTGAGGTTGGATATGTGGATGTGTTCGTGTGTGTGTGTATGTGTGTTGTGTGTGTGTATGTGAGTTGCGTGGCTTGACAAAAAACAACAGTTTAATCTTCATTGGTAACTTGTTAACAGATTTTCAGTCTCCTCGTAAGAGAGTGTTTGAAGCCATTCTAAGGTTTTAGTTTTACATTTATAAATTGTTAGAGGATATATATTTAGCTCTTTGTTTATAGTATTATAGAGCATCGAACTAATGTAATGGTAATGGCGACCAGCAACTGCTGTTCTCCGTGATTCAATTTTACAGACTAAGTCGGACCTACGCTTGGTTTGTGCCAGGAAGGGGTAAGTGCAAAATAGGCCATTTTGAGACATTTGAGGTCCACTACATTGCGTAGATTTTTGAAAATGTATATTAGTTTGCGAGTGCGTGAGACAGTGGACTCAATCTGTGGCTTCCATGACATATTCCGATCAATCATAACTCCAAGGTATTTTAAAGACGAAATTCGTGCCACATTAGGACAGTTACACGAGGCTATGATAGGTATCTGATTTTTACAATTATGGGCATGAATTTGATAGGAAGGCGGGAAAAGTTCATAACTAAACTTAGGTAGTACACATGTAGTGTAATTGTTTTATCAAGTACCATGGTACTCGTAGTTTGTGATACCAATGTAGTATTATACAAGTTGATTCATATCATGTATATCATCCCGAAAGGGGTTTATTCTATCAATGAAAAGAAATAATATTAGCGAAAAAAAACATCAATATTAACTAATTTTTTTTAATTTTTTTTTCACAAACTTTCTCAATTTCGCTATTTTTGGTATTTTTATCATCTTAAGAACTAATAACTAAACGTACAAGAAGTTCGGAATCAAGATTGCTACCTAAAACAGCTGATTCATTGAGTTTGACCTGATTTGACCCCAAAACAGCTGATTTTCGCATAGAGTTTTTTCAATGAAAAATGACGAATTTCCAAACTTTATTGCCAATTGGATGTAGAATAAGCCCCTTTCGGGATGGAATACATATTATGAATCACCTTTTGCCTGTAGATTAAAGGAAACTACGTGTGTTTAAAATCATATCGAGATGAAGCGACGAATTAAAAGTATTATTATAGTCTTTGGTGATACCCAGGGATTCCTAGTGTGGGGTCAGGCAGGGCTATTTATAGTATTGTTTGTTTGGCGTTAATTAGTGTAGCGTGTGCTGCCCTTAGAACTTTTGCTGAAGCTCACCATGTCTTTGATTCTTCTAGGCTAGGTCGCGAGGAACAGGCGCAGCTTCACCTAGTTTCTAAGGCCTTTCATAGTGATCCTAGTGATTTTATTGAAATAAACACCCTTTGACTCTAGATGTGGTGTAGTTATTTAAGTTTAATATTATATGTATATGTATGTATGTAAATACCTTACAGACATATAATATTATATGTCTGTAAGGTATTTATTAATATGGGCCATGGCATATTACACATGTTTGTGTAATATGTCAAGTAGCCTGAAATAAATACATTAATTAATAATAATAATTAATAATTTTACTTGACTTACTTGCTTCAGTATACTGATCATTTGATACAGAAAAAGGAATCCTTTAAAATAAAAGAAAATCGTGGAAAGCCTTTAAAATCGGGAATTTTCTCGTCTTTTCTCTTGCGTTTCATTGGCCTACAACCTTGGCTTCTCAGACGGTTGTTACAATTCATCATGAGAATGTTTTTTTTTGTCGACATTCTAATTCTTATGAGGAGCTGTCGCCTGCAATGGCCCTCCAAACGTCAACACGAATATTTAATTACTTTTCCTACGGTTTCTACTTTTCGATAGATAACAGCAGTCACAGTCCGGCGCAAGGGGGTGCTTGGGAGATCGGGGCTTTAGGGTTGTCAGTTAATGATTGTTTAATTTTATTCTCAAGAATATGTATGATTTTAATAAATTTATTAATTTTCTAGTAAGGTATTTACATCTTTTTCCGTAACTAGTATAGGTAGGTACTTTTTCCGTAACTATATCGAAAGGGGCGTTCCTAAAAAAATTACGAGAAAAAAGAGCTATATGGGCTGCCCAGGCCCACTGCTATTTCAACTTGCTAATTCTGAAAGCTATGTCAATAACCGAAAAAAGCCGTGTTAGCCGTGGTAGTGTTGGAAAATTTGTATAAGTAATTGTAAATAAACACGTGCATAAAACGATGAACGAAAACATCGTGAAGAAACCGGTACTATTCTTATAAACGGGGCGATGTGCTTGCAACCGGTCAAGTATAGAATACTCAATAATGCAAACAAATGTTTGGACCTGCCTCTGATTACCCCCTCAGATATTCAACGATCTGATCGTTTGTAATATGAATCTAAGTCATGAATCTATCTGAGAGATAGATAGATAGATAAACTCTTTATTGTACACAGAGATAGAAAAAAAAAGCGCTCCTTATCGCTAAAAGCGATCTCTTCCAGACAGCCTTTGGATGGACAGGATAAACAGATCAAATAAGACGGAGGTATACAAAAAGTTTAACAGTACAATACGTACTATTGAGAGTATGTCTAACCTTCTTGAAGATAAAAGTCAGGGGCCTTTTTTTGACCTTTGCTCTTCTACAGATTTACTAATTACGGTTAAACATACCTCGTAGAAAAATGAATCGAAAATTACGTCCCTGTGACAACCCTACCATAACAAGGGTTACTTTGCATGTGACGTGGAATAATAAACGGGCCCTCCGTGCGATGCGAGATTTACATATCGCACAACCCTTGCTAAAATGTACAGGCGATAACAATATTAAAGATTTATTCTGGTTTACCTACTAAAACATATATATTGTCATATTTATTGTATTATTTATATATATTTTTTTAATAATAATAATTTTATTTACACAAAGAAACTTAAAACTAATACAAGTTAATATTTACAAAATACACAAGAAACAGTTGAGCCATCTAAAGACCGTTACAAACGATCTATAGATAGCTCAACTGATCCAGATCACTACCAGTCGGAAGCGTCCCCAAGACGCTGGCGGAATTGCCACGCTGGATGGCAATATAGGTTTATAAAATAATTTATAAATATAATTTATATATTTTTATATTATGCGTATGTATAATTATATTATGTATTCTTATTTATATATTATATTTATTTTGTAAGTTCATATTTTCCTGTTACCTTAGCACCACCGTCCTCTATCGTTCTCGTAAAATCCAGTCCATTCAAAGGTTGTCTGGAAGAGATCACTCTTAGTGATAAGACCGCCCATTGTATTCCACTATTATTACTTATATTTTGTCGAATTAATTGTGATGTGTTAAATTTTTATGTGGCTTACAATAAAGAGTTATCTATCTATCTAAAACCTGTTCAAACGGCGTGCGATATGTAGGAATACACTACTTAATGATAAATGCGAAAGTTTGTGGGGTTGTTTGGATGTCTGTGGTTCAAACACGTCGTAACGGGTCAACCAATTTTAATGAAACTTGGAATAGCTAGAGTTCTTTGTCAAGAATAGCATAAAGGCTACTTTTTATCCAGGTACCACGCATGCGAAGCCGCGGGCGGAAGCTAGTTCCAAATATAAGTATTTATAAATGATCCTTACATCTACATAATAAAGTCAATTTTTAGTTAGACTTTAAGGGGCTTGCAATATCGTTGAGCTTTTATAACATTCCCTAAACCTCTCAACTCAAAATCAATTTTCAATCATGTAAGGCCTCATAGCTCAGTTGGTAGTAACTCTACCTTCTGCGCTAGAGGTAGCGGGTTCGATTCCCGCACTGGACAAACATTTGTGACTAACACAGATGTTTGTTCTGTGTCTGGGTGTTTAATATATATATATTATGTATATCAGTCGCTGGTACCCATAGTACAGGCTATGCCTAGTTTGGGATCAGTTGACAGTGTGTGATCTGTCCGGAAAAAAAAAAAAAAAACACTAGTTTTAAGGATAATTTTGAAATGATGATAAATGAATGGCCTCATAGCTCAGTTGGTAGTAACTCTGCCTTCTGCGCTAGAGGTCGCGGGTTCTTTTCCCGCACTGGACAAACATTTGTGACTTACACAGATGTTTGTTCTGGGTGTTAAATATATATCTATTATGTATCAGTCTCTGGTACCCATAGTACAGGCTATGCCTAGTTTGGGATCAGTTGACCGTGAGTAATATGTCAGGAATATTTATTTATTATTAGTAAAGTTTATTATGAGGTTTTGTAAGATTTAAATCGACCGTTTCCTCTTGCTCTTACTGGGTTCTCCTACGAGGAGCACGAGGACTAATATCGATGGACAGAATGCTGTTTTCTCACTACGAAATTGTAGGGTATACGGTTCGCATAGCACTTTTTCAGAAAAATACATTGTAGGTACTTTACTTACCTTTATTTTTTTCCATAATTTTATTATGAACAACGGTTTGTATCGATGGAACAAGTTATATAAAGTTATTATATTTAATTTTTGGTTGGAGCTAAGCCCGTAGTGCGTAACTGTACAAATAGATCGCCGATGGGCAAGCATGGCAGACATACCTACGTATTGCTTTCATTTCGAAACCCTTCCCCTTCAGAGGCAACAGAAATAATCGAGATTGCCCAAGTATAAAAATGTCTAGTAATTATGCGTTGTGAGTAGGTTTTTCGATGCTTTTGAAATAGGTTCCCTCTACCTATTTTCTAAAATGAATTTGTCGAATGCCGAGATTCTAGAAACAATCGATTTTATAATGGGTCAGATTTTATTATTTTATAGCTGTGGCCCGCCGCTTTGCTCGCGTAGACTATATGCTTATCTAGGAAAAGAACTCTTTCTATTCCAAGTTTCATAGTAATCTCGTTATTTAACTACAAACCACATCCAAACATCCTCACAAACTTTCGCATTTATAATATCAGTAGGACGGTAAGTATTTAAAAAAAAATCGACTCTGGTTGGAATCTGAATGAATCGGATGGATGCCTGCGCCATCGAGTCATTCAGCCGGTCGAAATTCAGATGTGCTAAACTCGAAGTTGATTTCGGCTTATATCGAACATTTTTGGGATAATAAGTATAAAATCTCAGAATACATGTATTCTGAGTATAAAATATAATGTTAAACCAAAATCTCATGCCAATCTCAAAAAAATTGAATAGTCGCCTCTAACGGCAGGCATCCACGGGTAGGTAGGCCTATTTTTTAGCCGGGGCCACTATGGCAAGCTTTTAGTGGTGATTGTACTAACAGCCAGGATCTCAAAGCCGTTGAAAGTGATGTGGTCCATGATTGCCTCGGCATCATCGTAGGCCTCGGGCTTGATGATAGCCAGAGTCCGCTCCGAGTACGCATGATACTCCACATCGGACTCTGATGAAACTGCTGACATTCCTTTGTAAAGCAGATTTTTTAAACCGTATTTGAACAAATTGTCCTTTCAGGCAGGCAAAATATGAAGACAAAAGTACTTACTAAAGTGTGATATGAAGTTATTAAAATTGTACTGATAAAATATGGCAAAGAGATTAAAACCACAGACTAATACTACTAATACTTTTTTCTAAGTAATAAAACAACCAAAGAGAATATATGCTGTATATATACAAAAGTACTCTGTGATATTATTTATGTACAGATCGAAGATTATAGATTGGATTCAACATACGCTATGAACAGATTAAAGAAAATGTTTTTATCAGTCGATTTTGGAAATACATTTTTAATTACCATTTTGTTTTCTTTGAAAATATTTTTATTTAGGTTACTGACTTAACTTTTTAGACGAATGACAATAAATATTTTATGGAGGGTACACTCATAGACTTATTATGAAAGAAAACTGCGCGAGTGTAGGTAGATAATGTCTATGCCTAATATAAGAGAGAAGAGAAGAGAATATTTTAAGACACAACGCTATAATTCAATGAGGGTTAAAAGACTTATATCCTGACTTATATTATAAGTCACTAAATGAATAAAATAAAATAATCACCTAATGAAAGGACGCGGGATACGTAAAAAGCTATCCTCAATTCCGCTATTGATTCCCAGTTCAGATGTGCTGGATTAAAAAAGATAGCATGTCATTCATCAAGATAAATTATCAAAACTTTGACAAAATTTTGAGTTCCTTCACCTCTCCAATCCTCGATCCTTGCGCTCATCTGAAACCCGACAGCTGAAAACTCCCACTCACACGTCAGATTTCTACGGTAGATCTTTCACTTGCAAAGCTGCTAAACTCTGGAATGCTCTTCCAGTCTCAATCCGGCATGCTCAGTCTCTTCCTATCTTTAAAAACTTAGTTTTCCAACATTACTTGTCTTCACTTTCTCCTCCATCTTAACACTTGTTTAGAATTTTAATTATGTATTTGTATGTATTCCTTGATATTCTTTGGTTTGTATGTCTCTATCTATATACCTATCTAAATTTATTTATTTATATATTATTTATTTATTATGTATATTTTATATATCTTATCTATACATTTATGATATTAGTATGTAGGGTTTGTAGTTTTAAATTATAAGTTTTATTCCCTTATTATTATTATGAGCGCCACCGTCCTCTTCTACTTTATATATCCTGTCCATCCAAAGGTTGCCTGGTAGAGATCGCTTTTAGCGATAAGGCCGCCCATTGTCACACTATTATTTATTTTTATTTCCTTGATTGTGTTTTTTTCTTCTGGTGTACAATAAAGTTATATTCTATTCTATTCTATTCTATTCAAAACATATTTTCGTTATACCTACTCATACTCATAAGAAATTTTACCTCATATTCAAATCTTTAGCTCGCAAACGCCGCGCGACCATCGAGATCATTGACCTTGTACGTTAACCTATTCATGTAGGAGGTGAGTAAATGAAAAGGAGAGAACGTTAGTCGAATTCTGTTGGGTTCTTGGTATACTGAGTGAAATGTGTAGTGTACAAGCGTTATTCAATTCCACTATTAATAAAACACACGACGTCATAATCAATCCAACTGACGCAGACGTCGCAGACGGCGCTAAGTGGAAAAACTGGCACGCATTTCCCGGGCGCCACCCCTGCGGCCACCCGGGGGGCTGCGTGCGTTGCGGGGCGGAGGGGGGCAGGGGGCGGAGGCGGAGCGGGCGGGGGGGCAGGGAGACGCGCCAGTGCCCCCCCGGACGCAGCGGCGGCGCGACGCCTCCCTGCACCCGAAATGTCTCGCTGACCATCTCCCGCCACCCGGTAACGACGTACACATGGACAACTCCTGCCTTCTTGACCTCCTCATCAGGTGTTTCGCCATGACAGAGCCTGAGGACCTCAATTTCACGGCGTTCACCGACCTCTGTCGACTCTGCTCCTTGAAGAGTGGCCCGCGGCTCCACATCTTCGATAAGGAGGCTGAGCAGAGGCAGATCCTGTTTAAGCTCAGGACCTGCCTGCCGACTATGGTGAGTCCAATTATCTATTTTAAAATCCTTTGTCTTGCGTCCTTGAGTTCCTTTCGGAAATTTCTCAAGGCTGTTGTCTTGGGTTCAGCGTATACTTACCTATCTAATTTTACTGTACATACAAATGTTTTTTAGATTGAATTTAGCTGAGAGAATAAAACTAAGAAATGTATGGTAGGAAAACCGCAATGATAAGCTACGTACGTAGCAGCGCGTAGCGCGTAGCCCGTAGACGCATGCGCGCTACGCCCCACTACGGCTTAGGGCAGCTACGAAATCCGGAATTACGAATAGCACACGATACCTGTTGTTGGTTTAATGGAATTTCCTGTAAATGATTTTTCACGATTCAAGAATAATTTACGTGTAGCAATCATCAGATGATGTATGATATTTCTAAAGAAGACATCATTTGGGCAACAAATATGCCCTAGGACGATCTTAGGTGGGTGTGTAAGTACGTCGGTACATAGATCTACATCCCTACGGTAGTTCCCAACCCATGAGTTCTAAATCTCTAAGTTTTCTATGGAGATCTAATTATTTACACCAAAACCATAATACGACCCTCATATTTTTACTTAGAATGAGTCATCCTATGCATAAATTTATGGAAATTATACGAAAAGTAAGAAAAATACTTCGAAGCCTTTAAAACGCTTGGGTTGATCCCTACGACTTACAAAGAACATTCACCGCTAAATCAAACTTACACTCGTAGTCATCATCATCAACCTGTGGAAGTCCACTACTGGACATAGGCCTCCCCCAAAGAGTTCCATGACGAACGGTCTTGAGCCTTTTCCATCGTTTTTATACGGATTTCCTCATTCCGGATTTTATCACGTAGTGAAACTCCGAGCATACCTCTCTCCATAGTCCGTTGCGCGACTTTGAGCTTGTGTATGTGGCCAATAGTTATCGAACAAGTCTTGGTGCCATAAGTCATTACTGGCAAATAAATAAAGGGATTACATAGATAGCTCCATTCTGTTGCCCGCGGCTGCCACGTGACCAAATTCCATCTATTTTCATAGAAGTGTTTTTCCACAAGTCACGACACGACACGACACGTTTGCAAACGTGACAATAAATGACGCTTGAATCGTCGTTCGTTTACAAAATGTTGGTCGTAACCAAAGCGTGCGTCAGTCGTATCGCTCCCTGAGAAAACAGGCCATAGAAATAAGTCAATAGCGCTCGGAAACGTCAACTTACTTTGTCGTGTCGTGGTGTGTGGAATAACGCTCAAGCCCAGTCACACAACAATCAATGATGATGTCAATATGTTCCTTTTCTAGTTGTTTGGGGTAACGCGATTGACGTCACGATAAGGGGATTATGATGTGGCGTGTTATGGTACACCTACAATTGATTTGTTACAAAGATTAGGGGTAAAATTAGTAAAACACATGATAAATGGTTTGAAAGGGGAGTTATTAGCTTTTAATAAATTGGATAGATAATAGTGGTCAGGGGAAAAAAACTATGATTCCAATCTTGTGTTTAAATCATTGCAAACGTCTGTAGCTTTTTCTCTCTTCATATTTATTATTATTATTTTTTTTTAATCACCGGAGATCTCAAAGGTTATCTTTTCATTCTAATAAATGGGAATAAATATTTGGATATTTCAATACAAATAAAAAAATGAAAAGCAACAATTTTCCATTACATACCGTAACGAAGCCTACAAAACACCAAATCAATACTTAAATTAATTTTACTGTTGCCACAATCGAGCATTTCTATTGATACCTCCCCGGTACCTCCAGCAGATCTCGAAGGACGACTTCCTGCCCAAGAAGATCTGCGAGCGATGCATCACCCGCCTGGAACAACTGTACGAATGGCGGCAAAGTTGCCTGAGTACAGACTCCGTGCTCAGGAACTACGCAGAGTCCATGCGGATTGTCACCTCCACTATCAACTTCCAGGTCAGTTTATAGAAGTTGCTACAGGTAGAACCTATTTAAATTGCTTCTTTTTGTTTTCCCGCCTAAAACACAGAATTTGCCGTTCGTAGTTTTTTTTTTTATTTATTTACCATTTTTAACAATTAGTCTTAAATAATTTTTCATTTAGCATCTAAAAACCACTAAGGTTTGTGCAGGCGCTAAAGCGAGTTTACATCAGTTAGGTACCTAGGTGCTAATCCCAGTGCATTAATCTTACCAAGCCATGTATGTAGGCATCATGTGAGTCACAATGCTCACACACTTGCCATGAAATACTTTTTCAAACGAAAGTATATATTTATATATAACTATATTATTTTTTATAACTATATTGTTATAACTATACTCCCAGAATACTTAATTTCACAGTTCCCCCGCTCGTTGGTTAGGTATATTTTGTTTGTGTCGGTTTATATGTTTACTTCCGAAACATTCAGCAGCAGTGTCAGCATGAAATCTCTCGGCTACAAGTCCTCTTCTCTATATCAAAAAGTTCAAAGTAAAAAATGTTTCAATTTTCAAATCAAATCGGCCAAAGCTACTAAGTCCTACGCAGATCAAGGCAAACATAAACCTATTTGTTAAAATAAAGCACATTGATAGAATGAATCTATTAATCACCCCATAAAGCAGTCGCAACATTTTTAATTTGTCCTGGTCAGCCCAGCAATAATTGAATCGATGTTTCCAATGAAATGAAGATTACTCTGTGTGTCCCTACAATCGAAGGACGGTAACATTATCGATTTTCAGATAGTTTAATCATACTATCTTGTATTGTAAGTAGTTCGGTCGGACATCAGTACGAACGAGTTATTAGGACTTTTGTGAAAGGTCACTTTTTTGCTATGGTACAAAACTGGGGGTTGGATTTGTCGTTTTGTGAAATAGGTTTATAGGGAAAATCAGAGTCCCTTTACGAATGATATAAACAAAGCAATACTAACCGGTACCCTAACTGAAGTTTTACTGGGTAGAGCTCACTTAAAGATTCAGTATACTAAGGGCTATGACTGGCATCTAACTGAGTCTGATAATACCCAAACATGGTTATACTCGTACGTATAATATTACCTGAAATAGGTACAGAATACCTATTTCCAACGGCATTGAACTATTTCAGCTGAAGGTCTAATATTCTCGTAATTTCACTCTCGATTGTATCCGTAGCTATTTTAGTATCAATACGAGCTTATACTATCCAGGCAAAACTTTAATTGCGCGCAAAGCCTTCTTTTTTGTCGTGTCACTGATTCTTTCTTGGTCATCCTGCATCAGTTCAGTGACCAGGTTGAGGTATGGTGGCCCTGAAAATGGCCTATAACCGTCGGTGAAAGAATCAGTGTAGGTAGTGAAAGGATTAAAGTGCGCCTCTTTGAGGCTCCTTTCGTGCACAAATTGAACAACGTATGGCAATCGAACCTGATGAAATAGAGTTATCGATTTCAGTTGGTAGTAACTCTGCCTTCTGCGCTAGAGGTCGCGGGTCCGATTCCCGCACTGGACAAACATTTGTGTGATTAACAGATGTTTGTTCTGTGTCTGGGTGTTAAATATTTATCTATTATGTATATCAGTCTCTGGTACCCATAGTACAGGCTATACCTACTTTGGGATCAGTTGACGGTGTGTTATATATCCAGATTATTTATTCGTTTATGATAAAAAGTAACATGACACGTCGCAAGCTTGAGCGAGTCCCGTCCTATTGTGCTTAATTTTCTATGGATTTGAGGAAACATAGTTTTTCAAAGCTGATGCTCATCAAAACCCCCTCCTATTATCTGTTGACAGACTAAATAAAGTATTTGGGGGTAGAGAATATGAAAGGTACTTTGTGTAGGCACGCGCCAGGGCCGCCGGGCGATGCACGGCTCGGCCCCACCTCTATCGATCGAGCCCGGCGACCGGGTCTTATCGACCCACTTCCACCCAACCCCACGGACTGCCTCACGCAAATCTCAACCTTAACCCTCCGTACACAACAGTGAGAACTCCAAAAATAGCCACCGCGAAAACGGACACAGGATTTCCAACCCAAGCAAGACGGCTCACGATTCTGTATCGAATGCTTGTTGTCTTTGATAAACTGTGATGAATTATCACCTCTATGGCTAAGGTTGTAAAGTTGGTTGTGCGAACAGGATCCGAGATCTCTACGCATGTCCAGAAGCGATTGGTTTTTATGATGTTCACTGTAAATTGCTCGCGTTTAATCGATACTGTGAGATGTTTTCGCTCAGACAAAGCAATCTCATTATGAAAACAAGATACGAGCTCAAACTTCCTTTTGTCCAGACCAAATTGGTCTGATGACGCGGAAAATCCGACGAATGATATTTTCCTTTGCCCCCCAGCTTTGAAAATAGCATCAAACAAAAGGATGTTTGAACTGGTAGCTTTTTACTTATTACCTACTTAGTCATATTTGGGTAAACATCACAATGTACAAACAGAAATTGGAACTGACGGCTAATCATTATGCAGGGTTTTTTTATTACACTTTTGGAGTTTTTGCAGACTGTTCAACTAACAGTTTCTTTATGAAATTGAATCGGGATTATATTATCATAATACTCGAATAGGCTTGACACTCAATTACCAATGCATTTTCGTATATTACCGCCGGTGGCTGCAGGTCATGTGCGGGGCACAGGGGCTACTATTTTTTCAACTCCTTATAAACCACATACCTACTGGCTCGCAATTGTAGTAGATACCTATAATTTGAGCACGCAATGATACCACATTTTTTTTTCTTTTTATATTGAAGTGCTCGAATGTATGCAAATATTTATTTGATACATACAAAAACTATATTGTTGATGTAGTTTTAAATGTAAAATTCAATGTTTCAAACACACGAGGTAGCACACGAGGGGACCGGTTTTAGGTATTTTTTTAATCTAAAATACATGCATGCATGCGAAAGCATGTGAAATCGGAGCTCCCGTTATTGAGTTACGAGGCTAACTAAAGGATTGAAAATTGTAAAACACATGATTATAGAACTTCCCATATTGTGATCTTACGCCTTGTTTTATATCGCGATTTGAATATTATAACGCTCGGGATGCTCTGTTAAAACTTAAAAATCCACTCTAAATCACCAAAGCACATTGTACTAAGATTTTAAAATGCTACTATCATTGTTTATTGTTCTTCTAATACCCCGTGATGATGTTCAAACCATTCTGGGGATTACATTCCTGATCCTATTTCTTTCAAACCCGTATGAACCGCCTACGGGGGTACGACATCCATGATGTGACGGGCACGGGGAAACTCAGTGCTGCGCCACCCGCAGGGCGGATCCTTCCCCCTAGGTCAGGGTTAACGGTACCCCCGAGCTGGGAGCTACCTTCGACCTTGGTTCAAATGCGTAATGCACTTCCTACATATCTAGAACATGTGGTCCCAGCTGAGTGTAGATCGATGAATGAAAGGTGAGATAGGCAGATTACGCTCCGTAGGTATATCTATAAAATGATTTCATATCAGACCAATTGGATAGAAACTGTGTACTACACATCTTTACCTAGTTTCTTTAGCCTCTCCATGTATGTATGTGGGTACATCTATCATTCATTGGCAATTGTCCATATAGATAGGTATCTCACAATTTGTCTTTGTCCAAACTAACTTAGCTCTCCGTTTCATTTAGAGCTATAATGGCATTGTAAATTGGTTACATGTGCTATGGTATTATAACTTGGTTGCACCAGAGGTGAAACATCCAGTTTCCGATAGTTGCTGCAAATCGTAAATATTAATCAATAATATTTGACTTCTCTACAAAATACTAGCACAGAGCAACTTGTTGTAAACTTCGCAACGCAGTCAAGGAATAGCGTGGCGTAGCGGTTACGTGGCACAATGTTTCGAAATTTTAGATTGGTTAATGATGAGATGTACTTTCCTATCTCCAATTAATATAAACTTTAAAGATCGGTGTCGAAAAAGCTTGGTCAGCGCCGATGGACGCGTTGAAGAGACTTATTCGATAAGCAATTAAAACTCAACCTTATAATGCTACAACTTAAATTACAAAATCGCACGCTTCTACACCAACGCGGCGCTTCGAGCTTTAGTGTGAATTTGTGATTTCAATTAAACAATCAGCGATACGAAGAAGAGATAAAGAGTTCTAGCATTTAGGTACACTGAAAAAAAGCATGAAAAATTACTACCTCAAAGTGTCTAGCCAGCATTTTCCATTTTTATTTATAGGAACTTTCACCCTCAAGTTTCCGGCCAGACAGGACAGGTAGACACAAAAAGTCGGGTTGAAGTCGGCGGTCGACTTGCCGATCGAACGTCAGAGACGGTTACTTGCACTTACCACTTAGTGCATAGTAGCGGCGGAGGGCGGCCGCCTCACGAGCCCAAAGCCCTTGGCTTAACCTCTTGGCCAGTCATGCTCGCCTAGTACTTTGTTCCGGGTTGGGAATTATTTTTGATAAAGTGTTTTGAGAACATGGTTTTGGGCTTATTTAAAAAAGATCATCACCGTGATCCTTTCAGCTAGAACTCGGGAGCGAATAATATTTAAAATTTATTCCTACCATAGAGATCGTTTAATTTAGGAAAATGTATTTGAGGATATTATAGGAAAAGTGAAAAGTGGTTATTTCAACAATGATAACAAACACGTATTATATCCAGTGGGATTACGGGGTAAGAATTATTATTTTATTATTAGAACTCTATCATATGATTGGTTTTGTTTGATAATATGAATTTGCTGATGTTTTTCTGAAAAGCCATTAGCAGAGGTCTTCGGTGACAGATGGTAATAGACGTGATATAAACAGTGATTAGGTGACGGCACAACCTAGAAAATACTGGAAATACGTCTTACACTGAAGATACACTCAGTCTGGAAGGTATCATTTTGCGATTTTTTCCATCGTGGAATCTGTTAGAATCATTTGAATTTTATTTTTATCAAATACCTATGTCGTACCTGCCTACCCGGCACCTATAATTCTACCCTCTCGCCATCCCTTCATACAAACCCTCCTAAGTTTGTTTTTAATCAGTGCACGAGCCACGGTGATAAGACCCCTAGAGGTTTCGGCCCCTACGTTTCCTTACCGTTGCTATGAGGGGACCGTTTCCTCTTGGACCGAACAATGGTATGTATGCAAATCTCGTTGGCAGGTTCAATTACGAAGAGTCATTTATGAAGTTTCAAGTGCCGGCACCACCATTACTTTATTCAACTTCCTAGTAGGAGAAACTGAAAAAAAACTGATGTATTATATTAAGTTTTTTTCACAGTTCCCGTTTAATTTAATTTGGTGAAATTGGGTTGGTATTTTGTAAACAATAGTGAAACTGTTCGAAACAAATGTATATTCTTATTTAATAATACTTACAAGCTAAGCACAACAGATAATATTGTTAGCAAACCCTGATATATTTCGCTAAGTATAGAGAACAAAGAGAATTAGGCAAGAAATTAGGACTACTGAGTATAACTTAGTCTGTCATTGACCTAATGCAGGATCATAGATTAAGGAGCCGCTACGACCTGCAGGATTACCAAAAAAGGACCAGTGACGACCTCGCTCGGTGGTGAAGCGGGCGAGTGCGCGTCTGAGACGCAAAGGGGCAAACGATTGCATAATCTGCAAATATTTGTTCCGGTTCTGGTGTTGTGGTACTCTTAGTTTCTAATAACCACGACACAGGGAATCCTAGTGTGGGGTCAGGACTATCTATGTGACTGTTGGGTGTTATAGTTATAGTTATTATAGATATAGTGACACGACTAGTAACCACTATTTATAAATGAGTTCGTATTTGTTTAGTTCTAATACGTTTTATACTCCATTGATTTTCATAATCATATAGGTACCTATAAATCGTTCGTTGTTATCGAGATAAAATTTCCAAGATTTTTTTTTAAATTTCAGCTCTCGCGAAGGGCTTCGCTATCTTCCCTCACAGTCACTGAACTGCTAATCTATGTGGAAATCAAAATCCGCTTCCTCGGTCATTGAACTCACTTTAGGCAATTAGGTACCTACCATAGAAAATAGGGTGTTTCTGTGTGTACCACAAAAGAAACAATGCTTCGTATCCTCCAATCACTCGGAATTCACAACTGCGAAGTAAATTCAGACTTTGCACACACTATTTTATGCACCTACATAGTTATTGCAAAGTTAGAATGCTTAGCAAGGCACCATGGTTTGGTAGATATTCTTTTGTGGGCCTTTTAGCGCAATAATGCACATTTCAGAATAAAACGCTGTTTGCATAGAAGGAGCTAGACACACTTTTATCCTTTCACCGCACTGTTTCATCAGTTCATCACTGACATAAGGTCTTTTCCAAGACACCATACCATGGTCATTGACCTGACCAAAGATGGAGGTCCGAGCTTCGCTCTGAATAGGGTTAAAAATCTTTGCGACCCACGAACGAGTGAAACAGGCCTGGTGTAACGGTATGAAAGTACACTTGGGGGTTGTTCTCACTTTCTGCGGAGTGAATGCACTGCGGGGGCGCCACCCTAACGCGACCCTCCCTGCCCTAGCCGCATCGAAGACACTCATTGAAGGCGCCGCCGGTATAATTTCCACGGGGCTGTCACATATTTTCCCGGTTGAAAATCCAGTCATCATTATCATTTCAAACTTTTGCGGTCGTACGCATTAAACGGGTGTTTATAGCGTAGATACCATTCCGAATTTCGACTGCGTTTTTAGTTACGTCATTTTTTTTAATTTTTTTTTTATAACAGAGGTGGCAAACAATCTTACGGCCCACCCGATGGTAAGCGGTTACTGTAGCCTATGAGCGCTTGCAAAACCAGAGGCATCACGCACGCGTTGCTGACCCCGAACCCCCTTCTCCCCTAAAGAGCTCTGGCAACCTTACTCACCGCAGGAACACAACACTATTTGAAACAAATAATGTTATTTGGCTCCGATCTTCTTTAAGGCGGAGGTACCTCCCCAGGCGAGCTGCTCCAATTCAGAACGAGAAAAACTCGCTGTGCCCTACCTCCTCCTAAAGTCATTGCGTGAATTGATACTTAGATATACTATAATATATAAATAATGTTGTGTTCCTGCGGAGAGTAAGGTTGCCAGAGCTCTTTAGGGGGGAAGGGGGTTCGGGGTCGGCAACGCGTGCGTGATGCCTCTGGTATTGCAAGCGCCCATAGGCTACGGTAACCGCTTACCATCAGGTGGGACGTATGCTTGTTTGCCACCTATGTAGTATAAAAAAAAAAAAATATATGGACTTTCGGGAGTTCTCCATCACATCAATAAGATGGCGGCAAGATTAGGAGTAAAAAGTAAGATCAACAAGCTAGTAGTGTTACTTTTAACTGTTCTAGGTTTATGCTTCCTCTTTATTATACCACTCTCTCCGGTTATTACAGACACGTTCACCGATTTCCGGCAACTACGTTGGCAATTTCGTTCGACCATGATCGGTCAGCCTCTTGGCCGTTAAACATCCCTTGGCCACGATTCCGTAACATATCCGTAATAAATCCGTCCTGCCCATATCCACTTTTATTTTAATTCAAAACAATAAAAATATTTAACAACCTATGAATCAGTCTCGCTTTAATACACTTATTCAAAAAGGTAAACCAGTCTTTGTCTTTCATCATTATCAACCTATATCAGTCCACTCTTTATCAGGATGGTACCGTAAACATGGACAAGATGACCGAAGCGCAGAAGACGGCCTATCTGGAGGCTCACGTCGCGGTGCAGCAGCACATGGCTCAAGCTGCTGCTGCGGCGAGACGTGAGCAGCAACAACAGCAGCAGCAGCAACAAGAGCAACAGCAACAGCAACAGCAACAGCAACAACAACAACAGCAACAACAGCAACAGCAGCAACAACAAAACGTATTTGAAAAGGTAAAAAAACAAATTAAACAAGCAAACAAACAAGACAACAACAAGTTTACAAGCAAATCTCTGTTCTGAAATTTAGAACTCGCACACTTTTTTGTAACGTCTGACTAAATCAATCAGAAATATTGTTCACTGAGTAAGTTTTCTTGTGATTGTTCGGTTTTATGGTCCACGGTAACGATCGAGAGCATGACAGTTTTCATCTACGAGTTTTTGTTTTTTACTGTGTTGCAGCAACAACAACAGCAGCAGCAACAACAACAACAACAGCAACAACAACAGCAACAACAACAACAACAACAACAGCAGCAACAGCAACAACAACAACAGCAGCAACAACAAGTATTTGAAAAGGTAAAGATTTATCTCGATAGCAGCGATAGTCACCTCAGCATATTTCATACGCCACTCCACTTTTGAGCTAACATATTTATAAAGGTAGTTAACATTATTGTTGCAGCAACAGCAACAACAACAGCAGCAACAACAACAGCAACAACAACAAGTATTTGAAAAGGTAAAATAATAACCAGCAGTCATTTAATTTTAATTCTAGATAATTATTTTATGACAGAAAGAAGTCTAGTTTATCACAGAAAGAAGCATTTGCCCATGATTTGTTTTTGTTTCATAGCAACAACAACAACAACAGCAGCAGCAGCAGCAACAACAACAGCAGCAACAGCAACAACAGCAGCAACAACACCAACAACAGCAGCAGAATAACAACAACAATGCAAACAGACACCATCAACAAATGCAAGTAAGTTATCACGTGCCTATATTATTTTTTATTATGTTATTTTTTTTTTGACTTACTTTTTTTAATGTTATAAAGAACTAGCTTCCGCCCGCGGCTTCGCTCGTGTGGTACCTACATAAAAAGCTATATGCTATTTCAGACTATAATCTATATCTGTAACAAATTACATCCAAATCCGTTTGGCCGTTTAGCCGTGATTGAACCACAAACATCCAAACATCATCACAAACTTTCGCATTTATAATATTAGTAGAATAGGATAGGACAGATGGCCCACCTGATGGTAAGCACTGGCCAATACTGCTGTAATACTTTCTAGGATGCGGCCCACGGTGCATTGCATTGCGCCCATCAAAACATGCGTTGTCATGTCTCATGTCCCTGTTATTTCACCTGACCATATTCATATTCAACCTCATCCTACAAAGCAGAACAACTTGGCGGCAGAATTTATAAGCGTGAATTTATAAGGTGGGGGTTCTGCCGGACTGTACTGACGAACTCGAAACAAAGATACCGTCCGCTCTTAGTACCTTGATATAAGAAATCCCGTGTCTTTTCTGATCTATCATTTTCAAAAAGCAGGCTCAAAACAACAATGCTCACCAAGGCCACCCGTCTCCCCCCACCGTCAGTTCGACCCAGCACCACTATGGGACCATCAACTCTCCCATAAAAGTGCCTCAAGTGAGCTCCAGTACCGGTGGACCTGATAGCACATTCACAGTCCCTGATGATGTGGGCATGGGCTTTGAGGGTGGAGTTCGCGTACTACAGAGCCTTGGAAACTGGTGAGTGGTGTTTAGCATCCTTATGAATGGTGATTTCGGGAAACAAAATATAATGTGCCCCATTGATTTATATCAATGGGGCACATTATATTTTGTTTCCCATAAAAATCTCATATAAATCTTATGATTTATCCGAATTTAATTAGTGACAGGACCATAACCCCAGGTGTCAGCTAGCAGAAAGCAAAGAGTCAGCTAACAATAAACATTAACCCTCTTATACATAATCTAACTGTAAGACCGAGACAGAACCTGTGACACGACAAGCAAGCAACCATCGTTAGCACTGCCCTAAATAGTAATCTTCTTCCTATATCCAGGTCTCCTGAAGTAACAAACAACATACCGCGCCCTAACTTGATACCTTTCACGGAGCCATACGCGGAAGGCGGCTCCATGCACCCTGGGACCCGACTCAAGGCATTACAAGGGACTACGATAAGGAAACATCCCGCTATCAAACCTACTAGCTCCACTAACGAAGGTAATCCTTTGACCAAAATTCTTAGCCTGGAAATTTGCGATTTATCGAAGCTAGTTTCAATAAGTGTGAAACTTCAGAGATATCAAAACTGCTGTCAACATTTTAATCTTCACAAAGTACACTTATGTATTCTCGCGAAAAATAACTAGGAAACATTTCATGGAAACCTTATACAAAACATTTTTTTACTAGAGTCTCTCACTTTCAGGAAGCAAAGCTTTTGAATGTACGGTCTGCGGAAAAGGATTGGCGCGCAAGGACAAGCTCACAATCCACATGCGGATACACACAGGTAATTCACTTGATCTTTTTTCTAAAGATACTTACTGCCATAATAAGCAACCTCCCGTTACCTTCCACTTCTCCAGTCTATTCTATCTCCTCCGAGGCTGTCCTATAATCCGAGAGCCGAGGGCTAGTGTATACGACGTAATAAAGTTCGTCACAAGATCGTTCGGTCTAGAAATCTATGAGGGAGGCATATGCTCAAAAGTAAAAGTCTAACGGCTGAAATGAAGGTGACAGTATAACTACATTTAGTATTACATGATAGTATTACTGAATTCTCAAACAAAAACACTATTATTATTCTGTTGTAATTTTATTGAGAAGCCCCCAGGTGTTCAGAATTAGGTCTATTATTTCCAAGATGCTGCGCTCCGTTACTTATTCCCGAACTTCAAGCTTGTATTTCCAAGATTCTAATTATTTTTTTATTTATTTCCAGGCGAGAAACCGTACGTCTGTGAAGTATGTAACAAAGCGTTTGCGCGTCGCGATAAACTTGTACTGCACATGAACAAACTGAAACACATAACACCTTCGAATATCGCACCCCTAGGTAAACGGACCATTTCGATACCTCGTAAGTATATAAGGGTTTGGTCATCTGAAGTTCATCAGTACTTCCAAGGCATGGCTTTTATAAACAGTATTTGGTAGCACTGTAGCAGCCAGTGTTAAAATATGGTCTCAGTAAAGGGAGGCAGGGTAGACAATTGCAATTCAGCAAAAATTTTTTTTAGAGATTTTACTCATTAGCTACAAATAAGTAAACATTTTACGTTGA
The DNA here is from genome assembly GCA_947579855.1 of Anticlea derivata. Taxonomy (NCBI): domain Eukaryota; kingdom Metazoa; phylum Arthropoda; class Insecta; order Lepidoptera; family Geometridae; genus Anticlea; species Anticlea derivata. The sequence continues at coordinate 3,804,179 of OX388266.1, forward strand.
AATCCGAGTTCAAATGGTGTGCGAAATGTATTTCAAAATGATCCTAACGTCTACTTAATAAAGTCAATTTTGAGTTTGACTTTTATGATCTTGCGATATCGTTGGGCTATATCGCACGCCCTCAAATGTCAACAATAACCTTTCCGACATCTAAAAGGCACATGAATAAAACTATAGAGGTGACTTACTTTCCTTTGGCACATGACTGTGAGTTTTGCATACCCTATTTATCACTCTTCTCCATCTTTCCAGCCTTGAAACTAGATGACGTGAAGCCCCAACTGACCAAGCAGGAAGACACAAAGCCGTCGCAAGCGGAGATCGCGGCCGTGGCCCAGCAGCATCACCAGCCAATCCAGGTCTGCCAGGTACCGGGCCACAACTTCACGGTAAATCCTGTTCAACGCATGGTTCCTAGAGTCATCTCATTCAGCATGGTTGTTTTCTCAATGTCTACCATTTGTAGTCTTTGATTTATTTTCTAAAGTAGATACATTTTATTTTTATAAGGTATAACTTGCATTGGACATTAGACCTGTGGAAGTAGTGCCTCCTAAATTAATTTCTTGGGATTCTTTACGGCTATAACATAGGTGGTTTTCGGCGTGTACAGGCAAGTTTTGTCACCTTATCGACATAGATATATATAACACCATATTTCAAGCGTTTTCAGCACTTCTTTAGCCCGCTGTGTCATCGTCAATGTCTCGGCGCGGCGCGTTCTACGCCTACTATGCCTACCCGTTAGCAGAATTCTTCTAATAACCATTCTTTAATCTAGCAACTCCAACGAGCTTCTACACGCCGACAATACACCTTTAAAATGACACTTGGCGTTTTTATTTCACAAAGTCTAGTTCATAATCCATTTTTTTAAAGTCTCTTGAGCAATGCGTTGTAAGAGACAGAAATGTTTACGGTCAATAATCCGAATTTCCTTTCCATTTGGCGTTCTATAAGTTTTCAATGTTGTGCGTTATAAGGAGTAGACGTTTCTGTTTCTGATTAGAATAAGGTTTTGAGTTTTGTACTTAGTTGATTCAATTACCTATTTTCACCTCAATATTAGCATTTTAAGACGGTTTTAACTGTCTGTAAATCTTTATTATTTTATACAACATAAAATCAACTGTACAGTATTAAATCTTCTATGTTTGGCGTGCGACCTTATAGTCCGTCCGGGAAAGCACCGTTATTAAAAATGCTGCCACTAAGCAGCAATGTTTGCATTGATAGCCGAGCCTGGTTAGTTAGTGCAAGCGTTTATAGGATACGGTAATAACTTACCAACAGGTGGGCTGTATGATTGTTAATATATAAGTAAATGAACATTCCAGAACTCAAACCTAGTCCACACTAGCGCCGCCACGGCCGTCGCGGCCGCCACCGCTGGCATGGTGGTGTCATGGTCGTGCGAGCTGTGCGGGCGGCTGTTCGCGACGCGGGACGAATGGAGCGCCCACGCCAAATCACATCTGCCGGATAATAAACTATTGCAGGATAAGATGCAGCAAGCTACGCAGCAGCACCAGGTTTGTTAACAACTGAAATGCAAATTTTGAAGTTCTGATATCATATACAGAATGATAAATGCAGAAGGGTTAGCGTAATTGGTTCGTAAGAACCATTTCGTCAATTTTAGAGTAGATAAATAGAGCATTCAATGATTTAAAAAAAATGGCTCACATAGTTTCAGACTATCTCATAAGACCCCCAACATAAATAGATGGGGCTTTTACTGCGCAGTTTATGGCCTAGCTAGAAGGAACGATATTTTTTCAAATACTAAAATTAAATCAATTATGTGAATAAATTTCTAAAACGATCATTAAAAAATTACCAAGCCTTGGTTTTTTGCCTGCATAGAAGATACAGGCACTAAATCACGGCTTTGTTGCGGCGAAACTATATCATCAGCAATCACCATTATCATTTTTACAGCAACAAGAAAAAGTGCACCTGTCAAACCAAGAGAAGCTCCAACTGCTGCACCACCACAACCAAAACCAGCAGATCCTGAACGGGCACATAGCCACCACCTCCTCCGTGTCCTCGGCCACCGTCGTGAACGAGAGCGGCGGGGGGTACTTCACGCACGGCCACAACCACTACACGCAAGAACGCCAGCTCACGCACCCCCACCACCTGTGCCTCATGTGCAGGCAGGAGTTCACCAGCAAAGCGGAGTTCATGTTCCACGTGCGCGGACACTTCGAGGGCAAAGTGAGTGATATCGCGACGGCGGATGTGTTGGCGCGATCGCTTGTGGATACTTCCGGTTTGTGCACCTGAGCCGAGTCAAAGCCCAATGCGTTTCAAGCGGATGAGGGCTTCTTTCAAGACGAAAACATGATGAAATTCTGAAGTTTAAAGTGATAAGTAGTTTTAGTAGTTGGTCGTTATCTGACGTTTTGAAAGTGTGGTGATGAAATCAAGCCTGACCAGAAATCTTTATCCAATATATAATCGTGCAAAATTATGAAAATATAATTATTTTTGATACCTATTAGGTAAATATATTCTTGATTTTTGTTCGGAAAAAATGCTTGATTTGTTTGGAATGCATTTTATACATTTGTAATTTTTATTGAACATCGAATTGTAGGCCAAGGGCCTTCCATGACAGTTTACACGAATTTGAACCATAAATCTTTGAGAATGTCAACTTTAGTCACCATCTAAACAAAAACGCAAAGTTGATGATTCGCCGAGGCAATTCTTTAAATTATCTTTTTATATGAATAAAGACACACTTAAGTGTTTGTAACTGCTTACCACGTACAAATGATGTATGATCTACAAATATGTTCCGGGTCTGGGTGTTGTGGTACCATGGTACTCGTAGTTTCTGATACCCACGACACGGGGAATCCTAGTGTGGGGTCAGGACTATGTATGTGATTGTTGGGTGTTTTTTTTACCTATGTGTAGTCTCTCTTCCAACTCATTCACATACACTTTACTTGCAAAACTGTTACAGTTAGAAAAATACAGAGCTCAAAATAATCTAGATCACATAAATAAAATTACCTATAATGATGGCACTTCTATAGCACGCCATAAAACTCGCTACTCTTTTATTTTTCAAAACTTAACCAAACCCGATATATTAACTAGTCTAAATACGAGATAACCGAAACGGTAGGTAGCTGGTAAGTAGGATAGTACACAAGTTTATAAGAATCCAATATTTCTCGCTTTACTTAATTATATAGGTACATTTAATTAAGGATAGAGTTACTGTAAATATGGTAAAGATGAGTGCATCTAGTCATTGTTAGTAATAATGGTATTATGTACCTACATAGTCTAGTCGTGGCTCTTGTCATTATTTTTAATTTAGTATTATGCGCGCCGGACACGGAGGCCTGTGGCCCAAGCACGATTAATTCACGCTATACCATAGTTGGTAGTCCGCGTTGTGAACTGAGTTGTCGGGCCTTATATCATTGTAGCCGTGGTGGCCCCGGCTGAAGAATAGGCCCTACCTATCTGCGGATGTCGTAAGAGGCGACTAAGGGAAAAAAGCTAGGGGATGGGCAGCAGCGTCCCTTATTTTACAACGATAGCTCTAACTGCACTCGCCAACCCGCATGCCCAGCGTGGTGAGTATGGGTAAATCCCCCCACATGATAAGGAATTTGCTCTGTATGTGGGGGAGGCCATGTTCAGCAGTGGACGTCGAACGGCTGAAATGATGATGATGATATCATTGTAATCAGTTTATATCGCTCGCACTCATTGGGCCTATGGAGCGTCATAATTATGTGTTGTTCATTTGCCAGCTAGAGCGTTGCACATCGCTATGATATTGGTAATTGATTAATTGACATTTACTTCGTCCTTGATATAATTATCGTAAGTGTAACGCAATTATTGTGAATTGTTTGTGCTTGGGACACGGTTTGCGGGACAGTTCAGCGAGAGCACATTAAGCCAGCAGCGGCTCGTGGACACGCATAACTCTCTTCGAATTCATTCATTTCGTACACGAGGCCAGTGAAAGGCCAGTGAGTGACTGAACTATCAACTCTACTAACGCGCGAACTGGCCTCGTATTCAGTGAGCATCATTTGTGTCATTTGTTTGTTTGTCAAAAAATGCACAAGTACTATTGGAAAAACGTCACAGCTTTTTCCTGCTGCGTTCTTTTTATAAATACTTCTGGGGTAGCGGAAATGTACCTTTCGGCTAGACATATCCTCTTATTCAGGATCATTCACTACCTTTATCGACTCGATTACACTCACCATGACCTTTTCTAACAGTTAACAAAAGAAAGAGGAGAACATACTTGTATCGAGCTGATAAAGTGAGTGATTATGAATTCGGGGGCCAATGTACATTTAAAAAAAAAACAGTAGTAGGTGCGTGTAAAATTTAGGAGCTAGGTATTATTCAAATTATATTAAGTACTTAATTGCGTAAACACAAGCAGCCAAAGGCGAGAACTGTCACTAAAATTATTCATGGAATGAAATTCCAAATCATAAATTATCTTCGTAAACTATTTTAATAACTCAAAAGCTTAGCTTGAATGCTGAAATTATTATGAAGATTTTCTTTCTATGTTTTTATTTGTTTTGAAATAAACAGAATGAATACATAGGTAGGACCTATATGATGATAAATTCAGACAACAATACAATGGTCAAAAAAAATTGCGAATTAATTAGTAGCGAACTCATCTGATAATAAATCATTCGTCTCTAAATTCTACAGTGGAATAATTATGATGATGAATTTACATGAATTCGCTATATTACTTCATAATTTTTAAAAGATAGTTGAAAGTTATATATATTTTAAACAAAATTTTTGGTCCTAACTTACCTACTACAAAATCTTTTATCTTCCTTTGAATAATTACCTATTTTGGTGTGATTAGTTAGAATCTAGATGGCATGGGAGAGGTATGAATTAGAATATTTTTTCTATGCTCAACATAATGCCTCTCAAACTAATTTAAACATTATTTTGCATCAATAACTTTTTAAATTTACTCTTACGACGGTTAAAAATACAAGCATTAGCAATGATCTCTTTATTGACACGATATTCTACTAAAATAGCCTTCATGAAATTAATCTAATTACCTGCTTAGAGCGTTTTCGAGCATCGAAGAAATATTTGGATTTATTATTAGTTGTAAGGTCTAGTGAGAGGTCTACATTTACATCTACATTGAAAAGACTGGCCAATTGGTTTACCTATATTTGTACAGACCTTTTTAATGGTTAGACTTTTATGGAAGGTACTAGCTGCCTGCCCGCTACTTTGTCCGCGTTTTCAATAATGTTTCTACCTTGACTCTTGTCACTTGTTACGTGTGTACGGATGCCTCAAGGCGCGATCCCTATTCGCACTCGTCCGTCTTTATTACAAAATGGATTTTTTTCTCTTAAAAATGAACTCCCAATCCTCGTTAAATACTATTAATTATTCTGTGATAGAACCTTGATGTTGAAGTTCACGTCCGTTTAATAATTGGTTATGCCTAAAAAGAGTTAAAAAACGCAAGGTGGGGGTTGGATTCCCACTGCGGGACAAATGTTTGTATGATCTGCGAATATTTGTTACGGGTCTGGGTGTTCTGGTACCATGGTACTCGTAGTTTCTGATACCCGAGACCCAGGGAACCTTAGTATAGGGTCAGAACTATGGTTTTGACTGTTGGGTGTTATTATTATTATTGTTTTTTGGAAGTAGAATAATGTAGGCCTCTCACTGAATGTGTTGTCTTCGACAAAACAGAGCACGATGGAAGTTACAAATTCGAGTAGGTATTATGATTGTACATAAATTGTGGCGATTTGATGGTTATAAATAGGTGGGGACGTTTCTGCAATATAAATAGATTATTTTGAATGATATGGGATTGTATAGTTGAATTGAAGTGGTATGTTATAATAAGTATACCTATGAATCTGTAAAGATATTTAGGAGAAAAAATATTGTACGAGTAGGTATTATCTGGAAAAAATTAAATTGCAGGGTGAAAAAGATTAGAAACTAAAAGGAATTTAAAATTAAATGCCTGATTTCAAGTTTAAATTCACTGTGGTATAAAGTGCGGAATTTTTTATAATGCTCTGAATAAATTGTTGGTTATTTTGTTTACGACATTCAATTATAGTAGCGCGTTGATGTCTTTTGCTTGAGAAATTAAAAACGAAAAAAGACAAACATGTCTTTCTTTTCATAGTCTTTCAATTTTCAATTACATTGATAAGTTCAAAGATAAAGATTTGTAAGATATCCCAAAAATAATCAACTTGAACCCGCAGTAACGGGAATTCGCTGACCACTGAGCCTGAGCGTAACGAATGCTTAGGATGTCATAAAATCTTAGTATTCTCTTTGTGTTAATACTTGAAACAATCATTATTTCAATTATTTCCAGAAAACATTACTGACTGATTGATATAACTCGCTCTAAGATGAATAAACTGATTGTTGTATTAATTGTTATTTGTAAAATATACTCACATAAACTAAGTCCGTGTATCTGAGCTATTTGCGATCAGACCTATGGTTTATCGTGGAAAAAATATGGTAAGCAAATATTTTATATCTGACTACATCGACATCGAATACAATAAATATATGTTATTATAACCTAAAGTGTAATGAATGGTGTAAATTGAAACGAAATCGGCTTTCAAATGATCTCCAAATCTAGTCTATAGGATAAGAAAGTATAATGCTAGATTGCTAGCTATTATATAAACCTGTCTGCTAAAAGTTAGGTAAATTGTATATAATGTAAGTATTTTTTATAAATACATTAGCATAACGACCTAAGTCCTAAGCTATGCTTTTTATGATATTAGCTATTTACGAGGTTGTGCGCAGGAACTCTAGTATTCTACGCTCGCAAACCCGCATGCCCAGCGTGGCGAGTATGGGCAAATCCCCCCAAATGATTGTCGCGCTGGAAATCTACGAGGGCTGCCTACGTTCTGTACCTAGTGGCCGTCCTACGGCTGAAATGATGATGATTCTATGCCTGATTTGTGTCGCAGGCCTCACAATATCAGTCGCTCTGAAAATCTATGGGGAGGCCTATGTTCAGATAAAGTGGACGAGTACGGCTGAAACGATGATAATGATAAAACTTGCGTAACTGACTGACCCATAGACAATCAATGCATAGCCTAAGCTCCAACATATTGGCACAGCCTTAGAGACCCTAAATACAATTCATGATCTGATATTCCAAAGAATTTCTAAACACAAACCCCTATAGGACTAAATGAATTCACCTACCTACGTAGTATAGGGGAAGAAACACTTTGCGACAAAGGCAAGGGGGCGAAAGATTTACTCTCTTATTCGTAATTATTAATCTCTCACTAACTTTATCGGTTCGGTAAAGTTATTAAGTGTCGGCTGTCCATTCTAAAATTGCACTAAAGAGAGGGTGACATAATTTTATCGAGCCGATAAAGTTAGTGATTGATTATGAATAAGGGGATTATTTAGTAGTTTTGTTTCCCGTTCACGTTGAAATAATTATATTACAACTTTCTGGCAGATAATCCATTAATTAGATTTTTGTGAGCAAAATGCGCTATTATTTCTGCGCTATAAAAAGATTATTTGCATGTTAAATAATTGTTTGCAATTTGAGTTTGTAATATAATTAAATTAGTATGATATGAGCAATAAATACCTACTGGTTCGCATATCGTAATATAAGAAATTGTAAATATGAAAAAGATTGTATAGTACCTAAATTAGCAAGGGTTTGTGTATTAAAAGATGAAAACCTAACACATTATTTTAATTCAGTACGTATACCTACCATGTACCAACCATGTACGTCTAGGTACAAGGTAAGCCCCTTTTCGGGATATTGATAAGAATGAACTAAATTGTGCCAACGAGCAACCAAAATTGCAAAAATTCTAAACAAATTGCATAAATATAGCAAAATTGACAGATTTTTCATAATTTAAAAACATTCGATTGAATAACGCAATCGTGAGTATTATATTAAAAAAACCTGTCTATTATTCGAATCAATGTGGATTTATCACACATTCGAATATTCAATGGAAAGTCCTACTCCTCCAATCACTATGATGCTGGCTGATATTTTTTATTTTTTATCTAATAAGTTTTCAATACATTCAGATAGGTTGCATTCTTTTGTAGACAGTGACTTAAAAAAACATTGTTATAGACTCTAATTGTCAACTGCAAAATGTCAGAGATACAATTATATATTTTGGAAGGCTATGACGGGTTTATACGTTTAGAAAATTTTTAGTTATTTTATTTATCAAAATTATGTGTTGATGTGCTCTTTTAATTTATAAACTCCTACTTCGTGCTTTTCTTAATCAGGTAAGCATTTGCATACAATACCTACATATCTTGGCTTTTCAGGAAAATGGATTTTTGAAAATACTCTTATAGTATTTTACACTCACGCCTCGTATCGTGTATCGCTCCGCACTTCGCGTGATCGATGGTAAATGAGCTTCCTGTTTACACTTTCGTGGTGAGTTCAACACCACGCTCGCGTTTGACGCGAGGTCCTTTGACTCGTGAGTCGTGATTAAAAAACCGCGAGCGACGAGACGAGATGTGAGGCGAGCCGCAAGCGTCTGTTCCCACTCCTGCCTCGTAGCTCGCCTATCAGCTCGTCTCGGGACTCGCACGCGAGTGTAAATGGGCTATTAAAGGTAGTAGCTCACTCGACACCGGTCCCGTCTATAATCTTTGCACACAAAACCCGCACGGCTAGTGCACTGTTGGGTCTTATCTTATCTTGTCACTGTAAATTGTATCTACAGTGCACTACTTTTTGTATGTTTATTATTTTGCTGTGCTAGAGTGGTTTTGTGTGAGCTACCCTCAGATTGAAGAACAAACTAGAAATGACGTTCGATGAAATTTGTACGAGCTAATGTGTCGCTAAAAAGCATTGCGAATCTCCCGTGCGCATCTTTTAAATGTTGCAAGTTGGGAAACGGTTTACCAATTTTGGGGTAATGTTTGTATGTTGGGTATACGTTGGGTACCCGATTACTAATACGGATTAATAAATTTTAGGCAATAAACCACTGCGGTGCATAACAAACGTGTGTTACATGCAGCGCACTTAGTTTCGCAGTCTAACAACCTTTCTTTACAGCGAAAACCGCAGTCAATTGCGTCCTATATATCTCCAATAATTATACGCATTATCACATTAATCAATTATTTGAGAAAACTAAATAAGACTTAAAAACGGACGCATGAAATAATGACGACATGTATGGATCGACTGAGATGGAGGACGGGATTGCAAGGTGGCAACATTTTTTTTTCAGTGTATGAAATTATAATTTATTAAATAATTAGTGATAAAGAACCTTAAATGTGCTACTTAGAAATGAAATGTGATCCCATCTTTATTCTTAACACGCCCAGTTTAATTTTATCATGTTGGAACAGCACACGATGGCATATTTTTATTTTTTTGGTGACTCCGGATGATTCGGCGTCCGTCGACTGACTGACACAAACTACTTTGCTTTCTTAGCGATAAGACCGCCCATTGTACGTATAAATTTATTTAGTCTATAATCAATTGTAATTAGTTATTAAGGTGCGTGTACAATAAAGAATTTTCATTCATTCATTCATACTCCCAATGAGAGTAGTTTTAGTGGTGACAAGTTTCACGCGTGCTTTCCTTTCTGGTTTGTTCTGTGTTCGATGGTCCTTAAGTCCAACCTATAGGTATAGATAATTAAATTATCTCCAAATTATGATTTTTATTATTTAGTTTATTTTTTTTAAAACAATTTTTTTCAGTTTGTTTTTGTTACCAACAATGGAAACCGCTAGTTTACGTATAAAATTCACCCCACTTTTAAATAATGCACTCAAAAACGGATCAACGTGCTGTCTCGAAATAATCCCGGAAGTCTCATGTGTTCAGAACTTGGACAGAATATCATGGAAGCAGGAAAAGGATTTGATAGAATACACAATTCCGATGACTTATAAGATAATACTGAAAAAACGGGAAAACCTAATGAAAGAAAATGATGATTTGCCGGTTGATGTACTTGAACTGGGTAAAACATATCACTCGTGTGTCGATTTGCTACCTTCATCATCAATGACTTCTTTTGATTTTGCTTCCGGAGACGTTAAAAGAATAATAAGCGATACCTACATGTTGGGCAAGATCTCAGCCAAATTCAACGATGATAAACGTATAACAAATAATCCTGTAAATTGTATAAAAGAACATGTGAATGAACTCCAAACGTATGTCTGTCCTAAGGAGCCGACTGTTCTAAAGCATATAGTCCATGAACAAACAGTTCTTGTTGATGATGGCAGAGCAGATAATAAAAACGATAATGGTAATAGTTTATCTATTCGTGATTTAGATTTCTTTGTCGTGATGGTATATCTAGGGATTTTGACATTTTTGCGTTTATTTTTATTGTTTTAGAAATCCCGAGACACCTTTTGAGTGATTCTTACAAATCACAACTTGTTGATAAATTCTCCTTAGACAAAATAACAAATACGGAAAAAGCACTCTGTAAGGTCACTGAAACTCAATCTTTCGAGACAACAACTGAAATATCCACAAGAAGTAGAGATGATTCGAAACGAAAGCTGAGTCTTTCACCAATATGTTCCATTAATACCGATGAGAATCCATTTCCTGATACTGCTGAAGAGATACCATTGAATTTAGTAGTCGATCGTATATTTCAATATGAGACAAACGATTTCAGCGAAAACTTTGCATATAATTTACCAAGCAGGAATGAAAAACACTTTCATATTAAAACTGTGAATGATTATGTCAAAGAATCTGTAGACAATTTTTATAAATGTCACAAAAGAGAACTACCAGAAGCAAGAGTAGAGAAGTTTATAAAAAAAATGGAAACAGAAATAATGCCACTAAAATCGATGCTCAATGATATACTTAAGAAATGCTCATCATTAGGCTTGTATAAAAAAGATATCGCACGGAACTTAATTTTGTACAAAACTATCTCCAGTTATAAGAACCAAGTTGAGAAGTATGCTAAGACAGAAAACCAGATTAAATCTAACCGTGTGGTTTATTCAATTGTGTTTGAAGGGTGAAACTGTTAAGTGTATGAAAATAAATTAGTTCATGTTTTGTTTCGATATTTATTAGTTTTTATTAATTAAACAGTTTTATTAAACATACTATATACATACTATAAAATATAAAACCAAATAATTACAAAATAAAATAGAAACTAATGAAACAAATAATTTTGGTCATGCGGCAAGGTGCCAAGAGCGCTGGCTGCATTCCCGCGTTGAATTGCCAAATAAATTCTTTGTGCAAGAAATGAGCCAGTTCTCTTATCACCGGCAGCGTCGACCAAAGTTGGTATAATTTTTTTGAAGAGCTTTCTGGTACCTGGGCCCCATGGTCCAAAGGTTTCTACACCAAGCGGCGTAAATATGTAGTCACTGGAGAGGACTGAATATTTTCGCCGCTTGGCGTTCTCAGCTGCTTCCCCTGCAGCGCCCGCCTTTTGCGATGTCCCACTCAGGTGAGAGGGGGCCAACGTGTCTACACACGTGGCAATATTATTTAATAGATTTCAGGGTTATGGACAATGACTCTGTTGTGGAGCAAATCGTTAGAAGCCTATCTTTCGAAGTAGAAGCTGTACCTCAAGATAATTTTCTCCAACTTACGACCATAACAAAATCAGCTCCACTTAACGTGAAAATTAGGGTCAGGAAAAAAGAAGAAGCTCCTTTTAAACATGGCGTTTTATCATTGCCTAAACCTGACCGGCCAAATAGTATCCCAGAAAGAGTTCGGCTTGTCAGTAGCGACCAGACTATTATGTCTTTCAATGTTGTCATGGAAGCAGATTTTCAAAAACCTACAAAAAAACCTCGCAAAAATATTTTGGGCATTTTTAAGCCAAGTGAGTATTTCATCTTTTCAATATAAGTACCTATATGTGTATATTAGACAATTTTAATTTCATATTATAGATTAATAGCTGGTAGGGTTTGAACTTTAATTTTCTGTACACGTTTAAAGCTATGTGCTTGGGAGCCGAACCAGATGAAGACGAATATGTCTATTTGCCCAGTAAAACATATAAAGCGGAAATTAACAAAGAAGGTACAAGTAAATCGGAAGGGACTTTGTCAAAATTTACTTTGGCGGAAAACGTGGACAATGACGAGACATCATCGCCTTTACCTATAAGAAATAAGGATATTTTTGGAAAGTGTAAACCAGGTAAAAAATAGGGAGCTTTATACTATAAGCGTGATTCATTCTTGATAAATAACCGTGGAATATCTTTTATTTTGAAGGTGGCTGTTTGGATCCGCCATTTGGCGAAGATAGACACCCATATTCTCCTGTAAAAAATATTGAACAAACCATAACTTCTGAACGTTCTGCAAAAGGCACTGAACGTAATACCGAACCAACTACTGAAAATAAAGGCAGATCGAGCTCAATTTTCAACAACAAGTTATTTAATTGGAAAAGAAAAAGTTCTAACGGCGGAGCACTAGATAACAATGTAATAAAAAATGAAAATAAAACTGAATCTGTTTTAGATTTGTACCAGGCGGGATCTTTGCAAACTTCTACAACTTATTCTAACTCCATTATGACTTATCCACCTACGTTAACTTCTAGTGAACAACTTCGAATAAAAGAAGAGAAACAACGTGGTAGTCCAATTTACAATAACCCATCAAAAAATTCCTTTTTCGTACACTCGGGAAGTTATTTTATAGTACCAAAGAAGGCGAAAAACGTGTTTGATAAAAATAGCATCGTGAAAAAAGAAAATAATGATGATATCAGCGATTTAGTGGACCCAATTCATAAAATACATGAAGATAGAAGTAATATTTCTAGACTTGATGTCGAGGACTTAGATGATGATAATCACGGCCTAAAAACAAAAGAGTCAGTTACAGATGTTAGAGGTAAAGAAGAATATGTAATAAAATCCCCAGATTCGAAAAATAGGAATGATTTAAATCAAGCCCTGAATGACGATATTACTTCTTATATTCCGTTCATATGTACAGAACGAATTGGATCGAAAACCATTTTATTAGAAAATGAAGGTCTAAAGGAACGACAAAGACACGATGTTTTGGTTACTCGAGACCCGAAATTTGCCTCTTATGCTGTTTCAGATAAACAAAAACAAATTGATAAAAGTAATTCTGATGAAATGGGAGAATACCAATCAGAATACAGAAAACCTGACGATTCACTAAAACTTGAAAACATAAGGATGAAAATGGATGCAACTAAAGGAGATGAAATTCTATCGACGGAAAGAGCAGCAGATAATCAGAAATCAGTATTTCTGAATAAGCCAGGTTTTGAAACATACGATGAAACTGAAAACATACCACAGGAACAAATCGCAGATGAAAATAAATCCATTGATAAAAGCGCAATTACTATTAATGTGGAACACGAAATGTCTGTTTTCGATATCACTGGTTCATTTGAGAAGAACCGAGATATAAAACCCACTTTGGAAAATGAGAGGAAAATTTCTGCTGAAAATTTTGGAGATGAAGGGTTTAAAAAAGTACCAGCACCAATAGAAAGAGATACACCATTAGAAATAATTCTCATTGAAGGCGATGATTTGCAACAAATATGGAAAAATAAAGCCCATCCAATGACATCCGACTTTCAATTTCAAACAGAGAAAAAATCAAGAAAACAAATTGATCCATGTAATGAAAATATGGACACATTAGACGAACTCAGTGGGAAAGAAACCTTTGATCAAATTTCGAACATTGCGTTAAATGATAAAAATTTGGAAAATCGGCATGATTTGATGGCAGCAGAAGTCAAGGAAAGTTTCTTGACTATTATACCAAATGAACACGAAAAAGAAACACAGAACGAAAGTAGCATAGTGAATAATTTGGATTCGCAAACCAACTCAGACAATGTTCAAGAAAATATAGACCAAAACGGTTCTTTCGAAGATAATACCCTCACAACGCTTGATCAAACTGAAAGTGTTGTGAGCCAAACATTACCAGTAATCTCTTTCCATAGACAAGCATCAACCGAGCACGACAGAGAAACACATAACGAAGGTAACGATGTGAATAATTTAGATTCACAAACTAAATCAGATTTTCTTCAAGAAAATATAGACCAAAACGGTTCATTGGAAGGTATTACCCCTACAACGATTGATCAAACTAATAGTGTTGTGAGCCAAACATTACCAGAAATTTATTTCCAAGGACAACCATCAACTGAGCACGACACAGAAACACAGAACGAAAGTAACGTAGTGAATAATTTGGATTCACAAACCAAAGTAAATATTCTTCCAGAGAATATAGACCACAACGCTTCATTCCAAGTTAATACCCCTATAACGCTTGATCAAAGTGATAGAGTTGTGAGCCAAAAATTACCAGATATTTATTTCCAAAGACAAGCATCAATCACTTCAAATGAGGCTGAATCTAAAAAAAACAAAAACAGTGAGGACTTATCACAATATGAAAGACCTGTAGAGGACACTACTGGACTAACTCAATCAAAAACATATTCTCTAAATGCATTTAAAGAAACTGGACAAAGGTCAACAAGTGTCAATAAAAATTATGAGGAGCCTTCAATATTTAAAGCCAGTGGAAACACAATAGAAATAATGGACACACTGAATTACGATGATGATACAAAGGAAAACATATATAACACAGAATACAAAAAAGATGGCGACACAAATAGTGATCAAGACTCAATAAATTATGTGAAGTTAACTGATGTTGACACTGAAGTAAACTCAAACAAAAATATACATCAGGCGCAAGTAGTAGTAGACAATAGAGAAACGGCCAAGCAAATAGCAGACCAAAATAAAGTTAATGATTTACAATCTAAAAAGTTAATGTTTGATGATTTCATAAAGAGGGACAAATATAAAACTGAGGATGCTTCTGATATTAGTGGTTTAAATAGCACATTTTCAGATGAAAACCGAAGAAGTCGAACTCAAAAATCAGAAATAACATCGAAAAATATAGTTCGACCTATTATAATTAATGTCGCCATACAAAGTTATGTTGACGACAACAACCAGGTGATAATCAAGAGTTTTGATGCAGACAGTTTACCAAAGCGATATCCACGTGACACTGTGAAAATAACAAAACGTTATTTAGGAATTGATGAAAAAATTCAAATACCAATTGATGCTGATAATGATTTATACGTTCAAATTAAAAACAACACGCTAAGGGATATCAATCGAGTGAATGGCCATAATATGGATAATGGTATTTACATTTTATTGAACCTAGGCAATCGTATAAATGTTTTTAATCGAGAATTCTTAAGACCACGTGCAAGCCCGTGGTCACTTCGGAAATACTCACTACTGCAAAATGTGGGCATGTGTCAAATGTTTGGACATACTTCTGATTACCCCCTTAGGATCTGATCACCTGGATCTGAGAGGATGTTTACCATTCTTGGGGATAAAAGTCGCCTATTTATTTATGTGGAGGTCTATGTTCAGTGAAATTCTTACGAATGAAATGATGGTGATTATCATCATGAAATGATGGTGATTATCATCATGAAATGAAATCACTGTTTACGCGATTTTTTCCAGACAAAATTGATAAAACCGTTACTGGCATCAAATTCGATAGCGGATTGGATCATATGAAACGTAACGTCAATATCACCGAAGATATACGAAGAATGTTAGAAGCAGTCTACGAAAAGGAATTACTACCGCTACGGAACACCATTTCAGAGCTGAAAGACAATATGAAGATGTTGTCGGCGCAACATATGATGATAAAGGGCCACATGTTTGTGAAAAAGCCAAGGACTACCAAAATAGTGCCACTTTATAGGAGATGCACGTGCATGAGAAAGTAGGTGGTAAGTTTTCCACAGTTACAAACAACCTTTTTTGTTTTATTTCTTTTTATTAACAGAATAAGCCCTTTTAGGATACTATACTAGTTATGGAACACTATACTGTTATATCTTGTTTTCGAATTAAAAATATGACCAGGTACTAGGAAGAGAAGGCGAAACAAAAACAGGTTAAAACCAACCAAACCATTCTAAAAATAGCCAACGATTTTATATTATCTTCATAAAACATAGTGTAAATTGTATTCGACATTGGTATACCTCAGGGATCTATGATAGGTCTTATTCGTTGCTTAGCTAAACTTTAATCTAATCACTTATATAAGTATAGCGGCGATTGTCTTGCAACCTTTCACATATGGAAGGGCATGTGCCAAATTTTGGGACATGCCTCTGACTTAGATATCTTCAAGGATATGATTGCATGGATATCTGATTCCTGGGGATAAAAGTTATTTTTAATTTTGAGATAGGTAAAAATTTAGGTGTAGGTATAAATGTTTTATAAAGAAATAACACCGTGCAAAGTTAATGTAATGTTTGTTATTAACACGTTATCGCGATAATATACGATCGTGAATGAGTTCCGTGTGTGTAGACAAATATTCTGCAAGAAGATTAGCAGGAGATAAACTGCACAATGCATAATTTATATTTACTAGGTCAAATCCGTATTCAAATAGACTTGTCACGCTCTCTTACAAAGAAACACAAATTAAACTCTATTAAAGTTCTAGATGAAAAAAGTCGAGTTAATCCTACTTATATTATAAATGCGAACGTTTGTGAGGATGATTGGATGTTTGTTGTTCAATCAAGTCCAAACGGCCGTACGGATTTGGATGAAATTTGGTACAAAGATAGATTATAATCTGGAATAGCATATAGGCTTTTTATGTAGGTACCACGCGAGCAAAGCTGCGGGTGGAGTTTAAAATAAAGTAAATCAAAAGTTTAACAAATAAAAACATGGGGATGGGCAAGAGCACCTGTATGAAATAACACGTCACAAAACCAGAGCTTAGTTAGTCATAGTCTTAACCCAGTTTCATAATAACAGGGATGTTTATCAGTTTTTTTAGGTCGGATATTAGCGTTTATTTTTCGATGGAAAAAATGAAATGAAAGGGTTGAAAATATCAATCATATAAATGTAAAAACTACAACTCTCTTCACAACGAAGCTTTAAATAATACAGTAAAATAAACACGGTTTTGCGTTAGTCGGGTTAGTTATAAATGTTTTGACTGGCCTCATAGCTCAGTTGGTAGTAGCTCTGCCTTCTGCGTCCCTCACTGGACAAACATTTGTGACTAACACAGATGTTTGTTCTGTGTCTGGGTGTTAAATATGTATCTATTATGTATATCAGTCTCTGCTACCCATAGTACAGGCTATGCCTAGTTTGGGATCAGTTGACCGTGCGTGATATATCCGGAATATTTATTTATTTTATACAAGAGTCAGATCGTCGAGAGCATGGCAGAGCGATTATCGAACTAATTGGTTTCTCGGAAAATGTCCTCTAAGATAAGATTTTTAATGGTAGTATAGCGTGTGTTGTAATAATATTTCGTGATCGATCACCTTTCATCGATCGCGTTTCCAATCGGACCAACATCTCACGAACCAATTATTCTATTGCAGACAATCTGTTTGTTTTTCAGCACCCCAAGGTGAAGTAAAGATGAACCAGCTAGTTGCCTATAGATCACGGGATCCGTAACGTAGGCAACAATACACTGTATCGGCTAAATAACAAAAGGTACATTTTTTCTAAAGAGTATAGTTATGATAATTTATGGCTACGTCATGTACCTACATACGAGTTTATCCAATTATTAATTATACCTACTGATAGCGTGGCATGTTTATTATTATGTGTGACTCCTGCAAAGTAATTTCAGCTTCCACTGCGTAAACACCTCATTACTTGGATTTTGGCAGAAACCCTTTTGGAACCAGTTTAAAAAACAAAGAGAACTCTACCTTTGGCGGATGTGGCTTTAAGTGAACATGGAAGTCAAAGTGGCTAACGTTGCGAGGAATGTGAACGATGAGAAATTTGCCGTGGATTTGGATCAAGCTCTAGCTGTCGCGGGTATGTCAACGTATCACTTAACACTAATATTTTAAACGTGAAAGTAACTCATGTCTGTCTTCTTGTTGATACTTTTTCGTGAAACTGGCTTAACCGATTTTCATAAGATTTTAGTAAGGAAATAGCTTGACCACTCCAAACAGGGGCTACTGATAGCGGATTATGTCGGGGCTGCTCATAGAAAGAAGAGGACGTAATTTTACACTGTGCACAAAATTATTAAGTATTTCCTTAAACTTCGTTAACTTGGTAACTTGCTTGGTAAACACAGGCCAAAAGAAATAAAATATACTTACTTATTTGTTGAATTTAAATTATTCCATTTGCATATTGTTTATACACCAAAAAGTGGGTCATTAAGTGAATTAATCATGTTTTATCAAAAGTTTTTAGAAATCGTCTAAATTACAACTGAACGTCCCTCCACTAAACGTTGGCGGGAGCGTTGACGTTACACAAGCGTAATCACAGGGGAGGTGTCTATGATTAGTGATTACGTTTGTGTTAAGTTCTCCACATAGGTACTTTACTTTTACCGCAATAATTACTTTTTCGTGTAGTGCATTATAAATGCAAGATGTGAGGATGTGAAAAGCGACTCTCACTCAGCCACAACCACTGAAATAATTGTAATGAAATTTGGTGTTTATGTAGTAGGTAATATGAATAACATTTTAAACTACTTTTTATCTAGGTTCCACGCGAGCGAAGTCTTGGGTGGAAGCTGGTACTATATTATAATTTTCTCACAGGTATCGGACGATACAACATAAAGTACTGCTTGGCTTTGGCCCTATTTCTGATCGCCGCGATCGTGGATCCGGTGGGATACTCCTTCGTGCTGCCAGCGGCTGCCTGCGACCTGGACATGAGCAACTCCATGAGAGGATTCATCGCTTCAGTGCCATATATCGGTATGTCCCTTAATGACTATACTCAACCTTTATTATTATTATTATTTAATTTTTAATGCACACAAAAAACAATGTACAAAAGGTGGGCTCAATGCCAAGGCATTATCTACCAGCCAGCCTGATTGGGTAGAAACAGGAGGTTAACCTTTATTTTAAGGTCGCTTGCTTGTCGTGTCACTGGCTATTTCTTGGTTATACTGCATTAAGGTCAGTGATCAGATTGAGGAATGGTTTTTTTTATACAACTTAGGTGGCAAACAAGCATACGGCCCTCCTGTTGGTAAGGGGTTACCGTAGCCTATGAGCGATTGCAATACCAGAGGCATCACGCACGCGTTGCCGACCCCGAACCCCCCCACCCCTAAAGAGCACTGGCAACCTTACTCACCGCAGGAAAATAACACTATTTGAAACAAATAATGTTATTTGGCTTCAGGGCACAGCGAGATTTTCTCGTTCTGAATTGGAGCAGCCCGCCTGGTGAGGTACCTCCACCTTACAGAAGATCGCAGCCAAATAACATGTGTTCCTGCGATGAGTAAGGTTGCCAGGGTCCTTAAGGGGGTAGGGGGTTCGGGGTTTTCAACGCGTGCGTGATGCCTCTGGTATTGCAAGCGCTCATAGGCTACGGTAACCGCTTACCAACAGGTGGGCCGTATGCTTGTTTGCCATCTCAGTTGTATAAAAAAAAAAACTAGCCTTATAAGTTATAAGTATACAAATCGCGTAAAGAACTCCGTCCAATCGCAGCTACAAATATAGAAGGCTATAACTAACCAGAGAGATACAATGAAATTATTGTATTTCCAGGTATCGTCCTAACATCTTACCCCTGGGGGTACTTGGTAGATACAAGGGGTCGGAAGAAGGTCGTCATCTACGCCGCTCTGGTGGCGGGAGGGCTGAGTGTCCTGTCTGCCTTCATGCCGGAACTCATCAGCTTTACTATCTGCAAGTTTCTCACTTCACTGTGGTAAGAGATTTATATGGGCATCAGAACTTACGAACAAATCAAACTTATGTTATAAATGCGAAAGTTACTCTAGCAGTGAAATTTTCTAAATCCCTTACACCGAAGCGCTTAGGTTAATACCACACAATCCATTTACACAAGTTAGGACACAATCCATTTGGTGACTGCGCGGAGCAAGGTACACCAAGAGCGCTTCAGTTCAGCTTACATCGAGAGCCAGCTAAAAAGAATCCCCTTCCTCTAATGTATTCATCTCTAATGACATAAAAGAAAGAAAATAAATTTATTCAACAGAAACAGACTAAAAATAATAATTTAAAATAGGTACATAAGTAGGTAATATAGAGTATTGTATAGTTATTAGAACATAATAAAAAATAAAAATTACAAATATGTACCTACTACCAATATAAAAGGACAAAGATAATTTGTCTGCTTGTTGAAAATGCAACAACTCAGCTTTCATGTTACATGTATCAGACGTTTCAAAGGGATCTTTGTAATTTTATTGAAATATACGCCTTTGACTTTGATCTTTTTGTAATGAAGCCATTGAACTCGACGAAGGCCTGCAAATAATTATAATACCTACCTATGCCTTAAATGCATCCACCATAACTAATACGCTTCGTCAATGAACAAAGGTGAATGAACCGAGGTCCATTCATATGCGTATTTTACAAATAATGTATATAATCAGTTGTTTGTTTCAGCATAGCATGCCCAGCAGCCGTTCCTTACACTTTCATCGGTGAAATACTGCCTCAGAAGTACAGAGACTTGACTCTCTCTGTGACTAATGCACTGCAAATTACGGGTGCCGCTTTGGTACCGTGTAAGTATGTTTTATGAAAATCATGTACCATCTCTAACATCGTTAATTGACTTCATCTTCAGATGTAGGACTGTCTTGCTGCGGACCGTAAGCAAGACTGCAAACACAACCAACAGTTTTGTTAGCCGATCTCTGGGTGGGGGGCGTCCTACGTCCTAGGTACGCTAGGTGTATATCCAAGCTGTGCCCCGCTATTTAAGAATTCTTCTTCAGATTCAAAGCGATCAGATCAAAAGTATGATTCCATACTAAGGACAGGTATGGACCTAAAGTATTTGGCAAAAGTAGCTATGATATCTCTAATCCTGCCCGTCTTCTCAGAATGCCTATGTATTATGTACTTAAGATGGCCGTCCTCTACCTCCTGTGTATATTGTTAGCCTAAGATCCAATTTTTTGACTCCTGTACATTGTCTGGCATTGCGTTACCATGTAAAGATTTGAAGAAAGGACTTTGTACAGTTCTTTGCCGATGAATAATATGTTTTTGAACCCTTTGTCGCTTTCACACATGGTTCATAGGCTGGCAATTGTTATAGAGAGTCGGTATTCTCCATAAAGGTATCCATGAAACGTTCTCGGAGTCTTTCGATATAAAACTAAGTTAAACCTTAAATCAAGCAGGGTGAAGTTTGCACTTCCTTAGCCAAACCTTTCTATATTACAGTGCTAGCCTGGGCCATACTCCCCCTCGACTTCCGAATAGACTTTGGCCTCTACTACTTCCGTCCATGGCGCCTGCTCACAGTAGCGTACGCGAGTATCTTCATCATTGCTGCGATCCTGCTATCCTTCGGGCCGGAGAGTCCTAAGTTCTTGATCTCTCAAGGGAAACATGACGAGGCTTTGAAAGTTCTGCAGGATATTTATGCGGGCAATAGCGGGAAATCAACCGAGGATTATCCAGTATGTATGTTTGTGGCAGTGGGCTGATCATATATGCCGATGGACCGACAACCGTTGGGGTAAACGAGTTCTTGAGTGGAGACCACGTCTAGGCAAACGTAGTGTGGGGTGCCCTCCGGCGATGACCTACGAAAGGCGGCGGGCAGTAGGTGGATGAGAAGGGCCGAACACCGGGCTCAGTGGCGTGTATTGGGGGAGGACTATGTCCAGAAGTGGACTAATGTGGGCTGATGATGATGATGTTTGTTAGAATTTTTTTGTGATAAGGTTTTATGTTTTGATGTTATGATGATAGATCCAGGTGTATTATCTTGCCTTTGTTGGGTAGCGGATATAAATAATAATGTTTATTAGGAGCTTATCTTTCTTGAATTAACCTGATATTTTATAAAGCGAGTCGTTTTTCTAAGATGACACTAATTCAATGAAAACTAAATTTTACAATATTGTGTCTCTATCAAAAAATAAGTATTCTTTTTTTCAGGTAAAATATCTGAAATCCGTAGACAATGGTAGACAAAATAATGGTTTCCTTAGATCGCTAAAAGTGCAAACTGTACCGCTATTGCAGGCGCCCTATCTCAAATGGCTATGTCTGAACGGATTCTTACTCTTTGGAATATATTCAGTGTAAGTAGCATTATTTGGGCCTTCTAATCGTAGAGCTAATTTATCACCATAATGCAAGATTATCATAGCTGTTATCATGATATTGCTTGAATTTTTTCCTGTCCTCTGACGGCGCGCGGTGTGGCGTACGACTGTCCGGCTCGAAGCGAGAAGTGCGGTTTCGATGCCCGCCGCGGCGTGATGAATCTTTGCATGTTCTGCAAAGATTGTGTGTCTGAGGTGTTGGTTTTGGAATGGTAGATATACCTACATAAACTCGCGATATGGAATACTATGTATTTGACTGTTGTGCGCTATTTATGTATAACTAGTGTGGCTTCGCTAGCACGTTACCCTGATAAAAAGTAGCCTATATCACTCCTCAGGGTTGAGGCTGTCCCATACCAAATTTCATCAAGATCGATTCAGCAGTTTAATCGTGGAAACGTAACCAACAGAAGAAGGGTTGTGAGTTAATTTTGAATTAAAATGTTGTCATTACATGAAATTTCCAAATACTTTTTTATGGAGAGAGGAGTTTCACTGCGTGATAAAATCCGAAATGAGGAAATACGTAGAAGAACCAAGGTCACCGACATAGCTCACAGAATAAGCAAGTTGAAGTGGCAGCCATTATAGCTCGCAGATTTGACAACCGTTAGGACTATAGTATCTCGAATGGCGAGCACAAACCGGGCGACCGCAGTGTTTGAAGACTGATGGACCCCCAAAATTGTTACAGACAACCATTTCCAGGAAAAGGATCAAGACCGTTCGTCACGGAACTTTTTGGGAAGCCTATGTCCAGCAGTGGAAATCTACAGGCTGATTATGATCATACCTTTTTTACGAAGACTTTTTCTATTTTACAGACTTAACGGACTCTACATGTGGGTGCCTGATGTTTTGAATAGGGTGATGACCGGTTCCGGGGCAGGGTTGACTGCGTGTCAAGTCATCGCCCAACGACTGAATGAAGTAAGTCGTACACTTGGGTGCAATAAAATCGCCGAGGTCGCCGATCGAGGTCAATGCTATCCTTTTATGTCCTCGAAATGCCCACAGTACGTACTTTAGACAAATACATCTTACATTTTGCAATGAAGGCTGGAATAAAAAAAAGTACCTAGCGTAATTTTAATTTTGTAACTAGTGTGTGATTTTTTGCACTCAAGTGTAGTTTTGAATCATTTGCCTGATATCAAAACAGGTGATTTTTGCATAGTATTTTTCCCATGGAAAATGACGGATTTCCAACTAGAACTTTATTCCCTATTGGGTGAAGAATAAGCCCCTTACGAGATAATATATATATTACTAGCTTCCACCCGCGGCTTCGTTCGCTGGCGCCAGCCTAGCGAAGCCGCGTACAAGCCTATATGCTATTCTAGATATACCTAGAACTTTATCTATTCCAATTTTACGGTATAGATAAAGTTCTAGGTACGGTTACGGCGTGATTGAATAACAAACATCTAAACATCCAAACATCTTCACAAACTTTCGCATCTATACTATTAGTAGGATGAATCACCTTGTAATTTCATAATCAAGCAAAATAACGTCTTCAATCAAGATAATATCAATGAAAAACTATAATATGGCTCAGCTTTTGACCTAGACTTTTTCTAAGAGGTTTCAAAGTGATACTAGTGATTTTTTTGGAAATAAACGCCTTTTGAATTTGACTTTAATAAGAAGAAAGCTAATATGCAGAGACAGTAATACCTACACGGGGTTATCAGGGTTAAACAATCTCTACCGCAAAAGGTTACATCTATTTGACTTACCTATATGTTGAGTTGCGTTAAAGAATAATGAGACAGGAACAATAATATTGATCACGACGATGTCATCGATCATAAGACCTACTTTTTTGTTTATTTTTTATTTTTTTCCGGACATATCACACATTGTCAAGTGATCCCAAACTAGGCATAGCCTGTACTATGGGTACCAGAGACTGATATACATAATAGATATATATTTAACACCCAGACACAGAACAAACATCTGTGTTAGTCACAAATGTTTGTCCAGTGCGGGAATCGAACCTGCGACCTCTAGCGCAGAAGGCAGAGTTACTACCAACTGAGCTATAAGGCCAGTCTTACTTACTTCGTCTAGCCCCCAAGGACCTCCTTATACAACAATGTGATTTATAACATGTATTCCATCCCGAAAGAGGGTTATTCTATCAATGAAAAGAAATAATTTTAGCGAAAAAAGAACAATATTTATTTTTAATTATTTTTATCAAACTTTCTCAAATTAGCTATTTATGGTATTTTATCATCTTTAGAACTAATAAATAAACGTACAAGAAGTTCGGAATCAAGATTGCTACCTAAAACAACTGATCCATTGAGTAAGACATAATTTGTCCCGAAAACAGCTGATTTCACATAGATTTTTCAATGAAAAATGTCGAATTTCCAAAAGCCGTAGAATAAACTTTATTAGGTACCAATTCTTTGTAGAATAAGCCCATTTCGGCATGTCATACATAATATGTATGACATCCCTTGTAATGTAAATGTTCGTATTCTTTCAGACATCAGAAAGCGCTGAATGCATTGATACTATAGACACCATAACATTCACGATCAGCTCAATAGCAAACTTGAGCTGCGCAGTCATAGCCGTGGTAGTCAGCAGCACAGTGAAGATCATAGGAAAAAAGCCGCTATTGATCAGTGTGTACTTCCTTATTGGGTCCTTTTGTATCCTGATCAACTTTATAACGCAAGATATCGTGTTTGCTGTACTACTCTCTTCTTTACCTATCATGGGGCTGGCTATAGGGCCCGTGAATGCGTATGCTGTTGAGATATTTCCTACTCATTTGAGGTAAGATATTGTACGTTCATTATTATAGCTAAGGACAGTTGAATGGAATAATAGCAATTGCGTTAAAAATTATGCATGAATGAAATAGGTCTCACATAAAAGAAAGATGTGACAGACAGACTTCTATGGGAGGACTGTAAAACAAAACGTGATTTGTCGCATTGACCTAGTGATGGTTTATGTTCTACTGTCTATGCCAGTTCGAGTCGTATGCCGTCTCTCTTTTAAGAGCCTAGTCTAGGATAAAAGTGCCATCGCATTCGAGGCCATCTTGTCTGTGCTTAGAGAAAAAATGTTTTACATGTCAAATGCAATGATTAACTTATTTATTTTATTAATTTATATCCTCCACCCTAACTCTTTCAGAGGTATGGCGGTGAGTCTGAGTATGATGCTTGGTAGAACAGGATCTGTTATTGGAACGAATGTGGCTGGCATTCTGCTGAACGTCGCCTGCGAATTCACCTTCTACGGGTTTGGAGGATTACTTATAGGTAAGCAAAAGTACAAACAGGCATCGTTTTTTTATATAGAACACCTTTTTTGTTGATCACAAGGACCCTTTTGGAGCCGCGTAAGAGTCAAACGTGTTCATTACCCTGGCGTATACTTCGGGTACTACTGGTTCTGAATAGGATGGGTGTGCCCTGTGAGTGCCATTCTTTGTGGTATTACGTTGGCCGACTGCTCGGCTGCGGTAATTGCTTCAGTCTTTTTTTTTATACAATTGAGGTGGCAAACAAGCGTACGGCCACCTGTTGGTAAGCGGTTACCGTAGCCTATGAGCGCTTGCAATACCAGAGGCATCTCGCACGCGCTGCCAACCCCGAACCCCATCCCCCCTAAAGAGCTCTGGCAATCTTACTCACCGCATAATGTTATTTCGCTGCGATCTTCTGTAAGGCGGAGGTACCTCTCCAGGCGCGCTGCTCCAATTTAGAACGAGAAAATTTCGCTGTGCCCTACCTCTTCATAAAATCTTCAACTTTTCCTCCAGTCCTCGCTTTTTATTATGGCATCATATAATTCATACTTTATGATGTAAATATTTAGTTATTAACAAACGTTTGTATAAACTTTTTTGTTTCAGTTTGCGGTACGCTTGCTTTTCTTTTACAAAACTCTAGTAAGCCCGTCGGAAAATTACGGCCGTCAAAATATTCGACGCACCTTTAAAATAAGTTAGTTAATAAGGTACCTATAATATGCTGAATAATGAGAATTCTAGTCGTCTAGTCGAAATTAAAAATATTATACGAATTTAAGAGAAAAAAAATAATTTTTTGGTTGTTAGACCAACCTTTAGTGTCGTCGGTCCATTGGGTGGGGTACATTCCAATAATGCGTCGTCTAGTTCGTGGACGCGATTCGAAAACCTTTATTGCCCTACGGTTGTTGGTTCTGCGAGATATACTACCACTTTTACAAGTAGGTACTTTTAATTCACTGGACTGGCCTCATAGCTCAGTTGGTAGTAACTCTGCCTTCTGCGCTAGAGTTCGCGGGTTCGATTCCCGCACTGGACAAACATTTGTGACTAACACAGATGTTTGTTCTGTGTCTGGGTGTTAAATATATATCTATTATGTATATCAGTCTCTGGTACCCATAGTCACAGATAACATAATAGTCTCCATAGTACAGGCTATGCCTAGTTTGGGATCAGTTGACCGTGTGAATATGTCCGGAATATTTATATATTATTTATTTATATTTAATTGAAAACCTCAGAAATTCTTTATAAAAACTTTATTTAAAGAAACAGTTTACAAAGAGCTATCACAGGCTAGCGCGTGTCTACTACAGAGTTCATTTTGCGGAAAAAGTACTTATTTATAAGATGAGCTACATTTATGATTGATGAGACTCTACGTTACATATTCTTACACTACTGTCCTTTATCTTAGAAAAACACTGGAATTACGTTCAATTATCTAAGATAAGGAAAAACTGTATATTGACTAATTTCGCTTTCCAAGTAGTTACATAAATATAGAAAATAATCTTTTCTTTCACATACTAGAGCGTGTTTATACCTAGCTATATTACCGTCACAACAGCTAATAGGGAATCAAATGTATGAAAAATGCGCTCTTTTATCTCACGACATCGTTTGTCGTCTAGCGTGACGATAGAAGTTATGAGTGTTTGCTCTTACTCAGCCGAAAATAGTCAAAATACGGTTCTTTTCAAACGAAAACCTTACTTCTAAATGAATTTGGTAAAAAAAATAATGGCATAGATAAGTGAGAGATAACGATTGTCGATCAGCTATTTGGGCGAGCGTTATCTGTAATCAAAGAAAATACATTTTTATTTTTTATTATTGATCTATACTATTAGCTATTGTTATAAAAGATGTTTTTATTTGGTTTCGACACATATTGATTAAGATTACCTACTGTTATCTTAATGACTGGCCTCATAGCTCAGTAGGTAGTAACTATGCCTTCTAAGCTAGAGGTCGCGGGTTCGATACCCGCGCTGGACAAACATTTATGTGATGAATAAAGGTACCCATAGTACAGGCTATGCCTAGTTTGGGATCAGTTGACCGTGTGTGATATTATGTCAAGAATATTTATTTATTCATTCTTGCTTTCTTTCTATGACTTCTCACATACAAGGTGATTCAAAATTATGTATGCTATTCCAATATGGGCTTGTTCTAAATACAATTGATAATTAAGTTTGTTTTAGGTGTAAATCTTTATTTCGAACTTCTCGTTCGTTAATCCTATCCGACTAATCCTACTAATATTATAAATGCGAAAGTTTGTGAGGATGTTTGTTGATCAATCACGATATTTGAAGATAATAATAAAAATCATCATAATCTTATCATCATCATCATCAGCCTGATGAAGTCCACTGCTGAACATAGGCCTCCCCCAAAGAGTTCCATGACGAACGTAACCACATTTTCGCAAATAAACAAATACGGTCTTGAGCCTTTTCCATCCACCGACTTCCCGCAACCTTAACAATGTCGTCGGTCTATCGGGTGGGGGTCCATCATTATCTTATAGAAGGTATAAAATGTAATATACCTTTATTAATTATTAATCTTTTGACTATTTAAACGTTCATAATTAATATTAGCTAAACAAAATATACCAGATGAACATAAACCATGACCAATTATTAAATAATAAGAACCTATTAATCCTCAATAATTTATAATTGTAATACCACCAATAACAATTCCGATATCATAAAATAAATAAAATAAATAAAATAAATGAATAAAATAAATAAATAAAATAAAATAAAATTGCATGTGTCTGCAATTTTTATTTTATTTTATTTATTTATTTTATTTATTTATTTTATTTATTTTATTTATTTTATTTATTTTATTTATTTTATTTATTTTATTTATTTTATTTATTTTATTTATTTTATTTATTTTATTTATTTTATTTATTTTATTTATTTTATTTATTTTATTTATTTTATTTATTTTATTTATTTTATTTATTTTATTTATTTATTTTATTTATTTATTTTATTTATTTATTTATTTTATTGTATTTATTTATTTGGAACAGAACACGAGGTACAGTAAAAATGTAGGTACCACGCGAGCGTAGCCACGGGCGGAAGCTAGTATTATAAATGCGAAAGTTTATTTCTATTCTGTGGTGCTGACTCTGGTTCTAACACACACCCTTAGTAGTGTACCGATCAGATCGATGTTTTATTTGTCCGGTGACATCGTAAATTTGACCTTATTTGCATGGCAGTAAGTGACATACCAGTTCCGTTTCTCGCGGTACATCCTGACGTAGGCCGCGTCCGACTGGCTGCAGAGGCCTATCTTCTGGCAGACGCCCTTAGTGCCCAACTCCTCGATCAGATGGATGACGCTGTCGCCGTATATCTCCATCATTGTGTGACACTGCAGACAAAATAATGCATAAGCCACAAAGAAGTGAAAATAATAAAAATAACACCCAACAGTTACCTAAATAGTCCTAACCGCACACTAGGATTACCTGTGTCGTGGGTATCAGAAACTACGAGTACCATGGTACCACAACACCCAGACCCGGAACAAATATTTGCAGGACGTGCAAATATTTGTCCCGTAGCGGGAATCGAATCCGCACCGCTAACGTCTCATAATGTTAGAAACAAGAGTTACGGACTTATTGCAAACGCTGAGTCGTCCACAGCGCTACATGAATTTCTTGAAACTTTTTTGGAGGAGATAGGGCACAGCGAGATTTTCTCGTTCTAAATTGGAGCGGCTGCTCCAATTCGCCTGGAGAGGTACCTCCGCCTTATAGAAGATCGCAGCCAAACAACATTATTTGTTTCAAATAGTGTCGTGTTCCTGCGGTGAGTAAGGTTGGGAGAGCTCTTTAGGGGGGAGGGGGTTCGGGGTCGGCAACGCGTGCGTGATGCCTCTTGCAAACGCTCATAGGCTACGGTAACCCGCTAACCAACAGGTTGGCCGTATGCTTGTTTGCCACTTTGGTTGTATAAAAACTCACTCAGTACACGATTTTAAGTAAGCAAAGTTTTGAAAACGAAAATAATCAACATGACTAATGATAATGAGGAATTATTACTTCTGCACTGACATAGAAGTCAGAATCGCTTATCATTAATTTTCGTTCATTCATTTTTCAACAGTTTCTAGAAACCAGTAGCGTCGAGGTGACTATATACAAACGCGTTCCTTTTCAAACTCAAAATTAACTTTATAACAAAAGACGTAAGGATGATTTTCAAATAAATTGAATAAGAAATGTAAACTCACCCTGGCAGAGTACTTAGCGGGCAGCATGGCGCACGACTTCTCCACAATCTTGACGATGTCGTCATCAAGCTTTTCGTTCGACAGCACCTTCTTCACGGCCATCACGACGGTCTCGCAGACGGCGCAGTCTAGGATCTCCTCTGCTGAACATAAAACAGTTGTTTTTTGTTGATAAATACAGTAGTAGTTAATAGTGGTGGCCCCGGCTGAAGAATAGGCCCCTCCATATCTACGTAGATGTCGTAAGAGGCGATAGGAAAAAAACTAGGGGATGGGCAGCAGCATACCCTCTTTTCATAAACGTAGCTAACTACGCTCGCCAACCCGCATGGCCAGCGTGGTGAATATGGCCAAATCCCCCCCATATGATAGGAATATGTTAGCAGTGGACGTCCTATGGCTGAAATTATGATGATGATAGTCATCATCAACACCATCATCATCTCCCTGCCCTTATCCAACTTCGTGTAGGGTCTCGGCACGACACGTGTTTATATTCCACCTCGAAGGTTGCCTGGTAGAGATCGCTTTTAGCGATTAGGCCACCCATTGACACATTTTTTTATTTTTTCCTGTATTGTGAATTTTTCTTTTGGTGTACAATAAAGTTATATTCTAGTCTATTATGTTCATCTCTACAGTACAAATATTTTATTTTTAGGATGTAGTTATATTACGAAATGTTTTTTTTTTTTTTTACAACTGAGGTGGCAAACAAGCTTACGGCCCACCTGTGGGTAAGCGGTTACCGTAGCCTATGAGCGCTTGCAATACCAGAGGTATCACGCACGCGTTGCCGACCCCTCCCCCCTCCCCCCTAAAGAGCTCTGGCAACCTTACTCACCGCAGGAACACAACACTATTTGAAACAAATAATGTTGTTTGGCTGCGATCTTCTGTAAGGCGGAGGTACCTCTCCAGGCGGGTTGCTCCAAATTAGAACGAGAAAATCTCGCTGTGCCGACCTCCTTATTTAAATGTTAGTGGGATGTGCGTGAAATGTGCTCGAAAGGAGCCTCTAAGAGCTGCACTCTAATCGTTTCACTACACTGATTCTTTCACCGACTGTCATAAGCCATTTTCTGGGCCACCATACCTCAACCTGGTCACAGACCTAATGACAGGATGACCATGAAAGAATCAGTGACACGAAAAGCAAGCTAGCGAGTGGGAAGTTGTGGGCGTGTGTGAGCAAGCCGTACCTTTGACAGCGGTGATGGCAGCTCTGGGGCACAGCTTCAGCTCCGCGCATACGGCGGCCGGCTCGAGCTCCTTCGCGAGGAGGCTGATGACCATGTCTCCGTATTTCTGCACGAACTGGTCGCACTCCCCGCGGACGGATTTAGGCATGCGCTTGCAAATTTTGTGAACTGCATTCATTATTTCGTCCTGGAATTGATTTAAGAAATATTATGAGGTGAGCAATACAACGTGTTCCGTGAATAGTATGTTATCTCGAGAAGGGCATATTTTACAAGCGAATGAATTCTACACCCAATCCTTTATTTTTATTATTTATTGTACACAGAAAACACAAACAAAAAACAAACTAAATGAAAGGACATGTACAAAGGCGAGCTTAACCCTAAAAAGAGTTTCTAATATTATAAATGCGAAAGTTTGTGAGGATGTTTGGATGTTTGTTGTTCAATCACGGCGTAACGGCTGAACCGATTTCGTTGAAACTTGGAACAGACAAAGTTCTTTACCTAGAAGAGCATAATAGGCTTTTTATGTAGGTACCACGCGAGCAAAGCTGCGGGCGGAAGCTAGTTAGCAATAAAGTTTTGTTCTACGACTTTTGGAAATTCAAAATTTTTCATTGAAAGAACTGTTTCCATAAATAAGCTGCAAACTCATTATTCAGCTGCTTTAGATAGAGCCATCTTCAAGTAGAACTTATATGATTCATTCAAAAAAGAACCATTGCCACGACAAGCATTATCAGCAAACTAACCTCGTTATGTTTGTCCTTGATTTGTTCGTCCAGTTCCTTCATAACAAACTCGCAGACGACGCAGACGGTCTTGGGAGGCGCTTTCGGTGTCACGGGCCGACCGTTTACAGTGTTGTCGGGAATCTCGTTAGTTTCTGCAAATATATACCAAAATTATACAAAATCCACATATGAGTATGTAATGTAATAAGATAGATAGATAAACTCTTTATTGTACACAGAGATAGATATTAACAAAAGGGAGAAACAAAATAAAAATATTACGTACAATGGGCGGCCTTATCGCTAAAAGCGATCTCTTCCAGACAACCGTTGGATGGACAATAAGCAAGGGAAAAGGGCCACATATTTTTATTTATTTCTTTTCTCTATCTGTCTCTCACTCTCCCAGCGAAAGCGTTTTAACAGACATACGGATATCGGTTTAAAGAACTTTATTAAACAGTACTCAATAAGAACATACAGTTCATTAAAAAAAAGAGTACTTAAAAATATAATTATAAACTTTAGGGTAGTCGAATTTTTATCACCGATATATAATACAAAAAGAAATATTTATTACATAAAAATATAGGTTTTGGTTTAGGGCACAGCGAGATGTTCTCGTTCTGAATTGGAGCAGCCCGACTGGGTAAGGTACCTCCGCTTTACAGAAGATCGCAACCAAATAGCATTATTTGTTTCAAATAGTGTTGTGTACCTGAGGTAAGGTTGCCAGAGCTCTTTAGGGGGGCCCTAGGGGTCGGAAACGCGTGCGTGATGCCTCTGGTATTGCAAGCGCTCATAGGCTACGGTAAACACTTACGGTGGGCCGTATGCTTGTTTGCCACCCAAAAAAGGTTTACATAATCTGATGCACTGATTCCTCTTTAGCAACATAGTAAATGCTTACCAATATCAGCGTGTTTGGGCAGGATAGAGCCTCGTCTGAAGTTGTTTCCGTCACCTCTCAGCTGCGGTTTCTCGAAGAACTTATCAATATTGCTGTGCGTGATCTTCAGCGGATCTTTAACTTCATCCTTCATATAAAAAAAGAATTTAAAAAAATATATTTTAGTTTGATACGAATTATACTTTTACAAAATATATTTGCCTACTAAAAAACACAGTATCAACCAATAAACTTTTGTTAGCTATACAATACAACATAATATTATAAATGCGAAGGTGTTTGTTACCTTTACAAAACGGCTGAAGATCATAATGCAATTTGGTAAGGAGATAGATTATACCCTGGCGTATGACATAGGGGGTCGTTGGATGGAAATGGCTCAAGACCGTTCGTGGCACTCTTTTGGGAGGCCTATGTCCAGTAGAGTTCTTTTAAGGTGTGGGTTAAATTGTTTTATGATTTTTGAACTGTATTTTCTCAATAACCGTAAAACGCACAGTTTTGATTTTATGACAAAGGTAACTTGACCATTTTATTTACCTAAATCCAAGACAGAAGCGCGATTGGTAAAACATTTTTCGATAGATTTATTTTTTAAAGTTCGGTCCTCTGCATCAGTTTTTTCGAAAATACTCAGAAACTATCAATCATAAATAACTTTTGTTTAATATTGTGTTAGACAATAGCATTGGGTACCTAAATCCAAGACACTTTTTAAAAAAATGCTTAGTTTTTAAGATAATCGATATTTTCTTATATGTCGCTTACGTCGATTACTTTCGAGCGTCTTCTAACGCTTGCTATCTCTTTCCGCATTCAATTATAGTACGTAGCGCTATCACTTTCTTCACTCCGCCCACTCGACAGTTTATTATGATTCTCATAGCGCCTTAACTGATGATGATAAATAAGTACCTTGCAAAGTTTAAGATATACGCATATTTCCTGAGGATCGAGGTCGGCAGACAGCATCTCAATCAGCTGTGTAGTGTAAGTGTCCACAAAGTCCACACAGTTGGTCTGTAGCTTTGTAGAGAGATGCGTGCAGAGGCCGTCGAGTGCTTTGCGGATGCTTTCCTGTAAAATGGATAGTAAAAAATCATGTTTTCATATTTTTCCTTTGTATACACTCAATTACCCAGCTGAATGCAAATTTCAACATTCTAGGTCAGGGTTTTCCAACCTTATTTCATCATCATCATCATCCAGCCGTCCTCTGCTGAACATGGCCTCCCCCACAGACAGAGCGAATTCCTTATCATGTGGGGGGATTTGCCCATACTCACCACGCTGTGCATGCGGGTTGGCGAGCGCAGTTAGAGCTATCGTTGTTAAAATGAGGGACGCTGCTGCCCATCCCCCAGCTTTTTTTCCTTAGTCGCCTCTTACGACATCCGCGGATAGGTAGATATGGAGGGACCCATTCTTCGGCCGGGGCCACCACGGCCTTATTTGCACGTCACCAGTTAAGTTAAGATATACAGAGGCAAACGGCCCTTCTGATGGTAAGTGGTTAACGTCGCCTATTGACATCAGCAACACCTGGAGAATTTCTAATGCGTTGCCTGCCGAATATTTCCCCCGCTAAAGAGCTCTGGCAACCTTACTCACCGCAGGAACACAACTCTATTTGAAACAAATAATGTTTTCTGGGCTGCGATCTTCTGTAAGGCAGAGGTACCTCCCAAGCGGGCTGCTCCAATTTAGAGTGAGAAAATCTCACTGTGCCCTACCTCCTCCTACTTTAAGGAATTGCAACAATGCACAATACACCCCGACGCGAGTCGTCAGTGCAGATTTTATTCCCTTTACTTCGAATTAGAATTGTCTGTACCTATTACTTTATGTCAATAAACAAATATTATGATTATTATTAGAATTAGAAATAGATACCTCGCTGCGATCGTCTTTGAGCATAGCCTTCAGTTGTTCGACAGCGAACAGGCAAAGCGGGCATTTGGACTGGCCAGAGGTGCTGGAAACGCGTTGAACTTCATTAATCTTCGGGCACAGGTTGAGCGCCGGGCAAACCTGGAAAGATGTGGTTGTATGTGTTAGCAGTTCATTCTGGCTGCTTGATGCTCTATAAAAAAGTCGTATTACAAAATATCAGATTCTTTAGACGACAGAATGCTTGGAATATAACATATACTCCAACTATGTTTCCAATAAAGTTGTAAAAGGGTAAAAAAGCCGTAGTTTCTTGGTCGCGAAGGATGTAAATTTAACTAGATTTCAAATGATCCTTGTCATTTTAATGAATAAACAATATTATGTCAATAGTGTCACTGGTTCCTTCTTGGTAACCCCGCATTAGGTCAATGACCAGGTTGAGGAGTGGTGGCGATGAAAAGCAACCTTCGTAAGAAAAATAAAAATAGTTGTTTCTCGATACAGCAATGGTAAGTTTACGTTTGTAGAAAGATGAAGCTACTCCTGATCTTCGCGACCAAGCCTAGAAAAATCAGGAAACAAATACGGATTGGTGCCTATCATTCCCTTTCGATGAACCTCACAAAATTGAATTCAATGAGTAACTTACACTAGCAGGATCGATTTCCTGCACGAGCAGAGCGACGACAGATGGTCCGAATTGGTCGACAAACTGTTTGCATTCGCTTTTGACGGTCCCAGGCAGTTTGTCGCAAGCAGAGTCTACGGCTTCGGTCACTCTTTCCTGTGAAACATGAATTTAAGATGAGACGCTGGAATTTGAATCTCAATTGTAGGTACATATAGAGCGAGGTGCTATTACCGCGTATGGTGTATCATGTAAGTAAAACATGAATTTAAGTTACCACGATGGATTTTGGACCTTATTTGTACGATTTGAGAGTTGCTATTTCCGCGCATGGTATCTCATCTAAATTGCAACGTATATCTATGCGACAGAGTTGCTTTTACTATGCATCTTTTGCTTGTACGCTTTCGTCGAGTATTCGACCGTCATTTGTCTCGCCATACTACAAGCTTCAGCGAAACAAATGACGCAAATCTCCGACTTGGTAATACGGTTCACTTTAGTAGCCTATGACACAAACTCATAGTTGTGTTAGTGGTGACATATATCATACATTTCCTTTAAGGCTCGCGTCGAAGTAAAATGAGCTCTGTGCTGGTAGGAATAAGGTTCACTTACGATGTTAGTGGTGTCGCTGAGCTCCACTTGCAGGTAGTGCAGGAAGTATTCGCAGAAGGAACAGACGGCTTTGCTCTGCGGCTGGGCGACGAACATGCGTTCGATGGGCAGAACTCCGGCGACATCGCTGGGCGGTTTGTTGTGTACGCGGACGTTGGTTGGTTTCGAGATAGGAACGCGGCCGAGCTGTAAATAAAACACATTATAGGAAGTCTTTTGTTAATCGTAATTCTTACTATCATCATCATCAGCCTGTAGAAGTATACTGCTGGACATAGGCCTCCCCTAAAGAGTTCCACGACGAACGGGCTTGAGCCTTTGCCATCCACTATAGTATATATTATACTAGCTTCCGCCCGTGGCTTTGCTCGCGAGGTACCTACATAGAAAGTAGCCTATATGCTATTCTAGGTAAAGAACTTTATCTATTCCAAGTTTTAACTAAATCGGTTGAGCCGTTACGGCGTGATTGAACAACAAACATCCAAACATCTTCACCAACTTTCGCATTTATAATATAAGTAGGATAGTATGTAGGATTATAGTTTAATTGTTTTACTAAACAATTGCTTCTTCCCCACTGTCCGTCTACGCTTTACGGAATCCTGTGAGGCCTGGGAAGTCCCAAACAGCAAAAAAAAAGCCTTTTTTTGTACAAACGCACCGGAGATGTAGTGTAGCTGTTCCGTTCATCGTTCCCAATGAGCTCATCCTTGACCTTCACTTTGAGCTCCTGAGGCAGGAGTAGGGTGATGGTAGGCTCTGACGTCACAGTGCACAGGCCCATCAGGCCGCAGACCTCAGAAGGGTTAAGTCCTTTGGTAAGGAACTCGTACATGATAGGATAGTACTGTTCGGCTATGTGGAGGCATTCGTCCTTGAATTTGCCGGATTGTTTGCAAAGACCTGTAAATAAAGATATAAATAAAAATTATCTTAACATTAAGGGACAACATCGTAATTCTAATTAAAATCAAACGTCAAAATATCCATAAAATCATTATAGGATACATACAGATAGAAATACAGATACATACGCGAACGCCTATTAAAAAGGGTTGCACATAGGCTTTCCGGGGCTTATAATGGATATGAATAGTGTGACACGTAATTTTTATATTATTATCTTAGAGGTATAATTACGGAAAAATATTCGAAAACTCGTTTTACACATTATACTTATTTTTTTGTTTTTGTATCTTGAGAAAATACACAAAAAACTTTATTTTTTTTCCTGCATTTTTATGAAAGAATGAATGCAAGCCCAGCGCCCCTTTCCAAAAATCTACACTGCGCTGCACTGCACTGCATTCCCAGCGTATCAAAGTCAAAAGGTGTTTTTACAATATAATCACTAGGATCACTTTGAAACTTCTTAGAAACAAGAGGAATGTACTCCTGTTCCTCGCGACCAAGCCCAGAAGAATCAGAAAAAAAACACGGCTTGTCACGGTGTATCTCACCCGAAATCTTGGTTGTGTTACATACCTTGCAACACCTTGTAGAATTCAATCTCAGTGGTGTTGGCAATCAAGGTGTCGCGCATGTGTTTCACCAGCTGCTCACATAGTTCGCATGGGATACTACAAACAAACAAAATAAGTATTTGTTATTTGTTTTCATAGATTATTATTTATATTTCAATACCGATTTTATAAATTACTTGCCTCTTAGTGACATACCTCATAGCTCAGTTGATAGTACCTCTGCCTTTTGAGCTAGAGGTCTCTGGTTCGATTCCCGCACTGGACAAACATTTGTGACTAACACAGATGTTTGTTCTGTGTCTGTGTGTTAAATATATGTATATCTATTATGTATATCAGTCTCTGGTACCCATAGTACAGGCTATGCCTAGTTTGGGATCAGTTGACCGTGTGTGATATGTCCGGAATATTAATTATTATTGTTAAATGTAGTAACTAACGTAGGATAAGAATAATAGTAGGTACTAACACAAATGATCCAATTGTTGGTTGAAAATAAATGTATATTATTAGAAGTAATCCACTATATCCACATTGATATCTAGGGGAGGGTTGCGGGGTGAAATCCCACCGCCAGTTTCGATTTGAAAATTTATTAAAACCTTTTAGGAGGAGATATGGCACAATATTTTCTCGCTCTAAATTGGAGCAGTCCGGCTGGGAGGTACCTCCGCTTTACAGAATCGCAGCCAAGTAACATTATTTGTTGCAAATAGTGTTGTGTTCCTGCAGTGAGTAAAGTTGCCAGAGCTCTTTAAAGGGAGGGTTTCGTGTTCGCGATGCCTCTGTTATTGAAGGCGTTCATAGGCTACGGTAACCCCTTAACAACTGGTGGGCCGTATGCTTGTATGCGGCCTAAATTGTATACAAAAAAAATGTATGAAATATTGAGATAAACTCACAAGCCCTGGTAAATGTCATGTTATTAGTGAAAATTACATTCTGTATAAGTTAACATAAAGCCCAAAATAGATTGATACACTTTTTTTTTGTGAAAATTAAACTCCGTTTGTGTTAAGATAAAGCCCAAAATAGTTTGAAATACTCACTCCTCGCCTTCCTCCAGAGCAGTTTCTTCTGGGAAAGTGTATTCATCATGCTGGTGGAACTTGAACGAGCACTGTCCACTAACATGGCACACGCTTTCAGGAGTCATGTCCTTCTTAGCAGCCTCTACTATGTTCTCGTAGTACTTGAATACCAGCATCGAACAGGAGTCGGAGAGAGAGTCCATTTTGCGGCAAACCTGAAAAATATCACATTACTAACTTCCCGTTCAGCCGTCAAAACGTTATAAGCAGAAAATTAATATGATAGGTGATCCATTTAACTCACATCACTCTTATTTATTCTTCTTCTTGTCGTGTCACTGATTCTTTCTTGGTCATCCTGTGTTTGGTCAGTGACCAGGTTGAAGTATGGTGGCCCTGAAAAGGGCCTATGACCGTTGATGAAGGAATCAGTGTAGTGAAAGGATTAAAGTGCGCCCTTTTGAGTATCCTCTTATTTATTAATAAGACCACTCATATAAAATCTATCTAAACAGTTGTATGTTTGTATGTATATTTGTGAGTATAACTTTGATTCGATTTGTATGGAATGTAGTAGGTCAATAGGTCGTACTATTAAGATTTGCTGGTAGGAATATGAGTTAAATCGGCCAAGGGTTTGCTACGATATAGGGGTAC
Organism: Anticlea derivata; assembly: GCA_947579855.1. NCBI lineage: Eukaryota > Metazoa > Arthropoda > Insecta > Lepidoptera > Geometridae > Anticlea > Anticlea derivata. The sequence continues at coordinate 3,843,232 of OX388266.1, forward strand.
AAAAGGGAGTTTAAAAAAAAGTCATATAAATACATGAATGGGGTGACATATGAAAGAACTTTGTTCGTTCATTCCAAAACAATTTTTATTCTATAGGGTTTTGCGCTTAGAAAGAAAAAAAAGGAAATTATTAAAGCCAATATAACGTGAGCTCCCATTTGGTAGAGTTTCAAAGATTTCGTAGTTCAGGTAAGATTGGTTATTTGTTAGAACATGCTTAAGTTTATCTTAATATCAACGATCATCTAAACCCCAACTTTACCGGACATCGCAAGATCTCAGTGCTGGGAGAACCATTAGTTTATTATTCGACACCGTTTGTGTTTTGGGTGTCCTATACAAGTTGTTGTATAGGACAGGCGCTAAGGGGTCGTGATGCGCTGAGACCGCGGAACGGACGGAAACTCGCAGGAATGGTCTGAATTACTTGGTTTATCTATAGTTAGGATTATTACCTGCAGCAGTCCAATTAAGAAGTCTTCATACGATGTGGCGTCGAATTTCTTCCTCAGAGCACCGACCGTTTTAGAGCAGTTGTTGCAACCATTGTGCAGCTCCAATTGTTCATTCTGAAATTAAAAAAGGCCTTATTACATCTATTCTAGATGATTTATAGAGCGTCAGGTGGAAATTTTTACTCACTTACATAGACTAGCTTGAAATAACACACACCTTAGCTTCTTATTCATAATCATTTACTAAACTCTTATGTTTAGTGTTTGAAAAGGACAGGGTGAGAGTTATCGAGCCGATAAATTAGTACTGATTATGAATTAAAGCGTATTAAAGGTTTTCTTGATTTTAAAGCACCAGTAACACACATGTATAGATGACATTAGAGCGGTGCTGAACTGATAGCAAATAATTAATCTACCCTAGATTTTTGAAGCCTGCGTCATTCGAATTATGGCATAGTTGAACACTGCTTAACTTTTATGACGACCCGGCCAAGTTAGCCACGAACGCTTTTTAGTGCAGTTTCGGCAATACATAGTCATTTACATAGTACCACCTAGTACCATGGTACCACAAAAAATATATGCAGATCATACAACTATTTGTCCCGCAGCGGGAATCGAACCCGCACCCCTTACGTCTCAATAGGGCACTTGCCCGCTACGCCACCAAGGTCGTCAGTCGGAGTTATGAGTATTTTAACAGGCACTTATGCATCATTTGACCATTCGATTCCGAAGTCTAGAATACAGTTGATACTACAAAATATGAGCAATATTGAAATAGCGTTCATATTTCCCAACATGGTAATAAACATTGAAATGGCGCGATACGAGGTCGTCGTCGCAAATCTATCGCGTACAAGTGATAACCTGCGGCTCCGACAGATTATAGTTTTAAATGTCGTTGGTTCATGAAGTAAAAATTTAATGTCACTTGTAATAAAACAATACAACTGATCAAGCAACCGTAGCAAGCGAAATTCTTTGAAACAACCTGGAAGAGCCATATTTGATTTACTTTTATGTTGCTGTCCTGTCTTTTGTTTCCCTATTTTTAACCTATTGTCTTGTTTCTTCCTGTCTTCTGTCTGTGTTCGTCAAATAAAACTTATTTCATTTCATTTCATTTGTTAGGGCAGAACTTTCGAACCGTCAACCTGATCTGCATGGACCTTAGTAGATAGACAGATATTTAATTCTTAATTGCACATAAAAAGAGTACTAAGGCGAACTTAATGCTAAAAAGCATTATCGATAACCTTTGTGTTTATGGACAGAAGATGTGAACGACGGACAAGGAACTGTTGAGAACTTAGTAAAGTAAATGTTGATTTCAAATAAATGGTACAATTTCTTTGTAACTTAACTATATCGAAAGCAAAAATTAACCTCACCATAATTCTCCTATTACTCACAAATTGGACTAAGTAGGTATAGTCTGGAGTAGGTCACTTTTTACACATACAGTGGTGGTCATCTAATTAGAAACACCTAGTCACCTGACATTTTTATAAAGTAACTAACATTATTATAGCATTTAATAGGAGGTAAATTTTTTTTCACTACTTCGCAATGTATTTTAATATCTCTAGTTTAATTACAAGCAATAATATTTGACAACCAAGACGACCATAAAAATAAATATCAGTGAAACAAAAAGTATCAATATCGTTAGGACTGGCAGAATGGACAACTATTAGAAACATTGTATGACTTGGTTCGAAATTTGATTTTTTAAACTGAAATACAGTTCTCACAATTGTCAATCACATTGTAAATATTGCCGCCATTTCTAACTCATTACGAAAAGTTACTATTAATTGTTGTTTTATTAAAAATGGGTAAAAATAAGAGCTGTGATGCAGCAACGAGAAAAATTATAGTGAATTTTCATTTAAAACAATAATGGAGTTACAGAAAGATCGCCGATTATTTGGAATGTTCCGTAAAGATGATATTTAACGCCCTCAAGGCCCTCAAGCCCCCTTGAGGGTCAAATGGATCAATATCAATACAAAAAGATCTTGGAAGAGACAATGATTCCATATTCCGAGGAAAATTTGCCAGTAACTTGGATATTTCAGCATGACAACGACCCAAAGCACACAGCACGCAGCGTTAAAGCGTTTCTTACAGAACAATCCGTGACAGTATTAGAGTGGCCTACCAATAGTCCGGATTTAAATCCCATAGAAAATTTGTGGCACACTATAAAGACCAACCTGTCGCAGAAACACGTTACTAATATTCATGGACTTAACAGTGCATTTGAAGACGCTTGGAAAAGTATTCCTGTAGAAACTTGTTATAAATTGATTGAATCAATGCCGCGTCGCTGCAAAGCTGTTATTGATAATAAAGGCTACCCTAACAAATACTAATTGTCTAAAGATGTAGTATTTTTAGTATTTTTCAAAACTATTGGGGTTTTGTTCAAATTAAAAATGATTTAAGTAATGTTTTTTTTGGTGTTTCTAATTAGTTGTCCGGTTTGTATCTCGTTTTTTATTTTGTTATTAATATAACTTTCAGTTTTAGAAAAACAACCGTTGTTTTCTGTTATTAAAATGGTATAACAATGCAATATAATATCCGATACATCGATTTTAATACGTAGGAACACTCAATGATACGTTAAAAATTAGTTCGAAAGGGAATTTGCAATAAAAATATAAACCCAGGTAGGTGTTTCTAATTAGATGACCACCACTGTAGGTAGTTATACTCCATTTCACGAAGGCGGCTGAATCATTGCAATTTGAATCTTAGATCAATGACTTAAATGTTAGCAGACGTCATCGTGAAATGGAAAAACTATACAAAACCTTACCCTCCGTGCTAGATTTAACTGTGTTACGGCAGGGTAGGTCAAAGGGTTGTACTTTTACAAAACTTAACATCAGGTGAGATTGTGGTCAATCGTTAGCCTCTATTGTATTTAAAAAAAAAACTAGTACAGATCGTAAACTTACGTAGCCAATCAGAAGCCGGTCGATCTTGGCGCTGTTGCAGAGTCCGGCGACCGAGCAGACAGTCTGGGGGTTCATCTCCGAGGAGAGAGTCTCCACTAACTCGGGCACGAAGTCATCAGCCAACTTGATGCATTCCTTGCGCACCATCTTGATGCGGATGAGCTGGCAGGAGCCTTCGAATACTTGTTTTAGTTCCTCCTGGTGAACAAAAAGGTCGTTAAATTCATGTTGTAGAGGCATAAGCTTTTTAAGACGAACTACGGCCCAACTGTTGGTAAGTGGTTACCGTAGCCTATGAACGCTTGCAATACAGCAGGCATCACACACGCACTGCCGAACTAGACCCCCCTACCCCCCAACCATATAGCTTAGTCACCGCAGAAACACAACACTATTTGAAACACCAATATGTTACACCAATTTTGAAGCGTCGACCTAGGCGATTGCCCGTCTGAGATGCAAGAGGTGCTGATTCGATTTCCGCCGCAGAACTAATCTGATGATCTGCAAATATTGTTCCGGGCTTCTGTGGTTTCACAACCATAGTTTCTGATGCCCACGACACAGGGATTCCTGTCGTGGGCATCAGAATGTGCATATGTGCTGTCAGGACTATGTATGTGACTGTTGGGTATTATATATTTAACCTACTAATATTATGAATACGAAGTTTGTCAGGATGTTTGGATGTTTGTGGTTGAATCACGCCGTAACGGTTCCACCGATTTCAATTAAATTTTGAATAGGTATAGTTCTTTAAATAGAATAGCATTATAGGCTTTTATCCAGGTACCACGCGGGCAAAGCCGTGGGCACAAACTAGTTTAGCATAAGGACCACGAGCCACAAACATCAGTATTGACTACTTGTGTGTGTTTTTTTGTTTTATATAGGTACAAGTAATTTTTTTAGAGATCATAGCCACTATCGGTCGTTGACTTAGGCGCATACCTCTTAGGGCTCGTTTGACGTGTCGAGTTCAAAGTTTGTTTGTTCTAACTGATAGCAACAAGATACACAAAACTGTAAGCTTTACGTTGATAAAGGTCATAGAAAGATGTTATTAATTTGTGTTCACATAGTTTAGTTTTAAATTATTATGAAAGGGAATAAACAATAGAAAATTATTATCGTTTCTCCGTTTTCTATGTAACGGTATTTTTTTTGTACATGACCATGTAATGGCAAAAATTACAGTTCTATGATCAGTTTCTAAGTGAGTGCAGCGTGAAGTTTGTTTGTACAGAAATAATTCCTCGCGAGCGAAGTTGGCAGTGTACTATGTAGTTGCATAACGAAACGTAAGTTGCCAGTGTCTTATTATCGTTGATTTATGGTTCAAATTCGCGTAAAATATACACGTTTGTATTTGAATGGCAATAAGACATGCCTACAGTACAGCCTAGGCGTTAGTGCTCACCTGAGTCTCGTTGCTCTGAAGCTGGTCTCTGGCCTGGGTGACCATGTCGGTACAAATCTTGCAAATTCCGTCGTTGTCTTCAGGAACAGTCATTTTTGGCCACACTCGTGTCACGCAGTGGTGTATCGCTTTGCATTCCCGACTCGTGCTGTAGAGAAGAATAACGTGAAATATGGTGAAGATATATTAAAAGGATGTTCCATATTTTCTACGAGATAAAAATAAGAAGAGATATAATTGGAGGAATGAAGCTCAAGATTGAGAGAAATGGGAAGAACTAGAGGAGGCCTTTACCCAATGAGGGGTCTTGCTAGAGACCCCTCATTGGGTAAAGGCCTCCTCCTAAAAACAATTAAATAAATACATTCAAACTTTCGCATTTATAATATTATAGTAGGATAAAATGATACCCAAAATTTTCGAACCAGCGGGACTCGAACCCGCATCTTCGCCTTGAATCGGCAATGCGATAACCTACTACGCCATGGTACGAATGACTCTGGTGCCAAAAATCTTGGATAGATGAAATATTTTTATCGGTTAAACACTATTAATTATCAATCAGTGCGTGTTGCCAGTGAAGACATATGGCACTGAGACTTGGTCGCTAACTATTGGCCTCATACACAAGCTCAAAGTCGCTCAACGGGCTATGGAGAGAGCTATGCTCGGAGTTTCGCTGCGTGATAGAATTCGAAATGAGGAAATCCGTAGAAGAACCAAGGTCACTGATATAGCTTTCAGAATTAGCAGGTTGAAGTGGCAGTGGGCCGGCCATATAGCTCGCAGAACCGATAACCGTTGGGGAACAAAGGTTCTCGAGTAGCGACCGACGAACCGGACGACGCAGTGTTGGAAGGCCCCCCACCTGATGGACCGACGACATTGTGAGGGTTGCGGGAAGTCGGTGGATGGAGGAGGCTCAAGACCGTTCGTCGTGGCACTCTTTGGGGGAGGCCTATGTTCAGCAGTGGACTTCATCAGGCTGATGATGATGATGATGATGACTATTAATTATACTGCTAATGATATAAGAGTATTGCTATTAATTATAGAAGGATTCTAATCCAAGTTGTTCGAAATGACAACACCGACATGCTATATTAGTTACAGATGACCTGCTGCCGTAGCTTGTTTAACAGCGCAACGCCTCGACCATTATGGTCTTTGTTCATTATTGTTTTCATAACATCGACTTTCCAGTAACTAGGTAATTTATCCATTTACTTTATTATCAATTATCATTAGCTTATAGAAGTCCCCAAAAAGTTGCATGGCGAACGGTATTGAGCCTTTTACACCGACCGACTTCCCGTAACTTTAACAATGTCGTCGGTCTAACGGGTGGGGGGCCAAAACATTGCATCGCCCGGTTAGTAACTTTACACGGTTGTATGATTTTATCGATGACATATAAGTCGCGGGAAGTCGGTGGTTGGAGAAGGCTCAAGACTACGGTCTAAAAGTTACATCTTCAGCATGGACATAATATTTTAATTTATTTTTATTTATTCCGGACAACAAAAAATTGCACTCACATATTACTAAACTTAATTAAAGTAGGTACTAAAGTTCTTAGAGTGTAATCAGCCCCGTTGTCCACGGATTTGGTAGAAAGAGGGCATTAGTAATGCGAACAGAATGACAAAAAAAAGAAGAATGAAAAATGCAGTTGGTAGGCATTTTGTCATCCTATAAGGACGTACAAAACAGTCTACCCACCAACTACAGCTGAAATTTAAACTATCTAAATTCTAAATTATCAGACAGCATAGTGTTGTGTTTATGTTTTTTAAACGAACCGGGTGTGATTTAAAAGAATTCAATGTTTGTGAAGTGATTGTTAAATTGGTTCATGATTCTAAATAAAGGTGCACGCTCACCAGCGTTCGTTTTACAACAAGTGGGTGCGATCAAGTAGTGTGTGTGTAGTGTGTAATAGATAGGAGCTCCCATTTGGTAAAGTTTCTATGGCTTCGTAGTTCAAGTTAGATTGGAAATTAGTAAGAACATGCGAGAGAAACAGCGATTTTAAATGTTTATCTTAATTGTGCCTCAGTGATCATCGAAGCACCATTACAAAAATCCAATTGAATCTCAGATTGGGGCGAACGACTAGTGTAAATTTAAATTAAGTACTCGTACCTGAAGTAAAACGAGTAGGGTTTTGATTAAAACTATACAAAACAGGAGAGGAAAAATTATTGGACATATTATACGACATGACAGCTTCTTAAAGAACATCATTGAAGGAAAGGTAGAAGGAAGAGAAAGAACAAGAATTAGTTACATGAGCCAGATAAAAGAGAAGACTGCCGTCATGTCGTATAAGGAAGTAAAGGAGCTCGCATTGGAAATATCAGAATGGAAGAAATTGCATCATTACACCGACAAGAGCTAAGCTCTTAAATCATAGTAGTAGTAGTACTCGTACCTGAAGTTGCTACACCAGTAAGCTGGTCCCCAAGTGCATTGACTGCTTCCCAGCAAACCAGCTGAAAATATACTTACTATGTTCAAAATGCATACGAATATATATAACTAGCTTCCGCCCGCGGCTTCGCTTGCGTGGTACCTACATAAAAAGAAGCCTATATGCTATTCTGGGTATATAACTTTATCTATTCCAAGTTTCAACGAAATCGTTTGAGCCGTTACAGCTTGATTGAACCACAAACATCCAAACATCCTCACAAACTTTCGCATTTATAGGATAGAGGCTGTGCATGAAATTCGAATTTAGATAGTACCTAATACTTTTTATTTATCCGCGCTGAAGGTTGCCTAACTTGATCTACTAAGAACGACTAGGCAAATTTAGCGTTTCAATAAAACTGAGTTACGAATGTTGAATGTTTACTGGGAAGCGCGACAATCGGCTTAGAGTCGAATGACACAACGTTCACAGTTATATGACTGTTTCGCTGAATTCGTGGAACGACATCGAACCTAATTGAATTGAATTTATGAAATAACGAGGAAATATTACTTACTCTTTTTCTTGGGAGCCTCAGCCTTTTTCTGCGAAAAGTAAAAGAGTAAAATTAAGTTAAGCTACTCATCAAACTGATCGATACACCGGTGGACATCGGCAAACTGTGTTGCAAACTCTTAAACGACGTGATTCATTATATGTATGCTATCCTGAAAGGGGCTTTTTCTACACCTAATTGGCAATTGTTCTATTAGGTACTTTTGTAAAGGAGCCATTTCATTCTGGGCCTGGTCCATGTACACTACATAGAAAAATTAGGAAAAAATAGGAGATATAGAGACAAGAAAAATACATTTTCATTAATTTGAAGACAAATGCGATGGTACAAGAATAGTTGTTCTGGTAAGTTATTTTCTATGTGAACACTATTTGAAGGCCTGTTGGTTTATATGTTGGTTTATAATTGGCGTTTGACATGACACTGACATATTTTTCATGTCATGTTGTTTGGATTTGATGTTTTTGTTTTGTCAGATGAATGTAGGTTGTCAAAATTACATTTCACGCACGTCCATCCGCCATATTTTTGTAGCGCTGTGTGTTGCTCTCTTTGTCGATGAAAATCTTAATGTACCTTAGAATGAAGTCAATTTAAATAAAATAACCAATTAAATACGTTTACTTTATTGCTTAGCCATATTTTAGACGTACGTAGTGTACACAATGCAGGCCCAGGCTCCATATATTGATGAAACGTCTCTTTTGAAAATTGACGAAAAAATCTGCTGATTTCGGGTCAAATTAGTTCAATCTCATTTTTTTTCAGCTTTAATATTCGGCTATATAAAGCTCTCATTCATCCCATTCACACTCCGCTCGACTTTTTTTCGGTCGAGACCGATCGATAGGTACCCCAGAACAGACATGTAACTCACCATTAATCTATCCAGCTTTGCATTATTGCACATTCCGACGATAGCGCACATCGTCTCCGCTGACGTTTCCGACTTGAGGACATGGTGGACGTATTGCTCAAGTCCTACTGTGTTGTTCTTGCATTCGTTGGCTATGGTCGGGTAAGGAACGTCGTGGCAGGCAGATGCCACGCGAATGGACAGGTAGTCCTAAGATTAAAAAAAAATAGAGTAGCGATTATTAAGACAGCGTTCATACATTAACTGCCAATTTCATCAACGGTTGCGGTGTTGGTGGAACAGTGGCCTTATACCTTAAATCGTTTATAGCAAGATTGCAAATTAAATAATTATCTTCTGGTTCAAATGTTACGTTACGGTGGCGCGGCCGACATCCTCAGTAAATAGGCGGAACAATACATTATTTTCCTCAAAAATATCCACATATCAATATAGGTAATTATTCTTTTCCAGATTTTAAACAAGCATACAAAACAACGCATATAGCTGATTGTTTGGACACCATCTGTTCTTGTGGTATCCAACCGAAACATCTGTTCTTTGTCTAACGACAAGGTGGCTAAGATTGTGCCAGAGCCACGACGAAGTGGAAGGTATATGCCTGAAAAGGCTTATATATGTTTGCTTGTTGTCACAGTTTATTTCTTGGTCTTGGTCATCCAGCATTTGGACAGTAGACCAGGTTAATGATAACCGTTGAAGGAGTAGTGTGCTCAAAGGCTCCTTTTGAAAACGTGCCTTGGAATTTTTAGATTATATGACAAACTGTTTCCTTACAATATTTTCCTTTCACAGTTTGACAGCACGAGTATGCACGAGCACATAAAATTTGCGAATGGAAAATCTATTGGTCCTACACAACCGGAATCCAAAGCAACGACCTTTGGTTTACTACCACTTCTGGTGATCTATTGTGTCTGAATGGGACGGCTTATTGTTCAGAGTTTCACTAAATCATAAAATTCTAAACGAGGTAATCCGTAGAAGAACCAACCTGGTGACCACCAGCATAGCTGTCAGAATGAGCAAGTTGAAGTGGCAGTGGGCAGGCCATATAGCTCGCAGAACCGAAAATCCATTGGGGAATAAATGTTCTCGAATGGCGACCACGAACTGGAAGACGCAGTGTTGGCCCGACGATACTGTCAAGGTCGTCGATAGATGGAAAAGGGCCAAGACCGTTCGTCGTGGCATCGAGCTAATTTTTGTAGTTTACCTGCGTTAGTATGTCCTTGACATCCTTCAACGATCTGAACAGCCGCACGAACTTGTCGGAAACATCATTGTGGCTGTACACCTGCTCTCTTGTCTCCCAGACAGTGCTGGAGCAGTGACCAACGGCGCCGCAGTCGGCTGCGATTCTGGTGACGAAGATGGCATATGGATAAAAAAAGAAATTTTGTTGGATCGAAAATAGCATGTGTTGTATCTCTAATGTATCGCAGGGCACAGTCATGAGTGTCAGATGGACATTCCATATCAATTGCACTCCGCGCGACTCCTTAGCCATTACCGGACCGGCAACGCTAAGCGTGCATATGCTCATTAGAAGTCTGGGTTGTATATATATGTATAGGTAAAAATTAAATGTTTTTTCTACCAAGAAGCTATTAGAAGATAAGGGGACGTAGACAGTTCATCCAGTTCCAGCTCCATGTAGTAAACAAAAAAAAACAAGTACGAGTATTGTCATTATTCTTATATCAACGTCCGTTATGACTTTATGACTCCGCTTTGGTCACGGACGGGATCCAGTGCAGCTAGATGATTTTATCCAAAGCATTACTACTTACCTATTTAATATTAGTACCTACTTTTAATTACAGCAGTATTAATTTGTTTTTTTTTATCAGCAGGCTAGTAAGATATTGTGCCCTATTAAAGTTCTGCTGATAAGACTGAGTTCGCATAAACCTAAGTCAGCACAATTTTTCCTGTAAGTACTGCGCAGTGCTGAAGTTTGCGATGATGTGTAGCATCTAACTGTAGTAGCATGATATTAGATTATACGAGCATTATCACCTACATAACCAGTATGTACTGAACCGGACATTGAAATAACAAATATCACGCGATACCGTTTTAGAGGGGTACATTACATTACGACTGATAAAGTGGCAATATTATTGCAATATTGACGTGGGATTTACTAATAATCGTGCGAACTTATCAAATCATTTCAATTCTTCTTCTTCTTGTCGTATCACTGGTTTTTCTTGGTCATCCTGTTTTTGATCAGTGACCAGGTTGAGGTATGGTGGCCCTGAAAAGGGCCTATGACCGTCGATGAAAGAATCAGTGTAGTGAAATGATTAAAGTGCGCCTCTTAGAGGCTCCTTTCGTGCACATGTCACATGTCTTCGAATTTTTAGGTTCTAGGACATGCCGGTTTCCTCACGATGTTTTCCTTCACCGTTTGAGAGCACTAGCATAGCGCACATAAATTTTCCGAATAGAAAATCCATTGGTGCACGACAGGTTTCGAACTCACGACCTGCGGATCGAAACTCGGGGTACCTCCCACTAAAGGCCAACACAGCTTATAATACAGGCCCAAAGGGTCCAAAAAAACTTGGCAGACCAGAAGCTTGATGGACGACATCGTTATCGTACGGAGATAGACCTGAATTCAAAAAGTCCAAAACCGAATGGAATTGCGTTTGATGCTTCTGCAGCCAGCGTAGGTTTCTACGAGCTGCCCAATGATGATGATTATGGTTATACCATTTCAATTAATAAAACATTATCAACTTCAGCATAACAGCTAGCTAAACATTATTTTATATTCTTCTTTTGTGAGTCATGGATGTTTAAGGTATAGTTGCTTAGCACGGAGTTCATTTACGTAGCATTTATGTAGGTAGGTAGGTACGATATGAATCATCTAAATTACAAAGGAATGATCGACTTATAACTTAAAAGTGAATGATAATCAATCCATTCGTTTTGGGTTTGCATATTTTTCCCTAACTACCTTTTACAAACATAATTATCTATTTTACAACATGATTCATAATATGTATGCTATCCCATAAGGAGCTTATTATACCTACTCTCAATTGGCAAAAGGGAAAGTTTGTTTTAAGATTTTTGGAAATTCAACATTTTTCATTGATAAAACTCTATTCATAAATCAGCTGTTTGGGGTCAAATCAGTCCAAACAACTCCGCTTAAAATCTTTCTTATCGAGAATGATGGTCTGAATGCAATGTTTCAGTTTTTGGGGAGTAGAATTGCTTGTAGAGCGTAAGCTCGGCTCTCATATCTATGATACTTAATTACCTACAGCTTGTTCATTGGCATTTGGCTCATTGCCACACAATGTCAACAAAGCATAATGATTTCATACCTCAAACTTTGGCACCAATAATTAGGTCCTTTGCTGCATTCTTTTGGCAATTGCCGAGCAAATGACAGATCTGCAAACAAAGAAACATGTGTAAGGCCGACAAAAATTTATATAGCTCACATAATACTAAATAATGTTGCAATCTAACAATATTATGGCAAGGTTTTCCAAAACTTAACTTAGGTGTCCATCATAGCCCATACTCATAACAGCATCCATTTCAAAAAATAAGTCCTTAAAACTAAAAATACTTGGCAAATTTAGTTACACACAGAATACAGGGCCGGCCCCAAGAGCCACTTTTCATAAAACTCTCTAAGTATGTTTACAGAACACATCACACTCAATTCAGATTAAGTAAGTACTGGATTACAGACCTGAGTATCAAGTTGCACAACAAAGATTATTACAAGTAAATAAACTGAGGTCAAGCCTCTGTTTATTGATAGCGCTAGCCATTACTAGCTGTTCTAACAATACTATCTTTTGCAGTTTATGCAGGGAATGGAAATATTGAGTACTTTGAGGCATTACTCTAATATAATAATATCGTCAAAAACATTGATTAATTTAGACTATTTTATACAGTACTGAAAGATCACAACATCATTATTATCATTATCATATATTTTTGTCCTTTGTTTGTTTATTTAAAGATAGGCTTCATTAGATACTTGGAATGTTTGGGTTAGATCAGCAAGTTAATGATACCTAATTTATTTTATCAATATCCTACTAATATTATAAATGCGAAAGTTTGTGAGGATGTTGATGGTTCAATCATGCCAAAACGGCTCAACTGATTTTAATGAAACTTGGAACAGATAATCCATGAAGACCTTATACCTAAACCATACTTCTCTAAAGTTAAATCAAATAATTCATAAATTATTATTATTGGCCAACAAGATTTAAAATGGTAGAGCAATGAAAAATGATCATTCAAAATGAGCAAACCGATTCTCTATAATAAAACTAGTAATTGAATACTGCTACCACATTTGGTATGAAAACAGGAAATATGATCACGGGTAATCATGCATGTTTGTTGTTACACAGTTGTATGAGGTATGATTCATGTTATATGTAACCAATACACAAGTTGGATGAACTTAAAGCAGGACATAGAAAAGAAACTATTAAATTATATTAATTTAAAAATGTTTATTTCAGTAACTTATAAATTTGTACCATCAGGGTTTGGAGTCTCGTTTTAAGCAAATGTTTACTTGTATTAGGAGATACCGCTCTTCTATAGCCATTTTCGTAAAAATGATTGTACTATGATTTAAAAAAATACAGTGTTTGCTTCAAAGTATTTCTTACTATTAATTTCACCACCATGATTCTTTAAAAAGAAAAATTACCCTCTCAAACAAACACCCAACAAAATAATACTTACATACATATTCTTAACAGGCGTAGCTTCACTTACTTTCTAAGACGTTTCAAAGTGATCCTAGTGATTTAATTGAAATAAAGGCCTTTTGACTTTTAACTAATCCCACACTAAGAAACTACCACAACACCCAGACTCAGAACAAATATTTGCAGATCATGCAAACATTTGTTCTGCAGCAGTGATCGAACCTGCCTATCTTGAATCTCAGCTCGGTTATTGTTCTGCATGCCACTGATGATGTCACTATTGGTAAGAGGCCTGTACAGCACCATCATACCTAAACAATTTTGCTAAAGAAGGTCCATACAACAGCAACACAAAGGAATAACTTTGAATCAAGTTAAAAAATAGACTTGTTAGGTTCTTGTAGCCCTTTTTGCGTTAATGTTAGATGCTCATACGTATCGTATGACGCTACTGATGCTTAGAATATAGTTGTTCTTTATTTTGTGAGCTAATTTAACAAAAATCTTGCTACATAAGTAGGTATGTACAAATAAGCTATTTTGTGGGTAGGTCCGTAAAAAATAACATCAAAATGTTGTAAACAGACTGTAAGATGTACTTAGTAAAGCATATTTGCAGAATAATGTAAAAGAAAACAATGCAGGTAAAGTAGTACAAATGATTGCAAGGCCGAAAACGAATCGAAGTTACAAACTCGTAAAAAAATACTCACTTGCACAACAAAATACCAAGAGAAGACAAACACCGTAAGTGTTCGCCATTATTTTAGTTGGCGATTTATCTCGTATTGTCCAGCTTCGTCTTCAGCGCGTATCAAACTAAATAAACACCGATAATTTTACTTTGTTTGGAAGTAATGCGTAGGTATTGAAAATTTGAAAAGATAAAAACACAATGACGTGAATGACAAATCGACAAGTCACTTCGCTTCGCTCGCCAATCGCCAACAACTGTCTTACTCTCAACGTCTGTGAGTGAGTGAGTGCTTACCGTAAACAGAGTATAGTATAGACCGGGCTAGCGCGTATACCCGAGCAAGACAAAAGTTCGTATAATCCAGCCAATTAGAAATGGATATTTTTGTGCGTGGCTTGAAAATGACCATGCAATTAGTGCGGTTTATCATAACCAATGATTAATTTTAAAATTTAAAGAAATGGGAATGATGTAAGCATTAGAAAACTAAATAAATAATAACGTGTTCAATTATATAGCTTGATCCTTTGCCAGCATAAAGTTTTAATTTGCAAATAGAAACATAAACGGTAATTACCGGTGAAAGGTAATATTTTCCACTTTCCTTAAACTATCGCTCTTGGAGCCTATAATACTGCAACGTACCATGTTACCAGTTGAATTCTACACCTGATACACCAGGCACAGAAACATATTAGTTAGTAAATTAGTAATTACTGCACTTTTTCACACTAACCGTTGATTTTGTTGTGCACCAATGAATGTGCATCAGACCGTGATGGAAGATAACAGTTCTTTCTCCTTTACTCATACGTCGTTTCATATATTTCAATCCTTTTCTTTCTTGGTATTATTATTTAACGTGACGTCTATGTTATTCTCGGTCTACGCTGCTTACAATAGATTTGATCTTTTCGACGTTGACATAATGCAAAATTGTGGCTATGGCAATTACATCTACAGACACCATAGAGAAAAAGAAGCTATTTTAGAAACAGTCAATTTTGACGTGAGTTACGATGCGACGTTACTGCCATCTATGCTTATTTTTGTAATTAGTCTTCCTACTCATCGCTAGATGGCAATAACTAACACTTTAATTGAAGATTTGTAAGTTGAAGTTTTGAATGCATTAGCATCCTATTGGTCTGTGTTTTGAATCGTATACTACACATGCGTACACACACATTTTTTTTTATAGCAGATGCTATAAATTCTATGGTAAGTCCCAGCACAGCACATAATTATTGGTATCCACAGGGAAGAGTCAGAGAGGAATAAAGATTCAATATCTAGTTAGGAGTCAATGCGTGTGCAGCTGACTAAGCCGCGGGTTTCCTCACGATGTATTCCTTCACCGTTATGAGCACGCGTTAATGCACACACGTTGTTCGAATTTAAAAATCCATTGGTCCACGGCTGGGATTCGAACCTACGACCTTCAGATCGAGAGTCGAGGTATCTCCCACTTGGCCAACACGGCAGAAAAAAACAATGGTCATTTAATTAAGTTCAAAATCATTTCCCAATAACAAAGATAGGTAGAGTTGAAGCGAAACGAAATTGGTATTTCCATCCAGGTTGGTTTTCCTGAGACACAATTAGGATATTGTCCTCTGGGAACGGGCTGGGTCGTAATAAAATTAAGGAGACGCCGGCCAGAGCCGCTGCCGTCTTCCTTGGGCATAAAACAAATCCGCCCGAGCAGGACCAAAGACTGGACAGAGGTGCTGTGGAGATGCCATACCATAGAGACGCCGGACTAGGGATTTTCAATTTCGAAACTGACGTAGGTAGGTACCTATAAATTGGTCTCATGAGTTTCGACGTTTCGGAATTTCAAACCTGATCGAGGATCGAAAAATAAAAACTTTGTGTCTGATGTGGAAGTTTATTTACGTGCGAAACCGGTGCATACTTACTTAGAATTTGTAAAAAATCTTTAGTGCCCGTCGGAAACCGCACAATGAAGGAAAACTTTTGTCTTGACAAACTTCTTTTTATCTACCAGTTTTCACTTCTATTAAGGTTTCGAAATTTCTAAACTGGACGTGTCAGTTTCATCATTTTCGAATACATTTTAGATGGAATATCGCAGGCCACATAAGGGGGTTAGTAAATAACAATCAGTAGCACAAAAAGATCCACCTTAAAAGCCCAAGGAAGTCTCCACACCTTCCGCCACGTGCGTCATGTTCACATATTCTGAATAACACTTCAATGGCGGCCCCTAACGCACTGGACACTGGACTGCTGCTTGTAGCCTCACGTGACAAGACTGCTCACTGCCGACATAATACTTAGGTACTTGAACAGCTACATAGTAGACTTGGTAAGGGGTTAAGAACAATTTCCTTTGTGTCTAACTCGGCAGTCGGTATTTTCGGTGATTTATAAACCTTCAGTGACCAAATCGGTGAAGTTTTGTGAAAAAGGCCAGGTCAAGAGTACCCTAAACCGACGAGCATGTATGAGGAATGTGATGAGAGTGAATGAAGCAAAAGAGGTAAGTCAGGATCGTAGCAAGTGGACAGCCGTGGTCTCTGCCTACCCCTCTCAGAAATAGGCGTGATGTTATGTATGTATGTAATATGTATAAACCTTCAAGGCATGCGATAACACTTTGTAATAAGCCGTGTAAGCCTAGTGGGAGGTACCTTGACTTTCGATCCGAGGGTCGTGGGTTCGAATCCCGGACGTGCACCAATGGATTTTTCTGTTCGAAAAATGTATGTCCGCATAATCATGTCCTTGAAACGGCGAAAGGAAATATCGTTTGGAAACCCGTGACTTAGTAGTCAAGCTCACACGTACCTATTGACCATGTATGTCCTTTGGATAAGGCTGAGTAGGCTAAGAGGATGGTATAGGTTCAGACAAGAAACATAAAAAGTTCCACCTGACGTTGTATAAATCATCTAAAATAGATGTAGAGGCCTGTTATTTTCACCTACATACATAGAGACCTAACATTAGTGCTGCCTCGTGATAAAAATTAGGCTTTTATAACAAAATTTTTATAAGCTCTTATTTATTAGAGATTATAATTACTTTATACTACTTTACGCGAAATTACTTTTCTTTTGAGCCTCACCTAGTTCGATCGGCACCACACTGAAGCTTTAAATTCCATTTTGTGAAAAAGGATCATCGACAAAAATGATAGGAACCAAGCCGTGTTTGTTGCCTAATTCTTCTAGGCTTGGTCGCGAGGAACAGGCATAGCTTCACCTAGTTTCTAAGAAGTTTCAAAGTGATCCTAGTGATTTTATTGAAATAAACGCCTTTTGACTTTGACTGATGATTACTCATAACACGAAGAAGATAAACTATAGGTAGTTACCACAATTTCCTTGAACACGAGTGCAACAAAGGCCACAAAATGGGTAGCATTCTAAAGTTAATTCCCCAAAGCCGTGGCACGGTAGCACAAGCAGTGCATTCCACTATTTCGGGCACTTTATCCCGTTCGGCCTGTACCTACAAAGCACCTGTACTCGGCGGAATATACGAGTGGCCGGCTAGAGTCGCGAAGTTCGCCGCAGTTAGGGAAGATTTGTCGCACGCCCGGTCTAATGCTCTCTTCTCTTGCCTCTTGTAAGTAAAAATTATGATTATCGCCCACCGAGAGCTGAGCCCTTGATCCCCAACTAACGGCGAGCCGCCGGAGACGCGGGACTTTCCTTTTCTTCTCAACTATAACTCTTTTTTATTGCCCAGCCAGTTGCAACCACTGGATTACGGACTGACCTAACTGATAGCTCAAGTAAGGACTCTTGAAGGTGGTTTATTTACGAAATCGGGAGGATTTGTTTTTTGTAAAATGAGTTTGACCCGGTTCCTCGTAAAAGGAAGGGACAATTCGCCCCGTGGAAGCTCACGATTACTTTTGTGACGTCGTAAAAGTCACCTTTACGTGTAGCTACCCAACTTCGGAATTAACTGTGTTGGTTAAATGGGTAAAAATAAAATAAACTTGGTTGTTGTTTTGCGACTGAATACACACAATATACCTACATAAAAAGTATAATCAACAATTTTTTATAAATATTTCACGAATTAATAGAGTAGCGCATATCTTCAAGATCCAGCTCATAATATTGTTAACAAATAATATTTTTTACAACGATTTTATTTATCTCCTCTATTATAATTGCATAATATGGATGGTATCATTTTATATAAAACTGTTTGTTTGTTACTCAATCACAATAGAATGATTGAACCGATTTCAATGAACTTGGAATACTAGACAAAGTTCTTTATCTAGAACAGCTTAGAGGCAAATTTTTATCTAGGCAACACGCGAACGAAGCCGCTTTTGCAAGCTAGTAATAATAAGTAGGAATCCGCTAAACTTGTGGATACGAATTTAGCAAATTGCCACAGAGCATACTCGTGTACCTAACCCCGATGCAGCATAAGCTGCCCATTTATTCTGTGCAATCGGTTCATAGTTTCGATATTGGAATCTGGTGTTTGAGATTAGATATAGTAGATCGCACATACCTATACATTCTTCTAAAGCCTAGTAAATTGATGGTGGTCCATTATTACGTACCAACTCACTATAATGATAATCACTATAGAGATGTTAGTTGAATATATACACTTTTAAGATTTCGTTCCTTTTGTTATCCAAAATGTGAAAACTCTTATTCCATTGAATCTATCGGCTCTTGTAGGGTCCGTCTGCTTCTTTATTTACATTTACTGGTAGGCCTTTGACTTTCTGCATACCTACCATAAATTGATTGTATGCTTGCAAGATCTATTTTTAAGGGCTCGTGCGTAGTAGAGCAATAGAGCTGAAATTTAGATTGCATACCAGATTGCCAACACAAATAATGTTCATTATTAATAAATATCTGTTCCCAACTCATAAGTAAGCCTACGTAGAGTTGATCAATTATATAAAAGCTTCTAACCTATGTAATCGGCATTTTTTACCTTTGAAACCTATCGCTACATCTAAATTCACAGTAAACCATAAAACATAAGATCTCACAAGTGCAATACAATACATAAATGAGAGTCGGCCCCGGGCGCGGAGGCTGCGACGGTCGATTAAGGAAGCGAGTGCACCGTTGCCTTGACAACGCCGCCATCTTGACACCCCAATCACCCCTTGGGCCCCTTTAGCCCCCACTGTAAACAACCGCCTGTATCGTTGCACTGAAATACTCGATATATTTAAAAGGCTGGCTCGAGTCTCTCGGATGGCTCGGCGGATGAAATTGTCAATTTATTGAGGATCAAAAAAATGTAATTGCGCGCGGAGTCTGCGACTTTTGACGGCGTGAATTTTATTGAAAGCATTTTTTACTTACAACGACTCACATTTTTATTAACAGATGACATTTCCACTATATAACATTGGCCGCTGATGATTTAAACTTTTAGTTAGTGTGGCATCCAAATTTTAGCTACCATTCATGTTACAGAAAAGTGTAGATCATTATTTTTTAATTTGAAGAAAAAATCATTTCTTATTATGTAATATTCCTAGAATTAATTATCAAAGTTGGATATGAATAAAGAACTTTCTATAAATAAGTACAAGGCGATTCATAAATATGTATACTAACAGCAGATGATAAAAATACCAATAACAGCTCAAATAAGTTGTTTTTTGTCTTTTTATCATCTTTCTAAGTATATATTGTTAATCTTACGAGAAGTTCGACGTCAAGATTGATTTGATCCCAAAACAGTGATTTCGCATAGAGTTTTTTCAACGACAAATGACATATGCACTTGCTACGCAAAAAATATTCGTAGACTTGCTACAAATGTGCTACGAATATTAAAAGGATGTAATAAAATCTGACAAATACAAACCATAAGATCTAACCATTACCATCTAATCATAACCATTGAATTTCAGGAATGTAAATGGTGACCGTCCAATTACAGCACGTGGTCGGACCTGAAGACAAATAGCGGCCATTATTCAAGATTAGGCACACGGCTTCCTTCAGCTGTGACATCGTCCGAATTAAATCATTTTTATAGCAATATCATTACATTGATCAAATTATTACCATAAACTGATTGTTGAATAAAAATAAATGAATATTAAAAACAAAAACCCGACTGAAAAATAATAATGAAAAGTGTTAGCAAATAGACAAGCTTTGAAATTTTGATTTTCATATGTGACAATTTGCAACTATAATAACTAAACATAGCAAATTATTGACCCCGCGTCCTGAGAAATTACAAAAATTGTTCTGTTTTCAATTTAATTTTAGAAACGTGTTTTTTTTTATATTTTCTTTTACTAGGTTTAAGAGCCGTTATAAGTTCTCACATTTTTTTGTTTAGCCTTTGTTGATGTTTAGCTTTGGAATGGAAGAGTTAAAGAAGCTTTGTAATTTAGATTTTCATAGGTGGGGACAAATTGTAACTCTAATCTAAGTGCCTAACATAATATTGTCCCCGCCTGTGCAAATCCAAATCTTGTTTAACTCTAAACATGGGAGAACTTAACGTCTCTTAAACCTATTATTATTGATGCAATAGACGGTATCTTTCTAACCATTATATTCACATGTCTCTTAGTTGACAACGATATCCATAATATTAAAGCAAAGGCAATCAGTATACCGTTTTAATGTATTATGTAGAATTATAAAGGCGTCGAGCGCGCTTACTTCTTATGATTTATTCATGAGCAACGTTAAATTTGAACATGCCTGCTTGTACACAGTTTAAGAGAAAATTTTGAGTGGTTTATTTAAGTAATTTGTTCTTAGTAATTAATTATTTATTGGAAATTCGCTTTGTTGCGAAACTCGTTTAGTAGGCAACAATGTTTGGGGTAGGCTTTTATGTACCTGCAAAGATAGAGCATTGTCCGTTTGGAGTTATCTATAGTTTATGTAGGTAGATATTTAGTATCTGAAAGTATCTAAATTTGATAACTTTTGGAAGGTAGAGAAATCTCATATGCTTTTTTCGGTCTCTATGTTACTCTTTGTCTACCGTTGTGATAGATTTGCAAAACTTTCAATAAGTTGAGACTTACTATTATATTTTATTCATCGCTTAGCAAAATATAGTGGAAGTTGGTAGGTAATGCATTTTGTTGTCGTATCTTCAGTATTTGCGAGCATCGGCATGCAATACCCCACGACAAAGTTCGGCTTCCAACACTCCAACAGTTTTATACACATAATATTTCTAAAAGAAAACTTCTTTGAAGTCGGGAACAAAGCCAATCCACCGCGGTTATCCGTGATATTTTCAAAGTCGTACCTTATTCGCAAACATCGAATCCCGTATACAATACAGTGCGAAACGAAATTCGAAGGATAGATAATTTCGAGAAAGAAATAAGGCGAAAGGGAAAAAAATATAAATTGAATAGTCGAATACACGCATCCCAGCATTACCATAAAGGCAACAGGGATCAGGCGGGATTCCTCTACGAACTTTTTTATTTTCCTTCCACCTCTAAATCTCCCAGGGAAAGCTCGCGAATCTGCAAATGTTGATTTGATGATGTCGTGTCGCGTGCGACAAGTCGCGTCGCGTTGCTTATAGCTGACCTGGCTTTTATTGTTGTGTGTCGTTGCTGTTACGACCTCACTTTTGATTACTTACTTTTATTGCCAATTTTTACCCGAAATCCACCATGGAAGGTTATATTGAAGGTATATAAAATTTGATTCATTGGCTATGTATTTTTGTACAAGGATTTAGAGATGGTGATGAATGAATTAATTTTAATGTCAATATCTTATACCTACGTCAAAAGTTATTCATTCATCACCATGCTTATTTTATACTCGATTTTTTTCTGATTATTATTTCCAATTGTTACTACTACCGCTAGCTAAGGACGAATACATCACGAAATAACCTGTGCATATAAAAGCTAACCTATTTGAATGAATATTCTGTTTTTGTCAGTACTGTCGTATAGTGCTTTATGTATATCATCGTACCTACTACGATTAAATCTCAAAATGTAAGAGTAACTTCGGTCTTTTATCTACTTCTACAAAGAATATAGAAAAGTCAATTGACTCCGTTCCCGGAGAGATGTAGTATGCGAGTGTACATTAGGTAAAGTGTAGAGGAAAGGTTGCGGGCGTGAGCTGGAGGGCGGATTAGGGCGGCCATCCATTGCGGTCATTAAGACACATTACCCTCCCCCTACCCCCTACAAACAAACCCGCTTTTTAATTCAACTTTCCTTCCTTCAATTTGCATGATTACTTTCGTTTTTATTATGCCTCTCTCCCTTGACTCTATTACGTTAAAGTATTGGTTATTCGGATAAGTCGTAGTTTAAATACTGGTAAAATCCTTTTATTTTCTTGAGGAAAATGCGTTGAAGATGCTGAAGTAGCTTCGTATTTTCAGGGAGTGTTTTTGAAGAGCAATATTTTGCTATCTTGGTGTACCATAGGTACTCTTATTTAAACAGAATTTCCTAGAAAAACAGCATGGATAAAATGCATGCCGACATTTTGTATATAGGCACCTATAAGTTTATAGAAAATGGTGAGTACTTAAGGGAACCGAGGATTGCGGGCCATTACTTCCGCTAGAACTCATTCCACTATCCCGGGCTGCAATTTTGAAACAATTACCTCCAGCTCAATATCGTAAGATTAAGAAAGTCCACGGTTGGAATTAGGATTTGGGCGAATGAGGGCGAACCGTCTTAACAGCCCGACTCCACAAATTGCGGACCTTAACGAGGGCATAAAACTCGAGTCGCACTCCCGAGACGCCGCAGATTGCGCTCAGACTTAGTTCAGGATTAATGGTGTGGAAAACAGATTATCATTGGCTGGATTTCCATTAGTAGTAGTACAGACCCCTGCCACCGGCGCGTGAAAACTCCTCAGATAACAGACACTCCGTGTTATTATTTTCCACATAACGGAGCAGCGCTTCTCCCAATTTAATTCTATTACGTTCTGTCGCGTTTGAACGACAGGACAATAAAGTTGTTTGAGTCGCGACGACGACGCGCGACGCGCTGTCGATAGTACGCGAAAACTATGCATAGTAGAGCAACGCACTAATGTGCATGCAATATAATATGTTAATGTATGAGTAATATCAAAGATAATAATAGTAGAAATTAAGTAATATCATATTTCCCCGTACCATCGACTTTGTGATTTTGTTTAGGCTATGTCCTTCTCCAAACTAAAAACTAAAGCACTGGAAATCTGTCTAACCAGGAAGACAGTTGAAAAAATAAGAGTCTGTCAAAGGGGACTAGAGAGAAACTGAAGGATAAAATCAAGAACAGCATAATTAGAAATAAAACCAAAGCAAAATATGCAGTGAAAAGAGCTCTCCATTTGAATGGAAATAGGCTGGACACGTACAAAGAATGGCAGACAACAGATGACCCATAACATCAACTAATTGGTACCCGCTTGGCAAAAAACGTAGAAATGGCAGACCCCATAAGAGATGGAGCGACGACATCACCAAGATAGAAGGCAAGGCTTGGAGTAGAGTAGCTAGAGACAGGGAGACATGGAAGCAACTGGAGAAGGCTTTTATCGCTGATAGCGAACCTTGCATACTTCGATTTTAAGAAAATGTAGATATTTTAGTTAAACCTGGTGCAAGAAACAATAAAGCTTACATTATATATTATATTTATTATGTCCTTCTCCAAGATATCATCTATCTCCTTGCCAAATTTCATTATGATCCTTTCAGCCGTTTAGTCGTGAAAAGGTAACAACAAAAAAAAAACGAACAGTTCTCTTTCTTTAATTCTTTAATTCTTTATTGTACACAGAAAACATACAGAAATAAAACATAAAAATAAGGCATGTACAAAGACGAGCTTAACCCTACTAAGAGTTTTCTTCCAGCAAACCTTTGAGGCTAGAGAGAGCTGATAAAAGTAGTAGGTACATGTGCACAACAATGAAACGGGAAATATAAAAATAAAAGATACTGTTTACAAAATAATGAAATAAATAAAAGAAACCAAAACATGCAATACTATAAAATACATTTAATATTTAAAATATATGACTTAATAAATAAATACATACAGAACATATATATAACAAACTTATAAGGACAGATAGTGTTCTCTCACTTTACGCTTGAAAGTGTCTAATGAAGGACTAGCGCGAATCGAATGACTTTGCATTTGTAATATACCTAAGTATAGATTTTATGATTGATTATAAAATAAAACCGCGGATTTATTGCGTCATTGAATTAGTTTGCATCCGACGTCATTACTTACAGCTGTCAAATTTGATTCTGATTTAGAAGTTTACAAAAGCAAAAGTTGCATTACTTAGTTTTCCATTTACAATACCATAGGTGCCTACTGTGTTCGTGCCAATATAGTTGGGAGCTCGCAATGGAGGCAGATCCGATAGCGGCTTCGCGCCTTTATTGAAAATGTTGATTTGATTTGGGTGATGTTTTGTTTTGAATTTGGTATGAACTTTCGCTACAGAAACTTAAGTAACCTGAAAGTGAATGATCACGGTATTGCGATCTATTGCTACGAGGAAATTGTCGAGTTTGCTGGTTGTTTGCGTTGGAAATGTTGCGATGAATGAATGATGAAAGTTGGAAAAGGAGTTTAGAACTGTACGAGTAGAGCAACAATAGTCCAAATTTCTATAGGAACGAGTGTACATCTTGCGACGTACCTAAAAGAAGATCTCTGGCCGAAGGGTGTTGTGTTCCGTCGTTTCCGCGGGCAAAGACTATATAATACACTGTCCGCGGGCGGATACCTACTCCTAGCCCGGTGTAGCTGGCAGTGGTCGTAAGAGACCCACAGCATATAAATCCGTTCGAAAAAAAAAAAAAACGGATACCTACTGCCACGGACAATTCGCGTCCCAAGTCGCAGTTTCTACGTGGTAATTGATTGTGTTATTTATATTATTATGTATGTTAGTGTATATATGTATATGGGCCGTAGGATAAGAAAAAATCCATCTGTTTTTTATTCTATAGTTGCCTGAAATAAAGTTATTGTATTGAATCGTATGACCAAAATGTTTTCATGTTTTATATTTGAACTATACCAGGTAATTCATATTAGCAATAAAGTTAGTTCTACGACTTTTGGAAATCCAACATTTTTCATAGAATAAACCCAAAAAGCTGCGGCTTTGGGGTAAAATCAGCTTAAACTCAATTGAGTTTTAACGAACTTCTTGTAAGTACTCTTAATACTTAGGTATAAGATGATAAAAATACCAAAAACAATTGAAAACAAACAAATTTGAAAAAGTTCGGGAATAATTATTAATAAAAAAAAACAAAATTTGCTAAATTCTATTCATTTCAAAATATGTTTTCATTTTTTGAATAAGTCCCTTTAAAATAATAGTATACATATTATGAATCACCTTGTAAATAATGTACTCCAGTAGCTATGACATAAATAAATAATAATAAATAAATATTCCGGACAGATCACACACGGTCAACTGATCCCAAACTAGGCATAGCCTGTACTATGGGTACAAGCGACTGATATACATAATAGATATATATTAAACACCCAGACACAGAAAAAACATCTGTGTTAGTCACAAATGTTTGTCCAGTGCGGGAATCGAACCCGCTACCTCTAGCGCAGAAGGCAGAGACTACCAACTGAGCTATGAGGCCTGTAATAATAAAATTAATTGATCGCGAAGGGTTTTTGGATAGGTACATTATTATTTAAATTTGCTAAAAACAGCTGAAAACTAACCCTGTTTCACAATAAATACTACAAATAAAAGCTTCATTCGAAATGCTGTAGACCGTTTAAAAACATAACACGTACCTACATTGCTGTTGTTTTAATGAATACAAATTACATTTGCAAATGTCCTTAATCCTTAAATTAGTTACGGGTCCCGCACCCCACTTGCTGCACCCCGGGTCGTCCTACCCTAGCGATAGGTACCCAACAAAATACTAACAAACTAAAGCCGTGTTCATAAGGCGTGCGTCATGTCACCTTAAATGTATTTAAAAATGATCCTTATCTCTACTGTATAAAGCCAATTTTGAATTTGACATTTGAGGATGTACGATAAGCCACTTAAAAGTCAAATTAAAAATTGACTTTATACCGTAGAGATAAGGATCATTATGAAATACATTACCTATAGATGATATATCGCACGTCGTATGAACATGGCGTAAAACATTGGCCTTTAGACAATTTAGTATCTAATACATAGGTGTTGTCATAGTTCTTCAGCCAGTCTTCAGTCTTTCTTTAGAGAGTGCTCCTGGCGAATACCTATCTTCTTTTACATCAACCCCTTTATTCTTAAACACTAACTTTATCAGCTCGATAAAAGTAGGACTTTCTTTCTTTATTCACTGTTAGAAAAAGACAGGGCGAAAAAGAGTTATCGCGGCGAAAAAAATTGTGACTAAAGGTGGGTCCACATTTGTGACATTTCAACGCGCCGTAGCTCCATAACATGTTACGGTACTTGCTACGCTAAGTGTGGACCAGTCACGGCGAAATGTCCTTGCTTTCGTTGGTGGGCCTCTGAGTGGATCGCTGCGTGACATAGCTCGTGTGACATGTCCGCGTGTCAGAATCCGTCCACACTATGATTTGTCACGCCTAACTGTTACGGTCACGGAGCCACGGCGCGTTGAAATGACACAAATGTGGACGCACCTTAAGAATAAAGTATTTTTCCATCTACAACCGGATCATACTATGAACGTAACCGTATGGGCAAATTGACTGGCCTCACAGCTCAGTTGGTAGTAACTCTGCCTTCTGCGCTAGAGGTCGCGGGTTCGATTCCCGCACTGGACTAACATTTGTGTGATGAATACAGATGTTTGTTCTGTGTCTGGGTGTTAAATATTTATCTATTATGCCTAGTTTGGGATCAGTTGACAATGTGTCATATGTCCAAAAAAAAAATATTCTTTGTATAAATTAATATGCCACAATGCTCACTAGAACGTTCCGTCACAGACCAACACCGTAGCGTGCCATGACCGGACCGACTGCGAATTCACGAAGATAATATAACGATACGTTCTATTAGGCACAGTAGTGTGTGACAGAGTCGGTTACATGTCTGATACGTTCATAGTCATGGTATGATAGTAATAGTGAGCAAAGGCTTTTAGAGGGATAATATTTACAGAAAACCAGTATCGAATTTAAGTAACATAATGACGGCCATAAATTAACGGTGATTTGAGGAATCATGCATTATTAGTTTTGTTGCGTTTTCTTTCAATCTGCAAATTATTCTCTCAGTCAAAAGCTTTCGCTAAAACACTTTCAAAACACTTAGCCTTACCAGCTGAAATTTTGTATGTAATCCAATATAAAGTCGGCGAAGCATAAAATCTAACAAATATATCGTTATACAGCAGGTTTATAGGTATAATAACGGGAATTGGGCTTCTTTACGCCTCATCTAGCGCTCGTTATGCCGGCATCGTAAATCTTCATTCGGGGAGGCTCGCGGCTCACCCCCTTGATTTCGGGCACCCACTCGAATGGATATCACATATCATAATGATAGTGTTGACGTGGGAAATAATGGAGAGAACATTTCACTGGGAATAGTGAGTTATGGAATTATAACGGGACTTTTTTGTGAGTATTTTTGAGAATACCTTTATTATACAATATACCAACTGGAAGAAAAAGCTTATGAAGGTATAGTAGTAAGGTACTAGCTTAGACCGAATCTACAACATCGTGAGGATGTTTGGATGTTTGTGCTTCAATCATGCCGTAACTGGACCACAAACTTATAAACGTGCAAAGTAAAGCTTCGGGTGTGAGGTAAATAACAAAATAAGGCGATTGTTAATTTAAAATATATACTTTATTTACAGAAAGAAACTTAAAACTAATACAAGTTAATATTTACAAAATACACAAGAAACAGTTGAGCCATCTAAAGACCGTTACAAACGATCTATAGATAGCTCAACTGATCCAGATCACTACCAGTCGGAAGCGTCCCCAAGACGCTGGCGGAATTGCCACGCTGGATGGCAATGCTAATTCGCTGGGCCAAATAAGAGCCAGCTCTCGGGTCACGCGTAAATAATAATAATAATTTAAAATACATTTATTTTTTAAGCATCTCCAGGGATTTTTTAAATTCTTTCTACCTATTTACTACTGAATTGCACATAATCTGAAACCGTGGTATCTGCATGAGTCTAAGCAATAAATTGCCGTCACAGTGTATTTATTTACTGCCGCCCGCCCTACGCCGAGTCCGCCCACGTACGATGCATACTATGACTTGAAAGGTTATTAAATGTTGCTGTCTTTTGTACCATTACGCCGTCTTTTCTGTCATTATTTTACTTTCCTTTACGTTTTTTTTGGGCTTGCAAAAATGGCTTGAAAATCGTGAAATATGTAAAAACTTAAATAAATGTAATGCGGCCACATTTAGTAAATGTTTTACTTGTTAAGTTTAGAGAACTGATCATATATCGTTTAGAGATCTACTATCTTATTGTATTCTAACGGGGGAGCCTATACTCCACGACACAGGTTATACTAGTGTGGAGTTTAGAGATCCTACCTATCCATTGATTTGTATAATTTGATAAGGAATGTTTAAAATAATTTGCTCATTACAAAATATTGCGGTAAGGTAGGTGCCTATGTAGTTTCGACACCCACGACACAGGGGTTCCCTAGTGTGGGGTTAAAGCCATGTTCGTACCTACCTTTGCCTACAAATAACTGCAGATAAACAGACCTAAATGTGTTAAATACTACCTACCTACTAAGAAATTTTGTACAAATTGTATATTTCAATAAACGTTATCTTATCTTATCTTAAATAACGTTATTGATGCGCGAAGTGCCTTTAAGGTTTTATTTCATTTGATTTGATGATTTGAGTTAAATATATATCTATTATGTATATCAGTCTCTGGTACCCAATACAGGCTATGCCTAGTTTGGGATCAGTTGATCGTGTGTATATGACCGGAATATTTATTTATTTATTTGAAAGACTTTACTATGGTGAGCCATTTGGCCACTTTGATGGTAATGGAGGCCGAGGAGACACATCCTTTTCAGATGAAATATTTGGATCTCTATGGACAAAAAGCTCAAGAACGTCGACACAAAACGCTAAATTTGAAGATCATTCCAAGTACAATGCTACCACAAGCAATGCATGCTTCATAAGTCCATACAAACCGCGCGCACGAAGGATATTATTTTGTAGTCAGGCGGCTTCAGGCACGGAACACAATTAACTTGTAAGATTGTCTGCGGAGGCTGCACTCGCCCTCACCCTCCTCATCCATCTACCCTCCCTTCCAAACAAAACATCAATAAACCCACCCCAACAGCCAAAAACCAACCTTAGGTTCAACAATACAGAGCTTAAAGTTGTACTAGCTGTAATAAATTTTATGTGCCGCATTTATTTCGTGTAGGTATAGTCAGTCCAGTTACCCTTGATTGGTTGTCGTTCCTTTAATCCCCTTTTGATCCTTTCCACCCAAAACCTAGCCCTCTTCGGTCCTGAATTAACTATTGACATGTACCTGTAGGTGTGTATACCTACGCTTTAATTTATCTACATGTGGGGATGTGAGGTATATTTATGCTGTTTTTTGGATTTTGGCACGTCATAATAGCGTTGTCAAGTTTCATGAGATGAATAGAGAAAATTTACACGTTTCAAATAATAAATTAACACAGCGATCTTCAAAATAAATCTTGTCGTATCACTGGTTCTTTCTTGGTCTTAGGTCAGTGACCAGATTGAGGTATGGTGGCCCTGAAATATGACCGTCGTCGGTGCAAAAATCAGTGTAGTGAAAGGATTAAAGTGCGCCTCATCGAGGCTACTTGCGTCCTTTTGTCACATGTCTTCGAATTTTTAGCTTAAATACCTTTTTTAACTCTTGGTTTTGGAATCAACTGATTATTTTGAGTAAAATAAATTATTTTTTCACTACTAAAATGATGACGCCCGATCTCAGAATACCGCCCAACATAAAACTATTGTGTATTTTATAGTACGTCGTCATTACATCTGTTTGCCGGTAAATATTATTTAGGGTTGTAGATAACAGACCCCGGACCTCAGTGACTAACACGATCCTTGATAAAATAGATAAATACGCCAAGTGTGAGCAAGACTTTCACCCGTATCGTTCCGAACCGTTTTTCGGTCCAGCCATCCCTTTGTTAAAACTCGGAATTTTATCATACATTTTTTAGGCTGTTTTTTATAGAGGTGCTAACGGAACCCTAAACCCTAGCCTTATGTTTGCCACCATAAAGATAAGTAGTGACGTTCATTTGCATCGCGGCCACCGCACACGTGCTGTGGCTGGAACCAAGCAAATACAACATACCTTCATTAAACAGTATTATAAAAAGTCGACATTGACTCTGCGATAATGACGACATGTATATTATGTTTTAACAGACTTAAAGCCGACCTTTGACGTCAAAGAAGGTCTATTTGTTGCCGAATCTTCTTATTTTTGGCAAAAAACGGAAAAAAACACTTGAAAAATAGTAAATTCAATGATTAACCTTCGTATCACTATCAATCTGAAACTTGGTACTCATATAGTCAAATAATGAAGTACGTATTTAAGGATTTTTCAAAACTGACCCTTTTTATCAAGCGAGCAAAGCCGCGGGCGTACGCTAGTATTATATAATTTTTGAAGGACGCAATATAAATAAACGTAGGTTGGCATATTTTTTAGCACTGCAGTTTTGGTGGAGTTATTTAATTCGACACTGTTTAATGGCAAAGGGCTTCAAATTGGTACTCACGACTGGAATGATGAGATCAAAAGTAAATGATGAGCAGACAAATTTTCAAAAGTATTCTATGAAAATAAATTATGTTTTGTAAACATAATTTATTTTCATAAAATACCGTGATGATGAGGGAATACTCCTACTAAAACATTAACCTTCTTCCTTCCCGGCAGTCGGGTAAAAATTATAAGCCAATACGAAATTTTGAAAAAGTCGATTCCTGATATTGTTTTGATTCTTGAAATTTAAATAAGCGTTGAAAAAAGCGATATGCCTAATCCCAATAACCAAACACCAAAATCAAATCTCCTAAGCTAAATAAGCAGCCAACAATTGATTCACGCAAATCGCGCGACATTAGCAGAAAGTATACAATAATCCGGGAATGATTATCAGGCGCGCGGGCGCGGGTGGCAAACACACAGTTTCCCAGGTGCTTCAATCCAGGCGCTTAAGGATTTAGCCGAGGATTTGCTTTCAATATTAGCCTCGGCCGGCGGCGGGCAGGCCATTCCGTTCCGGCACCTTTTTTATTATTTTGTCGCATCGTTTTGGCTCTAAATGGAATCATTCCGCCATCTACGTTTTTATTTTTCAATTGCTCCCCGATTAGTGGGATTAGCCATATCGCTTTTCGATTCTTTGCTCTTTTTGGTGGGAGCTTTCGCGGACTAGCGCGCCACACCGGATTTCTGGGTAATCGAGCTATATTTTATTTGACTAACTGAATTTCAACTAACACAAGTATTTATAAATATTTAACTGAACACACAAAGTTGGGCTATCTATGGATCGCTTACAACGGTCTTTATCGATCCAGATTACTAGCTTGAAGCTCCCCGAGACGCTGGCGGCATTGCCACATTTTGTTGGCAACGCTGATCGGTTGAGTCACATTGGTGCAATTATTGAAGAACGTTGTTGAAGAACGAGTGACAACAAGGGTAACAGTACTAGTTTGGTCAAAAAGTTAATTGTGTCTCTCATGGGCTTCTTTCATGCAAATTGCATCATGTTTAAGAGTACGTAGTATAGCATATAGCAAATAATTTTCGATGAGCTGGTACTCAAGCCCAAGACCTTGGCTTCAGAAAGCAGCTTTACTATTCAATGTACTGTTAGGTGCGCTATGCGTTCGTAAGTAATGTAAAGATAGATAGAACATACGTATATTGTAAGCTTGAACAAACAAGGCCCCACACGGTGCTACGCAGCCGCTACGAGCGTAGCACGCTTCGTAGTGACTTGCTACGATTGTCGTTTTGAGCTTATCAGTGTTACCTCAACAAAATATTTTGTCTGCCAACAATGGATAAATCATAGTTGACGCACGCAGAAATCCACTCACCCCCAAATGCGTCTGATTGGAGGAGGCTCTTTGTACAGGGTCCATCGGGGGAAGAACCACCTTACCTCTAAATTTCGCCACCAAGCAGCAATGCTTACAATGCTGTTTTGATTTGAAAGGTGAGGTGAAATTACAGGCATATGAGACTTACCACCGCATGTCCCAGAGGTCGGCAATGCGTGCGTGATGCCTCGTATTGCAAGCGTCCATTTGCTACGGTAACGATTTGGCTCAGGCATGCTCATGTGCCACATAAGTTGTATAGAAAATAAAATATATGCAGCGAACTGACTCATCTTTAGACAAGTTTCATATATGCAAACTTTTCTGTCCGCCACGAAACAGCTTACCTACTCTAGCGGGAAACTTATTTCCATTTCAATAACGCACTTGCTGCAGTAGAATCTGTATTTTTTTAAGGAAATTCATGTTGTCGTTATTTGCAGGTATTTGAAAGTATAGGTAATGTACTTGGTAAATAGAGTTGATCACATAATATTTATAACTTCTGTAATTTCTTCTTAGGCCGTGGTGGCCCTGGCTGAAGAATTGGCTCCTCAATTTCTACCTATCGTGGAAAAAAGCTAGGGGATGGGCAGCAGCTTCCCCTATTTTTACAAAGCTCTGACGATGATGGTGTTAATTCTTGTACCAAGAATAATTTAACCATTTTTTTCAAATTAAAAAAAGCTAAAAGTAACTTACAGAATTGGACAAATGGCTCTTACTGAATAGTATTTTGTAACTTAGGATTCCTAAAACGATAAATGGTTCCTATGAAAAACAAAATACTGTACTTAATTACTGAATACCTATTATTTTGTTAATCTCAAAGAATGGTACTTACAAAATGGGATATTAAATAAAACTGTACAAATTATCAGTGATATTTTTATTATGACTAGAGGTTTTAATTACAAAACAACCGATATTTCCATTAGGATTCACAAAATATTGTATTAACAAATGGTTTGCAGATATTTTGTTTGATATGTATAAAATGAAAACCTCAATTTAATTTCACATTTATTAAGATATTCCCAATCTAACAGGTAAATATGTACAATTTTCACAATTTGATACTTATTTCACTGATAAGTAGGCACACGGAAAGGTATTACTAATTCGTGGATTTAACTAAAATTAAGTCTATAAATATTTAAATGCTAAATAGTTATTTACAGTTAAGTTTCGGTGTTACTTTATAAATATTTTAATAAATTATTGAGATCCTGGTTACTCTAATCTCATTTGCAGGCGGCTATTTTGAAGTTAACATAGATTTTTGGATTTCTTTGGATTTCATGAATTAGTTCCCAAAAAATAATAATCTTCTATCAATCTAAAGTTATTGGCCGGTATATTACAAGAACATAGAATGTCGGTATTTTCAAGGATGAAAACAAAAAAAAAACAAAACGTTATTTAAAACAGTTGACCCGCCACTTTAAAATGCAGATGTTGGAGAAGCTCCACATTTTCATAAAATGTCAGAAAACAAATGAAAATGCATTTTATTGGAACGCTTTCAATGTTATTTTCAAAGATTCATTCATTTTTATTGTCTTATAAATTGCTACACTTAATAAATATAACAGTAAATCCCAGAATTCTGTACAAATGGTTATTTTTTCAAAAAGGAGATCTTTAATAATTTTTGGATTTTGCGAAAATATATTTTTGGATCGATTACTTTGTCTGTTCTCTCTGTTTATTTGTTCGGTCTAAATTAGAAACAACTGAATGGATCTATTACTGTTATTTTGAATAACTTCAAAATAACAGTAATAACCAACACCTATTCTACCTAATAGGTACCTACTGTAGAATATAAGGACCTAACAACCTTTAGCGGCAAGAATGGTCTCTTAGGTAGTGAGCTTTTTTTTGACATCGAACCATAGTAGGTCCAAAAACTTGAAATAATAGTATATTCTTTCATTTTAATACATTGGCTATCTAAACTACATACCTCAACACTTCAAAAAACTTACTCGACGTTGCAAACCTGCATAGTAGGTACGTAGTAGGTACCTTACGTACCTAGCTACCTATGACTCCACGCGAGCAAAACCGCGCAGGTACAGCTAGTCGACAATAAAATCAAACTAATACTTTCATTGATACTAGAAAAACAAATCGTATCGCTGTAAGATATGGTACAAGAACACAACACGATCAGCAGTAGTGTGGTAGCACCCTAACTTTTATTTATTACAAAATTTATTACCTCAAAATGCCTCGCCCTATTAATAAACTTAGTAGAACTACATAGTATTTACAATAATCGGAATTATTCCACAAACTTACAGCTAAATAGGTAAATCTAATACATAAGCTTGTAAAAATTGCACACTTCGCTTTGGTATACGTACACATAACTACATATTTACAATTATTTAAGAACGTTATGTTTATTGCCCGGAGTTTTGTAACGAACATTTTACAATTACAATTATTATAATTATATAGGTATTATCATTTTTAAAACATTACTCATTATATCAGGTGATTCTCTGCTATGGAAAAATGCATTCCGTGACCATGTATTCACATGAAAGACACTAAAATCGTTTTCTTTCAAGAGTACAATCATGATATTCTAATAAAAACAGACCTTCATTAAACTGCTATATTTAAAAACAGCTACCCAACCAATCCATCCAATCCTTTAGTATTCTTTTGTGTTCATGGATCTTTAAGGAAGTTTCAATGTAAACGAAGAAAAAGATTGAAGATTGACGGTTCCAATATGTTTGTTACATTTTGCTAAAATTTATAAAAACTTGTTTTCCTGTATCCAATATTTACTTATATCAAAAACTCTCAAATATTTTACAACATGAAATGAAAATATAACATGTCTCATAGATAGTATCATTTCAGTTTCAGCAAGCGTGCAGACAAGCTCGTCGCGCTCTAACATACTCCACCCAACTTCTCACGTAGTACAGAAAGCCTGTATCATTTAACAACCAACTGAATCCCGATCATCATATCGTACAACCACTACGAAACTCCACAATAATTATTGCATCGCATCACAACACCGCTCAGTTTTAACGCACGTACACATCATTCGAACCACTCCCACAGATTGCAGGGTAGGGCGTGTGTGCGCGCGGGTGGCGGCTAGGAGACGCGCGCGGCGAGCGGCGGCGGCAGCGGCGGCGAGGCCGGCTCACCGCGCGCCGCCTCTCAGAGCCGCTCCGACACGCCGCCAGCGTACTGGCAAGCTGACAGAGGGGCCGAGCCCGCGCGCGACACTGGTGAAACCGACCCGTAACTTCCAACAAACCCAGAATGCTGCTTGGCCTTTAGCCGCAGCGAGGCTATGGAGGAAGACATGGCGGGGCAAGGCTCGGCGCGGTACATGCTGTATGGGTTGGGTGGTGCGGTGTACGGGCAAGGCGCTACGCCGCCGCCGACGCCGGCTGAGCCACCCACTCCCATGCCACCGCCGCCGCCCACGCCCATCGATGTTGCTGTGTTGAAGCAGTTCACCGAGCCTGGAGAAAAGACGGCAGATGTGAATTATGATGGTTATTTACGAAGCTCGATATTTATTACTTATACATAATACTATTTAAACTTGCAGGAGCTTAAAATGATTCTGGAAATAAAATAATGCTCTAACTAACTTCGCCATTAAGTAAGTGTAGTTCTCCACCACAATGCACTTCTAAAACTTCACTCACCTTGATGATGGCTTGCAGGCACGACCGACCCCAATGGATTCACCGGCCACGGGAAGCTCTTCGTCCCGAGGGGGCTTGGTACTTTAGTAGCCCAGTTGTTGTATGGATATGAGGAGTACAGGTCGGTGTCCGGGAAGGGTTGCATGAGGCCGTTGAACTGCGTGCTGAAACCGTTCTTAAAGTCAGCGGCGGCGGCTGCAGCCGCATTCATGGCGTTCCGCTCACGCTTCCGCCATTTCGCCCGCCGGTTCTTGAACCACACCTGAGGAAACGTAAATAAATCAGCACGGAACTGAAAACGTATGAAGCTTTATTCAACGAAGAGTAACAATATTTTCTTTGCGAAACATAATGGCCTTCTAAGCTTAGCATTGCTCCTTTATTGCTAAGATACACATCTTTATATTATGTTAATATTCTAATAGATCCAGAGAATAAACTGCATCTCTTGACCTCGCGACAGTAGTTTTGCGATATAAAAGATAATAACAAACATG
This sequence comes from Anticlea derivata, assembly GCA_947579855.1. Lineage (NCBI taxonomy): Eukaryota > Metazoa > Arthropoda > Insecta > Lepidoptera > Geometridae > Anticlea > Anticlea derivata. Next base: position 3,879,687 of record OX388266.1, read on the forward strand.
GATGTAAAACATAAGGTAAGCCAACATTATGAAGGTAAGGTCTATTCTGATTTGTCTAAGAAAGCAAATTCTCCTAAGTACAAGTTTTAACGAGATTGAGCATCAGAAGGCGACCCGCGTTGCGTAGTTATTAACTTTGCTCATTACAAAGTTGACAGTGAGATGGCACGGGCGTATTCTTGCCACGTAGCGGAGGCCGCAACCAACCACCCGTCTAATTGCGACCGCGAAATGAAGATAAACGAGCGTCGCGATTGGGCGGGACGGGTCGCCGCCACTTGCCAGCCGCGGCCGCAATAAATGAGCAGCCCGCTCCGATCGATGTTGTTATTTAGCTGGAGCGGACGGCCGCTCGAGTAGCACAGGTCAGCACGTCGATAAGTCGCCGTGAGCGCAGATAACGCGCGCGCTGATGTATGGCCGCGTCTGTCACGCGGCGATCGATCGCACGACGACACCTCGCGATAAATTGCGCAATCCAGCGACTGCAATAAATATCTCGCTAGCGGTATTTGTCTCACTCACTGTGGCGGGTTCACCCAGCCGAAACGGTAAATAATACCCTCTTTCCTCGGTTAAGTGAACATAAACGGTCGTTTCCACCCCATATACGATCGTTTATTTTTCGAAACATAAATTTCACAAATTCGCATGAGCGCTTGTTTTGTACACGTTGACACAGGTAAACCACGGGTCGTGCCAACAAATCACAGTCCAGTTGGTGTCATATTTTGTCACTTTTTTACCAGTTTCCCTACTCTTTAGGTGGAAACTAAGATTAGGTAAGCAGACATAGAACCTACTTATACTAAAATTATTGCAAACAATGCACCTCTCCGGAAGTTCCAGCCGGTGATTCCCACCCGAACTTCGAAAGCGGGTGAAAATAACTCCACAACGAGGTTCAATAATGACAGCGGTATGTTTATTTAGGTGCACATATGTGAAAATATTTCAATCATAGACTTGAAAAATGTAGAGCAGTCTTATCATAAATTTGGCCAAAAAGACGAAGACTCGAAGACATCCCAAACATGAATAATTCTAGATAGCGTTACTTGAAATATTTTATTTTTGACAGGCCTTATTTGACATTTGCTATCGTATCGTAAACGCAACTCTATCGTGAATTTTTCGTGATCGGGCCACTGGTGACAATGTAGCTAGCATACGTACAGGCTAGTTTATTCTTCGTTTTGGCTGATAATATTTGAAAATGGTTTATGAAATCTGGAAAAACTGGTCAAATGGAAGGTGGTGTTTTCCACATTTTTTGACAGCATTTTCGTAAATATTGTCTGTCTCTCCGTTGTCGCATTGTATGATCATTTCATTGGCGAAACTACTGAAGGGAGGTGGAATATTGTAGTTTTCATCAGTATCATGAAAATATATGAAGACATCTCTACATTTTACAAAGCAAACCCTACTGACTAGATTATTATTTGAGCAGCAGGAGAAGGTCGCGTTATTGCGAGCGGGCTAATCCTTTAAATATATTATTGGATGTGACCGAGTCGCCCTCGCAAATCCCCGCTTTTTTTAATACCGCCGAAATCGATACTAATGCGTGTTTTTGAATTATTCAATGTGCTGGTTGCTTATCGCATAAAGATGATTAGGGATTCCTATAATAGAGAAAGAACATTACAAACTAGCTTGTTCCCGCGGCTTTGCTTGCGTGCTATTGAGATTAACCTATAAGCTATTCTAGGTAAAGAACTCTATCTATTTCAAGTTTCATCGAAATCGGTTAAACCGTCACGTTAACTAAAAATCCTCACAAACTTTTTCATTTTTATTATTCGTGGGGATATACAAGTATTTACAACTATTTTACCGGTTGCAAACGATCTATAGATAGGTCAATTGATCCAGCCTATATCACTACCAGTCGGAAGCGTCCTCAAGACGTTGGTGGCATTATTATGCGTGATGGCAACACTGATCCGTTGGGCCAAATAGAAGCCAGCTCTCAAGTCACGCGTCAGTCGCTTTAACCAGACGCTATAATGGAACACTACAAAACCATCTTTATTCGTGAGTTATATCAAATTCTATGATTTTCAATCTTAGTAAAGTTGATCTGTTAGGTACGACAGCAATCTACACCAGGCAACTGCCATTACCATGCTTGCAACTATTCGTCAATGCAAACATAGCTAGTCTCGAACAATCATCATAATCCTCATTAAGATTACAACGTCCATGGGCAACCACACGGCTGACGACTCTGATATCTAGATTTGCTAACAGCCTAAGCCTGGGGTATCAGCTAATGAAGTAGACTGTAATGGAGACATTACTATTAAGGTATATTAGGTAAGTCTGTGATAATAGATGCTCTGTGATGTCATTACATTGCAGTAATATTATTTGTAATGTTATGATAATGTGCCGTACCTAGCTACAAATCTCTACAGATACAGAACCAATCAACAAGTCTATGATTTGAGTAGGTACTTAATCAAATCATAGGGTTAAACATAGTTTTTTTTTCACACGCACGTCTGTATCGCGTTTGTATAGTTTCAAACGCGCTGTAAAATACGCACTGCTATAGTGCGTCTGTATCGCGTCGGTAATGCGTTTCATCTGCGTAAAACATTGTTTCCATAATAATATGATCTAAGACCGATCGATGGTTGCAGGAAATGAGCACCTTTTTTGTAGCAAGGGTGTTCGAAAACTTATCTCTCATCTTCCTATCTCTTGTTCTTAATTTTGTCTCAGACAGTAGCAGGTAGGTATAGCAAGCATCAAACTCTGCACTTCTCTCATTGGATAGTTGTGATAGCCCCCTCCCCCAGCTCCCTAATGAAGCCATTTTACGGTCAGAAGGACCACGGGGTAAATTCCCTTAAATTTAAATTAAACTGGAATCACAGTTTTATTAGCACCATCAATCAAACAACGAACGTATAAACGGGTATCGTAACTCAGAGTTATGGGATTATAGACCTTATTTGTATAGTGGGTAGAGCTATGTAATTAGATTGAGTTAAACTATTCCGAAGTCAAATAAACACGCGCTCGTATAAATGGATAGAGAATATAAACTCGGAAATTGACACGTGTCTGAGCTAGGGTTGGCAGAGAGAGGATTTTCGTCCACAATACTCTATTACACGATAATACTTACCCTATAAACTATAGTTTTTAGGGTTTGTTCGTTTCGTTCGTTGAAATAAAATACATTTCTTATAGCTACTTTAGATAACTATCGGAAGTATCGAAAGTCTGTCCGCAATGTGTACATGTGTATTTTAGCAACTACGAGCGCTATCGAATTATCAATGCTAACATGGCATAATAATTAAATATAAATAAATAAATATTCCGGACATATTACACACGGTCAACTGATCCCAAACTAGGCATAGCCTGTACTATGGGTACCAGAGACTGATATACATAATATATATATATTTAACACCCAGACACAGAACTGTGTTAGTCACAAATGTTTGTCCAGTGCGGGAATCGAACCCGCTAACCTCTAGCGCAGAAGGCAGAGTTACTACCACTTGAGCTATGAGGCCAGTCAAATTTGCTGAACATGTCCAGGTATAACAAAAACGAATTACCTACTTATGCCAGATTTTTTAGAATACTATACGCGAAGCTAAATCTAATAGCACAGTTTCAGATTGGGCTTATATTATGTATTTACACCTAAGCCGTATCCATGTACATGTTGGCAATAAATGAATATGAATATGAATATTTGGTGAGTAGGTAATCTAGTTTAGCAATCTGCAAAAAAGCGAACTAGTATCTTTAACGGCACTAAACTCCAGAACCTTTTTCAGTAGTAGCTTACTTTGGTGAACATCTGAATAGAGACAGCCCTATTGAGGGGTAGATTATTAAATGCACCCTGCCGAGAAGACGGCACAGCGGACTCGGTAACATAATGATAGGAAACCGCAAAATTTCCGCTGGACAAAACTATTGTGGCTGTTCCGATTTGGGATTTTGCTGCGTAGCTGGAAGCTCTAGAATTAGCAAGTTCAAGTGGCAGTGAGCAGGCTGTATGACTGTATAGCTCGCAGAACCGGTTACCAAGGGTTTTTGAATGGCGACCACGATATGGACGAAATTTTTAAGGTTGCGGGAAGGCCGATGGAGGAGGCTCAAGACCGTTTGTAGTGTGTTACTCTTAGAATAGGCCTCCCCCTGGCTCTTCCATAGTTCCCGATCACGAGTGTTCCCCCTGTAGTGTACCTGCCGTAGCTCTTTGTCATCTTCCCATCGTCAAATAGGTCTAACTCTTGTTCTCTTTCCTTCTCTTAACACTCTATAATATCCTTGGCCAATTTGTCCGTTTAGCATCTCATGAAAGTTCTCATATCCTTATAATTTACCTACTTACCTATAATATTACCTACTAAATGTAGGTAAGTAATTTGGTGAACATGATCATTCAAATAGCAGGAATCAGAGTTTGCAGTTTTTTTTTAATACAACTAAGGTGACAAACAAGCATACGGCCCACCTGTTGGTAAGCGGTTACCATAGCCTATGAGCGATTGCAATACCAGAGGCATCACGCACGCGTTGCCGACCCCGAACCCCCCACCCCTAAAGAGCTCTGGCAACCTTACTCACCGCAGGAACACAACACTATTTGAAACAAATAATGTTATTTGGCTGCGATCTTCTGTACGGAGGTACCTCCCAGGCGGGCTGCTCCAATTTAGAACGGGAAAATCTCACTATGCCCTACCTCCTCCGAAAGTTACGCACGCATACATCCATCGACAGCTACAAATTCTTCTTGTTACATTATTAGCTAATCATGTGACTAAGCCAATAGTTGTTTAATAATTCACGTCTATTGATTATTTAAGCTGTGATGAGAGTGAGATTAGTTGCGTCGAACCGATGTTTCCTGGATTATCTAACTCAATGTTTGATTTGAAGCATGTGAATCTGACTTATCATGTTTTGCTCTATAAAGCCCTTGCAACATCAAAATACACTTCAAAGCCTTCATCGATGAATGAGATATGTAAAATAGTAGGTAGGTAATGTTTCTAAGCCCCGCTCTTCTGTATTTACTTTTCTGATATAGTATAGCAATAAAAATGAATTGCTAAATGTGTTGCGCAGCGCAAAACTCGAGCTCGGCTGGACGAATTTAGCAATTTTTTTTAAACTTCTGATATATATATATACCTACCTATACCTTGTAGTTTGATGTATGTTCGAATGAAGAGAAAAACTTGAGTTGAATGAACCGGAAAATCGTAAAACCCCACTTTTCTTTTTCTCATGCAAACTGTTTTGTGTTTTACATTTGTGGATGTACGATATTACAAGCTACGAAACTTCAAACTCAAAACTAACTTTATTTAAAAGCAGTAAGGATCATTTCAAATAAATTTTAGATGACGTATCGCTCGCTGCTGAACACAACATAACTTATTTGCATTATCGCAGACGTACAAACCAATCATTGAAATATTCCAACCGTCCAGTGGATCCAGTATTTTCTTTGTCCGTATCTATTTCAATAGCACAGGATTTGCTCTCGCTGTAAAACAAGGCAAAGCCCGCTAAACTGTTTGCATGAAACGAGCGGTGGACACTGGACACGGATGTGCAGTAAAAGCTTTGCAAAAAATACCGGTAGGGCAGGCTTATGTAAAATAAATAATGCGTCGTGCTCACCGGCTGTCGACGGGTTGATGCGTGCGTTTTTTAAAGTTTAATTTTACGCGTAAAACTAAAATGTTTTCCTATTACAAGTGCGATTCTTTGTTGGAACGGAATTGGAATACAATTGTTTTTGCACGTAAGAGTATTTTTATTTCGTAGTAAAGTAGGAAAAATTCATAGGCTCACGACTTTATTTTTAATCTCAGGAAAAATTAATAGGTTCACGAATGGTAGATGGATTGATAGATCTCTAGGCGATCAGATCCTTGAAGATGTCTAAGGGGGAGTCAGAGGCATGAACATTTGGCACATGCCTAAATTTTGCAGTAGTGAGATATCCATACGTGACAGAGTGCAAGCTCACTGCCGCTTTACGAATACTTACTGGTTTGCTCACTATGTTATCCTCCAGCTTTTTTATCACGTGTTTAGAATAGAAAAAAATGTTTTAGACTGGTTTCGAAGTCATCGAATGTCGAGGAATCTACCACTAGGTCAACACGGCTTTCTAGTAGGAGTATAGGAGTAGAAGTAAAAATAATCTGAAATTAGGGCTTTTGTAGTAAAATATCTTTAACGTCATCATGCAAAATTATCTTAATTATCAAAACGTCAAAACACAATCGGAGTTTGACAGTTGAAGCCGATAACGATAACCAGTGGACGTGTTACGCAATAAGGGGCTGAACACTGACCTAAAGAAATACTAGTTCTCTGGGTTCTGTAACAACTTATTACTGCAATAGTCACCTACTCAACTTTTGGAGGAGGTAAGGCACAGCGAGATTTGCTCGCTCTGAATTGGAGCAGCCCGCCTGGGAGGTACTTCTGCCTTACAAAAGCTCGCAGCCAACTAACATTATTTGTTACCATTAATGTGTGGTGTATTCCTGCGGTGAGTAAGGTTGCCAGAGCTCTTTAAGGGGAGAAAGGGGAGTGAGATGCCTCTGGTATTGCAAGCGTTCATAGGCTACGATAACCACTTACGAACAGGTGGGCCGTATGCTTGTTTGCCATTTAGTTGTATGAAAGTAATAAAAATAAAATGAATTGCGAAATTATTTATTTGTATCGTATAGATAGATGGTCTAATTCAAGGGGTGCCCTTTTTGATGAGCGATCAGTGGCAAATGAAATGTGTCAAGAGCTGTTTCACGGGCGATTGCCGACGATACCATTCTGAGAAGGCGCGACGCGGTTCGCTTGATAAATTAGGTGGGTAGAAAAAATGTGTTCCTTACACTCTGGCGGCTGTTTTTATAAGAAGTTAGAGTGATACAACTGTTCTTACTGTTAAATTCTACCTTATTTTTCGCATAAATACAGCAATATAAGATTTTTGAATTTTTATTGATATTCATGAGATCAAAAACAATTAATAAGCCATGTTGGCCTAGTGAGAGGATCCCCTACTTTCGATCCGAAGGTCGTTCGTGGGTTCAAACCCGGTGGTGCACTAATGAGTTTTTCTATTCAAAAAATCTAACTGCGCATTACGGTGAAGAAAAACATCGTGAAACCAGTAAGTATTCCTAAAGTGGCGATGGGCTTATCACATATGGATTATTGACTACTGCAAAAGTTTGGGTATGTGCCATATGTTCTCATGCCTCTGACTAACCCCCTTAGACATCTTCAAGGATCTGATCGATAAAAGACGTGTGCCTATATTTTTATAGAGTTGCTGTGTAGCTAAATTAATAAGAGCTGACATAATGTTTAAAAGCTTCCTACGAAACGAAATTATCTACATAAAATCGTTTAAAATATCTACTCTACATTGTCAAAGAACAATTTCTAGACAAATAGGAAACAACAAAGCACCTTTACGTCTCGCACGTGTAAAATGTGGTTTGATTTGACACATGTAATTTGCATGAAATACTCTAAAGAAAACATTCAGATTAGCGTCTCGTATTTTACACTTTGTAATTGAGGCAATAAGCAGGCAATGACCCTAATGAGTTGGTAACAAAAATAATGTAAGAGGATTTATCGCTGCGCGCGCACACAGATTTATTCGACGCGAGCGATGTGCCGGCGCATTGGACGATCCCGCGCTAATCCCCGACACAGGGTTGACACTAAAATAATCGTAAAAATCCTATTCATGTTTCTAAATAAAATGAATGAGTTTTATTTAAATTAACTAGTGGTTCGTCCCGAACTGAGATGTCTGGTCTTCGATAGTCGTTGAGGCACAATTGAGATAAACTTAGAAAATCGCATCTTTAGCAGTTTCTAACTATTATCCAATATTACCTAAACTACAAGATCATTGAAACTTTAGCAAATGGGAGTTCACGTTATTTTGGTTTTCGTTGTATCAAAAACCATATGACCTAGAAAAACAATGAAAATATTTTTAGATTGTATAAACAAAGCCCTTTTATATGACAGCCCACTTCATATATTTGTATAATTTTTTTAAACCCCCGTTTTAGACCTTGATATCTTAGCAACCCTTTAGCTAATTTAACTCATATTCTGAGCAGTAAATTTTGATAGTACAATCTGTTGAGCTACTCCACACCATGCAACTCAGATTGACGGTTGAAAGTAATGCTCTTATAAATAAACATACAAACATACAACGCTGATTCGCCCAAGTTCTTAAAGAGGTCTTCGCTCATTTAATCAAAGTACCTCCCTAAAAAAATACTGTAGTTCAGCCCTACAAATGAGAATGTTTTGAAGAACACACGCGTTCAATCCGACTCGGTCGAGTACCGATACAATCGATGCCTAAACCCGAACTAACTGTTCGTTAATCTGTGCCTAAACTAACACTTGAACTCGGTATTTAGCGCAGAATATCGATTTCATTCTCTTGCAATGCATCATCTGCCTAACACTCGACGGAAGGTTCTTAGATCAGTCATTTAATTACAAGGCCTACCAATATCTATGTATACCTACTAAAGCGGGGTCAGTGCGCTTGTTAATTATCCAACCTTGAATTCAAAACATAAACGCTGTAAAAACTACAAATAATAGTAGAATAAATGCGTAAATTCAACTGATTAAGACGTTTCAAAATGATCTTTAAGATTTCAATGTTTACATTAATATTAAAGTTTGCAATTTATGTTAAATTCCAAGTTAAGTTACTTTAACTAAACTAAAACTATGCCTAGAATAATAATGCACGATAGTGTTACTCTTACGATAAGTTAGCAAAAGTCAAATATTAACCAATCAAAATTAAAAGATTTCAAGCATCGCCGATATCACTGGTCAATATTTGACATTTGCTAACTTATCGTAAGAGTAACGCTATTGCAAATTATTCGTGCTCGGGCCACTAAACGCCCCGCTACCGTTTTTACGCTTGTGTAACGTCAACGCTCCTAGGGGCGTTTAGTTTTAGATTAGACTATGTCTTCTCAAGTTCCTATGAACTAGTCTTCGAATCTAGTAACCGAGTTTTAAGCCACCCGAAGGCCGCCGTCGTGGCTTGTAGACTTCTAAAGACCTTCTGAAGCACTAATGCCACTAGCGGCCCATATATTTGGCAGCGAAAGGCTGCTTAACTTAGCTGATCTACTGGGCAAGAGCAGCGCTTCAAAAAGATTGTCTACTCGCATTCTACGCCTTGTTTATCCCCGTTCTAATTTATAAGCCTAATACAAAAACTAAAATAAGCCCAACGAACCCATACAAAACAAAGCCAACCTAATCCAAATATCCAACCAATACACATGTCCAAAGCTCACCCAAAATATTCGCGGCGAATACCGAAGAAACCAAAAATTCTACGTATTCAACTAAACAGTACAAATAGGTACGGGAGTTTCGGAACCGCAGAATCTAACAGGGGCCTTCCAAAACTATTGACAGTGAGTGTGGATGCGATCAGACTTAAGCCGGGGATTATGAAGAGACCGAAATAGACGCATCAAATCCTGTAGGATTAAGGGATTCCGTGTTCCGTCGGACGGTTCGGCACAAAAATACGATGCGCGCCGGATGCGACGATTAGCCTAAACATCTAGATCGTTAATATTGTAATGCACTTTTTCTTATGTCTTCGGTAAAAAAGAACCCGTAGTAAGTTCATCAATGTCAATTGCAGCTGGCTTTGGAGTTCCACTTCGGAATTAGCTCAGACATAGATCACAAGAGACTTATACACAGACTAGTGTTTAATTGTATGAGGATTTCTTCTATAAGGTGTAGATACAATCCAGATTTAGTAGCTAGTTATATTTAAGACGACTTCGGTGGTGTAGCGGGTAAGTGCCCTTCTGAGACGCAAGGTGCAGGTTCGATTGCTGCGGGACAAATGTTTGCATGATCTGCAAATATTTGTTTAGGAAGCGAGGCAATATAATTTTCACAAGGAGACAATCACTTACCCTGACTCTTGCTTCAGTAAGATTAGTCCACATCGCAATCTCCTCACGGGTGGACATATCCGGATAGCGGTTCCTTGCAAACGTCGCCTCTAACTCCTGAAGCTGTTGACTAGTGAAGTGGGTTCTCTGACGCCTCTGCCGCTTGTTCTTCTTATCCCCTTTATCGTCCAGAGACTGGTCATCAGGACCGACTCCCGGTGTTGTTGACTCCGTCTTGATCGTAGGCCCGTCTGCTAGAGGACGACCTGGAGAGAAATAATCTAGTTTCTGTTATGTTGGAATTGAGAAAGTAAAATTAGAGTACAGGTTGGAATAATGTAACTTGTAAGCATAATGTTTGTTGTTACGCAGCATTGCTGTTTAGACTGAAGGGGAATATAATAGGCTCACGACTTTTATCCCCAAGAATGGTAGACATCCTCTCAGATCTCCAGGTGATCAGGTCCTTAAAGATGGCAAATGGGGGTAGTCAGAGGCATGTCCGAACATGTTGCAGTTACAAGTACCTATTAAGTGTTATACTTATTATATTAAGAAAAAAAACATTCATCGTAGAATTAGATCAATAGTACTGTGATACGTTACATGGAATAGAATAGTATATTTCATTGTATCTCAAAAACCATATAGCCTAAGTTTCATCAAATGGTGCCGTTACGGTGTGATTGAACGCTTTGTTTTGATTCACATCCAAACATACAAACATCCAAACATCGTCAAAAAAATTCGCATTTATAATATAAGTAGGATTCGACTTTCAGTTGATTTCGTTTTTTGCTAGGAATATTAGTTCGTTAGTTGTATAGATTTACACAGATACCAGAGTCATTTTTAGGATGGTTGTAGGTATTAAACAAGCCAATACGCCTTTTGCAAATCAATAAAAATTTTAGTAGGTACCTACTACAGTAATGTTGTTTTTTAATGTTCCTCAAGATCCTACAGAAGATAAACCAAAACCATTCTACTTGCAAAGTACTCTTATCGTAAAACCATATTTTTCCAAAAAGGCTCGTGATTTTGTTTAATTCCAATATCCAAAAGCTGATATATTTTCCCTACAAGTTCAGCCCGAATCAGGGCCACGGTCGCCAAGTGCCGGTAGCAAGCCCATAATACCGCGGCTTAGCGCAGGCGCGACTAAATACTTTTACAACAACGTTGTAAATTCGTTCGCTGATCGACTTCACTCCACATTATTTATATCACTTGTAAAATCTATTTCGGCTGTATTTTGTTGGTACATTGATAAGTACACTACATTTTACTGTTGCGGCTCACTGAATAGGAAGGTGTTTTTGTTAATGTTATACGTAGGCAAATAGGCTTACGGCCCTCCTGATGGTAAGTGGATACCATCGCCTATTGACATCAGCAACACCTGGAGCATTGCTAATACGTTGCCTGCCTCCTTGAACCCCTCTTCCCCTACAGAGCTCTGGCCACCTTACTCACCGCAGGAACACAACACTATTTGAAACATATAAGATTATTTGGCTGCGATCTTCTGTAAGGTGGAGATACCTTCCCTTAAGTTTAGGTGTCTTTTTAAAGTCCCCGTGGTGTCGATTCCAAGCTTAAGTATAGCACAAAATTGAACGGATTTTGTGATTCTTCAAGAAAGAATTACATACAATACCTAAGAGTCTCTTCTCCCCAAGCACTAACCCGTAGATAATTATACTCGTAGAAACCAAAATACTGAGCTTGTAGGAATATAATTTCAACCCTCGCATTTGGTTGTATTCGCACGTAATACGAAAGCCTGGGAAGCTGTACTAAGATAATAATTTTGCTAAAATGCTCTCGTTCCAACAGTGCTTTAGGCGAGAAAATGATCGTATTTTCATGAGATTTCCGGCTATACTTTGTAGTGTGCTTAGATAGAACACGAGTGTGTTGTATTTAGTTGTGTAAAAGTTAGTTAGTTAGTTCCCTACTTTGTTCGGGAGTGGCAAATGCTGAGACATGGACCTGGTTTGGCCGCACTCGCACAGTTGCACTGAAAAGGATAGCTACCTACCTACTTTTTCTCTTTCTTTTTGCTTGTGTATTTGTTTGTTCTTTATGTAATTTTTGTTTGTTCTTATACTATTTTTCTACTGTGTGTGTCAAATAAATAAACTCTTATTCTTATTCTTAAAGCAAAATTTGCTTACACAACAATTATTTATTTGAATAGGTATATCCTTTAGATCTTACCGTCCACTTTGCCCGTTTCTTGAACTTGTGATAAAGCGTTTTTTGAAGGAGTTTCTAAAAATGATATAAAATCTTTTTAGTATATTTGATTCACTCGAATTGGGTAAGAAATAGTTTCCCTAGAATTTCATAAACTCAACCCTAAGGGGTGTGCGCGGTGGTTTAAGTTTGTATGCAATAACATCACGCGAACGAAGTCGCGGGAGTTTCCACTAGTTTCAAATATTTACCAACTTCATTCCACCAAACCTGACCCCGTTTCAGATAAGTATTGAAACAATGCATTATTAACAACGTGGGCGACGGTATCTGCGAGGGGCCGATACCGTGTTATTACATCAATTTGTTACTGATAACGCCTGCTGCAATCAAGCCACGTATATTAGCTTTATGGAAATCCCTGCGTCAATTGTTGGTCAGTATCGCATTTTGGTTCGATGCTTGGACAGGAACTGGACTATTTTCTATTGGATTCGATATTTGGATTACGGACTCAATCTAAAACAACTTCCGTTAAAAAAATCCTAATAGATTTTTGAATTGTTGATAGAAAGGTCAAAAATAGCTGATTTGAAAAAGTTCGGGGAAAAATATTATTATCATGTTCGACATAAAGAATGTATATATTAACTAATACGTAGTTATTAACGGGCTTCAAAAAAGTAGGTTATCCATTCGTATGTTTTTCTGTATTGACCTTTCGCCTTAAAATTTTTATTCCTGAGGGACTAAACATGATAAGATATTTTTGACAAAAACTAAAAATCGACTTCAAATTCCTGAATATTTACAAGATCAATATCAACCTCTTTTTTTGTTATCAACCTCTTTGCGTTTTGCTTACCTACTGAGGATGACACTGGCCACCTAAACTTTCGAATAAAAAACAAAAGTAAGTCTGACATCCATTCATCATCAATATTAAGTAATAACTCTTACGGTACTGACTAACTGACTGTCAATCAAACGTAGTGGTTTTATTCTCTTTGAAAATCAACGCAGAGCCTAACCAAAATCCTAAGAGTATGAAATTTGCAGGGTAGCGTAACATATGGGTGCACAGAAAGGAATTCCCGACATACAACCCCTAAGTTTAAAGTTTATGTAAAAATAGCAGCAACCGAACGAAGTCGCGGGAATTATCATACAATAAGTCACAAAAAAAAAAATTGGCAAGTCGTGATTTCTAGAGATGATGTAGTTTTTTTAAGTTTTACGGGAGAAGTTGCAATCCCTCAGGAATTAAATTAAAATGGGACCACTCCGGGATCATACTCTATACACCAGCGAAAGCATCATCAAAATCGGGTTACTATTGGCGGAGATATCGAGTAACATACACACAAAAAAAAAAATACAGCCGACTTGAGAACCTCCTCCTTTTGGAAGTCGGTTAAAAAATATCACCATCTCTTGATATCACTGACTTGACTTGCCGTAGCACATTGTGGACGGTTTTTTATACGTACTTTGATTTTTTATTTGAAAGAGTTTAGGTGGCCAGTTTCATTCCGAATGAACAGGAAGACTTGAGTTTGCACATGCGTTTGCATTTGCCCCCTTTCGGGATGGTATACATGCTATGAATCACCTTGTATAGGTGCTTTACGATGGCCTCAAGGAGTTTTATCCTTTTATATCAATCGGTCTGTTTTTTTAATTAGGTTTCATTTTACAACATTAATAAAAAGTTATGAGGTACCGTACCACGAATGTACCTAACCTAATTAATCAAATTGGAAAATCCACACAAACAAACTGGATACTATTTTGAAACCGATTAAAATATTTTTTATCAATAAAACTGTTTTCATTTGATATTTATTACACATCGGATTAGTGTTAATGATTTTATTGAAGTACTTTATCTTGATTGAACATTCATAAATAATTATCTACAAACTAACAACTAGGTATCTTCATAAAATTATCTTTAACTTATTGTATAGGAAGGTATTATACTTATAAATATAAAAAATATAGATCTCTCTCTCGCGATTAGAATTTTAAGATTTCTAAGGGGGGGGGGGGGGAAATCCGAAAATTTGCCACAAGTCCACATTTTGCAATTGTGTGTATACCTTACGAGACAGATTGCCAGCCCATCGCCGCTTATAATAAGACTTATCTACTGGTTACATTATATACACATGTAGTGTATTATACAAATTATATTTACTTAGAAATATACCTGATATATATATATGGTAATAACCTAAATATACAAATTATATTTACTTAGAAATACAGTTTGTTGGAATCAGAAAAATTAAAGACCTTCTAGTGGAAAGTATAGGCCAAGCATTGGAAAATTTTCAAGTTTCTAAAAATCAAAATGATAGTGACTGTCAACCAAATAAAAAGTATGAATCAATATCAACCAGACCACACAAAGTGACAGTAAAACTGAAAGCAAACTCAGTAAACCGTCGGGAAATCTACGGCAAATACAGCGCCGCAATAGAGCGCCGGGTTGCTCAACGGCGCGGCGATAATATTTTTTAGGATTCCGTACGTCATGTGGGACAAACGGAAACCTTATACTCATAAGGGTCCAGTTTTTATCATTTTATTTATTATTTATTTATTTATTTATTAAGATAACAACATCATAACAGGTTTTTTTATTAAGCCCTAAGGCGATGTTATATCTAGGTACCTACTTAACTTAATTTATTAACAACACTAATTAATATATTTTGTCTCAATGACAAGCTGTGCCATTTCCATGGCTTTCGGCAGGTTTTGGTAAAACACATCTACACTGTTTTGGGACAGAATATTGATATATTGATGATCATAAACGACTTACAGGATCACCCTATCCGTATGTCTGTTCGGGTGTCAAGGCAATTTTTTTTCAGAAACGGATTGTGGTATCAAGTTGAAATTGATATCTAATACTAAAATCGATCATTTCATACTGCTGTGAAAAAATCAAGTTGCTAGATTAACGCAACAAAGATATACAGCCTTCAAAGCGTATTTTCACACCTAAACTCTCATACCAAGTTTGGCATGGAGAGGTCTAAAGCCTTGTTCATACGGCAGACAATATGTAATCTAAAATGTGTTTTTATATGATCCTTATCTCTACTGAATAAAGTAAATTTTTGAGTTTGACTTTTAAGGTTGCGATATCGTACGCTCTCCAAATGACAAACTCAAAATTGACTTTATACAGTACAGTAAAGTATCATTTTGAAATACATTTAAGATGACATGTAATGGTTATGTTATATCAGAAATAATTATGAGATACTTGCTATATAGAGATAGCTTGTGCCGGCGGCTTTGCTTGCATGACACCTATAAACGAAGTCTATAAGCTATCCTTGGTAGGCTATCTATCCAGGTTTCATCGAAATCGGTTGAGCTGTTACGTTGAACCACAGACATCTAAACGTCCTCACAAACTTTCGCATTTATAGTAGTCGTAGGATGACCAAAATCATGTATAGGCTTTCTGTTTGCTCTACCAACTGCATTTAGATTATGAACCGTAAAAATACAATAACTCAGTCATAAAAATCGTAACTACCTAGCAGATAGTGTAAAATGTTATAAGCGCAAAGTTCTGTTTGTCTATTTTCTGAGCTAATCTTGGTACTTGTAATCAGGGTACTACGCGAAGACGCGGGTAGTTCTTAATCATCATCATCATTTCGGCGGTAGGACGTCCACTGTTGAACAAAGGCCTCCCCCATAGATTTCCAGAAACAATAATTTTGAATTGTTTGGGGCATGCGGGTTAGCGAGTGCATATATAGCTGCTACCCATCCCCTAGCTTTTTTCCCTTAGTCACCATTAGAAATGGGGGGGGGCTATTCTTCAGCCGGGGCCACCGCGGCAATAGTTCTTAATAAGCTAGCAAATTTAAAGGAAACGCAGCGTTATCAATCGAGTGTGGTGAAGTGGCAGACATGTTAGATATCAGTAACACATGTAAAGTATTTACCTAGAGTGGCGGTACAACCAAAGGTGTAGATACTGTAGATTATGGAAGGCTAGTTCGGTGATGGATGGGGCGGCGAGTCAAAGCGTGTCGCGATAGCGATAGCGATATCAATATCGAACGATAGGGTTGTCGTTTGTCGATGGTCAGTGTTGGAGTCTTTAACTATACAAATGCGACTTCGTTCGCATTTGTATAGTTAAAGACTCTAACACTTTATAACTCTATTTTGCTACATTGCGCCGTTCAAATTTCGAAATTTCAAAATTCGATTGACGCTATTATGGCTTTACAAGGGTTTCTTTTTTTTAAATAAGATACCCTAAAAATATATTATACATAGATCATTTTGAAATCTCGTTTAATTTAAGCTTGATCTTCGACACCAAGCCTAGAAAATACGGGCAAGAAACTACGGTTTGGTTTAAGGTTTGGCTTTTTTGACGATCCTTTTACGACTTTTTTAATAATGGTGTTGGAGCATATTCAGTCCCAAGCATTTTTGCCATCTAATTAGTCGGATATTTTGTAATAAGATTTTTTACAATGTTTTATATCTATCACACTGGTTCTTTCTTTATCGGTCGGAATAAACTATTCAAGGCCACGTAGCGCTCAATAAAGAACAGTATCTATCTAATATCCTATATAATATCAAGTGAAACTGTACAATATCAAGTCAACTGGGATACCATCACAGATCAAAAATGTTGAAAATTAAATTGGATATGCCGAGCGAGACACTGATTTCATAGTGATGCACTAATTAGATGAGGCTACGTTGCAAATCGACTGAAAGATAGAGCTAAAAGCTATTTGATACAGTTTTCAACGCAAACTATTTATCCCCTACCTTTTATAAACAGATTTGAAGTATAAATAAAATCCTATAGTCATTTTGGGCAGCCCTGTAATCGTGAAATTGTAATCGTCGCGGCGAGCGGTAGCGTTGCGTTGGCTAAACTTTGAGACCGTAATCCCGCCTTGTTCATTATACACCAATGAGATTGCGCACTGTCCAGATTGATGGTTTTAATAAACACGTCGAAATTGTCGTGAAAAGGATATTTTAGAACACTTATATCCGCCTAAAATTTACCAAACCACAATATTGTTATTTTTTGCATGACTCGACAAAACTTTCTTGGGCGAAAATGCTTGAAAAACGTTGAAAGGACACTTGTTTATATCCTTTCAATGGAGTTTGTTACTTATCTTCATTTTTGTTTTCTAAACAGTTGGTTTAAATTTCGAACGGCCTTACAAAAGCACCAAAGAGTACAGTTACAGATAACAAAAAATCTTCTTTTTTTTATTGGACCAGCAGAGCGGAAGCAGATTTACCGGTTCCTTTCCTCTAAATTTCTGGCACTTACAAATAACTATTTTTTTTTAGCATCGTTTCCTAGCATTTTTCGCTACTGGTAACCAGGATTTGCTTCATGGCTGGAAATAAGCAAGGAAACGCTACTAATATATCATATATTATTTAAACAATACCCAACACGGGTACTGGTTATATCATAACTTTATATTCTTTTTCTCTTTTTCTAGACAGGCCTCATAGCTCAGTTGGTAGTAACTCTGCCTTCTGCGCTAGAGGTCGTGGGTTCGATTCCCGCACTGGACAAACATTTGTGACTAACACAAATGTTTGTTCTGTGTCTGGGTGGTAAATATTTATCTATTATGTATATCAGTCTCTGGTACCCATAGTACAGGCTATGCCTAGTTTGGGATCAGTTGACAATGTGTGATATGTCCGGAATATTTATTATTTATTATTATTATTATTATTTTTGGTGTCGAAAGGTAAGTTGCCATGCGTGAACATGCATCCCATGGGCATGGAGACGTGCGCCAATTTTTTAAAACATTTTTTTTTCATTTGCTTACCTTGGCTACGCACATACGGGTAACATAAAGCTGAGTACTCACTGTCGTCGGTATGCTTGCGATCGCGCCGCGGCCGCGGAGGCGCATACAGTGACTGCTCCACGCCGCCGGACCCGCCTGAGGCCAGTGACGAGTGCCCGCTGTCCCGGAACTCACCCGTCTCAGCCCATACTGTTGACAAAAAATCTATTTCAATTCAGTGGAACAACTTACCGAGAAATGGCGTGATATGAATCACATTACAGATAAAAAACAATGTGTTTTCGATTCAGGCTTTTATAAAGAAAATAATGGCCGCAGTTTTCAAAAACAAAAAATCCATCCCTACATTGAACTTTAAATTGACTTTATTTTGTAGACATACGGATCAACGAACTTGAGATGACATAATATCGCTCATCGTTTGATCTTGACTTTATGTATAGAAACTATTTCTGCATTCGACCGTCAAGTAAGTCGTTGTAGCGCGGCGCTTCCACATAATGTAAGAAAACAAGTTTTTTGGATGGTTTGTGAGTTTAATTTGATAGAAAGTCTCGCCTGAATTGATTTTTCTGTAACAAACTTACCCAGACCTAATAAATCATAAAACTCTTATGCTAAATTAACCATACAATTATGATCATAATTTACAAGAACACTAAACGACGAAGACGCGACGCCCCGCCGGTTGTTGTAATGAAGTGTCCCTGAACACTTGTTAACAAATATGTCACTTGAGACTATGTGCGCGCACCTTTACACGTATCCTCTATGAAAAAATAAATTGCAGTCAAAACTCATCATTTTTTACATTGTTTTTTTTTCCTTTTCGGCTGTCTAAGTCATCTCAGGCCAAACAATATTGAGTAAAACACCACCGCACTTACACAATATAATTCAGCTCACTAGTTTTATAAAATAAATTGAGATAAGCGTAATTTTAATTATATAACCGCTTAACTGTGCTAAAAAGTAGTATACAATGAGTACATAAATCACTACGACTATCACTAAAGAGGATATAATACACAACGACTGTCACTTGACCGGATGTAGAGTAGCCCGTTTTTCTTGTATGGGTTTTCCAAAACGTAAGAAATTATCCTACGCCAGACTAGGCGGTATGGTCTCGGACTTTAGCCTGCCCGTTAGGGCGAAAAAAAAATTGTATGGATTTTTGCGCCACGCTCCTACTATACATATAAAACAGAGCATTATTATTGTCAGTATAGGTAATCTATTTGAAAAAATACCAATCACGAGAGCAAACTAATAATTCTCTCCCGATTTATTTCCGCTCCGATTTATTTGCATCGCACAATACGTTTTTTGTTACATCAGAATTGTATAATAAAACAACAGATTTTTATTGATGTTTATTTAAAGTCGTCTCTACATCGTGACATCGCTGAGCCCATTGTTTTCGGTAAAGTCACGAACGCGCAATTGATGGCGGCATGAAGATGAGAATTACAATTATAAAAAACATTACGCGGTAAGATTCTCGTTCTCTTTTAACGTTCTTTTGACAGGAAGTACCTACTTGAATTAAAACTTGGATACCTATTCAGTAGCGTAAGTAATTCATAATAGGTTAGGCATGCTATCCTAAAAGAGCTTATTCTACACCCAATGGGAAATAATGTTTGTTCTACGACTTGTGGAAATTCAACATTATTCATTGTCAGCTGTTATAGGTAGCAATCTTAATGTTGAACTACTCGTACGTTTGATAATTATTTATGAAGATCAATATAGAACTAAAATAGATGATTTGGCACTGAGAAAATTTTGAGACTTTTTTATTTTTTTGTATCTAATTTTATTTCTTTTTAATCCCCGACGCTATATTGTGTGGCTCCGTAGCTCTTAAACGAGTGAACCGATTTGGATGTGGTTTTTTTTTATTTGAAAGCTAATTTTTTTGGCAAAATTTCTTATACATATTTTATCAAAATCGGTGCACATGAAAGTGGGTAAGAAAAATGTAAAATTTTCATATAAACCAAATAAAAGGACATGATGTGTATATTATAATAAGAAATGAGTGTTGGGCGTTTCTTAAATTATAAATTTAATTTTGTTGTTGATAGAATAAGCCCTTTTTGGGATAGAACGCATATTATGAATCACCTTGTATTTAAGAGAGGTCGTTGAGAGAGTTTTCTACTCACTAAAGATATGGTGTTTTTAAACTTGTTCTAGTGAACTATCCCTGTAACCATGTCACGTTATCATTAAAACAAACGTCGGTCCAACAAACGTGCGTAGTACACAAATACGTACTGTTTGGTTTGATAGCGATGATAACCACTTTTATTGTTTTATTGCCGGTTTAAACTACGTCTCTTGATGATGGTCTTCTTGTACACTCGTCGTTGGAAGTAATTTTTAAATTTAAACCAGTGGTCGCCAAACTCTTGCCTCGTAAACCCTCGTAGACCTCCTACATTAATTCACAAAAAAATATATATTATTATCTACTAGCTGGTGCCTGCGACTTCGTCTGCGCAGGATTTGTATTCGAGTAGCTTATATTAGCGTGGCGTAGATTTTTTCCTACTTACTTGACATTTATAGTCATATTTTAGACAATTCATACAACATCTTTATAAATTGTAGCCTATGTATTATTCTGATGTATATGCTATATTATTGTGAAGTTTCATTAAAATCCATTCAGTAGTTTGTACGTGAAAGAGTAACAAACATCCATCCATCCATCCATACTTACAAACTTTCGCGTTTATAATATTATATTAGGATTAGGAATTAGGATATTGAATTTTTGCGAATTCGTCAACTTCATTTTTTTCTGACTGTATTTTTAACTGTAATTATTATAGATCGTGGATCTCGTTGCATGCGAGTTTGAATGACTCCGTGAATGAAAGACAGTTTATTATAGTCCAGTTTATCTAAATTTGTATTTCGTGTGTTTTCATAAGCCCACCTAAATTTCTCCTAGACTAACACACAAAACACAAAAACACAAAAAACAAATAAAATCTTAGATTATTTGTCTCTTCTTACACCGCTGAACATGACAGTACACCACCTGGCACACTTGTTGTACCACCTTCATTAAACGATGCATCATAATTTTTATGGCCCTATTGAAAGATACTATTTTTAATTTTGTTGGTAGTTAAACATCAATAATGACTCAATAACATGGTACACTAGAAATAAAAATATCGTTTATAATAATTACGTTATAAAACCAAAAAAAAACTTTAAGTTTGAAAAAGAATATTGCTCGCTTGTCGCTGATTCTTTCATTATCACCCTGTGTTAAGGCAGTGTCCTGACCAGACCAACGGTCATTACACTACTGGATTTAAGGGGGTCCGAAGACTTTCAAGCTAACTCTGCCGTGTTCCCTTTGAAAAGCGTGCTAGAGAACACTTATATAAAAGTTCATTAAAAAAAATCTTATTGAACTCTCAGAGAAATCTCAGAAGGTAGTCGTTCTGGAGCACGGTTTAGTTTTACCTACCCTACCGTTGTTCTGGTCTGGTTTAGTATGTTTTTAGTACCTACCTATTTCATTTTGGGCCGTGGTGGCCCCGGCTAAAGAATAGGCCCCTCAATATCTAACTATCCGGGGATGTCGTAAGAGGCAAAAGAGAAAAAGCTAGGGGATGGGCAGCAGCGTCCCTCATTTTAACAACGATAGCTCTAACTGCGCTCGCCAACCCACATGCCCAGCGTGGTGAGTATGGGCAAATCCCCCCACATGATAAGGAATTTGCTCTATCTGTGGGGAGGCCATGTTCAGCAGTGGACGTCGAACGTCTGAAATGATGATGATGATGATGATTTCATTTTATGATAAACCTATAAAAGTTTTTAGATGTATTAAAATTATTTTAAGTACAACATTATAAAAATTGGATCATAACTTTATAATTTGTGATAGTGCGCCGGCGCCGCTACGCTCCCTAGCGTAAAGGAAGACCAACGTTTTAATAGAGTTTATAACTTTGCTATTATAGCAAATGCTGAGTGACGGCCGTTTTTGGTGTCAGACGAAAGAATGTTAGTGTTGTGTATCTGTTGACTATTTGTGACGCAAAATAAACGTTTTTATTCTAATTCTTAGATACCGATCAAGAAATTCTTTAAATCTTAGATTTGTTCAAAATGCTTGGCGCCAACTTGGCTACTTTATCAACAACTGGTGCTTAGAGTTAATCTCGTCCACAATTATCAGACCACCATGCACAGTGGCTGGTTAATAACATAATCCTGATAAAGGAAGTGACGGACGAGTGCGTGTTTCCGGTATGCAACTAGCCACCTGTAGCTTTGTAAGAGATTTTTGTTTTATATTCAAGCTCATTTTAACCATCGTAAGCTATGTTAATTGGAGGCTTAAGACCTCTGCCCACTACATCGTCCTTTATTAGTTGACCAGGTTGAGGTATGGTGGCCCTGAAAAGGGACTATGACCGTCGGTGAAAAAATCAGTGTAGTGATAGGATTAAATATCGTGTTCATGTCACGTGTCTTCGAATTTTTAGGTTCTAGGACATGCCGGTTTCCTCACGATGTTTGAGAGCACTAGTATAGCGCAAGTCGGTTAGAACAAATGAGTATCAAACAAAATACGTTTTGTATAACGTACGTTTAAACAGTGTAAGCTAAGTAGGTTCATACTATACGTGTACACCTACGAGTACATACAACAAAGTAACAAGTGTTACGGGTCGGCTTGGGTGTGGACACTTGAGATTAGAGGACCACAGGGGAGGTATTACCACGGATGTGTTGCGTCACAGCATCATCTCGTGGTTTATACATAGAGCCTATGCCTTGATTTGCTTTGAATTTTTACCTAAATTTAATAAATTCTAAAGGCGAAATTTCATATCCACTTAAATATTTTATCTCATACTTTTGTTACTTTCAAATTAGGTATCATAAATGCACCGTGTTTGTGTATATTACATTTATAATTAAGTATGTACGTATAATATAATATATATATTTTTTTGTGAATGGAGCCTCTATGGATGTGAGTAAGTAAGTAGGCATAATTGATTTCCGTTATCAAGGTATTATGCAAAATATTTTTTTAATTCCGGATAACATTCTATAGCGGATATCAAAGCATATAAATCCCACATGAAATGCATATCCGTTTCGATGTAAGTAGTTACCCAGTTGATTAGATTACCTGTGAGCTGATAAGCATTGTTAGAGGCTCTTCATACCGCTACTGTGCACGTATATGGGTATACCTACCAAATAATATCTACAACCAATCGCTACGCCATTCATGAATTATCGCTCAAATTAATGGCGTGTAAGTTATAAATGGCCGCCGGATTAGGACCCATCCATTTTATTCCTATTTTACCTACCATAAAGAACCTTCATTGAAAACGTACACAAATTCACGGGAGCATCCACTAATTTTCCCCCGACTATCCTTCTCGCACTTATGAGGGCAATCTGGTGCCGTCTCGCTCTATCGACCCTTTCCTCCGACGCGATTCATCATCGTTTCGCGGTTTACTGATTTTCCATTCAGGTTGAGGATTGGCCGCTCTCAAAGCTTTTCGGTTAAAGCAATTACGTGCAATTTATGTTAGTCAGTACAGAAAACGTTTTCATTTTAACCATCCAAAGAAAAGCAGTTTCTGTTTTTATGATGTTGTAAATACTTACATACACAGAGGACGGTGTCTTAAAAAGAAAGGACACGAGATTCGAAGTCCCTACGACCCCAATTAGTATTCCAAATAGCCGGCGACATACCGTACACGACATAAAGCTGCATAAAGTGTAAAGAGTGGACCGTTTCGAGGCACGAACGTCGCATAACTTTTGCGCGCATGATTCGTTTACTCCCAACTTCAATCTTAAAATAACAGGAGTAAGTGCTAAAGTTGCCCGCAAGTATCCTGAGACTTGGCCCCAGACGCCGATTTTACTTCACCCAAGCAATAACAGTCTTACGGCACTCGCGAGTAGGTTCAAAGTGATGAAGTCTCAGGCTGCGGCGTCGAGTGCGGGACTTTGAGGCTTATGGTAATTGTAATAAAGCGGAGTGCAGCAGTTATGGGACGTGAGAGGTTCTAGACCAAATCCCGAGTAAGCTGTAACTTCCTTTTGGATTTTCGGAAGCCATTTATCAGTCTGATGTGGGCGTCTGGAAATTTTTCATGTTTCGTTATTGTAGGAGAGACTGACACGTACGCGCCGAGCATTCCTCGTTTGTTTATGGCCACGTGTCTATCGGTCTCAAGGTCGTTTCTAGCTTTCATATTCTCCGGGTCAGACGCGCAGTTGAGCCTTTTTACGCTAAAAGATGTGACCTGACCTTTAAGTCAGCACTCACATCTATTCTCATTTCACAACTTACAAATCCGTTTAGATACGACGATCGTAAAGAAAATGTGGCCATTAAATCACAGAGAGTTATGTAGGTACCTTCTATGCAACTAATTTGCGGTGTATGAGTAAGTGTTTAGTAGAGATGCAGTAGTGCTTCCCCAGGCGCGCATTACGAGCCATATAAATCAAGTAACCCTTCCGTGCGGAGCCAAAATTACCGACCACCTGAGACTTGTAAAAATACCCCGCAAATTAGAACCGCGGCTAGCCAAAACTTAGGGGAAAAGACATTTAATTTTGTAATGAGAAATGCTTTTTTTATCTGGATTTAATTTTTTTTTTAACTTGTTCCTACTTTGTTGTTTCAAAGACTAAGATACTTACTACTATTATTGCAGTGTTTTTAGCACTATGCGTTCAGAGAAGGACAATCTAATAATATTTGTTAACCTAAGTATGGTTGGTTTTAGGTAGAAATGTAAAAATACTGTAGATCCTTTTCGTAACTTTATATTTTCTCAGCAAATATACCTTACTCTATTTACGGTATAACACAAATGACACCTACTCAACCCTAACAAAACCGCAATGTTTGTGCCATACCACAATATTAAAAGGCCCAAGGAGTTGAGGGGTCGCGAAATTGGCCACCAAAATACTATCTGGTCGAGGGTGGAAGTGTTCAGAAGGCAATCACAGGTCCCATATGGGCACAAATTACTTTTTCTATTCGGTCCACATATACACTGCGATGACAATGCGAATGGGGTGTTGTGATTCGTTCAACAGTCGTCGTGATAGGGTTAAATAAGATGACCATAAGCTGGATAGACAAATTATCAATAGTTTGATTCAACAAATCTACGAAAATACTGTCATATAGTGGCCAGTGATGTAGTTCTTAGGAATTTAAAGCTTATGTCCAGTGGACAACATAACGCTGGCGATTCCTAATAAAGTATTCCTACCCAATAAGTATGATAACCAGGAAGGAGTAAGAAGAAGGAGTAGAAATCCGTAGATGAACAACGGTCTCTAACATAGCTCTCAGAATTACCAGAACTTTAAGTAGCAGTGGGCAGTATAACCCGCAGAACCGAAATCTGTTGGTGAATAAAGGTTGGTAAAAGGCGAATGGCGAGCATGAACCAGGGCACTAAGTGTTAGAAGACCCCACCTTATGGACTAATAACATTGTGAAGGTTGCGGGAAGTCGGTGCATGGAAAAGGTTCAAGACCGTTCGTCTTTGCACTCTTTCGGGGAGGCCTATGTCTAGCAGTAGACTTTTACAGGCTTATGATAATGATGAAGCATGATAAATCTTTTCGGGCATTTTTGTAGGCAAATATTATTATTTCACCGAACTTGTAGAAAATAAAGTAGAGCTAATAAAAATGAGTCATGGTTATAGAGACGAAAGGAACAGTTCAGTGCTGGCATATGTCGGCTTGGGCTCCTCTGTACCGGGATTAGGGTAGCATAAGCGATGCCATTCTGTACGTTTTCAATTTGCATAAATATTAGTAGAGCTATAATGTCATAAATATATTAGTGCGGTGATACAGATTTTATGGTGATTACGAAATTATAGTATCCGTTTGCGAGGGTTACACCCTGCCCTTGTCGGCTTTACTAAATGACGTTTGGTTGGAACGTAAGATAAATGTTATTAGATTTAGAAAATAGTAAGAAAACTCCGGTATAAAAATATAAGGGGTGTGAGAGTAATAAGCTTTTATGCGTAAAATGTGCCAATACAATGGCCTTTTCTACCTCAGAGGGTTTGAGCTTCGCAGAGATATTTCGGGGAATAATGTGAAGTCATAATATTATAATTATGAGGCAGGGTCCCAGAGACCGACGTGTCTCATAAAGCGACGTCATTCGCCATTGTTAGAATTTTCGCGTCATATATCACATGATGTGTCAACATATTTTACACAAATGCCTCATCAGTTTGGACATTAAATTCAAACATGGGGCCGTATTATTGTTTTATCTCCATAAATATACCTCAATGACAAATTCGGTAGCGCCTTTCTAAAACTATAAAATGTTTTATTTATTGCGAACCTATTTCTTACGCCGTTTCTTTTAACAACTTTGTATTGTATTTTTCGTAGTTTTTGACTGCCCTAAATGCGATAAAATATTATTGCGATGCATTATTTTGTGTACTTTGTGACCGATATTACGGTAGGGTGTTATTGTGTTTGTGTTTACAAATGGTCCGTGTTGTGATGTCGGCGTAAGGCCATCATAGACCATTATGTCAGTATTTGTTCTAGATCCTTTGTTGCCGTGTGAGGGTAACTGAGCATCAGACAACAATTTGTCATAAAATAAAAGATTTATTGCCGAAGTATCCGACGTGTGTGCAATGCGCGCCACTCTTTTAACAACCGTTATTCTTCCCTTTTATAGCGTCAAATAAAATGAGAATAAACGAAAAGTAATATTAAACAAAAAGATTGGGGTATTATTTTAGAAATGTATAACGTACCTGTGCGTTGTTAAATTCGCGTATTTACGGAGGCATTACTTTTGATAAGTCATAAAATGTATATCGGCTGGGGACGTTGTGTTTCTCGGTTTCGCACAACACCTACCGTACATCAATTACTGGTTCTGTTTGTACACAAATCATTCGGACTGGGCTTTTGCGGGTGAAAGTGTAGAAAAAGGGTGTTGGTCTAACTGACCATTATAACGGGTCCGGGTGACAGATGGTCCGTCGCCAGCGCAAGGGTTATCCGGGTCCATCTGTCAGGCACTATCAATCACTGACGTTGTAAATATTGTTCACCCATTGACTTACTGTTGATGTATCAGTCGGTTACATGCTGTGCTGTGTCGTTAACTCTACTCTGGGAACGGTGAAAGGAAAGGTTTTTGATCTAACTTATTTGTCAAAATAAATAGACGATTAATGGTTAGAGCAACCTTACCACCCGGGCACCGCATCGGCATCGCCTCGCTCCGAAATCAAATGATGTATACTAACATGTCCCAAAGCTGCCGGAGCTACGATGCTGATTAGCAGTGCGATAGAGTATGGTCAATTAGTATATACACTACTAGCTTCTGCCCGCGGCTTAGCTCGCGTGGTACCTATGAAGATAAAAAGTAGCCTATATGCTATCAATCTCTGTGTCAAATTTCATCCAAATAAGTTCGGCCCTTTGGGCGTGATTGAACCACAAACATCCAAACATTCAAACATCCTCACAACCTTTCGCATTTACAATATTAGTACGATTGGTAGGATTTCATATAATTCATTTACATGAGTCGCAAAGCTCCACACCACACTAACGTGCACATAGTGCACCATTTAATAGCTCCGATACTGATCTAGATTGTCCCGACACACAACACCACAATAATGGTTAACACTTTTAGGCGGTTCTTTCAATCAAGAACAAGCATTACAAAAAACACATCAATGTCAACATTTTGGGAATTCATGAGATTCGCGCGTTGTGCGGGGCGTGACCGCGTTTTCTGCGCGACAGATGTCGCAGTGCATCCGCCCCCGGATTGCCTCCAAAAAACGCGTCTAGAAGGCGTGGTAGCAATAAATTTTGTCAAAATATGCTCGACACAAACACTTCCCATAGCTCGCCCTATTAGAATAACAGAACAAATCGTTTTAATTTGTTAACAGGCGTTCAGAATGGGTGTCACATGTCTCGGTTGGCGCGAGGTATGCTGGAGAATTTATTTAGTTTCGACATCACTAATTGCCGATGACAAAGTTTAATAGCTCGTGCACATGTTAATAGGTGTCGAAAAAAGTCAAAGAATTAGGGGATTCAAACGAATTGAGTAGTAGTGGAAGAATGCTAAGTTCTATTATAAACTAAGTATTTTTTATTGAATATAGAGTGCCTCGATATCTTTGTAAGAATTCTGTGTCCCTTCTAAGTATCAAAATGAGCGATAGATATTCAACCGATAAGTAGAGCGACTTAATAAAAATAACTGAATTTTATTTACAGAAAGAAAATTAAAACTAATACAAGTATTTTGGGGACTTCCAATCGACTTAAAATACCGTAAGCCTACAGGAGAAACAATCGGATTGGAATCGGATTGGGAGTCCCATAGATTTTAACGCTGATGGTAAATGACTCGGTAGCGTGGTTGGTTAGGGAATCTAAAATAAAGTTGCGAGTTCAAATGCCGTCTAAGTTTTGAGATATTACAAAAGTCATAGTACCTACATAAAAACAAACATAGAAACTACACAAGAAATTATGCAACCGATCTTTGAATAAAAAAAATTATAACCGAAATAAAAATTAGCTGCGATCTAAGTATGAGTTTGGCATTAATCAAAAACAATTCGCAGTTTATATAAAAACTATACGTCATCAAAAAATATGCAAAGGTAAAAAATAATTTACGATTGGGGACATCAAAGTAGCGACAATGCTCCCCGTGGGCACATCACTGGGGTAGCTTTTTTTAATACAAAAAAAAACTAGTAATCCATTCTATACCTCTGCATTCAAGTCAGACAGTGTGGCACCGCGTTTTTGTCTAAAAGTTTTTACATTAATAAATCACACGTCGTTTGTATCGGGCGGTGTTTCGTATCAAAGGTTCGGTTCGTGTCAACCGTGTAGGTCAAGTTTAGTTGAAACTTGATGATTTTTCTAATTGGGGCTTATTCGAGATAGTTTTAGAAGAATTCTAAGATAGTTTTGAGTTAAATACCTACCTTAAAACTGTCTACACATAGTACTAGCTTGCGCTAGCGGCTTCGATCGCGTTCCTCGTTGTATAAAAAATAGCCTGATAAAACGTAAATATTCAAGCACGTATTTCTTTATTTCTCACCAAAAGCCCTTTTTCACATGCCAAGCTAAAGGAATTATGGATTGCCGATTCAAGCTTTCAACCCCTATTTCACCCCCTTTAAGATTATTTTTGAGACAAAAGACAACGTATGTCCTTTCCCAGGATATAACATATCTCTTTGCCAAATTTAATTACGATCCGTTCACCCGTTTCATCGTGAAAAGGTAACAAACTATTTTCAAATAAAAATCTGGTTGAGTAAATATTACAGTAGGTATATTAATTATTTAAAGATTTAAAATACCTAACTCATAATTAAGCAAAAGAGGGCGGAACACTATTATACCTACTCACATAAGTAACCAATAATCCTCATTTACTCACAACAAGATCATCTTTATAGTATTACTAATCCGGAATGTTAAAACATTTTAAAATGATTCAGTACATCAAGATCCCACATCCGACAATTTAAAAGGAACGGTTGCGCATGCGCAGCCGGTCAGATTCGGGCTCATTTGAGTACATTCAGATAAAGTAATCTCCTAGACACGACAAATATTTGTGCGTTCCCGGCCTCACACCTATGCACCTTAGCTTTGCATAGCGGAGGATCGTCGCCCGAAATGATAAGAGGAATCTCAACGCAGACCATGATATCAAAGAGATGAACTGTGAATTAAGAATTTTTTGTAGTAATAAAAGGAATGACAGTAATCCGGATCGTCTTAGGTAAGATAAAAATACCTCTTAATCAGAAAAAAAATTGTGATCAACCAATATTTCAAATCATGCGTAATAAAATTATTTCATTGAAAAAATGGAGTGCTTTCAAACAGATAAGGAAAACATTATGAGGAAACCGGCATGTCCTGAACACCAGTCTAATCTATTGCAGTGTAATATATATATATATATATATATATATATATATATATATATATATATATATATACATATACATATATATAAAAATAAAACAAAATAAAAATAAGTATTTATTTGCAAAGGAAAGGTTTAACAAGTTCGTGACCTAGAAAAACTTATAAAATAAGCTTATATAGAGACAAAACAAAATACGTGCATGAGAGTCTAACAAAAACCTTGTGTAAAGTCGATACATGACTACTCGCTCTAACTAAGCATTATGCTATATATACATATATAAATATAGTGTATGGTTATATATAGTATAGTTTTTAGTTAAGTTAAACAATCTGTCGCACGCCAACCGTCTGTTTCTACCCAATCAGGCTGGCTGGTAGATAATGCCTTGGCATTAAGCCCACCTTTTCTACATTGTTTTTTGTGTGCAATAAAGATTAAATAAATAAATAAACACCGTTAAATTCGTAGACATGGGCGCAATAGTTATTCCTTCCACCACATTGATTCTTTCAGCAATGTAAGGAACATTCCGGGGTCTCCATAGCTCAACCTCGATGCGTTCGGAATAGTTCGGACATCAGGCCAGTTCGCGAGAAAGTTCAGTGAGTTTGCTTCGTCCGACGTAACCGATTACGAAACTTGTATGCGTATGCGCACTAAATGTCAGTAAGACAGCGGCGCGTGGACGATGAAATGTCTTTAAGTATATTTGGACACGATACGAGGTCACGGGTACCACCACACAGATTCTTTCGCCAACGGTCATCAGGCCGGTTTCATGGTTACCTCAACCTGGGCATTAATCCATTGACCTAAAAAGGTAACGTTCTATAGTTTTATGACACCACAATGTCAGGTTTACCACCATAGCCTATGAGCTATATAGCCTAGTAGC
The DNA here is from genome assembly GCA_947579855.1 of Anticlea derivata. Taxonomy (NCBI): domain Eukaryota; kingdom Metazoa; phylum Arthropoda; class Insecta; order Lepidoptera; family Geometridae; genus Anticlea; species Anticlea derivata. The sequence continues at coordinate 3,910,680 of OX388266.1, forward strand.
TCCTAGTAGGTACATCTAGAAAACAGACTAAAACAGTTTAAAAGAAGTTAAACCAACCTTACCTATGTTAAAAGAAAATTCCGATCAAAAACAATCAACTCTACAGTCTACAGGCGCCGGCGGAAGAGGTTGGATAATATGCAAGGAAAAATAATGTACAACGAAAAAAATCGGATAAACCCCTATGAAAATGGGATTCTATATTAAAACGTGATAAAAACCTAAGCCCCACATAATTAAGTCTCCATATTTTTCACGAAATAATGAGATCTCCCGGTAAAAGTAAAAAGGCGACTACACGAAGATTTTAGCGGATCTGATCAATTTAAAATTAAAGCCACGAAACGTGTTTTTTTATAAAAATGTCGGATATGAGAACAATCTTCGATGGATAAGCTCGGTATACGCATTTCTGATGAGAATTCCTGTGAATACCTACATGTAAAAAAGAGCAAGGATATTTGTGAATTTTCGTTTGATATTTATTAAAATGGGAAAAAGGCTGGTAATATAAAGTGATGGTAATCATTTGAGTCTACGAAATTTTTAGTAAATTGAGTAATTTTCGTAAATAACGCCTACCTGAAACTAAATTTTCATTAGTGCAATAGTATTTTCATTAGTCAAATAGTCATTGAGCAGGTTAAAATATTCCCAGTTTACCTATAGAAAGTTCATCATCATCATTTGAGCCTAAGGACGTCCAATGCTGAACATAAGCCTTCCCCATAAATATCCAGAAAAAATAGTTTGGGATTTGCCTATACTCGCCACGCAGGGCATTCGGGTAGGCGAGTGCAGTTAAAGCTATTGTTGTTCATAGGGAACTCCGCTGCTCATCCCCTAGCTTTTTCCCTTATTCGCCTTTTACGATATCCATGGGTACAAATGGAGAGACTTATTCTTCAGCCGGGGCCACCACGGCAAAAGAAATATAGAAAGTTACTACGATAAAACTAGAATAAAAATATGTATAAACAATTCGAAAGAAACTATCATTGAAAACCTGCTAAATATTGACACTAACCATTATTCAACAGCACAATGAAACCCGAATGACGACAGCAATCGCTTAATGAACTTAGCACAATAGCTTTAATAAATAAAATGCGCATTTTAATCCCCCATTTAAATTCAATGGCAAGCAAGTGCAGGCCTAATCATCGCAATATAATGCTCCACCGAGCCAAGGGGTATTTTTTAAGGTGAAAGAGGGATAGACGATTGTGTATTGCTCAAGAGTGAAAGAGAGATATGCTGGATTCATCCGAATTGACTTTAAATGATTGCCTCAGTTGCCCTTTTTGTACGTCGGTGATGGATTGCAAATCGTTGCGTTTACGCCAGAATCGCTTCTGAAGAACGGCACGGAAGCGTGCTATTTCATTGAAAGAACTAGAATTAAACATTTTGAAAATAAAAACAACGGGAAGCGTAAACTAGTAGTTCGCCCCGAACTGAGATCTCGCGGTGTCTGGTAAAAGTTGGTGCATTAAGATAATCTTTGAAAATCGCATCTTTAGCATTATCTTACTAATATCCAATCTAACCTAAACTACAATGAAACTTTAACAAATGGGCGCTCACGTTATAATGGAAATAAATAAACCCATGGCCGATTTCACTCACATTATTACCAAAAAATCTTTTTTTAAATCTTGCATCTTCATGTAGATCTAATTGATAGTTTCAAAAGTTATGCTCTAACAATAAGACATACAACGCCGATTCGTTCGATTTTTTTAAGAGATATTCGCTCACTTCACTTGCTCGATCAATAACTTTCAATCCTTTACAAATAATTTTATGTTTTGATTCAAGTAGAGCACAGTTTTGTTTTTTTTATATCTACCGTTTTAGATCTACCGTTAGTCATGATGACACTTTGCCCGGTCCATCTTAGAACTGAAGTGGAGCATCGTCAATTCATCTTGGTCTTCATAGATCAAGTTCAAAATGCAAAAGCATCAAGCAACTAAAAAACTTAGGAGCAACAGGAATTTCAATATTTTATTAAGTAGAGCATCATTCAAAACACCCCGAGCCCCAAAGGGCATGACTAATTGCGTAACTAAACATCCAGGGGTGTAATCCGACACTGATGTGTTTGTAAAAACTATCAGATTAGACTCGCTCTTACAAGTGATGCTGTTTGTATTGAATTGTCTGTGCTATATAATATTACCTTTAGACAAATTGTCGCGTGCAATTAATATGGTCAACATTAGTGATCACTTTTAGGCAAATTCTTGCATCCAAATATGGTAAAAACTGTTAATCAACTTTAAGCACATTCTCGCTTCCAAATATGATGAAAACTGCAAATTCCTCTAGGCAAATTCTCGCGGCTAAATAATGCAACCTGCCAAGCACCTTTATGCCAAACAAGCGGCCGCAGCGAGCATGCAACGTCAATCATTTATTTGATGCAATGAAATCAGGGCTTCAGTTTCTATTAAAATCTTACTCGCTCTAGTTCCAGACATGTTTGCACTTGGAAAGTGGCATAATACACTCCGGAATATGTAGCCAAAGTAAACAAAGATTGAAAATTGCGCATCACTAAGACGGGACGGTCTAACAAACTATTACATAATCTACAGGAACCCTAGTAACTATCACAATAGCTGTGGGTTCGTTGAATAATCCCTAATTTTGTATGAAGCCCACATCTCGTCACGGTCTGCGCGTGATTACGTTGTCAATTTCATCATGAAAATAAAGCTGTCGAATTTTTAGCACGTGCGTAGTTTTTGTGTTTTTATTGCGTATCGATGATATGTATTATTTTGATTGTAAGGAAATCGTTTTACGCTTTACGCTATCTATTAAATGTAATTCGATGACCCAATAGTTGTGAATATACAAGGTATGATATCCCGAAAGGGTCTAATTCTAGACCCAATTGGCAATAAAGTTTATTCTACGACTTTAACACTATGCAAAAATCAATGGTTTTGGGGGTCAAATCAGTTCAAACACAATGAATCAGCAGTTTAAGATCTTCTAATCCTGATGTTGAACTTCTCGTTCGTTTAGTTATAAAGATAAATTTGACAAAGATAGAAATTTTTTATTTTATTTTTACTAAAATAAAGATATAGGTACAACTCTTTATGTTTGTTGATTAAATTTAGTTGTGGAAAATTATACATATTATGAACACCTTGTGTAGTGTTTTCGACGAACTTTGTATTTCAAATTTCGCTAATTCAAAGCGTTCTTCTGATTTTTCTATGTATTCAAAATCCAAGACGAAACTGATAACACAAAAAGAAATAGACTCGTGTATTTTAAAAGGAGGTAAACAATGATCGTTATTTCCCTACGCTGAAACGAAAATAAACGGAGAAAATCCTATATTTAAAACAAATTGAAAGGAACTGTGTATTTATTGGACTGGATCAGCATCCTATCCAGCATCAAGCGAGGCCACTAACATATTATCTTCATAAAACAAAACGGGCGAAGGAACGACTCAATCGAGAGATGCGATGAAATGAGCGTCCCTTTATTTTATTTACTATCCCGCGTTTAAAACGGGATCTATACGATTTATATAAAGGAATATCGAAACGCCCGTGTCTTCGTTCGTATCACTCCAGAGCTTTTGTACCATCAGCTAGTAACATTGATGGTACAACTAGCACCAGTTTGTCCCACTGAGAGAAGAAGAAAGCGAAGAAAACATTGTGTTGAAACTAGTCGACATTCTTAAAGCGGGGATGAGCTGTCACGTATTATAAAATGGAATTGGTAGGTAGGTATTGATTGGATAAATCGATACCAGTTGTACTATCAGCTCACGGGTGGTCCACAGAGGTTCGTATCAGTTCGGTCGGTGGATCGAAGCGAACGTGAAGCTAGTCGTATGCTGCTGCGGCTGCGCAGAAGCAGCTATATTTCCTTAAAAGTTTATTAGCCAAACGTATTATTACGTACCTACATATTCCTACTATAAGCTATTTCTTAGTATTCTGCTTATCTTCTAAAGCGCTTGATTCTCAGCTGAACATTCAGCCAGGCCGCGGAGGGTTTCATAAATAAGTATACATATAAAAAGAAGAGTGTTAGGTACTTACATTTGAGCTTCTCGAGTGGTTCGTGGTGCAGCGGCGGCGCGTGGTGCAACGGCGCATGCTGGGATTCGTGGTGCAGTGGCGCCATCAAACTTGATATCGCCGAGCCCACAGATGCCGCCACCGACTCGTGTAAATGAGCCCCTCCATGGAGGTCGAGTTCTGAAAGACATAGGCCGTTCTCGCTTAGCGGCTCCATGCCAGCCGCCAGCGCTTCCTTGTAAACCCGGAGGTGAATGATGAGGCTTGTTGAAATAGGGAGCGAGTAGCCGCGGGGTTAGGCGACCATCGCCGGCCTGAAAAAGAAATATCCTTTTATTATTCCAACGTATGCTGTGATGCCCTATAATTATGGAAACACTACTTACTCTATAGGATATATATACACATAAGAACGTGTTGGGTGTCATAATTAAATAGGTGGGTACCAAATCTCTGTCTCAAAAAGTTTTACTGCAAGTTTACGTAGTTAGGTCAAGCAAACTAAATTTCAAATCAATCTAAAACTAAAACAGTGCTCTTGTACCTAAAAATATATCAAACTACAAATAACTTCTACACCTATTTACAAATACAAACTCCCAACACGAAAGTTTCTAAAAAATTATATATCAACTCCATTAAAATATCAGCTTGATTTAAGGCAAGCGCACACTGCACTGTTTGAACAGTAAAATAGGCGCCATAAAAAAACTGTGCGATGGAGATATACAGTTTTACAACTTTCATAACTCAAATAGCCGTCAGTGGCTGCATGCATCGTTTTAAACTAGGAGCTGGCGATGAATTTCTTGCGTTATTAGTAGAACAACTATTGCTGAAACAACATTTCCGTATTTCAGTAACTTTGTTGCACTCAGTTTCTATTTAACTTTACTCACTTTTATTATTGAAATCGCAAAGCCGCCAAATGATAGACTGACCATTCGGGCAATGTTATAAAAATAATTGAAACTGACTGCAACAAAGTTACGCAAGTGTCCCACTAAATTTAAGATAATATCGAAGTACTCTCTGTTTTTAAATTTAAGCCATTACTTATTATTTTATGTTAGAAAGAAGATTTGGACTTATAAATGTTTTAGGTAATTCTGATCTTTATTTTATGGGTGTGTGTCGACATATCCATAATAACTAGGTAATACAACTTTGATAAAATCCTGACTCTAGTGTGTAATTATATAATTTGGTAAAAATTATGATTAATTGGACATGTTCAACCTATTTGAATTAGACTTGTTGTCTAATAAAAAGTCTAGCATGTCTTATCATTAAGATGTAAGAAAATGATCACTAGCTCTCTGAATAATTCATTGTGCACATAAAATAATAATGGATGTGAGAGGAAAAAGTAGAATATGTGATTTATAGGTTTAATTGTCCATAACAGGGTAGTGAGTTTCCACAGGGTAGTATGACTGGTCAACTATAGGTAGAGCCTTTATAAAAAATATGTTATATTTTCTGTTTTAGTAAAATATCTATAATCAACAGTACATAATAAAACGGGCACGCTGCAACGATACAACGCTTGTTACTAGTTAGAATTTATCTTGACACAATACAAAAAGGCTAAAAGAAAATGCATAGAGCTGTTAAATGTAGATTATTTGTACATGGGGCACAGGTCTACACAGATTTTACCAGTCTGCCGAACAATGTTTTCACCAAACTCAGAAAAGGTCTGGTGGACAATTTAAAACTAACAAAGAGATAAAGCAAGAGCAGGAGTTTTATTACTAAAACAATCATATATAACATGGATAGAGCACTGAAAATTGCTCTTCAACTTTTAATATGTAAACTTTTAAACTTAAAAAAAAAAAAAAAAAAAAAAAAAAGAGATTAAGAAAGACTAGAATTTGAATGTCCGTTCACTCGTTTGAGTTCGATCTTAATACATAGTTCGGTAGTATCAGACTTAGGATAAAGTTCAATCAATCTATATCCTCAGCCTATTACAGCATAAGCAGCTATAAGTATACCCTCTACTAGGTAGGTACCATTATCTTTATTAAATCTAAATGCAACCCAAAATTATAGAAATAGCAAGATTTGACTCCGCAAATCTTGGGTAGATAAAATAAATCTGTATTGGTTCAACACGGCAACTCTTTCTCTTTATGTTATACTTACCTATGTCTTTGCTTACGGTTCAAACTCACACAGGCATTGCTTTTACTACTCAGATATATTGCCGACCTGGTGGATTCAATATTCAGCAAAAAGAGAAAAGAGGTGGCGAAGCGCGAGCAGCCGTTATTACTCGTCCAACTCGCTTTTATAGCGACATGACTGTACAGTTTTTTTTTTTTTTGCAATGACACCGTTAATAGGCTAAGTTTAGTTTATTTTGTCGATAGTTTGCCTCTGATATTAAGGCACCTATCCACCAATATAATGTCTATTAAGGTTATTGAACTAGATAAATGTGTGTTTAATAGTTTTGCGCGGAGCCAAGCGGGCCACGTTCCGCGTGAATAGATGAATAGAATAGAACCTACGCTACCAATTATTCAATTTCGAACAATTTTGTTTCAAAACTATCAATACAAAATATGACCAATTTTTGTCATATAGGTACATTAGGTATTTTCAGCATTTTATAGTCTGAATCCACAGTGGCAGTTTTTGGGAGTAGTCTTATACATCCTGTACAGGCACAGTAGAATGGGATACAATAAATACGCGTATTTGATGCTAAAACTCTTAAACAATAGTACCACCTCACTTACAACCCTAGCTGGCAATCGAATACAAAAGCTCGAAAATCAAAGGTCGACAACACAAATCCAGTGGATCTAGTCTTCTCGTCACAACCACAAATTGTTCCTAATACAAAGAGATACTAATCTTGGCCCGAAGAGTAATTGGGCAAGCCGAAGCAATCGGCAAGCTCCTGTTATCCCTTTAAACCGACTAAAGCCTTTTTTAAGCCGAAAGCTTTAAGTTGGCGAAAGTGCTTCGCTCTATTAAAACACCATTTCATCGGAATTTCACTTGTACTTCGATCGCTTCCTGAAAGCTGGAGTAGCCTTTAGCATAATTTCAAGTTTTTTGGTTTGAAAATCCCGTTTCATTTCTTGTTTTTCTAAATTTTCCTCATTCGCTTTTATGCGTTTCCGACAAATTTTGTGTACCATGAAAAATGAAAAAGGCTGCCAAAGGTAAGGTTTTAACAAAATCATGATTATTAAAATACTTTTATTACAACTCATAATAAATTCAAGTCATGTCTTTTTTTTCAGTATGACAATATTATCACATCCTGCTATTTTATCTTGTTTAAATTTGCATTCTTCAATTTGATAGTAGATAATATTATGTTTTGAAGCAATCAAATTATTGATTCTTATTTATCGGAAGCGTTATAATCCGCATGCAAATGGAAGAGGTTTGGTCCCCCCATACTGGAGGCTATTGTACTAATTATGCCTAGCATATATTTTTAACGGGAAAGCTCAAGAAAATACAGAAACAAGTTTATTTTTGTTAAAACCAAGGCTGTAAGATGTAAGATCAAACGTCTATCACTGCCGCTATCTTCACTTTGAAACAGCCGCTCACGCCATCAATCTATCATCTCACTCAATCGTCATTCATATCTCTAAAGTTACATCGGTAACTGCATGTGAAACATGTGTAACTGCCATTGATAATAGAGGTATAAATGCATGTAAATATTTATTGTATTTGTACCATTCTATATCTAGTTGATAAGGATTGCGGCGATGGCGCTCCGCGATCTGACGCAATCTATTGACATGGAATACGATGATTTGGTATCTACGGGATATAAACTCTCTGGCGGTTGTCTAACTTATAAGTGTAATCAAACCATTAATATTTGGCGTTTTTTTAGGCGCGTAAAGCTGCGCAAACTCCTCATCATTTCAGCCGTTCGACGTCCACTGCTGAACATGGCCTCCCCCACAGACAGAGCAAACTCTTTATCATGTGGGGGGATTTGCCCATACTCACCACGCTGGGCATGCGGGTTGGCGAGCGCAGTTAGAGCTATCTTTGTTAAAATGAGGGACGCTGCTGCCCATCCCCTAGCTTTTTCCCCTTAGTCGCCTCTTACGACATCCGCGGATAGGTATATATGGAGGGGCCTATTCTTCAGCCGGGGCCACCACGGCCATTGCGCAAACTCCTATGCAGTAAAAATACGCCTGATTTGTAAATTACTTACGAGAACATATCTATACCTACATTAATAATAATTTTGGGTGTTATTTATTCATTTATTTTATTTATCAGAAACTACCAGTACCATAGTACCTTCTACAACACCCAGACCAGGAAAAATTATTTGCAGATCATGCAAACATTTGTAAACATTACAGCATATAAACTCAGTAGGTACTATAACTCGGAATTAATTATGAACGTAATGAGTGAGTGTCACGCCCGACCTTACACAAATGTACTTTTTTATTTGCATGCTCATAAAGCAGAGTTGTAAGGACTTTATACCTCGATAACCTTGTATACTCTGAAGGTAATCTACCATACTTTCGCAAATAAATAATTTGATTTCATTAATAGTTTCACTATGGAAGAAACCCACGTTAGAATTTCGGTGTTTTGATATGTATGGTCTGCCGAGTAAACTTCATTTGAATTTATCTTCACATACATAGGTACGCGTTATCAATACGGCACGATAAAATTATCATTCAGTGATAGCGTGCCAAACAAACGCAGAACCAGAATTGTTATACGTTCACAGTTCACACCTATTTTTAGGTTTTATTCGTTTGATTTAGCTCTTTTGTAGGAAATATATTGGGATTAAATTTTAGGACATAAATATTCAATACCCACCAAGAGTTTACTCCTTATTTAGGATAAGTTATAAATTAAAACAAGCAAAAATATTTAGTTAGTAAATAAAACAACTTGCTGACTTGCTTATTACTATCTACTGTTAGTATTTTATCTCCAATTTTATTTTAATAAACGTTTGTCTATCAACTTATAAGCAAATCACCAACAAAAATTATAGGTATCAGTAAAATTATCAAAATATTGAGGTAAAAATACGGATCTACCTAATTGTTTAAGCCAATTGAGACTATGATTGCATTAGAAAACGAAGGGCCTCCTAAATTTTTAAACCTAAAATTTTAATGATTCACAAGCATTTACAATAACATTATTTTCACTTAAAAAGAACATTATTGTACTGTGTATTTCCTATTACTATAGCACAGTCTATGCAAATGCATATTGGAAAACAATAAACGTCACCTGTAATGAAAATATACCCTTTACAATTTTACATTCAAATAAAAACTTGACTCCAAACTTCGAGGCTGAAATTCACCCTGGCATTGTCTATACACAGGCAAGCTCGTTCCTAATCTAAGCTCGTACATTCCAAATTAGAATTTCATCTACTTAGTATTCAGGGTGAGTTGGTAGTAGGAAATCCCGTTTTTCCCCCAAAAGAAAGCCTCAAAAACACTAGGGTACCTAAAATTTTTTTTATGTTGGTAACTTGTCGTAATTCGGGTAATTTAGGCTTTTTTTTATTTTATGAACAGATAAAAGATTTATTCACATAAAAAAAGGATCGAACAAATGCTTAATAATAATTTAAGTATAATGTTTGTACTAGTGGCAAAGTAGCCTACGTCCCTACTTCGAGTTTAAGCTATGTGGATGTAAAATTTTATCAAAAGCGGTCCAGCCGTTACTCGTGAAAAGGTAAAAAACAAAGTGCGGGTCAGAGTTACTTTCGCATTGAGTCTTATTTACTTCCGTTTGAGTTAGTTATACTAGATATGCACTATGCTGTTTAGCATAATTAATTAATACCACAATACCTACTAAAAATGACCCTATACATATCAAAGCGCAAGGGATTAAATTTTATCCATGGCACGTCTTAAAGTTTACCAAGCATTGATGTTTGTGCAAAAGGACTGCTATTAATACTTTAGAAAATTAATTTAGAACTACAATAAATATTTATTTGAATGACTATACTTAGCAATCAGCGATTGAGTTTTCTAGATAATCATTTATGTCCAGTACAATTCCTAACTTATTCCTATAGTATCTGCTAATACTAAATGCGAAAGTGTGGTTGGTTGATTGGTTTGTCCTTCTTTCACGAAGCAACAGAGCTACGGACGTGGATTTTTTTTCATGGAGAAATGACCTTGGAGACTTTTTATCTGGGGAACGCGAGAACGAAGCCGTGAAGCGTAAACTAGTATAGATCCAAAAAAATCTACCATAGAATCTTTGGTGTTACGTGTTTTTGGTTAACTTATGTCACTTGATTTTATTTAATTAGGAAAATGGATTATATTTAAAAAGGCCAGCGTCTTGGGGACGCTTCCGACTGGTAGTGATCTGGATCAGTTGAGCTATCTATAGATCGTTTGTAACGGTATTTAGATGGCTCAACTGTTTCTTGTGTATTTTGTAAATATTAACTTGTATTAGTTTTAAGTTTCTTTCTGTAAATAAAATTATTATTTTAATTAGGTACAAGTGTATTTTTCACCGGCTCCCATTTAAACTGTGAATTATTATTATTTTTAAGTGTGAATATTATATGTATTTTAGTTGTAAGGTATATATATCTATGGGTCCTGTATTTGTCCATGTACGTTGCTGTGTTGCCTGATATAAATGACTTATTCTTATTCTTAAACTATAGCCTATTTTAAAATGGTAGTAGCTACATAACTAGTAAATTTTAGTAGCTACTGATTTCGTAAAGGTAGTAGGTACATATAGCATCACAAATAAATAAGAATGAATAGGTGGTTGTTGAAATGGCTTTGAAAATATTGTATTGTACACATTTTCCTTGGGCGTTAGCCAAACTTCATCATAAGTAATAGGCATTTGTGAAATTCTAACAATCATGACTGGATTTATGTGCCCAATAAATCAATTCAAATTGGTAGGTAGTAGGTTCTATTTTGAGCTTTATAATTTTGTGTGACCAATTGCATTTTATAAGCGGAAGAGCAATAACAAGTTTGGGTATTTTCATGAACCTGTTCCCTCATGATACTTACAATTTTGTACCTAGGTCTTGTATTTGTTTGTTCAGTAATTTAACACCTTTAAGAGATCTATTTTTACTCCCAGTAACGAGGATAAGTAAGTACTCTCATAACATAAGGGTGCTCTTGTGTAGATATTTCCAGTAGCAAGCCATTCGCATAACAATATCAAAATACTCACTGTTGATAAGAGATAAAGCCGATTCCAGGTATTAACTGACTTGATGATCTCTCGGAAAGCTGAATTCACAGTGTGTGTACACGAAATCCGTTGATATCCGTCATAATCTGGTACAAGCCGCGGGATTACGCGTCCACCGGTGGCGGTCACCACTAACGTAAACACCAGAAAACAAACCGAAACGTTTCCGATACCGATAAATCAAAGCGCACGACGACGTCGCTTATCCGCTAAATCCTGTCGGGATCGCGTAAAAAATACTAGTATTAAAAACAGTCTTAAGGGCTTACGTACGCGGCGCGGTGCGGCCCGCGCTGACTCTAATCTCGGCCACTTCCCGGAGCAATTTGAACCTAACTCCACCACTCTATACATCATCCGGCGCCCGCCCATCGCGCCGGTCCGCGGCCCGCGCCGGCCCCTGTCGCCGTCGCGCTCGCACTCCCCTCACTACTCTATACCCGTCCCTTTCACCCTGAAATCTCGCCACACTGAAAATTGTGTGCGTGCCGTCTTGCTGCGGGGCGCGGGATGCAGTCAGCTGGCCGAACTTGTGCGAATAAAATCGACTTTTTATCGGCTCGATGACGCTCCGTGACGTCACTGTTTACTTCTGGCCGCGAGTGTGGACACTGGATCTTGACGGACCACAGTGACGTAACCAGCTTTCAGTACAGTTTGTGTTAGGTATATTTTACAACCTGTGTTGGATGAGCCGGGGTTAAGTCATGGAGTACCAAGGTGTGTAGTGTAGCTTCATAAATATAAAAGTATCCTAGAGCCTTCATAAAAAAGATTCATGAACATCATCCATCTGCATTTAGCAAATTATACTGGAAAAACTCATTTAAATGGTGCAATATGTTTTCCTTATAGCGTAGAATAATTGCAGTTTAAATCGCGGCGTGCAGCAGTCGCCCGCAATAAATAAGCTCTCGCAACGTAAACAGATCGGGCGCATTAACCGCGCGTCGGCGTACATAAAGAGAACAGTATAAATATAAAGTTCCCACTCGCCGCGGCGCAAACTTAGCTAAACAACGCCATAATTGCCTTCATTACTTAAATTACTGAAATTATTTATTCAAAAACCTGGCAACATTGAGGAGAAGTACGCTCCGCCCTCTTGGAACTCCCCTCCAATGGGAAGGCGCGGTGGTGCGGGGGGCGGGGCGCCGGCAATATGGCGGCGACGGGTCCGTAGCGTCGCTCCGGCGGTCGCACCGGCATGCTGTTTCAGTCTGATTCTCACGCGTCTACTTTCACGTGTTTTCAAGTGGCTAATTAGTTTAGGCATAATGAATGTTGAGGTTACGGTGGTGCTACAGAAGGTAGCAAGTGCTACGGTGCTACGAGGATGCTACGGTGCTACGCAGCCACCCTCCGCGCCCGACGGGTATCGATCGCCGACGGAACCTTTGTGTTAGTCTAATTCTAATTTCTGTGTAGACTTTACAAAATATTAGTTAATTGTGTTATAGTATTAAGGTCACAGTTGTTTTAAATAATTCTAGGTACTACTAGGTAATAATTGTTTTAAATTTTTTACTTATTACTCACACGAAAGTGTCAACCACATGTATTGATCTAAGAGGGCTATTTTTTATCATTCACTGATAAACAAAATATTGATAATCTAAATAATTAAATTATAATCCAGCCCTACAAGATAAATAACCGATTAAGTTGCTTTTATACAAAATTTAAGAACATTATTTGGTTAAAGCTTGAAAAAATGTGGTGCCTAAGATCCTACTATAATATTATAAAGGCGAAAGTTTGTGAGGATGTTTTGATATTTGTGGTTCAATCACGCCCAAACGGCCGAACGGATTTAGATGAAATTTGGCACAAAGATAGATTAGATAGATTAACTTGCACCCGCGGTTTTGCTTGGTACCTACATAAAAATTCTATTCTGATTAAAGAACTCTATAGATCGAGTTTCATCTAAATTATTTGAGCCGTTACTTCGTGATTGAACCACAAAATCCACACAGTACAAAAAAAATTGTAATATAGAAAGGCTCTGGAATATAATACGTGCCTTTCGATTAGTGAATCTTTCTCAATTAATCAATAATTGAATCCGTCTACTAATTAATTAAAGTTAATTTTGAGGACATGCGATATAGCTCAACTATATCGCTGCAATGTCGCACGCCCTCAAAACCCCTAAAAGTCCAACTCAAAACTGACTTTATTCAGTAGATGTAGGGATCATTTTGAAATAGATATTAAATTAAATATAGCCATTTGAATAGGAAAACTTCGTCATATCTTCTCGTCGGAGATACCGCATAGCCTCAAGACGAAAGTCTACAATCAGTGCGTGTTGCCAGTGATGACATATGGCACTGAGACTTGGTCGTTAACTATTGGCCTCATACACAAGCTCAAAGTTGCATAACGGGCTATGGAGAGAGCTATGCTAGGAGTTTCACTACGTGATAAGATCCGAAATGAGGAAATTCGTAGAAGAACCAAGGTTACCGACATAGCTCTCAGAATTAGCAAGTTGAAGTGGCAGTGGGCAGGCCATATAGCTCGCAGAACCGATAACCGTTGGGGAGTAAAGGTTCTCGAATGGCGACCACGAACCGGGCGACGCAGTGTTGGAAGGCCCCCCACCCGATGGACCGACGACATTGTGAAGGTTGCGGGAAGTCGGTGGATGGAGAAGGCTCAAGACCGTTCGTCGTGGAACTCTTTAGGGGAGGCCTATGTCCAGCAGTGGACATCTACAGGCTGATGATGATGATGAAGATGATTTGAATAGGACTATAAGTTGCCAACAGCTAAAGGGCGATACGAAACACCACCTGAAAGCGACTTTTAATATATGCACGCAGTATATGCACGGTAACCTCTAAATATAAATATCGAATAATAATATTGTGTTGAGTAATTTGTAAACACCACTTACACCTAAAGCAGTGTTCAAGCGGCGTGCAATATATCATCGAAAATATGTTTGAAATCTATTTCAATATTATCCTGACGTAATGATAAAAGTCAATTTTGAGTTTGACGTTTGAGAGCGTGATAAATAGCTCAATATAAAATTCCCATACAGTCGATGCAAGGATCATTTTCAAATTAAATTTAAGATCGTGGCTTTATTAACACTGAAATCAGTCTGACATTACTTTCATGGAAGTAAGGAGTGAGGGAAATACCATTTTTTTGTTTAAATTTCTCCTCAGAATTGCACTCAAGATAAAAGCCTAAGCTGTAGATCTACACCAAAGAGTACTATTGTATACTAGGAAAGTCTACACTATGTTGTTGTTTTTGCAAACAAATACGTTATTATGTAATTTTCTATGCCTCTCGATACGTTTCTTGTGTTTTATTTTGTATAAAGCCATTGTACGCATATGGACGTGTAATTAAAGACCAAGTGGTGACATAAGACAAAGAGGCTTCCGGTCTGTAATATCAACTCAAGTCTCTAGATGATGTATTAAGTGTCAGGTGAAACTTTGTACCCGTGAGCACCTAGGAGATGTTTAGATAGAGTAGCTATACTATCTTCATAGCTTAGTCGGCCTTATTCACAGGACATGGACAAAGACATGGTCAATACATGCGGAGCTAAAGCCGCGGGCTTTCTCACGGTGTTTTCCTTCGCCGTTTCAAGCGCGTGTTGATGCGCACGTAGAATACATTTTACGAATATAAAAGTCCACTAGGATACGGCCAGGATTCGAACCAACTACTTTTACGAAAGTCGTAGTAGGTACTCTCCCATTGTGCTAACTCAGCTCTACTTTATGTAACATCCGTTAAATAATGTGTGTTATAATCATGAAGAATAGATGGATGTCCGAAAACTAGCCTAAGTAAGTATGTTTAATAAATTAATAAATATTTGAATAATAGTTGTTTATTTTCTCATTCCTATTATATCTAATATCCTTCACTAATAATAAATATCTAACTATTCACAACGGGTATCGAAAATAGCAACGATTATGTTAATCCCAGGCTTATTTTTACTGAAACATCTTTTGTTATGAGTCAAGACACAGATGTTTCTTCTAAAAATAAATCTCTATTTTAGGGGCAAAGTGCTATAATCGAGAATGATCGAGGGGTAATAGGGGCTGGGGGTAATACTAATACAGGGGCGTCGTTTGCCCAAATCCATTTTGTAATTGATAGTGTCCATGTTTTTTGCTTATAAGCTTTCATTTTGTTAGGCTTTATGTAAATTATAGGATCGACATGGAACGGATAGGGAAAATTATTAAACATGCGATAAATCTAGATTTTAAAAGCAAAAACAGTTATTTTTAATCAGTAATAAGATTCAAAGTCCGTCGACTGGCCTCATAGATCAGTTGGTAGTAACTCTGCCTTCTGCGCTAGAGGTGGCGGGTTCGATCCCCGCACTGGACAAACATTTGTGTGATGAACACAGATGTTTGTTCTGTGTCTGGGTATTAAATATTTATCTATTATGTATATCAGTCTCTGGTACCCATAGTACAGGCTATGCCTAGTTTGGGATCAGTTGACCGTGTGCTATATGTCCGGAACTTTTATTATTATTTATTTAAAGTCCTGACTGACTGGCTGGCATAGGAATAAATGCTTGTTGGGGATAAAGATAAAGAAAGATAAAGATCATTTATTTGCTTAAACATGTGTACAGTGGATGTCAAAACTTGTAGGTGGTTCAACATGCTTGACCGGCGACGATATGCAAATTTAAAGAGATGGCATGATGATACTTGAAAAGATTACGGTTTTTTATTTGGTAGGTATAAATACCTGAAATTATTGACGGGCTGCTGTCAATTTGAGTGGAGTTAAAAATATTAACGGCTAAGAATAGCAGGGTAAGCCATACTGGACCGTTGACGTAAATAGCGTGAACGAGCTACCGAAGATTACGGTTAGATTAGCAGTAAGAACATAATCCTACCATCACCGACTGAACTTCACCTATCTACCACTATCAGCCGAGCGTGTACTTATGTATACGTTCGATAGATGAAGAGTAGGTATTATTCTAATGACAAGATATTTATGTAAGATAATTCCTTGTACTTATGTGAAAATGTGGTTAAAGAAGTAAATTATTAAAAATAAAATAATGATAGTAAATATTTGCAAATAGGCTCACGACTATTCCTAAGCTTGGCAGAAATCCTCTCAAGATATCCAAGCACTCAGATCCTTGAACTCTTGATATTATATAAGGTCGCGCCCTGCGGAGTAACAACCACCACTACCGTCTGGTCACTCCTAAACATAGGCTACAGAAATCAGACAGGTCCGTTTATATAATGGGTCCTTCGGTTTATAACCGGCTGCCCGACTGGATCCGTGATGCAGCTTCCACACCTATTCTTAAGAAAAAAATTAGAAAGTGGCTCACTGACTTAGTGTTATATGATGTGAATGAATATTTAAATTTACCAATATTATAATTTATATTTTTCAATTTTTTATTTCTAATTCAATTAATAACATGACATGTAATAATGGTATTTCCAATAAATTCTGTATTCTGTATTCTGTACTCAGAGACACATCCAAACATTACGTTTGCCCACATTTTGCAGTAACGTTTATTTTGAAAAAAGACCTTCTAAAACGTAAGCATGGAGGACATCGGGTGGCTGGACTAGCAACCTCCACCCGTCACGCAAAAGGGGCTCACCAGCGGCCTACTTGCGGAAACCCGTCCACTCACCAAGTACCAAACGTAAACATGACCCAATACGACTAGAACGCGTCGAAATTAACATGCTGAAAATAATGGCAACCAATTTTCATGCCTCATCATCATCACAAGCCGTAGGACGTCACTAGGCTGGAAATAGGTCTCCCACATATATTTCCACAGTGATCGGCCTTTTGTAGCTTGCGCCCAACGACTCCTAGCAAACCTTTATAAGGTCTTAGCACCATTTAGTGGGGGACCGTTTGCTGAGTAATAGTATTAGTAATAGTAATATTTATTGAGAAAAAAGAGAACATAGGTAACTAATATCTAAGTACATCACATAGGTTCTTACTACTACAACATATCTGTACTTAAATGATTAGGATTACGTAGAAAATATATTTAAGTTGGTAGGTGAAATTAAATTAAGGTCAGTGTGGTTCGGTAGTAGTGAGTGGTCACTCTATAGGTATTACGTCCGAAGGGTCGTCGGTTCTCTGAGCTATGTGCCTCGACTACTGCCACTTCAACATGCTAATCTTCTGGGCTATGTCGTCGGTGACTTTAGTTTGTCTACGGATCTCTTATAAAAGTACCTACCATATGTTTCTGATATGGGCGAGTGCCCGCAAGGGCGGCATAAATGATTGAATGATCTGCAAATATTTATTCCGTGTCTGGATGTTGTGACACGGTACTTGTAGTTCCCGATACGCACGACACAGGGAATCCTAGTGTGGGTTCAGAACTATGTTTCTGAGCCTCATTGCACTTTCTTCAATCAGCACCACACTGAAGTTGTACATTATATTTTGTGAAAAGTATCATCGAAAAATGAAAGGCCGTGTTCGTTGCCTGATTCCTCTAGGCCCTCTAGGCTTGGTGGTGAGGAAAATGCGTAGCTTCACCTTAGAAACTAGGTGAAGCTACGCTTTTTCCTCGCCACCAGGCGTTTCAAATAATGATTTTACTGACAATAACACCTTTTGACTCATGGTTTTTTAGGATCCAGACTACATAAATAAAATATCCCTAAATGATATTATCCTGATTGCTGTAAACAAAGGCTTCATAATTTCCCAGCAATTTGTTCTGACGCTTTTGTTTGGCGCCTCCTAAGTTAATTTATTCGCTTTGAATATTCAAAGCCTTAACTCCTTCAATACTCGTCTAAATCAAGAATAGGAATTTGGGAGATAATATTTTGCTGGAATCACGACCATTGTCTTGGAGTAGGGTGGCCAAGATTTAGTGAACAATTCAAGAAACACGTTTTACCATAAAGCTGGTTCGTGTTAGCTGGTGATTAACTGTGCTGACATTATTTTATAGGCAAAGAAAGACCTCAGTCGTGGTTTAACAACTTTTAACTTTAAGTTATTCATGTTAGCCATTTTTCCACCTGTGATACAGGTTTTCCTAGTTCAAGCATTGTGTAATTTTTTTACCTTTAATTAGATTATAATCCACAATGTTAATTTTAGCGCTAAGGTAATGAATAAATATTTATTATTTTTGTTATTGCAATATGCTACAGACATATTTTGTACTAGTTTCGACCCACAGCTTTGTTTGCGTGGTACCCGGGTAAAAAGAAGCATAAGTTACTCTCTTATAATAAAGTCACATAAAATCACGTCGATCCTTGCTACAACAAAAAAACAAATACAGTTTTATATTTTTAATAATAGGTGGGATAAGGATGTGCTGATTTAAGTCTATTAGGTGTATCAACGTAGGTATAACGGAAGTCTAAAACAAAAATTAAGGCTTAAGTTTTAACAGTAGTACCTACTATAATTTTACTACGAATCGGTTTGCTTTGGATAGAGAGCCAACAGTTTTTGACCTGTTTTTGATTGTATTGGTAAAAAAATAAACTTTTTTCTATTCTATATTTTTCTAAAAAGTTTTTATTTTTGGAGAAGACTTACACTCAATTTATAACAGTAAAGAATCATATAATTGTAAAAAATAATTATAGTCCTGATTATGACCGAAATAATGGTCACACCGAAACGTCGTAGGCTCAGAAATCCCATTATTAATCATTTCATTGCTTTAATTAATGCAAATTATGCAGATTCGGCATCGGTGTCACAATGGAACGATCTTTACGTCGGAGATGAAGGCTTTAACCTAATTCAGAAATATATTAATAGCCTAATTCAGAATATGTTTTCGCGTTAACTAAGAAAATCATTGCTGATTAATAATAAATTTTATTAATATAAAAACGGAAATTCTAAAATGTATAATACGCTTAATATGCATAATTTTTCGTATAAGGCCTATCCTACTATAATATTATAAATGCGAAAGTTTGGATGGATGGATGTTTGTTATCTCTCGATCACGCCAGAGCGGCTGAATGGATCTAGATAAAATTTAGCACAGGGATAGATTATAGTCTGGAATAGCACATAAGCTTCTTTTTATCCTCTTAGGGACCAAGCAAGCCAAGCTGCGGGCGGAAGTTTAATAATTGACAATAATGTACTAAGTCAAGATAGGTATGTCAAAAATCTGACAGGTTGCCAAAGTTAAAGAATAAATCCATCAAACATAGACTTATTAATACTAGCCCATCAAAGAAAAAGTCACTATGACAATCTCTAGTAAAAAAATAAAAAAAAGTTAGTTCCACTTATCGCCCAGTGAAAAATCGCGTAGATGCTCTACAAGGATTTCATCACTAGAGCACTGTCGAGTCAATACAAGCTCGGATTAAACTGGCTTAAGTCAAGAAAGTAGACTTCAGCGACCTAAATTAATTTACCAACGCTCCCGGCAGATGTCGCTTACTTCGCAAATTGAGATCTTATCTTTTAATACGATTTCGATGGCATTATTGGGTATTCGTTCGTTGCTTTGTTTATAAAACTGCAAGAAACAAATACTTTTGAAGGCAACCTTTATGGGCTTTAAGGGCCCTGTTCAAACGTTACCTATAGAAATGTTAACCAGTACGTCGCTACAATAACGTAGTCTTGCTTTTCCGTAGCAACCTCATTACGTTAGAAACTGGCATTAGGACTTTTTTTTGTGTGTATGTTCCTCGATTTCTCCGCCAATTGTGAACCGATTTTGATGACTCTTTCGCTGGTGTATAGAGCATAACCCCGGGGTGGTCCCATAATCATTTAATTCCTGAGTGATTACTACTTGTCCCGTAAAACTTAAAAAACCGTCATAAATCCGTCATCAGCTCTTGAAATCACGACATGCCGAGAATTTTATTGTGGACCAGTGGTAATCAACGCGACTTCGTTCGGTTGCTGCTATTTTATAATTCAAAAACTAGTGACAGTCAGAGTATTTTTCGTCTACGGCCTCTCTACGGCAAAGATTTGGAGTCCGCTGCGGTCTACGGCGTAGAGCTCGAAGGCTCGTAGAGCTCGTAGAGCTATGCTCGTCGCTTTTCTTTTAAAACAAGTTTTTTTTTTTTTTTTTATTCTTAGTAATTAGTTACAGTATATGTTTTATACATCTAAAAAACCAAGATAGGTTTGTCTTAGATGCAAAGGACTAACATACCTCATAATAGGTATCTACCTATTATGATAGATATACCTACCTAAAACAGGGCAATTTGTTATATGTTTATAGTGCTAATAACCATAGGAATTCGAGTACCTACTGGCAGCATAAATGTACACTGGCAATATAAAATAATATTAATAAAATCAATAAAATGAAAGAATATTAGGAAAAAAGTAAAAATATTAAAACAGTTTTTTACGATCTTTTTCATATTACCTAGCTGTTTTTGGCCTTTACACAAGAAGATACCTATAACAGCTGAATAAGTGAGTCTTAACTGATTTGACCCACCCCAAACCAATAAATTAAATTCAATGAAAAATGCCGAATTTCCAAAAGTCCTAGAACAAACTTTATTGTCAATTGGGTGTAGAATAAACCCCTTTCGGGATAATATACGTAATTATGTATTATGAATCACCTTGTATGAAAAAATAAACTTCAAATTCATATCGTCATTTTGAATTATTCTAGATCAACATACGCGATGATGTTATCATTACCAATTCAATCGTCTTCTATACGGATATGTTTCACAGTTAGAAGATACAACGCGAACTCAACTCGAAATCAATTAAACTAGAGTCGTATAATTAAAGCGTATCATAAAGCAAGGAACTCCGAGTTAATGGAATAGTTAGAGTCAATCACATGCCTCGTAAAGCCGTACTCATAGTTTAGGTCTGTGGCTCTCAACTCGTGAGCCCCACCTTGTTCGATCGTCAACACACCGAAGCTCTACATTACATCATCATCTTTCTTCCCTTCCTTGATGGGTGGATTGTATTAAAGATCACATGAGTAAGAAAGAAGTGGGTGCGGGGATGACGGCCAATAGAAGCTCTTTTCTATTGGCCGTCATTAACATTTTTGCCGACTCCACATAATGTGGGTCGGCAAAAATGTTTTCCTCTTGATTAAGTATGACGGTTAATAGAAGCAAAGATAATTATATAGTCTTTGATAGAAGAGAGCTTCTATTGGCCGTCATCTCCGCACCCACTTCTTTCTTACTCATCTTTTCTTTGGAAGGCCAAAGAAAAGATGAGTAAGAAAGAAGTGGGTAAATGTGGATGGATAAAAGAGTTTAGGAAGGCCTAAACTCTTTTATCCATCCACATTCATACCTAACGCTCTTAATTCCATTTTGTGAAAAGGGAACACTGAAAAATTATAGGTACCAAGCCGTGCTTGTTGCCGGATTCTTCCAAGCTAGGTCGCGAGGAATAGGCTTATTCTTATTCTTATTGAAATAAACAACTTTTGATTTGATTTGAGACAGGTTCGATTAGATCTAACAGTCAATCTTGATAGGTATCCTGTTCTCTTATTAAATTCCATGTAGATCAGATTGACGGTTCGAAAGTTATGCTCTAACAAATATATATACAAACATACAACGCCTATTCACACATTTTTTTTTAAATCCTCGCTCGCCCTATCAATTAAACTGTGAAACACCAAACTAGAAATACCCACTGAATTCTCATACTTCGCTCTACATCGTTGTAAGATCTTATAAAGTTTGAGCACCACCCTCGCTTAGTTCTAAGGGTAGTTACTTCCACTACATATAATTACAATCGAATTTATGGCGCACTGTGCGCGTAAACTACTACCGTTAGATGTCTGTCAGCCAAATATACTGCGTCTCAGTTCCTATTAACTAAATTAATTGTGACGTATGTGGGATTAATTAATTAATAAACGGCAAAGGAAATGATCTGTGTCCCTATTTTATAATCAATGTATTCCCAGTAGTCTTATTAGTAAGACTATGTAGCTATTTATTATGGTAGCACTACTGGGCTCGTAAAATGTAGGTAGTATAGTTACCAGAAGTCTAGTAAGACTTACTAGCAAGTAATATAATAATTAAGTACCTACTTATTTAACACTACTGGGAAGCGAGTCTAGCGTATCGTAAAGTGTAGTATAGTTGCCAGTAGTAGTAGTAGTAGAATAGTATTTAAAGCGTAGTAGGTATATTAGTTGTAGTATAAGTTCCACTGTTCAGCAAACTGGCCTGGTTTGCGGTGACCGGGCGAAACATAACTAAGCAGGATGGTTAAAAACTGCATCATCATCATCTTCAGCCTGCTGGACATAAGCCTCCCCCAAAGAGTGCCACGACGAACGGTCTTGAGTCTTTTCCATCCACCGACTTCATAAAACTTTCATAACGTCGTCGGTCCATCGAGTGAGTCGGCCTTCTCATATGAGTTGCCCGGTTCATGGTCAACATTCGATAAAAACTGTATGGGTAAATTAATTTAACAATTCTAAAACTATTCCAAACGAGGGGTAACCGCAAAATTTAACCATTAACTACCAAATCCATAAATAACCGTAATCCCATTCCACGCAGAATCAATCTATTCCCGTAATGTGACAAAATTAGCGTGTAATATTTCCTGTTCGAATTATAAATGCCCTCTTTTCCCGCCAAAATATTGTCCGCGCGGATGAAAGATAAAGGCTCGCACACACTTGCACGTCCGGCACGCGGCGGCCACGCGACTGTCACGCGGCGTCGCGAAACTTCCGCACCCTCTCCCAGTATTTATTCTTCAACTATCCTCTCGTTTAAAACTCGTGTCATCCGACCGACAGACGTAACGCCCCGCGTAAAATCAGTTTAGATTTCATCAGATCCCCCCGCTTGTTCACTAAGCAAACAGTATTCTCAGATTGCATTATCTAATTGTTTCGAGTGGTCATTTCTTTTGTAGGTAATTTCAAGTCGCGTGCGAAATAAAAAATGCAAACAATACAAATCATGTAGGTTGGTGGAAAGTTTTTATTCAATTCATCAGTCACCAGTCACCAGTAACAGTGGACCTTTCTAACCTTGCTAAAGTCGCGTTTAGACGGAAAGCGCCCTGGACGTGTGATTCTCGAAAGGAGACTAAATAAGATATTTTTTACCAAAAACTAAAAACCGACTTCAAATTCCTGAATATTGACAAGATTAATATCAACCTCTTTTTTTTTATCAACCTCTTTGCGTTTTTCTTACCTACTGAGTATGACACTGGCCTCCTACACTTTCGAATAAAAAACAAAAGTAAGTATGACATTGTATCCATGACATCATCAATAATAACTCTTACGTTACTGACTGACTGACTGACAATCAGTGGTTTTATTCTCTTTGAAAATCAACGCAGAGCCTAACCAAAATCCTAAGAGTATGGAATTAGTAGGGTAGCGTAATGTATGGGTGCACAGAAAGGAATTCCCGACACAATGAAAAATAGCAGCAACCGAACGAAGTCGCAGGAATTACCATACCATACCATCGTCGACAAAAAGAAATTTCGGCAAGTCGTGATTTCAAGAGATGATTTTTTTAAGTTTTACGGGACAAGTAGCAATCCCTCAGGAATTAAATTAATATGGGACCACCCCGGGATCATACTCTATACACCAGCGAAATAATAATCAAAATCGGGTTACTCATTGGCGGAGATATCGAGTAACATACACACAAAAAAAAATTGAGCCGACTTCAGAACCTCCTCCTTTTGGAAGTCGGTTAAAAATCGAATCGTGTGACCTACATGTTTGATCATCGCATCTCCAGTAGGTACGTTTTTATCAGTTTAATCAAAATATAGCCGCGAGGCCGCGAATCTTCAGGCGATAGCCTGAAGATTCTCGCTATGATTGTCTCGACATCGCGTTCGAGAAATTCACTCGATTTAAAAGGAAGATTATATAATATTATATAATTATAAGATAATTATAAGATTATATAATTAATATGTATGTTAGTCTTTAAGGTATATATCTATATGGGCCGTAGTGTAAGAAAAATTTCATCTGTTTTTTATTCTATTGTTGCCTGAAATAAAGTTATTGTATTGTATTGTATTGTATATAAAGAAAAAAAAATTCTGGTTGTTTCTACCGCTACCATTTCTTTTTTTAATCGACGTTGATTCCATTTTGTAGAAGCACAAATGTTTTTTTTTTTTTTAAGTAAGGTAAAGTAAAGTAAAGTGTCATTTATTGCTTGAAATACATGTAGGTACAGGTGTTTATAAGTCTATAATTATGTAAGTCAATGTATTCCTACCGATTTTTCGATGTGCAATAATATTTTTTTTGTACAAATAATAATAATTAAAATAAACTTACTAAAATAAAAAATAAAAATTAAACATGAAACTAATTGGGTAAAAAACAACTTAAAAATAGCGAATGTCAAGCCAAAAAATCTTTGTCAGTTAAGAAATCATTTATAGAATAATAACATTTATTTGAAAGAATCATTTTTAACTTTCTCTGATTTTAGATCCTTGTTGAACTTAGACGGGTATACAATCTCTTTAATTTCCACAAAACGTTCATTACGCCGACCACGAGTAAGCAAAGCGCTGGCCATACATCAACCGCCTCCATTCTAATGGTAATGTGGGATATCCTGCTCGCCGATATTGTGCCCGTCCCTTGCCATAACAAATGTTTATTTTATACACAACGCCACTAACAATAGTGTGCAAATACCTAAACACCGTAAATGGTGGCGCGATGCGATTTAGATGATAATGCCCGGGCAGAAATAATAACGACATCGTTCCGTAATTTCGGCTTGTTTATTCTAAGCGCGGTGTGTGCGCCTGTTGTTTTTAAGCAATTGGATTTGCATTTTTCGTGTGAGATTATTCTATTTCCGCGCCCCTTATTCATAATCACTCACTAACTTTATCGGCTCGATAAAAGTATCACTTTCTTTATCGACTCGATAAGAGTCCACCTCTTTCTTCAGTTTACTGGTAGAAAACCAGCTTTCTAGTGACATTCTATCTAATGTTGTAGGTCCTTTAAAATGAAGATTCTATTTTACTTCTTGTGCGAGAGTATAGTTTTACAGTTTATTTCGTAAATGTAACTCTATTGATTATAGAAAATGCTTTTTATTATTAAAATTGGCTATGCTTCATTTGGTATTGCTTTCCTTGTAAAACTAGGTACCTACCTATCTACTACTAAAGGCCATTATAACTATTTAAAGGCCGCGAGCTTATAATAGGTATATTGTCTATAAAACAAAGAAGTTTAAAAAAAACCATATTATTATGTATCATGGCCATGACATGAGGGCCATTTTATAGGACAGGATAACCATTTACATGAATATTTCTAAACACTGCCTACACCTTTACCAAAAACCAGCCTTCAAGAAACAACGTAAGCCATCCTGCGCGTCGAAATCAAGGATGAACGTTCATGTTTTATGTATGAGTACCATGCAGGTACGCGAATGTATTTAATTTGGTATTTAAGGTGCCTTCAGGGCCGTGGCTGACAGCCCTGACTCATACATATTCATGAATCGCGATTAATCATGCTGTGTACCTCCCTTTGTCGAAAATACCTAAGATAGTACATATATCTTACTACTTATGTGTGTAGATACGTAGGTACAGTCGCTGCTAGCGGTAGAATTCTGATTTTACAGTATTTGACTGGCCTCATAGCTCAGTTGTTTGTAACTCTACCTTCTGCGATAGAGGTCGCGGGTTCTATTCCCGCACTGGACAAACATTTGTGTGATGAACACAGATGTTTGTTCTGTGTCTGGGTGTTAAATATTTATCTATTATGTATATCAGTCTCTGGTACCTGGTACAGGCTATGCCTAGTTTGGGATCAATTGACCGTGTGTTATTGTCCGGAATATTTATATTTATTTATTATTTATTTCTAAATAACATTTTGTGCGCGTATGTAACCAATTTTTGTAACCATTTATTATTCATTATTAAAGTAGTAAAAGAATCATTAAAAATAATTACCAAGCCGTGGTTTCTTGCTTGTATCTTCCAGGCTTGGTTGCATAGAACAGGCGTAATTCAACTACCTAGATTCAAAATGATCCGTGCTGTTTCAATGAATAAATGAAGTTTTAAGTAACATTGATATGTTTTTTTTGATAACGTTTTCAAAACGTTTGAAATATCAGCAGTCAGTCCCTTATTGGTGACTCCCGCAGAATTGTACTTTAGTAGGTTTAAGCAATTTCTGTAGACTGATGATCTGCAGGAGCGAATAAAGGTTCCCGAATGTCGATCAAAAACCGGACGACGACGAAATGTTGCAAGATCCCCCACCCGATGGACCGACGACATTGTTATGGAGAAGACTCAAGACCGTTCGCCTTGGCACTCTTTGGGGGACGCCTACATTCAGCAGTGTACTTCATCAGGCTGATGATGGAATGCTACAAAGTGGGATCGGATTGCCGCAGCGTAATTATTAATTCGAAGCTTTATTATACTTGTGAAGGTGACTGTTCATACTACAAGCTTATACCTACGACCTACGCATTATGTAGTATAATATCTATGTAGGTAGGTACTTACGATGTTTATTATAATGTGTTGGTAATACGCTCGCTGCTGTGATGCTCAAATTGTGAATTATTTGCGAAAATATACCTACGAGATGAATTATGTAGTTTTAGGGTAATTTGTTAAAACATTTAATTTATTGAAGGTGAGATAGGTACCTACTGTTTATTAGTCTTGTTCTTTTTTATGTTATACGGAGGCAAACAGGCTTAAGGCCCTCCTGATGGTAAGTGGTTACCGTCGCCTATTGACATCAGCAACACCTGGAGCATTGCTAATGCGTTGCCTGCCGAACCCCTCCCCCCTAAAGAGCTCTGGCAACCTTACTCACCCACCGCAGGAACACAACACTATTTGAATCAAATAATGTTATTTGGCTGCGGTCTTCTGTAAGGCGGAGGTACCTCCAGGCGAGCTGCTCCAATTTAGAGCGAGAAAATCTCGCTGTGCCCTACCTCCTCCAAAAAGCAAAATGTGTCCTGTTTAGAGCAAAATGTGTATATATTTTTGTCCAAAATAAATTTACTCGTCTAAATTCTGTTCAAAACGGCTTGCGTTAATATGTCTTCTAAAATATGATTAAAATTTATTTCGAAATTAACCTAACGTGTAATGATTGAAGGCGTGTTCAAACGGCATGCGATATTTCCTTGATATGTCACACAAAATTCGTTTCAAATGATCCTTACCTCTACTGAACAAAGTCAATTTTGAGTTTGACATTTGGGGTGTGATATATAGCTCAACATTATCGCAATCTCCCTTAAAGTCAAACTCAAAATTGACTTTAATTAGTTGATGTAGGTAAAGATCATTTTGGAACGAATTATAGATAGCATATCGATGTAACCCTTGTCAAACTCAAACTTCTCACAACTCAGGGTATCCTAGTGTGAGAGCTTGTAAGCAATGTACCTACTTTAATAGGGCCTAGACTAAGCTTTCGTTGTCATTGTACACTACATTTTTGATAAATAAACTTATACTTACTTACTTATATCGCACGTTTAAACACGGCTAAAAGCTGCGTCTATATTATCGCATGGCGCGAAGCTTCACGTTGTCTTGGCCCACTCCCACTAGGCCAACACAGCGCTGTTGCTTATACTTTAGAGCTAATATAAAATAGTAAGCTTTTTGTAGCTCATTCGTAGCAGACGTAGCACATGTAGAAGCAAAGACAATGAAATAAGTAACGAGTGTTTTCTTTGGTAGAGTTAGCACTTTTACTTTAATGTAGTTGTGGAGACGGTAACGATATTTTTTTTAATCAAACATATATTTTTTAGAGAACTAACTGTAGCTTGACATAATTAACTAAAATTAAAAAAAAAAAACCGTAAAAAATGATTTATGAATCCCTACCCAGAGCTGACGAAACGCGTGCCCACATATTTTTTTCTATTGTAAAAAAAGTTTACAATGTCATTACAAGTTAGTGTAAGAAATATTAGCATACGGAACCCATATAAAAATGCATCTGTCAGTGGGCGGGGAACATGCGGATTTTATGATAATTTACTCGCTTTAAAAGATTACAATTTGGAATTAATCCTTTTTTTCTCTCTTTTTATTTTATTTTGTGCTAAGTTGTGTTTGTGTTCTTATTAGCAAATAGGTATAAAAAATACCTACTCCCGATTGGGATACAGCAGGTCAAAAGTTTTAAATTCCTATCTTCTAATCCAATATGCAATGCAATTTCTTACTGACACAACACATCAAACGTTATCGTCCGACACGAGGCCGACACGTGACGGGTGGCGGGCCGGCAATATCGGATGCGTCGGCGTCAATCGTCGGCCAATCCGTCAGCATCGGGCTCCCGCGGGAGGCGTGATCCGATTAGTGATCACACAGCTAATTTGTCGGAAATGTTTGGCGGACTGATCAATTTTCAAAGTTCGAGGAGATGGGGAGGTTTTTTATTAGGTAGGTACCTACCTATTCAAATTATTATTATTACCAAATTTAAGAGCCTCTTGTCGGTGTAGGTAATGATGCAATTTCCTCCATTCAGATCTATAAAGTTCTGTCTATAAAAATTAAATAAACTCTGACTCTGACTAAAAAAATTCAACAACAATGTCAAACAATAACCAACCTAAAAATTGTTCGTAAAAAGATTCAAATTAAGCACCAATAATATTGAAAAATACGTATTTTCCAGTTCGTTGAGCCAACACGCGCCCATTCATCGGTGCAATGGCAATATTGGGCGTTTATCTTTTGTTTTCCATTTTCGTTTTAAAAACCTTCCGGCTGTATGCGGACCAAGTGCGTTGACAGTTTCATTTGGAGCTTCCCTGATAACGAAACTCGATTTTAGTGCTTTTTATTTTTAAACCTACCCTAGTCAGTGGAAATTTAAAGTTTAGTAGGTGCCTACTTAACCTGGGTAGGGACAAAGAATCAGGTAGGTAATTGTATTACCTACCTGATTCTAATTCAATTTCAATTCTGTGTAATACAATTACCTACCTATCATAACGGGTGGAAATATAGTAGGTACCTACCTAGCTACTATAGCTACAGTTCGTGCTGGCTGACTGAAAGAGAAACAAAGGTAGGTTAAATAGAGCAAAAATTAATTAGAAATAAATAACTAATGAAAGCTTAAAATAGATATAAAATATACCTACTTAGTTTGACAACTCATAATTATTAATGTTTGTTATAACGATTTGGAGATTGTTGAAAGTAAGAGACCGACTAGTCCTTGGAAATATAGATAAATATAATTAATAGAGAATTCTCTATTAATTATAATAGAGATATATATAAATAATAGAAAAATGTTCATTAAGATAACTGGTGCTGACATCTAGTGAAATATTATAATACCTTACTTTTTAACACGGCCACTTGGCGCTAGATTGCGCTGATTAATCTTGTTTGTTATCTTGTCTAAATGACAAAAATTGCAATGTCCCACAATAATTATTTTACATTGGGACCTTTTGTGCAAAATACAAGTAATGACTTTGAACTCTTAAAAAAAACAATATTTTTAGTTCCAATAAAGAATAAAATAAAATTAACGAAACCAAAACAACTGACCAAAAACTGCTAATGTGCCATGTTTGATTAACTAGTACATCCGTACCCACGTGGTGAAAATGCCGTCGCATGTCCTTTCCGCCATGGGGGGTGGCGGAAAGGGGTATGTGGGGCTCGAACCCACTAAAAACCCCTCTGTGAGCAGTCCTCCGCCTGGTTGAGGCGAGATGGGGTCGTGTTAGCATTCACCATCTTCATTAATTGTACCTGCCTTATCCATAGATCAGTGTCAAAAATGGTATGTAAGCAACTCCTACAAAAATTCCAAAAACTGAAAAAGTTGGTTGTAGACTTCTGATGCTTACCTACTATAACCTACCTACAAGATGTCGCTGATTTTGTGGAAATAGTAAAAAAAACAACTTAAATAAGTTTATATTTTCTATTGTAAAAGGGTATTTTGTTTATTAATATCACGAACATCAATTCCCGTCACAACTTAAAAATAAAAACATAAATAACAAGAAACCTCACATAAAGGTAGATAGAAAAAAATCACAGTACTTAGGTTCGTACTTATTGAAGTAGGTACCTATTTATCTATCAAAAATAATAAAATAAAATCAATTTAGTTTTTAGGTAAATCAGATCAAATTAAAAAAATTGGATTGTATGTTGATTGTAAATTAAATGCAAAATATAATATAAAATTGGTAACTTTTAAAAATAAATATACCTACATCACTAGGTATGTATCTACAACCTGTTCCGTAACTACATAGTATACCATACCGAAAAAGGCTTATCCTATCAAAAAATATTCGAAAAAAAAACAATTCACGTAAATTCATTTTCATATCAACTATTTGTTAATAAATAAATAATAGAACTTTCTAGAAGTAGGACATCAACAATTCTGCCTGAGTTTGAAGGTTTGGTCCCAAAATAGCTGATTTTTGCTGTGTTTTAAAAGAGAAAAACAAACTTTATTGCGTATCGGGCATCGGGTCTAGAATAAGTCCATTCGGGATAGTATACACATTACGAATCACCTTGTACACACTACAGAGTAGGTATTTATTATGATGTTAATTACATTGGTCCCATGAAATAGGTACCATAGAAAATGAACTTTGGATGAAACCTAAATTCACCTTGTGCAAGAGCCTTAAAGTACAAACATAATATCATTATACCAAAAAAAAGTAAGGTACTATCACCAAAAATTCCGCCTTACCACTTACTAAGGACTACTTACTAAGGATGTATCTTTCGTGGAGTGATCTGTACCTTACTTGCGTCATCATAAAAATACCTTTATTTGTAGACAATATGTTCGTATTGTTTTGGTTGCAACTGAACAACAGACTGGGTAATCAAAGTCAATGAATGGTTCACCCTCAAAGGATCACAATTAATAAACAAATGGGCCGGACAGGCTTACTTAGCCGTGTACAAGCAAAACAGTAGCAAAATTGGTAAAGCGGATATTTTGGAAATAGTACATTTAAAAAAAAAAATACTGTTTAAGCATGCTGTTTCGATTAAGCTTTTTAAGCTTCGTCTAAGCGCAGCTTTATTGAGCATTTTTCCGATGGACGGATATTCACAACCACTAAACTGCGATTATAAATATTTTAACAATTTTATTGCTGTCAAATGTAATATTTTACAAAATAACAAATTGAGAAATAAACCTAAATTTAATAACCAATTTTATTTTTTTGTTAATCATAATCTTTTTAAAATTTTATATATTTGTAATCTATGCTGCTTAATAATATAAAACTTGCCTATCAATAATATAAAAAAAAAACTATGCACGAGTATTAAAATAGAAATATAAAAATGAAGCATTTTCTCTACATCTAGATTTGCTAATTTTTTTTTGTATTTATATGGGTAAGCTTGTGACCTCGAAGCTTCCTTGAGCAATTTGATTCCGCAGATTTAAATTCGATTATTCAGCCAATGTCACCTACGAGTCCTCAGAACTCTCTTCTGTTTCTGTCAGTTTGTCAGCATCCACAATATCAAACCATTATCATTTATTATTAAATGATCCTGTTTTCTGTCTTACCAGCTAGGGATGGTGCGTATCAACGCATATTTTAATACCAGCGCTTAAATATTCGTACCAGGTATGGTTTAATTAATTGCAGGGCGAAAATAATTGCAAGGATTAGCGCCCATTAGAGTATCGTACTAATTGCGTACCTGGTGTACTTGTGCGGTTTGCGTGATTAATGCTAGAGTACTTTTTTGCAAGCGCCATTGTGCTATTTAACATATGTCAATCAATTACTATGTTCCTTAAAATATAGTGTGTGTAAGGATTAAATTCCTATGCAACAAACCTGGTCATAAAATGCCGCAATTTTGGTTTCCTTTTTATTTTTATAGTATTTTATACCTGGTTATTGTAAGAGGTGGTACTTTATAACCCTGATACGGCCCTAGTCTAACCAGTGCTTGGTAGTACCAGCATTCTATAAGATTTAAATACCCTCTAGAATCGTACCCTAGAATGTTCCCAATAATCATCAATAAATTGATTAACTTCAGTACTATTGTGTTCCTTAAAATATGCGCGAAGTTT
This sequence comes from Anticlea derivata, assembly GCA_947579855.1. Lineage (NCBI taxonomy): Eukaryota > Metazoa > Arthropoda > Insecta > Lepidoptera > Geometridae > Anticlea > Anticlea derivata. The sequence continues at coordinate 3,943,155 of OX388266.1, forward strand.
GTATGAAAATAACATCACGCGAACGAAGTTCAACTAACTAATTCTAGAATATTCTCATAGTGTTGGCGCATCCGTGGTTCATCCGATACTGCACGTACATCATGCCAGAGTTGTGCCAGTAGTACAGAGCGCCCAGCACTAGGAGGTGCCACCACTGATGCGAGTGGCCTATGTAGTCCACCTTACCCGGGAACCAGCGCTCTGGTACCTGGAAACGAGAGCGAAGGAATAAACAACACATTGGAGACTTTGCATATCCTAAGACCCCGACTTGGGCAGTGCTATTTCGTAAGCGAAATGGGAATGAAAAATTTACGACATAGTTACTTCGAACAAATTAATCTATCCTACTAGTATAATAAATGCGAAAGTTTGTTGTTGAAAGTTTTGAGAGGAGGTAGGGCACAGCGAGATTTTCTCGTTCTGAATTGGAGCAGCCCGCCTGGGGAGGTACCTCCGCCTTACAGAAGATCGCAGCCAAATAACATTATTTGTTTCAAATAGTGTTGTGTTCCTGTGGTGAGTAGGGTTGCCAGAGCTCTTTAGGGGGGAAGGGGGTTCGGGGTCGGCAACGCGTGCGTGATGCCTCTGGTATTGCAAGCGCTCATAGGCTTCGGTAACCGCTTACCATCAGGTGGGCCGTAAGCTTGTTTGCCACCTCTGTTGTATAAAAAAAAAAATATATGTTCTGAGGATGTTTGGATGTTTGTTGTTCAATCACGCCTAAACGGCCGAACGGATTTGGATGAAATTTGGTACTGAGATAGATTATAGTCTGGAATAGCATATAGGCTTGCTAGGTACCACGCGAGCGAAGCCGCGGGCGGAAGCTAGTGTGCTATAATTTCAGACATACTGTTGATCTACTATCTGAGATTGTTATTGTTTACTTTCACATCTATAATTTTGAAGGTTGTCTGGAAGAGATCGCTTTCAGCGATAAGGCCGCCCGTTGTACGTAATATTTGTTGTGTTATGTTTCTTTGTGTTCAATAAAGAGTTTATCTATCTATATAATGTGATACTACGGAATTAAATTGATACCAACCACACTTTGAATAAATAATATCACACAAATTACCTGAACTACCTATATTGTTTTTATTTAATGAGCCCCAAATGAGTAGCAAAGGTCACTTGAATATGGAGCAGGCAAAGTATTGATTTCCTCGAATAAGTTTAAACTAAGTAGGTTTGCGTCTAATTGTATGATAATGCTTACCTTGAAGGTGTAAATGATGAACGCAGTGCCGCTGATGAGGTACATTCCGATCACTCGCGGAAAGAACATCTGCAATCAAACAACGCAAAAGTGAGGAAAAACGAGAACACTAGTAGAGTAGTGGCAGTGACCCTTCAGATGTCGTGAATTCGGATTCCGGACATGTACCAATTTCACATGGTTGGTTGTTACAGATGATAGTTATGTGGTTTCTCATGTGGACCCTGTATAAGGGTATGACAACAGGGAGACAGGCCGAGATTGAATACCTAAGTAAGCGGCTAACCCAGCATTAATGTAAATGTCCATTAAGAGGATACACAAATCAAAATAAATTGTCGAGTGGGCGGAGTAAAGAAAGTGACAGCGCTATGTACTATAATTGAATGCGGAAAGAGATAGCAAGCGTTAGAAGGCGCTCGAAAGTAATCGACGTAAACGACATATAAGAAAATATCGATTATCTTAAAAACTATCAATTTAAAAAAAAATGTCTTGGATTTAGGTACCCAATGCTATTGTCTAACACAATATTTAAAAAAAGGTTATTTTTGTTAGATAGTCTCAGAATATTTTCGAAAAGACCCAACTTTAAAAAATAAATCTATCGAGAAAAGTTTAACCAATGGCGTTTCTGTCTTGGATTTAGGTAAATGAAATGCTCAAGTTATCTTTGTCATAAAAATCAAAACTGTGCGTTTTGCGGTTATTGAGAAAAAACAATTCAAAAATCATAAAACAATTTAACCCTCACCTTAATAATGTAAATAAATAATAATAAGTATAAACAAATATTTCGGACATATCACACACGATCAACTGATCCCAAACTAGGCATAGCCTATGGGTACCAGAGACTGATAATACATAGATAGATATTTAACACCCAGACACAGAACAAACATCTGTGTTCATTACACAGATGTTTGTTCTGTGCGGGAATCGAACCCGCGAACTCTAGCGCAAGGCAGAGTTACTACCAATTGAGCTATGAGGCCAGTCAAATAAAATAAAAAATGTAAAAGTATGCATACCTGAACCATAGGATTTTCGAAGCCACCCATAGCGTACGTCCAGTGAAAGGTAGGTAGCACCCCGTACGCCGCCCATCCGATGAACACGCACATCTTCACCGGGTACGGAACACCTAGCCTGGGTATTTGCAGTACCATAGCCGCGATGAAGATAAGGGTTACGGATACCATGTAGAAAAACCGAAGCTCCTGTAAAGAGAAATAATTTCTGTAAGTTTCGGTAAGAACAGAACATAAGATTCTTGACGAATGATAGTAGACTGACCGTGGTTAGGCTCATTTCCATCAACGCACGGTTAACACAGAAAATAATTATTTCGTATAATTGCAATGGAACTACCATTGTACAGGTCCCGTCGTACTGGCTGCACCATTGACTTGCACCATCAATAGTGCAGATGACACTGCTGTGTATCGTTTGGACCATTCAAATTAACACAACTACTTCAAATTGCTTTCCCCGTCAAAGATAAAAAAAAATGTTATGAAATAATAATTGTAGAATGCAATAAAAGTTAAATTAGTTTCGCTCATGGTAATGACGAAAATTGACTTCTGTTTTATAAATTTTTCAATAAATGACCTAATTTATGAATAAAAACATACATAAATAAATAAATATTCCGGACATATTCACAAGGTCAACTGATCCCAAACTAGGATAGCCAGTACTATGGGTACCAGAGACTGATACATAATAGTTACATATTTAACACCCAGACACAGAACAAACATGTGTTTATCACACAAATGTTTGTCCAGTGCGGGGATCGAACCCGCGGCCTCTAGCGCAGAAGGCAGAGTTACTACTAACTGAGCTATGAGGCCAGTCAACAGTAGTCAACATACATACTTTACCTATCCTCATTGAAAAACATGAACTAAAATGACATACATAATAAAAACAAAAGAGTTTCCTTGTCAAACAATTAAATAATAACATTAATAACGTGCAAACAGGAAATACCTTTAGGAAATACCTTCCTTCTAAAGTGTATAGTAGTTTCGCCTGAAGGAGTTCTAACACTAGATACACACTTCATAATAATAGGCTCTAAATTTGTGACAGTGAATTATATTTATTTTAAAACTTGGCTATAGCGAAATGGTTGCAGGTAACCATAAACTATGTTACTGGACTAGAAACATCAAATGAATATGCTTTATTGTTTCGATCGTAAGGCTTTAGGTCTTTAAAACAAATTATCCTCATCATCAAGCGTTCATAGGCTACGGTAACCACTTACCAACAGGTGGGCCGCAAGCTTGATTGCCACATTAGTTGTACTTATTAAAAATAAAGACCGTCAAGTGCGAGAACTCGCGCCCTGAGGGTTCCGTACCATTGGTCGTGTGTTCGAATCACGGTCGTGCACCAGTGGTCAAGGTCAGAAAATAAAAATTGTAAGTGTAGGTATTGACAAACTTATATTTGCGGTCGCTCACGTAGTAATTGTATGACATTGACCGTAAATATAACTTTGTTTCCTAAAAAACTTCGAAATTCAGACTATTCCCTTGAATTGTGTTACAAAAGCTCCTAGCATTCCAAATTTCAGATTTGTGAGGTAACTGGAAGTACCCTAGTAGTTTTTCATTTTAGCCATTTTTATACGGCACCATAAGCCCACAGACCTTAATAGGTGTTATAAATTTCAAGTTGATACCTTTAGCCGTTTCTGAGAAAAAGGGTCTTGATAGACGGACAGACAGACAGATAGACAGACGGACAACAAAGTGATCCTATATGGGATCCGTTTTTCCAAATGAGGTACGGAACCCTAAAAACATGAACCCCGCTGGGGCGCTACGATACAAAAGTTGTGAGATTGTGACTTAAATCTAGAGAACTTATCATCTAGTAAGAATCCCGTTATTGCTAATCACTCTACAAGTTGTTATGTGATCGCATAGGTAGTTGACCCAGTGAGAGCATTGCATGCCTTGCTGCACTTACCTTAGATCAAATAGGACAAATTACATATTCCGAGTGTATGATACCTAATGTTCTCTAATCATGTAATTGTGCTTAGGAACAATTTAACTTTGAGTGGGTTATTTCAATAATTCAGATAAGTATCTAGGTACATAATTACATTAGGGATCATACACTCGGAATAAGTAATTTGTCCTATTTGATCTGAGGTAAGTGCAGTAAGGCATGCAATGTTCTCACATTAAAGAATCAGCTGACTTCAACCAAAGACAATACAGTAGATTACTTCAACTATGTAGGTACTAGTGATCATTAATATGTATTTGATCCCAAAAGGGGCTTATTCTAACAACAAAAAGAAAAAAAATATAGTGAAAAAATAAACCAAATTTTCAATTTTTTTTTGCAGATTTTATTCCTGTCGTTTTTCAAATCAGCTCTTTTGGGGTCTTTATCATCTTTATAACGAATTTTTTAATGTAAAAGAAGTTTTACATCAAGAGTTAGCCCTAAAACAGTTATATAATTGATTTTGAAATGATTTGAATCCAATAAAGCTTATTTTTGCATAGTGTTTTTTAAATGAAAATTGTCGAATTTCCAAAAGTCGAAAAAAATATAGTGAAAAAATAAACCAAATTTTCATTTTTTTTTGCAGATTTTATTTCTGTCGTTTTTCAAATCAGCTCTTTTTGGGTCTTTATCATCTTTATAACGAATGTTTGAATGTAAAAGAAGTTTGACATCAAGAGTTAGCCCTAGAACAGTTAAATAATTGATTTTGAAATGATTTGACTCCAATAAAGCTGATTTTTGTATAGTGTTTTTTAAATGAAAATTGTCGAATTTCCAAAAGCCGTAGAACAAACTATATTGCCAATTGCGTGTCGAATAAGCTCCTTTCGCGATAGTATACATTATATGAATAACCTTGTATAAATTAACCTATACTTTAAGCAAGCTCGTTACTCGAAAGCCCTGTTAGTATACCGTCGACAAGATTTGACCATTCTATCCAAAAGAAAGAATTACAACCTTAGAGAAAAAATAATAAGATAAGCCGAGTACTTTTGCCAATGGTAAACCGCTTCTGAATAACACGTACTAAGTTGTTCTACGTAGACTGATAATAATCAGTGATCTGGCGTACAATTTGCGATGCCAAGCGTTGATGAGAGTTCGTTCGTGTTTAAAGACTTTCTTTTGGCTTTCTTGACAACATCCGGCGTACCGTGGCGAGATGGTAAAAGTTAGCGAGAAAATAGAGACGGTGGAATAGATTTTTACATCAGGCAACGAGCTTTTATTTAATACCTGATTAATTAACTTTTGAGCCTTGTTCGATTCGCACCACACTGAAGCTCTACATTAAATTTTGTGAATAAGATCATCGAAAAATGATAGGCCCAAGCCGTGTTTGTTGCCTGATTATTCTAGGCTTGGTTGCGAGGTTGGTATCTTCACCCTGTTTCTAAGGAGTTTGAAAGTGATTTTATTGAATTTAACACCTTTTGACTTTGGTCGTAAGACCTTAAATTTTTGAATAAATCTGCCTACTAGCGATAAATCCCGTGTGTAGATGGAGAGTTTCTTTAGTCGAAAGTGGAATTCTCAAAGGAGATACAAAAAGGTCTAAATGTTTTACATGGCCATCACCTTGGTAGGCCCTGACAAAAATTAGGCAGTGTGTAAGTTAATTTTCATTCCAAAAATAAACCAACAGTCTTCAATAGCAAGGTTCAATATTCAATGCCTCTGAGTTTTGTTTTGTGATTACAAAACAGCTGATATATCCACGCATACTTATGGCCCCAAACAAGACGACCTGTGTTTGTAAATAGACAGTGTTCTTGACCGATGGCCATTAACGGCAGCGTTGGGTTGCAAAATCTTAGAACATATTGTGCACCGTTGTGAGTTCTTTGTAAAAATGGCGATGGCTTCGCTTTGACGACAGGTTACTTGTCAGAGCTTAGTGGGAAGTAGGATCATTTGAATGTATATGCGCGTGTCGGTACGGTGAAGGTCAGAGGAAAATCATTAGAAAACCTACAAATTAGTCAACTCCACCCGTACTGTCCGTGTTTTTCCTGTGAATAAGGCCGACTAGGCTGAGAGGGTGATACTGCGCAAGCCTACTTCATCTAAACATGTCCCAGGCGCTACATCGTACGTATCGTCCTTGACAGGCCTCTTAGCTCAGTTGGTAGTAACTCTGCCTTCTGCGCTAGAGGTAGCGGGTTCGATTCCCGCACTGGACAAACATTTGTGTGATGAATACAGATGTTTGTTCTGTGTCTGGGTGTTAGATATTTACCTATTATGTATATCAGTCTCTGGTACCCATAGTACAGGCTATGCCTAGTTTGGGATCAGTTGACCGTGTGCGATATGTCCGGAATATTTTATTTATGAATATTTATCGTCCTGAATAAGGTAAATGTTCCACCTGACACTGTATAAATCATCTCTAAAGTGATTCATAATACGTTGTGGCAGAGCTCAGAAGAAAAGCTGCGTAACGTGTGTATGATTACGAACTCGGATGGCCTAGCCCAAAAAAAATCTCCGGCAGGTCTGCCTTGGACTTTCCTTTCCTCCCTCTAACGCCAATTGCCTTCATGCTATCCAGTCCAAAGTTTAGGTCTCCATACCATAGGTTATTGCTTTGTAGTTGAAGTTAGCGCATGATTTATGTCCAAAGCCATTGAATGAAATTTTAATGGCTATGTCCATTCACAATAAGGTTCATTCAACACAACAACCATCAGCTAAGTCTCAAGTGAAAGTTACCACATAATGACAGTCCACAGAGGTAGAGGTATTATTTTTGTACTCGTATACGCATCTAAGACTAGTTGGTACCTTTCTCTTTTGAGATAGCATGTCAAAGAAACTTGATTCATGTTTCGCGAATGACTATCAAATTCAATAGTGCATGCTATGCTATGCATAGAATTGACGTGTAGGTTACAAGATTCAACTTATGAATTTCCTTTCGAGAATTGCATCTTCGAGACAAGAAACTCTACATTCCAAACAGGTAGGAACTTCTCACGTTGAACGTAAAAAAGTTAGGAGGCCTACAGCTTGGTCCGCCAAGTTTTTTTTTTAATTGTACAACTAAGCTGGCGAACAACTAGCCCACTGGTAAGTGGTAGCCGTAGCCTATGAACGCTTGCAATACCAGAGACATCACGCACGCGTTGCTACGCCTGTTCCTCGCGACCAAGCTTAGAAGAATCAACCAAGCAAACTGATCCCAACCTATTCTGCAAAAATTCGAACAATATATTGCACGAATTATTAATGTAATGATTACTGCTATTATTTCGAAAATTTGGTCATGTATCTAGAAGAGTGGTAAATATGAATGTGGAAGGGAAGAGGTAGACAAAAGAAAAGATGGATGAATTGTGAAAAGACGATATGAATAAGAAAGGAGTGAAAACTGACATGACGGCTGATAGAGGTGAGTGGAAGATAAAAACAAGTTGTGCCGACCCCACATGAAGCGGGATAGGACAGGGAGATGATGATGATGAAGATTCAGAAAATTTTGACGTCAATTTCATCTCCAGAGGGCTGCAATCTACAGAACACAAAAAAATATCTGTTGTGTCTCGTCCTGATCCGCGTTTAAGCAGACAAGGAGTTAAAAGTCCACAATCCATATCCTTGTTAGTACATCAGATGGTTAAACACACAGGTATAATAAACACTTACATAATGACACCAGAAAGCGTAGTATACGCCGGATGTGTAAATAGCGAGCAGAGACAGCGCTATTCCAAAGAGATCGTACATAAGGAACGTGTTGTAGGTACATTCTGAATGGCAGGAGAATGTGTGGTACAGCGCAGAGAGAGCTAGGCAAATCTGTAACAAAATATACATAGCTTAGTTAATATCCATCTTATACAAAATTAAAGTTTCAAGAACATCATAGAATGGAAATTAGTAAGAAGAAGAACCCGCATAGTTTATTATTACGAAGTAAGAGTAAATCGGCATCAAGCTTAGGTACTACCTAAAACAACGGAATAATTGAGTTAAAACTGATTTGTCCCCAAATTAGTTCTGCATGGAGTGTGTTCAATGAAAAATGTTTAATTTTTAAAACTATTAGAACAAACTTGATTTTCAATTGGGTGTAGAATACGTCCCTTTTGGCAAACATATTGTGAATCACCTTGTTTATAGATGTCAAGGAGGCTGCCAAGGAAAGAGACGCGACAATGGCTCTCACATATTTCATTTCATTTATTAAGAGGATACAAAAATCATAATAAATTGTCGAGTGGGCGGAGTGAAGAAAGTGACAGCGCTGTGTACTGTAATTGAATGCGGAAAGAGATAGCAAGCGTTAGAAGGCGCTCGAAAGTAATCGACGTAAGCGACATATAAGAAAATATCGATTATCTCAAAAACTATCTGATTTTTAAAAAAAAGTGTCTTGGATTTAGGTACCCAATGCTATTGTCTAACAAAATATTTAAAAAAAGTTATTTTTGTTAGATAGTCTCAGAGTATTTTCGAAAAAACTGTTGCAGAGGGACCCAACATTAAAAAATAAATCTATCGAGAAAAGTTTTACCAATCGCGTTTCTGTCTTGGATTTACGTAAATAAAATTCTCAAGTTATCTTTGTCATAAAAATCAAACATGTGCGTTTTGCAGTTATTGAGAAAAAATAATTCAAAAATCATAAAATAATTAAACCCTCACCTTAAGATTAAATATGAAGAGAGAGTAACTAAATTATGCTACTCATCTATGTTATACTAGTATTCTGCCTTACCTACCTACGATGTGTTTATCGTTTATATTTGCTAACTAGGGATCGACTACCCATCAAGTTTATTATTATATTTTTAAGTACTCTTTTTTTAAGTGAACTGTATTGTTCTTATTGAGTACTGTTGAATAAAGTTCTTTAAACCGAAATAAATAGAATATATTGTATACCCAACAGTCTCACAAATATTTTCTATTTCTTTTTATAGTGATAACTACTGATACCCTAGACTTGTCTTAAGGATATCATTAAAAAAATCGTAGTCTCATACATAAACCTGACCTACGAAGCTACGAGAAGTTAGGTCGCACAATACACTCAAATAATCTAAATAAATAAAATAGTTACGACTGACTGACAATTAAAGCACAAAAAGTTTTAAAGAGATACATTTGGCGGGCAGCTTCCTGTTATAGTGTAGGTGTGCAGAAGAAAGGAATTCCGAAACTCAACTTAAGGTTATGCAAACTTAAAAAAATCTTTACGTCATCAAAGTCTCACGGTTTTCCACTAGGTATTTCATAGTATAAATACGCTATAAAATATCAATACATATTACTTGGTACTACGTAGATAAGGCACGATATATCGATCGGTACTCAGAAAGCCGTCCGCAACGCCATTGGTATTTATTAATGTTAGCGTGGCATGGAAGGCTTTCTTACTCTAGATTATTTAATCTGCTATTTTCTAGCAAAGATGCTACTAATCCTACTGATATTATAAGTACGAAAATATTTGAGAATGTTTGTGGTTCGATCACGCCTTAACCGATTTTGATGAAACTTGGAAGAGATAGAGTTCTGTACCTAGAATACCATATAGGCTACTTTTTATTATAGGTACCGCATTAGCAAAGCCGCGGGCGCAAGCTAGTTGTTCCATAAAGGCAGTTTAATACTTGTATGGAAAGCAAATTTGAAGGGCATTTAATCGTAATTTTACTGACGTCAGAACAAAAATGAGAAAACTTAAACTTGTCTGTGATCACACAAAACCTGTCTGCAGACAAAACATCTTAAAGTATGTATACCTAAGTAACAAAAACAAGTTTTATTTTTAATCTGTAGCACTGGTTCTGTTGTCGTAAATATTTTAATGGAAAAACTTACGAGTTCCGCATCAAATACGCCTATCGATTGAATGCGTCGCATTTCTAATGAACAAACTTCAATCAAATAAAAAAAACCTCTTGAAGCTATGTTTTGAATACGTAAAGTGATTCATAATATCTATACTATCCCTAAAGGGGCTAAATCTATCAACAAAAAGAAAAAAAAAACATTTTTTTAAGTTTTTTTTTTCTATGAAAACATAAGCTTACCATACTAACCCATAGGTTACCAAAAACAACATTTATTTGGGGGGGCCCATACTCGCCACGCTGGGCATGCGGGTTAACGAGCGCAGATAAAGCTATTGTTGATAACGCTGCTGCCCATCCCCTAGCTTTGTTTCCCTTAGTCGCCTCTTACGGCATCCACGGGTAGAAATGGAGGGGCCTACTCTTTAGCCGTGGTGGCCCCCCACGACTAGAAAAACCCAAATAGGGGGGCCTTCCTTCATTCGACTCTGTCGTACCCTTGTGTTTTTTATCAAGCTCTAAGGCAGAATCACGAGGAGGTCCTGAGAGGCTTCTATATAGCGTGACGCAGCGAGCGAGGGGGCGGAAGAAATCAGATCAAAATCCCGACTTACGACCCTGTGTCCTCCTTTTTTCGAAATGGAACCACTGTGCAGAAAGTGCAACCAGTGATATCCTGCGTAGGCCAAGGTCACGAGTGTGCGAATGCGGGGAAAGGCCCAACAAAGCGAGTCTCCTGTCGGAGCTCAGGTATGAATAGGTAATCGTTTCCAAATACTGATTTTTATTTGAGGAATGTCATACGGATAGCAAATTTAACGAAATAATAAAATATATATTTTTTACATGGACGGGTGGGTGGTGGTGCTGGATTATAGAGATTGCCGGATTATAACTTTTTCAACATACATTCCGTCTTGTTGCAACTTAGTTCAGTTTATTACAGATTTTTATGACCATTGTATGTGAAAATTATATTTTAATGACCGTTCATTTAAATATTATTTTTACGGATAACTTACTTCCTTTATAGTTTTTTTAGGTGTCTACAGTTGTTTTTTGTTAGAAGCTATAGTTTCTAAAAAATAAAAATAAACGTAAATGGATGTGAAATAATGCAGAGATAATAATACTTAACATATTAATTGATAATGGTAGTAGCGCCACATGATTCCGGAAACTAATTTATGTATAAACGATATTCAGTGTTGTATATTTGTAGAACAGTACCTAAATTAATTCTGTAACACTTATTTCTGCAAATAAACATTTTAAATCTTAATGTTTAGCAGCATCCAAAATCTTTACACCTTCAATTTGGTTAACCGATGACCAAGTTTTTTTTTCTTTTTTATAATTTCGTACTTTCACTGGCAGAGAAAAGCAGGTCGACCATAGAGTGGTAGCGACCTATGTGGCAATCTGCGTCTGACTCGCGGCGACCAATCAATGGGGCTGTAGCTACCGAGCCGAGATCAGTTTCGTAACGAATACGTTATGGCTAGGAGATTACGAATATTTACATTTGACAACGCGTCCATAACAAAAATTTACGCGGTGAGGTGTATGTACTAGAATAAACTTCTTGCTTTTAATTGAATATTGACAGATAAGCCAGGGAAAAGCACTCTGATTTCAGTAACTCTTACTTAAGCCAAAATTATAAATAATGCACGATTATTATTATAATGCACGATGTGCAAATATTTGTTCCGGGTCTGGGTATTGACCATCAGAAACGAAGAGTACCATGGTACCAACCATGGTACTCTTCGTTTCTGATACCCACGACACGGGGAATCCTAGTGTATGGCCAGGACGATGTATGTGACTGTTCGGTGTTCCCAACAGTCACATACATCCTCCTGGCCCTTATCAGAAACTACGAGTACCATGGTCCACCCAGACCCGGAACAAACATTTGTACACCGTGCAAACATTTGTCCCGCAGCGGGAATCAAACCTCTTGCGTCTCAGGCGGGCACTCGTCCGCTGTGGCACCGAGGTCGTCGAATTCGATGAAAAATATTTGTAAACAAACCGCCCTTAATTCAGTAGACTTAAGGCTCATTTTGAAATAAACTTTCAATGATATATCGCAAGTCAAAGGTACATACTAGAGAAAAAAAATTAAACGACCTAATTGTAATTTACTTACCAAAAAACACGAGAAAAGTAGTCCAGCAACAATCCTATCGGCGATCGTAGCGTGGATATTTATTATGACTAGATCATTAACTGTTAGGAAAAACAATAAGAAAAAGCCAAATATATGCGTCCAGATGTTCATAGTCTCGTTCGTCCACCAGAAAACGCTGTAACAAAAAATTACTAGGTAATACTAATTTCTACGAACAAGGTGTGTATCTTCTAACGAAAGAGTTTACTGAGTAGAGACTATTATTTAATCTGGTGTTTAGGCATCTCAGGTAAAATATTACCTATATGAAAGGTGGAAATTGGATTGGATCAATCGTTCGCAGAGACGAAATCAGAGCCACAAACTAAGTTCAGGATCACATTCTAAGTGATTGTTTGATCTCATTTGGAGGTCTTGGCATTATAAGACCTCGTCATTGTGAGATCTTGGCTTTATGAAATCTCGTAATTCTGAGATCTCGGCATTATGCTTGCTTGCTGGTCGTGTCACTGATTCTCTCTTGGTCATCTCGTATTAGGTGAGTCACCAGTTTGCGGTATGTTGGCCCTGAAAAGGGCCTATGACCGTCGGTGAAGGCTCCATTCGCGCACATGTCACATGTCTTCGAATGCTTAGGTTCTAGGACATGCCGATGCTTCACGATGTTTTCACCGTTTGAAAGCACTAGTTTTATGATTTCGCCAAAATTATACTGAATGAAGTGAATGTGTTTGAAAAATCATCAATCAGACTTGTTGAAATTAATTAATTCCTAATTAATGTATCTCCTATCTCTTACGTTTACCGCTTTTCCCGGTCATTTGAAAAGGCCTCGATGTCGTCACGCCAATACGCATAACATATTATAATTAGCCAACAGGTTTCATGAATGAATTGCTTAGTTTGTAGACTTTGTAGTAAAGCAGCTCTACATTATAGTGAACGGTTTTAGGCAGCAAACACTTAAACATCGAAGATTTAAAAAAAAATAAGTTTTATAAATGAGGTCTACGGTAGTATAGTATTATGTTATTTGTGACGGTAGTAAGTTTTTGAAACCGGCTTGTTCGGGTGGCTGAAAGTTATCAAAGCTGCGCCCGAGACAATGGCGAACCATCGAAAACAGCTTATAAATGCCTCATCTTGATAGACCGGTAGTTCTTCAATAAGTCTTTCAACATGTTAAAACCAATTATAGGCAGAACGCATTTATTATCCGAGCTAGCGCTGCGTTTAACACTTTGGCAAATGCAGATATTGATCTATTTAATAATTAAAGAATTTGTTAGTAAGCAAGCGTTTCAACTAGCTTGCCGCTAGTTGAAACGCTTGCTTACTAACAAATTCTTTTCGGATGGTTAATCTATTTTGCAACATTAACTTTAGCTATTAGTTAGTCTAGTGTTTATTTTTATTTTTTTTGATTATCCCGGCTCACTAGCCTTTTTTTTTGTACCCTAACTTATATATACCTACCTAAATTTTTCTTTTTTGATCTGTCGTCCTCGTTCTATAAAAAATATTTATAAAATAACTATCAGTGGATTCGTATAATTGGCCTTCAGCATACATGAACATAACATGTATTTAATATTTTTCTTATCTATGTACCTAGCTGAAAGCTTCCCTAAAATTTTAAAATAAAATAAATAAATAACCTAAGCACTTACTGCTATTAGGAAATCTACAACACTCCAATTATTATGTAGGCATGTCTTCAGAAATAGTGATAGTTCACTGCAATACATGAAACTATTACACAGTCACACTCTGTTTTCCACGGCATTAGATTAGTGTGTGTGTAAGCCGAGCTTGGCATTATGACGAAGATAGTTAAGACTTTTCTCTCAATAAGGTAAGTACCTTATCATCATCGAAGTAGAACGTCGACTGTTGAACATACGCCTTTATGATCTACTCGTAAGTCATCATCATCATCATTTCAGCCGTACGACGTCCACTGCTGAACATGGCCTCCCCCACAGACAGAGCGAATTCCTTATCATGTGGAGGGATTTGCCCATACTCACCACGCTGGGCATGCGGGTTGGCGAGCGCAGTTAGAGCTATCGTTGTTAAAATGAGGGACGCTGCTGCCCATCCCCTAGCTTTTTTCCCTTAGTCGCCTCTTACGACATGCGCGGATAGGTAGATATGGAGGGGCCTATTCTTCAGCCGGGGCCACCACGGCGACGTAAGTACGTACTAGAAATTAAGTTACCAGTAAAGTTAGTACCAGTAAACTAGCATTTGGACTAATCTAGACTATTTTTGACCGCTAGCAGAGTGACCGCTAGCAGAATTAACAACAGAGCGCTTGCTTTGCAATGCACGTCAGGATGCCAGTCCCGCTATGGTAATCGATAAGCTAGGGCCAGGACGCCGACAGAGGCCTTCATGCGCCCCAAAATATCCGTCGTTAGAGTTGACATAGTTTTAATAATAGTTCTTCAAAGTATAAACTTTTCTAACATCGTTTGTAAAATACCTATAAACAGTGCTAGTTTTGAACATAAAACTTTTGTTCAATGATTTACCTTTTATGTTGACAGTATTACATGATGTCTTATGAAGATTATATCCTGTACAACATTTCAGGAGGTAGGTAGAGCTACTTAGATACATTTTATAATTTTCAAAATGATGCCACAGTACTAAATATGAAGATATGGTGTCTAGTGATATGGTATCGAAACAAATGTATCGCAACAAAGATAATCGATACTGGTATCGTATCAAAAGTATCGAGTTACTCAGGTATCGAGTAATTTTTAATTTTTAATTAAGAGTGAATGTAAACACGAAAAATAGTACTTAAAAGTGGTTTCAAAATCAGAAAATCACAATTCGTTAATTCAGTAACATTTTATAGGATCGTTTTGAAACGTCAACTCTACCGCCTGTTCGGAATAGCGATCAGCACACATTAAGACAGGCAAGAACTTTGTCATCAATCTAAGATTTTGGAGGAGGTATCATGTACTCTATGTTACTTACATTACACTTTCGAAGTTTCGGTATAATTCCGTGATTTAGGACGGGGACTTCCCCTAGTATAGTAGCAGCATTAGCCAGAGTCCATAAACAATAGTCAAGAAGAACGGTTATAGGGATGGATACAATGAAAAAGTATCGAATACGGTGAAAAGTATCGATTCTTACTCAGTATCGTATTAAATAGTATCGACTACTAAATTACTCGGTATCGTAAAGCATCGAGTATACTCAGGTATCGATACTTTTTGCGGATCCCTAGATGTTCCTACCTACACTACAAAAAAAACTCAAAATTATGTATGTACTTTACAGTTAACCTAAGCCATTTTCAACTTTACTATGTACCTACCATTTTCATCTATATTGTGGCATCATTTTGAAAACCTTGAACTATATTTATTATATGCCTATACATCTTAATGCAGGTGACTGTACCCTTAATAAAAGTTTCATAGAGCAGGAAATACCATAAGACAAAGACACCTACCTCTCCCAACAAAGCCGAGTTGGCAGTAGCTTCCGATACCCATCCCTGATGAATGGATTATGCTGCAGATACACCGGAGCCTGTTCATACTTCAGCAGCTTTCTATAGTTCATGTACTCCTCGTCTTCTTTGCTCAGGTTATTGTTGTCTTCCAGTTTCTTCCCTCGCCTGAGAAGCTTGCTTTTGTTGCAGTAGGTATTCGGTGATTCATCCTGCACCTGGTAAAATGATTTCCATTCAAATTATAGCTATTCACTGCTTTACATAAAAACGCTTCATTTAAACATCCCTGTCACTGTTACTCCTTATGTAATTGTAAGAGATGGCAGTACTTTAAGTATTGTTTATCACTTGATAGATTTTTATAAGGCCATTAGCCTCTAATTACCTAGGTAAGTCCCTACCACAGTATATTGGTAGTAAGAACTACTAACTAGTAAAGTAGGTAGGTAGGTACTTCCACTACCTAATTAGTTGACAGGTGACCATGGAAAGGAACGCTATCAAGGGAAGCAGCTTGTAATTTAAAAAACGTGAAAATATCATCTTCCTGCCCTTATCCCACATCATGTGGGGTCGGCACAACATGTATTCCTCTTACATTTCCCTCTTTCAGTCGTCATCTCAGCACTCACTCCTTTCCTAACCATATCCACTTTCACACAGTCCATCCATCTTTTCTTTGGCCTACCCGAACTCCTACATCCATTCACATTCATATCTAACACTCTTCTTGTCACATGACATTCTTCCCTCCTCGTGACATGCCCATACCACGCTGATTACTCCTCAGCTCTTCCGTCACTGGATCAAAAACGTGAAAACATAACGTAGGTAAATATTATAATCTACTTATAAAAAGAGTCAGATTAGTTACACCATATAAAACTCAAGAACAGCTAGACCGATTTCGATTGAAACTTGGAATATGTAGAGTTATTTAGCTAGATTAGCTTATAAGCTACTTTTTATAACAGTACCACGCGAGCGAAGCCGCAGCCTAAAGCTAGTTTAATATGTTTTATAGGTAGGTACACAGGTTAGGTAGGAAGGTAGGTACTTACTTTTTCTATTGACATAAATTGTACTGTTTCAGCTTGACACGCACTCACTTTTCTGGTCATCGTAATGGTCATATTAAAATTATTGCTTATTTCCAGAAAAAAGCCCAGAAATATTTGCAATGCAATCTGAAGACGCTAATGACTACCAAACAAACGTTTGTAAACAATTTAATAATGTAGTTTATTTAGATCCGAAACGCACTACAATTTATCATTTTTACGAAATCTAACAACAAAACAAATTGTTTCGAAAACGTTTGTCAAGAGAAACACGTCTATCACCCTCGACAAAATATTAAACTGACTGACTGCCTCAATGATGAAATTGATGAATTAATGTCAATTTATTGTCAAACAAACTTGTCAAAGAATCTTTTATTTTTTTGAAGTTATCCCCTTTCGGGATGGCTATGGCATCTAGGCCTTACCGCATAGACTGACATTTGACTGCACATGCAGATTTTTTTTTTACGTTTACCCTTTCGGACTGGCTATGGCATCTTAGGCCTTACCACCAAGTCTTCCGTGTATTTTTTCTAGTTTTTTTATGTTTAGCTTTCTTCATTTTCTTTCGTCAGTCTTGAATGACAGAGAGAATAAAACCATCGTCACCGTCTACAGCTGAATTTGATTAATGTGATTATTGATGTTCGTTACCTAGTGTTCGTTCACAGATTAAATTAGAATAAAAATAGAGAAAGAATCAAGAATATGATCTAGTAAAGCACTTGATAGTCTTGAATTATGGTGCGATCGAGAATGCGAATGAGATACAGAAGACGGTATCATTCACTTCTTGCTGTCACTGTCAATCTGTCAAATTATTTCTTCTTTAGTGTTAGCAATTAAGGTTTGGGGGTTTTTATTATTCTACCAATGCTTTGAACATCTGCAGACATTTACCAAATTAGTAAATTAAATTATGCAGATGGTAAACAAAACAAAAATTTACGATTGCTTATTTAATTTGAATCTCATTTACATACATCTAATTTTGAAAAAACATGCACAATACAATAATGCAAGCGCATGGCGCGAGCGCTGTACGTGGCGCTAATTTAACTCTGTATATTACAAAATGTTAATTTAATTTTACAAGCATATAAGTCAGGTTAATACCTAAAACTGTCTAACCATGTGCACCTGGGCCAGTTTCAAATTGCTAATGTAATGAAATATCCCAAATAATCCAAAAATAGCGCCCATCTAGCGTATTCGTCTATATTTTTTACGTCACTTCCGCTAGCGGGCTGTGTTGCAGCCCAAAAAAAAACATAGATATTAATGTTATTTAAAAGTCAGCGTGACCTGTCCCGGTTTGTTGTTCAATTTTATCTGCAATTCTGCATTCCATTTATTTAACTAGTATAAATACAAAATTAATCATAAATATTTGACTGAACAATAATTTCTTATGATGAACCTCCTATTAGTCTGGCTACCCCACAGACTAATTCTTTGGCTTTTGAAACATTTGGAACGGTCTTTGTAAATGGTTCGATTTCCTGTTTGCTGTTCTCCATTTGCTGAAAGTGTTAATTTTCGTGAAAACTCGTCTTCAGAAAGTTGTTTTATTATTTGTTAATCTAAATTATTATTTATTTTCAGCTGCGTGTTTAATGTTATCCTTATAAACGTAAAAATATTTTTATTCACATAAAACGACTAAAGGTGGTACTTTTCGTTTAGACGGGAGCCATCTTGCAATCTCTAATCAAGGGTCCTTGGATCACAGTTTCGTTGTCTGGTTGAAAGTCAGTTTATTCCATCATAAAATAATCAAATGGCGTTAAAACGAATTAATAGGGTACGTATAATGCTATTCAGCTACATATTTCGTTGTTTCAGGTGATAACGAAGCAAGTGTTGTAAAAATTGGTATCAGTCTAGGTAGTGAACGTTTCGTCATTGTGAATTTATATTAGCGAAATTCCCGGATTACTTCCTTGTGCGCGTTAATTTCAACATAAAATAATAAGCCAGCTTGACAAAATAACTATGCTTTCGTGCAAACGGTGTTTTACTGGTTTATGTAGGTGACAATTTTGTGCACACGGCGTACATAAAATGTCGGAATTATGTGCCAATTTTGAGGTTTTCTTGTCATCGTCGGCATCAGTGCTTTGGAAATATCATCAGCAGGCTCGTGGATGTGCTCTATGATGGAAATCGTTGTTGTCAGTGCACGAATGTAATGATTTGGTGCACTATGCTCGTCCCTTGTTTTACGGTAGTGATGATGTGACACTGAGGTATCAGACTGTTTCCTGTCTATGTACACATGGTATATTTTTATTGTGCAGGAATTACAAGACTTGGGCAGAGATCCACCTGCACAATGTTCCGCGGGCCCACACGGTGAAGATCGTAAGTACCTATTGATCTGCTATCTACTTATTTTTTGTGAGTCATTGTTGTTGGATAATAATAATACTGTGAAACTGCCTTGTTATCCAGACCGTGGATACTGACAATGGTGCCTATATTTGCAGTACCATTGTCTATATCTTACTAGCATGGTTTGAACCTGCACCATGCAAGTAATGTAAATAATACAGTGAAATAAACCATTCCAATAGAAATCTGATACAGTCATTGAGAGTAGAAAAAAGTACTTACTACAGGATATTTATGTATAATCTGATATGGATGATGCATGCCTGACTTTGTTAGTGACTCACCTATAAATAAATGTTACTAACTATCTCTACCAAATTAGGTGTACATAACTCACTTGTAAAACTATGAATTCTATAAAGTTTGTAAAGTTATGCAGTATCAAGCTATGTAGGTATGTAGAACAACAATCATGGCTCTGGTAACCTTTACTAAAGTTCTAGGTAGCATTGTTTTGCTCACCATAGTTATGAATGTCACACAATATTAAGGTCTGTGACCTTGCACAGTTAGAAATATGAGTAATGTCTAATATTTTTAGAATAATCTCTTTATTTTTTAGCACAGCTGGTGCTTTCATGGTGGTTCCTAATACAAATAATGCCAATATCCACTGTTTGTGTGTAGAGTGAGGGTAATGCATATATTTTGGTCTTCCATGGCCATGAATCATTTTCAATATCTATACCAACTCCGTATCCTGTAGTTCACAGGTCATTAACCCCATATGTATACATCTAAACATATAATTTTCCTTGTACAGATTTCATGAAATCTTTTTAGATAACTCATTGAAATGTTACAGTTGTCCTTGTAACTTGGCCCTAACTTTCATTGGTGGGGAAAGGGTATTATGTACTCATTTGCATAAATCAATGTTATGGATGTCAATATTTTATGTCTTTCAATAGTAATGAGGAAATTGAAGCTTGAAGAATGTTATTTTCATATCTAATTGTAAATTCAATTACTTAGTTTTGTATCATATCAGTGGTAAACCAGTGACCACCGGAGACAGTAGTGGTCACAGAGGCCTATACCCAGCAGGGGGTGGATGTAGGCTGAGATAGATAGTATGGTATTTAACATTTACTTACTCAGAACTTTATTATTTCCAGTTTTCCATTGGCAAGCCACAATAATGGGACCAGTAAGTATATTTAATTCTAAATTATGAACTAATCTACATATATAACAGAGTTCTGAAATCTACTTCTTAAAAAAAATACTTGCAAACAGCCAGTACTGTTGTGTTTCTTATGCAGGCCATCACATTAGGGTAGTCAAGTAAACCTAAATTGTGATAAAAATAACTTGTTTTATTTGTGTTTCAGGTTGACAGTCCTTACCAGGGAGGCGTTTTCTTCCTCACCATACATTTCCCAACAGACTACCCGTTCAAACCACCAAAAGTTGCATTCACAACACGTATTTATCACCCCAACATAAACAGTAATGGTTCCATTTGCCTTGACATTCTGCGTGCTCAGTGGTCACCAGCTCTAACCATATCCAAAGGTAATTTTGATTGTTATCTTTAAGTTCTCTCAGTAGATGATACATAAAAGTGGTGTTTGCCGATTCATTCTAAGGAGAGGCCTTTGTTCAGTAATTGATCTGCATTGGCTGTGAAGGTTTTCTTATTTTAGAAAAAAGCAGTTGAAATAATGGTGTCCTTGAGTAACAAAATCTCTCTCTTATTAAAGTTTGTTTTTGTATACTAATCATTTCTGCATTACAATTACCAACCAATTATAGTAGAACCTTTTTACTTGTACACTGACCTTAGCCATGTGACCACTAAATTCTGAGTAAGTGATTTTCTGATTGTGTTTTCTGTTTATTTTCAGTGTTGCTCTCAATCTGCTCACTGCTATGCGATCCAAACCCAGATGACCCCTTGGTACCTGAAATTGCTAGGATCTACAAAACAGACAGAGAAAAGTACAATGAACTAGCACGCGAGTGGACAAGGAAGTATGCCATGTGAGAGTCGATTGTGACATCAGAAACATACACACACATCGCCACAGCCCAGGCCCTCCTCCCAGCCTCACTCCCACCTTCCATCTCCCACTATTTCGTCCTCCTCCCCATCAAATCTAAATTTACTGGAAATGTGTAAAATATTTATGGTCACTTAGAGTTTGCCTAATTTTTGTCGTTTCTGGTAATTTTGAACGCGAATTTAACGCATCTAAGAAAAACCCATTCTCTGAGCAAATATGATTATCTGAAAGGAACTTTTTCTGCAAAATTTAGTTTTGTTACATTATCATGTCAGTAGGGGGTTCCACTTTAGTTGAATTATGGTATTAGTTATTTTACATCATTCAACTTATGTAATTCCTATAACTATTTGTACTTTAACTAGATCTAAATTGCATTGTGAAATTGTACAATAGCCATAATTTTTAGGAAATGGAGCGTTATTTGCTATTCACTTGTCTCTTTCTTAGGAATTTGTCGATGGAATGTAAGTAAAGCTCATAAGTGTTAAGAACATTTTGGGTAATTTAAGTAAGTGGTATTACAAAATGAGCTCATTCACAGAGTCGAGTGAGTGTTATTTTTTTTCTAGAAACACTTTTTTTAAGTTAGTAAATGTAGCGTGCTACAGACTGTCGTTGATCGGTCAGTTTTCTTTTCATCCACAATATTTAAACGAAAAACGCTCCAATAGTAACAACATGCAGTATAAATTACAGTGTATCTCATAAGGTAATAAGTTACGATTAATCTAGTTTTTTTTTCAATATGGCGATCTTTATATTATAATTTTATCTAATATATATTGTGGTTGTAAGGATATCTGCGTTGTGATTTCCATAAAATATGTCCCGTTCACTGGTCCTTTCCTTTTTTCCTTTGAACAAACAGCATTTGATAAAGCATTGAGGCATAAGTGGCAAAATGATGTGTCCCAGCTGCCGGCAGAGGGAAGCTTAAGTTACTTGGTTGACACAGACTGAGATGAAATTCAAAGCTTTTTTTTTAATTATAATCAATCAACATGTACTATTTTAGCTTCACTAAATTGTAAGAAACAATAAATTATTGTGTATGTAAATAATAGCTGAGCTTTATTAAGGCAATTTCCTGAAAACTTGATTAGGGTTAGTGACACACACTCACAAACTGTCAGTCTGGGTTCAAATTCAATGAACATCACCGATGTTTTGATCTCTTGTTTTTGGGCTGGGTTGAGAAAAGCGGACGTTACCTAAAAATCGGCTACGGTAACCTAATACTAACGAGCGAGCATATGTCATCGAGCCCGCGTCGATTATGTACCTATGATTCATTAATCCCCAAAGAAGTTAGGTCTTCAATTAGGGGCGTGGCGTTATGTCATTCTAGTGCGGTGATGAAAAGCTTATTGCTAGTAGTAAGGTAGGTAACAGGGGGAAACCCCAGTTCTACTGATAAATACCAAAGATGATATATAACCACTTCGTTTTAAAACCTAAAGGAATTTCCTTCATGTTTGGGGAAGGAGTTTAGTTGTTTGTGAAAGAAAAAAAAATCTTTAACTTTAGCGTTTTTTGTTCTGTATCTGGTATAGGTACTTACAGAGAAACAAGCACCTCAATGAAAGAGTCCATAGAATAAAACCATGGTACCAAACCATCTAATATCAACTATCAATAGCCATAATGCATTTCGTATCACTATTGTCGGAAATAATACCTACCGTCGTGTATCTCAACTAGTTCTATTGTGTAGATCGGTACCTAAACCTACTTGTCTGTTATTTAGGTAGGTACCATACCTACCTACTGTAGGTATAGGTAATTTAGATATAGGAACCTTAAGATACTTAATGTGAGTTCGACGCGTAATTAAAATGCAATCAAAAATAACCTACTACCTAAGTGTAATTCATTACATATATGGACACTAAGGGAATCAATAAGGAAAATCAGACCATACAAGACCATTCTTTTTATTACAAATCGTCAATGGTAGGTAGGTACATAATTTACAAAGGCACATTACGATTACTAAAATTACAATTCAGTCGTTTCCATGTTTTTCGCGTTTTTCATTTGCTCCAGTTGCTGGTAAAAATCGTACTTCGCCTGGTTCGTTTGCGGTTCTGTTTCGTTTGACTCAATAGAAGGGAAGGCGCCAGTTGTGATGAAATAGGGTTTTTCGTTCGACAAGTCTTGGTCCACGGCGTTTTCGTCCAAAGAGTCTCTTTCGGACCGGCTGAGTTGGTCATCATTTTTGTACCAGTCATTTTCATAGGCGTGGAGCCATATTGGGTTAGACCCTTTTGTACTATGTTTGTTTGTATTAGGCACTCGCCCTCCGGAACTACGGATAGTCATGTCTGACTCGCCGGCTGTCGGTGACGCTGCGAACAAAATAATGGCTGATACGTAAAAAGTGATAAGTGAAAATAAACGGCAATGACCTAGATCAGGTGATCGTTGAGCCAGCAGACTGTGACTTCTATTTTTATGCGGTTTGGGAAAGATTTTGTATGTACTGTAACTTGAATAGATTAGCACGTTTTCGACTGAGACTAATTAGCGAAAATAAAATGGCTGCGGGCAATAAGCGATGCGTAGAATTTTTATAGATAGTACGTCAGTGTTAAGCCTTGTTCAAACGGAGTGCGATATACCATCTAAAATTACTTTCAAAAAGATTTTTACGTCTACTGAATACAGTCAACAGTTTTAGCATTTGGTAATGCGCACTTATATTTTTCGAAAAGAATAACTCTTTGACCGGGATTCGAACCCACGACCTTCGGATCGAAAGTCGAGTTGTGTCCCACAAGTCATGGGGGGACTCTGAAGAGCCCACCTGCTCTTAAACTTGGCTGATTGATTCTTGTTTTTTGGTTCTCAAAACTATACACTACAATATATTATTATCCATTGGTTAATAAAAAAAAGTGAATGATAAATTGGTGTGCGCCCTTCTCGGTGAGAAAACGCCATCCTACTAGCATTATTATTGCCGAAGTTTGTGAGGATGTTTGGATGTTTGTAGTTAAATCACGCCGTAACGGCTCGACCGATTTTGTTGAAACTTGGACTAGATAAAGTTCTTTACCTAGAATAGCATATAGGATACATTTTATCTTTTTATCATTTTATATTGACTGACCTCATAGCTCAGTTGGTAGTAACTCTGCCTTCTGCGCTAGAGGTCGCGGGTTCGATTCCCGTACTGGACAAACATTTGTGACTAACACAGATGTTTGTTCTGTGTCTGGGTGTTAAATATATATCTATTATGTATGTCAGTCTCTGGTACCCATAGTACAGGCTATGCCTAGTTTGGGATCAGTTGACCGTGTGTGGTATGACCGGAATATTTATATTTATATTTATCTAGGTAACACGCGAGCGGAGCTCGGCTAGTGCTTAGTAAGTAGAAGATACGAAAGAAAAAGACGTAAGTAAAGTTTCCTAACCAAACTGTGTTGTCTGGAAACCTTTTGATGGAAGAGGATGATGTGTTAAGAATTATTGAGTTGATTGTTGCAATAACTTACAATAAGCAGTAGTGGTGGCAGCCTTCAGCCGTCTCGCGTAGTCGGCGCGCTGCGACAGGCACGTCATTACAGACAACACTAGTAGTATCGCGAGGAAAAGCGACGTCCACACCAGCCAGAACACAGTCTGGTTGCTGGATAGGGTCTCGGCTGTCAGTGGCTGGTACTCCGCTGGTTGGGTGTCTAGAACGTTGAAGTCCTGGAGAAAACGAGCTTTTTAATTGCTGCTACAATCGATAATCATCAGGCGGCCGACCCACAGGTCTTGGGTTCGAATCCCGGTCGTGCACCAATGGATTTTCCATTCTGAAAATTTATGTCCGCTATGGGTACTAGTGCTCTCAAACGGCGAAGGAAAACATCGTGGGGAAACGGGCATGTCCTAGAACCTACAAATTCGAAGGCATGTGACATGTGCACGAAAGGAGCCTCTAAAAGGCGCACTTTAATCCTTTCACTAAACTAATTATTTCACTATCTGACATGACCGTCGAGTCATAGGCCATCAGCCTGTAGAAGTCCACTGCTGGAGCATTCTACATCTACCGACTTCCTGCAACCTTGTCGTCGGTCCATCGGGTGGGGGGCCTTCCAACACTGCATCGCCCGGTTCGTGGTCGCCATCTACATCTAGGTTAAAGGTCAACAAACGCAGTACATCATTCACGGTGAAGGTAATTAGTTCATTGAGTAACATAGTACTATAAATTAGCATTAAGTTGCGGTATTTAACGATTTATTACTAATTAGTGAGACTCAGGACATTTCTTATCTGTGACTTCAGAAAGTTATATAAACAAGGTTATGTAACTAGGTATGTAGGTAATACTGTCCCGAAAGGGGCTTATTCTACACCCAATCGGCAATAAATAAATAAATATTCCGGACATATTCACACGGTCAACTGATCCCAAACTAGGCATAGCCTGTAATATGGGTACCAGAGACTGATATACATAATAGATATATATTTAACACCCAGACACAGAACAAACATCTGTGTTAGTCACAAATGTTTGTCCAGTGCGGGAATCGAACCCGCGACCTCTAGCGCAGAAGGCAGAGTTACTTCCAACTGAGCTATGAGGCCAGTCGAATAAAGTCTGTTGTACGACTTTTGGAAATCCGACATCTTGGTTGATATCCGCTATTTATATTTTTTGTTCATATTACCTCTCGTTATATTATAATAGTTACGGAACACGCTGTCAATATGTTACCTAAATACTACAAACCTTGTACCTATCCATACAGCGACATAAAAGTGTAGTAAGGCCTAGCTTCCGCCCGCGGTTTCGCTCGCAGGATACTAGGATAGCGTATTCAAAGGCTGGATCATGAACAAACCAGATTTTCATTACAAATCCTTACCTTGAAAAGATCATCTAACTGCTCAATATTCTTGTCCACAATCTTGAGAACCTGTTCCACTTCTAGAACTGAATGGTCGTCTCCATTCACCAGATGAAGGTACAAATCGGTTTTAGTGTTATCCACTGAGCCATCTTTATTCTCGTGAACCTGTAAGAATAACAGGCGTTGGGAACTCAGTTCTAACAGCAGGAGGGCCTGCCACCTTGACCTTTAGGTATCATCGTAGGACGTCCAGTGCTGGCTCCCGAATTCTACTAATTCAATGGCTTCAAAATGACAATGGTTCAATGGCAAAATGACCACTTTTGACACATTTTTGTATTCTGCTATCGGAGTCTTATTTCAATGGCAGTCATTGTGGAACCAATGGACCAATGAAATCAAAGAAAAGAAGGTGGCGACAATCGTAGCTGAATGATGATAATGGTGCGATCATTATCATGCGATTATCATTTTCAAATCATTGAATTAGTAGAATCCCAATTCTAACAATTCTACAATTAAAATAATACAATGACTTGAAAACTGACTTCTAGGCCCCCAGGCCTGAACATCGGCATCCCCTACAGATTTTCCCCCACTGGTTGTCGGTTCTGCGAGCTATTATGGCCTGCCCACTGCCACTTTCTAATTCTGAGAGCTGTCGGTAACCTTGGTTCTTCTACGGATTTTATCACGTAGTGAAATTCCGAGCATAGCTCTGTCTAATAGCCCGTTGCGCGACTTTAAGCTTGTGATTGAGGTCAACAGTTAGCGACCAACGCAACACGCACTGATATACAAGGTGATTCATAATACATACGCTAACCCGAAAGGGGCTTATTCTACACCAAATTGTCAAAAAAGTTTGTTCATGTTTCATAGAACAAAACTATGCAAAAACTGCTGTTTAGGGGTCAGTTATCTTTATGAAAAAATTGCTAATTTGAGAACGATTGGGGAAAAATATGTTTTTTTGTCAATAATATTCTTTCTTTTTCTTGATAAAATAACCCCCCATCGGGATGGTATACATACGAGTACATGTTATGAATCACCTTATATATGATCTTGTATACGAGTAAAAGTATATGTATGTATGTACAAATGTCATTTGAGAAAGATTGGGGCTTTAAAAAAAAATCTTTGATAGGAAGGATAGGTTTTTTTTTTGCTTAAGTTCTTTATTTTTGTTGATAGAATAACCCCCTTTCGGGATGGTATACATGTTATGAATCACCTTGTATAGTATACTTCAATTCCCCTTACCCTTAAATCATCCACATTGACTACGGATCCAGTAACTCGGGCCAATTGCTCACGAAACATGTGAATTCTGTCGCGGATCTCTGAGGGGTGTGAACGCAGCACGAACCTAACTCTTTGATCCTCTCTGAGCAGGTATATGAACACGTGGGCCTCGTCGCTAAGGCCTCCTGTGTCGTTCGCTAGAACCTGTGAAAATATGGGCACCTTAAGTTCATGGAATTGTTTTTGATGTTCATTTTATAAAACGGTAGGGGGGGGGGGGGGAGGGGGGCATCTGCTTCCTTTGTTCGGTGTGCGACAGAATTTGGATTGGACAGATTCGCTTCTCGGCAGATTCTAAATTGGACACATTCGCTACTGGACAGAAGTACAAGAGTTTAAAAAAGAATCTAAGAATAGATCTCTACCGTCTAAAAAATGAAAATCTGTACCTAAATAATTTCCAAATCGTTACAACTCTTCGAATTTCCGCCACTTTTTCCTAGTGACTACACCATTGCATTGTAAGGAAATTGCTGAATACTTTTTCCTTCATTTGGCTCCTAACATGCCAAATTTCAGAATTTTGAGGATACTGGAGGTGCCCTAGAGGTTTATTCAATGGTACTATAAGCTCACAGACTCACAGAAGATATCTGGTATAAACCAGATACCTTTAGATGTTCCCGAGAAAAAGAGTCTTGACAGACAGGCTAACAGTCACACTGACAGATGGACTGCCAAAAAGTGATCATTTCGTGATTCTTTTTTGATTTTTTTTTTGTGCCAAAGGTACGGAACCCTAAAAAAATATTAACAACCAATATTACCTTGAAATCAAAGTACCCCTTCATTCCTTTCTGCGGGTCAAAGTTTAATGACACGGCTCCAGTTTCCACGTTCACCAGAAACGGAGCTACTGCCAAATTGTCCAATCCTTCCGTTAGTGTTTCCTTGACTTCACCTATTTGGTAGTAGCTTATTTTGGCGTTTTCACCCTCGTCAGCATCCATTGCCTAAGTAGGAAAAAAATACAAATTAAAAAAATTACCCATCGCCGCTTATAAGAATACTTACTGGTTTCCTCACGATGTCCACCTGTCAACCGTTTTAAGCACGAGTTAATGCGCTCACTATGACTTTCAGATCGAGAGAATAAGTATCTCCCATTCGACCAACACATCGTTCATAACGACCACCATTATACAGAGCTCACCTTGACCTGACTTAAATCAATACGTTAGTCGGTATTCATAGAATCCTACTAATATTATAAATGCGAAAGTTTGTGAGGATGTTTGCATGTTTGTGGTTCAATCACACTGACCTCATAGCTCATTTGGTAGTAACTCTGCCTTCTGCGCTAGAGGTTGCGGGTTCGATTCCCGCACAGGACAAACATTTGTTTGATGAATACAGATGTTTGTTCTGTGTCTAGGTGTTAAATATTTATCTAGTATTATGTATGTCAGTCTCTGGTACCCATAGTACAGGCTATGCCTAGTTTGGGATCAGTTGAACGTGTGTGATAATATGTCCGGAAATTTCCGGAATCACGCCATAACAGCTACAACCGATGGCAATGAAACTTGAAATAGACAAAGAATTCTTGACCTAGAATAGCATATAGGCTTCTTTTTTACTATTTATTTTCAGATATTTAAGGCCTATGGGCCGCGAGTCAAAAGACATATTTATTTGTCCTTTAGACATTTGATTTGATTTTCTGGAGATCTGAAAGGTGTCTACCGTGTTTGGGGATTAAAGTCGTCACATTTTTTATCTAGACGCCACGCGAGCGAAACTGCGGGCACAAAGCTAGTTAACTAAAGTTCTTCGTTGGCTTCATTGAATAACGTGAACGATTGAAAGGCACGATACAGTGATTTAATCTATTGTTTGTTTTGTCTTCTGTCTGTGTTTGTCGAAATAAATTTATTTCATTTCATTTCATGACAGGCCTCATAGCTCAGTTGGTAGTAACTCTGCCTTCTGCGCTAGAGGTCGTGGGTTCGATTCCCGCACTGGACAAACATTTGTGTGATGAAGATGTTTGTTCTGTGTCTGGGTGTTAAATATATATATATTATGTATATCAGTCTCTGGTACCCATAGCACAGGCTATGCCTAGTTTGGGATCAGCTGACCGTGTGATAGGTCCGGAATATTTATTTTTATTTTAGTGATTATATTAGTTGCCTTAAAGTTTCGTTTACACGTGTATTTTCTCCTACAATAAATTCTGACGTTTTCGGAAGAATCTGAACGTAGTCACTGCAGCTCAAAACAACCTTACTCACTGCAGGAGCACAACACTATTTGTAACAAAAAATTATGATTACTTATAATATCCCAAAAAAATCGAATCAGACGGGATTTGAACCCGCAACCTTCCCCTAAATACGGGGATGCTCTCACCAACTAAGCTACGGAGACACATCTCGTGGGAGCGAAAATCTTTAGGACACAACAAAAAATCATGTTATATGGCTGCGATCTTCTGTATCTCTCTCTCTGCTACAATTTTAGAGCGAGAAAGTCTCCCTGTGCTCTACCTCCTCCTTTTTTCCTTATTCGCCTCTTATGACATCCACGGGTAGAAATGGAGGGGCCTATTCTTCAGCCGGGGCCAAACTGTACAGGTAACCACATAAAGGTTAACATACTTAATAGCGTTTCATTATTAAATAGCCTAGTATTCACCTTGACCTGCATAAAATCGATACCAAAGTCCGCCTCAGTAGTTATTCCTCCCGTGAATATTTTACTAAGGAACTGCGGCGCATTGTCGTTGACATCTGTCACTATGACGTATACTTTGAGTGTGCTGACAGCGTCCGAGGCTTCTTGATACTTGGGGATGTTGACGCAGTCTTCTGAGGCTAATATTGTGAGGGTGTAGTGCGATTTTGACTCGCGGTCTAGAGGCCTTCGCGTTGATAATCTGAAAATAAATATTCTTTTTCAAAGACCGCGTAGCTTTACCTAGTTTCTAAGGCCATAGTCAATGTCAAAGACCGGATTTTTACCTAGTTTCTAAAGCCGTGTCCAAATGGCGTGCGATATTTTTATTTTATTTTTTATAATTAGTTTACACATGACAATGTGCACTTATAATATTACAATCTAGCCATAAGGCTAATAAGTAATTTGACATTGACATAGTTTTTTTAAATAACATCGTCATTTAAAATATGTTAAGGTACATTTTATTTGCAAATGATCCTTAGACAAAGTCAATTTTAAGTTTACATTTCAGTGCGTAGGATATAGCTCGACGATATCGTAAGCTCTTAAAAGTCAAACTCAAGATTGAATTTAATCAGTAGATTAATCAATCGGGTCATCTAAGAACCATTTTGAAAGGTTTTAATGACATATTGCACGCCGTTTGAACACGGCTTTATAAAGGTGATAAAAATACCAAAAACAGCTGATTTCAAACAGTTCGGGAATAATCTGAAATATATATTTTTTTCTTAATTTTGACGGAGTAATGCCATATTTTTTTTTTTTTCGAACGGATTTTTATGCTGTGGGTCTCATACGACCACTGTCAGCTACACCGGGCTAGGCGAGCGCAGAGGGCGCTACTGCCGAAAAAAGGTTAGGTTTTGGCAACGAGCGCAAGGGCACCACTTAGGTACGGACCTCGGCTTGGGCTGTTGCCAGAGAGAGGTTTTTTGAGGAGGCCATCACCCTGACGGGGTGGAACCGCAGGGACGGGACGTCGTCGTCGACCCCGCCGGCGGGGTCGGTGTGATGTTTTGAGTGTTTTTATGTGTCGGAGTTCGATGAAGGGATCGCCTCCGCGTCAGCGGAGGTGATCCCGTCATCTGGATCTTCAAGAACATGTCTTGGCCTACGGAGGGATTTCTCACCGTTAGGTACGATGGGATAGTCTGGGACGTTTGAAACGAGCGGGTTCGGATGGTGAGGGGCCGAGTCATAATACCGCGTTGAGGCACGTTTCATGAACTGGGCTATGGTTTCGAGGTTGAGGTCTCGATGTAGGTCAACGTTACGAACGTACCATGGTGAACCAGTGGCTTTCCGCAAGAATTTATTTTGGATAATTTGAAGGGACTTTACGTGTTTGGAGTGAGCAAAAGCTACTGAGGCGTAAGTCATGACTGGTCTTATGCAAGCTTTGTAAAGCGTCAACTTATTTCTAAGAGACATTTTACTCTTCTTGCACAAGAGGAGGCCATCACCCTGACGGGGTGGAAACGCAGGGACTGCCATTATTTTTTTTTTTTTTTTCGAACGGATTTATATGCTGTGGGTCTCTTACGACCACTGCCAGCTACACCGGGCTAGCGAGGGACTGCCATAAACTTACTTGTGCGTACTTATATGTAGATCAAACGCCCCATCATTCCCCTCCACAATATAATAGCACACCGGCAACATAGGCTCATCTCCTCTATCTATCTCGTCTCTCTCTATCACACTGGGTAAGTAAGCCTCGTACTCAGGTACATTCTCCGTAATGTTAATTTGGATGTGTTTGTTCGGGAAGCGGGGACGGTAGTTGTCAACGTTTTGTACGTAGATCGTGAGGTCGAGGAATGAGCTTAGTGGTGTGGGCAGGCCAAGGTCGTAGGCTTCTATTCTTAGCTGAAAGAAATAAGGTAAATAATTAGTGATTGATGATTGACTAGCTAGATAAAAAGTAATCTGTATGCTGTTTTAGGTAAAGAACTCTATCTATTCCTAGTTTCATTGAAATCAGTGGAGCCGTTACAGTGTGTTTGAACCACAAACATCTTTACAAACTTTTGCATCTTACTAATATTATAGTTTGTGAGGGGATGTTTGTTATTCAATGACGCCGTAACGGCTCAACAGATTTCGTTGAAACTTGGAATATAAATATTTCTTTACCTAGAATAGTATATAGGCTACTTTTTATGTAGGTACCACGCGAGCGAAGCCGCGGGCCGAAGCTAGTTTATAATATTTGTTGGATTAATAAGTCGTTGTGGAAAATTTCATTTTTCTAAACAGCTTTCAGAGATATTTTTATTATATACCATCAAACTCCACTCAGACGGGAATCGAACCCGCTTCTAGCTGAGGAATCTACAGGATATCTATAAGATTCACGTACTAAACAAGGCTAATTTGTATGATTATCATTGTATAGGTGTAAATGCTGATAACCCTGACTTTAGTCTGTGCAAATATATAATAAACTTACCCTGTATGTCGTCTGTTTGTCCCTATCCAGATAGTGTACGGTCCGTAAGGCGCCGGTCGCGGCGTGTATTGAGAAATGCAGAGAGTCTCGCAGTCGGAATCTGACCGCACCATTGGCACCGATATCCGCGTCTATCGCTCGGACTGTTACCACTACCGTTCCTATTGTAACGTTCTGTAATAATTCAATATACCGTTATTTTTTGGTCAGTCTAAAGGTTGAGCTAAGCGGTTGAGCAGCTCTAACTGCGCTCACCAACCCGCATGCCCAGCGTGGTGAGTATGGGCAAATCCCCCCACATGATAAGGAATTCGCTCTGTCTGTGGGGGAGGCCATGTACGGCTGAAATGATGATGATGAAAGGTTGTGCACGCATATATCTGCTCGGCACCAGATCGGTATCGCTTCGGCCCGAAATTAATTTGCTACTACTAACAGGCGACGCCGATACGATTCTGATAGTGTGCATTGTAGTATGGACCATACAAACATTATTGAGTGGTCTCCGATCTAGTGCAGGTGATATGTGTGCGTTAAACCGTAAAGCCGACATCCATAGTCTGCACAAAAAAAACACAAAATCGACTTCATTCTCCCTACAAAGATACTGTACGAACAGTCAACAAGTTTTATTCGTAGGTTAGTTTAAATAGGTTGACTGTACGTCAATAATAATGGAAGAATAGAATGCATTAGATTTAGTGTGAAGAGGTTCTTCAGTGGCCTAAAAATTGGTTCACTGTACGTATAAATAAATAATAAATATATATATTCCGGACATATCACACTGATCCCAAACTAGGCATAGCCTGTACTATGGGTACCAGAGACTGATATACATAATATATAACTATTTAACACCCAGACACAGAACAAACATCTGTATTCATCACACAAATGTTTTTCCAGTGCGCGAATCGAACCCGCGACCTCTAGCGCAGAAAGCAGAGTTACTACCAACAGAGCTATAATAAATAATGCCAGCAATAATGGATAATATAAAAATGGAAGAATAGGATGCAATCGTAAGCAGTCGTTAGTGTCCCTTACCTCTGGTACTTTTATGGTGTCATTCTGCCTAGGATGAACAAACACAGGCGCGTGGTCGTTATAATCAGCTACACAGAGTCTCAATTCGCCTCGCACTGCGTTTGAAGGCGTCCCGAGATCCCTCGCTTCTACTGTTAGTGAGTAGTTTCCGAAGCGATCTTTGAGCGATTGCCGAGCGAACAAACGCCCTGTGTTCGCGTCACCGCCTACTTGTTCGAAACGGAATAAATCTGCAAATAAAATTAATTAATTAAGTAAGTATCTAAGTATTACTTATGGCACTGAGACTTGGTCGTTAACTATAGGCCCCATATACAAGCTCAAAGTCGCGCAACGTGCTATGGAGAGAGCTTGGAGTTTCACTACATGATAAGATCCGAAATGACGAAATCCGTAAAAGAACTAAGGTCACCGACATAGCTCTCAGAATTAGCAAGTTGAAGTGGCAGTGGGCAGGCCATATAGCTCGCAGAACCGACAACCGTTGGGGAGTAAAGGTTCTCGAATGGCGACCACGAACCGGGCGACGCAGTGTTGGCAGATGGACCGAAGATATTGTGAAGGTTGCGGGAAGTCCGTGGATGGAGAAGGCTCAAGACCGTTCGTCATGGAACTCTTTGGGGGAGGCCTATGTCCAGTAGTGGACTTCTACAGGGTGATGATGATGTAAGTATTTCGAAACGGAATAATTTTATGCAAGTAAGGATCATTTTTGAATAAATAATAAAAATCATTTATTTGTCAGAATGTCGAGGTTACAACTGTCTGAAATTATTTTTTTAAATCTGTAGAATATTTTTTATTGTATTTCACCATCTCTGATTAACGCAATTTGACAGATAAAAGATATATCCGTTTCTCTCTTTGACTTTCGCTCATGAAATATAGTAAAACTATTTTTATTCGTCGTGTAGCGATAATCAGAAATGGTGGAAATGGCACAGTGCTCTTAAATCACTTTTGAGGCATTGTAACCCCGGTACCATTACTAGTCGCGGATGTCGTAAGAGACGTCTAAAGGGAAAAAACTAGGGGATGGGCAGCAGCCAACAATAGCTTTATCTACGCTCGCAAATAAGCGGCGAGTATGAGCAAATTTCCCCAAATTGTTTCTGGAAATCTATGTTCAGCAGTGAACGTCCTACGGCTGAAATGATGGATCCAATTTTCCTGCACATCATTCCCACTTTTCTTGCTTTTCACCTCAACTAACTCCATTTACATACATACCAAAACTTGTAAATTACCAATTGTATCTTTATAACTGTGTGTAGGAATTCTTGGTGAATAAATGCCCCTTTTATTATATTTATTGTTTATTTTTTGTGCTCTTAAACCCGCACTTTTCTTGGTATTCACACCCATTTATTGATGTGCTTTTAGTCCTTACTTACCGTGACCTTTTCCGCCTACAAGATGGAATTGCACACGTCCGTTCGGCGAGTTATTGTCATCAGCATCAGTGGCCGAAACTGCGACAATCGGCTCACGGTGGTTGTGGAACTCAGTTATAGTTGTACAGTCCTCTGGTAAGTTGAGAACAGGTGGATTGTCGTTCACGTCTTCTAAATGAATCCTGGAAGTAATCACTCTCTGCGTTAGGACTGTTGCTATAGTCCAACCAATAATTTGATTCAAGGTAGGCTGCCGTTGAGGAAAATAATGGGACGTTACAAATTAACAGCAAATTTTTACATTTACGTTTATTTATTAGCAAAAGATCTATTATTAATGTCAGGAGTGCTAATTTAAAACAATAAAAATATAACAATGAGACTAAAAGTTTTTTTTTTTTTTGTTGTATTCGGAGAACGAACAATTTTTTAAACCTTATAAAAACACTTAAATAATAACACGTAACCATTGAAATGTCCTCGCATGTAGAGAAAAATGTCCTCGTTGTAATTCATCATCATCTTCATTTCAGCCACTGCAGAACATGGCCCCCACACATTTCCAGAGCGAATTCCTATCATTTTATTTTTATTGTTTTAAATTAGCACTCCTCCCATACTCACCAAACTGGGCGCGCGGGTTGACGCAGTCTGAACCGTTTTGTGAAAAAAACGGTGCCGCCCATCTCCTAGCTTTTTTCCCTTAGACGCCTCTTACGACATCCACGGGTGACATGCAGGGGCATATTCTTAATCCGGGGTAACTTATACTAATTTGTTTAGTAAATTATAAGGGCTGACTCGACTCGTTGGACTATTGACTTGTAAAGAACTAAAATCGCTCCTAACTAAAAAAATCACGTACTAGACCACCAAACGTCCAATATGTACAGTCGCCTGCAATAAGATGTATACATTCCACAATTTTAAAAATGATGCCACAGTATTGACCTAAGTGAAACACAGCAAAAACTAGAAAATTGTTTACCTACCATCAAAATGTGTCATTTTCAACTTAACCGAGTACCATCTTCGTCTGTATTGTGGTATCATTTTGAAAATTATGAAGTCATCATCATTTCAGCCGTACGACGTTCACTGATGAACATGGCCTCCCCCACAGACAGAGCAAATCCCTTATCATGTGGGGGGGTTTTGCCCATACTCACCACGCTAGGCATGCGGGTTGGCGAGCGCAGTTAGAGCTATCGTTGTTAAAATGGGGGACGCTGCTGCCCATCCCCTAGCTTTTTTCCCTTAGTCGCCTCTTACGACATCCGCGGATAGAGATATGGAGGGGCCTATTCTTTAGCCGGGGCCACCACGGCCTTATTACACATTACACCAAATTATGAAGTATATACATCTTATTGCAGGCGACTGCACTATCAATTTCTACTATATTATCTTTGGTACTATGTAGTGAATTGACTTACGCGATTTGTTTGTGTGCATTCCGGCTGTCGCTCCCGCGATGCGACAGCTGGTAATTGTCCCACGCCTCCACCACTAATGTGTACGCGGCTTTAGTCTCGCGGTCCAACCAGGACGCGACCGTCAACGCCCCAGTGTCAGGGTTGATCAGGAATTTTCCCTGGGTAAACTTATAAACGTTAATACACGTTATAATTTTTAACAAAAAATTTACCATGATTTGTGTTTATTTGTGCCGAAATATCGGGGAACAAATAAACTCACAAATCATGGTATATCTTTTAGCGAAAATTGTGTTAATACGTTATATCTTAAACTGAAACATCATTACCATCATCAACTGATAAGTCGCTTAAAGACTGGCAATATATTATGACGGAGGCAATTTTGAATCAAAAATTAAGAAGCTTACTTTCGATTATTCGATTTTCATCTTCATTCTGAACACTCTATTTTCAGTGTTTGCGTCCTTTTTATAAATATCTCTGTACATTGATAGACTTTTTTTTTTTTTGTTAAGCATATTGCCACATCTCACTTTTGCAAGTGAGATGTGGCTTGTGATGATCATCTCACCTGTGTAGAAGTGCGATCTAGCAGATATGTGATTTTCCCGTACTCGCCCGAGTCGTCGTCCGTGGCTGCGATCATCGCGAGCGTAGTGCCCGGCTCTACGTCCTCCCTCACAGCGTACTCGTACGCAGACGACTCGAATATAGGGTTATTGTCGTTCTCGTCGAGAACCTGCGAACGTACGTGAGCAATCCTACTAATATTATAAATGCGAAAGTTTGTGAGGATGTTTCGATGTTTGTTATTCAATCACGCCCAAACGGCCGAAAGGATTTGGATGAAATTTGGTACAGATATAGATTATAGTCTGGAATAGGATATAGGCTACTCTTTATGTAGGTACCACGCGAGCAAAGCAAAAGTCAAATAAATTCAAAGTTGAGGTCAACAGGTGTTTTGAAATGAAATTATGTATTTGCGTGAAGCGTGGTACACATTTTGAACTTATTAATAGTGATTAGACTGTCACACTTCGCCAGAAAACCCAGCATGAAAATTTAAATAAATAAAAATGAATCGTTATGCGTTGCTTAGCGCAAAACTCGAGAACGGCTAGACTAATTTAAATTATCATACCAATTTAATTTGGAGCAATTTTTTTTTAATATCCTTGGAGATCGAGGAATGTTTTTATGAAGAGAAACAAATGAAAAATATGCCCGAAGAAACTCCTCTTTTCTTGCTTTACACAAAGGCTCGTATTCAGAGACAAGACTCGAGCATTGATCTGTACTTAAATCTCGATTTGAGTCGAGATTCTAATTCTTGAACAGTACTTATGTATAGCTTCAATGATCACAGTTCACCTGAGTAAATGCTTATTCTGAAACGTCAATCAGACGAAATCGGTGCTTGAGTTTAGATTTGATTAGACATTAATCAAATTACATTTTTGTTCCGTTACACGTACTTTGATGCATATTTATACTTCACTTTATAGTTCTGTTCTATTTCCACCCTGGCTGTTTGAATTTCTGCTTAAAACGGATCGAAAATTATAAATAAATCAAAATGTAAACGAGAACATTTGAGTACAGATTTGAGACTCGATTCAGCTGAGAGTAGTTTGAGTACCGTTCTTGAATAAAAGCTATGTTTGAGAAGAGATTCAATACTTAAGTAGAGTTCAGCTGATCTGTGAATAAATCTAAGTTTGAGTCGTGTCTCTGAATACGAGCCAAAGTATTCAATCTGTAAATATGTTTTTGAAATAAACACGGTCAATTGCGAATTGGTCTCGCACCGACCACAGTCATGGTAGGAATATACGGTAGGTAGGTTATGTCCAAACAGGACTTCTACAGGCTGATGATGAAGATGATGAATAAGGGTACACATATTAAAATAACACCCAACAGTCACATACATAGTCCTGACCCCACACTAGGATTGTTTTTATGATGAGAAACAAATGGAGGAATGTTTTTGTGAAGAGAAACAAATGAAAAATATGCCCGAAGAATCCCCTCTTTTCTTGCTTTACACAAAGTGTTCAATCTGTAAATATTTTTTTGAAATAAACACGGTCAAATTGCGAATTGGTACGAGTACCATGGTACTACAACACCCGAAACAAATATTTGCAGATCATGCAAACATTTTTCCCGCGTGGGTATCGAACCCGTAACCATTGCGTCTCAGACGGGCAATCACCCGCTGCTCCACCGAGGTCGTCATATTAATCGGGATTACCTCAATAATCAGATCAGTAAAAGTATATCTCGGTGGCACGCCACTGTCCACAGCTTTGACCGTGACATTTATCCACGGATGCACTTCGTGGTCGATCTTATTCGCCACGACCACTTCACCCGTTGCGCTGCCTATGTGCACCATGCTTATTAGCTCCTCTTGACCTGTGGGAACATTATTTTTAACATAGATAGAAACTTTATTTACAGAAAGAAACTTAAAACGAATACAAGTTAATATTTACAAAATACACAAGAAACAGTTGAGCCATCTAAAGACCGTTACAAACGATCTATAAATAGCTCAACTGATCCAGATCACTACCAGTCGGAAGCGTCCCCAAGACGCTGGCGGAATTGCCACGCTGGATGGCAATGCTAATTCACTGGGCCAAATAAGAGCCAGCTCTCGGGTCACGTGTCGCTTTTTAACATTAATTGAATATTATCCTATTAAATTATATTTAGTGCTGCAAGAATATATCTAAGTGGTCAAAACTGGCCCTAAACTAGGCAAAAACCTGTGTGATAGGTACCAGTGTATATGAAAGGTCACATTTTGATAAGAGTGCAGCCTAACAATAATATAAAAAAAAAGTTTTATATATAATAAGGAATATAATAAGTTTGACTGTTGAGACGGATGATTAAGTGAATGTACGAGTAGGTATTATTATTCTTGTGTGAGGGTTTATTATTCCCAAGGTATTGTGTAATCAAAATTGGAACTTTTCCCGCGCCTTTGTACATGTACTTTCATTTAGTTTCTTTTTGTATGTGTTTTCTGTATACAATAAAGAATAAAGAACTTTTTTGGTCTTTTTACATACATACATACATAAAATCACGCCTATTTCCCAGAGGGGTAGGCAGAGACCACGGCTTTCCACTTGCTACGATCCTGACATATCTCTTTTGCTTCATTCACTCTCATCACATTCCTCATACATGCTCGTCGGTTTAGGGTACTCTTGATCTGGCCTTTTTATCATCTTATAATTAAGATTAAAGGCAACCTAGAAAAGCTGGATTAGATGCAGCTGATGTTGAACTGATTTGATCCAAAATAGCAGATTTTTGAGTAGATTGAATTTGAATAATGAATCCTACTAATATTAAAAATGAGAAAGTTTGTGATGATGTTTGTGGTTCAATCACGCCCAAAATGCTGAACGGATTTGGATGACATTTGGCACAGAGATAGATTATAGTCTGGAATAGCATATAGGCTATAGGCATATAGGTTTTTTATCTTCATAAGTACCACGCGAGCGATGCCGCGGGCGGAAGCTAGTAATTACTAAATTCAAAAGTTCTAGAACAAACTTTATTGCCAATTGTGTGTAAAATAAGCCCCTTTCGTTAAAGTTTACATTTATGAATCACCTTGTATATTATAGGACAAACAAGACAAACTCGGAGGCTTCCTACAAGGCATAAAAACGGCCGATTTCATTATCTAACGCTACATGACCAAAATACGATGATACCGGTTCTTTCTTGGTCACCTAGAGGCGAAGATAATTTATATTGTCTTTGCTAGAGGTCAACAATTTACCTTCAAGATAATACGTCATGGTTCGGTTCTTATCCGCATCATCGGCGACCACATTCACAACTCCGACGCCGTTCTTCGAGTTCTCAGCAATGGCGGCCGCGTAGAACGCCTTTCTGAACACGGGGTTGTTGTCGTTCTCGTCTTGCACCGTTATTGTGAGGACGGCTGAGGCGGTTTGTGGGGGGCCGCCGTCGATAGCGGCCATGTCTTCTACGGTGATCAGAAGTCTGATCGTTTCCACCTTCTCGCGGTCTATTAGCCTGGAAAATATAAAAAGTTTGGTAAGCAGTTTTCAGATTCATTTATCTTGGCATAGAAAATATAAAAAGTTTGGTAAGCAGTTTTCAAATTCATTTATCTTGGCATAGAAAATATAAAAAGTTTGGTAACACAGATTCATTTATCATGGAATAATATTATTACAGCTCGCAGAACCGAATGGTTCTCGAATGGCGACCACGAACCGAACGACGCAGTGTTGGAAGGCGAACCGTTAGACCGAAAACATTGAGAAGGTTGCATGAATGGAGTGGATGGCACTCTTTGCGATAGGCCTATGTCCAGCAGTGGACTTACTCAGGCTGATGATGATTATTATTATAAATTAGCTTGTGCACGAGGCTTCGCTTCGCTTTTTACCGCCAGGGGTTTAAAAAAAAAACTATCATACAAACCTTTCCAGACAATTAAGAAAACAACGAACAATTTGCAAGTGACGTGAAGTCCGTCATGTGGTAACTGATATTTTAGATATGAAACCTCGAAAAAACAACATTTACACATCATGAATATAATTTTGAATAAAGTAGGGTTTTCAGTTCGGAACCCTAGTTCTTTTCAGTTTTAGATATAGTTCTCATGTAAGTGAAATATGTATAAAAATTACTTTATACCAGAACCCTGATAACCAATATGTTAACGTACCTGACTACCTTCAAAGAGCCGTCAACAGCGTTCAAGTCCCACAGCGCCAAGTAATCGTACTCGGTCGGTAGTACCGGTATTCCATCCTCGTTGCGAGCGGTACTACCGGATTTGTCGATACTGTAACGTAGTACCGGTTGGTCGTCTGGGTCGTGGGCTTGCGCTTTGAATATTTGGGTCCCGACCTGTGATAAAATATATTTAATAAAGAACTCCAACGTTGCTCACGTGCTTTTATTTTCATACAAACTGTTACCCGTTAGGACCTAAACCAACCAGCGATTTTTCATATGACTTGATTGACAAATATAGAGTTTTCAAAATTTGTATTTTGATAAAAAATAATGAAAAATAATATAGCCTATGTTACATAGGTATAGAGTTTATTTTTATTAATGAAAGAATTTTTAGAATCGGTTCAGAGATTACCTCTGGATTTACTAGGTGATTCATAATATGTAAGCAATCCTGAAAGGGGCTTATTTTACAACCATTAGGCAATAAAGTTTGTTCTACGATTTTTTGAAATTCTACATTTTTCATTGAAAAAACACTATGCGAAAATCTGCTGTTTTGGGGTCAAATCAGGTCAAACCCAATGAATCTGCTGTTTTAGGTAGCAATATTGATTCTGAACTTCTTGTACGCTTAGTTACTAGTTCTAAAGATGATAAAAATACTAAAAACAGCTGATTTCAGCAGTCCCATCGGAGTTGAATTTTTGGGATATTATAAAAAAAACATTGTATTTCTTTAGTGTGGTTATCACTTTAAAATTTCTTTTTCTTGATAGAATAACCCCCTTTCGGGATGGTATACATGTTATGAATCACCTTGTACAGAAGAGGTAAAATTTGTTTGTCTGTGCCTGTGGACATACAAACAAACAAATTTTACCTGTTTATAATATAAGTGTAGATTACCTGAGTGTTCTCCTTTACACTTATCCCTCCCGGTTCGACCAGCACAGGAGGTTTGTTATTCACATCCACGATCGTTATGTTCACTAACACCGCCGCACTCAACTGCTGGTCACCAATGCCGCCATCTAGTGCTATCTGCAAAAATAATCACCAATTATAGGTATACTAGCTTCTGCCCGCGGCATCGCTCGCGGTACGGTACGGTAAGCTACGTATCCTCTAATGTTCTTCCAGGTCACTACCTATATCGATTCTTCTATAAGTTTTATCCCAATATTAGGCACGCATAATACAATTCGGAACGAGGAAATTGGTAGAAGAACTAAGTTCACTGATATAGCTGTCAGAATAAGCAAGTTGAAGTAACAGTGGGCAGGCCATATAGCTCTCACATAGCTCGCAGAACCAACAACCGTTGGGGAACAAAGGTTCTCGAATGGCGACTACGAACCGGCCGACGCAGTTAGGAAGGCCCTCCACCCGTTGGACCGATGATATTGTATAGGTTGCAGGAAGTCGGTTGCTGGAAAGGCTCAAGACCGTTCGTCATGGAACTCTTTGGGGGGAGACCTATGTCCAGCAGTGGACTTCTACAGGCTGAAGATGATGATGAGCCTACTTACCACAGTTAATGTATATCTGGTATTCTTAGGCGTGGTCTTATCCGGGTCCAGTGTGGATCCGTTTGCGACCGACACGACTCCGGAGCGGGAGTCAATAACGAACTTGTCACTCGCGCCGCGCTGTATTCTGTACACTATGCGGTTGTTCGGCGATGATCCGTCAGCATCTCTGGCCTTTACCTGCATAAATTGAATAGAAAAGAATAGAAAAACGTTTATTTTGCTACCAATAAAAACAAAAATAATTTTTAATAAATAGAAGAAATTGGGTGGACTTGGAGCTGGGATAACAAGTATTTCACATATAATATTCCTAGTGTCTTTTATCTTTATAATTTGTTTGTCAACATATTCTTGTTAGTTATTTATTGTGAGTGTCCGATAATTTTATAAAGCATCACAAATAAATATATTTTCTTACTTTCTTATTATATATTACTTTGTGAACTAGCGAAAAATAATGAGGTGTAGTGGCCCCCCACCTTCCAATTCAAAAGTCGTGGGTTCGAATCCCGGTCCTGCATTGTACTAGTGCTCTCAATCGCTGAAAGATAAATTCATGAAGAAACGCAACATGTCCTAGAAAAATTTAAAGACATGTACATGGACGGAGCCCTAGGAGAACACCATTAATCCTTACACCAACGGGTTCCTTGACCAACAGACATTGGCTCTTTTCAGGGCCACCATAACTCAACCTGATTACTGAGTCAATGCAGGATGAACAAGAAATAACCAGTGATACGACTAAGCACATACCTCAAGCACACTTGTTCCTCCCGGCAAATCCTCGGGTATGGATCGTTTATACAACATTTGTTGGAACCGCGGGGCGTGGTCGTTCACATCCTGTACGTATATCGTTACAGGCATGGCTGACGAGAGGGGGGGCTCGCCGAAATCACGGGCTCGAACCTGAGAAAAAATAATTATTATTTTCAGTAGAAGCGATTTTGATAATGGCCTAAATTTGATATTTTCAAAGCATGTAGGCGAACGAATGATATTAATGACGAATTGGAAAAGAAGAAAGAAAAAAGAAGAAGAAAAATTATTTTTAAAGTTATTCATTTACTTACAGTCAAATGTATAGGTCTAATATTGCTGTTGTCCCCAGGTATTTGCTCAAAGTCCAACCCACCCTTCGGCGTGATAATGCCTAGGTTGGGATCTATGGTAAAATTGTTTTTGTACTCGCCTCCTATTATTGAATATTCTATGTGACTATTTTTTGTACCTGAAACAAAAATGTATGTGTCATCTTTTTAAAGAATTATTAAACGAACGAGGATTTCGACATCAAGATTGCTACCTAAGCTTGCTGAAGTTTGATCTGATATGATTCCAAAACAGCTAATATTTGAACCATTTTTTTTCAATTGAAATTGAATAATTTC
Source organism: Anticlea derivata (assembly GCA_947579855.1). Taxonomy (NCBI): domain Eukaryota; kingdom Metazoa; phylum Arthropoda; class Insecta; order Lepidoptera; family Geometridae; genus Anticlea; species Anticlea derivata. Next base: position 3,987,200 of record OX388266.1, read on the forward strand.
CAAACGTCTTAGAACTTTATAGGGTGTAAAATAAGCCCCTTTCAGTATAGCATACATAATTATGAATCACGAGCATGAAGTGTGTAGTAGTAAGTAGCTTAAATCTTCTAGGTAACCTAGGCTTCTAAGTAACATTTTTGTCCAACTCTCATCGAAATCCGTTTAGCCGGTATGGCGTGATTGAACCACGAACATCCAAACATCCTAACAATCTTTCGCATTTTTAATATAAGTAGGATGAATAATCTTATATAACGGTGTAAAAAAAACTACTTACCATTCAAATCCATATCCCTAGCTTCAAGAACCAGAGGATTCTCAAACTGGAGCTCATTCTCTAACAACCTCGCTTCATACTTATTCGCCAAGAACATAGGCGCGTTATCGTTCACATCCTCAATGTTTATGACCAGTTGCGCTGTATTTCTGTTCCCCTTGCCCAGGTCGTCCCTAGCTTCTACTGTGAGGTAGTGACGGGTGATTAGCTCCCGGTCGAAGGAATCGCCGCCGGCTTGCTTCACTGTGATCACGCCTGATATCGGGTTTAGGTTTAGACTGGAAAATAAATCAGAAGTTGCAAAAGTTCTGTTTGTTACCATTTCACGACAAAACGGGGCTGAACGATGAAAATTGACAATGAAATAGTGTCATGAATGGATGCAACTTTGGAGAGTGATTTTGGATCCAAGTGAACGGTGGGTACATCATAAGGAAGGATATGGCTATCAAAATTAGCAGCTATGAGCAGTGGCGGATTTGCAGTCTTGGCCGCTCTAGGCCCCAGGCCATGTGCCGCCCCTTTCTCAGCACCCATCATTAGACTAGGTAATGTACCTACATAATGAATTTACTTTATTGCCAACTTTAACTAAATCGAAGCCAGAAATTTAATTAACTATCATAGCTACTAATTTGTAAATATATTCCGAGATGATGAGATTTTCTACGACAATTTCAAAAAAATGTGTGTCACGATTTGCCGCCCCTATTATCTGGCCGCCCTAGGCCCGGGCCTACTCGGCCTTAGGGCAAATCCGCCACTGGCTATGAGTACAGTGAATTATGACTATTATCCAAATTGATTGAGTAGAGAAATTTGTAAGATCAACAATTATAATTGTGTCAAAATTTCAAAATGATCCTTATCTTTACTTAATAAAGTCAATTTTGAAATTGACTTTTAGGGGCTTGCGATATCGTGAGATATATTGTACGCCCTCCAATGTCAAACTCAATATTGACTGTCATTAGTATACTTAAGGATCATTTTGAAATACATTTACACACAAGCTTCCGCCCGCAGCTTCGCTCGCGCGGTACGGTCATAAAAAGTAGCCTTATATGCTATACTATGTAAAGAACTTTGTCTATTCCAAGTTTCAACGAAATCGGTTGATTGAACAACAAACATCCTCACAAACTTTCGCATTTATATATATGATTAGTAGGATGACATACTTCTACTTACAGATTAGCGATGCTTCCGCCTAGACTGGTGTACCGTATCCCCCTAGTGCCGTAGTTATCAGAATCCTGGTCCAAGGCCTGCACCCACGCGACCGTGGTACCGACACCACAGTTCTCAGGCACAGAGACGGTGTACAGTGATTCCGTGAATTCGGGAAAGTTATCGTTCTCGTCCTTTATGTGAACCATTATTGGGACTACACTGGAAAATTTAGGATACAATTAATAACTTTGTTTTTTATTTACTGAATAGTACCTTTATACACACATCGAATGCCACTACTAGGCGCCGAGCGACGGATGGAGTGCGACAAAGCGATTAATTCGCTAAGCAATGAAACTCAACCTTATTCACTTTTAGATACGGCACTCTAAAAAAGTCAAAGCCAAAGGTTTTTATTTCAATAAAATCACTAGGATCACTTTGAAACGTCTTAGAAACTAGGTGAAGCTATGCCTGTTCCTCGCGACCAAGCCTGTAAGGCGTATTTGCCTATTTAGGGTCATTGAATTAGTTAATTCAGCCCGAGATTTGATCCCACGACTTTCGATCCGAAGGCTGTGGTTTCGAATACCAGACAATCCGAGAATAGCTAGCTCTCTCCATATTCCGTTGTGCGATTTTGAGCTTGTGTATGAGGCCAATATAGTCAGTGCCATATATCATTGGCAACACGCACTGATTGTAGACTTTCTTCTTTAGTTTATGAGTATCTAGTTCATCATATTACACCTACTGGCATCTTAGGGCTACATACCTCATTTTGGGATCTTTGGCAACAATTTCTTTGGCGACTAGACTGAAATTCATTACAGTTACTTTCTCATAATCCAAAAACGAGGGGTCATTGACTCTTATGAGGAAAGACGCCTCATTTATTCCTTTGAACGGCGTTACGTCGAATATGCCGTGATCGCCTCTAAGGAACAACTCAAATGTTCCATTTTTACCCTTAAAAAGAAATCAATACTTAAACAAATGAGCAATAGTATACAAATCGCAACATCATTATTATTATTTTTAAGGGGACCACAACTTTGTAATGAAGTCTATTCCCTCTTCAATGAAGCAGTATCCATTTTCGAAAAAAAATATTGATGCCTTCGTGGGAGTGCATACTGGTTTAAGATTTATTCCAATGGTATTAAATCACAAATTTGAATGTGCTTATGATAGGTGTTTTTATGGCCTTGAAGAGTCTTTTAATTATAATTTTGAATTTCTATGCAACTGTACCTGATCATAATCAAACACCTCAGGTATAGCATCCTGCAGAAAAGTGATTGGCGTGTTCTGCTGAGCATTCTCCAGGATCTCCCCCACATATCTCTCACTCCTGAACCTTGGAGTCTCGTCATTTACATCCGTGACTATAATCGTCACTTCTGTGGTGATGCTTGGCAGGGGTGATATCATGTGGGATTCTTCTGTGGCCTGGAAAGAGAAATTATAAATCTGTAGGCTGGTATACAAGGTGATTCATAACATGCTTATTCCATCAACAAAAAGAAAGAACATAAGCAAAAAAACTATAAAAAATATAATGATATTTTTTTTCAGAATCTGCTGTGCCTAGAATAATTTCTTATATAAATAAATAAATATTCAGGAAATATCACACACGGTCAACTGATTCTAACTAGGCATAGCCTGTAGTATGGGTACGAGAGACTGATATACATACCAGACACAGAACAAACATCTGTGTTAACATCTATCTACCAACTGAGCTATGAGGCCAGTTTCAAGTAAAATAAAAGATTATCCCATTTGTTTTACTTCAGTGCAAATTAAAATATCATAAAGAGTTGAGTCCCTTACCAATATTTCTAAAATGTAAGCACCGTTACTATTGTTGGGGTCCTCTCTGTCAAGCTGGTTGATAGTGTAGACTATTCCGGAACTGCTGTCAATGTCAAAGTGTTCTTCTCCACCTGTTGTGATGCTGTACGAGATCCGGTTATTGACACCACGGTCTCCATCAATAGCCCTTACTGGAAGTAATAAAACAGAATTCAAACATACATCATAATAATAAAACTGTAAATCACAAAATGATATACATGTTTTTTAGGTAGTGATAGGTAAATAAAATTTTACAGAAACAAAATTGTATTGCAAGACTTTATCTAGGTACTAGGTATCTGTTTATTTGTTTGGGTTTAATTGCAAAAGTTTAATTTGAAATAGCAATGTGGCATGGCCTCCAACTAGATCGAATGATGATGAGAAAGTAAAAAGGGAGCCATTAGGCGGGCCAAAAACTCAAGTCACTCTGGTTATCTATAGATACTATCACTACAGAACATAGGCCTATCTGTAGATAGGCCTATGTTCTGTAGTGGCCATTCTACGGCTGAAATGATGACGATGATAATCAGCCTGTTGTGGAATGAAAGAAAATGATCAAAAATACCTTGCAAAACAGAGGTTCCAATCGGCGCATCCTCGCTGATCCTAGTGACAGGACTAGCCACAATAAACTCCGGCGGCTGATCTTCCACATCCTGAACCTTCACAAGTATAGCTGCTGTCCCCGTATTCACTCTACCCTGGTTTGCCCGGTCCACTGCCAGTACTCGGAGTTGGTACAGAGACTTGCGCTCGTAATCTAGGCTTTTTGTCAGGCGGATTACACCTTTCCCGTTCACAGTTTGCACAGAGAAGTTTTCTGTGTCTCCGTCGACTTCTTGCAGGTGGTATAAAACCTGAAACCATTTTAATTAATTGGAAATTTCGGCTAAAATCAAACAAAATCCTCTGGTTTTTGGTTTGTTTGTTTGTTTTTTTTTGATTTGATTTGATTGAAATAAAGTTTTGACAATAAAGAAATGTCAACGTCAATTTTGTAAAATGCCACAGATAACAATAGCGTCTCCCATATTTATGGATAATGACAAGTAGCTAAACGTTTACGAAGCACGTTCTAGTCTGAAAATAATGAAGTCACGTAAAAATTATAGAGCTGATGAAAACGTTATTGTAACGGGCGCGGTAGATATATGAAAATTATGTACCTACAGTCATCCAAATCCCAATAATTACTACAAACTCACTTGTCCATACGCCCCTTCGTCAAGGTCTGTTGCTTCTACAGTACTTAGTATTCCAGGCGGAGCATCTTCCTTCACGGTGATTGCGGATGGATAGGGCTTAAAAATCGGTTCGTTGTCGTTAACATCTTCCACTAACAATAAGAAACTCTGCGTGATAAAGTTACCTTCTCCTAAATGCCCATCGGTCAGTGTGAGAACAAAAGAATATTCGTCACGGATCTGAAAATGTAATATGTATCTAGAGTTGTAGAGCAGGAAAGAATATAAGCTCAATGTACCTACCTAAGAACAGTAGGTAGATATTACCTTACATTAACTCAAGAGCACCAAGGACTCTTAGACTATTGGTAATGATCTATAAAAGCTCGTCACAATGTGTACCTACCCTACCTATTCGGTATTATAATGGATGAATAACACACCTATGTAGGTATCTAAAAAATATTATTAAAGTCATTAAAGACACACCGAGAAAATGTTTGATATAAAATTCCAAGGTATTGGTTTTTTCTGAACTAATATTGTCCAGCTAGATTGACCTGATGGTTCGAAGAACATACACTCACGCCCAAAAAACCACATTTGCCAATTCACCCAGTACCTACCTATTCGTTTCAACAATAGTTAGGTACCCGCACTGATATCTTCGCTCGTTTCGCTCGCTCGATCAATAACAGAGGAGTATAAAAGTCCTGGAACTTAAAGCTTGAATGATAATATCTTACCTCTCTATCTAATTCCTTAACTAAATAAATGTTAGCTTCGTTGGATGAAATGGCTTCTAATCTTAAAATATTGGTACCAAGCTGGTCTCTTATGCCGAAATTTAGCGTATCACCGTCGGGGTCAACGCCTCTCAGCCGGTATATTAAACTACCTGAAACATAACGGGTTGGTTAATTATTAGAATAAACAGTAACATACCTACTAACCGAAAGAGTAAAGTATGTAATGTGTAGGTAAAAATTTGTGTTGACTTTCGTTGCTGGCTGTACCTACTAATTTTTTGGTAGGCAGGAAGGGATTATTCCAGAAATTCCCACTAAGCTGTCCCACCGCGGCACCACCCGGTAGGAATTTTTGCTATGTTGTTCAAACTTGCGCTCTGTCTACGTCGTAGACTGTCTGCTACGACGAAACAGTGGTTATTGCGGGAACCAAAAAACACTATGATTTTTGTATTCGCGACTTTCGTTGCCGGCAGTACCTAATCAATTTTTTGGCAGGCAGGAAGTAATTATTCCAGAAATTCCCATTACAGCTTAGTGGAAATTTCTGGTGGGAACTTTGCAATGTTTTTCCAATTTGTTTCACTGGTAATTACGGGAACCTAAAGGCACTGCAATTTTCATAAGTCTTACTTGAACGTAACCGACGCCGACGATCCTATGAAGTAAAGTCTAACACATCTTTAACCCAATGGAGCTAAAGCAACTCACCCCAAAGAAAATCCTTCTGTTTTTAACAGCTGCTGGGCTTTGCGGTGAACTTTGAAAGCCCTGTAAAGGGGCTCCACAAATAAAGTGGCGATCACAATAGGCCAGTGGCCGCAGTGATACCATAGCCACATAAAGTAAATAAATAAAAAAAAACCGACGCCGACGGATACCTATCTACCGTTCAATTAACAGAAATGGGAACATAACATTAGGTACCTGCATGCCAAAGTACCTGCAACCCTGATCATAAACTGCACTTCCCATTTGATGACTAATCGTTACATAAATACGCAATATAATACGGTATTAGTGCCAGGGAGGGCGGTTGTGAGGTTTCCCTGTGACCCTCTGTTTGTGCACAGTCGTCCGGGCAACACAACTCCCCTGCATGAGTAATTTCCGGCTGTCTGTCTGTCCGTTGCATTACGAATAGTTGTTTTGGAATAGAGCATCGTTGGTTTATGTACCTACACTCTAGGTACTTGTGTTCCGTGGGCTATGAAAAGTGGTATGATTCGTAGGCTGGTTTTACAGTTCGTAGGGTATGGCGACTAAATTTTACGAGATGAGCTAGCATGGGCCCCGGCTGGATTATTTTTGTTAGTTTAGTTTCATTCATGTGCCTATAATTTCATAGGCTACCTCATCCTTCAAACCGAAACACAGCTATTAGGGGTTGACAGCAGATGCCTATAAAAGCATCTTCAGTTGGAAATGTTCTGACTCACCTACAGGAGTATCAAGGCCTTCCTTCAACCTGACAACTATCTCCGACTGGCCGTCAATCAGGAATCGCGGCGGCCGATTCGCCAGAGCTCCGCCGATGATCATCAACACGATCAGCCATGACTGACCCGGCTTTAACCGCACCTTTGGCACCCTCGTTGACATTGTCAGTCACCTGACGCTGCAACCTCTCGCTGGAAGCTGGAGCATTTTCCTTCGCACGGTTTCTAAGTAATTACAGTACAATAAGCGCTCTGTTTTTCCGAGCGCTTGTATCTTTTGAAGTCAGAAGCGAGCGTGCGTTGTTTTTACTTTGTTTACAGTTGAAGTGAAGACAGTCTGTTTCACTGAGTGGCAGTGAAAGTATTGTCACCTCACGATCAGGTTAACCTTCTGTACGTGTTAGCAGCCACCTGCAAGAAGTGTTTGTTTATTGATGGTTTGGAAAGGTATTGTTTGAAAGTAAAACATTGACACTTGCAATTTCATTTTTGGACAAAGCTTTTGCGCGTGTTCCTTTTGATTTTGTAAACCTAGTCACGTTCTTTTGCTTATACCTATTCATAAGAAGATAAAGTGAGGTGGTATTGTGCGATATGGTTCTAATATACACCATCCTTGACTAAAAGGCATAACGTGTACATTATTCTGCTTATCCAATATTGCCCTCTGTTCTATAAAGTTTGGTAGGACATCATTTTACCGAATGGAGAATCCATTGGTCCACGTTTCGAGCCCACGACCTGTGGATCGGAAGGTGGGGCCACTACCACTACTCCACCAGAGGTCTCAAGCCTCAAGCACTATTATTTCAGAATTGCGTTACGCTTACGATACGATAGTAAAAGTCAAATCCATCGTCAATGACATCGTCGATGCTTCAAATATTCAATTCTGATTGGCTAATATTTCATTTGTTATTCGTATCGTAAGCGTAACGCTATCGTGATTTTTTCCTGCTCGGGCCACAGTATTAACTAGCGCGTGTAACTCAAGCATTTGCTAACGCATTGTCTTGTAATGACACTTGGCACATCTTGCTTGACTAATGAATCCGTCTAGAAATCGTTATGATTCAGGTTACCCACTTGAGAGGTTCAAATCATGAAAATAGTCAGTAGACTAATAAATACAATACAGTAGTATTCGAGTGTTTTTTTTACTTCAATAACCACAGACATGGGCAGCGAGTCTGGAATTGTTATAAGTCTCATATCTAAGTGCGACCACGGAAGACCAGCGCTTTGGTATGAACTGCTCTACACTAGCACATAATATTGTGATGGTTTCAAGGTTAAGCTGCGCCTTAAATGACATTATTAAGTATCACAGAATTGCTCATTCATCGTCCAGTGGCGGATTTACACATTTCCTAAGTGAAGGCTTTTACATTTTTGCCGCCCTTATTTTTATTTTATCATAATAAGTTTGCGGTACCGAATGCAGGTATTTAAGGGGAAGATAGAAAAGTCATTGGAAATATGTTTTGTAGACTTCGTTGTACCAGACATCGATAAAAAAAAAACCTTCTCCAAATTGCCGCCCCTAAAATCTGCCGCCTTAGGCTCACTCAAGCCCATTTAGCCTGCTGGTAAATCCGCCAATGCTATCGTCCATTTCATCTAACGCTACTTTTAAATAATGATCGTTACATAATTTAAGGCCACTCTGCTTCAAACACATAAACACTATTTACTTACCTCAAAAGCTTAATGGTGGGAAAGACACCAAATCTGAGGACATTACAACTGAAAATTCTCTCAATTATTTCTTCAATTCCGTGGGAAAAAATTCCCCAAATAGTGAGATAAAATTAAAAATGTGATTACGTTAAAAAGCCTTTATTAAAAAGTGTGACTCAATAATGTGATGGTTCATTCACACGAGCGTTTGTGAAACAATGACAGAATTACATAAAATACAATTAAAAATGACCTCGCGCCCTCTGGCGGATGTGTAACGTGTGTTTTAGATGTCGTTGACGTTGTACGTTTTGGCAGTAAAGGCACACGCCTACTACACTCATTGCCCAAAAAGAGCTCTACCCTTTACAAAAAACAATTGGCTTAAATACCAAGGTAATGTAATCCAGAATTACTTAGTTAGTTGAAGTGCCAGTGGGCAGGCCATAGGTATAGCTTGTAGAACCGAAAACCGTTGGGGAATAAAGGTTCTTGAATAGCGACCCCGAACCGGGCGACGCACGACGGACGATGTTGGAAGGCCCCCCACCCGATGGACCGACGAAATTGTTTAAGGGAAGTTGGTGGATGGAAAAGGCTTAAGATTGTTCGTCATAGAGCTCTTTGGGAGAGACCTACGAGTATGTGAGTATGTCATCTTATGAGTATGTCATCCTATCATATATCTTCAGCAGGCTGATGTTGATGATTATGAATATTATGCTAATATTTTTATTTATTTCTTAGCAGATTGAGAAAGGGCATGAATTAATAAGCTATTGATTTTCTAGAGATCAACATGCTAGGCGTTACAAGGTAGTCAATTGAAAGTATTTAATAAATTAACATTTATTAGGAAAATAGAGATACTACATTAGCATGTTTGAATTCTAATGGAAAGAAAGTCGTAGATCGAACATCTCTGGCCTACACTTAGTTAAATGAGAATGTTTTAGAAATTAATTAATTTTAAGTAGTCTGACTGACTCTATTTTCACTAGGCTATGATGAAATTGCGAGTAAAATAAAAACAGATTTATTATTGAACAACTATAAGCATTTTGCACTATTTGACCAAGGTAAAGGCATAAATCACGATTGCAATAACCTGGCAAAATAGCTAAAATTCAGTGGACAGATGCCTTTGAAGGTTCAGTCAGCCTGGCAGCTGAAACAAAAGGATCACTCAGCGCAACGGGTGTGAAGGCCAATGACTAGTATTGTGATGAAAGGTGGGTCGGTCGGTATTCGTTTGATATCGGGGACTGACCTATAGTGAGGTATTGCCATCATATTGCACGTTGGAGGTTAGTATAGCCGAATATCACAAAGAAGACGAGAACAGACAATGGAACGGGAGGCAAGAATATTGTGGATCATTGCGCGCCTAAGCAGTGAGCATAGAAAATTACAAGTATTGGTCATGACAACAGGGAAAATCTTCGCTAGAAAGTTACCTAATCATTAAACCGGCCTAATCATTAAAACGTCACCTCACGAGATAGAGAGGTTGGGGTGTGTATGTCTACAGCTTACACATAACGAATTTCTGAACTCTGAGTATGCAAATATTTAGTGCATAATTGGTGCAATCTGAAAATCCAATTCAAAATTTAGGTGCCAAAGAGGTTTCTGAGATATGAGCCAAAAACTATGTGTCAGCTGGAGACCCGGGTCTACAGCTTGCACATCCAGTACTGCCAAACGGCTGACGCGAGAGCTTTGAAAACTAGCCAGATATTTAGTGCCAAATTAGTGCCAAAGGTACTAAAAATTTCAGGCCTGTAGCTTAAAAGGTTTCAGAGATATGAGCCAAAAACTATGTGTCAGCTGGAGACCCGGGTCTACAGCTTGCACATCCAGTACTGCCAAACGGCTGACGCGAGAGCTATGAAAACTAGCCAGATATTTAGTGCCAAATTAGTGACTAAGGTACCAAAATTTTCAGGCCTGTAGCTAAAAAGGTTTCAGAGATATAAGCAAAAAACTATGTGTAAGCTGTAGACCCGGGTCCCCAGCTTACACATTTCGTTACGCCAAACCGCTGATCAGAGGGCAATAAACTTTAGGCAGGATTTTAGCTCATAATTAGTGCCTAAGGTACCAAAAATTTCAGGCCTGTAGCTGAAAAGGTTTCAGAGATATAAGCAAAAACAGTTTTCCCGCCAAAAAATTCAAATAAAGTTATTGAAAATCGGCTCATTGCGGCGTTGCCACTTCGCTTCAAACGACTTTAAACTTTATTTACATGTCACGAAGATTGATTTTGGTATTTGATCATTAAAAAGGTTAATTTGGTTTGTTGAGTTTAGTCTAGGAGCTCGGAGGATAAAATAGTTTTCAGCCAAAACATACCCAGTGCTGCCATCGATGTACCTTGTGTGTCGTACCTCGAAAAAGAGAGATTTATCTTTTAATTCAGTGAACTAGTGTATGTATACAAAATGTTCCGGAATTAGTATATACACATCAACGATAAGTTGAATGACCTCTCTTTTGGATACTTACCTATTAGAGGACATGTATCACAAAAATATTTTATCATTTTGCAGAAGTCCACTGCTGAACATAGGCCTCCCATAAAGAGTGCCACGACGAACGGTCTTGAGCCATTTCCATTCAGTGAATTACAGTAACCTTCGCAATGTCGTCGGTCCATAGGGTGCGGGGCCTTTCAACACTGCGTCATTCGGTGTGTGGTCGGCGTTCGTAACTTTTTGGTGCTGGCAACGCGCACTGACTGTAGGCTTTCGTCTTGAGGCTCTCTGTGGTAGGTATATTATATGCGACGAAGATGAAGTTTTCCAAACGCTGGCTATGGATAGAATTGGCTGGATATAGATAAAACAGAATCGAAACTACTATGTAGGAGGTATCTTTAACCTATTGAAGTCCACTGGACATACTGTACCTACCTCTAATGTAGGTAAGTTACTAACATTTGTTAGTTACTAGCATAATTTTTGTGATACCTACACATCTTCTTATTAGGTAGTATCTTCATCTTCTGAATTTGTTGTACTTCTAACCTAGCCGTTATTTCATATGTAAGATAGGTGTCGATCGATCTAGATAAAATAAAAATATATTGTAAGTAATTGGTTAGTACCTACCTACATAATTTGTTACTTCGATTGAAGTTCCATAGATTTTCAATTTCGAAACTGACGTATGAAATTGGCCTCCATTGTAGCCATCATCATCATCAGCCCACACTAGTCCACTGCTGGACATAGGTCGACCCTAATACGCGCCACTAAGCCCTATGTCCGGCCATTCTCATACACTTTCTGCCCGCGCCACCGCCCCGCATTTCATAGATCATTGCTCCGCCTAGCCACACACTAAAACAGAAATAAAAGTCTGTCAGAAGAAGTCAGGTAAGGTATTTAGGTTAATCAAGATACCTTGGTAGGTAGGTAGGTAGCACATATGAAAGTTGGATATGCAGGTATCTATTAGGTACTACCGTGACGTATTTGCTCATTTTGTTCATATCTAAGTTGGCTAGTAAATTATAGATGGTACTTACGTAGTACCTAGGTACTAGTTATTTACCTATCTATAGTTTTTTGACGTGTTTTATTACGCATTTAGGCTATTTAGTTCTACCTAAGTTTGGTTAGCTCTAGGTACTAGGAAGCCATCTATTACTTTCGTGACGTGTTTGCATAATATTATACAATCCTACGTACTTTATGTAAGGTACTTACTTATGTAGGTCTAGCTAGGTATAGGTACCAAGTATTTATTATACCTAGGTACTACGTACCTACACTTTGTACCTAGACCTACCAAACATAGGGAAGTAGGTAGGTACCTCACATAAGGTAGGTAGATATGAACCATTTATAAACCACGTCACGAAAGTAATAGATGAGTAGGTTCCTATGTGACATGATGAGTAGGTTCCTATGTGACATGATGAGATATGTGACTCCGCCGTCTAAAGCTAGGTGGCTTCGTATTATTGGAAAAATTATTGCAATAAAATGCTGTGAATGCGCACCCCAACGCGGGACGTCAGTGCAGATCTTATTCCCCCATTTAGAATTAGATGCTGTGAATATGGCTGGCTGTACATTATCAGAGTGTCCACGTCCTTACAGGCTGCCCGATATTGTACAGGCGCGTAACATTATCGTGTCATTCTTTCCTTCTTGAAGTTTGCATTTTTTTATGCTTTTCCCTTTCGGGCTGGCTGTGGCATCTTATTCCTGCCGCCAAGTCTTTTGCTCTCAAATCGAGAGGCTTATGTATGTTTAAAGTATATATCATGTAGGTTAAAGAATTCAGAAGCTTAGATAGGATAAGATGATGAAGTATCACTAAAATTATGCTGGTAACTAAAAAAGAAAAGGCGTCAAAATCTAAAAATAAACAAACATTTTGTAGTTATAATATTATAATAATACCTACTATAGTTTTTATTTGGTACATCAAAGTTTCTAAGTGGTAGCGGTGGGTAACTCACTCAAAATACCTGAGCTGCAAATCAGCTCGCAGCTCGCGCTCTTGAACCGCGCAAGTAGATCTATGAATGATTTCAGATGAATCAGGTAAAGTGAAGCAAACAATGCAATAAGGTACTAGCAATCAGTTCATCAAACGGGTCAGCTTTTCTAATATGGGCTTAATAGTGTTGAAAATAATACAAATTGTTGTCGTATGAAATCGTTTCTAATCAGGGTCAGGGTCGCATGAATCGCAGATGAAGTAGAACTACTATGAGCCGTTGAGCTGCTTCAGCTGCTTGGGAGCGGCGTGATCCATTTACCTGCGGCTCAGTATCCTGTGATTCGATCTGGATGCGTGTTCTGACTCGAGTTCATCATCATCATTCCAGCCGTTTGAAGTCCACTGCTGAACAGCGGCCTCCCCCACAGATTTCCGGAGTGACTTCCTGTGATGGGGGTGGGGGGAATTTGAAAATCTTTGTGAAAATAGGAGAAGCTGCTGCCCATCCCTTACTCGCCTGCCTAGTACGACATCCACGGGTAGGAGGTTAGGAGGGGCCTATTCTTCAGCCGGGGCCGCCACGGTCACTGACTCGAGTTATCCTCCTCTAATTAGTGGTAGGTACACTATGTACAGCAGTGGACTCAAATAGGTGATGATGATGATACTTACACAATGGTTTCGATTCTGTTTTATCTAATGGCCAGCGTTTGGAAAACTTCATCTTCATCCCTTAAAATATACCGCAGAGCGCCACAAGCAAAAATTTAGCGCGATCGGGGCCTAGATTTGTGGCATTGTATTGTTTCCTATTAACACGTAAGTACTCGTAGTGTGCGAGCTGACTAAACCTCTGGTTTCTTCATGATGTTTACCTTAAACCATTTTGGCGATCTACTCTCAAAAATTATAACAACCAAAATAACGAACGCGTCACAATATTATACGTAAGTGCCTCGTTATAATGACTAAATAAAAGTTTTTTTTATCAATAGAGTTATATTGAACTAAAAAGCTAATGAGGGTGTGCAAAAAAGTGTAATGACGGTCGATTTTTTTATTACAACGATCTGCGACTCTAAGAAATAGTTCTTTCAACCTCTACACCTATTTCGTCGCTGTAAGTAAAGTACCGCTGGCGTAGCGGTTGAGGCGGTGGACTAAATAATCGTCAGTAACGACGTGCCCTGGATCGAATCTCTTCATCCGAATCGACTTTTTGCGTTTTCTGATCGTTCCAGTGACTGTACCAGAATGCCCCAAACAAGAAACCAGGTTGCCGTAGAATTAGAAAATTGACCGCTGAAATACAAAAAGCACAAAACTTTAATTTGAAGCTTCTAAAGGAACAAGACGACTGCGCGAAGGATTATAAAAATCTCTTGGCGCAAAATGGGTCACTCAAAGTAGCATTTGCAGAACAAGTAATAAAATTACAAGAGACTGAAACGGAAAGAAATAAGCTAAAAGAGATGATTGAGCGACGAACTGCAGATCTCAATGAATATGAGAAGCATTAAACGTAATACGTTTGCACGAAAATAATGCAGCGCTGTTCGAACAACTACAAAAAACGCTCCTGTTGGAAACCAATGAGAACACCCAAATACTTAATGAAGAATTGGACAATTTAATAAGCCAAATAATTGAGCTCCAAAGTGAAAACATAAAATTAAAAAGTTCTAGACACACCGTAGATATTAAAACTGCAGCAAAGACCAAGAACTTAAGTAAAAATAGAATAACATTGAATAAACAAGTGAAACATGATAAAGACTCACAGAATAGAAAGAAAAATACAAAAAAAATTAGTAGCGAAAAAAGGGAAGACAAAAACAAGACGGACTAAAACGAGTGAATCAATAGCAACAAAACAGGTCGTGACAATAAAGAATAAAGAAGACAACGGGATTACTACGAGAATAGGACTTCGATCCGTAGAGAAGCTAACGACAGAGGAGAACACTGGAAACCAAACGAATAACAGTACCCAAAACCATGAACCCAGACATAAGTCTGGGCTATAAAGCTATAAAGCTGTAAAGCTATAAAGCTGAGGATACCGCCGTAATTTCACAAAATAGACCTAAGAAAATGCTAATATTGTGCGATACATACGGAAAATCTCTTGGAGAATTTATACACTTACATAATAATGACTACCAATCTGTTCAATCCATTTGTAAGCCTGGTGCTCCTATCAGAGAGATTATAAATAACTTGCCGACACTGACAAAGAATTTGACTCAGGGCGATGATGTCGTCGTGATTGCCTCTGACTTCCATCATCAATCAAGACGTAAGTCTACGAGATACGATTACATCGATGGCAACACGGTATGTTTTGGCTGAAAACTATTTTATCCTCCGAGCTCCTAGACTAAACTCAACAAACCAAATTAACTTTTTTAATGATCAAA
The DNA here is from genome assembly GCA_947579855.1 of Anticlea derivata. Lineage (NCBI taxonomy): Eukaryota > Metazoa > Arthropoda > Insecta > Lepidoptera > Geometridae > Anticlea > Anticlea derivata. Next base: position 4,002,449 of record OX388266.1, read on the forward strand.
TACCAAAATCAATCTTTGTGACATGTAAATAAAGTTTAAAGTCGTTTGAAGCGAAGTGGCAACGCCGCAATGAGCCGATTTTCAATAACATTATTTGAATTTTTTGGCGGGAAAACTGTTTTTGCTTATATCTCTGAAACATTTTCAGCTACAGGCCTGAAATTTTTGGTACCTTAGGCACTAATTATGAGCTAAAATCCTGCCTAAAGTTTATTGCCCTCTGATCAGCGGTTTGGCGTAGCGAAATGTGTAAGCTGGGGACCCGGGTCTACAGCTTACACATAGTTTTTTGCTTATATCTCTGAAACCTTTTTAGCTACAGGCCTGAAAATTTTGGTACCTTAGTCACTAATTTGGCACTAAATATCTGGCTAGTTTTCATAGCTCTCGCGTCAGCCGTTTGGCAGTACTGGATGTGCAAGCTGTAGACCCGGGTCTCCAGCTGACACATAGTTTTTGGCTCATATCTCTGAAACCTTTTAAGCTACAGGCCTGAAATTTTTAGTACCTTTGGCACTAATTTGGCACTAAATATCTGGCTAGTTTTCAAAGCTCTCGCGTCAGCCGTTTGGCAGTACTGGATGTGCAAGCTGTAGACCCGGGTCTCCAGCTGACACATAGTTTTTGGCTCATATCTCAGAAACCTCTTTGGCACCTAAATTTTGAATTGGATTTTCAGATTGCACCAATTATGCACTAAATATTTGCATACTCAGAATTCAGAAATTCGTTATGTGTAAGCTGTAGACATACACACAGGTTGGGTGCACAAGAAAGGTCGCTCTGTAAGGTCGCGGCTGAATGATTATGATGATGGGACTGCCATAAAATGCGAGCTCTACCAAAAAACAAGTAATGTTCCTTCACTGGAGTCGTGAAAGCTCAGACAACAAAAACCTGCCATTTTTAGTGGAGTGTATTTTTCACTGATAATATAATAATAGTAAAAAAAATGACTGCGTCTGACATTTTTTTTCACTGCAGTTGGTGTCAAACATGGTTCATTTTTGAAATTTCCCGTTGAAATATACGAGCCTAATTTTACGAGTTTCTTCCTTGTCTATCTTCTATAGTCTGCTCAATAACGTTAAGGCTGTGGACTAATTTTACGAGTTTATCAGTCTGCGTTTGCCACAGCAGACAATAGATTGTGCCAGACAGCTTGTTAGATTGCATTCAAGCTATAAAACTGATTCACTGGCTCATATTCAGTCAGATTGAATCGCAATCAAATTGCTGTAAATAATGTTATGGCTAAAGTTAAAGCAAAGGTCGTGAGAAGATGGAATTGAAGTTTGAACCAATCGATTTATTTTGTTATTCAAACAGCACTAGATTTTATTGAGATCGACATAACTGTTACTAAAAGTGAACGAGCCATGTAAATATTGAAAGGCGTGGAGAACATTTAGTTTTTATTGATTGAATGTAATGTTATGTATTGCCGTAGTGGCCCCGGCTGAAGAATAGGCCCCTCCATATCTACCTGCCCGTGGGTTTCGTGAGAGACGACTATGGGAAAAAAATCTAGGGATGTACAGCAGCGTCCTCATTTTCAAAAAGATAGCTCTAACTGCGCTTGCCAACCCGCATGCCTAGCGTGGTGAGTATGGGCAAATTCCTACACATGAATTTGCACTGAAAATCTGTGGGGGAGGCAATGTTTTTGTAACACCATACAAAACGGCAATTGTCACGGTCGTTAGTTGTTTTTAAACCAATAATTATACAATACAAGGTGACTTATAATATGTACTTATATACTACCCTGAAAGGGGCATATTCTACACCCAATTGGCTACAAAGTTTGTTCTACGACTTGTGGAAATTCGTCATTTTGCAAAATGCTAAAATCTACTGTCAAATAAGTTAGTCACTACTTAGCACAAAGATTGCCTAAATTAGTTACAAAGACAAAAAAGATCTGGATAAAATCTGAAAAAAATGTTAGCCAATATTTTTTCTGTTTGTTACTGGAATAAGCCCTTTTTGGAATAGTACACCTACTAGTTACAGAACACACTGTACAGGCAGGGAGATAGTTTGATGATACGATGGAAATTAACACGTTAGGCTTTATGTAGCAGGAGTAGTCAAATAAGGTGTTATACCGTTTGAATAGCAGCTAGAGTTCAACTAGCGGGGACTATAAGTAACTAGTTCAATGTGGTTGTAACTAGTTTTTCACTGTACTAATGCATAGCGACCGCTTACATCATGCGTGTCATTTCCCCGTATATTTTTAATGATTTTATCTAAGACTAGCGGCTGCCCGCGGCTTTGCTCGCGTGGTACCTAGATAAAATACAATATGCTATTCTAGTTAAAGATCTATCAAACATTGTAGGTACACGAACCTCCCTCTATAATCACGTCTCTCTAGCCTCAAAGGTTTGCTAGAAGAAAACTCTTTTTAGGGTTAAGCTCGCCTTTGTACATACCTTTCTTTTTAATTTTTGTATCTGTATTTTTATTGTGTTCAATAAAGAATAAAGAATTAAGAACTATCTATTCCAAGTTTCATAGAAATCGGTTCAGCTGTTCTAGCGTGATTGAGTAACAAACATCCATCCATCCAAACTTAATTCCATCAAAATTAATAATAATAGTAGTAGGTACTAGTAAGATATAATTATCCTTCCTTGCTTCAAGAATCAAGATTGATCCAGGATGATACTTGCGTAAAATGGCGAGCTATAGTGAGGCTGCAAAATACTTCATGGCGACCAAGTACTTTGCCAACAAAGATAAAGATAATTTATTGCCAAAATGATACACATGATAATTGGTAGGTTTTATAAGACAGTGGTTTCATAGACCAAGTTTTGAGTTGTCGACAAGGCCTAAACTAAAGCTGAAGACATACACTGCATTGGACCACCTTGTATGCTTGCATACACGTCAGTTTTCATACCTACTCGCAACGCCATGCATAGGTAAACTTAGTCTAGTCTTGTAGATAGGTCCATTAGGCTTATTTTGGACGTTTTACGCTTTGTCCTATATTTTTTTCTGAGTGCTAATTTTTGTAAATTCATGTGTGTAACGGAGTATGGAGGCTTTCTCTCATTTTGGCGCGCGTTGATCTCCTTTCCGTAGGTATACCTACGTACTACTTAGTTAGGCGTCACGGAGCCGTAAGCACATTGAACAAATCCAATTTTGTACTTTTCAACACTTTCTGAGTGACTTTTAATATCGGGTGTCGGAGAATAGAGTTGTTGTTTTTCAATATGTTTTTTTATAACAATCTAGCCTGTATAATAATCTATTCATCTTTCTAAACTAAACTAACAATCTGATTCATATCTATGTACTATTCGGAAAAAAAAACACATTCTTTGCCCAGATTTTTTTAAAACTAGCTGTTTTTCATATTTTTATTATGTTTATAACTAATAAAAAATTCTAGAAGTTCGAAATCAAATGACTAGGTACCTAAACAGCTGAATAATTGAGTTTAAACTGATTTGACTACAAAACAGAAGATTTTTGATTATATTTTTTTCTATGAAATGACGAATTCGCAAAAGTCGTAGACAAACTTTATTGCCAATTGGGTGTAGAATATGCCCCTTTCGCTATAGTACCTACACAATATAATGAATCTCCTTGTATTGAAATCGTTATCATTGTGATTTCTGTCAAGTTTGATTGAGTGGGTGATCATACGAAGAGGTAGGTTAGTAGGTACCAAGATGTAACGATTAGGTATATATATGAGCAACAACGTATGAAAATTTGTGGATTGTTAAAACAAAGTTTTTCCCACGAGTTATGGGCAGAATGTACGTAATTATAACTACAAGGTTTCGTCATCATCAAGCCATGAACGGTGAATTATTATTTCGACATTTTTAAAGAATTAGACCACGATCATCATCATTTCAGCCGTGGGACTTTCACTGAGGCCTCCCCAAACTCCCCGCGACCGATACATTATAGAACCTTGCTAGTATTTTATAAGCCCTTTTTGGGATAGAATACATATTATGAATCACCTTGTATGACAGCATTGGTTTCATACGCGTTCTCTGCTCTACTTATTACAGGAATAAGGAAGGATTGGCAGTCAAAAGAGTAATAGGTATCATTATTTCGTGCAACTAATTGCTACACCAAACTTGTCATTACATCAGGTGGTTCACTTTCCAACACCTGCGATGTAATAAGTAGGTATTACCAACCTACTGACATGTGAATAATAATTAACGGCATACAATTGTAAAACAATCAAATCATTTTTATGCCCAATCTTTAGAGAACCTTCGGTTAGCGCGTTTCCATTCCAACGCAAGCATGTTCATTCGATTTCGCCGTACGATTTTGTGAAAAATTTGCCGTATCCTTGAACTTTTCTCAAAAGGGAAACTTTATTATTAGAAATGTCTGTTCTGATTCCTAAGTAAGCTCCCAACAGTCACAAAGGTATTTTGGTATAGGTTCGACTATGTACTCTATTATTCTTTCAAAAATAGGCACCTTCCGGGAAAGATCGCTTCATCGTTAACCTCACCTTTGCCCAAGCAAACTCCGAGGTCAAGAGCTAGAGCCAGAAACTACGAGTACCTTACAAGGAAAAAAAAACATTGTTTTACACAAGTCAATTGACTCTAACCCCCCCTCGTTATTCATAACCACTCACTATATAAATGAATCTGTGGTTTGACAAAAGCATGTCCACCTCCTTCTATAGTTTACTGTCAGAAAAGGATAGAATGAGAGCTCGAGGGGATAAAGTTAGTGACTGATAATGAATGGGTTAAACTGTAATATGGACCCTACTGTTCCCCAGCGTGAGCTTTAGATCCTGTAACATACAGCAGGCTTGAAAACGCAGCATAAAATTTACTAGACAAAATCGTGTCGTCAGTGAGAATGAAAACGTGGCAGAAGATCCGGAGCTGATAAAATGCAGGTGAGCGGCTTACGCGAAAGTATCTAGGTCTCCGTAATTATAGGGCATCATCCATAATGAGTCGAGCGTTTTGTTTGTGCGATGCGAAGCAGTTCCTGTTTCACACTGACTGGGCTACATTCTAGTTGCAATCATTCGCGGAAATGAACGTTCTAACAGCCATTTTACAATCTTTAAACATTTTTTGCTTCTAAGGATTAGTAAAGAAAATGGGTTTTCTGATTGATGAAAGGTCGTTGAAAAAAACTGCTTTGACCACACGAGCGAAGCTGCGGGCGGAAGCTAGTAATTTATAGGTTCGAAAGTTTCAAGAGAAACATCAAGGTCTACTACCGGAAGGAATTTTTATGGGACGTTAACCCCTACCAACTACCAATTATTCTGTGCGCACAGGTGTCTGGGCAGTCAGCGTGTCGGCGCGACCGACCGTGCTCGGGAATCGAACTGGTTATCGCCGTATCCGATATCGATACTATGTGGTCCGTGGGAGATTTAAATAAGAGAGCAAGTATGCGTTCGTCCCTCTTTTGTGGATTATCATAGCTACTTCTCCACACACAGATTTTTGAAGAACCCTCCAAGCGCTTTGTTTATCCACACAAGATAATCAAGCCTTGTAGGTACAGGTAAAGGCACGCTTCCGTAATGTTTGTTAGTTACTCACCTGGCACCGTGAGACGTGAAAAGTGAATAGCTTAAAAAACGGTACCTAATCTAATCACTTTTCACGTCTCACGGTGAGAGGTGAGTAACTCACGAACATTACGGAGGCGGGCCTATCATCTGAAATCGTTTTGCATAATCTGCATTTCAATATTTGTGATGTAAATAACGGCATTTCTTACAAAATCAATTCGCTGATCCAATTTTTTACTTCCACCTGACGGATATCAGTTTCTTACGGATTTCGTGCACCGACTTATTCTTTTTACATGCTTTCGGTTTCGGTATTATTATGCAATGATAAAACGTTTAAGTAAAGTTAACCTACAGTTCTAAAAATATATCGGCCGTAAAATAACGGATACCCGAAAAACGTACAGTTTTGACAATTTATGCAGTTAGATGTAATTTTAATATTCAGAAATAATATTTTTGTTTTCCTTTACCTAATTACGCATATTTGTAATACCTTAAATTGATTGCTAGTGAACATTTTATTTGTAAACGCGTATTTCGGAACGTGTTATCCAGCAAGAGTGAAAGTGATAACGCTATACAATATTTTGTCTCTCGCTCTCTCACAATGCAATAATAGATTATCATTCGCTCTTTCACATCACTACGCAGGAATAAAACATTAACGTTTATATAGGTCATGGTACGAATCGAAGTAATGTTGTAACAAGCTTGAAACAAAACGCTCCTGAAACGTGATGGTTTAAGCTTCTGGTAGGCCTCCTGATAGGCCGTTTGGACAGACGTTTTGCGAACATATAATTACCTACATATGTTTCCGGTGATGGTGTTAAGGATCGAGTGATTTGTAGCCAGGAAGAGAGAGTGTGAGAGCATTTTCTACCTTCATAATATGAGAGCATGATGCTATATCACGGTATTCGTTTATTGCAGCCTACACTTTGGTAACCAGGGATTTAGCTCTGAATCTATGTTTTTGTGTCGTTTTTCATGAGTTCGATGAACGCAGATTGTCTTAGTAGCCAAAAGTACCTAGATTTACTTAGGAAATTGTAACTAAAAACCGTATTCTGATATTGAATACAAAGCTCCCAAAAAATTGAAACTTAGGTACTTTGAGACTCGATTCGCGCTTGAGTACAATTTCATCAAGGCTATTAATTAGGGTTTAAATTTGTGTAAAAGTACTGACACGCATTTGAATGGAAATAAGAAGTCAAGCCGGCTTTTTCGTCGTTTGTGGAGTTTACAGGGGAATTTCATATGATAATAAAAATGATTTATTGAGGACAAAATGTAAGATATGTACTTATACATAATATAAACACTATAGTCCTACAATCGGCGGTCTTACAACCTTATCTAACCTACAACTAATCTAATGTAGCTACGCCAACCATGACAAAGTCAATGACATGAATATTCCCCATCCCCCGAACTAGCGTAGAGCTGTATCTCGGTACCTTTATTTAAATAATTAAGGGGAGAAACTACAGTTTGAAATAATTAATTTTGATAGCAACTTTATATTAGGTATGAAAACAATGTCAGTATTCTGTCAGTGAGCGTTTCACATGTAAAGTTGGCTTACTTAAAATGCAAGTAAATTATGTCATAGTATAGAGCAACCTATCGATCTAACTAAATAGTAGTTAGTAATATGTTAATATCCTATCGGAGAAAGCCTCTAACGAGTCTTGGTACTTCGTCCCCTATAAATGTATCGAATTATCGTGACGTTTATGAAAAGGTACTACTTATCACACGCGAAAGCTACTCTCTCTATTTGGTGCTTTATCTCTTTCTTTCCTTCTTCCTGTCTCTGACTTTTTAGCGATTTGCCTTGTACCACGTGGTACCTAGTAAGCTATATGTTATTCTAGGTAAAGAGCTACCTATTCCAAATTTCATCGAAATCAGTTGATTACGTGCGTGATTGGCCTCATAGCTCAGTTGGTAGTAACTCTGCCTTCTGCGCTAGAGGTCGTGGGTTCGATTCCCGCACTGGATAAACATTTGTGACTAACACAGATGTTTGTTCTGTGTCTGGGTGTTAAATATATATCTATTATGTATATCAGTCTCTGGTACCCATAGTACAGGCTATGCCTAGTTTGGGATCAGTTGACCGTGTGTGATATGTCCGGAATATTTATTTATTTATTATTTATTGAACCACAAACATCCCAACATCCTCACAAACTTTCGCATTTATAATATTTGTAGGATAGGATTAGTACGTTCTGGTGTAGGTTCTTAAGTGGGATAGTATCCATAAGTTTCTTACTATAATACTGACACTGATATAAATTTCTAATTTATGTAATTATTAAAGGTACCTTCACACGTACAATGATACCGATCACTTGAGAGAGTATTGTTCTTACGTGTCGATGTTCTCACGATTTCCAAGCATCCCAGTAAAAAACCGATCTTGACAATGGAATGAGCTCTGATACCTTTCCACGGCGAGTACTTTGGAGTCATTATAGACTGGCTACAGCGCAGCTTGAGAAAGTTAAAGCCGTCTGTGAGAAGAAGGTATGAACTGATTCGGAAACTGTTGATGGAAACTAAAATTTTTAATAGTTGTCCCATTTCTGATGTTCTTTGAATTACACTGTTAGGTAGTACTTCGATTAGTGAATGATTAATGTATAATGCATATTTTGTAATATTTCTTCTTCTACGTGAGTTAAGGATAGGTAATGCAACAACCAATGGCTGCTTACGCTTGATGCTAGCTAGATACTTGTCTTGCTCACACTGTAACTTACCTACTATCACTCTTCCGATTTATTTCCTCAACAAATGCAGGGTTGGGTTAGTTAGGTTAAAACTAAATTCTATGGTGGTTCTGATGGAAATCGAATGTGTACCCGCATGTGGGCTAAGGAGGTATACAGTTTAACATAGAACAGGAAATTCCTAGGATGTCTGTGTCATACAAGAAACGGGTGTAGGTAGTACCTACAGTATTTCATAGGATTTGCGCATATTCAATTATGATAAGGGATGTATGGGACGAGATAAATTAAGATTTCAAATTACATCAAGGCAGAAAAAAACAGCCACTTCAGCCTGTAGAAGTCTACTGCTGGACATATGCCTCCCCCAAAAGTGCCATGACGATCGGTCTTCAGCCTTTTCCATCCAACGAATTCCTGCAACTGAAGGATGTCGTCGGTCCATCGGGGGGCCTTCCAATAGTGCACGAATAGTTGACGAACTGGTTCGTGCGGTTTGGTGAGTAAAATAATCAGATAATATTATGAGAGCAAAATTATGGGAACTAAAATTACTCACTTCGTTAGGCAATACATTCATTTGCGTAATTAGTTCTCCGAAATGAAAGTGTTAACCGTAAACATAGCGGTTGGCTGCTAGTTTATAAGATTATAGTGTGCTATGCAAATGGCATTACCTATATTTTTTAGCGTTCCGTGTCCGTCCGTAGTCAAAACCTTTTTACACACAGCTAGAACTATCGCTAAGTAGGTACACTGATACTTTCATCGACGGTTATAGGCCCTTTTCAGGGCCACCATACCTCAACCTGATCACTGACCTAATACAGAAGAATCAGCAAACTACCAGCTAAACCAATATTCAGGACTAAGTACCTGGGAAGTTTTCAAAATAGTAGCATAATTATTATTTGATATTAGGTTGATACAAGGAAAATGATTACCTACTGACTGCTAAGTAGGCTTTTTACTAGTTTACTGGTATGCAATAGTCGGGCTTGTTACCTATAGGTAATCGATTCACATTGAAATGTTACAACATTGTTAATATTAGTTCTATATCATTTTGCGAATCAGTATTCGGCGCATCGTCCACCACAGCCAAACATTGACCCATAAACGAAGATTTGATCTGTCACGATCTACTAACCGCTAATTAACTTTGCCATTTAGGTAGTATACAAACAGATTCACGATTTTCACGCAACAAGTGTCAAGTAGCGTGGACACTTTAAATTTATTTAAGACCCTTAATATTTCCCTTTTATCACCACATTAAAGGGCTTAAACGGAAGCGGAAGTGGTTTAAATGGTGCCTGACGGTGATATCAAATGATACCTAGCTAAAATTTCTGCGAAGCGCGAACTAATTTTACCGTAAATTTTAAATTTTGTTTTCTATGTATGTGCATGTTAGGTTGTTATTATTTACCATGGCATGTAGTTATGTAAATATTTTTGTCACTTTGCATAACTTATTGCCTAAATGTTTTTAATAAAACTTTGTCCAAATATAAAACATTAAAAATATACTGAACACTCACAGAATTGTCCTCGGCCACTTCAAATCGATGAGTAAAACGCTTTCCAAATTCGAAATGACAAATGACAACAGAATCGTTCACTGCACTTCCTATTTCCGTGCGCACAGGTGCGTTGTCGTCGCGGGCTGCTTGCGACTGGCCCTATAGTCGGTGCTCGGGGTACGAACTGGTACAGTTTGTGGTGATGGATAGTTATTATCAAGCTTTGGATTGTTTTAGCTGTTTGCATATCCCGCATCAACGATGTTTTTGTAGAGTCTTACTGAGTTGGTTATGCTGAGGAGGAAGATCATGGCACTTTCAAAAAATCCGCACCCCTTCGATTCGCTTCCCGCTGCTGGAAAAATGTTTGGATGGTCTGAAAATATTTGTTTTGGGACTCGTTGTTGTACCGTGTGGTAGGTATTCGTTGTTTCTGATACCCACGATATAGGGAATCCTAATGTGGGGTCAAGACTATATATCCATGGGGTGTTATTAAGTAAATATTTATTAAAAATCACTCACTAACTTTAGAAGTTCGGTAAAAGTATGTCTGCCTGTTTCTTTTGATAGGTACTGTTAGAAAAGGACAGGGTGAGAGTTATCGACCCGATAAAGTTAGTGACTGATTATGAATCAAGGTTGTAACTTTTTCATCTTTGGGTAAGCAGAGGTTTTTACCTTCATACCATAATCATTTCAGCCGTAGGACGTCCACTGCTGAACATAGGCCTACCCAAACATTTCAAGCGCGACCGTCCTTGTGACTGCACGCAAACAATCATTTTTGGATTTGCCCATACTCTCCACGCCGGGCATGCGGGTTGCTGAGCGCATATAAAGCTATTATAGATAGGGAACTTTACTGCCGATTCCATAACTTTTTTCCCCTAGTCACCCGATACGACATCCACTACGATTTTTTACTTCACAAACACAAAATAATCACATGATCAATAGAAGGGTGGACGAAAGGTATTAAGGCTAGTCCACTTTCATGCAGTTTTACGACTTCTAATCGGTAACTTGACACGGAATTAGAAATTAATAACATAACATCGCACATAATCCAGTTACGTTTCCTTCCCCTACAAAGATAAATGATTCCCAATAAGCGCGTTGGTAATTATTTAATTTCGTATATATAAAATCGAAGAGGTTCAGCAGGTTGAAAGAGTTTTGTTATACCGAAACATTTTTTTTATCTAGGTCATTGTTTTTGATATACAGACACTGAAAAGTAGAAACTAAAAAGTGAATACCTACCTAAGTAGAAATATTAAAAAAAGAATATAACGTGAGGTCCCATTTGGTAAAATTTCAATGATTTCTTAGTTCAGGTTAGATTGGGTAATAGTTAGAACATACTAAAGGTGCGAATTCCGAAGTTGTGCCTCAACGAAATAATCGAAGCACCAACTTTTACCGGACTTCAGATCGGGGTGAACCACTAGTTATACCTAACCTAGACTTATAACACGTAGGTAATGATGACTAACAGAATAATGCCCTAGAGTCTCAAGTAACTTATGGTGCCAACGTTCTTGTTTTTGCAGTGGTTGATGTAGCCAAGCAGAACCACACTCCCTTCGCTGGACGGCCACTGACCGTGACAGTTATGTTAGCGTAGTTATGTTCTTCGCGATCGTCGAACGATGGTCTTCAAAGTGTTCTAAATCGAACAAAAAATATAAAAACCAAAAATAGCCAAAAAACCAGGCGTGAAGTATTTCATACAGTAAAGAGCAAAGAAAGCAATGTCGCCTGTCGCCTGTGAAAATGGCAATTTTTTATTCGTTTTCGTGGCTGGAGTTCAACCAAGCGGAGCCAAGCCCCCTGCTGGATGAGCGCTGACCGTGACGATTCACCATATGCCGTCGACACCGGTCCGCTGGAGAAGGTGGTAATATTAAAATAACTCTATAATTGAAATGGAAATCATAGCTTAATCCTACCTTATGTAGCGGATTTTTTGTTGGATGACTATGATTCTGATTAGCAGTCCGCAAAAACTCTATTACTACCCAACTACAGTTTCTTCTGAAATACCTACTAGGAGGTAGTCCTTTGTGCTTTAGTTGTGCTTTACTGTAGCGAGAGCGAGAGCACAGCGAGATTTTCTCGATCTAAACTGGAGCAGTCCGTCCGCCTGGGAGGTAGGTACCCCGCCTTACAGAAGATCGCAGCCAAATAACTTAGTTTGTTTCAAACAGTAATGTGTTCCTGCGGTAAGGTAAGGCCAGAGGGCATTAAGGGAGAGGGTCGGGGTCGGCAACGCGTGCGTGATGTCTCTGGTATTACAGGCGTGCATAGGCTACTGTAAGCACTTACCACTCTAAGTCACATAAAAAAGCCTTCGATAAACAGTACACCAACTGTATCCTAGCGCTAAATAAAACCAACCTTCGCATTATTGTTAGAGCCTTAACTGGACACTGTTGTCTTAATAAGCACATGTTTAAACTAAGGCTATGCGACGCACATACAGGCTATGCAAGGAGGCGGACGAAACGCCTCTACACCTGCTAGGTAAGTGCGGAGCACTTATGCTCAAACGTAGCATCCATTCGGGAAAGCACATCCTCAGCCCAATGGAGCTAAAGCAACTCACCCCAAAGAAAATCCTTCAGTTTTTAACAGCTGCTGGGCTTTGCGGTGAACTTTAAGAGCCCTGTAAAGGGGCTCCTCAAATAAAGTGGCGATCACGGTAGGCCAGTGGCCGCAGTTATACCATTGCCACATAAAGTAAATAAAAAAAAACCACTTATCAACAGTAGGTTCGTATGCTTATTTGCCACCTTAGATGAAAAGAATAAAAAACGATTGGTTGCTGAAATACAAGCTGATCATTTTCATTGCAACCAGGCGATGGCTTCATTGGATTTGCAAGCGTCATTTTTGCCTGTGCTCATTCATTAGTCACAAGTCGACGAAGCAAGTCAATGGGTGTAGCAGTGCGGCTTGATGCCCGCAGGCGCCGTCGATCCATGGCGGGCCTGCACGCGATCTATCGATTATCGAGTTTTTATGTCATTGCGTTTCCTGCCGAACATTTTACAGTATCTGTAGATGTTATATAATATATGTATATCGATCGATGGTCTCTTCGATAAAGATAAATCTTGTTCCTAAGTTGTGTTTTACCAAATCAGCGATCGACATTTTTGCCATTTTGGTACCGTTCAAGTTGGAGGGCCTTATGTTCATTGTATCATCGCAATCGGGTAACATGTAGTTGAGACAAACAATAATAAATGAGTGCTTTGGCTGTTTTGTTGTTCTATATCTCAGATCTATCCATACAGCGTCGACGATCTATTTTATTACCTTTATTTCTTTCCTTCCTTATCATAATTTACCATTCTTCTCGTGACATGACATTTTTTCTTCCGCGTGAGAAACATTGGGCTATGTCTTACACCACGCTTACCTATAGTTCCTCAACTTCTCAGTCAATGGCGTTACTTTAAACTTTCCTCTGATGTAGGTACTCATTCCGTATCTTATTCATTTCAGTCACTTCATTGTTTCTTATTAGAAATACAAATAAATAAGTCATTTTAATTCCATAATTTATTATTCGTATCCATATCCATTAATATCGTACATTCAACTAACACCTCTAGGACTGCGACAAAATCCTATCGAATAGGTTAATTTATTTCTGGGAACATTACGACTAAGTACGGCCCAGACTCGAAGGCAATCAGACTAGCAAGCAATGGTCTAGCTACATTTGAGCACCTTAAAATAAAAGGTTCCATAGATTTAGAAGGTATTTTTGTGCAAATCTTAAGAAGTTCCAGTTGTTTTAAGATGTTATGGGCAGTAAACGTAGTATTCAATGAAGACAATGTAAGCATTTTAATGTGAATAGATGTCAATTTGGATTAACTGTGTAACTTTGCAAAAGATGCCTTATTTTGTTCAATATTTGATAATATTTGGCCCTCCTTTGTTCGTTATATTTTTAATCAGAACAAAGTAGCCTACAAAATTCCTGTTTATTACTCCTGGTGGCAAGATATTGGCAAAATTCTAGCACTGTCCGTTTAAAACAGTGAAACAGTGAAAAAAACACTGCAAAAATCTACTGTTTTGGGTCAAATTATTGAGCTGTTTTAGATACTAATATCCTTGCCGAACTTCTCGTACGTTTAAAAATTAGTTATAAAGATGGTAGAAAGACAAAAAACAACTGATTTGAAAAAGTGCGGGAAAAATGGGAATTTTTTTTTTCTTTTTGGCAATAACCCCATTTCGGAATAGTATACAAGTTACAGAACACCGTTGTATAGTATTTTAAATATTATTTACTTACATTTTGTTAGACACATATCAATGCTCAAAAAACAAGGAAGGGGCTCTCTACAATATCTAAACTAGCTACACAACTTCTAAATACTAAGGCCCAGTATCAACCAATATGAGCTGAGAGGAGATGGTGTCATCAGAAATTAATAACCAATAGGCTCACGTTTTTTTTTTTTAAGATTTATCTCATCTCCGGTCAGCTTCTACGGTTGATACGGACTTAATTGTGGGCATGTCCGCACTTAGTATGGTAATAGCCGTACATTGCTATTATATCTTAATATGTCGTTAACATATTGTAAAACTAACACAATTCCATCACAATCATTTTAGAATATCAGTTATTTGATTCGTTTTATACGTACCTAATGATTTTTATATGATTTAGTGTAATTCTAGAATATTAACTATATTATTAACATTAAAATAGATTTGTCGATAAAATCTTCAAGTTTTAACATACATAATAGTAAAGGCATGCCTACCTTTTACCACAAGACTATGGTAGGTATGTTATAACAAAATAGATTGTTCTGAATCTATTATAATATTTATTATTTTATATAAAATCAACCTTCCAAGCAGGAGTAGTTTAAGGAAAGTAACTGCGATATAGCCCCGTCCCATCAACTTTTGTTTAGGCGGTGATGTAAATTGATAATCTCAAAGATTTATGGTTCAAATTTGTGTAGAATAGCGCTGACACGCTCGCATTTTACTAACAATTAGACGTCGTGTAAGAGCCCATAGGTTATTAGTTACCATGTGGTTGTTTATAATTAAGAGAAACAGTTTTATATATTTTTAGGAGTATAATATATTTTTAAATGTTACCTAAATATTATTTTATTTCATTATTAGTACATATCAATAAAAATATTCCTTTAATCCATATCCACTCTCTATTCCATACTCTCAATAAAATTTCGATTTGACTAGAATTTTTATAAATCAGCGCTTAGGTGTAAGAAATAAAAATCAATGTTTCTTTACATTCGCAATGATTTGCAATCATTTGGCTTCTGTATAAAATAAAAATTTCGGGAACAGTGGGTACACGTAATCCTGATCAATAAATGTGCTTATCACTGACAACAAAATGGTTATATGTAATATACAGACCCGTTATAATAAGGCCAAATTTAACTAGATAAAATTATAATAATTCAGACCGCCATTTTTATTTCATTTTCATCACAGCAAAAGAGCGAGATGTAGAGTATTCCATTCACTCCAATCTAGATTTGAATTTAAAGTCGAAAACGAGTCGATACTTTTAGTTTAACGAAGACAGGCTTTGAAAATTCTTGTTTCACATTTTTGAACATAGTAGGTTTAAATATTATATTTTTTAAAGAAAATTTTGACTTTCTTGATTAACAAGTTATATCTTAGCACTGATAATGTTTTTTTAATTTTATGGTGAATATTTAAATATTTCTATCTACGTAATTAATAAATATCTGCGACAAAATATTTTCAAGTGACGAAGTACTTTCTACAACACTAAATGTAGAGGTAAATTCTGTCTTTTGACTTTACATTATTTACAGTTAACTTGGAATGGTAGATCTCCAAGTGAGGCGTAGTTTGTTATATATAAAAAAAACATATTTAAGTTATTTTCACGAAAAAGTCTCGCGGCAATTAGCGGAACTAGAAAGATAATATAGGAAAATTCCGTTAGACGGCGACTACAGCGTCCCATAAGAGACTTCTTTCGTGAAAAGGACTCATTCATAAATTCATGATAGGTAGGAACATACGTAATACGTAGTTCTCAAATTTTCATACACAAATGGAGTTATGAACTTTCTTTTTATGATATGAATATACATGTATTCCGCTTATCGTAGGTTTATTTATACTAAAAATCCTCCAGAGATCAATGTTAATACATTATTCTTTAGTAGGCGAACTTATAAATAGGTGCTTTAGGTATTTTAATGGCGAAGAAGTGAAAAAAAGTAAAGGAACTTGACACTAAGTTTTTCAAAGTGTATTTACATGACTTTTACGAGCTAGTTACTAGAATATGTTCCATTGAATGAGCTTTCACCAAAAGAAACATGACAATTTCAACTCATTATCATTGTTTAAAGAGGCATGTATCTATCCATTCAAACTCGACCAGGCAGATATTGAGTAGGTTACTACATTGGTCTACTATCCAATTTTCTTTATTACAATGATTTTATTTTCAATAGCAATTCTTATACATAATAACCATTTATATATCTTTCGACCCCATGGAATGGTATGGAAGTCTTTAGGCGCGAATCCTCGTACTGGACCTCGTCTTTGTTTTAGTTATTTATAATAAACCACTTTTAAAAATATGTGCTTCTAAGCAACATGTTCATGTTAAACATGTTCATTCCAATCTATGTTATTTACCTATTTGCCTTCTTTTTTGCCCAGCATGATCCCTACTCATCATAACTCTGGCCCAGTTGATTCCTTCCTTATTACCTCAACATCACTAACTGATGATTAAGGTAATCATTAAATACCAAACGCATTCTGGTTAGATCATGTCATCATGGGCTAGGGGGCCGTAAAACTGTGATGCAGATTGAACCTCGTAATATCCGTAGAAGATCTATTACTTCTGGCGTTTTCATTGAAGTCACGTTTTCATCGTTTACCTGAAACACAAGAAATAGATTTGTTTTCACCAAAACTAACTATTTATCGATCCTTTTATAAAACAGCATTATCATATTAAAATGGGTTTATTCGTAATTTTAACATCCTATGTCCTGCGAGAATCAACTTTGTAAACCTGCTTCAATTTTCAAACTTATGCCAGTTGGCTTGGAAAATGCACCAACTTCTAAGGTAGATTTTCCTATTGTTTCACCGTAATAAAAACGAACCTGTAGAATGACATCCCCTTGCCGCAGACGTCCGTCCCTTGCTGCTACGCTGTCGTTGTAGACTGCTGAGATGTAACTCTGTCCCGACTCCGGGTGACTTTGGACGCTGAACCCAAGCCGACTGTTCCAGCCACGGTTCAGTTCAACGGTCACAATCTGGAAAAAAAAAACTTAACAATAATAAAAAACCTATTTACTTAAACTTGAAGTTAACTATGAAGGTAAATATTTAGAAAACAGAACAACTACGACAATTTTTAAAACCCTTACCGTAGGTTCTGTGTTGTATTCATCCATAGGCGGTTGAGGATCGATGTTTTCTTTCTGAATTGTGTCTATCATTATGGGTGGTGGTGGCGGTGGTGCCATTTTCGGTGGCGGTGGTGGTGCCATTTTTGGTGGTGGTGGGGCTGCGCACTTCGGTGGCGGTGGAGCCAAGGGTTTTGGCGGTGGTTGGTCTATCTTCACTTTACGTTCATTGTCTGGTGATAACGCTACACCCTTCCATTTCTTCATTCCTTTACCTGAAAACAAAAACGAACATTAAATTAGTAGAGTAGGTATACTTATATTTAGCTTCTTATTAAATGATATATGAATCAAACTTATTGGGGTATTGGGTTCTTTAACCCTTATAAAAGTGTTTTGGAGTACTCACCATCATCTTTATACCCATCAGAAGCACCATCGCTACTCGTATGTAGCACCGCACTCTGATAAGCAGGGTTAGTGTGCTTGAACTTGGCTTCATCGCTTGACAGCTCGACAGGCATAGACACTGGCTCATCAGAATCTATAGGGAATGCTGGCTCCGCGTACCGCTGTCTGCATATGTCCTCCTGGTAGTTTGGAGCATCTAAGGTATCGTTGTCTAAGTTGTTTAGTTCATATCCGTGTGGCGGGACTGTAAATTAGGATGTAGTTTAGTATTCAATGAACTTTAACTTAAATAAACAACAGAAAATGAAAACACAGAAGATGGCAAAATCTTTCTCAGAGATTTTGGGTACTTATGGTTGCAAGCTAAGATTGAAAGACTAACATCAGGGCTAACAATAGGCATATGGAAACGTGAAGTGCTGGAAGATCTATCAACAATGAGTGCTCTGAATTGCCAGGTCTCGACTCCCGGTTTCCGATAGTCTGTATCGGAGAGGTGAAGCGAGTGTTTTGTGCGTGGGCCGACAGCGTCTCACCTGTCAGGCTTAACTTTTGCTTTCTACAAGAGGGTGGGGCCGTAGGGCTGGTGATGGCCACAGAGGGAGCTCTCAGCGGCCTCGTCGTTTCCACGCTATCAGTGTGTGTCTCTAGCGTACTCAAGTCGGTTGCATCTGTGTGAAACACCTATATCGCTTAGTGTATTGCGTGTTATGTTCAATAAGCTGTGAAGTGTGGTCGATTACTTATAGTTTTGCTGTGTTGACTGACTCTAATCAGTAGTTAGTAGTCAGCAATTGGATAATAAATTAGATATTGATTAAGTTAAACCGCAGTGATCCTCCCACATTCGATTAATACCATAGCTCTAGCTAAGTAACTATGTTAGCAACGCAGATTATGTTATAAATACACTCTGCCACGGTTAATTGAGTTCATTTGTCGATATGAATACGTAATGATCATTGTAGTTGGCTGATTTTCGTGGATTTGCAGGTTATATACAATGCTTTTATTGACTAAGGATTATTTCCAGATCCTATACAGTATTGTTCACGATAAATATAATGGTGATGCAAAAAGTGCAAACCAACTAAAAGAACCTTATCAAAACGGGTTCACGTCATCCACATACCCGTTCTGCTCAATCTTGCTATGTACTTTATGTTTCCTAGTAAACCTGCCAGTTCCAAGGAATACCGTTCATTCATACAATTATTAAAAAAGTGACCATTTTAGTTTGAGTTATCTGTGTTACTGAATAGGTAAAATAATGATGTGCATATCACCATCTTTTCCAAAAAACTCACCACTTGGCTGTTCGTAATGATTATTGTCCTTGGTTAGTTTCCTGAACTTCCTGGGAGAAAGGCACGGTGACCGAGAGCCGTCTGCTGCGTCCGGAGTTAGCCGACGCGCAGCCAGATCACACAGCATTGACACTGCTTCGGCCCTGAAAAAAATATTATAATGAGTTGTGTGGGAGTTGAAAAGATTTGCAAGATTACGGACTTTGTGGGGCGACAATCTGCGAAATGTATCGTGTGAATATCACTGGATGAGAAGAGCGGAAGACCAGGCTCAGTGGCTCGTCCTGAGAGCAACCTACGGGAAGCATTGGACTGATAGAGGTTTATGATGATGATGATGATGATATCGTAAAGCATCACATCTGGACTTCAAAGCTTATCTTGTATGGAGAGCCAGGCGCACGCTTATACGCGCCCCTCACACTGTCGTACGCGGCTGTCTCTCTTAGATTTATGATTTTTGATGACAAGATTTCCATATCAATAGATTCAACCGTTTTAACGTGGCCAGGGAATTTACAAACAAATACATTATTAGTCTAAACTAAACTTTCCTTCATTTCCTTAGAGACGCCATCATTGCCGAGATCAAGCTACCTAGTACGTGCACAGCATTGAAACTGCCAAGAGGCTACAATGTAAATAAACGTGGAAAACAAAGTGCAATGACCCGGATCCTGAGCACTAGACTGAATGACGTGCAAATTGGAGGACGATAGCTTGAGAAACTTGGGTAACGTACTTATTGTTTGAACTATGGAAGTTGAGCGTTGTATCGGAAACCACTTGATATTGAAAGCTAACATGAAATTGAGAAGGGTACCTATCTGTTTCCGAGCTTGGACGTTTCCTAGATAGTGGTGAACTCCTACCAGGCTAGATGCATACGGCTGTGATAAATGATTTTCAGTTGTTTTTGGTAAACAGAATTTCATCTGCTGTTTGATATTTTCCTAATTCGTCTATCCTATCACCTCTAAAATATTAATCTTTTTATTCATATTCACTCACTACCTTTATCGGTTCGATGAAAGTTCACCTCTCTCTTTTGTTTACTGTTAGAAAAGGACAGGGCAAGAGTTATAGAGCCGATAAAGATGAATGAGTGATTATGAATAAGAGGGTTAGAGAATAAATCTCTCAAGAAAACTTAAATACAAATATAGTTACATGAATAAGGTAACAAGGTATTGAAGGCGAGTTTCGAGTTTCTCTCCAATTATTGTTTATTTGCACAATGTTCTATGTTTTCCTTTCTGGAAATTTTCAGAGCCGTATTTTCCGCCACCGCCAACGCCCAGTGCATCAGTGAGAGTATCTTTATTGGGGTTATTGTTCAACCTTTGGGTACTTTGGAAACTGTGGGTACCTACATCTTACTCTGTGTCAGTTGCTCATAACCAGAATACTTGGGTATTTGATGTTTCTTGCTAATTACGACGTTTGAGCGCAACTTTACACACATCAGCATCATTATACAAATAAGTTGAGTTATGGCCTTGTTATGCGGTCTTTTGGATTAAGATCAAACGCTTTTGCTCTGAGTAATTTAACGCACCTTCAAGCTATGATGCTTGATGATACCTATTAAACATTACAGTAAAATATGACTGTAGAATAAGTAATCCCATCCCACTAATATTACTGATGCCAATGTTTGCAAAGACGTGAGGAAGTGAGCTCGTGAAGATGTACAGATTGGAATGAAATTTGGCATGTATGTATATGTAGTAAATAGCCTGAAATAAATAGAAGGTTATCCGGGTCCAGTCATCTCTAATAAGAAGCTTTAGTAATTTTTAAAATGATGCCACAACTATTTTTAAGATGACAGGTAGGTCACTAGTATATAGCTCTCAGAATTAGCAAGTTGAAGTGGCAGTGGGCAGTCCATATAGCTCGCAGAAACTAAAACCGCTGCACGCTGGGGATAAAAGACTCTCAAATAGCGACCACGAACCGGACGAAACAGGGCAGGAATTCCCACTATGGACTAACGATATTGTGAAGGTTGCGGTGAATAATAGAGGCTCCGGACCGTTCGACATGGCACTCTTTGGGCGGAGGCCTATGACTTCTGCAGGCTGATGATGCTGTTGTTGATTTACCTGAGTGGGGGTTTAGGCCTATTCATAGGCACGTCGGAATCTGTGGGACCCTCTTCCTTTGGCGACATTGGCGAGAGGGGAGTTGCGGCGTGGTCGCGGTACAGACGCAGGCGCACCTCGGTCCCACACGCTCGCAGGAACGCCACCGCTTCTGCATGTGACATGTTCGACATTGGCGTGTCGTTCACCTGTTGGAAATAATTCAAATAATAATATTTTTTTATTGAAAAAAGTTATGCAATAATCAGCTCTTTTGGAGTCAAATCATTTCAAAATTCAAACACTACGAATCAGTGGTTTTAGGTAGTAATCTTGATGCCGAACGATCTCTTACGTTTAGTAATTAGTATAAAGATGATAAAAAATACCAAAAACAGCTAATATGAGAAAGTTTAAAAAAAAATAAGCAAAAAATTATGTTTTTTTCCCTTCTTTTATTTCTTTTTGTTGATAGAATAACCCCCTTTCGGATGTTATACAAATGTAATGATTCACTTTCCTTGGAGTATTCAGTAGTGCCGTGACAAAATAGTAAGTAGGTAGGTAAATATTCGAAAGCACTACACCTAAGTGTGAGTAAGGTCATTAGCCTGCATGAACACAGGCATTGAACGAAATACATGGTATTGAAATTTAATCTACGCTTACAAGCCGGTCTCTAGGCTATTAACGCTGGAACTTTTTATTAAACAAATATTATCCGATTTATTGATGTCGTAAATGATTTTATACCTCAATTAAATATAAGTAGGTAACTATAACGTCAGAGCTATTTAATTAGCTTAATTAAAACTAGTGGTTCGCCCTTAAAAGTTGGTGCTTCGATGATCGTTGAGGCACAAATAACATAAACTTTTAAAATTGCATCTTTAATCCAATATTACCTAAACCACGAAGTCATTGAAACTTAAGAAAATTAGAGCTTACGTTATTATTGTTTTTCAAATGTTACCATTTGCGTCTTTATTCAAAAACCATATAAACTATTCTCTTTATATTTTCAGCCGTTTTTATGTGGGATAAAAACGGCTATATAACCTATACATATATATATTTTTTTTTGATATGTATGAACAAAGCTCTTCCATATCACACCACACTTCATGTGTTTGTAATAAGTACTTTATTTTTCAAAACCCTCTTTGGACCTCTATATTCAGCCCTGTTAGCCGATCTATATCATAATTATTCTTACTAGCAAATCTTAATTGTATAACCTGTTAACCTACTAAATTCCATGCATATCGATCGGATTTAAGGTTCAAAAGATATGCTCTAACAAACATACAACGCCGATTCGCCCAAGTTATTTGAGAGATCATCGCTAGCTTCGCTTGCTCGATACAATGGTTTTAAATAATGTAGAGGGATATATTTGTAGGCAAAATGACGGCACTGCATTGTTATCTTTGTTTCACCTGTTGACACAAGTGTTTGTAATTTTGAAATACCGCTTTGTTGTTTTAATTTCGGTCCATTCTATTCTGAGTCAAAGTAATAAACGAAATTAAAAACAAACACAAAACAATTAACCTAAAAAGCTTTAAAAAATCTGCAGGTAAAAATATTTTGTCGTCAGCGTTACCCCCGTTTGCTAGTAAAGCGCTAATGATCAAATGACGACAGTTAATGCTGATATTTTTGACCACGCTCACCGCTATATTACAGTCTTCATAAGAGCATCACCGCTACTAAATGAAAGCTTCAAAATCCTGTCCCAGTCCTAATTGATCGAGTGAGCGATGAGAGCGAAGATCTCTCAAACAACTGGGGCGAATCGGCGGCGTATGTTCGTATCTTTATTTGACTTCGTAACATGTGTACGGTTGTATAAACTTAACTAACAAAATTTAAACTACTACAATTTAATATTTACAAAATATGCAAGAAAAGGTTGAGCTATCTAAAGACCCTTACGAACGATCTATAGATAGTTCAGTTGATCTAGATCACTACCAGACAACTCTATTAGGTTGGATATTAGTTAGAACATGCTAAAGATGCGACTTTCAAAATTTATCTTATTTGTATCTCAACGAGCATCGAACCTACTTTTACCAGACATCGCAGCAAACCGCTAGTTCTAAAGGTACGGCAATTTGGAACAAGCACTTGAAACAGGTGTTGTAAAAGAAGATTAGGCAGGTATTTCTGACAATGTCAAACAACGCCTATGCCTAGCATGCGGCTAGTACGATATGGCGTAGGTAATAGGTTTATCTACTAGACTCGAGAACATCATGAAAGTTGGTAAGTACCCACTATCAAACTATGCAAACCTAACGACCCTTTTAGCTAGACCACAAGAATCACAAGATACGCAAACTGGTGCCAAGACACTTTACAATTGCTTTGAATAACTAAGTATATTTTGATTACACACGAATAGAGGTGTATTTGCTATGGTTACGAAAAAGCCTTTGTTATTCGAAAACAAACACCAAATGACGTCACAACTGCACCCACAACACCGTAGCGCCCTGTCATTTCATCGGTTCTGTCGTTACAAGGTTTTTGTCCTGCCCTTGGTTTGAGGAAGGAAAAATCATCAAAGGATACCAAGCATGAACAATGGGCATTAAGTGGCTATTCTTTCCAGCAGCGACTACATTTTTTCAGTAGCCCCCATTAATTCTATGGGACTGTGATGTCATAGAATTGTTATAACTTTTTTGTTCCTGTAGTCCTATGATATGTTTTGTTCCTCTTTCATCAGCTCTTGTTGCTTGCTTGTTGTTACACTCTGGTTCCTTCTTGGTCATCCTGCATTAAGGCCGATGACCTGGTTAGGGTAACGGCTAATGTTATCGTAATCGTAATGTAATCGTTAGAAAAACAAACACTGTCCTGAAAGGATAAAATTCCGCCTCTTAGAATTCTTTCGTACGTATGTGTCGTACGTGTCTTTTTTTTAAATTTTTTATTCAACTGAGGTGGCAAACAAGCATACGGCCCACCTGTTGGTAAGCGGTTACCGTAGCCTATGAGCGCTTGCAATACCAGAGGCATCACGCACGCGTTGCCGACCCCGAACCCCCCTCCCCCTAAAGAGCTCTGGCAACCTTACTCACCGCAGGAACACAACACTATTTGAAACAAATAATGTTATTTGGCTGCGATCTTCTGTAAGGCGGAGGTACCTCCCAGGCGGGCTGCTCCAATTTAGAACGAGAAAATCTCGCTATGCCCTACCTCCTCCTGTCTTTCAAATTTTTAGTTTCTCGCACGTTCCGGTTTCCTCAGGATGTTTTTCTCCACCGCTTATGAACACTTGTATTCATACCGAATAAAAAATGCACATATTATTATACTTAGAGATGGTAAACTGATAGTGAAATTGGACAATTATGTTCCAAGACTTACAGCGACAATCCTATCGCCCGGCTGTATCCTTCCGTCGCTAAGCGCAGGCTCCCTCACCAGTGCTCTGACGTAGTGGCCCAAGGCACTGTGGTCCTCCTTCCGCAGAGTGAATCCCAGGGATCCATTCACTTTCGTCATCACTATGTCGAATTCCTGGAACGATATGGTTCGAAAATTAATGATAGGTTATCCCACTAATACTATATAGCGAAAGATTGTAAAGATGGTAAGATGTTTGTTACTATTTCACGCCGCAAACACTGAACGAATTGGAATCAAATTTAGCATGTATGTAAATAGCCTGGAATAATATTATATAGGCTGCCGGCTTTTTATTCAGGAACCACGCAAGTGAATCCACGGGCGGAAGCTAGTAGGTAAAACGGCCAACCAAGGCCAAGAGTAGGAGGCGAGATGTCTTCGAAAAATCGCGTCGAAAATGTCTGTTGTGA
This sequence comes from Anticlea derivata, assembly GCA_947579855.1. Lineage (NCBI taxonomy): Eukaryota > Metazoa > Arthropoda > Insecta > Lepidoptera > Geometridae > Anticlea > Anticlea derivata. The sequence goes on from OX388266.1 coordinate 4,027,362, forward strand.
TATTCTACTGTTTCATTTTACACATGTATCTCTAAATCATTTTGTGAATACCGGAGATATTTCCGCCCATAGAGAGCTTTAATCCAATACAATTAACAAACATTGCCTCCAATAAACAAGTGGCTTGACTCACATCATAATGCTACGCTATTTCAGGCCAAGCTTTATTCGACTTATCAAATTACGCTATGATCCCGTAATCCTCGAAATAATTCACTTACCACAGATCCGTCGTCCTGCAGGGCGTGAACAAAAAGCCTTTTATTAATTGGGGCTGAGTTTCATCAACATTAAAATGTTACGAGTATGACCCAGGGCCGTAGTAAGGGAGAAAAATGTATACATGTGGTACCAAGACTTTGGCGAAGTTGATATCTGTCAGTGAGTGCTTTTCACGAAAGAAGTCCCGCGGGGAAACGGGGAGCTAAATTGAAAGTATCGAAGAATGTCATTTAACTATTATTTATTAGGGTATTTATTTATTAAATAGGATCGCCAACAGCTCATCAAACATTCAACAATATTAAGCTATGTAGACTAAGGGTACACGAAGAATTCAGCGCCTGAGGGACTTCTTTCGTGAAAATGACTCTGGTGTCGTTATCGGCCAATGTGAAAACGTCCATTGTGTGTTTGGCACAGTTTTTCCAATGAAAGTTGCACCAAATTTTGTTAGCAGAAGTGTCTTAGAAACAGCAGATAAGACGAATACACAAAAACAAGGTAAACCAGCTTGTACTAAACATTCAAAGCTATTCAAGGCAGGCAACAACGTTGAAAGGCTATGTCCATGACACCCCTTCTTTAGCACAAGGGGTAAAACATAAGCTTGCCCCTTGGAATATCCTAGCTACGGCCTTGGCACGATCCTCCCAATATTGGGTGAGAGTTCCAGTAAAAAGTGCTCTTTATTAAAGTTTGAGAGGGTTCAGCTATAAAATGATTTAAAGACTTGGGCTTTTTGATATCAGCATTTTTTTCGTATCTCATCTTTATTTTCATTAATGGAAATCGAACATTGCTGTATCGATCGCTTTTAAAACAGTAGGACTCGTGAGTATTCGGGCATTTTTATAGGTATTTTATTACACTGAAGCTATTACAGATGCTTTTAAGTGATATTGAAAAGTTATGTTATAACCTTCATTTCGTGAACGGTCATTTGTATTGATTTAATCACCACCTAGAGACTATTTCTGCGTGCTACATGGAGCGGATAATGGAATAAACTAATTGTTATAGATGAGATTGTTGCAAAATAAATGTGCGAGTAATTTCTCGAGAAATTTAGATAATGAAGTTATTTATACGTTAGTCCGTAGTGGTCTTCAGCTGAATAAAAGCCCCTCCATGACTAGACCTACCCGTGGATGTCTTATTAGGCGACTAAGGGGAAAAAGCTAGAGAATGGGAATATTTTCATAAATATAGCTCTAACGGCGCTCGCCAGCCCGCATGATGGTTATGGGCAAATCCCTCTTCATGAAAATAATTCGCTATAGAAATCTATGGGGGAAGCCATGTTCAGCCGTGGACCTTCTACGGGTGATATAATAGTGATGATGAATGATACTATTCTCTTGGGAGTAAACACTAGATCTAAAGCAAATAAATAGAAAATATCTAGGAAGGCTTGGCCGGATACGAGGCCGTAAAGTTTGACGTGGTAACGTTCGTAATTTAGTTGAAATAGAGGGAACAAACGAGCCCCATGCGGAAAGCGATGACGTCATTTTCAGGTTTATTGGGACCACGATGTCGCGGGACAAACGCTGAGTTTGGCTGAGTGCTTTCCGATCACATCTCATTCTGACGCATTTACGTTCGCTTCGTCAACGTCAAGCTTGATGAATTCCTGCTCGTTATCACGCCAAAAAAACGTAGGCAAACTAAAGGGAAGGAATCTAAGGGGTTTAAATACGGATTAAGGTACCCACATATTGTTTGACTGGGATGCAATTGCTACTGAACAATGGTATTGATCCGTCCTGGTCCAGCAAACGAACCTCCCAGCGGATTTCAAGGCTGCCTTCGCCCTCCTGGCAACCATGCAGACGTATTGAAATTAGGCAGAATAATGGTAGAGTAAGCAAAAACTGGTTAGATGACAATTTAAATACGAAATGGTCTGGATGACACAGGTCTTGGGTGCAAAGTGGTTTGCAATAAGAAGTGAAGTAGAAGACAAAAAGAAACTGTTTTAAAGTTCTAATGCTGGGACCTCTACTTCTCCCTCTCTTATTGGCAGATTATAAGAACTCAGCAGACATTTTTATGTGCTAGATTTGAGAGCGCTGTTACTGTGCTACTGATTATTCAGGTTCAAGTAAGAAGTGATCAACATACCCCATATTGTATATCGTATACAGGCAACGGCCTGTCGAGATCGGGCAGATGGAGATTCCGTCGTTCGACTTCAGGACTTGCTTCGCGACGCCCACGTCCTTCTGATGATGACGTGGTAGCGCTGCTTGTGGTGGCTGATAATCTGAAAATGTACAAGGGTAAGCAAGTTTTGTCTTGAGCCCGTCGGTTGTAAGTTAGTATCAATTCTGCATACCTATCTGTCAGGTTTTAATTACAATACAATATTATGATGACAGATGAACTGATGATGGAGTCCGGAACTGTTCGACGGAATTCCTTAGCAAGTAGTTCTAAAAGACAACTGGACTTCGACAGGTTACCTGCAGAGAGAGCTTATTGCTCCGTTTGATATTGCATCATGTGTGCAAAGCTTCTGCGTAAAGACTGCATGAGTATAGTCGTTGAAAAATGTGGGGTCGAGCCCGGCAACAGCGATTACCATAAAAATAGCGGATGATTGCCGTTTTCTTCCTGATCTCTATTCTATGGGAGTGACACTCTTTACCGCGGTGGACTTTACGCGAAAGGTGTTCGCTCATCACTCCATTCTCTCACCTGGCATGCATCGGATGGCAGTTGAGTGGGTCCAACGGTGGCAGATGCGGTGGGTGTGGGGTCCTGGTGGGTGGGGTTGGTGGGTCCGGAGGCGTGACGCTCTCTAGCACGTCGGGTGGAGGTCGACACACCCGTAACTCGACCCTTGCACTCGCCGTACGAAGAACTTCTAGGGCTTCCTGTAACAGAACATCTGTTGTAGCGTTGTGAACTTGTGAGGATTGACTAGCTTAGCTAGTATTATGTTTATTCAATCAGTGAATGAAAGACCGGATATTGGAATGAAAACGATGATACCTCATGAATCTTTCATTCGATCGTTTATATCCTTTGAGATTCATAAACCCTTCCTGCTGCCGTAGTTGAGTGAAAAGTGGTTTTATTTGATTTCCCCAAAAATATTAACAATATTGTGCTCATAACATTGAAGGAAAACACCGTGAGGGAACCCGCAAATTAGTCAGCTTCGCACGTAATGACGAAGTCTTAGCTGACGATAAGGTCTACTAGGTATAAGTTCTGGACATGTCCAGGCTTAGTAAGTAAAAAGTTCCACCTGATGTTGTATATTTTTTTTGTTGAAATAACCGAACATTTCCCACAACCAAATCACTTTATAACACATCATTGTTGTGTATAGATTATTCCGGTCACACTCAAGGGCACTACGCAGAATGGCGATGCAGGCTCGTATCGCCACTTCGCAAAACATCGAAGCATCCCATTTCACAGCCTCGCTGGAACACCCACTCCGCTCTATAATCCAGATTACCAAAACTGGTGTCAAAACGGACGGCCGTATTAGCTGCATACATACCTATACCGATATATTTATAGGTATATTAACAACACTTTAGATATGAAACTACAGGGAGAATATTTAAAGCACGAAGCAACTTATAAGGTAAGGTATAGGGTATTTCGATGTTATACAAAAAACTGTTGGTTATTTGATAAGTTTGTATTTGACATTAGTGGTAGATTTGCAACCCAAGGAGTTGCGTTTCTATGCGCTCAGTTACATCGTGTAAGGCTTTATCTTGCAAAGGTGGTGTCAAAACGGTCGAACCTGGGATAAATTCCAATTGGGCGGTAGGTAGATATGGGACCTATCTATATGAAAGTTTTAAGTAATGTTTCGATCCCTTGCTTTGGAGTAGGAAAATATATCTTGTTATTATAGAATTCTTGCCGTGGTGAGGAATGCTGATGATGAGGAAGGAGGCTGCGGAATAGACCCCCCCCTTAAATACCCAAGGATATCGTAAGAGGCGACTAAGTAAATGAAGCTAGGGGATGAGCAGCACAAAGATTTATTTCACAAAGATAGCTCTAACTGCGCTCGCCAACCCGCGTGCCCAGCGGGTAGGTATGAACATAATCTGAAATCTGTGGGGGAGGCAATGTTCAGCATTAGACGTCCTATTGAAATGATGATAATGATACAATTCTTTTAAATAAAGGTAAATCACTAATCACCTATCATAGAAGAGTTTGTACTTCTACATAAAACAAAAGCACTGGTACCTACTTATTAAAGATACCGTTATTATTATCTTATTATGCTAGGTTTGCTCTAAGAAAAATCTTATTAAGAAAGCCGTATTATTACCAAGCTTGTGCAAAATCTAAGTTTCAAAGAATTTACCTGAACATTTTCTGAACATAAACTAGAGATGTTCTCCTCGGCTGCGAGCGAAACGAGCGTCCTGTTTCTATTGTGTAGCAAACGAGACCGGATAAAAAATATTAATCATAGCTCAACAATACCACTAGCAAGGCAAAACACATGTCATGACATAGTGTATTCAAGATCTGAAAGAATTAAGAGTTATTTAATTTATTTAAATAATAATTAAATTTTGAGATAAGATACTTTCTAAAGAATGTTCTCGTCCTGTAATTCGTCATTATCATTTTATGTAGGCCTCCGCCATAGATTTCTTGCCGCCTGGTGTTCTTTCTTGTAAATGTGCTTACTGTTAGTGATCTGGATTAATTGAGCTATCCAGAGATCGTTTTTAACGGTCTTTAGCTCAACTGGTTCTTGTGTATTTTGTAAATATTTCATTGTATTAGTTTTAATTTACTGTTGTACTGTATTTGTGCGTGTCGAATAAATAATTTATGTAGGTATCTATCATTTTTAGATCAACTGATCCTACACCCAACGGCGCGGCGCCCAGCAACCAAATAGCGCATTTGTAAGGTCATTGAAAATGACCACGACACGAAGACATTGTTAAAGTTGCGGGAAGTCGGTGGATAGAAAAGGCTCAAGATCGTTCGTCATGGAACTCTTGGGGGGAGGCCTATGCCCACCAGTGGACTTCCTCAGGCTTATGATGATGATGATAGATAGGTATCCTAGTATACTTTGCAGAACCGTCTTTACTAAATTTGTTCGATAGTTCTAGCTAGAAACACGCTAGAACTAAAATTTAATAATCAGACTCCCCGAAGTGCTCACGTAGTGCCGTATTCAAAGACTTCATCAAAACATCGCCACTACTCAATCGCTATGAATACATAGTTTAATTTCCAGAATAAATCTTTGGTATAATCCTACTAATAAATTCTGACTAAGCCGAGTGGAAGTCAAGAGTCTGCTCCAGTGAAGCAATTTAATAGACTGCGGGCGACTATAGTTTCATTTAGCGGTGCATTAATTCAGAGGAACAAAGGGTAGGGCAGACAATTTTTCAAGTGCCAGTGTCAGAGCCAAGCGCACCGCCCATCTATATTAGCTTTAGAGCATTTTTACACGAGCCGCGACACGATACGGTAAAATACAGGGATGTTTTCGAGCGCCACATCTAACTGTTTTCTTTCCATAAAAATCGGTAGCTGTGTCAATAGTACGCCATACGCTTTGCGAACTACTAATCAGTGGCCCAAGCACGAATATTCACGGTAGCGTTACGCTAACGACTCGTACACGTATTCACGTGTTGTGTTGTGCGGCGACTGTAAAATGTCTAGTATCGTGGCTCGTCGAAAAACGCTCATAATGTTTTTCTTCTCTTTGAGTGACGACAGATATTAACATGCTGTGTGAGACGAAAAGGTTAAATATTAGCTAAAGAATTACATTTTTACAGTGGGGTTGATCTTTAATGTTAACATCTGCTCATACCAAAGGTTCATTCAAAGTCAAAGTCAAAGTCAAAAGGCGTTTATTTCAATAAAATCACTAGGATATCACTTTGAAACGTCTTAGAAACTAGGTGAAGCTATGCCTGTTCCTCGCAACCAAGCCTAGAAGACATTACTCTACATTCTCAGTACATTTAAAATATGCCAAATCTATATGTTTAATGTCTTGGTATTCTGGTTTTATTGAGAGTACGTTTTTATATAATAAACTTTACAGTCTGGGGTTCGAATTTCCTCAATTAGAAAAATCTATTTGAAACACTATACCTGGTTGTACCTATCAATGCAACGTCCCAACGAACACCAATAAAGATTTAGCTCTGTTTTGGGAAACTTTCAAACTAAATGGAAATAATGATAAGTTTTATTTTCAATTTATGAAAAACAATACTTCTGACACCTTCGTGTATGTTTCTATAGGATATAAGATCACTTGTCAAAATTTTATTTAAAGTTTAGGTAAATATGATGGCGAAGTCATGGCCAGTTAGAGTTCACTGAATCCTCCTAATATTATAAATGCGAAAGTTTGTGAGGATGTTTGGATGTTTAGATGTTTGGAAGTTTGTTGTTCAATCAACCCCAAACGGCCAAACGGATTTGGATGAAATTTGGTACAGAGATTGATTATAGTCTAGAATAGCATATAGGCTTTTTATGTTGGCACCACGCGAGCAAAGCCGTGGGCCGAAGCTAGTTGTTTTATATACAGCTGCGATTACGTTCCATAACGCTCTTCGTAAATTTTAGTAAGTAAACTTATTGTGAAAATGAGAGTTTTGTTTCTGACGAACTGCGTACCGGAGCATACAAACGCTCTAATGTAATTTTGTAACTTTGTGGCGGCGTTTTACAGTTTATTACAGAGAGCCCGCGGGCTTACAGCGGAGTTTCATAAAAGTTTTTACGTTTATAACCGCTAGTCAGCCGTGGGTGCCGTGACAACAGAATAGCAATTTTTAGCTTGACTTACTGTTTATTTTGGCACTGTGTTTTATGCTCCAGCCTATCTATATGCAAGCGGCATTTTGAAAAGGACAGAGGTAATGAATAAATAATTTGTTCGTGCATTTACAAAAAATGTCGGCGAAACGAGAAAATGCTGGGAGTTAAGATAAAAGAGAAAATGGACAGCGAGTCGTTCCCGTGAGTTGTTACAAGTTCAACAAGATTTAATAAAATCTAGAGGGATAACTTTTATTTTCCAGTGCTACCATTTTTTCGACATAAGAATCCACTCTATGAGCGACGTAATATTTTTGATGAGGCTTTCATTTCATTAAAACAATACGATTTACTGAGAGAATGGAATTACCGAAACAATATTCCCAGACCGTTTGCCGAGTATTCGCAAACAGTCTAGAGAAATCGAGTAGGTAAATACTCAGAGGCCAGCTAATGCAATTATAATTTTCTTCCACAGTAGGTACCCTTTTGGCACAAATTTAATTCCCAATTGCAGTGAACCGTTTTAGTATTAGGTACCGTTTTTTCTTAGGTATATCTAAAATTTAGTTTTTACGATTTATCTATGCCGATATGATGACTTTATCTCTCTGCTGGTATTATTTCTTAGTTAGGTAGACGTAGTGACGTATGTAGTCACCATATTTCCTAAGTAACGTCCTAAATTTTCAGAATTAGGGAGCCTTAACTATCTCGTCTTATTGCCATAAAAATGGAAGCGTATCAGTAACATTTTTAGCAATTTGAAGAATTAATCTCTGAGAGACAACATCGTAAGGTTGCTTGTACGCTGGTAACGTACGGAAAGCTTTCCTATACACAGTAGACTTGGTTACACAAGACCGTGCGGCTAGAGCTTTATTCTAGGTAACTACAAACTAACACCAACAATTCTTACCTACTGGTGTCCAATATCTAGCTGAAAGATAATAAAACAAGAAGACATTCTAGTTTTACTGTATGTGTTAGCGGAGTTATTGGGATTGAGGTAGCCTCACAAACAAGTTTATGATTATTGTGTTAGTAAATCCTATGTTGTTCTGTGAGGTAACAAAGGAATTTGGATATAGCCTGCTGCTGCTTAGATCACCTATCTAGTACCCCAATACCTCAATAGGCTCACGACTTTTATCCCCAAGAACAGGCCTCATAGCTCAGTTGGTAGTAACTCTGCCTTCTGCGCTAGAGGTCGGGGGTTCGATTCCCGCACTGGACAAACATTTGTGTGATAAACACAGATGTTTTTTCTGTGTCTATAGATATGTGTCTATGGATAGTCAGAGACATATCCGAACATTAGGCTCATGCTCACGTTTTGCAGTAGTGAGTATTACAAACGTGACAGGTTGCAAGCTCGTCGCCGCTCTAAGAATACTTAGGTACTGGTTACCCTCACGATGCTTCCTTCGCCGTTACGAACTTTGTTGCAAAAGCTTTTTTAATATAATAATATGTAAAAATTAGATACAGCTATAAAGAAAAAAGTATTGAAAGATGCAAATTAACAAAGTGTAAACGCAATTCAGTTTTCTTTGATTTCCTGGTACCATACGAGCAAAGCCACGAGCGGATGCTGTGTTACGCTAGTACTATTCTACGTGAAGGTACACCCTGAAGATAAAAAGCTTCATGACCTTCATGTCGGTCACCTACCTACTAATTCTAAACACGTTCCACAGAGACTCTCTCACTTTTACTTTTAGTGGCAACAATTTCAGTAGCCATCACGTTTTGCCGGAACCGAAATTCAAATACGTGACTTCCTAAAATCATTGACTCGTAAGGGGATTGAGATCACGGTGGGAATAGAGTACAGATACCCACTATTATGTAGAAGCCTTTTCTTGGATGTTTTTCGTATCCAATTAAAGACGATTTCTATTTGCTTTTTGTTTCAATTGCATTGTGCGCCTCCTATAGACCCTAAAATTATATCCCACGTTTTGATAGGTTACACTTTTTTATTTTAGCAATATAAACCTATATTTTAGTGGATTTATTTAGGTACAAATCCTATCCTACTCATATTATAAATGCGAAAGTTTGTGAGGATGTTTGGATGTTTGTTGTTGTATCGGCTAAAACCGATTTCTTTGAAAATTGGAATAGAATAGAATATGTATTTATTTCTCTCAACAAAGGTTAACAGTAATGGATAGGATACAGCAGAATATAAGTATTGTAGGTAGTTAAGTTAACCTGTTTTGTGAGAGACCGGTGCCTGAAATAGGTTTAAAAAACCTGTGCTACAGGACACCGGGCCTCATGCCGCTGGTCAACTTAGGTACCAAACAGTGTAATATAACTAACATTATGTCTTAACTGTGCTAGGCTAGGTACCTATCATTCCCGTCCCGTACCGCCTGCCCCTTTTCAGGGGCGGTGAGAGGAAAACAACCTCAGTAAAAAATTCATGGACGGCGTGAGCGACGGGGTGAGCGTTTTTGGGGGCCCCCGACCCCAACGATCGAAGCCCCGGAGCTCTCTGGACGTCAGGGGGGGTCGGATTGCCACGCCGATGCCGCCCCGGGTCTGCCCCAGTGAAGGGGTGCCCAGAGGAGAACAACCTCTTTAAAAAATTATAAGGCGGGAAAGCGATGGGGTGAGAGTTCTTGGGGTCTACTGACTCCCTATGAAAGAAGCCCCATTGCTTCCTGGCCGTTTTTAGGGGGGATCGGAGCGAGGCCGATCCCGCCCGGGATGGTGACAGCGTAGGACTGCCATTGCCAGCAACCCTCGTTGGTAACGGCAGCCTTGCGCCGTCTGCCCCGTGAGGGGGGCGAGCGGTAGCCCCTGCAGAGTGACGGGACTTTTCGGGTCCGTGGGTGGTCGGAGCGGGGTTCCGGCTGCTCGTAAGCGGATCCGGGATGGCGGCGGCACTCCGGGCAAGTGCCGCCGTGAGCTCCGCGCACGTCGTGCGCGGGTTCTGGGCGTGGCTATGGGTGCCATTCCCGTGATTGTGCTCCACAAACAGGCAAAATGCGAGAGGGGCACCGGTGCGTTCCATTGGAGATCCCGGAGCCCCTTGACATGCATGGAGGCTGGCCAACGTGGTGGTTTTAGTCGGTAAGAGTCCGAAATACCCTTCTTTTGCCCCCGCTAAAGGAGGGATCCATGAGGATTTCCCCACGTTAAAAAAAAAAAAAAGGTACCTATCATTATATAAATTTAGATTTAGAACGTGTTGTAGTGTAAAGTAGATAAGTTTTGTAGGTAAAGTTCTTTACCTATAGAATAGCATAGAGGCAAATTTTAATTAGGTACTACGCGAGCGAAGCCCTAGGCTTGGTTGCGAAGAACAGGCGTTAATTCAACTACATAGGCTATGACTTTCAAAATGATGCATGTGATTTGAATGAAAAAATGAAGATTGAAGATTGGCCGTCAACCTTTGTGTCCTGACGAGGCCACCTCGGCCTAGAGTGACATGCCAAGACCCATAGGTAGTTTTTTCGAAGACGGTTGGCAGACATGCATTTCAGCTGTAAGTCCTCTGCTGAACATACGCCTCCCCATAAGTATACAGAGCTACCCATCATGCTTGTTACCAACGGCTCCCAGAAACCTTTATTAGGTCACCTTTCAATCTTGTGTTTTCATCCTGTGCAGAGCTTTCCGGTGCGTGGTCTTCACTTAAGTGCCTTTCTGCCCCAACGGCATTCGGTTTCCTATGTACCCCGCCCACTGTCACTTCAGCTTGCTAATCCTCTGGGCTATGCCGGTGACCATTTAGTATGTCTACGGACCTCCTCATTTCCGATCGATCTCGAAAAAACACACGCCTTACTAGATTCACTTACATAGGTACTAAGCCCAGCTAACGGCACTCCGTTGGCAGATAGCAGTAGATCTCGTTGCGCCAGCATGCCTGTCCGCCAAGCTGGCTGAGGTGGGTACAACCTTCGTATCCTGACGAGACCACCTCCGCCGCATACTGACATGCCGAGTCCCCGACCGTCTTTCTCGACCACCACTGTGAATGTGTTTTCTGGGGACAAAGGATATAAGCTATTATACATGATACAATCGCGAGGTGCATGGGTAAAAGAAGTGAAGGAAAACATAAAGCGGCGATGGGCTTGTAACCTGTCACGTATGGAATACTTACGACTGCAAAATGGCATGTGCCAAATTTGGCCCATGCAAGAACATTCAAGGATCTGATCGCCTGGCGGTCTTGAACGTACGTCTACCATTATTGGGGATCAAAGTTGTGAGCTTATTATTAATATTATTTTAAGGGTTCCTAGATGAAAACATCTTAAAATAACTAGCCTTACAACAAATTTATAAGTTTACCAAAAGCTAAATCATGTTTATAGATTCTATTTCCATCTATATACTTGTCCCGTACCTACCTAATACGTCATAATCACTCTCTATTACGTAGAAGCTACGTCATTGTCGCCTACAGCTCTACAGTGTAGGTTATCGATCAGTCATCCCACTGTTGCCATTCAGGATTGTATCATGTGAGGAATATCATAATCAGGATTGTATCATAATGCCGGCCTTAATAATATTAAAGTCAATAAGGAACAGGCATAAATTCATCAAGACGGCGTATATTTCGAAAATGGTAAATCCTTTCAAGGGAAATGTGTACGCTTCTATAACGAGGTACCAAGCGATTTATGCTATAGTTATAAATAAAATAGCAAAATTTAAAAGTTTGGTTAAACGAAAACTCTATAAAAAACTTGCTACCTATAAAGAAAGAATATAAATGAACAAAATGAAAATTGTATCATTGATGTTATTTTAATATCGCCATTATCGCAAAATTACGGCCGTAAATACTGTCTCAGCTTTTTAGGAATCCAAAGAATTAACGCGCAGACATCTCTTGCAATAAACTTTAGAACCAAATGCTGTTACGACCAAGTTGTAACTGTTTTATAGACCAAAAAGCACAATACAGAGTCTAAACAGTAAACAAATGTAAATATGTTGCGAGATATTGCGAGAGTCCTAACTTTAATTTAAACTACAACAATATGGATATTTGACGCCTATAATAGTGCTGAATATTAATCTTTTTGACGACCATGGCATAGTTCCGACTGAGATGCAAGAGGCGCGAGTTCGATCCTGTGGAATAATGTTCGCATGATAGGTAAATACTGGGTACAATGTTATGGTATTTATAGTTTCTGAAACCAGTAAAGAGGTTAGAAAAGTAGGTTCGATTATTCTATGGTCAGAACTAGGTAGTTATATGGCTATTTAGGTCTACTTTTGAATGGCAATAGGATGTCATAGTAAGCCCTGTTCTGAAAAGAAAATCGAGGCGAAGTCAGTTCTATATCGTTTCCTATCTTCATCAAAACTATTCAAAACTTACGAGTAATTATTACGATTTTCATCTTGCCTTTATTTAACGGACTAATTAGGTTCCGATATGCCTGCATTCCTCAATTTTTATTCTTGATAGTGCTGTTACTGCTTGGTGCAATTGTATTGTGCTGCTTTAGATCCGTGCAATTTCATTACTTGTATGTACTGTTTCGCGAGGAAATTTGTATGTACCTACCTTATTCATTTAGTGTTTACATTGTTCACTATTATTTTTAGTACCTGCATACTCAATTTAATACCAGTAACAACAACATGATCTGATTACCTACCTAGTGAAATTCCTTGATTTATTTCTTGAAATCTCTAAGCATGAATAATCCAAGAAGTTACTGCTTGTTTATAAATGTTCTTTTATTAAATCACTCCGAGCTTACTACTCGTAGCTCATATTCTGAACAAAGGTTTGATAAACCTACGATTTATACAGCGTAAGGTGGAACTTTTTACTTACTCACAGGACGCTGAAGTGCCTAGGACATGTTTGAAGTAGGCTTGCCCAGCACCTACACCATCCTCTCACTTATATATTATCCGTCCTTATAATAATTTTTGAAACTATCGTGGTTATACATAATATTTTTCACTAGGGTACTCTTGACGTGGCCTTTTTCCAAAGCGTCATAAGAGATTTTCGGTGTCAGTTGACAAACGATTCACCGATTTGGTCAATTAATTTACGACGAGGCTTGTCTTTCATGTGGATAAGGTCGACATATTTTCACTAAAAATGGGATATTTACCATGATTTGTGAGTTTATTTAATTTTGTTCCCCAATATTTAGGCTCAGTTTCATGCGCCATGATCACGGAGTAAACTGAAGTCTTTGCGGGTGGAACTTAATGTCATTGGTAGGCGAATCTGTCTGTCATTGCCACTCTTTTATTACGAACGATACTACTAATACTACCAGTCTCATTCTCACTCGCGACTCGATTTCGATCGGGGAACAAATAAACTCAAAATTCATTGTAAATATCCCGTTTTTAGTGAAAATTAGAAGTCCTTATCCACATGAAAGACAAGCCTCGTCCAACGTGTTTTATTGACCAAATCGGTGACACTTTGGAAAAAAGCCACGTCAAGAGTACCCTAAACCGACGAGCATGCCTAAGGAATATGATGTGAGTGAATAAAGCAAAAAAGATACTGTCATGATCGCAGCAGACATAGTTATTTAAAAATATGCAGAAGCTCACGAGCGTAGACTTCATCATCATGTGAACGTCGAGGCAATCCAGCTCCTCGACAACACAGACATAGTGAGACGACTCAAAAGAACTAAGCCTTTTGAGTTAGTATGATGTAAAATAATAGTGAAATGTAGTGAAAGTGATAGTGCCTCCCTATAAAGAACACAAGAACAAAGTGTCTTCCCCTTAACTAGAAACTGTAAGAAAAGTGCTATTGGACACATTCTTAGATATAATTGATGGTTAAACAAACTTACCTTGTGACGTTTGACCATAATTATACATACCTTGCATCCGAAGAGATTTATAATAATAGGTAGATTATATAACACTATGTAGTCCACTCCAATGTACTGGGCACCTGCACAATTTCAGAGAATTAAAAAAAAAAATTGTCTGATGTTGACTCGTTAGTACCGCTTCCTGCCACGGGTGACGCGCTCCCGTTCGGCCAACCTTCATTATTTTAGAGCTACCTAGTTACCTACATTTTGCAATGTCCCTACGCTACGTAGGTTTGGGAATGAAGTAGCTAGATAGCGATTGGGTAAGGGAGGGTTATAAATCTCTTCGGATGCAAGGTATGTATAATTATGGTCAAACGTCACAAGGTAAGTTTGTTTAACCATCAATTAATACATACCTTGCATCCTCCAGATTTATAATAATAGGTAGATTATATAACACTATGTAGGATGTTTAGAGTACATTGCAAAATTATAAAGTTATACTAGGTAAATAAAATGTATGTAAGTGATAAATAAGATAAACTATTTTGATTTATTACTCATTAACAAAATTGTGTATTTCTTAACATGGATACTTAATCAGTTATTATCTTCATATACAGCTTCTGCAAAGGCGCTCTCATTGCTGCTGGAGGTTAATGGTCGATTATAGAATTTGGCAAAAACTAAGCTATCACCAGACCAACCGGCGCACTTTTTGATCAGATCTATTGACAAACCCTGGCGTTGAGCTGCCGAGGTAGATGAGTGTCGAGTACTGTGTGCAGAGAAAATTTCTGTATTCACTCCACTTTCACTCATCATCTCCTTAATCCATCTACTAATAGTCGAAGAGCTCGCATTATGCATAGGTTTTCTGGTAGTCAGAAAAAGATGATCAGTGTTTGATGCCGTTCGAAAAGCCTGTGTAGCCTCCAGATACGATGAGAGCGTCTTTGCGGGACAAACTTCTATTCTATCAGGAAAATATGGAATTATCAAGTGAGGCATAGGGCGATTAGGCGCTGACGTCTTGATTATGTCATTGACTACAATTTCTATTTTAGAATCATCAAGTCTTACATTAGATAATCTTATAAGCGACAGTGTCTGAACTCGTTGTCCTGTTGACAATGCAAGTAGAACTACCGTCTTCTTCGTGATTTGAGGTAATGGTATTTCATCATTGGGGAAATATCTAGATATATAATCAAGAACGATATTAGGGTCCCATGTTGTTTGATATTTTGGGAAGCTTGGTCTGGATCTAAAAACTCCTCTCAAAAAACGAGTAACGGTGTCATTCTCACTAAATTTTTTACCAAAAATTAATGCCAGAGCTGAACGGCATGTGTTTAAGCTAGAATAACTAGCTCCACTATTATATATGTTTGTCAAAAAATCTAATAAAAACGGTATATCTAATTTCAACGGATCTTTATCTCTGGTATTGCAGAAATGCCACCACTTATGTAGTGTAACATTGTATTGTTTAAGGGAGTTTTTAGATAATGATGAAGCTATGATATCTATCGTGCCTGGTTGAAGTTTCTGTTGAGCGAAGGTCGACCTGATAACAGACATGATACCAGGGTAAGTGTCCTCCATCGTGGATGAGGTTCTCTGGAAGGAGATAGTAATAAATTTTCTTTAGGATATAGAAATATCGGATCGTGACAAGATAGGGACTGAAATAAAGGATACCAAGGTTGACTTATCCAGTATGGTACCACCATTATACCAGTTGCACGGTCATTAATTATTTTGCGAAGACTCTTTAGAATCAACGAAAAAGGTGGAAAAGCGTAAAAGAAATATGAGCCCCAATCTAGAGTAAATGCGTCCACATTAAACGCGGATGGATCTCTTTTCCACGATATATATTTATTGCATTTAGTATTTAATCGGGATGCAAAAAGATCAACCTCTGGTTCTCCGAATTCAGTTTTAATACTGGAAAAAGCCGTGGAAGATAGATTCCATTCTGTATCAATGTTCGTACGTCTTGACTCTTCGTCCGCTTCTACATTTTCCTTGGATTTAATATAAGAGGCAAATATATATAGCTGTCGTTCCTCACACCATTTCCAAATTTCACGTGAAATATCATTTAAGTGAGTGAACTGGATGCCTCCCATTCTATTGATGTAGGAAATGGCTACTGTATTATCGATACGTAATAAGATTTCAGAGTCGTACTCATTACTAGCAAAACATTTAAGGCCTATAAAGGCTGCCTTTAATTCCAATAGGTTAATGTGACATTGGGATTCAATTGCATCCCAAAACCCGTTTGATCGTTCTCCGTTACACATCACACCCCAACCAGACAAGGAAGCATCCGAGAAAATTTCTAAGGAGTACCGACCACTACGGATTGGATTTTTAGAAGTCATTATGTGTTGTCCCCACCAATTAAAATCAAACTGTAAGTTAGTTCCTAATATCATCTTCCTATCATAGTTGTCATTTGATTGTCTCAAGGCCAAGAACTTTTCTCTCTCAAATAGTTTAGTGTACATCCAGCCATAAAATATTGCAGGACAAGCCGACGTAAGTACCCCTAAAAATTTGGCAAAGTCTCGTATCTTAATATATTTTCTCTTCGACATATCTCGTACAAGGTCTGATATCTTGTTACGTTTTTCGATGGGGAGACCTAGAGACATATCAACAGAATTGAGTTCAAAGCCTAAAAATTTGCGACACTGACTTGGAATAAGATTGCTCTTTTCGTAATTTATAACAAACCCCAAAAATGACAGTAAATTTATTGTTTCTGAGACACAATTGTAACAATCATCATACGAGTTCCCCAAGCATAAAAAATCATCCAAGTAATTAACTATAAGGAAGCCTTTTCTTCTGAGGACAGACACCACCGGTTTAAGCAACTTAGTGAAAACATACGGTGATGAAGAAAGTCCAAAAGGGAGACATTGAAATTCATACGTTTGATTTTCGAATTTAAATCTCAGATATCTTTTAGATTCTGTATGCATGTTTATAAGAAAATAAGCATCTTTTAAATCTATACTAGCCATGTAACACAGAGGAGATAAAAGCTTGGTGGCTGTCCTGAAATCCTCCATCTTAAAGTGATGAGTCTCAACAATCTTATTCAAAGGCTTAAGATTAAGAATAAATCTGTACTTATTATCCTTCTTAGGAATAAGAAATATCTTTGATATGAATTGCCCTGGAGTATCATGACAAGGTATTACTGCTCCAATCCGGCATAGTTTTTCTATTTCTAGACGAATATTGAGCCTTTCCGAATCAGAGAAACGCATATTAATGGGTTCTACTGCTTGAAACACTGGTGTAAGAAGCGGAATTTTATAACCTTCTATCACATGTAAAATATATGGATCATTAGTAATTGTTCGCCAACAATGTAAAAAATAACATAATCTACAAGAGTGACTAAGTACCTCTATCGTGGTTTGGTTTGTGGTTGAGGTTTCGAGCGTTCCTTCGCTCGGTCCTGGTACTGTTGTGGCGCTTGAGCCGGTCTCCTCCAAGTCGTGGCGCGATACACTGGCTGGTTCCGGGTCCCACCCTGTCTGTTGCCGCGTTGAGCTGAACGGGGTGGGCCTCTCCAGTTTCCCTGACGATTTGCAGGTCTTTTCGACGTCGAAGGTTCCGCTGAGGTAGTTTTCTTTATTTGGAGGCCCGATCTCTCTGCCGACTTGGAAGCCTTTATCTTATCCGTGAGATTTTCTCCGAAGAGAAGCGAGTCTCTTTTAACATCTTGAACAATATCTTGGAACTTTTTATCCAGTGTATAGGTTATCAATTTTCTTCGATTTATCGTATTCTCGAAGTGCAAATCCAGAAGAATTTGATTCGTTTCAGATAATCGTTTAATAATATCCATTTTCTCCATTTCACCTTCAATAAGAGATGATGTCAAAGATGTCAAGGCCGAGATCCCCAACCCGAGATAATTTTGGGCCCCCTCCAGGCGCTTATCACGATTTCTAGTTGATTCAACCAAAACAGCCGCTATTTCGGGATTTAACTTGGGTGCTTTAACCAATTGAAAGTTTTCAGGCACACAAATCTTTTCACCAAGTGTCTTCTTTTGTTCCTTATTTAACCCTTCACATAGAATACGCCCCCAACGTTTAGAGATCTCTTCTTGGATTTTAGGACCAAAAACTTCTGGTTTTTCCTTTGATTCACCTAATACCTCAAGGATATCCACGGGTAAGCTGATAGGTGCAGGAATAGTATTATTCTCACCCGGGTGACCGGAAGGTATAGGATCAACGTTTGATATAGTAGTCTCCAGCGCCACTGGCGGTGGAGCGTCATTGTGAACGTCAACCGCATGCACGGTTGAACGAATATCGTGTTGCGGGTACGAAACGTCCGAATCCATAATTTCCTCGACGGAACTGGTTCTCTCCGTGTGGGAGAACGTGGGACTCCTATCCCTAAGCTCGTCGGTACTGCCTGCAGGCAATAGAAAGCAAAGGTCATGATCGCGTCATGACACGAAATGCTAGAAGTATGCGTTGCGTAATAATGACCGTAATCGTGTCACGGTACTCGAAACAAAAAACATGACTACAATCGCATTGTAGTACTCAGTGCGCGACTATGATCGCATCATAGTACCTAGGCACTTATGTGAGTTTAGTTAATTATATTCTCAATATTATAAACAAGAAAAGATGATCTTCCTAAATTATATTGCATAACAATCATAATTTTTGAGGGTAGTTAAAGAATACTCTTGTATGGTACGATCTAATTTTGTTATTTTGTTCAAAAGACTCGAGTATGTTTGAGTAAATATTATGAGGTATTATATTATCTGGGGTAAAAAAAAACAGTAGCAATAAAACACTAACCACTGTCGCAGCTATCCGAACTTTCATAACGTCGTAAACACTTTTCAAGTTTGCGCAACTTCTTTCTGATACGACTTTTAGACATATTTCGTTTTCTCTTCCCCATAACTAGCACTAAAACGTGAGGTCTACGTAGATTTTACACTTAAACAGGTATTCTAACACTTATTTTAAAAATATTTTAGTAAGTCGATGCTACGATGCCCGCACAAAAAAGCGAATGAAGGTTGGCCGAACGGGAGCGCGTCACCCGTGGCAGGAAGCGGTACTAACGAGTCAACATCAGACAATTTTTTTTTTTAATTCTCTGAAATTGTGCAGGTGCCCAGTACATTGGAGTGGACTACATAGTGTTATATAATCTACCTATTATTATAAATCTGGAGGATGCAAGGTATGTATTAATTTACCTTATAAAACTATGTTAAAGTGAAATTGCTCATTGGCCTACTTGGCTAGAATGCAATACTACTTAGGGTACAATATTTTGTAAACTAGGAAAAAAAAAAAAAAATGATCGCAGCAAATGAAAAGCCGTGGTCTTTGGTTACCCCTCTTGGAAACAGGCGTGATGTATGTATGTATGTGAAAACGCTCTTCCGTTATTATGACGTAGTCTTAACCTATAATAACACGTATAAACCATGTTTTGCTTACGGACAGCTTACAATAGAAGCCCTCTCGGGCGAACCCTTAGAGACCAGGTGTTTTCATTTTGTATAAAGCAAACGACAGGTAAGTTACGGCCTGTTTGGCCATCAGTAACATTGTTTATTCAGCCTTTTCGTCCCAACCCAGATCATAAGTAGTTACCTAATGTACCACAGGGCTTAAAATCCTCCTGAGATTGAATTATACTTGGTCATAATTAATATCGGCTCGATATTGAAAATGAAAGGTTGGATTGCCGGATCACGGTCAATTTAAGTCCCTTTTGGCTGGAACGGACGTTGGGGATCGACATGAATTATACATTATGGGCGATTGTCCATAGCTAGGTGCCTACTTTATAGCAAGAAATGATTTCTTTTAGTAAAGTCCTGCCGATATAACTATAGGCCGATCAAAGCAATAATTGTGATGTGCTTATAATTTTCATTAAAGGCAAAATCTATTTATCTTTCACTAATCCTTAAATGTTATCAGTAACAAGTCAGTCATACATGAGATAAATAATCCCGTCACCATCAGAAGGTAGGGCGCCCAAAATACTGGCGCCATTGCCACGTTGTATGCTAATTCTTATTCGCTGGCCAAAGTGAAGGCCAGCATTCTGGTCACGCGGCGAATCTCAATGTCTCCCCGCCAGGCCCTTGTAAATTTTGTGAGCCCCCTATCCCCATGGGCCTTATGTCTCAACTCCAAACAGTACGAATATAATATAGCGTCAATCGAGTAGAACATATTTGAGCCGTTTGTGGTAAAATTTCCTATGTAGTAAACGTTATAGTACTACCTAGGTAAGCAATTGTCTATGCTTATACTTAAAAGACGGTTAGGTTTAAAATCTTACTAGGTACTATTATAAATGCGAAAGTTTGGGTGGATGCATGTTTGTTACTCAATATCGCCGGAATGGCTAAGCGGAACTGGATGAAATCTGGCACAAAGATTTTAGTCTAGAAAAGCACAAGGGCATGCACTTTTTATCCTTGAAGGTAACACGCGATCAAAGCTGCGAACGGAAGCTTTTTACAAAAATTCATAAGTTACTCTTTATTTTATTTATTTATTTATTTATTTATACTTTCACACTTAAACTTAGTGTAAGGAGGACTTAATGCTAAATCATTTTCTACCAGTCATCCTGGGCGTGCAAAAAAGATGGTGAGGCGTGACAATTAAACTAAACTTAGAAATAACTTACCTACTTAAATAGTTTACATAGTTATACAGATATATATACCTACGTACGCACAAGTACCCACGTAGGTATCTAAAAGTGGGAGAAAAAAAAAGAAAACAATAATACCTACAAAAGTGATAACATTTGAAAATAAAATAAAAAAACAAACACTTATACCCACAACTTGGTACCTACATCATGTTAGTTCAGAAGTAAGTACAGTGTATCTTTGGTACATACCTACCCAGTTCCTAGTGATTTTTGATGTAGTGCTCTCTTACCAACCTTTTGAAAGCTTCCCTTGTGTCAGTCGCTTTAATATCTAGAGGCAAATCGTTCCATAGACGAACCGCCGTGACAGAGAAAGAATTAGCCATAAATGCGGAGCTGTGCAGTGGAGTTGAAAGAAGTAGATTGTCAGCTGACCGAAGTTGTCTGTCATGTGTGTCATCTAGGAATTTAAAACGGTCTTTCAAATAGAAAGGAGTGTGCGGATCTCTAAGTACCGAGAGGAGAAGACAAAGCGTTCGTAAAGGAGTCGTTTCATTCTGGGCCTGGTCCATGTACACTACATAGGAAAATTAGGAAAAAATAGGAGATTACAAGAAAAATACAGTTTCATTAATTTGAAGACAAATGCGATGGTACAAGACAAGTTCTTCTGGTAAGTTTTTTACTATGTGAACACTAATTGAAGGCCGCCATGTTGGTTTATAATTGACGTTTGACATGACATTGACATATTTTTCACGTCATGTTGTTTGATTTGATGTTTTTGTGTGTACGTCAGGGCATCGAGTATCTTCCTTCAGTGATGATAGATGTGATGACGCCGCTGGCGCCTGCGCGGCGTCGTCACGATCAAGCTAAATCTTCTGTAGTTCTTATATGACGTACGATCAGACGTAGATATTTCAGAAAATAACTTAAACTAACGCAACTAAGTATTTTACATTACACTTCGTTTTGTGGAGTGTAAGGACGCGTTAGATGAATAGATGTTAAACAACACAGTATTTAGACAAAACAACAAAGCTAAACAAAAACATGTCAACAGATAAATGTAGGTTGTCAAAATTACATAGATAAATGTAAGTTGTCAAAATGACATTTCACGCACGTCCATCCGCCATATTTTTGTAGCGCTGTGTGTTGCTCTCTTTGTCGAAGAAAATCATAATGTACCTTAGAACGAAGTCAATTTAAATAAAATAACCATTTAAATACGTTTACTTTATTGCTTAGCAATATTTTAGAGTAGTGTACACAGTGCAGGCCCAGGCTCCATAGACTGATGAAACGGGTCCTTTCTACGCTCGCGAATAGGAAGCCAGTTAAGTTTGGCACGGAAGTGGCTGACATGGTCGAACTTGCGGAGGTTGTAGATGAAGCGGATACCAGTGTTAAGAAGGCGATCTAGTTTGCTGAGAAGATCTTCATTCAGATCTAAGAAAACAACATCAGCATAGTCGATGATCGGTACGAGAAGAGAATTAACCAGTTTTAATTTCGTAGGTATGGGAAGAAAGTTTTTGAGACGGATGATGGAATGCAAAGTCGCATAGAATTTCGTCGCTTGATCTCTGTTTGTTTGTTACCTTTTCATGACTAAATAGCTGAACCGATTTGGAGCCCTTTTAGGGCTTATAACAAAAGGCTTGATAACAAATATAGGCTACTTTTATTCGGTTACTAAACATGCGAAGCCGCGGGTGAAAGTAAGTAATATATCGTTGTTCATAAAGTGTAATTGAATATAAAAATAGAGTGTAATTAATATTCTCTTTGAAATTCTCGTACAGATAAAACTGGAACTAAATTAGATCGGTTTAAAATGGCTTTATGCGAAAGGTCAGATTCCAGTATACTATTTACTACATAGTTACTTAACTGAAACTGAATGCATTGATGGAATTAAATTTAATTGTTTTTTTGCTATTCTATTTTTCTATTTAATTTTTACCTTGTGTTTCCGATTGTTAACCCAATGGACCGACTTGTGAAGGTTACGGGAATTCGGTGGATGGAACAGCTCAAGACCGTTCGTCGTGGCACTCTTTGGGGGAGGCCTATGTTCAGCAGTGGACTTCATCAGGCTGATGATGATGATGACATAAGTATACATATCCCTAGTATAGGTATACCC
Source organism: Anticlea derivata (assembly GCA_947579855.1). Classification (NCBI taxonomy): domain Eukaryota; kingdom Metazoa; phylum Arthropoda; class Insecta; order Lepidoptera; family Geometridae; genus Anticlea; species Anticlea derivata. The sequence continues at coordinate 4,050,036 of OX388266.1, forward strand.
CATATGTAAAATAGTATATTGTGCTCAAACGATAATCTTTTTTGCCTACTTCCTTTTCAATGGGGATGTGTTATAAATCTGTACTTGAGTCTCGATTCAATTCAGGTTAAATACCGTTTGACGCATAGTCTTGCCTAAAAAAAGTACGCACGGATTAATCAATCAATATCGTTACAAAATATTTCATGGCCCAAACGCGCATTGTTTTAGTTTGTGAAAGGACAACAGCTGAGTGTCCCAGTTTGTCCATGCTTCGGATATTGGCAAAGTTGGCTAGTCACGATTCTGGTATAGATGTACTGGATTTGATGAGATTTCAGACTGTATTTATATCTAGAGGATTCAACGCAGCTAGAGCCGCCTTAGAGCTGCGTTGAATCCGCTATCTTATACGTCATTATTTCAGCCGTAGGACGTCCTCAGCTGAACATAGACCTTCCCCATAAATCTACAGAGAGACCATCAAGGCTGTTCAAAGCTGCGCTTTTCGGTGCATGGTCTCCACTCTAGAACCTTTCTGCCCAATGATCGTCGGTTCTCCAAGCCATGTACCCTGCCCATTGTCACTTCAACTTTCCATCTTATTCGTATTTAAGGCCAATCTTTATACCATTGACTATGGATATGCTCAATCCATCAGGCTACCATGCTAGAATCTTTGAGTGGAGAATAAAGATCGATAGTTTTAGCACCATTTCCATATTGGGTATTCCATAAGCAGTGGTAGGGATCTCCTCCAAGTTTAATCAAAGAGCCCTTAAATTTCTCCACTGTTGATTTTAAATGATGTTACCGATGGGTAGCGCGTCCTTTCTCGCTGCCATAGAGCGGCATTCGTCGCCTTTTCCGCTGTGGAAAGTCCGCTGGATGTACATAAACACTAATGGCGCTGTCATGTCACATATTTCACATGCATTCCACAGTGATATTTCATGTCTGGAATATTTGACCGCAAATTGAACAAATGCGTCGAAAGCAATTTCAATTGAACAAAGTTAGGTTCGATTTTATCCAAATCAAACAATCGCTAGCACGTAAAGTAAACAAGCAGCAAACTCGTATAAACTTCGATAGAAAGAAGAGAAAAAAAGGCTGCACTGATTATCTTTTCAAGGCTAGAATAGATTATTTAAGTGTAGAATTATTTGTGTGTAGCCGCGTTGCGCGTCTTGCTGAATTATTCACAAATGTGTTGCTTGACCTTTGATAACTAAATCTTCGCTGGCGCTCAAAGGCTTGCTTATACCCCGAACTCAGAAGTGAAGATGCAAGAAATTGCTTGAACTTTTCCCTCGAAATTCTAACATTGTAAGCTTGAAAAGGAAAGTCTCGTAAGAGCAGGGTAAAAGGAAAATTATTGTTACGCGGGGCTTGTAAATACAGATACTTGGAGGGATAAATGTGTTTAGCGAGATGTAAAAAAGTTTTACTATACGAGGTAAAAGAGACGAAATTATATTTACGCCATGTCAAGCAAGAAATAAAGTGCTCAGAAATCATCATCATCTTTTCAGCCGCAGGACTTACACTTCTAAAAATAGGCCTCCTAGATTTCCAGGGCGACAATCTTAAGCGGCCTAAACCCAACGCCTCTAGCACCAATTATCTTCCATCTAGTGTCGTCCATATAATGGGCCGCCCTACGCTACGCTCTCTAGGCTTGATCTTCACTATAGAATCTTTCTGCCCTAACGGCCGTTGGTTCTTTTAGCTATGTTCCCTGCCCACTGCCACTTCAACATGCTAATCCTGTGGGCTGTCGGTGACTTCAGTATTTCTACTACGGATCTCCTAATTTCCGACTCGTAGACAAACACCAGGCGTAGCAGTCTCTTTGAGCGACTTTGAAGGCCTACAGAGAGAGACCATGTCTCTGTTCCGTATGTCATCACGAGTATCACACATTGGTCAAAGACTTTGGTCTTGATTCACTGAGGTTTTGAACGAGAAGCGTCGCGCAGTTTCCCGAACGCTGATTATTCTGATTCTCGAAGTTGAACTTATTTGTCTCAGTCAATAACTTCTGGAGTTCCCAGGATACTATATAGGTGGGGTTCCCAACTGATCATCATCATCATCAACAACCTGTAGAAGTCCACTGCTGGACATAGGCCTCCCCAAAGAGTTCCACGACGAACGGTCTTGAGCCCTTTCCATCCACCGACTTCCCGCAACCTTTACAATGTCATCGGTCCATCGGGTGGGGGGCCTTCCAACACTGCGTCGCCCGGTTCGTGGTCGCCATTCGAGAACCTTTACTCCCCAACGGTTATCGGTTCTGCGAGCTATATGGCCTGCCCACTGCCACTTCAACTTGCTAATTCTGAGAGCTATGTCGGTGACCTTCGTTCTTCTACGGATTTCCTCAATTTGGATCTTATCACGTAGTAAAACTCCGAGCATAGCTCTCTCCATAGCACGTTGCGCGACTTTGAGCTTGTATATGAGGCCTATAGTTAACGACCAAGTCTCAGTGCCATAAGTCATCACTGGCAACACGCACTGATTGTAGACTTTCGTCTTGAGGCTCTGCGGTATCTGCGACGAGAAGATATGACGAAGTTTCCCAAACGCTGCTCATCCGAGTTGGATTCGTCGGTTGACCTCTTTGTCGAAGTTGGACCTACCTACCGTAGACCACATCCACACGCTTCGGCAGATTATACAGAAGACCGAAGAGTATAATCGGCCATTATGTCTAGCGTTTGTGGACTACGAGAAAGCCTTCGATTCAGTCGAGACCTGGGCAGTGTTACGGTCACTACAGCGGTGCTAGATCGACTACCGGTATATCGAAGTGTTGAAGTGTTTGTACAGCAAGGCCAGCATGTCTATCCGACTCCAGGACCAGAGCACAAATCCTATCCAATTGCAAAAAGGGGTGAGACAGGGAGACGTTATTTCTCCGAAACTGTTCACCTCTACATTGGAGGATGTTTTTAAGTATCTGCACTGGGAAGGACATGGCATCAACATCAATGGCGAATACATCACTCACCTTCGATTCGCCGATGATATAGTCATAATGGCAGAATCGCTGGAGGACCTTGGCGCAATGGTCAGATACCTCAGTAACGTTTCTTAAAGGGTTACAAGGATTTTGACAGAAATACCTTGTAAATTAGGTATAAGAATATCGGAAAACCAGATTGGTGAAGTAGGGGAATTCTAGTAGGTACAACTAGAAAGAAACTTGGGTCATACAGTTTAGAGCGTGCGTTTATAGAGAACACGCGATAGTCAAATGAGCAAACGCGATGCGGTCATTTTCATTACCATAACTTGTAGTAGGGTAACTTGAATTGTAGTACTTACCATTGTAGAGTTACACGCGATGCCTTTCAGTGAATCCAATTATCAATTTTACTATGTTTTGTTTTATGTAGGAAAGTGTACCCTGCAATATTTAAAATTAACTAAGGAACTATAACTACTAAAATTGCGAGAGGATGGAGATGGCTCAAGCCCGTTCATCATGGAACTCTTATGGGGGAGGCCTATTCCCAGCAGTAGACTTCTACAGGCTGATGATGATGATGAAGGAACTACTATGAAAAAATCAAATTCAACGAAATTGCCGAAATTTAGCCGGTAATAGGTAATTCCGAAAGCACATTGAGCGTGTTTTTGAGTGAGACCGCGTCTCGGAAAACGTACTGTAGGCTGCACAAGAATGACTTCTCAAGCTTAGGAGGCGCTATAGGCTGATAATGATGAAGTGCCCACTTCTCTAAAATTCCCATCAGTACATAAACCTATGTGCATATTATTGCAACTTCACGTGTCCAGTCTGGCGAACTAACTGAAACCAGATTTCATGTCTGGAGAATCTAATTTCCGGGCATTCTGGTTAGTTTCAAGTTGTTTCCCTTATCGACATTTAATAACCAGGTGGTGCCTAGAACGAAGTTCTGCTGTATCGCATGACCACCAAACACTACGTTGTAACGTTATTAAACAATAGGTTGCTTCTATCGAAAATCGTCGTTTCATCATTTTAAAGTCTTCAACCTATGGGCATCTTTAAAATACGGTAAAATACCTCTTGAATTACTTCATTGGATATTTTGTAACCGTCCGTAGCAAATAAGAATCATATTTTGAATAAGTATAGGAACCGGGCATTATAAGAATTCCGAGATGCTGCGGGAAAATTCGACGTATAGCCTGTTCAGGCAAAGTCATAAATATCTAAAGAAAAAGTTTACTATCATTACGTATTGCCAATGATGACATATGACATTGAGACTTGGTTGCTAACTATTGGCCTCATACACAAGCTCAAAGTCACGCAACAGGCTATGGCTCTCCATAACATATCCTCTATATCTCAATAGGCACTCTTTGTGGGAGGTCTATGTTTATTAGTGGACTTCTTGAGGTGATGATGATGATGGTGAAGCAGCCACTTAACTACCGTATGGAAATATATGACGGTAATGGAAATCGCAAATATGGGAATCACTACATGTATGCGTAGGAGATGCAGCAGGTAGAGGACAGTAAAGGACAATGCAGTAGGAAAAAGTAGTACCTACCTATCAAAATTGCAACTAGCGCAGTTTGGGCTAGATTGGTGCATGTGCGTGCATCCGAATCACATTAGGTAAACATAGGTTTTTCAGTGCAAAAAACTTTTCAGTGGCTGCCTATGCACCACATGCTGTGTTGCTCGTTGCGGCAGAAAGCAACCGTAAATAATCGTGTAGGAAGCGGATAATAAATTGATATGAGCTACGGTCTGGCTTTTGTGCTTTTAAAATAATCGTATTAGGGAGCGTCCACATTAGCAAATGCACCAGTTGCTGCAACAGCTCGTGAACTTAACGCGCGCGAACCTCTTGACGAACTGATTACAGAGGGTCAGGTATTTTTGCTTCTGTTATTCTAAGGAAGCTGTTTATTAAGTGGATTAGCACAAATTTTGAGGCCCGCTCACCGCGGCCGTCCAAAAATTACGCGATCGTGCTACGTTCTACCGTAGACGGACTCCACACTCGTGACTCGCCACGATCAGTGAACCAATGACCTAACTCAATGATTTTGATTCATCTGATCAGCTGTTTATTTTATAACTTTACTAAATGGTAAATTTATAAAATAAATCTTCAAATAATGGCAGCACCCTAACTGTCAAAATCTAAATATGATTATTTGTTAGACTATGTCACGCCGCGTCGCCGTTAGACTCGACCAAAGCGGTGCGGGAGCGTCAGTAAAAACAACGTAAAACTCTTCGTCGCAACAACGTGGTCGCTTCGCAGGTAGCAGGTTTTAATAAATAAACGGATCGGTTTTAATAACGGGAAAAATAAAGGGTTTACCAGGTACCTTTACTGAATAGAAAATATTAACAAGGTAACACGGAAATATTCTTGGCTATTAAATATAAACATTACGGTACCTTCAAAATCTAATAAGTTTACTAAGTTGCGCAATATTTACCTTCAACGTTACAGTTTTAATAAACTGATTTTAATAAACATTAATTTTCTTCATTTTACGATAGGTATGCAAATATTACTTTTTCGACCGAGAAAATGAGACTCCAAATTACTGGCAAAGGCACTTACCTTTGTTCGTTTACTTGTGTTGTAATAAAAAGTACTTGAGTACCTGTTTCTCTAACTCAAAATAAATTAATAAAGCGCCTATTGAAAAAATAAACTGAAAAAAGGTTTATTTTGTTGTTTCTTTCATAAATTCTGCCGTAATCACACTTCACACTAATGCACAAGAAACTCCGTCAAAAATAGTTTTTTTGGACTAAGGAATTCATAAAAATAAAGGCCTACCTTGATAATTACCGCACAGCCCAACCGCTGAAGCAAGAAAGCTGAAATTGTGACCGTAGCATCTTTAAATCACAAAATAATACAGCAAGAAGGTAGTACAGTACATTTATTGAAAATGAAATCCTAAACGACCTGAATTTAATGAAAAAAAAATCTTTTAAAAAAATACTGCCTCATTGTTTTTCAAAACTACCTTCACAAGAGCACAAAGAATCTTAACACTTGGAAATATTTATCTAGCTTTTCTTTTTTTTTTTTTTTATACTACTGAGGTGGCAAACAAGCATACGGCCCACCTGTTGGTAAGTGGTTACCGTAGCCTATGAGCGCTTGCAATACCAGAGGCATCACGCACGCGTTGCCGACCCCGAACCCCATCCCCCCCTAAAGAGCTCTGGCAACCTTACTCATCGCAGGAACACAACAGTATTTGAAACAAATAATGTTATTTGGCTGCGATCTTCTGTAAGGCGGAGGTACCTCCCCAGGCGGGCTGCTCCAATTCAGAACGAGAAAATCTGCTGTGCCCTACCTCCTCCTAGCTCATTTTAGCTAGCTCTATGCAAACGAAGTCGCAGTCGTCTGCTAGTCTTTTAAAATAATACTTCAACCATCCTTCAGGGATACAAAGAGGTATAGTTATCAACTTTGCTTTGCTAAAATCGAAAATGGAGAAGTCCGGATTCTGATGAGGGTTCCACGCCTTCATTACGAAATTCAGAATTAACTTTATTTTGCGAAAGTTTAATTTTAACAGCTATTCATACGTCAACAACCTCGAACTGATTTCGAAATTAATTAATACAATTTTGATGCTGGAAAATTGGGTGATTCCAGTAATATTTTCATTGGAAATGTTTTGGCGAAAATTGAATTCTATAATAGTAAAAACGAAGTGTGCATATTTATGCTTATAACTCAATCACGCTGTAATTGCTTGGCTTGGAAGCAAAAACCACGGAACTAGCGGTAATACTGGCCTCATAGCTCAGTTGGTAGTAACTCTGCCTTCTGCGCTAGAGGTCGCGGGTTCGATTCCCGCACTGGACAAACATTTGTGACTAACACAGATGTTTGTTCTGTGTCTGGGTGTTAAATATATATCTATTATGTATATCAGTCTCTGGTACCCATAGGCTATGCCTAGTTTGGGATCAGTTGACCGTGTGTGATTATGTCCGGAATATTTATTTATTTAATACAGCACTTCTCGTCTTTACCCTGGTTTCCATACAATAGGAATTCTGACCCTAGTGAACGAAAAACCCTATGTGGGTTTTTCGTCCAAGCATCTAGGCTACTGTTTGTCGGGGTAGCACGCGAGCGAAACCGCAGGGGAGCTACTTAATAATAAAAAGTTCAAGCACCTCACACAATAGACGTATTAAGGCCTTAACATCTATTCTAGATGATTTATACGTCAGATGAAACTTATTTCTCACTTATGGGGCACTGTAGTGCCTGGGACGTACTTAGAAAGAAAGAAAGAAAGATTTTTATTTCCCTTACTTAGAACTACTACACATAAAATAAAATAAAAGATATTAAATGCTAAATGATAAAAATATTGTGCGCAGCAGAGCTCTTGGAAAACATGGTCTTCGCTCAGCATTGTTTTAGAAGGAGTAGGCTTGCCCAGCAGTACCTATATCATCCTCTCAGCCTAGTCGGCCATATCCACAGGAAAGACATGGTAGACACGTGTATATGTGACTAAGCCGCGGGTTTCCTCAATATGTTTTCCATCACCGTTTGAAGCACGTGTAGGTACCTCCCTCAAGCAGCTTGGGGAGTAGGCAGGTAGTCAAATGTTATTAAAGTCATAACTTCTGAAGGCAACGTAAACTTTTTCTTGCTAGATTTTGATTCATTTTAGCAAGGATAAATCGCAGTTTCTTATTCTTTTCTTGAAAATTCCCTTTGAAAGTTTTCATTCAATAATTTAATAATACAATTATTTATGTTATGACCTGTTTTATATTCAACCGCCGTGCTGCCGTTGTGGCCCAATTGACGACCCGTGGATATAAGAGGCGACTATGGTAAAAAAGATATGTTCCCGGGGCGCCGCGTCCCACCGCGCCGCGCCTCAAATCTATTGTTATGGTATTATGCAAATTTATGCTAATCATTCCCACCACGTCGAGTCTACCAAACTACAGTCGAGGATAAAAATGAAAACCCTCCATTAATATAAAATTCTTTTAATTTTTTAATATGTAGATCACAGATGATTGTTAATACTTACATATTAATACAACAATTTGAGTACAACATAAACTTAATCATTGGACTAGGAATTTTTTAATCGTTTTAGTAATTTAGACAGATTATTGTGAAACCGTAATTCATTTATCTTTGCGACTGTACTTTTAGAGTTAATCTTGACCTTGAATCAATAAAATCGAGGCCGGGCACGAGGCGCGGCGCGGTGGGACGCGGCACCGCGGGAATATATCGTAAAAAAGCCAGGGGATGGGCAGCAGCGTTGTTCCCATCAACAATAGCTTTATCTGCGCTCGCTAACCTGCATGCCCAGTGTGGCGAGTATGGGCATATCCCCTGAAATTATTGTTTGAGTGCAAGTAGTCCAAGGCAAGGTAGGTCGCAGTGGAAATCTATGGGGGAGGCCTATGTTCAGCAGTGGACGTCCTACGGCTGACATGGTAGTTATATCCAACAGATACCTAGTTAAGTTCGCCACAGTTTGGTGCAAAACAAATTCGATCGCTGAGTGTTCTCGTTGCCGCAAGCAAGACAACTAGATGTTTATTTAAGAAACTATGAGTTTCTTCCTGTTAAAATAAAACGAATGAAAAGAGTAGGTACTAACAATTGAAAAGAAAGACTTCATTGAACCGATCTTTGAGAACAATCGGGAACAAAAGTTTTCACCTGTGCCGGACCGATAGCAATGAATAGCCTTTGAACCCATATTAAATCTTAGCTTAAATAAGCACGTCTTGTCACTGGCTCTTTCTGGGTCACCTGAACTCACATTTCTTCTTTTTTTATATGGCTCTGCGGCTACCTTTAATTTGTCAAAGTAAATAACAGTTTGAAGGTGAACGACATACGATATTATGAAGGTAGATGTAGTAAGTCGATGAAAAAGGCTCAAGACCGTTCGTCATGGCATACTTTGGGTTAAGCCTAAGACCAGCAGTGGACTTCTTCAGGCTGATGTTGATGATGAATTGTATCAAATCACTGTTAAACAAAATTGGTAATGCTAAACAGTCTTTTAGCCATTCATATATTGGTGAGCTTTACCTCAGAGAATAAGGGAAAACAGCCGAGTCTACCAAGGGAGCTTTAGACCTTGCATACAAATTGAACGTGTAAACGTGATAACACCCTATTTACACTGTACATGCGAGGTGGGATACCACAGATTAGAGAAGCAAGAAGTAATATGTACTTTTGAACACGCTGTGTTACCATACATACTAACCATACATTCAGGTCAACCTATATACCCTATGCCTAGTTTGGGATCAGTTGACCGTGTGTGATATGTCCGGAATATTTATTTATTATTATTATTATATGTTAACCTGAATGTAAGGTTTAGCTAGAAAAACTATTGCCACGACAAAGAAACCTTAATTTTAAATAGTGTTTTAAAACTAGGTGAATTTTAAAATTAACTCAACTAGCGAAACCCTATATACGTAAAAATTTAAGTTCCCGCTGTACCCCCTTAGGAGGTTAAGGAATTCCTTTCTTAATGCGGGGTGCACACTACAACAAACTACCCTCCAAATTTCATACTATAGGAATTATGGTTTAGGCTGTACGTTGATAAATCGTTAGAGTTTACTATTGATAAGTATTATTGTTCTGTATAAACTTTTCTGTTATTCTGTAGTCTTATGTAGTATATTGATAAATTTACTAGAAATACTTAATCCCACCACTGAACTACAACGAACTATTCCTAGAACGCGTTCCATTCCAGTACTCATATCGTTCAGAAACTGAAAAAATGAGTATTCATACATAGCCCGGCACGGAATACTCATGATAACAGGTTCGTTCCGCATTTTTGTTCATTTTGTTGATTGGTCTGTCAGAATGAATGATAAACAATATTATTCAGTATTCGTTATAGGAACGACCGACTGAGCACAATGATCGAAAGATCCGCGTTAAGGAACGAGATAGAGACATCGTATTTTCGTCCGATTATTTCGTTCAGACTTGCAGTACTAACTTACTAGATGTCCGAACTAGTACAGTAGTACCATGAGTAGTACGATTGAGAAACTTCAGAGCGATCCTCATACTGGCCGATCGTGAAAAAGCCCAGTTCTGTGTAAAATTGCATATCCGTAGCATCCGCAGTCCCAACACTGTACTCTACATTTCGCATTACAAGGATGTTACAATAAAACGGTGATGTGGATTCCTGATACTGCAAATTGTTTTCGCAAGCGGATCCTATCCCGAACAACTCTCGCCATTTTTAGGGTAAAATTGCTGTTTGCGTTTTAATAATAAAAGCCTTAAATATATTGCGAGAAGCGTTTTGCCGCTAATATTAGTCAATTTGCTCTTTTATTTTGTTGTTTTTGTACGACTGATAGATAAGCGAGATGTATCGCGCGTATCTTTGTAAATATCTATGTACAGTCAACCAGTTTGATATGTAGGCCACAGTAGAACCGTTTCACACTAAATCTATGACACAACGCGTCATCGCTGGATCTACCACTAGATCTGACAGATAAATTATTACGATATGACGGTTAATATCAGAGGAATATCAGCTTTCTGATCACAACAAAACGTTAATCTAGAGAGTTTAGACCTTTACCTCTAAATAGGTACAAGTTATTTGCAGCCATAACTTGTGCTAACAATGTGAAACTGTTGACAATCCTAAATTTATAATTTTTATTTTTTTATTAATTAGGTAGGTACTTATTTATAAAAAATATTCCCAATGCAACTTCAACTGACTTGCTTGCTTGTCGTGTCACCGGCTCTTTCTTAGTCATAAGAGCCATTAGATCAGTGACTAGGTTGAGGTATCCTAATATGGTGACACCGAAAATGCCCAATGACATTGGCGAAAGAACTTGCGTTGTTGAAAGGATAAAAATGCACCATAGAGGCTCCTTTAGTCCATTCGCCACACTGTCTTTCGTGAAAATCCATTAAACAAGAAGCTCGGAGTCTGCACTTTAATTAGCGTTTCAATATTTGCTGCAATTTCAGTAATGGATCGTAAATATTGAATGGTTCGAACGGGTGTTGGACAGACACCCGGTGGGACAGAGTTAATTCATTATGGAACCCAAGGTTGAATTTCGAGCAGCGCGACACAAAAGTTGTAGGTTATGGTTTCGATTCTGCTGTTGCATTATCCTAAACTAACTTAGTTAGATAGCGATCAAAAAGTATGTTAATAACAAGGTGACGTAGAGCGACAATTAAGCGCTCTCTTTAGTTAATTAGGTATAATATAACAACACAATCCACATTATTGGTTAGTGTATTTTTTTTACTCACATTATACTACATCAGACACCATTTGATAACCTCGGTGACGGTTTCGATTCCCGCTGCGGGCCAGATTGCATGATCTGCAAATATTTGTTCCGGGTCTGGGTGTTGTGGTACTCGTAGTTTCTGATACCCACGACACAGGGAATCTTAGTGTGGGGTCAGAACTATATATGTGACTGTTGGGTGTTATTTATTTATTTTCATCGCATTTACTGACTTTGAATCTATTTCCTCTATATTCCCCTCACGATATACCTTTGCTAAGACTTGTCTGCATAATGTATACGTAGACGCCAAAAATTTGCAACCGTAGATAATTTAAAGACTAGCCCGTCTTTCTTCTGCCCGCATGTTTGCTCTGGCTGTACATTATTTTATCAAAGACAAACTACTACATAATATATTGTCACGTCGGTTCGTTGCTCCGTTTCTGTGTTAAAGAAGGACAATCCTAAACCAAAAACAAATACTCTTACGAGGATTAAGATTAGATAAACAAGGCGCCTCCCGTAGAAATTTCAGTCGTGCTGTTTTTGTTTGTGTTACGGTTTTATTTCACGTGAATAAACAAGAAATTCTGAGATATCAATGGTGCATGTGCTATGGAAGACATTAAGTGTTATTGATCGAGCGAGCGAAGATCCTTCAAACAACTTTGACGAATCGGCGGGCGTTGCATGTTTATTTGTTAGAGCATAACTTTCGCGCCGTCAATCCGATATGCATGGAATTTAGTAGGTCAACAGGTTGTACTATCAAAATGGCTGGTAAGAATATGATACGGTGAAGGGGTTGTAAAATATAGAGGTAAAAAAGCGGATTTAGAAGTTTCACCAATAAATACATACAAGAGTTTGTTTATACATTCAAAAACGATCTTATTGTTTATTCATAGCTATGGTTTGGCCGTGGTGACCGGCTGAAGTCTCCATATCTACCTATCCGCGGATGTCGTAAGAGGCGACTAAGGGAAAAAAGCTAGGGGATGGACAGCAGCGTCCCTCATTTTAACAACGATAGCTCTAACAGCGCTCGCCAACCCGCATGCCCAGCGTGGTGAGTATGGGCAAATCCCCCCACATGATAAGGAATTCGCTCTGTCTGTGGGGGAGGCCATGTTCAGCAGTGGACGTCGTACGGCTGAAATGATGATGATGATGAGGTATGGTTTTTGGTGCAAGGGATTTCTGGAAAACTTTGTCCAAAAATGCCCTGTGCTTATGCATTAAGAGCCGGCAGGGGATTTCTGGACAAAAAGTTCAAAAATGCCCAGCGCAGGGCATTCTCGCAGGGGATTTCTGGAATAAGCCTTTTTGAGATACAAGGAAGTTTAAAAACCAATATAACGAGAACTCCCATTTGGTTGTTCCAATGACTACGTAGTTCAGGTAAGATTGGATTTAGAAAGAACATGCTAAAGATGCGATTTTCAAAGTTTATCTTATTTGTGCCTCAACGATCATCGAAACAGCAACTTTTACAGATATCGCGAGATCTCAGTTCGTGACAAACCACTAGTATTTTTAGTTGACAAACTGTGGCTCGAATCGGCTCGATGCCTAGTATAGCTCAGCGCTAATACAACATCGAACATTTCGTTCCGTTTGTTGGTATTGCCAATATTCCCTAGGAAATTGAATTTCTGAAGGTTTTCAGCGCGGAGTTTTTTATTTATTGCCGGGAGTTCGATTTGTTCGGCCAGTGTCGGCTGTTGTATGACGAATTGTTTTTTGTTTGACCTCTTAACATTTTGTAAATAATAAAGGTATTGTATGGGTCGGCTTATGCAGTGGCACATCGTGACCTAGTATCGTAGCTTATTTATTTTATCCAGAGAACGTGTAAAATGCTCGAACAGATTTCAAATTGAATATTTTTATTTAATAGGAGCTGTGATGGATGTTTATTCGGGGTGCACTGCATAGTCAATACCGAATATAATATTTTTAACCAATTTTCTGTTGAAAAAGTGTTACTTAAATAAATAAATATTCCGGACATTACACACACGGTCAACTGATCCCCAACAAGGCATAGCCTGTACTATAGGTACCAGAGACTGATATACATAATAGATATATATTTAACACCCAGACACAAAACAAACATCTGTGTTAGTCACAAATGTTTGTCCAGTGCGGGAATTGAACCCGCGACCTCTAGCGCAGAAGGAAGAGTTACTACCAACTGAGCTATGAGGCCAGTCAAACTTGATCTCACACATCATCATCATCAGCCTGTAGAAGTCCACTGCTGGACATAGGCCGGTAACGGTCTTGAGCCTTCTCCATCCACCGACCTCCCACAACCTTCACAATGTCGTCGGTCCATCGGGTGGGGGGCCTTCCAACACTGCGTCGCCCGGTTCGTGGTCACCATTCGAGAACCTTTACTCCCCAACGGTTATCGGTTCTGCGAGCTATATGGCCTGCCCACTGCCACATATCTCTCACATATCGATCTATATTATAATCTAGTAGATTGGTACATAAAGATAAGTACAGCAGCATTCATGTTCGCAACAACATTAATTTTCCACATGCCAATAATATTGATGGAGTAGTGTTCCCGAATACATAACTTTAATTATTGACTGTTTGCTAATTAGTCAATCGACCGCAAACATTCACGTAATTACCACCACCCCAAAAACTTTAATATTCTGATGACTTCATTAGCATAACGTCATTTATGATGTTTTAATTAAATACTAGCTGACCCGACAGACGTTGGCCTGTCCAAAGATTATTTGTGATCGTTTTAGGAATTTGTGAAAAGCTATTGGAATCCAAACTATACACTTTTTGTTGGTAAAATTCTTTTGTGATATCGATTGTTTGTAATGTGAATGATAATTTGGAATTAGTTTGCATTGTAATGTAAATGGGTACCTATTTCACTTCTCACTGCAAATAATAACAGTGTAAATTTAGAATAATTATGTGTCTCAGTAAGTGATTTATATTGTAAATCTTATGAGAAATAAATACTACTACTACTACTCTTAAACCATAATGTAAAAAAGTAAAAATTTGATCAGAAACATGATTCTGATTAATAATTTTATCTGTAATGTAACGATTATGGCCAAAGATATTCAATTTGAGAAGTGTATACAGAAGTATGCCAAATAATTGTCTTTGTCCGACTCCGACTTCCCTTTGTGATCCGATTTTTTTTTTCATTAAACCTTCCAGGACCAAGGGGCGGTGACGAACAAAACAAAAAATATTTAGGTACCTACGCACATCCATCGTTCAAATCGTGAGTTATGGTCTTGGGTTCATACAAAAATTTAGATTGAATTTCATTGAATAAAGCACTTTCAGTTATTACCGAACTTAGCAGTTTTAAATTTTCATAATTGAAAATAGATTCGATACCAGTGACTGTCAATTGACTTCCGGTGGCGGTGACGGCGGCTTACGGTGGAGATGGCACCGTTCCCGTATGCCGAGGCAGGTTTTCTAATGACAGCATCTATCAATAACCACCGAAACTTCCTATTAGAAGATTGAAAGTGTACATAATGTTATTTCATTAAGTTTAGTGTGTTCAGAACATTTGTAGAAGCTCACCATTTGTACTTTTTCACATTGTTATAAGCTTCTATTTAATACCTGATATTTTTTTCTCTTGACCTTCTTATTCATAATCAGTCACTAAATTTATCAGTTCGATAACTCTCCAGTTATAGAGCCGTTAAAAGTTAGTGAGTGATAGGGAGTTGGAATTCAGTCATCAAGCCCATTCATTGGATACTAAACATTATCAGGTTTATTATGAAACTGAATTCAGACGAGGACTAACTAAACCCTGGTTTTGTGACGTGTTATTTCATAAAGTTGTTTTATTTCCTAATGTCAAATGTATGAAATGATACGTCACAAAACCAGGGGATAATTAGTCCTTGTCTAAACGCAGTTTCATAATAACAGGGTATATAACAGGGTATATTTATTCAATTTTTGTTTTTGTAGTCAGAAACAAGCTTTCCGTGGTCCTAAATTAAGGGACGTCATAATAGCCTATGACACCCCGAACCATGAAGATGCATCATTTTCACGTTCATACTAGTAGTTAAGGAGCTATGAGAGCACAGATGATCATACATACATAGACTGTCAAACAAATAATACTCCGTTGTTGGATGATAAAACGTGGTTACAATAATAAAACCGTTGAACGCATGGTTAGTTTGTTGGTGAACACCAGCCACAATGACGAAACGTAAGAAGCTTATGCTCCTACTTGAGCGACCGTACACTCGGTGACTTAACTCCTTACGAATAGTTTTTGTTGGTGTTGGGTTTGCGCGGAGTTTGCGAGGAGTTTGCTTCTGCTATTCTGAATCAGAAATGGTTGGAAGCAAATAGAGCCACTTCCCAGTTTGTTATCTACAATTTTTAAACTCATGCATTTTATTTTTAACAAAATAAATTTGAGCCTTGATGCTCCTACACAAGCCACTGAATACCTTTATTCAGTACAATCTTTATGACCTCTATGATTTTAGACAAAAAGAATTCATAAGTGTGGAATGACTTTAAAATGTAGAGATCGTTCTGTATGGAGGGTCTAGAAACACTTTTGACTTACTCAAAAATCATCTCCAAATAGGTAAAAATTAGCGAATTGCTTTTAGAATACTAAGATTTGGGTGATAAATCCGTCTTGCAACCAGTTAATAGTTTTTTTAAGGAATACCTTAGTTAATTCATGAGCGTACTAGATTTTCTTTTCTATGATAAAAGGGTACTGGTATTGCAGTCCACGGTTCAGTAAATTCACATCCAAGCGGCAGAATATATTACAATAGCATAGTTGATAGTCAAGGTACAATGGATGATGATTTTCGAGGTCTTACAAAGAATAGACTATGTGAGATGAAGATAAAGAACCTCTGAGTAGAAAGGGGTTAATCATGCTATTACTTAGATGAAAAGAATTCGCGGGCCGAAGCTTTTTTTCATCTTTGTGGTTCCATTTTATTCTAAACCTCTGTCTATTTGTGCCACTGATTTTATCTTGTCTGGAAGTGGAATTGACCTTTTTTATTAAGTGACAAATAAGCGAAGGCTCAGATGATGGAAAGGATATCAGAGAAAAGCAAAAAAAACAAGTGGAAGGACCAGTTTAGTATCGTAAACAAACCCTCGGTTTGTCGAAGAGGCTTCTCTTTATTCTTACACTGCTTCAAGCAGCAGGTGTCAAACAGAGGTTCAAACAGTCTCTTTTCCACCATTCCCTTTCAAACTCATAAAGGTCATGACGTGACGGTCGGCAGCGTTAGGGGTGGCCGAAGTGATAAATATATAGAAATAATAATAAAAAATTCCACTTACCATCAGTGATGAATGGATAGACGGCCCGCAGCTCAGCCTCGTAGGCCTCCAGCGATATTGGGGGAGCGATGGGAGGCACGAAGTCATCCTCAGGCGAGCGCTCCGAGCCGTAACCCTGGTCGAAGCCAGGGTCCTGAAGTTTCCACACCGGCTCTGCATCTGATCCTAGAAAAATTATGGCATAGTTAGAATCTGTATCTATCACAGGATAATTTAGTTAGAAGCTTGATGTTTTTACGGCACTATAAGCTCACAAGCCTTTGTATTTGATATAAATATAAAGTTGATACCTTTAGCTATTCCTGAAAAAAAGGACAGACAGATAGACAGATGTACAACAATGTGTAAAAAGTATTTTAATTCCAAATTAGGAATGGAATACACTTAATATTGCATTTAATACATCAGACTAAAGTGCATCGTGTTGCTACGGCTATTGGATACTTGATAGTCTGCTATCAAGTATCCAATAGCCGTGGCACGATGCACTTTAGTTTGAGATATCTTAGAATGGATATTTATACTGATAAATATCCATTCTAAGATATCTCAAACTATCCCTTTATTTAACTCTCAACAAAAGAGCTCATAAAATGGCACGAATTCGAACCTAGATAGAGGATAGAGGTCGGGACTGGAATGTCTGGCTGACCGCATTGAATTGAGCACTATATGGGTCTGTGGTCTATGCCTACTCGCTC
The DNA here is from genome assembly GCA_947579855.1 of Anticlea derivata. NCBI lineage: Eukaryota > Metazoa > Arthropoda > Insecta > Lepidoptera > Geometridae > Anticlea > Anticlea derivata. The sequence continues at coordinate 4,067,391 of OX388266.1, forward strand.
ATACTGGAGTTTAAGAGTATTCCATTAACGGCTGTTCCCAATATTTATTCTGTCTATCATGCGAGGTAGGCAGCGAGGTTTTCTCGCTCTAAATTGGAGCACTCCGCCTGAGAGGAACCTCCGCCTTACAGAAGATCGCGACCAAATGAAATGTCATTTGGTCGCGACTTGTTTCGAATAGAGTTGTGTTCCTGCAGTGAGTAAGGTTTCCAGAGTTCTTTAAGGGGTGGGGGGTTCGGGGTGGTGCAAGCGTTCATAGGCTACGGTAACATTTCCCTCGTTGAAACTATTATATATTGAAAATGACAGAGTATAAATAAATAAGTATTCCGGACCTATCACACAAGGTCAACTGATCCCAATCTAGGCATAGCCTGTACTATAGGTATACATAATAGATAAATATTTAACACCCAGGCAAAGAATATACATCTGTGTTAATCACACAAATGTTTGTCCAGTTTGTGAATCGAACCCGCGACCTCTAGCGCAGAAGAAGAAGGCAGAGTTACTACTAACTGAGCCAGCCAGCCAGTCAGTATTTCTTCGACTAGCATTTAGAGAATGACCCTTTATTTGTGCCCTTGAGCTCGTGGCCCCAACCAAATTTTTTGTCGGCCACCGTTCCCTCTGCGCTAGCCATTCCGGTTTCGCTGCATAGGTAGTGAGATACCAACAGGCCGAAAAATCCGAACGCAAAAAAAAATTGGAGAGATTCTAGTTTACATGATAAATATCACCTTTGAATGGATTTTTCCAGAAAATTTCCTTGGCTTACTCCAAGGTTTACCTCCATAAATAATAATGTTAAGCCTTATGTATGAATAGCAAAAAATATTAATAAAACTCAATTCGTATCTCCTGGGTCGACATTAGCATCCCAAAATGCTCGGATTTTTCAGCCATTTTCACTTCGCATTGATTATTTAAATTTATGCCGGGAAAAGAATGTTCGTTTAGAGAATATCCTTCTTGGCAATGTTTTATGTATGATGGTACGAAGGTAAAATATAGGTTTGCGTGTTCAGGACTTGTAATGCGACTTTGAATACAGGCGTGTAGAGTCTTGACTTACTAGCTCGGCTGTGCGTCTACCAGCAAAAATATGTTCTATTCATCATAATCCGGCATGCTATTTTGCTCTCTATACTATAAAAATTAAGCATATAATCCATCAGCAGACGCACGCAAAATGGTGCTTATGTTTTTCAGTGTGTACGTGCGATTCCCGAAAGTTTAGAGTTGCACTGCGCTTATCGGTTGTGTACTTTGTGGTATGTAAATTATAACGAGGTTTATAACTCTGTTGCAACATGTAACTATGAGATAATTATTCTGACATGGAAGAAGCATCTGCGAAGTACTAAGCTTTTACCACAGTAGTTTTTTGACCATCGCTTCATGTGGTTCATTAGAAGGACTGTAGATGATAATCGTAAGAGAACCAAGAACACTGACATAGCTCTCAGAATTAGCAAGTTGAAGTGGCAGTGGTTAGGACAATAGCTCGCAGAACCGACAAACTCGAACTCGGCGATGCAGTGTTTGAAGTCGGATGAAAAAGGCTCAAGATATTTTGTCATGGAACTCTTTGGGGTAGGTCTATGTACATCAGTGGACTTCTTCAGGCTGATGATGATGATAGTGATGATGAGATGATAATTTTATTGTCAATACGCGCAGAGGTTTTCATTCTCCGTTATGAGCACGTATGCGCATTAATTTTTTTTTATAAAAATCCAATGATTTACGACACGGCTTCGGATCGGAAGTCTACAAGGTGATTCATAATATGTATGCGATCCCGTAAGTGGCTTATTCTACACCCAATTGGAAATAAAGTTTGTTCTACGACTTTTGGAAATTGGACATTTTTCATTAAAAAAACTCTATGCGAAAATCAGCTGTTTTGGGGTCAAATCAGGTCAAATTCAATGAATCAGCTGTTTTCGGTAGCAATTTTAATTCCGAACTTCTGGTACGTTTAGTTTTTAGTTCTATAGATAAAAATACCAAAAATAGCTAATTTGAGAAAGATTTTGTAAAAAAAAAGTATTTTAATATTGAATATTGAAGTATTTTTTCGCTAAAATTATTTATTTTCGTTGATAGAATAACCCCCTTTCGGGATTGAATTCATGTTATGAATCACCTTGTAGATAGCACTAGGCCAACTGTCTTTCCTGTGGATAAGGCTGACTATGCTGAGAATATGGTATAGGTGCTGGGCAAGCCTAATCCATCTAAACATGTCCCAGGCACGACAACACCGTGTAATGGAGTAAAATGTTCCACCTGTCGCTGTATAAATCATCAAGAATAGATGATATTATGAGGCCTTGCTTTATTTAGATAATAATGGGAGTTGTTGATGAAAATTAAAATAAAAATCTACCTTTGTATATTTTGTATTTATGCCGGCTTGTTATATAGGAGGAAACATTTATAAATCCCAAGACTACGTAAAAATAATCAAAGGAGTACACGCTTCAGTGGTCTTCAGCATAAATATCGGATTTAACGAGACATGAAACGTATTGCCTCAATGCGAATCGCCATATTGGTTTAGCTACGCACATCACTGAGACTACACAAAACAATCGGATTTGTACGAGTACTTAACCTATATTCCGCATCAAAAGGAGGAAATCAAATCCGAAAAGAAAGTATAGGAAATTAGTTTAGTCGCCAAACGCAACTGTAGACCCAATTTTCAATTAAGTTTGTTCTACGACTTTCGGATTAAATATTTTTCATTGAAAAAACTCTATGCAAAAATCAGCTGTTCAAGTAGAACTTCTCGTAGGTACTTACGTTTTATGTGGGACAAAGACTTGGTGAGTACAAATAAATCGATACAGAAAATTATCATAGCATAGAAAGCTTCGCCCTATGCTATAAAAAATAATCCTTACCTTGTTTGAAATAAGTCTGAAACTCGAATGAACTTAGAGGCATTTTTTTATAGCTAGTCTATAACATCATTCCCTAGCGTGATTTGCGAATGCAATTTAATCCTGAAACGCATTACCGTCACAAAGTTACCGCTAGCTGTTCAAATGGAGAAATTAGTATATATCTAGAATCATAAATGTTAATGTGGATGTTTGTTTGTTCCTCGACGACTGATACCGCAACGGCTAAACTGATTTTGATGACTTGTTTGTTTAGCCACAGCATTCACGCTGATATCTCAGCTTAGAATTATGTTTATTGCAATTAATTGCTGTTAAGTTTGTATTTTTTTCAAGTTTCCCTCAAACCTCAAAAGTGACTTTATTCTGTTTTCAAAACAAATTTAAAAATAAAATAAAATAAAAGGGCATTTATTCACCAAGAATCCTACACACAGCTATAAAAATACAATTGGTAATTTACAGGTTTTGGTATGTATGTAGGTAGACAGGTGAAATGGTCGAGGGCTCAGCTACGCTGCTTTTCAGCCTCGCCATAAAATGTCTGCTGTCGTCACAGCAGGTTTGATCCTCGGAAGCCATCATTAAGATGGCATATCGCCTCCGCCGCCGCCGCACCAGCATGATGGCTTGAACCCGCCGAGTAATGCACGATCTGTAGCTAGGTAGCTAGATATAGGTAGTAACACTTCTAGATCAAGCAAAATTTTACAACGAAGCCATGTTTCGCTAATAAAAATGATTATACTCTGCAAAAATATGCAAGAAACTACATGGAAGTTACCACAAAGAACACTTTATGCCTAATTGGCTTTTTATCGCCGGAACATGTGGGTACAGCCAAAACACTCCGAATACGAAAGTATTAAAAAGAAAAAAGCATTTCTGTCGTAAATACACAGCTGAATTCAAATTTCAGCACATTTGCTACCAGTACTTATTCACAAACGCTCAGAATGGACGACTCGCGAAGTGTTTATTTTTAAACCAGACTTTGATATTGTCGTCATATCTTATATTGGTTAATATTTTTGTACTATTTCTTATCCATGATCAATGTTCATAACCATGATACTTCATCATCAGCCTGATGAAGTCCACTGCTGAACATAGGCCTCCCCCAAAGAGTGCCACGACGAACGGTCTTGAGCCTTCTCCATCCACCGACTTCCCGCAACCCTCACAATGTCGTCGGTCCATCGGGTGGGGGGCCTTCCAACACTGCGTCGTCCGGTTCGTGGTCGCCACTCGAGAACCTTTGTTCCCCAACGGTTATCGGTTCTGCGAGCTATATGGCCAGCCCACTGCCACTTCAACCTGCTAATTCTGAAAGCTATATCGGTGACCTTGGTTCTTCTACGGATTTCCTCATTTCGGATTCTATCACGCAGCGAAACTCCGAGCATAGCTCTCTCCATAGCCCGTTGAGCGACTTTGAGCTTGTGTATGAGGCCAATAGTTAGCGACCAAGTCTCAGTGCCATATGTCATCACTGGCAACACGCACTGATTGTAGACTTTCGTCTTGAGGCTCTGCGGTATCTGTGACGAGAAGATATGACGAAGTTTCCCAAACGCTGCCCATCCGAGTTGGATTCGTCGGTTGACCTCTTTGTCAAAGTTGGACCTACCTAGTTGAATCGTCTGACCCAAATAGACATAGTGATCTACAACTTGAATGGTATCGTTCCCAACATTTACCGGTATGGGTGCGACATGAGCATTGGACATGATATTTGTCTTGCCCATGTTCATTTTAAGACCCACCTGTTGGGAGACGGTACTGAGGTCTCTGAGCATTGCGCCAAGGTCCTCTAGCGATTCTGCCATTATGACTATATCATCGGCGAATCGAAGGTGAGTGATGTATTCGCCATTGATGTTGATGCCTTGTCCGTCCCAGTGCAGAAGCTTGAAAACATCCTCCAATGCAGAGGTGAACAGTTTCGGAGAAATGACATCTCCCTGTCTCACCCCTTTTTGCAATTGGATAGGAATTGTACTCTGGTCCGGGAGTCGGATAGACATGGTGGCTTTGCTGTACAAACACTTCAACACTTCGATATACCGGTAGTCGATCTGGCACCGCTGTAGTGACCGTAACACTGCCCAGGTCTCGACTGAATCGAAGGCTTTCTCGTAGTCCACAAACGCTAGACGTAATGGTCGATTATACTCTTCGGTCTTCTGTATAATCTGCCGAAGCGTGTGGATGTGGTCTACGGTACTAAAGCCTTTTCGGAACCCGGCTTGTTCGGGAGGCTGGAAGTCGTCAAACCTACGGGCGAGCCGATTAGTGACAACTCTCGAAAACAGCTTATAGACATGACTCAGCAGCGAGATAGGCCTATAATTCTTCAAGAGGGTGTTGTCACCTTTCTTGAAAAACAGTACCACCACGCTCCTGTTCCACGCCTCAGGCGTTGTACCTTCGAGTATGACGGAATTAAATAGCTTCTGAAGGACTTTAAGTACCGGTGTTCCACCCGCTTTCAGAAGCTCTGACGTTATTCCGTCCTCCCCCGGTGCCTTATTGTTCTTAAGCTGTTTGAGGGCCGTCCGGATCTCGTATAGGCTGACGTCCGGGATGTCTTCGGTATAGTGCCGGGTCAGACGGGCTCTTGCATCGCTTGCCGTGCTTGGAGCAGGACTTTGCGATGAGGTGTACAGTTGTCCATAGAACTTCTCGAGCTCTCCCAAAATCTCAGGCTTCGACGAGACGATATTGCCGCTATCGGTCTTCAGTTTCGTCAACTGACTTTGTCCAATAGACAGATCTTTTGCGAACACTTTTGAGCCTTTATTACGCTCTATGGCGCGTTTAATACAAGCTGTATTAAAAAGGCGCAAATCGTGTCGCATGGACTTAGAGATCTGTCTATTGAGCACGCCGTATTTCAACCTGTCCACTGAAGAATGCAGTCTCATGTCGTTTCGCTCAGCCATGAGTTTTAGAGTGTGCTCAGAGAGTTTCTGGGTTCTATTTTTACGGTGGGTCTTAAAGAACTCCGACCCAACCGCTTGGACAATTTCCACTAGCCCGTTGTTCAGCTCGTCCACTGTTTCGCATTCAGACAGGCTTTGGAAGCGATTTTGGAGTTCTAACTGAAAGCTCTCGGGGTTTTGAATTTGAACAGGACTTGGGCGAAGAGTAGATTTCACCAGACGAGACCTTTCCAGCTTTATGTTGATATTCAATGAGCCTCTAACCATACGGTGATCACTGCCGGTTTTGATCGCGTTGATCACAGAGACATCATTGAATATTTGCTTCTTGGTCGTCAGTATGAAATCTATCTCGCTTTTGTAACCGCCGGGGTGCAGCCACGTCCATTTTCTGGACGGCCGTTTCTTGAAGAAAGAGTTCATCGCAAAGAGTCCCTCCTTCTCCATGAAGTCGACCAAACGCTGCCCCCTTTGGTTTCGCTGTCCAAATCCAAATTGCCCCACTTTCAGTTCATCGCCATTCCTCGTGCCTAGCCGCGCGTTGAAGTCCCCCATCACAACTGTAAAGTGTGTTTTCGAGGCATGCATGGCATTTGAAATGTCGTCATACATGGCCTCCACTTCATCGTCTGGGCGTTTCGAGTGTGGGGCGTATACCTGTATGACCTTCAGCGAATACCGTTCGGTGATTCTGAGTATAAGGTATGCCACCCTGTTCGAAACACTCACTATCTTTACAATATTGTTTACGAGGGACTTATGGACGAGAAACCCGATACCGTGTTGGGATAGCTGGTCTCCCTCCCGGTAGTAGAATAAGTTGCCGGAATTTAGGATTATCGTGTCCTCCCCCTCTCTTCGGACTTCTGATAATCCTATGATATCCCAGCGCAACTTACTTACTACTTCTTCCAGCTCAATCAACTTCTCGTCGGTCCTCAGTGTGCGTGCGTTAAATGTTGCCAGGTCCAGAGATCGTCGGGGTTGGTAGCAGGATCTCTTCCAGAGATTCTTCGCACCCCCTGCTCCGCCGTTACCGTGGCCGCTACCTAAGCCAGGAATAGCGGAGCTGCCGGGGACTGGGGGCCGTCTTATTTTTGTACTTATCATAAGGGGGGTTTGGACCATAAACCCACCACGCTGGTCCAGTGCGGGTTGGTGGGTGGGGCGCCAGAGCCTCGTTCGCTGGTCGGCAGGGTGTACCGCGTGCCGGTGAGGTTGGCTTGGGTTCCAGTCGGTGTTGTTTGGAACCCCTTACACCCCATGATACTTGCAAAAATTATATTTCTAATCGGAACCTCAGAGATATGTGATATGTGGAGTTATTTGATGCTACATCTTGACTTGCTTGCGTTAACGCGTTATGATAAAAAGTATATTTTTTGATCAACAATTTTATTGTTCTTATCGATTTCGAAAAAAAATTAAAAACTGGTAAGACATTTGCTGATAGGCCTTCATTATTAGAAAAAAATAAATGAAAGAAATTGGTATACCTGCATCTTCCTATAATTCAAATCAACATTTGGTATGGCAATGTGTCAAACGAAGCAAAGTGCTCTGCAGTCAAAAATTCAGAATCTGATTACCTTTGGAACGTTTGAGAACACGGGCGCAGGCTTCCGTTCCGACTTTAATAATGCAGGCAAATGCTTGAAATATGGATCTTGAATCACCATTTGGTAGGTTTTTCAGGAAATACGCCATTTTTTCAAGAAATACCTAAGTCGGCAATGCATTTCAGAATATTATGCAAGGACTCATAGTATTTTCGCAAATGGGTTTTCTATGAACTGAATGGCTGACAAATTGCATGCATGAAGCCGAACCGGCTTTTATGTTTTATTTTTGGTAATATTTTGTACGTGAAAAAACACTAAGGGATGACTGAATACTTCTTTGTTGAAATGAGTTAGTTATTCTAAAGACCGGCTCTACCATTACAAAAAAAGCAATTTCAGAGTTTTGTTTCATACTTGAAAAGTACCTTAAATTGTTGCAATTTCAACAAAAACCGGGCGAAAGTTATTTAATTTGACCTGGATGGCAAGGGTTTGATGCTCACTGGGCGGCTAAATAGGAGAAGTTAGCAGTTATATTCAATAGGCCCAAATAAAGGTCGAGGAGACAGATACAAATGTAGTATTCGGTACAAAAATCCTCACTACAATCGAATCAGTGTACCTTCGCTTGTCTAAGGAGCACACCCTTCAAAGGCTTATGTAATCAAGCCTTTCTTAGGGAGCTTGTGGACAATGTGTGTATTTTGTAATGCAGTCTATTCGTAAAAAGCTCCTGCATCTTGCGAGCTGTTGCATTAACTGCGCACGAGCGGGGTTGATTATCTAATATACACAATCCTTTAGACGTATCGTCATAGCGACAATAACGTGGTATTTTCAAAAATCTTGTTTTCTGAATAAGACTTTGAAAGCGACTATAACATTATCAGTATAAATGTTTTCTAAACCAAGTAGATGCGAGTCACGATGATTCTCAAATCAGCGCGATAGAGCTCATTTTACATTGAAAGATAATTCGAAGTGACACGGGGCTGTCCCAAATAAAGTGTGGCCCATACCCTGGGCCCAAATCTCGGGACGTGATAAGGATGACAATAGCGACGCCTTGCTGTCTGCTCACAACGCGTACAAGCGGCAAGACAAATCGATGCAATTAATAAAATACAAGTACCTAGGAAGACAAAGAAAATCTGCCGCTGTATGGGAATAACGTCAACGCCTCTGCATTGTTTCAAAATAATTCAATAAATAAAACTGATGACAGGGTTTTTACCGTAAGCGTTGCGCTTTCTTTCATAGATAGAAATCCATTAATAGGATTTTTGTAATAAATGCCATTTAATACAAGATTTTGGCTTCTATAATGTCTACTTATAATTTATCTATGATCATCGCCCTGCCCTTATCTCACGTCATTTAGGGTCGGCACAACATGATTTTCTCTTCCATTCCCCTCTATCAGCCGTCATATCTGTATTCACTCCTTTCTTACTTCGTTTCCAAAGAAAAGATGGATAGATTGTGTGATCTTTCACACAATCTATCCATCTTTTCTTTCGTCTACCTCTCCCCTTATATCCTTCCACATTCATATTTAACACTCTTCTAGTCACATGGTATTCTTTCCTCCGCATGACATGCCCATACCACCTTACCTTTTGCTCTTCAACTTCTCGGTGACTGGCGCTACTTTCAAACTTCCTCTGATGTACTCATTCCGTATGTTGTTCATTCTAGTCACTCCACACATCCATCTCAACATTCTCATTTCCGCAGCATGCACTCTTCTTTCATCCGTCCCTTTGGTTGCCCAACACTCATCTATGTATAATATAAAATAAATTTAAATGATTTAGAAAGGGAGTAAATAAATCCCCTGAGTGCGATTTTGGCAATCACTGACCGCTGAACGTTACCTAACCTGAACAAATGCTACGCCAAGAGCGCTTCGGTTTATTGTAAAAAATATTCTTATTTAAGAAATGTTTGAGACTTGTCTTCGTGACTGTACCCAGGGAAACTGTCCCCACTTTCGACAAACCTTGTTTTGTTGGAAACCGTGGAGCCGACCTCAACGAACGCGCTTTGTTCGGCGCTAATGGTTATTTAAAAATAGATTAGGTATTCCTATTACTACCCTATGTACGTCATTTATTTTGTTAAAGATATAGACTTTCTGGCTTTTTTACTGCGTACATGGCTTTTAATAATGTGTTATGTATGCCGAATTAGGCAATGCATTTTGTTCTACGACTTTTGTAAAAATGAACTTCTTCATTGATCAAACAATATAAATGCAAAAATCAGCTCTTTTAGGTAGCAATTTTGATCTTCTTGAAGCACTTCTTTTCATCTTTAAAAACTTTTCCATTTATAATATTATTAATGGCGTCAAAAACTAGGTGTGAACGAAACGCAGCCATTAAGCAAATTACAAAATTCAACATGTTCCCTATACGAAGCTCTCGAACAGCATTCTCAAATTATATCTGATAATGTTTACAATTTCATCAAAAATGTTTCGCGATGTCTGAACTGCTAGTTACAACGAATGATACAAGTTGATTAAAACATTGGTACCTAATTATTCCACCATCTGTGTCATAAAATTATTAATTTTCATGAAAATGTTTTATGAAGTGATTTCTAAAATCGCTCGAATGCTCCCGAGAGTAAAATGAAGTTTTTAAGTAGATTACTTAGATTATTTACTCCAAGGCTTGTCATGTTCCCTGATAGGGACGACAGATATATTTTTTTATGTTATACGGACGCAAACAGGCTTACGGCCCTCCTGATGGTAAGTGGTTACCGTCGCCTATTGATATCAACAACATCTGGAGCGTTGCCTGCCGAACCACTCCCCCCTAAAGAGCTCTGGAAACCTTACTCACCGCAGGAACACAACACTATTTGAAACAAATAATGTTATTTGGCTGCGATATTCTCTAAGGTGGAATAAATAATCCTAATAGATGAGTCGAGACTTTGAACAATTTATAAGATTCGGAGGTGTGCTAGAGTAACTAGAGTAAAGTTATTTCTGTAACTTGTCCGGTAACCTTTAAAATTTCAATGATTTAAAGTTTAAATCATTGATAAGTGTAAGAACCAAAATGCAATTATTCGCGAGACTTCGTGAATAAGACTAAGGCTCGTATTCAGAGACAAGACTCAAGCATTGATCTGTACTTAAATCTCGATTTGAGTCGATATTCTAATTCTTGAACAGTATTTATGTATAGCTTCAATGATCACAGTTCACGTGAGTAAATGCTTATTCTGAAACGTCAATCAGACGAAATCAGTGCTTGAGTTTAGATTTGATTTGACATTAATCAAATGACATTTACGTTCCGTTACACGTACTTTGATGCATATTTATACTTTACGTTATTGTTCTATTCTATTTCCACCCTGGCTGTTTGAATTTCTGCGTAAAACGGATCGAAAATTATAAATAATCAAAATGTAAACGAGAACATTTGAGTACAGATTTGAGACTCGATTCAGCTGAGATTAGTTTAAGTACCGTTCTTGAATAAAAGCTATGTTTGGGCTGAGATTCAATACTTAAGTAGAGTTCAGCTGATCTGTGATTAAATCTATGCTTGAGTCGTGTCTCTGAATACGAGCCTTACTCGTTTGCTACATAACTTCATAAAGTGTCTTCAAATAACCAAGGAAAACTTTGCATTTGAAAGAAATTTAATGAAAATGGCTCATTTTTCAGAGCCTGCTTTCACTCACTCTGATGTGTGTTGAAAAGGCCGCGCCGTACACAACTTTTACAAGGTGATTCATAATAAGTATAGTATACTATCCTCACATTCTATTCTAACCTATTCTATCAACAAAAAGAAAAAATATAAGTAAAAGAAATATGTGTTTTTTTAACTTATAACAAACAGCTTATTTCGTTATTTTTATCATCTTTATAACTAATTTTTGCATGAGAAGTTCAACACCATTGCTTCCTAAAACATCTGAATAATTGAGTTTGAACTGATTTGTCCCCAAAACAGCGAATTTTTGCGTGGTGTTTTCTCAATGTAAATTGGCAGTTTTTCAAAAGTCGTAGTACAAACTTTATTGCCAATCGAGTGTACAATAAGCCTTTTTTGGGATAGTATACATATTACGAATCACCTTGTATTCACTTCTTACCGTTTAAAATGGTTTTCAGTAGGTTCAATATGCAAACCAGTCACACGCTCTGTTATGCGAGTGTGAATAGGCATACCTACTTAGAAAATGTAGGTTTAAGCTATGGTTTCTGGACGGTGAACGGTGGTTTTTTTCTAATAAATTTACTTCATATCACCAGGATTCCAAAGCAGATATGTAAATATATAACAATTATTCTTCCATTGATGATCATAGGTCCTTTTCTGGGCCAAGATACGACAAGCAAGCAAGTAGCTCTTGTGTTTGTGTTGGTAGAATGTATAGTCCTATACAGCCTTGACAGAGTACAGACAAGGCGCGGCTAGGTTATGGTACCTCAGGGGAAATGTTTCGTTCTAGAGAGTTTTACTTTGGAGAACTTAATTACGATGGACTTGCTTTCACCCGGGTTTCCCTCGGCCGGTACCCGAATAAAAAGTAGCCTATATGTTATTCCAGGCCAAACGTTCCAATCTGTTCAATTATTATGATCAATCACATCATAATATTTGAACGGTTAACGTTATTGATTAATTTGATTAATAAATTCGCGTTTATAATATTATAGCTTAGATAGGTAGTATATTATCTAAGTATTATAGTAGGATAGGATTTAGTTTTGTAAAGCATTTATTTAAGGTCAGACTAAAGAATAACCATTGAATAATAATATGCAGGTAAGAACTTGAGCTCACTTAAACCCATTTCTCATCAGATTTCCTTCAAAGAAAACAGGGCTCTTATCATCCAAGTGCAGCGTAACAAGGTCCCAAATACCCTAATAAAGGTGGACAGATTCCCTAATTAAGGTTTCTGGGAGCCTTTAGATGAAACCTGCATAAGACCGATTCACCTATATATAAGATGGGTTACTCTGTAAATTTAGGGTGAGGCCTATGTCGTTCAAAAGTGGACATATAATGAAACGAGAAAAGCCACAGACGGAAGCTTGCTCGTGTAGCCTTTGAGAAGCTTGTTTGGGAAGAGCATGAAGTTGTTTCTATCTGAAGAGGGTCTCGCGATCGGATCTCAATGGGATAATGTATTCCTTGCTCAATATGGTTGCCACGAAACGAAAGACAAGTTTTCTTTGAAACTGCGACAAACTTAGGTTAGTTTTATTTGAAAGGTAAATGGTATATGGTTCTAATTATTTCTGCATTAGTTCAAAGTTTGTTTTAAAAATCCGTCCATATTTTGTTTAGCAAGGAATTGTCTCAACTTTGAGTTTTCTAACAAAAAGCCGCACTGAAACCCAGAACCCAGATGCACAACAATTTAAAATCAGACTTTAAAAAAAAATCAAACCTATGAGTAATTTGTTAATTATTTTGATATCTCTCTGATTCTTTCTTGATAACACAATCCTTTCCCAATCTTAATGAAAATGTATTTCTCGTATCTACTTTCCAAGAGTGGTGACCCTATTTCCTGACACAGCAAGAAACTTGCAATTTCACACCATGTGGAACTCGGTATCTGTATCCACGGCATATAAAAATAGAAGAAAAAGTCCAATGACTTCTGTTTTTTCGTCATTTGGGAATTTCTAACTCTAAATTACTTAGACTTATTTTAAGACATTTAAAACCCACTTACTTAAATCATATTGTTTTTGCTTGAGATAGCAGAATAGAAGCCAAACTGAATTCCTACAAGGCTCATTGAAACGAATTCTGAAATAATTAACATATTTATTCAGAACCTTAAACAAATCTTACTTCATTCATGAAATCAAGATTGTGTGATACTGTTTTCACATTAAACTTATTAGATATTTTTTTATTTAGCTAAATTAAGAAAGCGTGTGCCTATGAAAGTTTTAAATAATGCTAATTTCGAATAAAATATTTGGTCAGGAATAGACCCTTTTAAGCTCTACGACTTAACTTAGTTATAAGACTTTACCTAGAATTTATCAAGCGGCGCTGGAGACGATAGTGCAAAGTAATTAAGCAACTATTGGTTTTAAGATGAATAAGATAGTTTGGGGGAGTTTGAATGGAAGGCTCAAGTGCTTAAGATAGATATCTTAGTTGCTTAAGTCTTGGTTCACTAACGTCGGAAGCTTTGAAATTATATTCAAAAAGATGCCTGTAGCCCGTAGGTTACTTTCATGTACCTTTAGTACACCTTAACTGATGAAGGTATTCAGAGTTTCACTCAGTCATCAGTCTTAAGAGCACTCTTCAAAGATGTTGATGTTTAGTTTGTTATTCATACAATGTAGTATTGTTTATTATATATATAAATTTAGTTATCGTAATGTACATCATCATGCATGTATTTTTTGTTCCCTTTATACTCCACTAGCCCACACTGGACACACTCTTTCATTCCTGTCCAGCAAAAGGTTGTTTGGAAGAGATCGCTGACAGCAATATTATTGTTTTCTGTGTTCAATATTTATTTTTCTTACCTTAAATCTGTTGTCTTCACAAAACACTATTTCTCAAAAATGGTCGTGCTATGTAATAAGAGGTAATATTGGGGCCAGTGTTGACTACAATGTTTTTATTATCTTTATAAACTTTGCGGTAAGAGAGAAAAACGATTCTGATTGGAAGAAGACGGCTCTGGTTCCGAAAATGCGGAAGCAGTCGCGGACAAGAGCTAGTCGCCAATACATCAACGTCGTTCGGCCGTCACGGCAAATTGGGATTAATAAAGGTCTTAAAGAAGGCGTTTCCTTTTCTTAGCTGATTACAAGCCAAGACGAATTGCTGAGAAATGGGGGAAGGGGGACTTAGTCTGTGAGGAGTTGAGGCTGTGACTGATAAGGGTAAATTTTTTGTTCATGACCTCCGTGGCGGGTCAATGGGCAACTTAGAGTTGATGGTTCGATGGGATTATATGCGAATATTCGTATCTATATTATCTTGCAAACTGACTTCATAATAATGTTTATAATAGGTACTGATGCAGATGTTATGTTATGATAAAATACTTGCTACACTAGACTAGTGGCCTTGCAAAAGTAGAACAAGCTCCCTCTGTAAAATGTTACCCTGAAAGAGACAGCGTCCCCATCATTTGAGTGTCTCATAATGTAGGAGGCTCTTACCCACGCCACGTAAAGAACGCTACATCATGGACCTTATTGTCACTGGCCTTGTCTTTTTTGTGAAAAAAGTTACTCTGAAATATACAATTGCGAAAATCACGCTTATGTTCCTGTACGTGAAATCAATATCAAAAGTAAAATTTTATTTATGAATGAACACTAGTGCATGTAGGTATAATATTTACATTCATATTATTTATGACTAGGGTATATTCAACAAACTATTTAAAATAAGTAAAAGTTGTAGCTAAGAAGTAATAGGTACTACAACGTGTTTCAAAACTAGTTTACTTACTAGTTACCAAATTAGTATACCAAATCATCTGTTTTTGGTCTTTTTATTATCTTTATTACTGACTATATTATACAAATACTATATTATCTTTACAAATAATAAAACGTGTTAAAAGTTTCACATCAATATTGCTACCTAAAACAGCTGATTGGTCGCATAGTGTTAATTCAATGAAAATTTACGAATTGCCGTAGTTCCGAAAGTAGTAGAACAAATATTGCCATTTGGGAATGAGTCCCTTTCGGGATAGTATACATATTATGAATGACCTTGTTTAATGAAACATTATAAATTTGACACAGTGATAAAAAAACCTGTACCTAAATATAATATGTTATAGTTAGAAAATGTGTTTGTTGTGATGATCACTTTCGTGCACAGAAGTTCAGACTACAATGTCAAAATGGTAAACAAGAAGTGAATTCTTGGCACAAGCAAACAAACAGCTCCTGGCACTAGTTTCTGTTATTATCGAATCGCAAGCCAGTCGGGCAAATGTCTAATCAGTTAACCTAAAGGTGCGGGTTCCTTGGTGCGAACCTGTATGAACGCAATGGTCGAACTAAAAACTTCAATATTCATTTATTCATTGAAATATCGTGGATCATTTTGAAATGTCTTAAATCTAGTTGAACTTACGCCTGTTCTTCGTGACCAAACCTAGAAGATGCAGACAAGAACGACTTTGTTATTTTTTTAATGATCCTTTTACAACTTTAATAATAATATCGTGTTGGAGCATATTCAGTTCCAAGATTTTTATCATTTATATAGTCGTATATTTTGCAGGTGTTGCATCTGATGTATTAACCCTTCACCTGCTACGCAAGATTGAATGAAGGAGCCCTTCAATCTTGCTTAGCAATGTGTAGCTTGTTTAAAAAGCTTAGCCCAATAATATTGGTTCCTCCCTTGTTTAGTGGTTGGTCTATATTTAAGTTGTTGGTAGAAACGACCGTGATAATGGCTTTGATGTCATAAGACTTGCAAACTAGTGCTAAGGCGTCCAGACCAACCAACCGACGACGGCGAACGCCATGTATTGTGTAACTGGCATTTTGGCAATGTTTACCGCGATGCGGCTGTACTCATTCTCACTACCTACTAGTGGTGGATTTTCATTGGATAGAATTCTTGCATGCTGCCATTTGAAGTGTTGGCCTAGTGGGAGGTACCCCCACTTTCGATCTGAAGGGCGTAGGTTTGAACCTAGGCGTGCTCCAATGAGTTTTTCTGCTAGAAAAATTTAACTCACAATGACACACCTACTTAAAACGGTAAACGAAAACATCGTGGGTAAAGTAAGTAAAGTTAGTTTAGGTTTTCTTATAAGCGGCGATGGGCTTGCAACACGGGGTGTGCGTCTGTTTAGTTAGTACATACATACATACATAAAATCACGCCTATTTCCCAGAGGGGTAGGCAGAGACCACGGCCTTCCACTTGCTATGATCCTGACATACCTCTTTCGTTTCATTCACTCTCATCACATTCCTCATATATGCTCGTCGGTTAAGGGTACTCTTGACCTGGCCTTTGTCCAAACGTCACCGATTTGGACGCTAAACGTACGCCTAGGTCTTCCGCTTCCAACGGTTCCATTCACACTCGCCTTATACACCTGTTCCGTGAAACTTCTTTCGTTCATCCTCTCTATATGACCAAACCATCTCAGCATACCTTTTCCAATCCTCATCACTACTTCTTCTTTCACTCCACAACGTTCTCTTATCACACTGTTCCTCACTCTATCTTTCAAAGTTACTCCACACATACTTCGCAAAGCTCTCATTTCCACTGTATTTATCCTACTTTCATTCTTTTTCTGCCATACCCAACTTTCACTGCCAAACATTAGTGTCGGCACTAACAGTCCTCCATGCACAGCCAGTCGTGCCTTTTTGGACACTTTCCGACTGCTCATAATGTAGGCATGTAGTGCCCCATTCACTTGATTTCCAGCATTCACTCTCCTTTCGATATCACTCTCGTGCTTCCCATCTCTCGTAAACAAAGTCCCCAGGTATACAAACTCATTCACTTGTTCAACTCTTTCTCCATCAATCAGAATATTACAAACTGTCACACATTCATCTCTTTCAAAAACCATTACTTTCGTCTTACTTACATTTACTTTCATTCCTTTTCTTTCAAGAGATTTATCTCCTGTAACTCCTCCGCCGATGATGCAAGTATAACCTGGTCATCAGCATAGAGGAGACACTTGACGAGTAACTCGTTCATTCTTAATCCACATTCAGTATCTTTCAAATCTTGCAAACAACTGTCCATGAATAGATTAAACAGCCATGGTGACGCTACGCATCCCTGTCTAACACCTTTTTCGATGTTAAACCATTCAGTGTATGACCCATGTATCCTAACGCAAGCACTGGAATCCTCATAGAGAGATTACAGAGCTTGAACAAGGTTGCTGCTTACTCCATACAACGACAGTACCGACCAAAGTTCATTCCTCATCACTTTGTCATAAGCCTTTTCCAAATCCACGAATGTGCAATAGACCTTTTGACCTATGGCCAAAAATTTCTCGGCTATGCATCGCAAGGAAACATGTACCTGATCCGTACATACCATTCCCTTTCGAAATCCCGCTTGAGCGTCCCATAATTTCTCATCGGTTTCTTTCATCGGTTGTTTAGTTAGTGGGGGTTAAAAATATATTTGTGAATTAAACCGGTTGCTTTAGTTACCCATATTGTGTAGGTAGGTACTGATTCTAAGTACAAGTAATATTTTGCCTATTCGATATGGATTCTGACCAATGAATTTTTTTAACTTTTATGTATAACATATTCCAGTCAGTCGTAGAAAAAATTGTAAGTATCTATATATATCCATTCAATATTCGAAAACGTGGAAATCATATGAAAATTACGGTTTCACGAAATGCTACGCTGAAAGTTTCAGGTGAAAATTAAATATGGTTTTGGACGCTATCACAAACGGCCAACTTGGTCTGCGTATTTTGAAAATCTTATCCGCTTTAGTATTAGGTTGATTTTGCAATAGCAGACTAAAGTTCGGCCTTGACCCGCCGCGGTTGGGGGCGCAGTGACGTCATCACCACCCCGCAGCAGGCCTGTGTCACTCCAGAATTTTGCAATGGAATTTAAGTTTTATCGTGCTGACCGAGCGTTTATTGTTGATTACACCAACTGGTGTGTGTTACACACACTATGTAGTCCATAAGGTTAATTTTTTCGAACAGAATATGATAGTGCATTACCTCAATTTCTTCAAAATAATTCATACCATATTCTAGGTAGGAAACTTACCTACGGAACATGGCGTAGCCAAAGCTTGTCATTGAGAGTGTATGAGTTTGCTTTTGGCGCAAAGCAATAAAATGGACGCGCCTTTTTTATACAACGCCAGTAGGCTCGATATGATTGCGTGATTGAAGAGTTGTATCAATTTATTGACGTTGTTTTGTTTGATTTAGTGTATTCAGTTCAGAGCAACAACGCACACGTGACTGAATGGGACTATAGGAGCTTTTATGCCCTGACTGTCCCCCCTTCGTGTTTTGCCCTTTGTGATCGCTGCGTTGCTTTCTCCTTTTGATACATGATCTGAGGCTTTTGGGCACACGCGGTTTATGAGACCTGGTAATTGGAGTTTATCCCTTCGACTGAAGGACAAGCCAACGTTTCCGAAGTCAGCTTTTGTGTCGTATTGAACAAATTGCCTGGCGAGACAAAATAAATTTTTGATTGATTTCGTTACAAAAAGATTTTGCGTCTACTGTTATTTAGCAAAACTATTTCCCGACTCATGAATTTGGTTTCTTTGCTAGATTTTTGACTCATCAGCACATAGGTTTATCTACAATTCTTGTACATGGAAGAAGCATTTTTTGAGGTGAACAGAACTAATACATCAACATATAGCCTGGCCTCATAGCTCAGTTGGTAGTAACTCTGCCTTCTGCGCTAGAGGTAGCGGGTTCGATTCCCGCACTGGACAAACATTTGTGACTAACACAGATGTTTGTTCTGTGTCTGGGTGTTAAATATATATCTATTATGTATATCAGTCTCTGGTACCTATAGTACAGGCTATGCCTAGTTTGGGATCAGTTGACCGTGTGTGATATGTCCGGAATATTTATTTATTTATTTATTTATATTTAATTCTCCACCGGGCATAATGGAACAGTGTGAAAATGAAAGGAAATATATTACGAAACAAACAAAGCGGCATCGATGCTTTGCAAACTGTCACGTACCTATGGAATGCTTCTTGATAATGTGCCCTATCGACATGCCTTTAGACATTTTCGAGGATCTAAGTGCTCAAAGATCTGAGAGGATATCTACCATGCTTAGGGAAAAGGAATATTTTTTTAGGAAACATAAATTCACCGTCCGTTTTTAAATCTTTCTCTCCGTATTTGAATTTATAATCCAGAGAGGTACCGATGTTCATTTGAACAGCACTTGAATTGTAGATGGGCAATCCTGGAGCTTGTGATAAGGTCGCGATAGGGCTGGCGTCCGGCCAAACGTCCGAGTAACCGGCTTTTTAGGCGCATGTAATTATGCCATCACATGGTTCAAGTAGATTGAATTAATTTAATTTAAAAGTACAAAAATGTAAGGTATTCCATACATTGATTATACATACTTTTGTGTTAACTTAATTCAATTGGGTTGCTTCATCCAAAATGAAAGACCTAAGTCGGCATTACGTAGACTGATCTTGAACCGTCGATCTCTCATAATTCTAGTGTTTCGACGGTGACGAATTTAGAGTGACCAGCCAAACGGATTACCTAGAGAGCGGTAAGATGTCACGGCTTGTAATGAGAGGTAAAAAGTTATAGTTTTAAGCAGATAAGGAGAAGAGCATAAAAAAACATATTTGTAAAAAAATCACTGGTGTGTTTGTACTTGCAATTTACCAAACTCTTGTAATTTTACCGGCATTTTTTGTAGTACAGAGTCCGGCTTACAGGATTTCGTCTTTTTCAATTTCTTAGTAAAGCAACAACACATCTCTGAATCAGCAAGATAAAAAATATGGAGGGAAAAATCCTAATGGCTCTCCGGGCCATCGATCATCTCGCCCCACCTCGGAATTGTTTTGTGAGGGAACGACCCATCACCGTGATGCCACATTATTGTAATAGTAGGCCTTATGAAGGAATGCTGATGTTTTGAAGCATTTTTCCCTTGACGCTCAGCTTCGCCTTTTGGAGAGCTTCGGTGAAAATGTAGGTATTCTAATGTTGCATATTGTTTAGCGGGTTGATATGTTGATGTCGTGTCTATTTGTTAGACGTTATATTTTGGTCATGTTTTCTAACAGAAGCTCTAAAAAGCTGCGTGGAGTTGCCGGAATAAAAGTATCAGGATGAAAGTTCAGGGAGTATTTTAACAGATCTCATATCTTGAATGTTTCTTTGTTTTGCCGTTTCTTTGCTAGATCAATTTTATAATCTTCAACGAGGATCACTTGATGACACAATTTTAACCCATTAATGAAACTGAACCCACGCAGTGTAAATCCTCGTCTTAAAATTGTACCAATTAAGCACCCAACTAGAGTCATTAATTTTCTAAAGCAATTTTACCCTAGGTCTGATGTCGCTGCTGGAGCCATAAAATCAACGCGGCGAAATTTAGAATTACGACTTCATACTTTATAGCGGTTATTAAAAATATTTACACACCCCGTATATTTCCCGACACCATTTTTAAATCTACGAAAACTTGGGATATTTATGGTATAGTTCCTAATATCTATGCACTCTATTATTCGAAATTTAGGTCAGATAATAATAAAAGGAATATAATCTGATAAATTGCTTTGTGACTTACCGGATTTGCTCACTCTGTACCGCAACCCTCGTCCCGCTTTCGGATGGCATCGATTGTAGGTTCCGAACTCGGCATAGTTGTTGTTAACTCGGCTGTAGTCAGCCAAATGCCTGTTGCCGTCGAGATGGTTGGGTAGGGATCTGTTCCATCCCATAACATCTCCGACGACCGACCCGCATACTGAAGACTCTGCCTGACTCTTGTTGTCTCCATTACAGAGGTCCCCGCTAGACCTCGCTCTGCGGCCTTTGAGCCCCTTCGAGGAGTGTTGGCTGATGTTTGAGCCCATATCTTGGCGGGACCTCACGGGGGCCCCGCCGCCCGCATCATGGCACCCTTCTGACTCTTGCCTGTCGCTATCTTTGGAGCCGTTGTTTTGATCTGGAAATAGAAAAATACGGTTAATAACAATTTATAGAGCTATAAATCCAGGTCACCGACAAGTTCTCAGAATTAGCAAGTTAAAGTGGGCAGGTCATATAGGTTGCACGAACGTCAATCGTTGGAAAATAAAGGTTCTCGAATGTCAACGATGATGATAGAGCTGGGAGTCTAAATGATGTATAAACTGTGACATGCGGGACGGGTATGATGATAGCAAACTATTTGAAAGTCTCAACCTCTAAAGCAGCTTGAGTGGCTAGCAGTTCAACAACTGCTGCAGAATAAAGATTCTTGCGCTAACAACACTGAACTTGACTGATGACATTACGGTCTCAGGTAACTGAATAATGGAGGTAGCTTTACAGCATTAACCGTAGGAAACTGCGGGGAAGGTCTACGTAATCTCTTCTAGGATATTTAAACGCTCATAGAATCTTCATAATAAAGTATTATAGGTAGGAGTTGTTTTAATTTGTTCACACACAAGTCAGAGATGATTAAAAACGCGCCATTATCACGCAAACGGGTTATTTCTGATTCACAACAACGGGGTATTGATTTCTCACGTAACACGAACCTTAGTTCTACTACATGGTTCCTATTTGTGTCAGCCTTCATGTATTGTTGTAGTTGTCGTTTGATAGAATTGCCACTGCCTGTGGCTTTGCTCACGTAGTACCCGAATGGGAAAAATACTTCGCATTGGTAGGAATAAGCCATACAAAGTATGTCTATATCCTTCTTCAGGGTCTAAGCTATCTCCATACCAAATTTTGCTAAATTAGGTAGTTAATTTAACCAAAATTCGTTTAGTCAACATACAGTCAGACAGTTGGCGACGGACATACTATCGCATTGAAAATATTAACGAAATAACGAATATTAGGTACCTAATATTATGTAGACTTTTTAATTTTATTGCCCCAAGCACGAATAAATCACAGTACGTTAAGATAGCAAATGTCAAATACTCTCCAATCAAAATAAAAAGATATCAAACATCGCCGCTGTCATTTGCTGATTTTTCACTTGAAACGGCTGGCTAATTAAGTTCTTTATCAATGTTACTTATTCGTTATTATTATTTTAATCTTTATTGCACACAAAGAAAACAATGTAAAAAAGGTGGGCTTAATGCCAAGGCATTATCTACCAGCCAGCCTGATTGGGTAGAAACAGGAGGTTGGCGTGCGACAGATTGTTTAACTTAACTAAAAAACTATACTATGTATAACCATACACTATATTTAAATATGTATATATATATATATATAATACACTGCAATATATTAACAGATAGTACAAAACAAGTGTTTTATTAACATTTAGTGTAGATGCTATATGTTCTTAAGAAAATTTTCACGAGTTAATCGTTTAAATGAATTCGTTGTCCTGTGTTGGTAAAAAAATACCTTCATCGGTAGGTAATACACCCTACCTAATTCAAATTAGCACCAAGTTATGGGTTGATTCATTAGAATTCGAATTCTACAAATCTCGCATGTGATTCATTAGCTCTAATTATAGCTCCGAAAATATCGGGAAAATTTTAATGAGGGGGTTGTGAGGTTCCTTGATACTTCCGAGATTTAATGAATCTTTCGCTCGGTGCGAGTTCATTAACGGCTCAGACCGCTAAGGCCAGCTGCATCTGAACTTATGTGGGCTATTTGGAAGAGCATTTGGCTGAAAATTAGCAGTAGCAAGTATTAGATAGACGGCTTCTCGTAGTGAAATACCTACAGTGCTTCCATATTTTAATTTATGAGCAAGCAATGTACCTGTATTAATGCAAAGAAATCATTCATTCATTCATTCATAGATGTTTTACTCCATATAAGGTTCCCAATTTTGAACATTACACATTATCACATTTTTTGGGTTCCGTACCCCAACAGGAAAAAACTGAACCCTATAGGATTACTTTGTTTTTCACCTGTCTATCTGTCTATATAATATCAAGATCCTTTTACTCAGGAACGGCTAATGTTATCAAGTTGAAATTTGAAAGAAATATAAAGGTCTGTGAGCCGTGATAAAATCAAGCTTTACTTAATGCATTACAAAGATGGCAATCACAAAAATGAAAAATCTCTAGCTAGGGTGTTTCCAGTAACCTCACAATTTAGAAATTCGGAAAGTTATGAGCTATTGTAATACAAATAAAGGAAGAAGTCTACGAGATAAACTTATGTTTGCGTTTAATTTCATACAGTGACCTACGCGAGTGTCTCCAATATACCTAATTATACATGTTTGTCACTTCGTACACTTAAGATCTCGATTTTTCGACTCCGTGCAATGGTCCGGAAGCCTCAAGGCGTGAGTTCTACTCGCTTGATCACTTGATCGTCTTTATTTATCTTGATTTCATTTTACCACAAGCGCTCAAAATAATCACAGATTCGAAAATAAAAAAATTGTGTAGATATTTACGCGTCCACTGTTCATAAGTAATTCCCCCAAACGGAGCCATTACAATCGATCGTGTAGAAGTACTTGTAGAAGCTTCGACCATTTTAGAAGCTTCGACCATTTTTAAGCAGTGAGCACTATTTTCGACTAAAATGTAGAGGAGTCACTGCTTCTAGGAAAACTAAGCCCTCAAAGAAAACAGTGGCATGAAAAACCAAGAGTGGTTCGAGCATGAATAATGAACGATAGCTTTTGCGCTTACGATACGTTAGAAAAAATCAGTGACCTGACAAGCAAGCATTAAAAATTAAACAGATTATAAAAAGGAATCTCTGAACATAGCTTCTTCGCGGCGTCTTTGCAAATAATAGTCTATTTCTCCGCTCTATGCTTACGGGCTCAAATCTGACATACACTCACACTTGTCTCTTTTCAGAGTCCTTACATAATATTCAGTCGTAACTATATTTACCTTTATTCGTTCTACCATTAGTCGTGGTTTCAGAAAGTTTGGTAGTTTTGAAATGTTGGTCCGTAAGATATATTAGAGGAGGTCCCAGCTTACGTCGTCGTGGGAACTTAATGGACTGTACGGAGGGAAGTAATGATTTCGTATTATTAGGATGAAATGTCGTGTTCTCTTATAGACGATCTCTATATTTAGTTACAAAGCCTAGAGTGCTAGCTGGCAGATAAATTTTGATGGATATTTCACAAAATTTACTTAATATTTCATAACAATTTCTATGAAAGTAGTAAATAAATATAAGTCCGTCTGAGTAGGGTGAGTGAAAAAATATGATGTTTATAATTACGGAATCAGCATTAAATTATGATAGTGGCAGTAGGCTTGCAACCTGTCACGTATGGAGTACTCACTTCAAAACTGCAAATATGGACTTGTGCCTAATGTAATGTTTCGACGTACCTCTGACTACCTATAAAGGAGATGGAGATATAAAGGTAACAAGATGTCAGCCATGCTTGGGGATAACAATCGTGAGACCATTTATTTTTTGGTCGCAACGATATCATGAATGAATGAAGGAAAGAATGAAAATGCTTTATTGTATGCCAAAAAAAAAACAAACAAAAACAGAAACTTAAACTAAACACAAAAACCGGTCGTTCACCGGCCACCAAAAGTGGGCGGTCTCATCGCTAAAAAGCAATCTCTTTCAGACTAAGATGTATTGAAAATAAAAGTATTATGTTATCTGTGGTCTGGGTGAAGCTAACCAATTTCAAAATACGTGCCAATACTACGCGTTAATCACCCATGAAACGGTTCCACAATAAAGCTAACGCGAGTACGTAATGTGGCGTCGGCACAACATGTTTTCTTCTTCCATTTCCCTCTTTCAGCCGTCATCTCAGCATTCACTCCTTTCTTTGGCCTACCTCGACTCCTAAATTGTACCTGTCTCCTACCTACATCTTCCACAACGGAAGCACTATGGAAGCAAACAAAGTTTCTAACATCTCAAACAATATTGACCTAAATACTTGATTGAAGTCCAAATAGAGTCTAATGAGTGGATCATTGTCATTTTAATTGACGTAGTAATCGAAGCGTGTCGTCAATTTATCGTCGCGTATGAAGATTGATGAGTTTCGCTGGAGGCATTAGAGTAAATTGGGTGATTAATCAGATAGCTGAATGCCTGAGTTAGAGAATAGATAGGTTCTATGTAATCAAGACTATGACAATGGTTTGATCTGACAAACAGACAGAAAATGCGCAGGAAATGCCTTGTAACTGTTTCATCATCGTTAAATGCCAATCATTGCCATGGTGGCTGAAGAATAGCGTTATCTACCCACTCGTGGATGTCGTAAGAGGCGACTACGAGAAAAAAGCTAGGATCTCCTAGATGGACAGCAGCGTCCCACATTTTAACAAAGATCTCTGGCTGCACTCTATCTGCGCATGAGTATCTAAATACTGTATTATGTATTATATATAACTGTATGTAGGAATTTTTAGTGAATAAATGCCCTGTTAATTTATTTTTGTTATTTTTATAATCATTTTCCTCTAAAATATGTTTAAATATATCTCAAAATGATCCCTAAGTAATTTGAGACTTACGATATAGCTCAACGATATCGCACTTTTAAAAGATCGCACTTTTAGACACTTTATTTTAAGTGATAAACTCAAAGTTAACTTTATTCAGTAGACGTAAGAATAATTTTAAAATATATATAAATGACATATCGCATGGCGTTTGAACACGGCTTCAAAGCTCTTATTTCCACTGCATTCAATGCGCTCCGGTAGTTTTTCTTTTAATATCCAACAAAGCTGCTTCCCATCTATTCAGTGTATCAGAACCAATGTAACAAACACTATAAAAAGAAACAAATGATTTGAGAAAACAATAGCGAGGACTCGGAGACAAAAAGGTCATTGTTACGCATCATTACTCAATAACCAGCGTCCCTTGTGCTCAGTAAATGGAACAAACCCATGAACAGATATAGTTTACAATGACAACATAATATTGACTATATTGAACAATAAGTTATATAAAAATAGGCAAGTTGGTGTGGTTTGATTTGTGTTTTTAAGATTTATGGTTACAACAATGTGTTCATGATAATTTTAACCGTGTCCATATCCCTAGTACAGTTAAGGTTAATAAAGGTACGCGTTGGTTGCTGCGTATGAACGCAGCACAACGTGTAACGCACTGTGTAACGTCTGTATTTATTATATACTGTGAATATATTTGCCATCTGTGCTTTGTACGATTTTATACGTTGCATGTATGCACTACCATAAAGCAGGTCTTAATTGCCGATAGTAGCATAATTGCACTCGAAAAAGTTGCCAATAAGCGATCAGTATGGCTCGGTTGGGTCAGGTAGTCAGCTCTGAGCAAAACAATGATTACGATTCGTTAAATGGCTTGTTACGCCGCGTAACCATGGCAACTATACAACATCACAACAACACTGCATACCTATTAGGTACTATACGTTTTTAGCGCCCATAAGCGGACTTAACTATTCCAGGCCTGTGCACAAATATTTGTTTATCTAGAGATCTGTCTATACAGTTCTTCAATGTTTTTTATTCATAACGTCATCTGTTTAAGAACTATTATATTATGTTACTTATATATTATATTATATAGAACTATTATATAAACTCAGCGCTCAATCTTCTTTTAAAACTACAAATTTACAACCAATTGTGATAACTGTACGTCATCATCTTTATCAGCCTGAAGAAGTCCACTGCTGATCATAGGCCTCCCCCAAAGAGGGCCATGACGAACGGTCTTGAGCCTTCTCCATCCACCAACTTCCCGCAACTTTCACAACGACGTCGGCCACCCAATGGGCACACTGCGATGTCCGGTTCGTAGCCGCCATTCGAGAAACTTTATTCCCCAACGTTTGTAGGTTCTGCGAGCTATAAAGCCGGCCCAATGCCACTTCAACATGCTTATTCTGAAACGGACTGTATGTCATTGTAGCCAAATCAACTGTGGAGCTCTAAAATTTTGAAATTAGTAATATACAGTGTAGAACCTCCTTCCAAACTGTAGAATGTATTAAAACGACCCCATTATGGTCATAAGATGTTATAAATTGTAATAAGGTTAATCCCAGTCTCAGCTTTACCCTTAAATAACCGACGTGACACCAATTTGAATAAGTAGCTATCTGCTACATCTAATCTTGAGCCAATTTAAAGCCTCCTCCGCAATATGACATTAGTTGCAAAATGTAATTAATGGAGAAACTGTTAAGTTGGAATCAGCCCAATTGACTTGCGCCGGTATCTGTCCCTATTGTAACTAGCTTATGTCGGTAATATGTATGGCAGCAGCGTCCCCTATTTAATTAAACAATGATAGCCCTAGCTGCGTTCACCGACCCGCGTGTCCAGTTGAGTATGGGCAAGTTCCCCCCACATGAAAGTCTGCTCTTGAAACCTGTAGTGGAAGCCCGTGTTCAGCAGTGGACGTCCTGTCGCTGAAATGATGGCAATGACTTAGAATTAGCAAGTTGAAGTGGCAGTGGGCAGGCCATATAGCTTTCAGAACCAACTGAGGAATAAAGGTTCGCGAATAGCGACCACGAACTGAACCACGCAGTTTTGGAACATGGAAGGCTTTCCACTCGAAGGACCAACGGAATTGTGAAGGGTTCGGCAAGGTGGTGGTTGGGGATGGCTTAAACCTGTTCGATAGCACTCTTTGGGGGACGCCTATGTCCAGCAGTGGACTTCTACAGGCTGATGACGATGATAGATTATTAAACGCGATGACTAAATTTTACTCAAAAACATCGCTCAGGTTTCAAAATACAGTTTTCGATAAAAGTTTCAAATCTTTTTCCCTAGAGAAGAGGCATTCAGTATCGATCAGTTTAGAATTTCATTAATTCCATTTGCCAGAGATTTTACGTTTGCCATTAAATTGGAGTATAAAGGGAGATGCCAGCACCCTACCTAACCCTTGCCCTTTCGCTTTAAATCTGACGCCATCTTAAATTGAACTTGAAAAACTCCAATGCTGTAATCGCTTCGACCTTTTGAATAATAAAAAGAAATTCTCTAAATATTCCGAGAGTTTCAACTGTAGCCTTTTCAACGACCATTTTAGGTAAGCTACTTTAATTTGTATCAAATTGTGAAACGTAATCCACGATCAGATAATTCAACAAAAAGGAACAAAGCCTTTATAATGCGTGTTTGTGGGACAATGGTCGCCTCTGGTATAATAACATCGGGATAAAAATCCCCGAGTTAGATGAGCTCAAAACCGCTGAGAAGTACATATAAAGGATATTGCCCAATAATGTATGGACGCTAGTACCGTGCTAAAATCTAGCTTCCTCACGATACTGAGACTCTACTCAATAACTTGTACACACATATATTATAATCCCCATTGCAAATTTATTTTGATTATCGGTTTAAAAGCTCTTCTTCTTCTTCCTGCCCTTGTCCCACATTATGTGGGGTCGGCACAACTTGTTTTAAAATATAATAATCGGTAATAAGACAATCGGTTTAAAAACATAAAAAAAATCGCATTATGATTTTAATGCACTTGATCCATTATTTGATAAAGCATGAAATCGTACGGAAGTCTTTGTTGAATTTTTATGAACAACATGCTGTGCTGATCATTTCGAGAATATATCTATTTTTCACCATATCACGCATTCTTTTTGTCTTTTTGTGTTATTGATGCCAGACATTATCATCCCTCGTTTTTTGCGCTAGAGTTTAATAAAAAGGTTCCCAGCCCAGCTTATTATGAACTAATGGCAGATATAACACCCATAAAGACAGACTAGAGATATTATAATACAACTAAACTGCCATCATCTGGATTTTTATCGTCGTCTTTGTGCATACAAAGGTCTCAATTACGTGTTGGCGTATTTCTTGCAAAGCAATTCCCAGGCTGGGGATTCCCATCCATTACTCGCTAATTTTACATTTCATAATGAATGTTTAGAAAATTCTGTTTGAGTTTTGAATTTGGGAAATTTTCTTTGAAAGTGCTGTGAATTTTCAGTAAGATTTATGCATAAAATGTGGACATTTTCGCGGAGAAGCTGTTCAGAAAATTCAGTATACTTACGTGGTGAGTAAATTCAGTCTACTTATGTGGTGGAATGAGGTCGCTAATGAATTAGCCATAAAATATAAATTAAAATTACTTAGTAGGTAAGATGCTGGGAACATACCTTTCAAGTTATAGTACACCGTGTATTTGGGTCAGATGATTCAAGTAGGTACATAGTTCCAACTCGACAAAGAGGTCAACCGACGAATCCAACTTGGATGGGCAGCGATTGGGAAACTTTGTCATATCTTCTCGTTACAAATACCTCAAGCCTCAAAACGAAAGTCTACAATCAGTACGTTTTGCTAATGATGACAGTTAGCAACCAAGTCTTAATGCCATATGCATTAAGACTTGGTTGCTAACTGTTATTATCATGCATCATACACAATAGAGATGAGTCGTACTTGCTATTTCGCGTACCAGATCCATAACGTATCGTTTCTTACAAGAACCAGGTTAAAAACCAGGTACTAAATACTTAAAAGTATTACTTCGACCGCGCGAGTCCACTGCGCAAGTCCACTGCGCAAGTCCGCCGCATACCCAAGGTCGTACGTACGGCCGGGTTGCGACTGCGCGGCGCTTCGCGTCCTAGGGTGCGCGGTGGACTTGCGCGCCGCACCCGAGTATATTTAATACGTCTAAGTATCGCGAAGTCGTACCAGTTACGTATAGTTTGATGCGAGAACCTGGTTTAAAAACCTGGTTGCGTAAATACGAACCACCTCTAATACACAAGCTCAAAGTTGCACAACGGGCTTTGGAGAGAGCTTTGCTCGGAGTTTCCGTTGAAGAGTCATGATCACCGACCAGGTGGCCAATCACCTAGTCGCTAGTCTGATCGAATCAAGACACTAACGGGACTACCTGTAACTACCACCTTAAGACAAGCCGTCAATAAAGTGGCGTTGAAGCACCCAATAAACGCCTACACTGAAGTGTTTCAAGACGGGAACGACCTTCAGTCATAAAGAATATGAAGAAAAAGAAGAAGAATGTCATAATACCAAAATAGTTCCAAAGACCGAGCTGCATAATAAAATTCTAGCAGATAAAATAATTTTATGAGAAGAGACAGCTGCACGAAAGTGATTCGTAATAAATAGCGCAAAAAGTGCACTTTCGTTTCCAAATGCTCATCCCATTTTACTCTCCGATAATGACCGATCTCTAAAAAGAAGCGTTCGTTATATGACGGCGAAATAAAATAATACGATTCGATTTTTTTAATGATTCTATTTCAACTTACATCATTTTAAAATTATTGATGCAACTTTTGCAACTTTGTTATTAATGGATTATTTTTGGAGTAGGTATATCATATCAGGTAGCATATCGCCACCATTTGTACTCGGATTCAAAACCGATTTCGGTCACTTCATTTTAGGAAACCGTGTTTTTAGTGCCACGTGCCACTAATGTGAACGGTTAACGATAACTTGCTCTTATCGCTACCTGCATTCCAGATAACATCTAAATGCAATTATGTACCATGTCAGGAAATATAGACGATTTTGAACTTTACATCTTGCTAATAAAACACAAATTGGTTTAGGCTAAGATAACAGAGTTTACTTTTTAGTACCTACACACGACGCTTTTACTTTCTGAGAAAGTTTTTTATCCTGAACTAGTAGTTGTTCGAGGTTTCAGCTACATTATCTCTCAATGGAACACGCAAAAAAGCATGCCAGATATTGTCATGTGCGAGCTACTTGTATATGTAACATTTTCTACACGCTTACGATACGATTCTACAAGCTTCTAGAGCTTGTACGCATGTCTATAGACTAAGCAAGCCTTTGGTATCGAAAACGATGGCGACGCCGCCGCCACCAAGTGCGACACGACGGTCTAAATAGAGATGTTCTTTATTGAAATACTTTTCTACATCGTACGATATTAAATAAATATCTATTTTGGAGCTTCTTATATTACATTTTGCGACTGCGAAGTGTGTGCAAGGGACGCGGTGGGACGGATCAAATAGGGACGGGGAATCGCTTATCGATATTTGCTTGATATACTTGATTGGGTAAACTTTGACGCTCTTTGACGTAATAGATGTTGCTTACTTGGCGGGTCGTCGGTGCGAGATGGTGTTTCATCTAATATAAATACTGGGAAGTTCTTGTTGATTTTAGATGTGCTGCGTCGTCGATAATTAAGTAAGTTGATATGATTAAAGAAAATTACGACAACCTCTACGAAAAAACTCAATAACTTTTCATGCGATATGACACATGGAATTTCAGAATCCTTACGTCAATTGAATAACGTCATCATTTAAAAATAATTTTTCACATATATTTTAGCTGACATATCGCCGTTCGAACACCGCTTAAAGCAGATTTAAATAAAAAAATAGTCGGTTCATTTGCTCGTAAACTCGTCGTAATATAACAATCTATGTAATAGAATAAGTTCGATAAAATGGGGACATCTCTAAGCGAGATGTATTTATAGCAGTCGGCGGAATGCATCGCCCACCTACAAGCGAGCAATAATAACTCCACTGTCAAGTTCATTACTCATCCGCTCTAACATCGATATAGTTTCGAGATTGTAAAGTCGCATCTCTTTGTTGTACTAAGACATGGACTTAGAAAAAAAAGAGGACAGCGCCGCCCAATATCAAACTGTAGTCTGCTCTATGCGTGCGTGATTCAAGGGTTACCAGTTATAAAAAAAAACAGCCATATAGCTCGCAGAACCGACAACTTGGCGAATCAAGGTTCTCGAATGGCAACCACGAACCGGGTGACGCAGTATTAGAAGGCTACTACCACCAGATGACTGACGACGTTGCGCGTTGTTAAAGTTGCGGGAAGTCAGTGGATGGAAAAGCCCGGAATTCTCCGACGAAACGGCCGGGTTCGAAACCACGACCTTCGGATCGAAAGTCAGAGTACCTCCCACAAGACAAACACGGCCGTTGGCTTTATAAAAGAGCTTCACCTAAAACCATGCAACAATCGATAAATCACACGTCCAACCGTTTTGTGGTTTCCAAGTGGTTGGTCAGAGTTCCTAACGAAGTGGACTATTAGGTGTCCTAATGCGGTGTGCGAGTAAACTAGTACATACCTTCCTCCGTATTTAGCTGTGTTCAAATAACGTGAGTAATGTTGTCTGAAATAATCCTTAACTCTACTAAATAAATTCAATTTTCAGTTTCACTTGTTGAACTTGCGATATCGTTTGAGCTATATCGTACGCCCTCAAATGTCAAACTCAAAATTGTTTTTCATCAGTATACGTAGTTAAGGACAAACATAATATAGTAGTTTTTTTGTAAGGATCATCTTACTACTAATTATAAACGCTGCTAATGATAAAATCTATCGATATCTCTGTTACTTAATCACGCCAGAACGGATCTGGATGAAATTTGGCACAGAGATAGATTATAGTCTGGCATAGCAGCTGAGCAACTATTATATAGGTACCACACGAGCGAAGCAGCGTGCGCAATTTAGTTTTGAAACATATTATATTAGAAGACGTATAGCACGCCGTTTGAACACAGCTTCAGATAGTATTTACGATTAAG
Source organism: Anticlea derivata (assembly GCA_947579855.1). Lineage (NCBI taxonomy): Eukaryota > Metazoa > Arthropoda > Insecta > Lepidoptera > Geometridae > Anticlea > Anticlea derivata. The sequence goes on from OX388266.1 coordinate 4,100,098, forward strand.
TAGCATACTGTGAGTTCCTTTTAAGGCAAGTCTCGTGTTTCTGATGGCGCCAGGTCACCGGAGAAATCACAATCAGAAATTCCTAGAAACTAACTAGTTGTAGGTACCTATTTAGTTTCAAAGATGAAACTCAGTACATACCAGTGTATTTTATTACAAAGATGATTGTTGGAAAGTAGTTTGTATGCTCGAATTATTTTATTAAAGACTAGGTACCTAATCTTGATCGATCTCGTTTCTTGTTGTTAAATTTCTGATGTTATAGAAATACTATCACTGGGATAATTTTAGAAGTAGGTAGATATTTGACCGTGGTGGCCATGGTGGCCCCGGCTAAAGAATAGGCTCCTCCATATCTACCTATCCGCGGATGTCGTAAGAGGCGACTAAGGGAAAAAAGCTAAGGGATGGGCAGCAGCGTCCCTCATTTTAACAACGATAGCTCTAACTGCGCTCACCAACCCGCATGCCCAGCGTGGTGAGTTTGGGCAAAACCCCCCCACATGATAAGGAATTCGCTCTGTTTGTGGGGGAAGCCATGCTCAGCAGTGGACGTCGTACGGCTGAAATGATGATGATGAGATATTTGAATCTTCTTTTAACTTATGAGTGTTATGAGTTAGGTAAACAATTAATCAGAAGTATCAATAGTTACAATTAAAAGTAAAATATTCAGTGAATATCCTCATCTCAGGTTTGAGAAAAACCATAAATTAACCTATTTTGAAGTTCACTAGCTATATTATTTTAATGTCCGTATGAGTTGAAGTATAGATAAATAACAACTTAGAATACCAAGGTTTCTATTGGGGACAAAGCATTGTTCTGCTACTGACAGCGGATTATGTCGGGGCTGCCTACAGGGAGAAGAAACAGTAGAGCACGTAATTTTGCACTGTACAGCCACGGAAGAGGCCAGGACCACATCGGGTCTGCGGGCCGTGCTCGGAAGCGGCTCCCAGACACCGCCGCATACAGGGATACTGAGAGAATGTTACCAACGACCCAAAGTCCTGCTTCGCTATTTTAAGGAGCTGGACTGGCTGGGGTAGGGTTAGCATAGGGGGACAATGCACAAAACACCCCACAGCGGGAAGTCAGTGCAGGTCTAACCACCCCCGATTAGAATTAGAATTAGAATTGTTCTGCTACAATAACTCTATTAAATTAATATCCGTCCCCAACGCGAGACGGTTAGAAAACAAATATTCATTCCCTAAATGAATCCCTCACTGCTGCCCTCACTAGATCAAAGCAATGCAAAATAGTCCTCGGAGTGTTATAATTCTTATGTAAATAAGTCCCTCAGAATGAACGGTCCATTTGCCCGTCAGCAAGTCAAACAAATAAGGAACTAATTAATGTTTATAGGAGAATTAGTTTGGGCAACATCTTAGTTTAGTTTAGAACTTGTGAAGTTTTAAACAATGGATTCTGCGTGAGTAATGGATAGTCCTGCTATGTATGAAGATGTTTGGGTTCTTCCTTTATGAGTTGTACATACCACCGACTTCTCGTAACCTTAAATACATATAAACTCGTTCTATCTGATCCGACTGTTGGAAATTCTTCATTAAAAAAACTCTATGCCAAAAACAGCTGCCCTGCGCTCTCTTAACTTAACCAGGTAAAAATAAAGGAGCTCACAGTAATGCTACTTAATCGTAAATACTATCTGAAGCTGTGTTCAAACGGCGTGCTATACGTGCATCTAATTTATTATGTTTTCAAAACTAAACTGCGCACGCTGCTTTGCTCGCGTGGCACCTAGATAATAGTTGCTAAGCTAGTAGCCCATGAGTTATTCCAGACTATAATCTATCTCTGTGCCAATTTCATCCAGATCCGATCAGCCAGTCGTAAAAATTATAATAAAACACCTAAAACGTTATGTACGTGTCTTAATAAAAAAACTAAGAGGCCAAGTAAAATTGTTCAACTACCTGTAGGTAGACCCACTTGTTACATAAATAACTTCATAGAAGTTATGATGTGTGTTATGAATTGTTCGTAATGTCTTGCGTAAATTGAATTGAATTTACAACTTGCGTGAGTTTGATGAGTATCACGATGGGCACTAAAATTATATCATTCGCTTGAAAACTTTGACTTTCTCATTTACTTTTACGAGGTATAAAATCAAGGGAATTTAAACGAGCCGTTAGCACCAACACGCAGACAGAACTATTGCCCCAATTGCCAGTAATGAGACAGTGTTGTGAATGTCTACAATGGAACCAACCGCGATAGTGATAAGTGTAAAAATACTTGACTTTAATAGTTATCAGGTTAGTCAGGCTGTCGGTCGGTGAAAGAAACATTTCCCTAAATAATTAAAGTGCCTCTTAAAGGATCCTTTTGTGATTATATTTTTGATATATTTGGTTGATTTATGACAGAAATTTTCTGATTGTGTGCGTCAGGGATGGTAAGGCGGAACGAGGGCGTAACTTTTGGTGATTGTTCCTATGGATGCACAAACTTTATGGTTTTAAAAGTTGTTCGTTGTAATTGTTTTCCAATGGAAACTATCCACAGTTTGAAAGCTTACGATACCTGAATCAATGTAGGTACCAACGTGGGACTGGCACTGACTTGGTCCCCGACACGCCCCGGCACGAGCAAGTCTAATATTTTGTAGGAATTTTATTTTGTTTAACAAAACTAGAATATTCGATGACTCAATTGATTGAAACTATAACTCTCGAACAATTTGGACGCATCGGCGTTGTACGTTTGTAGGTATGTTTATTTGTTAGAGATAACTATCAAAACTGCAACCCGATCTGCATGGAATTAAGTAGGTCATCAGGTTGTGTTGGTCATCATTTGCTAATTAGTTATATTATATCGGCCGAGGGGTTGCTAAGAAATGGGGTCCAAATGTAGGTTAAAAAAAAAGGTGTGAAAAATACATGAAGCGGAATAAAAGAGGCTTGTTCATACATCCCAAACCGATTTTTATTCTAGGTCATATATGTTCTAGAAATAGTAATATTAATAAACCAATATAACGAGAGCTCCCATTTGGTAAAGTTTCAATGATTTCGTAGTTCAGGTAAGATTGGGTATTAGTTAAAACTTGCTAAATGCGTTTTCAAAGTTGTGCCTCAACGATCATCGAAGCACCAACTTTTAACAAACGACATTTCAGTTCGGGCGAACCACTATAATAATAAATTGTAGGTATTTAGTCTTCATTCATTCATCCAAAACAACGTTTGTTGTTTGCGAATAACTGTCGCAGAAAGAAGGGAGGTTGTTGACTCAATGCGGGACACGACACGTCATGTTAGTTTTAATAGTGAATGAATGTCTATAATCTGTATTTAAACCCGAAGAAAAAAAAAAAAAAAACCGGACATATTCACACGGTCAACTGATCCCAAACTACACATAGCCTGTACTATAGGTACCAGAGACGGATATACATAATATATATATATTTAACACCCAGACACAGAACAAACATCTGTGTTTGTCACAAATGTTTGTCCAGTGCGGGAATCGAACCCGCGACCTCTAGCGTAAACGTAAAATGTGTAATTTATTGTATATAAATGTAATTGTATCTGACTGGCTCATAGCTCAGTTGGTAGTAACTCTGCCTTCTGCGCTAGAGGGCGCGGGTTCGATTCCCGCACTGGACGAACATTTGTGACTAACACAGATGTTTGTTCTGTCTGGGTGTTAAATATATATCTATTATGTATATCAGTCTCTGGTACCCATAGTACAGGGTATGCCTAGTTTGGGATCAGTTGACAATGTGTGATATGTCCGGAATATTTATTATTATTATTATTATTATCTACCTTACACGAGCTTTTCATGGAATTCGAATCACTCTCTTGGCTGAATGTTCTTATGATTTTTGCAATTTCGTCAGCTCGTAAATAATGGGTCGAATTTTTGGGTACAAGATGGCGAACTACTCATTGCAACGCTACAAATAGGTACACGGCAGAGGCCCTAATCTTTAAAGTCGGTGAGTTCTCAAAAGTGGATAAATAACTGTAACTGTTTTAAAGGTTTTCCCTTTTCGTGACATCATACAAAAACGGTAACCATTCACTGTTCACGGTCGAAAAGTGAAAAGTGAGAACACACTGACTTTGCAGACACTGGGGCCTCTGTGCTCGCGAGGCGAGAGCGCGATCAATGAGAATGACGTCATCGGCAGATCTTGTTCAAACGACGACGTCCTGATTTGACGCAGTTCTATAAGAATGCAAAGCAACAAATCCGTACGGCGCGTATGTTCCAATTCCAATAGGTACAATGAACGCAAGCACTCTCAAAATAAACTTTTTATGATCCTACCTATATTATAGATTCGAAAGTTTGTGTGTCTTTTTAATTCTTATAACGGCATTCAGAATAAACATGGAAAATAAGTTCGGATGACCTGGAATAGACACTTTTACAATTTTACTAGTAAATGTGTACTATATATTAATCCGCGGGCTAGTAAATCATAACTTTTTATCTAACAATGTTGTTCTTGATGATACAACCGGGTAGGTGTTAGGTAAGTAGGACCATGAAAATACTATAATAAACCTACGGAAAGTCAGTGGATGGAGAAAGCTCAAGACCGTTAGTTTTGGCCTTTTTAAGGGGAGGCCAATGTTGAGCAGTGGACTTCATAAGGCTGACGACGATGATGTTGATCGAAAGTCGGGGTACCTCTTTACAAGACAAACACGGCTTTCAACTCTAATTAAAAATCTCTTAAACTCTAATTTTTTTTTCCCCCAAAGCCAATAGATTCTGGCTAGGCAGTCCATCTTGCTCCGCCTACAATTATTTCCACAATCTAGCAATAAAATCTTCGATCAGCCCGTTGACCGCACAGGCTGCTAAGTTGGTTCATAACCGATCAAATGATAGCTAACAATAAGTAAATCAAGATGCCGATCCGCTGTTCGTTACCAATACGTTCCAGTTACGGTACGTAAACGTAAAAATAAAGGTCGAAATACACGAGGATAATAATATCGAACCGCGATCGTAAAAATGTGAGTGATAATCAGCAAAATACAGTTTTTGGTGACAGGTGTCTAAATCGCAAATAGCCTCATTTTTTGGGTTCCGAAGTCCGATAAGGAACCCTTATATATAGTTTCGCCATTTCCGTCTGTCCGACCTAGTCAGCCGTTATTCTCGCCAGCTAAAAGTGCTATCATGATGAAATTTTGCACTGTAATACATAAAAGATGACGCCTACTACGTTTTCAAATAAAAACGATAAGAAAAAGGTATTTCAGGGTAGGTACCTCACCTACATGTGAAGTCGGGTTGAAGAAGAAAGAAGAAAATACTTTTATTCGTAGCATTAACCTTAAAATTACCCAACAAGGTTGCTTTTTTATTTGCGTGTTTCATCTACAGTTTTTGATCCTATTATCAAATATGAAGCTTTAAATTAAGTATATAATTATTAAAATTAAAGTGGTCATATTTGCTAGAGTTCGTAATCTCTTCTTCTGACTAAACCGCTATTTGGGAATACCTGCAAGATCAAAATAGTAGTATATTACTGAAATTTCAAGGAAACTAACTAGGCTTAACTAGTTTACGAGTAGTAATCGATTTTGTACCACATGCTACCTACTACTTACCTAAATTGCAGTAAGTGTTTCAAATGGCCCAAAGTAAATGCAGTGAAAACACTAAAAGTAAATTACTTTAGAAAAACAAATAAACAGGCGTCAAGCTATTAAATTATCCTAACACAAAACCCCAACGGGGTGTGCTGACTAAAATATCAAAATATTTACACACTAAATAGTATGTCTTGCATTTTGGACTTGCTTACTTTGCAAGCTCTAGCATCGTGTACTCGGGCCTTATAGCTAGATATTAAATAGCGGTTGATTCCTTCGATTTACATTTAAAATGGCGATGCTTTTGCGGTTGTATTTTATTCGCGTTTGCGATTTGCAAACGATACCTATTAAGATGATTGTAATAGGTTGGCAAGAATTTATCTACTGAACACCTTTAGATCCAGAAAAATAAATTGCGAGATTGAAACAGACTGTTGGTTTGCTAGAAAGCTGAAGTTTAACATACAATAACGGACAATATTTAGTTTTATGTAACTAGTACAATATAATAAATGAATATTCCTGGTTGGACAACATTGGTACCCAAACTAGGATTGCCTGTGTTATGGCATACCAATGCCCTCCGCCATGCCATTTGCTCCAAAAGTTTGCTCAGCGAGCTAGAGGAGATGGCTGTGCTTTTTCCTCCACAATATCCTACAAGAACGAATCAGAAAGATGGAGATCTGTAGACAAACTAAAGTCACTTATATTGCCCAGAGGATTAGCAAGTTGGCATTGAGCGGGGAGGGGGGCCCATAACTCGGAGAACCGATGGTCATTGGGGCAGACGATATTTTCAAACGCGCTGTTGCGTGTCGTAAGCTAACTAAGAAATCAGTTCTACTTGCGATCTTATCAAAGATAATAATATTATCTAAGCTTGCGATATAACCTGAAAATATTACGTGAACTTATGAAAACATTGTAAATTATTAGTGTTGCGACGCAGAGAAGGCAGGTGGCACACACATGTGATTTATAATAGCGTAAGCATGTTTTATTGTGTTCTTCCAGTGTTGTCTTCTACTTCAAACAATACAGAATTCCCTCGAGTGTACATAAAGCCACCGAGAAGCTAAAACTATAGGTAGATAGTAGCGGAGCGGAGAGCGAAGCGGTTAGATAACACGCATACATTTTTACGGAGCGGGCGGTAGCGGACGACATATTGATAGTTGTCTGACTCCCATCACTTATTCTAGTGTGCGTTACGCCAGCAGAATGTTCTCGAATTGTCGTATGCAGCAAGAAAGCATGGTTTCGTGTAATTGTGCATCAAATTTAAAATTTGTGCGTCCACATGAAAAAAAATATTAACGAAAAACACATTCTTAGGAGGAGGTAGGGCACAGCGAGATTTTCTCGTTCTGAATTGGAGCAGCCTGCCTGGGGAGGTACCTCCGCCTTACAGAAGATCGCAGCCAAATAACATTATTTGTTTCAAATAGTGTTGTGTTCCTGCGATGAGTAAGGTTGCCAGAGCTCTTTAGGGGGATGGGGGGAGGGGGGGGGGGGGTTCGGGGTCGGCAACGCGTGCGTGATGCCTCTGGTATTGCAAGCGCTCATAGGCTACGGTAACCGCTTACCAACAGGTGGGCTGTATGCTTGTTTGCCACCTCAGTGGTATAAAAAAAAAAAAAAAAAATCTGCTGCAGTAACGTTTTAAACATTACCCCACCAGAATGTCATCGAAATAATTAGCTATAATATTTCTGTTATTATGCGGCATCGTCGATCGCAGCACGCTCACGGTGCATTTGCTAATAGGGATGCTTCCTTATTACTAGCTTCCGACCGCGGCTTTGTTTACGTGGTACATACATAAAAAGGAGCTTATATGCTTTACCTATTCCAAGTTTCAACGAAATTGGTTGAGCCGTTACGGCGTGATTGAACAACAAACATCCAAACATCCTCACAAACTTTCGCATTTATAATATTAGTAGGATAGTAGGATGTGGCATAAAAACTTTAGTTTAAAATTGCTTATCTATGTTAATTGTGTGTGTCTGTAGTGCCGACTAAATTTATTATCTATCTATCTAAAAACAGAGCCTCGTTTGTTAATTGGAAGAGTGTGCCCAAAGAAATTGCATGCAAAAATATGTTGTACCACGGGACGGTGAGGTTGGCTTGGGTTCCGAAACGGTGTTATATGGAGCCCCATACACCCCTTTAGTCATGTAAAGGTTTATAAATTTAAAAACAAAAAATATATAAAACCGTTCTTTAATAAAATTTTAAAATTGTTGCAGTTATAAACTAAAAGATTGCAGGGTTGAACATGAAAAGTTTAAACTAACGAGTCCCAAAGTGAAAATGCATTTAAAACTCGTGCTATTTTTACAACAATTAGGTTACTGTAGCTGCTAGTTCCCAGGCGGTAAGTTTTTATCGCTTCAACTATAAACATCGTTTTTTATACCACACGTTTATAAATGGAAAACTACTTACTACCTGAAAATAAAGGGTTACCCTAGTTGTAAACGAAGAATAATTCGTTTAATATTTTTCTTTGAAAAATTTAAAGCTCAACATCACCGTCATCAGCCTGTAGAACTTGCTATTTCATGAAAAACTTTTTCTCTTGTAGCCCTGTTGGCCTAGTGAAAGGTTCACCGAATTTCGATCCGAAGCTTGTGGGTTCGAACCCGGTCGTGCACCAATGAGTTTTTCTACTTATTCGAAAAGTTTAAGTGCGCTTTAACACGTGATTTAAGCGTGGAAGGAAAACATCGTAAGGAAACCAGAAAGCATCTTAAAATGTGGGTATGCGCCAATGTTTGGACGTACCTCTGACTCATCATCATCATCAGCCTGTAGAAGTCCACTGCTGGATATAGGCGTACCCCAAAGAGTTCCATGACGAACGGTCTTGAGCCTTCTCCATCCACCGACTTCCCGCAACCTTCACAATGTCGTCGGTCCATCGGGTGGGGGGCCTTCCAACACTGCGTCGCCCGGTTCGTGGTCGCCATTTGAGAACCTCTGACTATCCTCTTAGAAATCTTCAAAGATTTGATCGCCTGGAGATCTGAGAGGATGTCAATCATTCATGGGGATAAAAGTTGTGAGTCCTCCTATTTTTTTTCTTTTCCCATTCCGCACACCTTTTATTTCCTTCATACGATTTTATTAAACATCCAAGTCACGAGTTTCGAAGCGCAGAACTTTGAAGTGGTTGAATTTATGCACATTGTTAGACTATGGGTACCTATCTACATACCTACTTACTGGTTACTAAGAGGATATTATTATCTGAACTTGGTTGTAAGCTCTTCTAAGGGCCTTTATTGGGAAACTTCATGTATGGAATATTTAACGAGCTAACAAGATTCATAAGTAGACTTAGCGTAAGAGACCTTATTATAGGGTGTGAATGATACTAGAATAATATTAGAATAATATTTCGTAATACCTAGGTTATAGACCTGGGATGATTCAACTTGGTAGGTCCAACTGACGAAGACAAAGAGGTCAACCGACGAATCCAACTCGGATGGGCAGCATTTGGGTCGTCGTCATATCTTCTCGTTGCAGATACCGCAGAGCCTCAAGAGGAAAGTATACAATCAGTGCGTGGTGCCAGTGATAAAATATGGCACTGATACTTGGTCGCTAACTATTTGGCCTCATACATAAGCTCAAAGTCGCGCAACGGGCTATGGAGACGGCTATGCTCGCAGGTTCACTACGTGATAAAATCCCAAGTAAAAAAATCCGTAAAAGAGTTTGCAGTGTTGGACTTGGAAGGTCTGATGACCGATGGACTGATGACATTGTGAAGGTTGCGGGAAGTCGGTGCATGAAAAAGGCTTATGACTGTTTATCATGGCAGTGTGTGGGAGGACTATGTCCAGCAGTGGAATTCTGATGATGATGAAGAAGTAAACTAATGCTGGTTTAAACTAACCGGCAGATTTAACTGACTATGTAGGAAGTATATTACGTAGGTAGATCTTGCTATGAGAGTAAACACAAATGTCATGCATTTTATTACCAATGGAATGGGTAACTACGGACAAAGCAGGAATAGGTATTTCGTTCAGATCGTGGGTGCAAAGTCGTAAATACAAAACAAGTTCTGCTTAGAGCGGAGGTGTTGAGTTCAGAATGTACATTTTATATTTTTGATGGGGAGGCTAAGTCCTGGATGGAATCCAAAGCAGCGGAGCTCATGAAATTTTGATTTCAAGGTTTTGGTTTTGTTGGCATTTCGGTTGTTTCAGATTTTTAGCTCCAACCTTTTTACTGATGAATAATCAGAAGAAAGGTCTTATGATTATTTGAACTGTCTGAATCCTACTAAAGCCGTATTCAAACGGCGTGAGATGTGTCTTCCATCAATATATCATTAAATTTATTTCAAAATATTGCTTACGTCTACTCATGAAAGTCAATTTTGTGAAATTTCAGGGCGTACGATAAAGCTCAACGATATCCTAGTGGGAGGTATCTCGACTTTCGATCCGTAGATCGTAGGTTCAAATCCCGGTCCTGTACCAATGGATTTTTCGATTCGAAAAAATTATGTGCGCACAACACGTGCTCAAAACGGTGAGGAAACCCGTGGCGTCAATACGTGTGGAGTTACGTTTCCCGTGATACGAGAAAACGTAACTCCACATTCCACATGTCGTTAATGTGGATAAGGTTGACTAAGCTGAGAGGATGGTATATGTGCTGAGCAAGCCTACTGTAAAAAAGTCCCACCAAGACTAAGTCCCGCTGTATCTAGAATAGATTCAGGGCGATTCACGAATATGATTGCATTTGTATATGAATCACGGACACATAATGAGGCTAAACGGTCAGCGGTGTTTTCCCATACGATGAATGACCTGAGAAATGACGTACGTTTACTTCTGTAACATAATATGAATCACGATGCTATTCTGGCAATCAATCTTCATAAATTGTCGAACGCATGGAAGGAGCACTGCAGATCTTTATTTGTGTCAGAATCAGAACAGCCAAAAAATACAGCTCTACGCTAGTTCGGGGTATGGTGAAATATCCATACCATTGACTTTATCATTGCTCTAGTTTTCTACATTAGCTTAGGTTAGGTCGACTGAAAGTATTCACTGCTTGCAATAAGACCGCCGATTGTGGTACTATTGAATTAAATGTGATGTGTTAAGTTTTTAAAATAAAGAGTTATATATAGTATAAATCTTAAGTAAAAAGTTATCTTAAGTTAGTTCGTTAAGTAAAAATAAATGCAATGACATTATTCTCAGACTTTATGAGCTGAATTAAGCGCGTCTCTTGACAGTTTCTATGGAAAGATGTAATAAGATGTATCGTGCTATAATATACATTTTTACATTATAGCTGCCGTGCGTGAAAGGCTTTATAGGAAGTGCGGTAAACACGTCCTTGAAAAACCGCAATAGTCCGTATTCAGTAAGAAGTCTAATTCATTTAGTATTTTTTTAAGAAACTATGTCCTAATAAATCTGGAAAAGTTTGATATTAAACGCTGCAATGTCAGCCGTTATGCAATAGTCCGTATTCAGTAAGAAGTCTAATTCATTTAGTATTTTTTTAAGAAACTATGTCCTAATAAATCTGGAAAAGTTTGATATTAAACGCTGCAATGTCAGCCGTTATGTATTTGAACTATCTACACCAACAATAGAATAGAATAGAATAGAATAGAACAACAATGTTCAGGATTTATATGCATTTTCACACTATAGGAAAATCAAATATTATATTATGTTCACATTAAGTTCTTCAAAGTGGTTTTACTGAAACACGATTTGACGATTATACTATAAGCTAATATAACTAACTGACATTACTGCTACTTAATTTGATAACGAGAATTGTTGGTTGAAACAAGATTAGGAAATTACGAAACTATTAAATCAAGAAGCAGCTCCCAACTCAAGCAATTGCTCATCGCAGATATCCTGAGTTTTACTTGTAGTTATTAAACTCTGGATGCATTTTTGTTATAAACAGGCTGATGGCCAACCCTTGGTGTACTTGCCAAATTTTTTTTTATTCAACGACGAGATCAATGATGCGAATAAAAAAAAAGACATTTCTTCATTCAAACGTTTTATGCCTAGTAATTTCACAGGTCGCCGCCATGTTTTTAGTACCGAGATTCTGGTGCGTTCCACAAGAACTACTATTGCACTGTTTTAAAACCCTTCCATCGCAATAACCAGTCATATTAGAGCCCCCCCAGCCTGAAAACTTTACCACTACCTACAGTGTGGCGCTGAATAGCATATCCAAACGCCAGTGCCGAGATAAGCGCTAGTTATCCTGGTTTCTAAGTGAGTATGGCCTTTGTACGGAGGCCACGGTCGAGCGGGCGAGCCTGCTAAACGATTGCAATATATAAGCGGATTTAGGAGGTCAGAGGACACGAACCGGTGGCTTTTGAACTACTAAGAGAGTATTAACGGAAGGACGTTTTGAATTTTGATATGAGTACGTAAGTACTGAAGGTCTCAGGAAGGTTATGGTCAAGGCTATGAAGCTTAGATTTAAAATTTTTGATGAAGGCAGACTCTGTTAATTGAAATATATTTGGTTCTTGGAGCCGGATATTCGTTTTGTTAGTAACTTCCTTTTGATTTAAATGCTAGTTGATTACACAATATGCAGTACTTTTATTTTCATGGCCGGTGAGTTTGTTATTGAAACCCAGCCGACGCGAATCCAAAAATTGTTGGTTGGCATAAACAAGACTCTCATAAGTAATTTGAATTATTTCTTCGCATTCGTAGGTAAAATGCGTGAAATTGGACGTAAATGTATTCATACCCTTCTGATATATGGGTATTTATTTTCTTCATGGTAAACTCGGACCATATTTTTAGTTTACCGGAAATCTATTGGGTCGGGAAACGATCAGTCCAGCTGTCAGTGGCGGAGTTTATGGGTATAATGGAAGCTGGTAAATTGATAGCTGTCCTGGGTACTGCTGCTTGGAAAAATAGAGCACCAAAGCGTAGAACGTCGAGACGAATGGCCATCGTTTGGCTTGTTTTATCCTACTACAGAGATATATTATATTATAAATGCGAAAGTTTGTACGGATGGATGGATGGATGTTTGTTACTCAATCATGCCAAAACGGCAAAACAGATCAGGATGAAATTTGGCACAGATATATATTATAGTCTAAAATAGCACATAGGCTACTTTTCACTCTCTTAGGTATGACGCGAGCGCATTTTCCGAACGGAAAATCCATTGGCTCACGACCGGGATTCGAATCTGCGCTCTCTGGATCGGAAGGCGGAGCCACTACCACCACCAGCCCAAGAATTGAACAACAAACATCCAAACATCCTCACAAACTTTCGCATTTATAATATTATTATTATTATTATTTTTTATTGGTGATGGTTTGGCGTTTGCCCACCATCTCACTTTTGCAAGTCTATTAGTAGGAAGTATAGTAGAATAGTAGGATGTTCTTGAAAGTAGATCCTAGTTTATGATTTTGTGTAATACTTGTACTCAATAAAACCAACCTATGATTAGTGAAGGGTAATCTTTGATTTTGCTTTAAATCTGTTAAACCCATTGTTCTTTGTTCATAGGTATTTGTAGATTACACAATGATGATTAAGGGCATCGGAATTAAGTTAAAGGGAATGATATCGTAACATCCAAGTAGATTTATATAGATTCAAAATTTTATAAACTTGACAAGATCTTTTAAAGGTCTGCCTACCTACCTTCATCATATGTAAAGATGTGTGGGTGTGATTTAAATTAACAATACCGAGTTCTAGGAAGGATTCGATATTGTTTATTTCTAACAAAAATATTTGGGCAAAGATTACTAACGTACCTATCTCTACATTAGACGCTCTGAAAAGCGCTTAGACACTATCCTATGTTAGAAGAAATGTCTTAAAATAAGGATTGACTTAAAATAAATGACTTAAAATAAAGTAGCATCAGCAAGTGTTTTAGTTAGGCAATCATTATAAAAAAGGCTAATTAGAGGTAAGTGTTGAAAATTAGATTCTAAATCATAGGCTTTTAGTTACTTACTCAATGTTTCCTTTGGCTCACAGCTACACTACACCCCCGCGCACAGTGGTCCAAATACCTACTCAAAAATGCGGACGGAACAAAAATACCACGCACGCACAATAAGACTATAATCACAACACAAAAGAGAACTTCACTTTGAAAGTATAGGTCATAGTTCAGTTAGCAGCACAATGGGCAAAAGTCACTGTTGTTTTTGGTCGAGGTTGAAGAGAACACGTGAGAGGAATGCCGGCCGGTCGAGCCGAGCCGAGCGCGGTACTGACTGTCAAAGTAAAGCTACCAGCTGGTACCGGATCACCGCCACTCTAGCGGACCAACTCACAACTAAATGAAGCCTCTGCGCGAAAGGGGACAACTCGAAATTTGGGGTTTATTCGTCAAAGAGAATGAAGTGGTCCTCGAGCTCGGGATTTGTTTTTTTAACGATCTCTGTTTACAAAAATGTACTTACGATGTGCTTTTTTAAACTTGTCATTACATTTTCGTGCGATAATCATAAATCAGAATTTTTGTAAAGGTACAGATTATGAGGTTTGATCAGAAAGCCAGTTTAATTATCGGTATTGAGCGTGTAGGATTTGAGCGTGATCTGTTTGAACCTCGAATAACTGATTACGATACGGATAGTGATAAATATTGAACGTGTAGTGTCCGCCTTAATAAACTCTTTAAGCGCTAAATGGTAGAATGCAAATCAATATAAAAACATCTACACAAGGAAAATGAACAATTATTATTGTTCTAAAATCTTATTAAGAAGAGAATTCTGTGAACTATTATATGTATTTCAATAACAATATTACTATACTAAATTAAGTTACAGTACATGATCAAAGCCAGCTAATTCATTTACATAAATATTGTAATGAAATTACTATTTCTAGTTGCAACAAAAAAAAACAAAAAGGCTACATATCCACTTTGCCTCTTGGTATGCGAGACCAGCGTCATGGCGTCGCTGGGGTGGGAGGATATTGACTCGCGGCGACGCCAGTGCGCATGTACCAAATCATGTGTTTCTGTTTTTAAGCTGTTCAAACACTAAGAAAATTATCACTAATAACCCAGACAAAATTATCCATCGTTTATTTTCATGTTAACTTTATGACCAGCCTCTTGGCCGGTCAACGCACTGTGCTTTGAGGTTACCTACAGTCAGTGCGTACGGCCTTGACCTCTAAGTAATTAACTATGTATACCTACCTGTACCTGTTTTTAGTTGGATGTGGGTAACTTTTTGGATGGAGTAGAGCCTTCTCAACATGTTTTTTCGCGTCTTGTTTGATAACCACTAATTGCGGCGCATAAAATATCACATTGTTGACAAAACTGAAAATTTTCTGGCTATTTTGATTGTTTTCCTTTGCTTAGTTTAAAGCATTTTTTTTTGCTGAAAGTATTTGGCTTATTTAAAGACCGTTATTCGTGGCACAGTTTAAAAACTACGCAAAAGCATGAAACTTCAAGCTTAGTCGTAGTACTGTAGATGTAGGATGTTGTTTAAAGCTTATATTTTTTTTGCAACATACTTATCAAACCCTATATATTGATTATCAAACACGCTATTGTTTAAGAAACGTAAATTTTTTGATGCGGGAAATTGGCATTTATTTTCCATCATAGTGAATTAAGTATGACGTCATGTACGACCTATAGCAATGTCACCCGAAAAAAAAACATAATATGGCATTATTATTTAAAGTATGTCCAGTACGGAGCTACGAGGGAACTAACGAACATACATAGTAGATACATAGATTGTAAACACATAACCCTCTATAGTCGGGTAGTAAAAATGATTGCATTCAAGCCGTGTTCAAGTCAAACGGCATGCGATATGTCCTTAGATGTCATATAAAATTCGGATCCAAATGATCCTTACCTCAACTAAGTAAAGTAAATTTTGTGGTTGACATTTGAGGGTGTGCATAAAGGTCGATATTGCAAGCTCCTAAAAGTCAAACTGAAATTAACTTTATTAAACGTAAAAATCATTTTAAATGTATTAGATGACGATGCACGCCATTTATACATGCTTTCAATATGAAAAACGTGACAGCTCGAAAGTAAATGAAAAATTCTAAACAAAAGAAAATCAGTTCAAATTACCCAAATGCATTTAAATTTTCCTTCTAATTTTGCTTTTATATTGAGTTGAGATTCAGATTATAGCCTCTTTGTACAAAGAAGATACCTAAAATACTTATCTAAGCATTGGCACTTCGCCAAAATTCCATACATTTCACGACAAAGTCACTTTTTCTTCGTTTTCGCTTTCTGAGACGAAAGAAGGGAAGTAATTACTTAGATTTATAGTATCAAAGGAAAAGTCATCGGATTTTTTCAAGCTCTGAAAATATTTTTCCGACAATTCCCACAATTAGATTTAACCTGTCTGAGTGCGTTTACTGGCAAAGGGAGTTAAATTGGTATGAATAATCTGGAGTAGGGTCGTTTGTATCGCTTTTATTGGCTGTTACATACAAGCATAGGTACTAAGAACTCAAAAATTTCAGGCAGTGGACCGGCTATAAGCTCGCAGAACCGACAATCGTTGTGTTCTCGAATGGTGACCACGAACCGGCGACGAAGTGTTGGAAGACTTGGAAGGCCCTTCACGCGATAGACCGACGACATTGTGAAAGTGGGGGCAAGTCGGTGGACGGAAAATGCTCTTGCATGGTACGAGTGGATTTCTACAAGCGGAAAATGGTGAAGCTTAATATCAGTGTGTCTTATTCACATTTTTTATTAGACCTTTACCTTTAAGATAAGTAATATTAAACAAACACAGTTAAAAAAAAATGTTTTATGTTATTGATAAGTTAATAACCATAATATAACTTAGGTTCGTATCAACGGAAAATTGAAAACAATAGGTAATCAAATTTGATATTAATTCCGTTGAAATAAAGTCAATCAGGTCTAACAGAGGGGGTGTAATATAAAAACTCAGGGTTTGCTGCTTGAACGTTGTCACCAAATTTAATTGAACCAAAATACTTAGATAAAAATACAGATCTCCACATAGAGTATTGAAAGATTGTAATATTATGGTATCGCTGCTCAAGAATGGTACTTCTTTGTAGAACCAATGCTGACCACTCTTCAATGTTCCAAAATCTCAAATGAGATGGAGTATTCCACGATATTTTCAACACCCTCAGTTAGCTACCAAGTTCTGTGGCAAGTGTCTGAAGTTACCAACAGAGGGCGCTGACAGTCTTAGTTTCGGAACCAGCGCTTTGAACCACAGGTTGTGAGCGTGGTGACTGTGAGCCTTAACCGTTGTAGCACAGATGGCGCCCTAAGGACCAGAACTGGTATTTCATAAAAGGTAAATTGTATGAAACTACTTATAAAACATGGCAGAGACCGGTAATAAGCAAACCTTCAATCATAGAAGCAAAAAAATTAAATACGAACGTAGGATAACAAACGTACATATACCCAATAAATATAAAACATCACGAAACATGCGTGTTGCATGTATTGTGCGCCTATCCACCGTGTTGGCTTAGTGGGAGGTATCTTTAATCCGAAGGTCTTGGGTTCAAATCCCAGTAGCTAATGCACTAATATTGATGTGCGCATTAACGTGAGCATTCGTTAATGCGGGGAAAGAAAACATCGTGAGGAAACCGGCGCCGGCAGATTAGTCGGCTCCGCAAGTTTTTTTTTTTTTTATACAACTAAGGTACCAAACTAGCATACGGCCCACCTGTTGGTAAGTGGTTACCGTAGCCTATGTACGCTTGCAATACCAGAGGCATCACGCACGCGTTGCCGACTCCTTAAAAAGTTCAAAACGCCCTTTTTGAAGGACTCCATACTGTAGTCCTTAGGGAAAACCTCAGCAGGGAGATCATTCCACAACCTGAGTGTTCGCGGGAGGAAGTACCCCTGAAACCGCACGGTACGCGACCAACCCGGCTCCAGGGTGTGAGGATGGATCCCCTGCCTATGGCGAGAGGTGTGATGATAAAAGGTATTTTTATTATTATTAGTATTATATAAACGTATTATTGAACATGTCTTTCCTGTGGCGAGGATGGAACGTAGGTACTGGGACTAGTATAGTATTATGTTATCTGTGGTACTGGGCAAGCCTGATCCATCTAAATATGTCACAGGCACTAGTATTCTGTCGGTAAGTAAGGAAAAGCTCCACCTGACGCTGTATAAATCACCTAGAAAAGAGCATATGACGCCAAACCTAGGCTAACCTTCTATACTTATGTAGGTATAAAAAAAAGATTGAAAGTTTGTTTTTCGTTATTCGAGCTATAAATCACGAACGCACCAGACTAGACTGGCTGAGATGTTATAGGAAAAAATGTTAATGGTCTCTAAAAATTCATCCAAAGTATTCACAGACTAAAGCCTTTGAATACGGCTAATGACACAGAAGATGGTTCATTACCATGAATGGCACATACCTGCGACTAATAACCGCTGTAATTACATCACCTCGCAATTATCCTTTCACGGCCTGTTGTACTTTGTTCTTTTTTCAGCGGGATTCCTACGCAGTGTAATAATTTATAATGAAAACAAGGTTTTAAATTGCAATTACGTACCATACCAACATAACGTTTTCGTTCTTTCGTGAGCGTGATACGCGTCATTTGTATGGAATCCAAAACAGCCTTCTGGCGGACCATTACGGCTCTTCTTTTTAAACCGACTTCAAAAAAGGAGGGGAGAATAAACAATCATCATCATTATCAGCCTGTAGAAGTCACCTGTCATAGGCCCCCCAAAGAGTTCAACGACGAACGGTCTTGAGTCTTTTCCATCCACCGACTTCCCGCAACTTACACAATGTCGTCGGTCCATCGGGTGGGGGCCTTCCAACACTGTGTCACACGTGGTCGCCATTCGAGAACTTTAATGCCCATTGGTTGTCGGTTCTACGAGCTATAATATATGGCCTGCCCACTGCCACTTCAACTACTTCAACTTGCTAATTCTGAGAATTATGCCGAAATGAGGAATCCGAAGAAGAACTAAGGCCACCATATAAACAATAAAACTCACAAATTACTGTAAATACCTGTATAGTTTTTAGCGAAAGTTATTTTACTATATGATGCGATTTTTTCAGTGTGGTAGGTACACTAAAAAACGATGACGCGGAAAATGTTATCATGGATCTACAAAGTGGATCAAAGAAAAAATTAATGACGATTTGGGAAGTCCTAAGCTACGAGGGAAGCAGGCCTATTCAAGTGGCCCGTCTAAGCCCCTGTCATCTTATAATGTCGTCTATATAGATGTCATGAATGGATATTATAAAGTGAAATGGAAAATGATATCAATATGTGGATCGAAAATGCGGAAATGTATCCGCGATCCACATGTGGGGCTTGACTGTGGATCCTAGTGAAAGGAGCGCTCTACACTACATTCAAACATTCATTTTCAGAACCTCATTGTTTCTTTACTAAATAAATAACAAGTTATAACGCGTTGCAGGTTCCAATCCCGTTGAAGTCGAAAATGGGATAATATTATAAAAATCAAGTTATAACGCAGTTCCTGTTATTTTAACGAGTCTATTTGAGCAGCCTACATCAGAATGTTTTAATGCACCGTCTGGTCTGAGACTTGATTACACCTACAATTAGCATATTTGAGTATATTTATGTATTAAATAAAGCAAACTAAGCGCAGTACGATAAGCGAGAAACACAGCTCAAGGTAAGCAGCTCATATATTATAGTCAAAAATAAAACTACACTAGATAAAAATACTTTTCGGCTATGCTTATATACCTACTCGTCGTACCAGTAGCTGCTATGAAAAGTGTAGGTATACAGTATAGTATAAAATGCAAACTAACACGCCTAATCGAGTCCAAGAGTCTTGTTGGCAAGGAAGATAAAAATAAAGATAAATATATATGTGGGCATGTGCCTTGTGTTCGGACATGACCCCTCTGAAGGGGGTAGATATTTTGATGGATCTGCTCACCTGGAGATCCTAGAGGATGCCTGCTTACCATTCTTGGGGTCTGGTCTACCATGGTATACAGTCGTGAGC
The DNA here is from genome assembly GCA_947579855.1 of Anticlea derivata. Taxonomy (NCBI): domain Eukaryota; kingdom Metazoa; phylum Arthropoda; class Insecta; order Lepidoptera; family Geometridae; genus Anticlea; species Anticlea derivata. The sequence goes on from OX388266.1 coordinate 4,119,795, forward strand.
CTATATCTTTTAACCCTTCAATAAGGGAGCTGTTCTCAGTGGGCTGTGGAATAGCGCAATAAATCATGAGATAATGGAGTGTAGGTAATGTTGCATTAACATAACTCTGCCTTCAGTTATGGAATCTCATTCGACCCTTATTACTCAGGGAATAGGGTCTGAAATTCTCAATAATCCTTCGACCTATTTGTGATAAATGAGCAAACACCGGAATATTCATGCAAAAATGGATACGAATGGAATATAGATTTTGCTTTAGATTTGTAGTGCTTTTATTATGATAAGTGTTTTTTTATACTTAACTAAGGTAATTTATAACAAAAGCTAGTTTTTTTCTTAATGAATATTTTTGTGATTTCCAATGGGCTCTCATTTACAAGGTGATATTACGTATGGTTGATATTACGTATGGTTGATATTACGTATGCTATCCGGAAAGGGGCTATTTTTGCAACTAACAATAAAGTTTACTACGAAAGCAAAAATCTGCTGTATTAGTTACAGAGAGAGAGACGTAAATAGGTAATTAAAAAAAAATTCGGCCAAAAAAACCCAAAAGCAAAATTTCTAAAAAACTAGCTTCCGTCTGCATCTTCGCTCGCGTGGTACCTACATTCCAAATATCAAAGAAATCGGTTTTTAGAATCTTAGCTCGCTTCGCTCGCGCGATTAATTAGTATAGTTGATCGATAAAAAATCATATCATATAAAAATTAATTCGCGACAGTTTCTATCTTACTTTCAACTAGTAGATTTTTATTTAGGTACTTTTACTCCTACTTCAGTATTGATTGTTATTAGTGAGCTCAACAGGGACAAGAGTGGGCGCGAGACCAATTTATCTATCCGCCAATGAAAATAAGCTAACCTATATTATAGACTAGCGCCTGCGGCTTCGATCACGTAACCTAGATAAAAAGTAGCCTACATGCTATTCTAGGTAAAGAACTCTATTCTACGTTTCATCGAAATCGTTTGAGCCGTTACGGCGTAAAATAAACACAAAAATCTCATGTACAACTTCCTCACACACCATATTAGTAGGAACGAGGATTCACACAGTATTTCCCTGCTAAAAACATCTAGATTTGAGTACTTAAAGATCGTTGTGATTGTGTGTAAAACAGCCATTTAAGCTAGAGACAAACTGGTCCGTCGTATGCAACGTTGATGCATATTATGATAAGTATGTTCCTAGTCGTAGGTACTATTCAAGGATTCAGATTTCATAATGCATTGCATAAATTGCGTACGTGGGATCAGTCTGTCTTTAGTCTTATTCTAGCTCCCATTCACAGTCAAAATGTGCATCGATCTATACCATAATACACTACGCATTCAGAGCCAGTTGGTACAATCGCAGAATAGTCGCAAATCTAAGAAAAATACTAATTTAATATTCGCTAAAAAACCTATAGGCGAATTTACAACTGAATTAGCGAGAACGCTGACGACCTAAAACATAAGTGGATACTTACGGAATTGAAACTTAGCGCCGAAACTCCGCCTTTTCTCTCTTAACTTATTCCTGAGTATTCGCCTCTTGAGTCGGTTGAGCACCACGTCGGCCTCGTCTACACTCTCCGACGATGAAGTGCGAGTGAGAGTTATTCCGCTCACTGAGTGACTTCTCTTTGCAAACAAACTGATGATGCCCTTCGGCTCGATTTCTGATATCCCACGTCTGTACATTTTTAGACGCTTCTTTATCTCACAATTGACCTCTGCGACCGAAGGATCGTTGTCTGATGCACTGTCTACGAATTTGGAGCTTTTTGGTGGACGTTTTAATAGGCTCGTAGGCGTCGGGTTTGATGCTATTCCTCGCCTATGTAACGTAAATTCGGGATTAGAATCCGCCCGAACGGGTAAGCTCTTTAAATAAGTGTTTAGAAATGATACCTTATTGTGAGGCAAATCGTACTTCACGCCAGATTTCGATCGCGCTAGAGCACCCTCCGGGAATCCTTTTAGCGCGGAATCATTGAAGGACTGTGATTTATGTAGGCTCGGTTCATTTTCTTTATTGGATGAACTTGCATGTTCGGTTAGCGAAGACACGGAACAATTAATACTGCTTGTAGAATCTATCTCACGATTCCTGAAACTATCTTTGGTTATTTTGAGGATTCTGTTTATGTCCTCACATGTTTCATTATCGGAGCTCTTGTAACTGCTGACTTCGCTTAAGCCATCCGACTGGAATGGTGTAGTATCAAGGCTAGTTCTATTGTAACTGCTGCTCCCGTTGACGGTCAATTTACTTGGAATGTTGGTAACACTGTCATTATCTTTTATCACATAACTTTCACTCATATTACTTGGAGCTTTATGTGGAGTCCTGTACACTCTAGTGTACACTTTATCACCCGATATTGTATTATGTTTCCTAATGGGTTTCTTATCGATGATATGCCGAAATCCTTTCTCTCGCAACGACTTACTTGTTCTCAACGAACAGTCATCGAACTCTGAACTTTTTATTGATAGATTCTCGTCATTGGTTTCGACGAGTAGATATCCATTGCAATCAAAAAGTTGTATTGTTGGGAATCTTATTCCCGGAGAGAGATTGCGCGTTCTCAATTCCCATTTCCTCTGAGACGATTTCCTCAGTTGAATACGTATTATGTTGTCATCTATTATCGGCCCATCACTATCACTTGAATCTTTTTCCGCCATCGTCATAATTACCGATTTACAGTCAGCGACATGAACGGAATATTTTTAACGTGTATATAAAATTGTCATTGATCTCTAATTTGTTTGTTTACAGTCAGCTGTTTCAGTTCTGGCAAGTTGCCAAACGAAACTATACACTTCGGAATTTGTTTTAAAACAGTGCCAATGTCAAATTTGTTTTTACTCACGTGTATTGTCATGGGTTTTATCATTTTAGAATTTGAAGCACTGCACTGGTTGCACTCACACACTGTAGTATAATCACTGAACACACTGTACGTTCGCTGGGTGGTGTTGAAAACGATTGCATAAGATCGCGTGTGTGTCGATTGCGCGAAATTGCGCCGTTTAATGAGTTTGACTGTAATTTGCTCCTGTTAAATGGGGGCGATATTCCATCAAGAATAGACGGTCGTTCGGGGCGCAATATCCCCCGGAAGTATTGGAGATGTAAATTGGTCGTTCGCGAGTCCGGACATTTCTGCACTGAGAGCAAACAGCTGAATAGACGCGTGAAACTATAAATAGAGTCTGAACGAGACGGCGATTGCCGGATCCCCTTGAACCTATACGCTTGTTTGTTGCTTACAAACGTAATCGGTGACGTTGGTGCAACAACTGTTCGTTTGACACAGTTTCCTATTTGACCAAGAGCCGCGACCATGTGCATTCGTGACTAATAAACTCGCAGATGGTCATCTAGGTAACGATTATGGTTACGGTCGGTTTTATGATTTTATGCAAGCAGATTCACCTGTGGTAACACGTTTTACTGTTATGGTAAATAACTAGTTAGTGTAGGCAAATCGAGTTTTTAGATGCAACAAAAATGTGAAATAGTTACTAACTTTTTTGTACAGAGAAAAATATGCGTTTTCTGGCACCTGTAGTATTCACACATTTTGATATTTTACATACTAAAATTGTACTCTGAATTATAGATGCAAAAGGGTTGAGAAAGCAGACGGTAAAGGAAAACATCGTGAGGAAACTGGTATGTCCTAGAACCTAAAAATTTCGAAGACATGTGATATGTGCACGAAAGGAGCCTTTTTGAGGCGCACTTTAATCCTTTCACTACACTGATTCTTTCATCTACGGTCATAGGCTCTTTTTTAGGTCACCATACTTCAATCTGGGGTGCTATTGCTTAAGCGAAATGTGAATGAAGATCGCAACTTTCAGGATAATTTTATCAATAATAGCGACATCTGAGAGGTTTCAAATATGAACAGGAATATTTTAAGTTTGTGAAGTTATGCCTTATCAATGAAACGTTTTGGATGCCGCTAAGATTGTAATAATAGTCCTTAAAATTACGAACTTCATTGCAATTTTGCTTACGCAATTGCACCCCAGATCAGAAAAGAAAGAAAGAAAGAAAATATATTTATTTGTCCAACAACGCAGTAAGTAGGTAGGTAGGTAGGAAGATACACAGAAAAAAAAATACTTAAACCTAGTAATACAAAAACACAATAAGAAAACAAAAACATGTAGGTAGGTGAGGCGGTAGGTAGGTTGAGTAGGTATGCGTTGTGTGGGGCAAATGGGTCCCGTCTCAGCATAAAGCTGCACCAAATATGTTATAAGCTGCACAATATGTACGGTGCGGCGCTGGTTTTCAGACGGGGCCTAGGCGACGTGACGTGACGAACATCAATAAACATAATATTTATAGTAGGTATGTATTAATAAATGGATAGTTATATTATATATTATAAGAAGTTACTCCTCCTCCTCCTCGCGTCGTACTCCTCATGACTGAGGGTCGTGAAATCCCCGTTTAAAGAAGTAGTTTTAAGAAGTTACATAGTAGATATATTATATAAAATAAAAAGTAGGGAGATATATTATTAAATAAAGAAATTTATTGCGGGCTATATTGGTAGACTTGGTAGTACATAGTGGTGCTGAAACAGAAAAAATAATAACACGCAGTGCGTTGGTAATTTAGACGGACCGCGCTCATTACCTTTGGCAAGCATAGACTAAGGAAAAGAGGAGCGTAGCGGTTCCATAATCTATGAAAAACACCGTATCTTCTGATTGGTCCATAGAGTGACATATATTTAAAGCCTATTGGTCATATCCTATGCACAGAGAACTAATTGGTTATCTTGTATTAGGTCACTGACCTAATACAAGATGACCAAGAAAGAAACAGTAACACGATAAGAAGAAGAACGGACCTGTCCAGCAAATCGTTGTATAAATAAAAAATAAACTTATTTCAAAAATTCAAACGCTTAAAAGCTTTACTCGGAAAACATTTCAATAAACGATATTCCAGTGCAATCAGGAGATGTGGAGTCACGTGACCGTGATCGAATGCAGCTGGCTAATGGGATTCCGTATTTCATTTTCATGATCGACGAGATAAAGTTTTTATCGAAAAAATATAATATGACTCATCGTCCTCGCTAAAATCGTTCAGTTATTTCTTCGTCTGGGCTACGAAAATGTAAGATATTTTTTGAATATATTTCTATTACCTATAGGTTCTTATTGATTTTTATCCTTTAGGTTATATTATATGTAATAAATAGTTAAAGTTGCAACCGCGTAAAAAGTAGGTACTTAAACGAAATGATATTTTAAGAAAGCCACCATCGTCTAATCAGCTAATATAGGTACTAGAATTTATTGACAGCACAATCCATCAGTATTCCGATAAAAATACATTGATGGTGGAATAGGGATTAAACTTTTAGCCGCCAAGCCATGCTAAGGAAAACCGATTATTACAATGCAACAAAAATTTTATTCGACTAGGCTCCGTTCACGGCGGCGGCGGTGCGTTATTTGACAGTGACATTGTTGCAACTACGCTTATGATGTCGTTAGTTGTCTTCTATTGTAGCAAGTAGCGCTCGGGGCACTATCAGAACTAGCCAATTTTTAGTGAAGGAAAAAGTTTCAATATCGATGATTACCTACTACCAACTAGTACCAACCAAAACATGGCACATTATTGGGTTGTTTTCTGTAGGGATTTGTGAGAAATAATTACTTAGATAAAATGTTAGAAGAGTTTTCTTAAATGTTTATAATTTTTCTATTTTTTTCGATACAAAATGTACCTAATCACGGCAAATAAATCAGATCAAATGGTAAACAATCAAGTCATATCACTAGCTGTCTTCATGAGAAAACTGAGGCGCCTCAGGCACGGACAAAATTTGGGTTCGTTTATTTCTGCCGATTTTCTAATAAAAAAAGGCTTTATTTTAGTCAAGGGTTAAAGGTAGTAGGATGATTATTAATAAAATAAAACAATGGCTTAAATTCCAAACCGTTCTATTGATTTTTACTTGCTTAGATTTTTGTATTTTTTAAGGCGTGGCGCTGAAGGCACGATTTTTTTTCTCTCGTTTAGAAGACTGTGGCGGCCAAAAGGTTAATAGCACCGCTTATACAACCTAAGCTTGAGGATCATCGGGACCGCAATAATCGTTAGCGGCCACTACAGATGGCCCAAGATTAGTCAGGGTAGTACGGATATTGTTCTGATAGTAGGGACACCCGAATTGCTCTGTCTAAATTTGTAAACGATATCTTTGATTTTATTTCCCAATAAAAAAAACACCATAAGTATGACATTTTTGAAATTGTCATGGTTATGAACATAATTTTCTCTTAAAACGGGATATTTAGCATCTTTTGTGAGTTTACAAAGCATCCTCGCAAAGACTTCAGTTTACTTCGTGATCAAGGCGCATGAAACTGTGACGACATCGGGGAACAATTAAACATGTGAGTTTATTTGTTATAGTAAATATCCCGTTTTTAGTGAAAATTAAACCTTATGTTTTGTCCTTCGAGCAGGATACAAGAAACAGATTAAAAAATATCTACTCTAGTTCTAAGAGGACGTATCAGTGCTAGGGTAGGTATATTTTTAATAGATTTAGTTTTGTTGGTACTCCGAAACCTCTATTACGTTTAGCTTATCAGGAGCCTGAGATCTGAGCATGAATGGGGATCTTGACCCAATTTTCGTGCAGGCTATTAAGCCGATCGTGTCATATTTAGAAACTGTACAGGGTATATGGCACGAAAATGATAGGCCTATTTCCCTCATAGCGATGATCGGTATTTAATCCTCATTCAGGAGTGAGAGCTGAATGAACAAAGTAATGTAGGAATTTTAGGAGCTGAGTGCTGCTGTATAAAGAGAAATAAGTAAAATAAGTTTATTTTGACAAACACAGACAAAAGACACAAAATACAATAGAATAAAGATAGGGAGAACAACAACCTTATACCGTCGCGTCTGACGTATAAATAGATAAGAAGATTTAAAAAAAAATAGTACAAGAGAGGTGGGTAAACAGGTACATAACAAATTATAAAATAACAGACGTAGACTTACATAATAAGTGTACCGACTGATGTGAATGATGAGAAACTAAAGCATCGGTCAAATTCAAAATTCTGACGAAGAAATTTAATTCTGATGCTGCCTGCTTGCAATTAACTTATAAATAGGTATTTGGAATTGCCGTGGTGACCCCGGCTGAAGAATAAGTCCCTCCATATCTACTTAACCGTGGATATCGTAAGATTAAGGAAAGAGCAGCGTATTTTCACAAAGATAGCTCTAACTGCGCTTGCCAACCCACCCAGAGTGGTGAGTATAGGCAAATTTCCTCCACAACATAGGTATTCGCTCTGGAAATATATGGGGGAGGCGGTGGACGTCCTATGGCTGGAATTATGATGATGATGGTGATGATTTGGAATTGCTCGTATTATTTTGTGCAATGTATAGTAGGAAGTCAAGAACGAGGTTTGCGTCTCGGATGATTGACTTTGACCCAATTAAATTACTTCATATAAGGGCTATAAGAAATACATTGAACATATTGTGACTATTATGGAATCGTTAACCATGAAGATAACATAAAGTACAACATATTTTATCTACCTACCTAAAATTGGCTAGAATTTGTAGGGAAGTAACTCGTAAGTAATCAAGGGGGGTCTTCATACAAGGCGATTTATTAGACACATGTATAACAACCAGAAAGAGGCATATTTCGTTTTTTTTATTCCAAGCTTTTTAAATCAAGGCGACGCAGTGTTTAAAGGTCCCCCATTCGATAGAATGATGATGACACTGTGAACGTTAGGCCGTTAGATGGAGAATGTTCTTCGGTGGAGGCCTATACAGCAGTGGACTTCGTCAGGCTGATGATAATGATAGGACAGTTTGCCACTGTAGAGATATATTCTGGGTCATGAACCACAGAAGAGGGTTACTCAGAATACCTAATGGGCAAATCCGTCAGGGGCTCAGCGAGGCTTAATGGATGTCTCACGTCTTCAAAATGATCCAGTGACGTGTTATATAAATCTTCTATTACAGTTTTCATCAGGGTTCGCGTTTTATTCGACTTCAAAAAAGGAGTCAAGAAATCAATCCCTGTTGACGTATTGGAAGGTACCCCAACTTTCAATCCGAAGGTCGTGGGTTCGAACCCGGTCGTGCACCAATGATTTAATTTAACGGTGAAGAAAAATATCGTGAGGAAACCAGTAACTATTATTTTATGCAGCGATGAGTTTTCAACCTGTCAAGCTTGGTATACTCACTACTGCATGTGCTAATATCTTTGGACGATCTTTGGAGGAGGTAGAGCACAGCGAAATTTTCTCGTTCGGAAATGGAGCAGCCCTCCAATACGAGGGCTTCTCCAATACGAGGTACCTCCGACTTACAGAAGATCGCAGCCAAATAACATTATTTGTTTCAAATAGTGTTGTGTTCCTGCGGTGAGTAAGGTTGCCAGAGCTCTATTGGGTTCGGGGTCGGCAGCGCGTGCGTGATGCCTACTATTCATCTATTCATTCTCTTTCTGCTCTCATTCTGCTAATATTCATTCTCTTTGTTGATAGAATAAGCCAGTTTTGGCATGGTATACATACTATTATGAATCACCTTGTGTAACGGACATTTTCGGTTCTTTATTTATGTGATCCATGTCTCAAAGCTTGCTCAAAAACTCGCTAAGGATAACGTACTGCCTGATTATATAATATAATAGGTATTAGTAGTATTTAATATAGTAGGCCTGGGAAAAGGTAAGTATATTTACTTAAGTACATAGTGTTTATTGACTGGTTGCAAGTAGGTGTTTGCAAAGGTTAGGCACTATAGCAGGATTTGTTTATAAGTTTTGGCTGAATGGAATTGTTTTGTTTTGGCTGCGTGATTAAAATACTTTTGCCGGTTTATTTTTACTATGACACTGAGCGACGCGTTGTTTATTTTAACATCATCATCATGATGTGATTGCGCATTGCTCTTTATTTTCATTATTGGTGCTTGGGGCACTGTTGCTGAAATTGAGCATAGGTTAGTCACCTATCATGGCATACTTTAGCACTACGCTGCTGTCATATCAAGGACTCCCGATTTCCTGATGCGTGCGTCGTTCCAGCAGTTCCAGTATTTGTTTAGATTGACAGGCGTAACCTATTTGTGGAATGACGGGTGGTGCGGCACGTCGGTGTCTGCGATATTGCAATTTGTATTCCAACATATCCAAACCCGTGACTGTAGTTATATTGACCTGGTAAAGTTTAAGTTTCCCAAGGAGCGGTGATCATCATATGACGGTAATAAAAAAGATTTGGGAATAAAGGCCTATCTGCACACATCAGTGCAGGCGGGCTGCTCTAATTTAGAGCAAATTATCTCGCTTTATTTACTCACTTTATTTATATCGTCGCTTTTTAGGAAACCAGGTATAGAGCGTAATAAATGAGCTGATGATCAATTATAACTATTATTTTTGATAAGTAATAGATATTATTATTGGTAATTAAGTTATGTATATTTTAAGTTAATGGGGATGCCCATTTGCGGGCAAAGGAAAAAGCCTCTACAGAAACTCTATATTCGCGATTTATTTAAATTCAGCCGTTTTCATCCATAAAATCCGTCTCAGGTTGAGTTGTCTGATTTCAAACATGGGAATTCGTGTAGATTACAACAATTTTACCAATTACCATGTTTTAGTTACATCATAGTTGTAAAGTCCCAAGTTACTAAACGCTAGCAAAACTTGCTTGGTGTCAAAAGCGAAGCAAGTGGCATGCAAATTAACGCGTATTCAAGTGCCAAAACGCAAACTTGAGCATATTTCTTGGGCATTTAGCGGACGGAGGGTCTTGGGTACTAAGGAACAAACATTGTTACATGTTACTAGTTATTTATTAGTCTTTTGATAAAAATATGTATTTAACAACTATGCATGCGTGTCTATCTAGACTGATTATGGATAAAGGTAAACCAAGAGGAGGCCACCATAGATGTGAACTAGGCAAATCTTTCCACATGATAGGAAACGCGCTCTATAAATCTATGGGGATGTCAATTGTTTAGCCGTGGACGTTATACGGCTGAAAAGATGAGTCTGTTGTCATGTATGGAATTTAGGCGTACAGTCAAAAAAAACACGTGGTAATCCTCAAGAAAGGCCCTAAATATCACAAACTATTTCACGAAATCTAGTTATTCGCTTCGCAAGCTCACAGATCTTCATAAATCGCGCAGAGATTTGATTCCATTACGCGGGAATGTTCAGTGAACTCCCTTGTCGGCCTGTTATCTAATACTAAGCTTTCCTCGGGGGCCGGTTTTGTCAACAATGAGAGAACACAAGTTGCGATGCGGCATTTGTGGAAATAGTTTTATTGTACATCTTATAAATATATTTATTGTACCGCACAAGGACATCTTACAAATTACATATACCTTGCAATTGTTAAAGCTGCTGGAAGTCGGTGGATGGAAAAGGCTCAAGACCGTTCTTCATGGAACTCTTTGGGGGAGGCCTATGTCCAGTAGTGGACTTCACAGGTTGATGATAATAATGTTTCGTGTAGGAGTACCGTAAACGGAAAATTTTGCTTAAATCTAAATATGTGAAAAGTGAACCGCACCGAACCGTATGTCTAAAGTCCGTCCAAACCTTAATCACGAGAACTCTATGTAGCGTTTCGTGTAGGAGTATACACGGAAAATCAATCCACTAACCACTAGACCGCATAATAAGCCGAGGCTTCCTCCGTTATCGATATTTGATACGTTTTATTGGATTTTATCTTTTTTTGTTTTTTATGTTTTTTACAGCTTGGCCCATTTAGGGAACGGGAATGTTTGCCCCGTTTTAATTAAGGGAAATGAGTCAATAATTCTTTGCGATGATGAGATAAAATAAAAAATTGCACTAGCGAATAACTCAGGCATAAAACGTCGTGAGTGGAATTTTGAAGGCAAATTTCAAAGGAAAGAATAAAGTTTTATGGAATTTTCTAAGAAATTAATGGATTTGATGACATTTTCTTGAACTCCAGGCGATCAGATCCTTGAATACGTCTAAGGGGCATATATATATAGGGGCGATAGTCAGAGGCACTTCTGATCATTTTTGCACATGCTTACGTTTTGCACTAGTAAGTATCCTAGCGTGACAGGTTGCAATTCCATCGCCGCCGCCGCTTAGTATGATTCTTTCAAAATTCCAATCACGACGATTAAGATACGAGCCTAAGAATACCTTAGTTAGACCTTAACCTTACGCGACCATTGCAAGATCGCGCGACTTTGTTTCGTAAGAATGCGCTTCTTTCATCAGTAGACGTAAGGATTATTTTGAAACAAATTTTATATGAACTATCAAAGACATATCGCATGCCGTTTGAACACGGCTTAAACGAGCTAGTAAAATACCGCAAGTGCGAGCGGTTTTGACGTAACCGCATAATACTTCGGATTCTGGCGGAGGTCCAAGCCGGAAGCTTTTGTTCCGACCGCAGCTCGTCTGTTACCAAGGTAAATAATTATCAGCTGTTAGCTTAGCACCCGGTGCAAGCTGTGACTGGTATACAAAGGCCGTTCTGCCGTGGCGCTACTTAACCAAACTAGTTACAAACTCAAATCACGAATGATGAGCTCAAATGGCACAGCACTAGTATTTCAATGGCGGGCCGCACCGTACACAGAGGCTTTAGGTATAAAACTAAATTTATGTTGCTCATAAAACTTAGACAAGCTTTTTGGAAGCTCACTTAGAAGCCAGTGCATAATAATGGTTTCCAAAGTCTAGAATACCTACAGACAAAAAGCGTTGCGTTATCTAAGAACTAAGGTAAGTTTACGTGGTTCAAGTTTGAAACAATTGGCCTACCACTGACCACTTCTTAAAATAGGCTCTTCGTGTAAGTGGGCAGGCCATGTAGCTCGAAGAACAGACAACCGTTGGGGAATAAATGTTCTCGAATGGCGACCAAGAACTTGACAACGTAGAAGGCCCCCTACTCGATGGACCGAGGACATTTTGGTGAAGGCTCAAGACCGTCCGACGCGGCACGCTTGTGGGGAGGCCTATGTTCAGCTGTGGACTTCATCAGGCCGATGATGATGATTATGATAATCTGTGTGCTAGCAGCCACCACCACAAATAATGAAAATAGCACGAATCAAACAGTTTGTAACTAAAAACTTTAAGACTATACATACACAAAATAAAGAGAAGTAACTGGGATGGCAATTACAATGGCGTTTTTTTTTAGAGCTAATTCAAAATTAGAACGTATTTTTCAGGGCGTGAGAAAAAGTAATGTATGTACTTACCTTTTCCTAGTTTTTTTTGGTAGCCAATCGCAACGAGATTCCACCGCCTCGTTTGAATGTAGAACACAAAATTGAAAAGAGAACGAGTATGTACAAAATTCCATAACAGTAGACTTCGTTACATCCGCGACGCACCCGAGGCTCAAAGTTATGTAAAATGTGAAAAAGCGATTGTCAAGCAAATTGAACTGAATAAAGTGAGCAAATTTGCAAACGCGTTCTTCAGAGCTATACTACACAAGGGCACAAGTCGTGGGATAGTTTTTTATGCTTTAAAGTTGAACACCACCAGATCAAAAATAAAATTACACCCAACAGTCATAGACATAGTCCTGACCCTACACTAGGATTCCCTGTAAGTATCGTGGGTATCAGAAACTACGGGTACTATGGTACCACAACACCTGGTAAAGACATTTGCAGATCATGCAAATAATTAGTCTCGCAGCGGGAATCGAAACCGCACCCCTTGCGGCACAGACGAACACTCGCTCGCTTCGCCATCGAGGTCGTCATAATCAGCCTGTAGAAGATCACTTCTTGATATAATCCTCCTCAAAGAATTCCAACCAACGAACGGTCTTGAACCTGTTTCATGCACCGACTTCCCGCAACTTTCATTCACAATGTCATTCGTCCATCCATTCCAAAACTGTGTAACCAAGTTTGTGGACCTTTCGGATGTTTTTCGGTTTGCGAGCTATAGAGTTGTACTGCCACTTCAACTTGCTAATTTTGAGAGCTATGTCGGTATCACTTGAATAAAAAAAAAAAAAAAAAACTTTACTAACTAACTCCGTGGCGCTGTGGTTTGCGCATCCCCATATACCTACGGGTCAAGAAGAGTCCCATCTGAGTTGAACATACCTACTCATCATGATCATGATACTCTAGCATAAACTTGGACTCGTTATGTATGTCTCGATGGCAGTTTGCGCATACTAGTCAAGAAGTTGAATCCTATCCGAGTCGAACCTAACTTTTATAAAAATCATAATACTCTAGCATATTTGCACAGCACAATTTTCCTAGACTTCTGCCCAGTGCGCACGCACCTTTATCCATAAACAACCGCTAAGACTAATGAATGGCAGCAATAAAATGAGCCACCATCTTTCATTTGCGCCCTTTGAGGCCTTCAGGTGAGATGAAATTAAAAACGTACCATTATATAAATTGGAAGAACGAATTATTCTTAACGATCTAACCTCATTTAATTTTGTAAGGATTGTAGAAATGCCTGGTGATATATACTTAGTCAACTAATTTTATATAAAAGCTACTGATGTAGAACCCGGTGTAGCCATATTGGCTAAGTGGGAGATACCCCGAATCTCGATCTGAAGGTGGTTCGAATCCCGGCCACGCGACCCTAGATGTCTAAGCGGACTAGTCAGAGGCACGTCCAAACATTTTGGTACAACACTTTTAGTAGTAGTGAGTATTCCATACGTGACAGGTTAGAAGCCCATCGCCGCTTATAAGAATACTGATTGGTTTCCTCACGATGTTATCGTTTACTGTTCGAAGGACGTGTTAAATAATGCGCACTATAATTTTTCGAACAGAAAAACTCAATTGTGCTCGACCGGGTTCGGACCCACGACCTTCGGATCAAAAGTTGGGATAACTCCCACTAGGCAACACGGCTAGCTAAAATAACTAACGAAAATATAATAAACTACTAAACATTTCCAGAAAGTGGTGTAATTAGGTATATAAACTTCAATAATCATTTATTCATTGAAATCTCAACGATAATAATTTTGAATGCTAAGAATTTTTCTGACTTATATTTTGTAGTAAATTGGCTCATCGGCTAGGCGATGTAGTGTAGCAAAACAATCATGACCATAGTTGGCAAATTTTACGAATACTCTACGGTCGGTCGGCGACCCAGTTACCTAGGAATGTTTGGGGAACGTTACCATGGCTTCGGTTACATAATGTCTACTGTTTTGCTACAGAAAGTGCAATGAAACCACGAATGTATCGATTCAATGTATTAGTTTTACCGGAAAGTTCACAAAATTTGCGCATCAGAAAATGTTCAGGGCACTGAATTCTGTAGCTAAACTTTCGGTACGGTACCCAATGCCAGAAGTCCAATGGTGGCTTTTGCCGCACCAATAATGACTCCCAATTCCCAGCGGTCAGGGCATTTTTTTTTTTTTTATGTTATGCGGAGGCAGACAGGCTTACGGCCCACCTGATGGTAAGTAGTTACCGTCGCCTATTGACATCTGCAACACCTGGAGCATTGCTAATGCGTTGCCTGCCCTGGAGAAATATTTTTGTATTTTTCTTAAAGCTCTTCATGTTGTAGGTTAGCGGGAAAACCTCGGAAGGAAGCTTATTCCACAATTTGCACGTATGGGGGAGAAAGGATCTCGTAAAGCGAGTGGTTCGAGATACCCACGTGTCAATGAGATGTGGATGAGCCTTATTCCGTTGACGCGAGGTCCGATGGTAGAACCTCGATGCGGGTATGAGGTCAAATAGTTCCTTAGAACACTCACCATTGTAAAGCCGATAGAGCACACAGAGCGAGCCAATATAACGGCGCTGGCTCAAGGGCTCCAGCTTACTAGTGAGCTTAGGTTCGTCGAAAATTCTGACGGCTCTTCTCTGAAGGGAGTCGAAGCGGAGGAGCTGATACTTGGGGGCGGCGTGCCAGAGATGAGAACAGTATTCCACATGTGGCCGAACTTGTGCTTTATAAAGCAATAGGCGTTGAGTCGGTGTGAAATACTGTTTGGCGCGGTTAAGAACTCCAAGTTTTTTGGAAGTTAATTTAGCCTTTGCTTCGAGGTGACTCCCATACTGGACCTCGGTAGAAATGTCGACACCCATAATTGAAATACTCGCGGAGACGGAGAGTGGAATGCCCTGGAAATGCGGAGTTACGTTGAACGGAGTCTTTTTGGCTGAGAATGCACATACCTGTGTCTTAGAAGGGTTAAGAGTGACCAGATTTTGGTTACCCCAATCTGATACAAGCGCTAAGGAGTCTTCGATCTCAAACACAAGCCTCAACCTGTTCTCTTCCACTTCGGCACGAGAGCATTCGGCATTGCGGCGATGCTAGTCAAGATTGTCGTACTTTTTGAGACAGCAGGGCACTGATCAATCAACCATTTGGAGTAAATCCAGAGGCTACTATTTGGATTCATTCCACTCTGAATGGAAGCTTTCCAGTTTGTAGACACGATCACTCGCCGTCCGAAATGAAAGACTCAGAAAACCTTTAACATTACCTGCGACAATTGCAAACGCACTACGGCAATATATTTGAAATTCCACGTTTGGACGTGTCGGCGTGATTCAAAACAGACTACGCTGTTGACATCCACGGCCAAAAGGTGCAAGGGATTCACGGCCAGGTTTTGGAAGGTAGCCATTCCATTTGGACGGTTGAACGATTCATCAGTGCCCACCTGTGGACGCCTTCCTGGTGACTAAGGACGAACTTTCTCGTAATATAATCGTGTTAGATGCTGTCAACGAAATCCCTTGTATTATTCAGATTTGATTTTATGGAAAGCTGGTTATTTCTCATCATTTGAAGTAATTGATTAATTGCCGTTTAATTTGTTTTGCTCGACCGAACACCTGATATAGTCATAAATTATGATTTAGGCATTTAGTCTAATAAATTGCTGGGTTTAATAACATTAACGCAGGGCTGGTGATGGTTTTTAAATGTCTGTAGGTACCAGAGAAGAGAGACAAATCAGCGAGCAATTGTTGCGTATCTATGACCTATAATAATATGCCTTTATAGGTACCATTCCCTATAGTATTTAATTTCCAAATAAGTCTCATTTGGAGCCTAGTACATTTTCCATATTGGAAAATGGACTTGGTGAAATCTGAGTCTCGATTTCGTAATGTTTGTGAGTTACTCGCTTTTCTCTATGAGGTGTGAAAAGCTTATCCTTTTTTGTATTTCTATAGAAAAACGCCCCTGCAAAAACTGGTAAAACGCTCACGTTTCTCGACTTACGGTTAAAATTGAGTAGCTCACGTTCAGTACTCGGGCCTCTGGACTCTCCGAGTTACTGACCACAGACATGTCATGTTGACGTTTTCGAAAAGTTATACCGAAGACGGATGTGTCTTATAAAATGTGATTAATAATATATGAGGGTTTATTCTATGAACAAAATGAAAGAATACCAGCGTCAAAAAAAAGAGAATAGACTTTTTGCCAATCTTTTTGAAATGTGCTGTTTTGGTCTTTTTATCATCTTTTTAAGTAATTATTAAACGTTTGATATCAAGATTACTACCTAAAACAGATGAATAAATAAATAAATAAATAAAACTAAATTGAGTTTTAGCTGATTTGAGTCCAAAACAGCTTATTTTTGCAATGAGTTTTTACAATGAAACAATTTGAATTTCCAAATTCGAAGAATTATCTTTATTGCTAATTGAGTGTAAAATCAGCCCCTTTCGGGATAGCATACATAGGTATTATGAATCAGCTTGTATTAATATTGCGGAAGTTTGGTGAAAAAAATGGAATGTGCGACCATGTGTGACCTACACTAAAAGGGTCGTGTGTGTGTGAGACTTTCTAAGGAAAAATGATTCTCTTTGCTCGCCGTTACTCCCGTGAAGTGTGTACTGCTTGCTTACATATTTTTATGCCAGCGATATATTTGCATCAAAGTGAGCGTCTATCATCCGTAAACTGGGTAAACACTTTGTTCACTTTGACGTCATCCCTTTTATTCGAGGAACGTGTGAGGGAGAAAAACTACAAGTTTGATTGTCCAGTTTTATCGGCAAGCTGTCAGAAGCGTATCGAGTGATTAAAATAGAAATTGATATAGATATGGGTAGATGCAGTGTGTTTTTTAATGTTTTATATAAAGTTTATAACTTACTAAGTAATTATAACATCGGCAACGTCCATGAAATTCCCATTACTGCAAAATGTGGCCATGAATGTTAAGTGAAAGAATTAAAGTACCTACACGTTTCGTGCAAGTGTCACATGTCTTCGAATTTTTAGGTTCTTGGGCATGCCGGTTACCTCACCGTTAGAGAGAACTAGTATATTGCACATCAATTTTCCGATTGGAAAATCCATTGATGTACGACGGGAATTCGAACCCACGACCTTTGGATCGGAAGGCGGGGCCACTACCACCACTCCGCAATAGTGAAAAATCCCAAGTAGGTACTTACCCTTTGCGATCCGAGCGCCGGGAATTCGATTAAATAAAACACAACCAGAACTTTTAAAACCTCGCCGACATTTCACACCCACGGCCGAGCCGAGCCTCGTAAATGTAACGGAAAATCAACGATACATTGCGGTCACCTACACCCATGTACAAGGTGATTCATAATATGTATTATGTCCCAAAAGGGGCTTATTCTACCAACAAAAAGATATAATTTGGCAAAAACTATATCAACATTTTCAGTATTTTCCCCTTATCAAAGTTTTTGCTCATTTTATTATCTTTATAACTAACTAGTTGTCCCGCTCACGACTTCGTCCGCGTTTGTTTACCTACATGGACTATTTTCCATTATCCTTACCTACCGAAGTACTAACACTTATTATGGAGCTATTTACCTACTTCTACCTACCGTCACCGTAACCGTAACCGTAACCGTAACCGTAACCGTAACCGTCACCGTCACTGTCACCGTCCCATTTTCGTCCCCGTCCCATCACCGTATCTTCGTCACCGTCACCATCATGGTCACGGAAGGCCCCCACCCGATGGACCGACGACATTGTGAAGGTTGCGGGAAGACGGTGGATGGAAAAGGCTCAAAACCGCTCGTCGTGGAACTCTTTGGGGAGGCCTATGTCCAGCAGTGGACTTATACAGGTTGATGATGATGATTATTAACCCTCAGGGCCTGCTTTTCATTAAACTCATATAGGTTATTACTTATAGCTTGTAAGCTGAATAACGATTTTTATGTCTGTAACTTCAAAAACATAGGACTTTCAATGAACCTTTCAACCCCCATTTCAACCCCTTTGATGTGAATTTTCGTAAAATTCTTTCTTAGAAAATCTTTACTCTCTATAAGGAATCTCTGTGCCAAATTTCAATTGTATAGGCAAAATTTCCATAAAAAATATTTTTTATATGAAATTTTTTTCATCCCCTATTTACACAACCTGAGGGTTGTTTTTAAAAAAAACTTGAACAGGTATTTTATTATTTTAAACTTTTTACCTGATAACAGATTTTGATGTCCTTAACTTCAAAAACATAGGACTTCCCATATAAACTTTCATCCCCTATAACAACACCCAAAAGGGCTGTTTTTCAAAAAATGCTGATAGACGTGTTTTTTATTTTTGTCAATTTACCTAAAACCCGATTTTGATGTCTCCAACGTCAAAAACAAAGGACTTTCATACAACCGTTCAACCCCAATTTCACCCCTTTAGGAGCAGAATTTTCCAAAATCCGTTCTTATTGCACGGTAACATCTTTTAAAGAATGTCTGTGTCAAATTTCAGACTCCTCATCTCAGTAGTTTCCGAGCTTTCGTGATGAGTCTGTCAGTGAGTGAGTGGACTACTCCTTTATATATATAGATTATTAAACGAACGCAGTCCATCATCAAGATTGGTACCGAAAGCAGCTGTATAATAAATGTAGAATTTGAACTGATTTGACCGCAAAACAGATGTTTTTAACCGACTTCAAAAAGGAGGAGGTTCTCAAGTAGGCTGTATTTTTTTGTGTGTATGTTACTCGATATCTCCGCTAATTGTAAACCGATTTTGATGATTCTTTCGGTGGTGTATATAGCATAATCTCGGGGTGGCCCCATATTAATTTAATTCCGGAGTGATTACTACTTGTCCCATAAAACTGAAAAAAAACATCAAAAATCCGTCATCATCTCTTGAAATCAGAACTTGGCGAAAATATATAAACTTTAATCTTAGGGGTTGTGTGTCGGGAATTCCTTTCTGGGCACCCATACGTTACAACAAGAAGCTACCCTGCGAAATTTCATGCTCTTAGGACTTTTGGTTAGACTCTGCGTTGATTGTCAAAGAGAATAAAACCACTACGTTTAATTGTCAGTCAGTCAGTCAGTACCGTAAGAGTTATTGTTGATGATGAATGGATGTTATTCTTACTTTTATTTTTTGTTCGAAAGTTTAGGTGGTCAGTGTCATCCTCAGTAAGCAAAACACAAAGAGGTTAAAAACAAAAAAAAAATACTCTGACAAAACGACGTGAAGTTCGCTACGTTCTATAGGATGCCCTCAAATAGTATTTATCCTATTTTATAAACTTTAAGGTCCTAATTTCCTAGCGGCTTTAATAATAATCATGTAAATATTCAGGAATTGGAAGTCGGTTTTTAGTTTTTGTAAAAAATATCTTATTTGCAATTTTAAGTCGTTAATCAATAAGCCCATTTTGTTACAGCATACATATTATGAATCACCTTGTACCTACACAACGTGTAAACACAACACCCAGGTACTTGATACAGAATAACTAGTAATAGAACCTACTATAGATCAACCGGCAAGCGGAGGCCAGCCCCCCACTAGATGGGAGGTAGGGCACAGCGAGATTTTCTCACTCTAAATTGGAACAGCCCGCCTGGGAGGTACCTCCACCTTACAGAATAGCGCAGCTTAATAACATTATTTGTTTCAAATAGTGTTGTGTTCCTGCGGTGAGTAAGTTTGCCAGAGCTCTTTAGGGGGGAAGGGGTGCAATGCATTAGCAATGGTCCAAGTGTTGCTGATGTCAATAGGCGACGGTAACCACTTACCATGAGGAGGGCCGTAAGCCCGTATGCCTCTGTAAAAATAAAAATAAAAGATGGAAAAACGAACTCATAAACGCCGCTCTGTAAATCTATGGGAGAGGCCTATATTCTGTATTGTAAGGCCTACGAATGAAATAATGATGAGAGGCCACTGCAACCCCGAAATATAATTTATCATGCAAGTAAAAAGGTCCTGTACCCAACTACTCTTATTTAATATAAAAGCTCCTAATTGTAATAAAGACTTTGAGACTTCGTCGACACACTCATTAAAAAATACGCAGAAGCTCATGAACGTAGACTTCATCACCATGTGAACGTCGAGGCAATACAGCTCCTCGACAACACAGACATAGTAAGAAGACTCAAAAGGACCAAGCCTTTTGAGTTAGTATAGTGTAAAATAGTGAAATTCAGTGTAAGTGATAGTGACTACTTATTTACTTATAAAGAACACAGAAGAACAATAACAAAGTGTCTTCCCCTTAAATAGAAACTGTAAGAAAAGTGCTATTGGACACATTCTTAGTTATAATTTACTTTATAAAACTATGTCAAAGTCAAATTACTCATTAGCCTACTTGGCTAGATTGTAATATTATGTAGGATACAATAAATATTGTAAACTAGGAATAACAAAAAAAAAAAATGTAATAAAAACTGCAGCAACCTTTGAAACGCGCTACTTTTTTTATGCTCTCAGACATTTTTACGGCAGATAAAAACTCAATTGTTGAAAACCACGACAAAAAGGAATCTTCGTAAACTTTTCCTCCTGGCGGCACTTTTAGCACTTCATTCAACTTAACCATCTTCTTTGAACGGTTAGACAAATATAAATCATGAATTTGTACACAAAACTTCTTCTTTACAAGGTTGTCTGAAACGGGAAATTCACTGGTCCCAATGGATTTACTATTGGTGCGCGATCGGGATTCGACCAATGGTACGGAAGCCTCAGGGCGCGAGTTCTCGCACTTGACCGTCTTTATTTTACATGTCCTAATAGTTGTATGTTATTTGTTATGATATATTGTATCTATGTTATTTTATATTCCTGATCTAATTTAGCTTACATTAGATCAGATACGATTATATTATTATTATTGAATAAATACAAGGTGATTCATAATATGTATTCCATCCCGAAAGGGGCTTATTCTACAAGCAATTAGCAATAAAGTTTGTTCTACGACTTTTGGTAATGCGACATTTTTCATTGAAAAAACTCTATTCGAAAATCAACTGTTTTGGGGTCAAATCAAGTCAAACTCAATAAATCAGCTGTTTTAGGTAGCAATCTTGATTATGAACTTCTTGTACGTTTAGGTATTAGTTTTAAGGATGATAAAAATACCAAAAATATTTCTTTTTGTTGACAAAATAACCCCCTTTCGGGATGGTATACATGTTATGAATCACCTTGTATATGAATATTATAAATAATTTACGAGTGAGTAACTTATATTCAGTTCATTAGTAAGCTAGACATCTGCCTGGTATTGTTCGATCCAAAATTCAATTTTCTATGGAAAGCAATCTAACTAGCCTGATTTATGTTGTTTCCTCGTACGACGCCGCATTGTCCCATAACAATGGTTCGTTAAACTTTACACGACTGCTAATAATTAACTATTAATTTAGGATTATGCAAAGTTTGAATTACGGTCAAAAGTGGAATAAAGTGTAGGTACTTAAAAGTATTTAGGTTATTCAATAATATTATTCAATAATAATAGTACATCAGAGGAAGTTTGAAAGTAGCGCCAGTGACGGAAAAGTTGAGAAGTAATACATAGTGTTCAATACAGAACATAAAAACTTCTAAAATGTATAAAAATAGTAAAATAGTAGTAGTAATTATAGTTATTTAAATTGCAACACTAATATTAATTTTTTGTTATGACCACTTCCGGTGGCCATATTCACTCTCTTCAAATTGCAACGCTGTGCTATGAACAGTGTCACATTAACAAATAAAGTTTATACATTACAAAAGTTTTCTTAGCCTTTTATTTAACAGGCTAAAGTGGTCCTTCGATAGTCCGTGATAAGTGAAAGTGTTTTCTTCGCCGTGAGTTCGTCGTAAAAGTGTTTTCCGCGACTTGCAATATCGAGTCGTTGCGAGGCCGGTCGGCGCGGGGCGGAGTGACGAGAAGCTTTTCTCGCATATTCGCATTGTTTGCGAGTTGCGGGGGACATCTTTCGACGCCATATCGTCGATTCAGCTGGTGGATATTCATCGGAATCTATAATTTCGAGGAAGAAAATCATCGGCATCCAACATTTTCCAAAGACGGTGATTTGAAAAATTTTATGACCATCGACAAGCTGACCGTGACGTCACAAGAGAGAAGATTTGTTTGATTGAGATTGCTCGGTTGTCCAACTGAGCCAAGCAACTTCGTGTCTATCGTCGGGAACGTCAGTCAAGCATCGATACGTCAAACGGCGGAAACGTCAAATCAATCCGGTCACTATCTTCCCGGTATAATTGTAAACAAACAAAAGTTATTTTTGCAGTATTTTCGTTGAGTTTGCAACTAAAAAATAGGAGTTTGGTGTTCATAAAGTTCGACATTCGGCTATTAGTGCGGTCTCAAATTAAAAGAAGTGCGTAATAGTGCGGCAAAGGAGTGATAATCGTATAAGCGTAAGTGGTTTTTTCGTGTAGCGTTTACCATGGCGGAAGCTGAACTGAAGCGGTTGCGCGCCCAACGTGCTCAATGTAAGTCAACCATTACACGTATTGAGAACTTTATCAGTGATCCAATTAACGTCGCTTCTTCCACAATTGACACTTTAGAGGCTCGCAAGGAGAAGCTCATAAGCACACTAAAGAACTATGAGAGTGTCCACTTAGACATATTGAACCTAGACGAAAAGGATGTAGAATTAGTAGGAGTTATAGAGGATAAATAATTCTCTGTGCTAGGGAAAATCAATGCAGCATTAAAACAATTGAAAACAAGTGTGGACTCAGAAAGGCATTCCATTTCTACTTGTAAATTACCCAGTATAGAAATTTCATCATTTGATGGTAAAGATTTTGCTCAATTCAAGCCATTCATGGACTTGTTTAATGCTGTCATTGATAAAAATCAATCATTGTCAAATGTTCAAAAATTGTTTTATCTCCGTAAATATCTAACTGAAGATGCGTTGGCTGTTATTATAAACTTGCCACTTGTCAATGAATCTTACCCTGAAGCAATCAATTTATTAGAGAAACGATTTGACAATGAATTGCGAATTATTGCAAACCATATAAATGTTGTCTTGGACATTCCCCAAATGCAAAAGGGTACTGCGGCCAGTATCAGATCATTTGTATCTGATGTGCGTCAACAACTTTATGCTTTGAAAAATTTGAAGCAACCTGTTGAAACTTGGGACATGCTCCTGATATCTATATTATCACGAAAGCTCGATAGCTATACTAACCGAGCATACCATCTCGACAGGTTGTCTCCGAACACATTACCGACATTGGATGAATTTTTGTCCTTTTTAGAAAAAAGAGCTGTTGCTTTAGAAGACAGCTCTCCACAGAAAACTACCTGCTATGAAGGTAAGTCAAAATTAAATAATAATAAGGTTTCCAATATTGTAACCAAATCAAATTACAAACGATCTTGCACATTTTGCAGCAATGATCACCCTATTTACTCATGCCCTAAATTCAAATTGGCTTCAGCCTCACAGCGTGTAAAGTTTGTCTCCGACAAAAAGCTATGTACTTCTTGTCTGAGAAATCACACTGATAAATGCAGATATTCATTCAAATGTCAGGTCTGTAAGGAAAGTCATAACACTCTTTTGCATGAGGAAAAGCCAAAAGAAGATGAGGCTATTACATTACATTCCAATTTATCAACAAATGAAACAAATACATTATTGCCTACTATGAAGGTAAAACTCATTGACAAAACTGGTCAAGAAATTGAAGTTAAGGCTCTCCTCGACTGTGGAAGCCAAGTTTGCATTGTGAAGCGTACACTTGTCAATCAATTGAACTTAACCCCTATGGCTCAAGATTCAAACATTATTGGTTTGGGCAATAGACCAAACAAAGTGAATGAATGTGCTAATATATTGCTGAAATCCTCGCTATACAATGCTAACTTTTCAATCAAATGTCACATTGTAGATACCATAACTACGAACTTACCTCAAAATTATTTTGATGTGAAAAATTGCAAAATTCCTGCGAATGTGCAGCTTGCTGATTATGATTTCAACAAACCATCCGAAATTGCTCTATTGCTAGGAGTTGATTTTTATTCTAAAGTCATAATAGATGGTATTATAAAATTGGATAATGGTCTTGTACTACAAAACACATTATTTGGTCATGTTGTAACTGGCACATTTAAAAATGAAATTAAAATCAATACATCTAGTGTGAACTTGGTCTCAAACTTTGTAGCTCAAGAAAAGGTTGATGACAATTTGGAAAACATCATGAGAAACTTTTGGCTTTCAGAAAAAATCACTGAAGAATCAAATAATCAAAATCTAGAGTTTGAAAGGGCAGAACAAATTTTTAAAGAGTCAGTAAAATTTGAAAACAATAAGTTTTCAGTTGACATTCCATTAAAATGCCCGTTAGAAGAATTAAATCTTGGTGATTCTTTTTCACTTGCGTTGCAAAGATTTCACACACTTGAAAGAAAGTTTGAGACCAACCCAGACTACTTTCAAAAATATAAAAAGTTTATAGATGAGTATGTAGAGCTGGGGCATGCCCGGGAAGTTGACATAAGTCAATATGATGTCATGAATGATCCTGTGTATTTTCTTGCTCACCATGCAGTTCAAAACGAATGTAGCAAAACAACAAAGATGCGAGTAGTTTTTGGAGGCAATATGAAAACTAAAAATGGCCTGAGAGGCCATTTTTAGTAAATGATGTCATGTTAAATGGTCCTATAGTTCAAAATGAATTATTTAACATACTAATGCTCTTTCGTACTTACCGTTACACTCTAATTTGTGATGTAGAGAAGATGTTTAGAAGGTGCTCTATCAATGAAAAATTTAGACCTCTACAAAATATTCTATGGAGAGATCATCCGAGCAAGCCCATTGTTTGCTTGCAGTTACAAACAATTACTTATGGCTTAAAAGCTTCAACTTTTTTGAGTACAAGGTGTCTCATAGAGCTAGCTAATCTTTATCAGGATAGGTACCCATTGGCAGCAGAGGCTCTAAGGTTGAGTACTTATATCGATGACGTCATTTGTGGAGCGAACAGTGTAGAGCAAATTCAAGAGCTTAAAACACAACTCATAAAGTTGATGAAATTAGGTAATTTCAATTTACATAAATGGTGCTCTAATTCTCCAGATTCACTCAATGATTTACCTGACAATGTCAAATATTTTGAACAAATTGACCTCAATAAGGACAATATAATAAAAACATTAGGCTTGAAGTATAATATAATAGCTGACACTTTGTTATTTTCATGTCCAATGACAGATGAATATAATGATCTTAAATCAAAAAGAGAAATCCTAAGTTTCATTGGTAAAATCTTTGACCCTCTTGGTCTGATAGGACCCATTGTGGTAAAAGCTAAATTATTGATGCAAGAGATCTGGAAGTCAAATGTTGGCTGGGACTCTACCTTACCTGCTAATATAATAAAAATTTGGAAAGACTTTCTCAAGAGTCTCAATGACATGGGTACAATTCAAATACCTAGAGCAATCAACACTGCTGTTGAGAATGTAGAGTCAGTAGAACTTATAGGATACTGTGATGCCTCATTGAACTCAACTGGTTGTTGTCTCTACCTTAGAGTTTTATCCAACAATGGACAGGTTGAAATGAATTTATTGTGTTCTAAGTCCCGTGTCGCTCCTCTTAATAGGAAACTTACCATTCCAAATCTAGAGCTCAATGGCGCTCTTCTTCTTGCAGAACTCTCTTCTAGGGTCTATAAAACTCTACAAGTAAGATATCAGAATTTAAAGGTGTTTTTATATACAGACTCTCAGGTAGTTCTAGCCTGGATAAATTCCCACAGTTTAAAAGGTGTCTATGTCTCCAATAGAGTCATTAAAATTAAGACCCTAACTAAAGATTTTATGTGGTCACATGTCAAAGGAGTTGATAACCCTGCTGATATAATATCAAGGGGTATTTCTCCACACAAATTACAGGATAACCAGCTATGGTGGTTTGGTCCAACCTCTATGTCAGATAAAAATTTTCAGCACAATATTGCTGAATCAATTCCAAATCAAGTAAATCCCCCTGCAATGAACAATAATGTCTGCAACTTGCAACAAAATGTTTCTCAAGTTTCAGATGACATTTTCAGTAGATACTCTGATTTTAATAAACTTCAAAGAGTTATTGCTCTACTTTTACGCTTTAAACATAACAGTTTGAATCCCAATAACAAATTAACTGGTTCATTAGTTCCAAAAGAGCTACAGTCTTCTAACTTAGTCATTATAAGACATGTTCAGCATAAAGCTTTTTCAAGTGATATTGAATTGTTAAAGAAAGGAAGTCAAATTAAATCCCATATGGGTAGTCTGCACCCCTTCTTAGATTGCAATACTATTCTAAGAGTAGGTGGTCGCTTACAAAATGCTACCAACTTGTCCTATGACAAAAGGCACCCAGTTATACTTCCAAAGTCTAACCACATTACCGATCTAATCATAAAAAAGGAACATTTAAGACTTCTGCATGCTGGTGCAAAATTAGTATTCAGTTCACTTTCGCAAAAATTTTGGCTGATAAATGGCATCAGTTAAAAAGGTAGTGCACAGATGTGTCAAATGTTTCCGCCTTAAAGCAGTAGCTGCTAAGCAATTGATGGGCTCTCTACCTTCACATAGAATATCAATGAGTAGAGCTTTTGAAATTACAGGTGTAGATTTCTGTGGTCCATTTGACATTAAAGTGGCACGCATTAGGAACCCAATAATAAAAAAGAGTTACGTTGCACTCTTTGTATGTTTTGCCACAAAAGCAATCCACCTAGAACTGGTGAGCGATATGACTACTGCAGCATTCTTGGCATGTCTACAGCGATTCATAGCTAGGAGAGGATTGCCATCCTATATCTACTGTGACAATGCAAAAACATTTAAGGGAGCTTCTAATAAATTAAAAGAATTGTACGAATTACATTCATCAAAATGCCATGTAAACAATGTAGAGAATTTTTGCTCAACTAATCTTATTAGGTTCAAGTACATACCTAGTTACTCTCCCGAGTTTGGTGGGCTTTGGGAAGCCGGTGTTAAAAGTGCAAAACACCACATACGGAGAGTGATTGGAAATGTATCTTTGACATTTGAAGAATTCAATACAGTACTTACACAAATAGAGTCAATTTTAAACTCAAGGCCACTTCTACCTCTGAGTAGTGATATTTCAGACTTAAATTACCTGACCCCAGGCCACTTCCTGGTTGGAACTTCACTTACAAGCTACCCAGAGTTAGATGTGACCAATCAAAATATAAGTAGACTGAAATTTTGGGATCTATGTACAAGATTAAAACAAGATTTTTGGAATCTCTGGTCTAAAGACTATTTAACTTCATTACAAAATAGACCTAAATGGAAATATATTAGTAAAAATTTGATAGAGGGAGATCTGGTTATTGTTAAACAAAAAGATATCTCACCTCTAAATTGGCCCATGGGGCGTATTGTGAAAACCATACCAGGACCTGATGGTAGAGTCAGGGTAGCTGAAGTGAGAATGGGGCCCAAAGGCAATGTATACCTAAGGTCTTATACCAAATTATGTCCGTTACCTCTGAATGATAATTTAGAATAAGTTAAGATAAAATATATATAAGAATCTTAGTTTTTGCAAACTTAAATTAGGTAAATAAATTAGAGTCACACCTTCTGTGTTGATTGAAAGAAATAATATTTATTTTTATAAATTATATTTAATTTCAAACATATCCTATCTATGTAACATAATTTATAACTCGATATTTAAAAAACTTTGTTACTTACTGTTGGGTGCACCTTTGCCCGCCCCAACTTATGTTCAATACAGAACATAAAAACTTCTAAAATGTATAAAAATAGTAAAATAGTAGTAGTAATTATAGTTATTTAAATTGCAACACTAATATTAATTTTTTGTTATGACCACTTCCGGTGGCCATATTCACTCTCTTCAAATTGCAACGCTGTGCTATGAACAGTGTCACATTAACAAATAAAGTTTATACATTACAAAAGTTTTCTTAGCCTTTTATTTAACACATAGGTTAGCATGGTATGGGCATGTCATGAGGAGGGATGAAAGTCATGTAACGAGAAGAGCGTTAGGTATGAATGTGCATGGATATAGGACTAGAGGAAGGCCGAAGAAAAGATGGATGGATTGTATTAAAGATGACATGAGTAAGAAAGATGTGAGTGCGGAGATGACGGCTAACAGAAGAGAGTGGAAGAAGAAAACATGTTGTGCCGACCCCACATAATGTGGGACAAGGGCAGGAAGAAGAAGACTTAAAAGTATTTAGGTTTTATAGTACTAGCTTCCGACTACGGCTTCGTTCGCGTAGTAACTGCATAAAAAGTAGCCTACATACTATTCTAGGTAAATAACTTTATCTATTCTAACTTTCGACGAAATCAGTTGGGCGGTTACGGCGTGATTGAACAACAAACATCTAAACATCCTCACAAAAGTTCGCATTTATAATATTAGTATAGGTGTTAAATATGAAGTTTTTAGCTCTGGGCGACATTTCTATACATGATGTTATTCACTTTTTGTTCTCATTCTTCTAGACTAACTAACTACTAAATGAAGTAAAGTTCAAATAAGCGATTTATTACTCCAAACAATTATGTACCCGGCCTAATTAAATATCTAAAATGGTATTTTGAAACTTCTCAAGTTCACAGCTTATAACAGTATAGTTCGAGGAATTAGGAAGTTATTTTACAATCAACTTTATTAAAACTCATTTCTAAGTAAAATTAATAATTTATAGATGAAAACTTTGTATAATAGGCATTGTGGTTGAGAGAATTTAATGCGTTTTTTATTAGCGATAAATTCCTCTGCTTGTTATTTTAAATTAAACAATTTAGCTCAGACTAAACATAAGCCTAATTATTCGAAGTTTGGATGTTTATTGGCAGTAAACTCCGTATCGGGCGAACTGAAATTGATGGAATTCGGTATTGAGATTGAAATATAGAAGATAAAACCATGACAAATTGAGACCATACATTTGTCTAACAAAAAAGACGCAAGGGGTGCGTGTTCGATCTGAAAATATTTGTTCCTGGTCTGGCTGTTGTGGTACAATGCATGGTACTCGTAGTTTCTGATACCCACGACAGGGAATCCTAGAGTGGGATCGAGTGGGATATGTATGTGTATGACTGTTGGGTCAATTGTTGGTTATATTGTGAAGAGGCTGTAGGTTTTTTAGTGATTATAATCTTACTTATAAATCTTCCACAAACATTTAAGAGTAGTGCGTTCTTTCCACACGCCAACAACCCTCAACATACTAAAACACGTAAACGGACTTGAAGCTTGTTCGCTACGTAAGTACACCTGTGATAAATGGATTCATAACGTGGGAGTACTCAGCACAGAGCAATGAAAAATTACTCTGTGCTGAGTACAGCCGAACCAAGTAGGTAGGTACTAATTTTTTTCAAGCTATTTTGAAAACCATAAAAACTAGTTCAACACTGGAGGATAAACTAGTGGTTCAACACGAAGTGAGATCTCAAAAAGACTGATAAAAGGTGCCTCGATGATAAAAAAAAATGCATCTCTAGCATGTTCTAAGTAATATTCAATCTTACCTGAACTACGAAGTCTTTGAATTTTCACCAAATGGGAGTTCATCCTTTAATGGTTTTTAAATGTTACAATTTTGGTTGTATCTCAAAAACTGATCTTTCATACGACAACCAACTTCATGTATTTGTAAATTGTTTTCTATAAAAAAAACCTTTTGACCTCTATTTATCTCTTAGCAATCCCTTGGCCAATTTGATTCATATTATTACCACTAAATCTTGATAGTACAACCTGTTAACCTACTAAATGTTCTGAGCACTACTACTCATCACTAGGAGCCCTACAATAAAACAAAAAGATACAATATCAAACTGTAGATAATAGATTTTACTAATTATTTATCAATATAGCGAACTCATTTGAATCGTCGTTCGTCATTGTTTTCGTCAATTACATAGAATAAATAAATATTCCGGACATATTCACACGGTCAACTGATCCCAAACTAGGCATAGCCTGTACTGTGGGTACCAAAGACTGATCTACATAATAGATAAATATTTAACACCCAGACACAGAACAAACATCTGTGTTTATCACACAAAGGTTTGTCCAGTGCGGGGATCGAACCCGCGAACTCTAGCGCAGAAGGCAGAGTTACTACTAACTGAGCTATGAGACCAGTCGGGAAAGAAAGTAGAAAGAAAGAAGAATGAAAATCATTATCGTCTCTATCAGAACGCTGGATGTATTTTCACTAGTCTATGTCACTGAACCTCCACCGAAAGTACTCTGTAAACTGTGTAGTGGTCTCGGTATAAATCTACGTACCAAGCGGCTTATATTAATCCTGGGTAAATATAGAACCTGTCAGGGGTTTTCACTGACTAGGCAGATGATATTTGCAGTCAGGGGTCAGTTGTATCACCATCTCCCTGCCCTTATCCCACTTCATGTGGGGTCGGCACAGCATGTTTTTCTCTTCCACTATTCAGCCGTCATACCGTCACTCCATTCTTACTCATGTCATCTTTCACACAATCCATGTATCTTTTCTTTGGTTTACCCCTTTCCTTATATCCGTTATATTAAGTCAGTTATGTTATCGTTTATGTATAAGTTACTTCCTTTACTATATATAACCTTTTAAATTGCGATTAATACAAGGAGAGATTAATAATGTGTATACCTACTATCCTGAAAGGTGCTTCTTTGATACCAATGAAGTTTGATGTCATCTTTCACACAATCCATGCATCCCCCCCCCCCATGGTCTACCCCTTCCCTTATATCCGTGATATTATGTTAGTTAGGTAGTAGTTTATGTATAATTTAGTTCAGTTACTTGCTTTGTTACATACAACCTTTTAAATCGCGATAAATACAAGGAGATTCATAATGTGTATATTATCCTGAAAGATGCTTTTTTACACCTTTATAGTTTGCTCTACGACTTTTGGAAATTTGTAATTATTTCATTGAAAAAACACTGTGAAATATCAGCGGGTATAATTCAACCACATTATTTTGATATTTTAGATAGGTAGCAGGAGGTGATCGGATCCTGCTCCTCTTCATCCACAGCATCAACGGGGATTCTCGAACAATGTTGCCACCAACCCAGGGTCCTTCTCCGTTACTTTAAGGAGTTGGGCTGGCTGGGGTGAGGTCAGCAGGGGGACAATGCACAATACACCCCAACGTGGGACGTCAGTGCAGATCTTATTCCCCCATTTAGAATTAGAATTAGAATTAGGTAGCAATTATGATGTCGAACTTCTCGTACGTTCATTATTTGCAGATAAACGTGAGTAAGACATAAAAAAAATATTCGAAAAAAAAAATTGTGCGAATATTTTTTCTTTTTGTTGATAGAATAAGCCCCTTTCGGGATAGCATACATATTATTAAACTTTGTGACTTTGTAATTATAGCAGTTTTATAACCAAATTTAAACAATTACTTTATAAGTACCCAGTGATGTGATAATTTTATTATAAATTATTGCTTATTAGTCTAGCTTGGCTTGCATGATACCTTGCCGTGGTAAGAGGATTGTAATATAGAGCTTTTAATTGAAAACCTGGTTGATGAACCATATCACTTGACCAAATAAATTGAGTCGAAATTGGAGCATTTAGTGTAGGTATTTCTAGTACCTGCCAATATTGATGGTCGAAATCGTTTTAAATTTGTTTGTCATAGTAAAGCAAATAGAACCTCGTATGTTTTTTTTTATTTATTGAAGGATAGTCTGTTTTTTGCTGAACATCCGCACCTCTTTAACACGAAATTTAATTTTTATCTCCAAACATGGATCTTCTTTATGATACCAATGGGGTAGTCAAAAGCATGTCCAAACATTGAGGACATGTCCTCATTTTGTAGTAGAGAATATTTCATGCGTGACAGGTATCATCCACACTTTTAAGAATACCTAGGTTGGTACTTACTGGTTTCCTAATGATGTTTACCTTCACCGTAACAGTCATTGTTACTGTACATATACATTTTTCGAATAGAAAAAATCATTTGCGCATGTCCGGGATTCGAAAACACGACCTTCGGATCGAAAGTCGGCCTACCTCCCATTAGGCCAAGACGGTTTTTTTTTGTTAATCTTAGTAGCCAACTTTTTTGGCTTCATCAGACCTAGTTGTAGTCAATACGCTGATACATCGCCCAAGATCAAACAGGGCCTCTTATCTGAAATTGCTTTCCAAACCGTTCGACATCCGTGGATATTACCGATGCCACGGACACTGGAGTCTGGATCATAACTCACTCGCTCTGTGCATTGTGAATGCACCATTATAATATTTTGGCTCTATGAAAATGGAGCGTGAAAACGAATAATTGGTGCTTGCTTGTTTTTCGTGTTACTGATTCTTTCTTGATCATTCTGTATTATGTCAGTGAGCAGGGTTGAGGTATGGTGGCCCTGGAAAGGGCCTATGACCATTCGGTGAAAGAATAAGTGTAGTGAAAGGATTAAAGTTCGCCTCCTATAGGCTCCTTTCATGCACATGTTACTGTCAGCTCATACAAAGACGAACTAAATTATTTCAAAAAAAATCTACAGTTATTAGGTTCAATATTATCCAAGGTTCGATCATTAACCTACTTGCAAATGTAAAGAGAGCTACAAATTAATTCCAACGATTTGTTTGATTACTGGAGCTCGGCCTAACACAACATCCAATAGATTATTTACAGCAAGTTTAAACCGACGCGGCTCAGCAACTGTGACACAATGACGGGTAGTCTGACAACAGATGTCAAATTATCTATCGGTATCGCCAACGGTGGTTAGGGCAAAAAGTTTTCGAGGAGTGCAGAGACCAGAAAGCGCAGCGAATGACACCCTCCCCCCCTAGATGGAACGACGACCTAATAAAAGTTGTTAGGTGCTGGCCGCACAAGATACTGTTACTCTAATCTAATCTCTAAATCTATCGGGGGAGGACTATTCTGCAGGGAGGTCCTACGGCTGAAATGATGAAGAAAATAATGATCGCCAATATTCGACTAATGTCGAATATACTTGCTGTTGCTCGCGGCTTCGTTCGCGTGGACATTTTGATGAGTATGTGTGAGAACTGACGGCCTGATCAAAATTAATCGTAGTAAGATTCGCGTGGTGCGTGTTTGTTTTATTGTTTAGTGATTCGCAGTCACTTGGCCGCGCCTGTTGAGCTACAGCTTTATTCTTGTTCCCTTTTAACATGAATCGGCAATAACTTTGTAGGTAACCGCAGTAAACTATTACGAAAGCAGTGCATCAACTTCATAGAATGCACCACATTATAATTGATCGAACGAGCGAAGATCTCGGCGAATCGGCGTTGTATGTTTATTCCATAGAGTATAACTATTGAATCGTCAATCCGATCTGAATGTAATTTAGTTGATTAAAAGAGTGTATTATCAAGATTAGCTTTTAAGAATATGTGCTAAATCGGCTAAGGGGTTGTTAAGATATAGGGGTCCAAATAGGGGTTTTGGATAAATAGTAATACATGAATTGGGGTGTCATTTAAAAGAGCTTTGTTCAATAAATTCCTAAACTTTTTATTATCTTCCTCTCACCTAAGTCCGTAACTTTAGTAAGTTACTCACTTTCACCGTGAGACGTGAAAAGTTAATAGCTTCGTTAATCGGTTTTTGTTGGTGCGCTTTTTGTGACACCATGCAAACGGTAAGCTTTCCGTTTTCACTTCTCAGGTGATAAGTAACTCGCAAACATTACGGACTTGGTTTTCAGTGGCCATGTTTGAGCATTCTGAGGCGGCCCGGTTGCGGTTATGGCTTCGGCCGGTTGCACTTTGGATACCAGTTTGTGTTGCACGTATAAGCAGGATCTTTGTGGTACCTAATTATTGCTTCTTTTTCCATACGGACAAGCAAAATATTCCCTACAAAATGTTATCGTCGATTGGATTGGATTTCGCCACGTTCGGTCCTAACGTATATACCTACCTAACTTTCGGTCCCTACCTAAAATGGCTGGCGTTGGATGTCGCCACTTCAGGGGGGTATTAATTCATACCCAGAGTTCTCGCAGTAGGTACTTGGTAGAAGGTTGGGAGGTTTTATATGTAAGTCTGTGTATTTTTAAAACTTCATTTTGTACGAAAACTTATCCAAAGTGACCGTCACGGTGACCGTTTCTTTGTGAAATATAATCTGCAATTTAATGCAATGTATTCTTCATCACAGTCATCACCACCATCACCATCATCATCATAATCATCATTATTATCATCATCATCAACATAAAAATTTTAGGCGTTAGACGTCCACAGCTGAACTTGGTCTCCCTCATAGATTTCCAGAGCGATTGGTCTTGTACGAAATGCACCCAATGAATCGTCTTTCCATCTAGAAGAGGACGTCGTACAATGGTCTTTCCGGTAAGTGTTCTCCACCACAAGGCATGGTATATGTATGATTGAAATAATCTCACAATCTTTGCTGAGTGCCGAGAGTCAGTGTAATCTACGGCCTATTTGTTTCGCAGCCAAATAACATTATTTGTTTCAAATAGAGTTGTGTTCCTGCGGTGAGTAAGGTTGCCAGAGCTCTTTAGGGGGGAAGGGGGTTCGGGGTCGGCAACGCGTGCGTGATGCCTCTGGTATTGCAAGCGCTCATAGGCTACGGTAACCGCTAACTATCAGGTGGGCCGTAAGATTGTTTGACACCTCTGTTGTATAAAAAAAAAAAAAAAACGGCGGTTAACGCAATATTAAAAGATACCTAACTGCTTTCTGACTTTCTGTGGTAGAACCTTTAATCTGGGCGGAGGCGCTTCCTGATGGTTTTCCGATTCTATTAGCCACAAAACGCCGGCACGGTGGAGTTTGATTAAGCGGAATGAGTAAGGAAACGACCCGTTTATTACTTACCACTTTGATACTATATCCAGGTATTGTTGTGTTTTACTAAAAGCTGCGACGGCTCTCAAAATAATGTATTTTTTTCTACTTAAGCCATATGTAGCCATAATCAACGGCCGTCATCGTCGAAGAGCAATCATCATCATAATGGGTTCTATGACGTACAGTTTTAAGACGCCACCGACTTCCCGTAACTTTAACAAAGTCGTCGGTCCATCGGGTGTGGGGCTTTCCAACTCAGAGTCACCTGGTTCGCAACTGCCATTCGATATGGATTTTTTAAAGGCGAGGCCTTTGTCCAGCAGTGAACTTCTACAGGCTGATGATAATGATCACGGGGAAGGTAGGTAGATTTATTTTGGTAGAGTTGAGACAGTCAAATACGTTCACAAGAACCTTTTGTAAAGGTACACACTTTTTATTAGGAAATAATAAAATCGATTTGATCAAAGGCTGGGATGAACAATCGAGATCAGCGATCACACCGCAAATCTACCCCATTTGTTTACGCAGTGGGTATCACGATCGTATAACTGGCATTACAGATTGGGCTTTTTCTCTGTGCGTGTAAGTTCGTGTTTTTATTATCTATAGTATTTTTTTTAATTCTATTGTATTTTTATGTGTTTTTGCGATCAGATACGCACGAGCTGCATTTCTATTGATTAATCGAATGTGGTTCACGCTAAAATGCTTTATTCTGTGCTTGCACGCGCGTTCAGCTGTACTAAAACGCGAATCATAAGAGCGTGAATCTTCACGTTTCTACGTGCTTATACGCGCTGAAAGAACGCCCAATCTGTAAGAATACTAACGCAACCGGTACCACGCTCTCGATCGTCTAACTTTTTACGTTTATTAAAAGTTTGATTGGATGGGTTCTATTGAATTTGCGAAGATGGAAGTTTGGTTTGCATTCGCAACTCGTTCATGAAAAGTTCTTGTTTACTTCGAATACTTGAGTTCTGAACTTTGAAATGCACGATATCACTCACGTAGTAATTTTCTTATGTACACATAATAAACCCG
The DNA here is from genome assembly GCA_947579855.1 of Anticlea derivata. Lineage (NCBI taxonomy): Eukaryota > Metazoa > Arthropoda > Insecta > Lepidoptera > Geometridae > Anticlea > Anticlea derivata. The sequence continues at coordinate 4,156,098 of OX388266.1, forward strand.
ATGAAGGACATCATTATATTGATCGTCGTTTGATTAATATAATGTATGTCTGATGTCATCGTGAGGGGAGGGAAAACTAAACTCTAAAGTCCTCGGCTACACGGACCAGAATTAGTTACGTGGAAAACTCACTGCAAAAGTAGCTGCATTAGCAGCGAGTAGTAAAAGAAAGAAAGAAAGAAAAATTGTTTATTTGACCCAGAACGCAGGTACAGTAGGTAGGTGGGTACATAGAAATTATTTATAGGTAGGTAATACACAACGCAGTAGGAAAACATAAAAAAGTAGGTAGGTAGGTGGCTAAGTGGTACGCTAAGTAGTATGCGTTGTGTAAGGCAAATGGGTCCCGTCTCAGCATAAAGCTGCACCGAACATAATATTATGTACGGTGTGGCGCTGGTTTTCTGACGGTGTCTAGGTGACGCATCGTGACGAACATCAATAAACATAATATTTATAGTAGGTATATAATAAAGATAATTATAGTAGGTATGGATAGGTACTTATATAAAAAGAGAGTAAGTAGTAGTAGATAGATTTAGGTGAGTTATATATTACATAATAATTAAAGATATTGTATTGCGGGCTATGTTTGTAGGTACATGGTGGTGCTATACAACACGCAGTGGGTTTGGTAATTTAGCCAGACCGCGCCCGATACCCCTGGCAAGCATAGACCATGGAAGAAAGGAGCGAAGCGGTTCCATAGTCTATGAACACCATCGTATCTTTTGATTGGCCCATTGATTGATATTGATTAGTTCAAGTATCTTCCTAGTCTGTGGATTAGTTAGTCTATGGTAGCAAGATAGAGCAAGTATGATCGGATCGGATGGCGTCGCTTCCCTTGGATTTTGCTAAATTTTCAAATTACTGTGTCAACAGTAGTAGTAGAGTAGCTGCACTGCATCACGTAAAATTTCTACCAGCACCTAGATTTAAAAATCTACGTGTCATAATAGAAAAATGTTCAAGTTACGGATAGTAAACCCGTAACATGAATCAATCCGACATATGTTACTGGTTAATATAACTCGGAACATTTGCTACTTCTATTAATTTAGTGTTTATTTTTGTTTTATTAAGATTCTATGGGAAACTAGATATGAAACGAATATTGGGTATCTGGCCTAGTTTTACTATCCGGCTAGTTCCTGAATCTTTCTAAGATGTCCTTTGGCGTGACGAATGTTAGGGTTAATCGCATAAGATATCCTTCAGAAAATTAAATGATCTTATTGACTTTCTTTTGGTTAGAAATTATAATATCTTTGCTTTCTCAAACGTGTTATGTATTTTTTGCTTTCGATTAGTTATCAAATAAGGCTCGTGTGTGACTGGTATGACTGGATTCATTGTGGTTTACAGAAACTATAACATTGGTGCGAAACTGAGAATTTCAAATATTACCTATTATATACACGTCGATATATATATTATGTCAATTCGAGCATGTATGAGGAATGTGATGAGAGTGAATGAAGCTCTTTAGTTATGTCAGGATCGTAGCAAGTGGAAGGCCGTGGTCTCTGCCTACCCCTCTGGGAAATAGGCGTGATTTTATGTATGTATGTATGTATATACACGTCGAGTACCTAACAAAATTATGTTTATATTTGCATCCTCTTTGAGCGTTGTCGTCACAAAGCTCGCGTTAGCTCGTAAAATGAACGCTTTTGATGCTGACTGTGCATGCTGTGAAAGAAGTGTATGAAGTAACGAATGCGCTTTATGAACAATTTTTTTCAGTTTTCCGAATCTACGTAACGGCTGATTGGAAAAGTTTCGTGATAGGAAATGCTAGCAGATTTTAGGAAATAGTGTATGTGGTGTATGCCTTTCATCTCACTGGTTCCTAGCAGGACAACTCCCTCGTTATTATTATATCACATAATATCTCACAGTGAATTCCCGCGCGCCTGCTCGTGCCGGCTTGCCCACAGACTGACTGACTCTCATCACAGGTGTCATCTGTCACTGTCAGTTGTCCCCCGGAGACAGCATAAGTTAAGGAATGCAGGTATCCATAGATACTAGTCACTACAGTGTACATCACAAAGATCCCCAAATAACACATATTTTTTTATACAACTTAGGTGGCAAGGTTGACTTACTTGTCGTTCATATTCGAAGTTATACCCTAAAATATTGCATACTACGCCGATTATCCCAAGTTGATTAAGAGATTTTCGCTTGCTTTGATCTTCGCTCGATCAATTAATTAAATAAAAAGCAAAATGCTGAAAGCATTTCACACAATTTTGGTGTCTCAATTCGCATTTTCATGGAATCTTATTGCTGCTACTGACGTGTCCGACCGACCACTTTGTAAGCCATTTAGTTTTGAAACGTTTTGTACGCTTTAGTGAAACCCAACAATGTTCTTAGCACGAGTTTGCACGTTTTGTTAACGCTAGGTCACAATGCGGTCTTTTTATTGAAATGCAGGAAGATCTGACAACCCTCTTTTAAAAGGTTTTAAACGATGTAGGTTAGTGCGTATGGCACTCGAAAACGTAATTGTGTAAATCGTGTTTTCGAGGGTCATGGAAAATTTAACGCTTTAAACGATTCAAAATCCTTCGAATTCGTGCTAGCCGTCTGAACACACCCCGTTATCTGATCGGGCCGACCCTCGTCAATTTCGCACTTCTGCTCAATTCACTATTTGGTGCCGTGAGTTCTGCAACAAATAACCAAGTTAATGGAAAATAGCCAAGTTAATGAAAAATAAATAAATAGGTGTCCAGTTTTTCGATGGTTCGAACGTGTAGGCGTGACTCTAAATGTAATAAAAGTGAAGGTGAAGAAAAACATTGTGAGGAAAGCTAAGTATAAGTTAAGTATTCGTATAAAATTATTTTATTTCGAGTAGTATAATTATGATGGACGGTGTAAGATCACAGGAAACCGGGTCGTGGGCTAGTTTTGGAGAAAACCAGGCAAGTGAGGTGCAGATAATTCATATCATTGGGTTTCCACTCGACAGCGCGCGGATGCGATCAAGATTCTGTAATTTGAACTCTGGTTAGGAAATATTACTTCTAACTAGCTTCCACATGTGGCGTGGTACCCGGATAAAAAGAAGTTTTTATGTTATTCCAGGCTTTTTACCATACATATATTCATGCTAAATTTAATAACAACCTGTTCGCGCCCGTTGCGGCGTGAAGGAGTAACATACACGTTCATATCCTCACATTCTCAAATCTTCACATTTTCACATCGTCACATTCACATTTTCAAAATATGAAGATCATAACAAACTTTCGCATTTTTAATATTACCTAGTAGGTTAACTGCAGTCATCAGTTTCACTAGATTGCGTGTAGTCCGTAGAAGCTTCAAAAGTTACTTGTTGACAGACGGAACTGTACCTTAGTACATGAAATAACGGTCAGAACTTTTGCTTATCAAATTTAAACCCACTTCCTGTCAGCACAAAGGATCACTACCAAACTTCTGTATAACCGTCCGATTAACGTCCGAGGGCTAATTGGATCAGGGTGTATTCAAAAGGTGAGCGATATTGTAGCAAACATTGATGAAAATTATACCTGAAATTTACAAACTAGAGGGATTCATACCCGCATCTTCGCCTAGAATCGGCAATGCAATACCAACTACGCCATGGAAAGAATGACGCTGGCGTCAAAAAACTTAGACCTACAGAAGTTTCAATCAGAAACATTCTTCCTTAATGTCTACTACCAAGTAAAATAGAAATAGAAATATCTTTATTCATAGCATTAAACTTACCTTAAAAATACCCAACACCATAAGGACTATACTATACAAACTAAATATAAGTATATCACGAGAGACGGCGCGTAGTAAAAATACATTGATGTATTTCAAAGAGATTGCACAGTTCTAGCAAGAATTTTACAACACAAGGGTTATGTTAATTTTGACATTTCCATTTTGAGAATTTTAAAACCTTACCTCAGTTGCTGTCGTATAGAGAGTGGCGACGAGACGCGAGCGCGCGCCAGGCGTTTTGAGCCTAGCAGTGTGATTTTGTGTTTTCAGCCGTATCTGAAATAAACTCACAACTTCACTCAATCACTACGTCTCCGTCTGTCTTCCGAATTATTACGGAAGCTTTCTCAGAGATTTTTACTCAAGCTCTGCTGCTATAATGTCAAAGCGCGATATTATGAAATATAGTTGTATCCCGTTTGAACGCGGCTTTAATTGAATCAGCGTTTCAACCGACGCAAACTTTGTTACGTCAGCGTCAAAAGCTATGAAGGACATGTGACTCGATAATGGAATTTGTGATTCAATATATAACCACATTTGCTCCGGTTACCATAATTAACGGATCAGCCGTCTGAAACCATAAAAATATATTTCTCACATCATCCCATTCAAAGAGACCAAGCAAGATTTATGAAGGCCACGTCATCATCATCATCATTTCAGCTAAAGGGCGTCTCCCATAGATTTCAGATCGACCAATCTGGTGCGACCTGCAACCAACGGTCTCAATCAACATTTATTAGGTCGTCTTTCCATGTATTGGGGGGCCTTCCTACGCTGCGCTTTCCATTGCGTGGTCTCCACTCTAGAACCATTCTGCTAATATGAGTTTGAATTATTTTGATAAATCTACAGATTTAGGTATGTTATTAGGGTAAAAAGATTTGGTGAATTATATAAAAGTATTCATCATCATCATCATCATCAGCCTGTAGAAGTCCACTGCTGGACATAGGCCTCCCCCAAAGAGTTCCATGAAGAACGGTCTTGAGCCTTCTCCATCCACCGACTTCCCGCAACCTTCAACTAATAAAAGTATTGGTGCAATTTTATTTGACTTGATATCCAATACTAGCCTACTAGCAGACAGATATCATAATTTTCCGCCTCAAAAGCTATAAATTCACTGCTCAATTACTCACCATCAATTCACAAATCTGTAAGTGAAAGAACATTATTTTTAAAAACATAGCGTAGTGGTCGAAATAAACCAATATTGCGGTGGACACGGCCTGGAACAATAGCTCTCTGTCAGTGCGACGGAGACAAATAATAGACTAGGGAGAACTGATCCCGGCTATAGAAAATATTTTTGAGTAGGAAATGTTGGCTGCATTGTTTGATCAAGGTTGCGGCATTGATGTTTGCGTAGAATCTGATAAAACATTTGTGACTGATCAAAATGAATAAATTTGGGTGTGTTCATGTCGTCTTTAAAAGCTACGTGCGCTACGCCATGCTACGAAGCTACGAGACAAGTGTCATCGATTGTTTTAGCGCATTGATTTATAAATGATGTTTTTGGACGATGATTGAACGATCAAAAAACCACTGACTCCAAGTAGCCGTTGAACAGACGAATGTTATGTCGGTTAACATTAGCCTAAAAGTTTGATCTAACTACTAAAGTTTTTTTGTATTTAAAACTTTACGGGGTTTACCCCTTTTACCCTTTAATGTAGGGTACATTAAATTTACATTAAATTTACATTTACATTACCCTATTTGTATTAGGTATGGTGGGTTATTTTAAATTAGAAGTTAGGCGGGAAACGATGTTGGTAAATTATGATATTGATGATAATAATAATCTTACATACTAAGAAAATATATATATTTTTTGATCGTTTCCAAAATCATCATTTATAAATCAATGCGCTAAAACGATTGGTAACACTTTTCTCGTCGATTCGTAGCATGGCGTAGCGCACGTAGCATTTAGAGATTATGATATTGATATATTCAATATGAGTTTAACGAAATTCACAGATATGGTCATACGATTTTTGAGTATGATACAAAATATTGTGTAGTTTAGTAATTAAGTAGATATTTTTGTAGCCTTTTCATTTATGGCAATGGTAAATTTAATAAATAAATAAATTGGTAACATACATCTTTCGATTAATGAGAGGTATGGTGCACAATCCGCGAGTGCTTATGTGTGTGGGTTTGTACGTAGCTGATAATTACGTAGGCTCCCGGCGACGGCCTAGGCTGCTTGCGATCCCGAGGGCAAGAACCATTCACGCGAGCCCTCCGCGTAATCAACAGCCTATGTGTCGCCGAGGATATTGATATATTCAATATGAGTTTAACGAAATTCACAGATTATATGGTCATACGATTTTTGAGTATGACACAAAATATTGTGTAGTTTAGTAATTAAGTAGATATTTTTGTAGCCTTTTCATTTATGGCAATGTTAAATTTAATAAATAAATAAAATAAAAATAAAAACTACTATTGAAGAACTGATTAGCAACGATGTTTTTGCCGCTGGTTCCCATATGTATAACAAGAAAGTACCTACCTACTTAAAAATAGTAGATTATGCAACAAGGGCTTAAAGTAGTGTATTATGTCAAGGGCGCTATATTGAACCCCGAGAACGAAGGATTCTATGGTTAACTCCTGAGCGGAGCGAGGGAGTTAAGGCAAGAATCCTGAGTACGAGGGGTTCAAAATCGCCCAAGACAAATACACATTTAAGCCCGCGATGCATACTCTACTTTTTATACTTTCTGCGAGGCAATTGAAAACAATGACTGTTAAGTAGAAAGAAATGATTTTTCTGGAAGTAAGTTTCCAACTATACCAGAGGCTTCAGATTGTATGCATTCTGGAGTCGAATCAAAATCACTGTCGTCGTCACTTGACATTTTTTAGAAGTTTATTTGAATCTAAACTGAATTTCGGTGTAGATAACAGCACAGCAGTTTGAACGCTTGGCGCCTTTTTTTCTTTTTTTGTAGTCTTCTCTGTAGTGGTCAGTTCGACATTCGAATAAATCCTTTTTCGTGCGCGGGTGAAAATGAATTTCGTAAAAAGTTTTCATGTTTTCTTTTTTTAATTTGTAGGCTGTGCAAAGAAAATGTTAACATACAGCCTAATTAGAATAAAATCTCATTGCACCCAAACATTTTTGAAACCAACCTCGATCAAGAACAACTACATGGGTTGCATTCCAAATTCAAATCACATTATGTCCCATGGGAAATAATGAAATTCAGTACAACATTATGACCCGGCTAGACCGTAGGGCTGTTATGACTTACTTTAGGAAAGGTTTGCATGACACATAATATGCCATTGACGAGCAGGAAGTATAAAAAAGTTATTTTCCTTGTTGCATAGCAAAAATAGCATTGCTTTCCTTAACATAGTTGGCCGCTAGATCATATAACTAACTTTACTTACGTACTTAAGTTTTTCAACTGTGTCCATTCCAAGGCGACTGTCGCAATAAATTTCGTTTTAAAACCGCCAAATTGCTCACGTTAATTGTAACGTGCAGTTTTTCTTTATCATGGAGTACTAATGGAAGGGAAGTACGGAAATAAGTTTGTTAATTTTTAAAATTATGAAAACACTCAGATCACTGTAACACCTGGTGGATTGCTGGTATTGATCCCGCTTTCCGATACAAAAGTCGTGGGTCCGAATCCCGGATAGGCACCAATCGATATCCATCGTTAATTTATCATGTGCTCTCAAACGGTAAAAGAAGACCTTGAGAAAATGGCAGGTCTTAAAAACTCAAAGTTCGAAGACATGTGACATATGCACAACAGGAGGTGCACTTATAATCCTTTCAACACACTGGTTCATTCACCAACGGTCATTGATCCTTTTTTCCAAAGACACCATATCTCGACCTGATCACTGACTTTAATGGAGAATGACCAAGAGAGAACCAGTAACGCGTCAAGGACACTCAGTTTATGTTTTTATTATTTGAGGTATTATTATTTAGTATACTTTATGTACATAGTAGGTAATGTTTATGTTGTATATGTCTTATTTATTGGTTGGTTCCACTTCAATATTAGTTGGTTCGTGAGGTCACCCATAAGGTTTGGTCTGAAAACCAGCGCTGCTGCATATATCAAAATGTGTAGCAGCAATAAGCTGAGACTATGCCTTTTTGGCTTACACGGCACGGGAGGCTGGTGGGTGCGGAGAAATAGGTAAAATTAACTTCCGTATTTTAGTAGGTATCTAGTATTTTATAATTTGTTATGTAGCTGTAAGGTTTTTTCTTTTTTTTATTTATAATAATTGTTTATTAAGTGCCCCTACCTGAGTTACTTATTTATTTAAACCTGGGTAGGTACATACTTTTATGTTGCTGTCATGTCTTTGGTTTCCCTATTTTTAACTTATTGTTTTGTTTCTTCCTGTCTTCTGTCTGTGTTCGTCAAATAAAACTTATATCATTTCATATTTCATTTCATTTCATTTCAAGGAAGCAAGCGAAACTGGTTTTTCTTTTAAACTCATTATAGATAGTTACTATATATTTATCCCGCCAAGCTACGAGTTGACTAACTAATAAGCAAGACTTGTACTAGTAGGTACGTAATACAGTAGTAGTGTTTGCATTTGCAAACAACTTCTGAAACGCACGTGAATGTAAATATTATTGCTTGATATTGCTTTCTATAGGGTTATCACGAACAAAAGTGAAATTCAAAATGTTTTTCAAACAGCAAAACTGTCATTTAATATTTTTGGTTGTCTAACCATGGAAAATAGATTTATTCTGTAGTCCGGTTGACCGGACAACTGAACCGGATTACGGGCAAGTCGTTTATTTAATTAAAATCACACGGATCATTTTGAAACGTCTTTTAAAAATGAGGTGAAGCTACGCATATACTGAAGTACTTAGTTGCATGAAGGATTTATGTTTTAATTAAAAATGACGAATTTCCCAATTTTATCAACAAACTTATGCTTGGGTGTGAAATAAGTCCCTTTTGAAATATACCTCATGTATGAAGCATCCTGTATTCCCAAATAATGATCAATCACTTTTTATCGTTATCGTATAATGCTGGATTTTGTTATATACCGCTCACTATAAACTTGCTAAAATATACCAAATATCCTCATGTACACCGGTTTTTTTTTAATTCATGACAGGCAATTATTTAAAAATAAATAAAAACTAAGTGCGTCCTTTCAATAGAAATTGGATTTCACCTGAATCAAAAGCTAATTTTTGGAAGGATCAACTGAAAGCAGACAAATTTGATAGTATTTTCAATCGACGGCCCACGGGTGCCTCGGATTCATTTCCGGCCGTAGATTGGACCCCTTGTATATTAAAATTACGGATACCTTTGACGGATTGGATGAGGTGTATACCTCTAAAATTCACTTCATGATTAGGATCATCTGTACCATATAGACACAGTGTATTTGCAGATAATGCAAACATTGGTCTCGCCTGCTTGGATCGAACCCACACATCTTGCTCCACTTGCATCCACTCATGTTCACCCGTTACGCCACCGTCGCCGAGATCGTCAATCTCCTTCAAACAATGTATACTTACAAAATTTACTAACGACTACCAATACTAACCAATTAATTTGCAAATAAATTGGTATATTGATAACCCTACCGTATTCGTGCCTTCGACCATGAAATCAGGCTTTTATAACCACTTGTCGATACAAAAATGCTTCGAATATATTTCCGCGAAATCCGAGAAAGATTTCAATCTAATATTTATGGATCGTCGGAACGATCTATTTTCGTTATGTCTGGGCGTGCGACGTTTGTAGTATTATTTGATTAAAAGTGTTTTCTACACTTTTTTTCCTTCTAAATTTTCAGAACAGTTGTTAGAGATACCAATAATTTTTATTAACTTTTGATTTAGGTACCAAAATGTGTGTTCTTAAAAGCTTTTATATTCTTTGTACCTTTTCAAATTCACACGACTGCCATTTGTATTGATGTAAGTTGAGCTTGCGGTAACCCAACCCAATTAGTTCCATTTCCTATTATTATCATTAAAGTTGAAACAAAAGACAAAGTTGATTATATTCAGTATAAAATTTTTGTTCTCATGAGAATAGTACAGTTGACCTAAAATGAAGTACGAGAATACTACTATTTTTTTTTAACATAAACTCAAACTACACCTACAAGGTACAGTACAGTAATACTGTACTGTACCTTGTAGGTGTATATAATTGTATAAACGGCAACAGAGTGCACGAAGTAAGGCGCTTCATATCACATAATTTCATTATGTAAATTAGTAATTTTCATTGTAATTTTTCTCTATTAACTGCCGAGGCCCATTTCGTTTCATTGTCCCTAATTCCACAATCTTTATTTCGGTAGAATGAACTTTATAAGAAAGAGTTGAAGCCACTCAGTATTCAGCCGACGAAATTCAAATTGAATTTCTTCTGACCTTTCCTATGCTTTCATTGCAAAAACCCAACGTGACCCGTTGTTAAAAATCTAAACCGTATTTCACTAAACCTATTCGAACCGAGAGAGGGGTTGACACAAAAACACTTTTACTTTCACAATATGGGTGTCTGAAACAATGTTGTCTTTGGGATTGTTCGGCAATAAAATTCAGTTAGATCTTGGAAAAAGAATGGCCAAAATATACAAGGTGATTCATAACATGTATACCATCCCAAAAGGGGGTTATTCTATCAACAAAAAGAAATAATATTCGCGAAAAAAAACATCAATATTTTCATTTTATTTTTACTTTTTTTCATAAACTTTCTCAAATTAGCTGTTTTTGGTATTTTTATCATCTTAATAACTGATAAATAAACGTACAATAAGTTCGGAATCAAGATTGCTACCTAAAACAGCTGATTTATTGAGTTTGACCTTATTTAACCCCAAAACAGCTGATTTTCGCACAGAATTTTTTCAATGAAAAATGTCGAATTTCCAAAAGTCGTAGAACAAACATTATTGCCAATTGGTTGTAGAATAAGTCCCTTTCGGGATGGAATACATATTAGGAATCACCTTTTATGTACCACACAGACTAGTTTTATGTTTGAAAATATACAGGTGATCCATCACGAGGGGCAGTTTGGGAAAGTCTGAATCTATAAGAGATAGATAAATTTGTTTTAAAGAACTATGTCGTCAATTTTAGAGTTAAGAAAAACTGCATTCATAGAATTTCAGAAAAAGTTTACGGCTTAAGGAAATAAAATAGCTATGGAACTTTGTATTTTCATCTAATAGATAACGCTGCTAAAATTAACCATTTAAAGTAATTCCTGATGTAGTCGTTTAATAGCCCCACTAAATTATTTGTTGTGGGGTTCCGCTCAAGATAAAGTTATAAAAAACCAGGTATGGAACCTGTAAAATCACTGAAGATTTAATAGCAGCCATCGATACCATTTTAACGCAAAGAGAAAAAAGAACGAAACTTGTGTGGGATGATCTACATTTTGAGTTGTTTTATGGTTTATTTGAGAACGGTTAGGGCCCTGACCAGTGTGTGAACAATTTGGCATGCACGTCCATCTTTCTGAAACAAGAAGCGGCGAAAAGTTTATTACACGCAATTCATTATTAAAAATTCTTGTCTGCCTCAGTTAGTAAAGTGGAAGTTTCGTAAAGGGGTAGGTAAATAATTTGTAGCCATTTGTCAAGAGGAAGTTGGGTGGGTACCTTTGAAAGTATAGTGTTTTGTTCTTTCTTGATAAATTTAAGAGTGCTTATACTGTAACCCTCCTTTTTATAATCACTCGATAACTTTATCGACTCGATAAAAGTATGTCCTCATTATTTTGTTTACCATTAGAAAAGGACAGAGTAGTCTGATACGAATTATGAACCTATCATTGGGCGATGTTATCGCGTAATGTGATTGATTTGCTGATGAAATTCAATGATTGTATTAGGTATAGATATAACTGCAACAGTATTTCATCATTAATGACTGATGGAATTGAATGACGCGCGCGTTTGAGTCTAGTGGATCTCTTGGAAAACCTTTTCTATATTTAAAGAACTTACGCAGATAGGTATTTCCTCGGCAGTCCGCATTTGAAGAGTTTTTTCGAGTTTTTCCGCAATCTGAAACGCCTTTTGCAGCGCTTTCTGCAATAACACAATCCAAGTGATAAGGTAAGCTGGCTTTGCAGTCAGCTTTAAGGAATTCTATGTAAGTCACATTTAGGTGCGGTTTTTCTATGTTGTAGGTTACCAAGCTGCACTGGATTATAGTCCGACCCAGTCAGGCAGTGATTTAGGAGATGGAGACATGTTTTTTTGACATAGGTATCTAGAAAAGAATCTTCATAGTACCTACCGAACCCACACTTACACCTATACAATCGACCGCCTCGTTTCTTTTGAATGAAAGCTTTTCATCGAACCTAAAGTTTCAAGACCTTTTCGATACAAAAGCACGGATTGATGACAAGCAAATACAAACAAACCAACCAAATACAAAACGAATTTGGGTTAAGGGTGGTTTCGATAAAAACCCAACGCTACGTTTCAAGAATCGAAATGAATAATGGCGTTTGGGTAAATGCCCGCGAAAATGATAAATTGCTTTATAATTTCACTGGACTGCCAGCTTGATTGAAAAAAGCTGTCTGATAATTCATCATCATTATCATCCAATGCCTGACTGCACCAAATGCTGGGCATAAGGAACCCTCTTCAGGCTCTCAGGCTTTAAACTAGTAGAGCTTGTCTAATCGAGCAAGCGAGGCGAACAATGATCTCTCAAAAAACTTGGACATATTGGCGTTGTAGGATAAATTTCTTAAAGCATAACTTTCAAAGCGTCAATCCGATTTGCATGAAATTTATTAGGCCAACATGTTGTACTCTGATTTTGAGATGGTCCCAAGGAATCTCCTTAAATAACTCGATATATTCCAAGTGACATCGAAATCGGTTGAAACTTGTAATTGGGCCGTTACGGCGTGATTGAACTCAAAACATCCAAAGATCCTCACAAACTTTCGCATTTATAATATTACTTAGATAGATTATTATCTCTATTTCCGTTGATAGCTGAAGCTTGTAAGACAACCTTTTAAGGAGGCTTTTTAAAACCATTGTTGAAAGAACAATGATGAGATAATGAGATTTCGCCATGGGATCCAATACGCGTCCGAGTCACTTTCAGGCCCACATTTTGCAGTAGGTGACCCGCGGTAAGAAAAGAATTTAATATCGCCACGCTTCGCTATTGCGGGCATCTGAAATATTTTTATACGACCTTTAACTTTCCTACGATTGTTTTCTCAGAAGATGTTCAGCGCGTATTATACCGATTGCTAACCGACCAAGAATCTAGGAACAACTTATATATTTCGAGCTAATTGATGGAGCCGTATTAGCCGAGTCTGAGGATCCGAAGATCATGACTTCGAACCCGTGTATGAATAAGTTTTTCTGTACGATAAATATAAGTGCAATACGCACTTAAATTTTTTAACTGAACAATTTTAGTGTTTGGCTCAACCATCATCTTTGTTCATATGAGCCTAAAGATGTTAGTTTACATTAACCAAGGCAAGTTCTGTTATCTGTTTTTTTTTAATTATATTAATTTACATATTACCAAGTATATATCGCATGCCGTTTGAACACGGCTTAGTTGCAGGGTGATTTATAGAGGCATTTCGGTTGATTTCAATAAAGAATGCTTCAGGCTCAGAATGAAGCTCGGACCTCCAAAATCATTGCTCCAGGATATTCTATATGACATTTGACGCCACGCTACGCCAGTGACGATGACGAAAGGACTTGGCAGATAGAATTCCTTCCTTTTTTTTAAACAAACGCCAAACGCGTGCTGGGAAGATACCATTATTCACATGATGTATGTTTGTTAAAGCATTCACAAACAATGCATTGTACAGTTTGCTGCAATTTGGCACGCCACCGCGTCCATTGTTCTAAAGAGACGGTGTGGTTGTCATAACCGAAGATTTACCTCCAGCGACCAGCTAGCGGCTGAATGAACAATATCCATCTTTCAAAATGCATTTATCAGTAAAGGCTTTTCATGCATTAGTTCTATAATTTCTTCCCATATAATCCTATATAAACTACACTAGATTGGCACTAGAACAATACTTTTTCAAATAGGTGTTATCGATGTCCACAAATAACATGTTAACATAACTTTAAAAAAACCAGACGAGTGAAGCTGCGGGCGAAAGCTAGTACATAATATAAACCTATCAGAAACAGGTGCTTAGAGTACGCTGTACTCGTCTATTTGTGCGCCACCTGGACTCAACAGGCGGGACGTGGTCAGAATATTCCGCGAAAAATTCGCTAAGCTTTTTAATTTACGGACAAAGAAATCCGGTGAGTGGACGGTTCTAGGAAATTTGCATTTTAATTTGAATTGTTGTTCAGCTTTGTTGGGAAATCGTTGCTAAGTTAGCACAAACTACTGATTCTGAATGGTTGGTTTCATGTTTGTGATATCAATTGTTTTGAAAATTATAATTTTGTTTGTGTAAATGAATAAACCGTTTATTTCATGACAATAGCTAACATACATACTACTGACTTGACTGGCCTCATAGCTCAGTTGGTAGTAACTCTGCCTTCTGCGCTAGAGGTCGCGGGTTCGATTCCCGCACTGGAAAAACATTTGTGACTAACACAGATGTTTGTTCTGTGTCTGGGTGTTAAATATATATCTATTATGTATATCAGTCTCTGGTACCCATAGTACAGGCTATGCCTAGTTTGGGATCAGTTGACCGTGTGTGATATGTCCGGAATATTTATTTATTTTATTTATTTATTTACACCATATCTCAACCTTGTCACTGACCTAATAATGGATGTACAAGAAGTAATCAGTGACACGAAAGAAGAAGAATCTGAATAAAAAATATTGAACATCACCATTTAAAAAATATATGATTCATTACTTCGTGCAGGTACGATACAAACTAAGCCTCTAAGAGCCTCTAAGAGGTGCATTGGAAGAGCTACGAAAGTTTAACTGTGACGCCAATGTTGTGTCATTTCGTATCACGAGTTGTCTGTTTTATTACTTCCCTGAGGTAATACTATAAAGTATAAACTTATGTAAAAGTTTGACAAAGGGTTGTAAAAGTAAGGGCTTATCACTAGAAGGCGTTTCTGCTACGAGCGTAGCAATGCTACGATTATCTAGGGGTGACAGCGACAGTTCGCGAGCAGTAAAAGAAGACTTTGAATGCGAAAGTTTGCTAGTATGTTTGAGGTTCAATATTCAATGAAACTTTGAACTTATAGAGTTATCTACCTAAAACAGCATATAGACTACTTTTATCATGGTACAACTCAGGGAAATCCGCAGTCACAACGTACCAATAGTACCACAACACTCAGAACAAATATTTGCAGATCAAGCAAACATTTGTCCAGCAGCGGGAATCGAATCTTGCGTCTAAAACGGGGCACTCGCCCACTGCGCCACCGAGGTCAACTTATCGACATTATGCCTTTTTCAAGTACGTAACGTTTATGAGTGTCGATTTACAATCTCCATCGTAACGTATATCCATTAATGTTTGCAATAACACCCACTTTATTGTTATTGACGCCTGCCTGAAGAATACCATAACTTTTACGGTTTCGTTTTATGGTCCGATCATGAACTCAGCTGGTTTCTATTAGCGTTTTCCAAAGACACGCAAGTTCATAGTTCGATGCAGTCAACAAAACCGGGTCTATATATACCTAGTGTTTATTAATTTTGGAGATTTCGTTGCAAAATTATCTCAATTTGACAAGAGATACAGTGAGGCGAAATTTGAACGGAACTGGTAACTCATCAGGAAATGAAGAGCAAGTTTTATATATATTTTACGAAGTATTCCGAAACAAATTGTCTTTGGAGCAAAAAATGAGACTGGAATAAGTTTTTTCAACTTTTGAAAAGGAGACTTAAACAAAATATTTCATGTATTTCCACACCCAAAGAAACACTGCAATGCCTTACTTATTTTATACAATGAGCGTTAGAAAAAGATTAGCACAAAACTTTGTACGAGGCAGAAATTATAAAGGGTTATGTTAGCTAACGACGGATGTTGCACGGTATAAATAAATAACAACAACAAAACAGTATAAACACAGTGCAAACTCCGTTTACTAGCAGGGAGTGGTCTGAGTGCTGGTTTATCTTAGTTGAAATCATCCAATGCCAATCAAGTCGCCACTTTAAAATCTATTCATTCTCTTATTTGGCAGTCATCATCAGCCTCATGAAGTCTACTGTGGTACTTAGGCCTCCCCCACGTACCAACAGGAACGAGCTGAAGCCTTGCCATTCACCGACTCCCCGCAACGTTCACAATATTAACGGTCCAGTGGGGGCCTTACGGTCGTCGATTCTGTGAGCTATATGGCCTGCTCACTGCCACTTCAACTTCCACTTCCTAATTTAGAAAACTATGTCGGTGATCTTAGTTCTTCTTCGGGTTCCCTCGCTACGGTTTCTATTGCGTAGTGAATCTCCAAGCATAGCTCCCTCTGTTGCACGTTTTTAAGTTTGTATGGGAGGCCAACATTATATTTAGCGAACAACCCTACTTCTACTGCTACTTCTTAGCCGCTAATAATATTAGTCCTAGCAACCTAATAATAAGAATAATAATAAGATTATAATAAGTAATAATTGGTATTAATAAAAACAGTTTTTTTTAAGTTGTCTTACTGTTTCATTCCCTTTACCCGTAGCGCGGGATGCAGTGTTGCTGACATATCCGCCCAGGCGCGAATTTACGCGTGTATTCAATCCAGCGTAAACTCTGTGAGTGAATGAGATTTGTGCAAAATTGTGACTGACGTATTCTCTGCACCGCCTTCCGCTTCTGCTACGCTAATAACTGCTAACTGGGATAAACATTTTCAGCAAATAGACTAGCGTATTTATTACTTTCAAGTTTTAACAGCTCTAAGTAGACCATTAAAACCCATTTTTCTGTTACTTTTTATAGTTCTTCTGTTAGTTGTTATAGCTATGCTTGATATACTTACCTACTTACTTCTGTCCGAAACTATGCGAGTGTATTTTGTTTTCTAGCTTCTTGCTGGAAATCGTCAACGCCTTCAGTTTTTTTAGACAAACGTGAAATAAAATGTGGCATGCCTTTTAGTCGTTTTCGATCTTCACGGTAACTCAAAGTAAAAGATTTGCAGAAAGGATTCTGAAATTGGGAACGCAATTTGCAAAGCCTGAGTATGGTAGCTTCTTGTTAATCGAGCCACTTCCATTTTGGCGCACAATTACTTCCTGATTGCTTGTAAAATTTATTTCTAATATATTATCTTTGGTTAGGTATACTGAATGAAAGAAGTTAAAAATTTAACTGACGGCCATCGATTCGACGGCAGTAAGATTCTAGAGTGGAGACCAAAAAGTAACGCACCAAAAAGTGCAGCGTTAGACGGCTTCCACTAGATGGGATACGAGCTAAAAAGGGTTGCTGGGAGCCATCGGGTGTAGTAATGTTATTTGGCTGCGATCTTCTATACCTAAAGCGAAGGTATCTCCCCAGTCGGGCTGCTCTAATTAAGAGTGAGTCAATCTCGCTCTGTCCTACCCCGAAATTTTTTCACATTAGAAATTACTACTACATTTTTTATGTATTTTACTAACCCTCTATATAGTTTGTGGTGACCAGAAAATTACCAACGTTATCTTATTAAAAAAAAACTACTTTCAAGTAATAAAAAAGTAAATTAAAGGATATCGGCACAAAAGGGTCAAAACCGAGATTGCCAAGTATTCACAGTAAACAGGTGAAATAATATCTACGGACGGGCTCTCAGGCAGAAAATGTGTATTTATGAGGTGTCTCGCGCTATATGTATCGATTTTACTTCCAAACTTCTGTTTCGTCCCAGGTGTTACTCCACAACCAATTTATCTTGACGTTTTATTGGCGTCGCCATCGATTTTTGTCGTACTTAAATGCATTCATTTTGCTGTATTTTATGTACCTAGGTACTCCTTTTAAATGAAGCTTCGTATTTTTTATTAAAAGCTTGAAGATCCTTCAATGTTTACAATAGATACTTACCCTACTTTCACATTTTATAAGCTTTTATTTGATACCTAAATATTTTTCTTTTGAGCCTCACTTTGTTTGATCGGCACTACACTGAAGCTCTACTATTCAATGTTGTGAAAAAGGATCATCGAAAAAAGTGATGGGCACCAAGCCGTGTTTGTTGTGATGAAAGAGATGAGAGAAAGAAAATATCAAAAGGAAACCAGCATGTCCTAAAACCAAATAATACGAAGACATATGAGATGTGCATGAAAGGAGCTTTAAAGAGCCTTTTATCCTTTAACTACACTGATTCTCTCACCGACGGACGTTCATAGGCCGTTACCTCAACCTGGCCACTGACCTTATACAGGTGACCAAGGAGAATCAGTGACGCGACAAACAAGCAATTGAAATAAACACCGTTTGACTTTGATTTTAGATAAGTGTGCTATCTCAATAAGCTGCTTGCTTCCATTCGTTTTATTTATACTATTTCACTTCATTGAATACCAACAAAAAATCCTTTGTTGCTTGTAAATAACAAAGGAATAGGTATTTGTTGGACTGTCTTGTAAGACAGATTGAAATCGAGTTGACGATATCTGTGTTATTGGAATCTAAGGATCACTCTATGAAGTCTAGAGACTCGTCACAGGATGAACACCTGCTTTTTTTTTTCTTTCAAAAAATGACTAACAAAATAAAACAACAAATTCTTATAACGACACTGCGTTAGTGCATTTAATTCATTTTACACATATTTTTATTAGGCGTCCTTCAGATGACATAATAACAATAATTATTCCATTTAAGTTTTCTAAATCTACATTTAAAAAATGTGTATATTATATCACATAGTAGGTATTTATGCTTCTTTATAATTCTTTTTACTGCTCTTATTTTTTAACAGAATATAATATTTTAAGTAGCTGTTCATACCTATTTATCATGAGCGTTCTCTGGTATTTTTAGTCGTTAAACAAGCAATACTGAGATTGGAGACACGAATTATAGTGATGAAAACAATGTCATTGTGGAGTGAGGGAAAAATGTTTAACATCTAAGAATACCAGGGCTTAACATTATTTCGCTCACGAGATTCAAAGCAACATTAGTGAGTAGGTATTCCAGCGTCTATGTTTTAAAGGTACGGAGTTTGCTTACAAAAAATCATTGATTGATCCGTGTGACAATAGCAATGAGTGAGAACCTAGCTGTAAGTGCCTCATAAATAAAATACTTTTATAGGCACCTATTTTAGTAAGCAATGATAAAATTGCATTATGAAGTAGCTTTATTTTTTATAAAATTAGGCTTTTCAATCATTACATAAGTACTGAAGTAGGCCTCATTTTTCAATGATATAAATTGAGGTGTCTCCTATTAGTTAAATTATTATTACACAATATTTTGACTATAAACTAGGGTTTATTTTTATATTTTTTATATAAATAATTAAAAAAATGTTTCAATGCTGGTAACTGAATTTATATAAATAATTTAGCTACAAGAATTTTATAACTACCGTAATCTAAAAACTATAACGCAATATCAATTCCATGAAATAAAGATCTCTAAAGGAGATGTTTCATTAATATATGGAGCCTGGGCTTGCACTGTCAACGTAAAATAAATATGGGTAGCAATATCGTAACCGTTTAAATAACTTTTTTGTTATTTTTCATTATTGTAGTTATAAGATTTTCTTGACCTAAAAGAAAAATGGCGGATCCTGCAAAATGTCATTTGACAACACTAATTGTTGACATAGGTACACGCGCAACAACACCAAAACTACAAACATAACACAGAAACATTACAGCCTACATGACAGAACTGTGAAACAAGTCAAGACACGTCACGTCAAACGTCATGATTAACACTCATGGCAGTCCTAAGCATAGTGTTCTGTATTCACATACTGTAAAATCAACCACAAAAAATACTATTTCTATACAAATTTTCTGTGGCATACATAGACCTGACTCAAGATGAAACATCTCCTTTTGATGACATATTTGGTTCTTAAAACACAAGGACTAAAGGGAATGATATGAAAATTTTCGTAATACATCGTATTGTCTTTTTCATTATAATACGTCTTACTTCTAAAATGTATAATAAGCTTGCAATATAGCTGAATCGTATCTAAACACTTAGACCACATTGAAAAAAATAGAGAAATACAATAGGTGAAAGCATTTTATCCGTTAACGAAGGACTCAACGTACACCCTTACATTACACGGGTAAGGTATTAGCATAAATTGTTAATATATTTATGAAATCGACTGTTTGACTATCTGTTTGATTGCTTAGTTAATTAAGATCGGTTTACGGATAAATTGGAAATTCTCAACTTAGATAATTGAGATTTCTGTTCAAATACATAGAATTACATTGGCGATAGTGATTAAACCAATTTTGAATTTAAAATTAAGAAAATTATAAAATACTCAGGTAAAAAAAATGGATAAATATGACATTTTGCAATCTTTACTTTGAAAAAGGATTCACAGTTGATTCGATAGCAATAGAGAGCAACAATTTAAGGCATAGAAGTATATTGCTATTGTTGCGTTTTGGGACTTAATACATTTGAAATCGTTTCAAACGATGCTAAGAAGCACATAGATTATCATGTCAATTAATATTTAGCAGTACAAACAGATAAACTTATAAATAACCACTAATTTCATATTCTATTTTTATCTACATTCAGTCACATTGATCATAACAAGCAATTGCAAATATTTGACGCAAAATTTGAACACTTGTAGCAAAGTACAATGTACAAATATTATTGTTTACTTATCCGATAACGAATAAACCGAGGATCTCGTAGGCAAATGATTACCTACTTGTTTGTATAAACAAGGCGAGATTTGATGAGGCAGCTAATAGCAACAATAACAAAGTTGTAGATATCTCACGAGTTACGCTACAAATATTGTTTATCAACGTTCCTATACTATTCAACTCTATGGGTTATTGTTTCATCACTAGTTTAAATCCTGTTTCATGATATACAAAGAACTCTATTTGTAAAATTTATGAAACTATACGTTGGTATCCTATAGCCAAATACATTGCAATCTCATACCATCACTTGAGTCCCAAAATTCCGCTTCTCATCGTAGTCTTCAACAAGAATTTATTTAAAATGACTATATGGTAAAAAATGTCTACTGTCGACATCTACATCATAAGGCTTCTTCGTAATAAACTCCTACGTTGATCTGAAACGATAAAATAAAGTACTGTTAGAGTTTAATCCTAATTTCACTGGAATAAATGCTTGACATTTAATTTTATTGGGAAGTTACGGCTGCTCTAGATAGCGATACTTTTGCACGTGTTAAATTATGTAAGCAGTATGTATTGTATATACAAGCAGCGTTAGATACGGCCGAGGATCTCAAAAGGCGCAAATATGTTGGTCTATAGGGCGTATATATTTGAGCCTTTTGGGGTTGAGACCCTGGGTCCATGGGGAAGCGGGGCCCTCCACGTTATCAAAACAGTATCAGGGCATCTGACCGAAGCGTCGCGTGACCCGAGAGCTCGCTTCTATTGAGCCCAATGGATTAGCATTGCCATCTTGCGTGGAAATTCCGCAAGCGTCTTGGGGACCTTCCGACTGGTAGTGATCTGGATCAATTGAACTATCTTTAGATCGTTTGTAATAGTCTCTAGATAGCTCAACGGTTTCTTGTATATATTATGAATATTGTAAATATAGCAGTATGTTGAATTAGTTTGAACTTGAAATCTTATGGGGATTGTGCATAGCACAACCCATTTTGGACTAGTTTTCAACTAAGTCAGGGTTAATCAATGAACAGGTTGTAGTAAAGAGTAGGTATGTGCAGAATCAAAAGTTCCGTTACGTGTAGAGCGATCATAACTGTACAGTGCCGCAATCACGAATAATTTGTGATTAAACGAACTTACCTGTAAGTGAAGTTCTATCATAATTATACGAGGGCTTTGTCTGAAGGTATTAGCAACCTGCCCGCTTCTTTGGTTGACTATATACAATTCAACTTGGCTCCCACCCTCTACGTGAAATATTACATTAATCTCTGAACTTTATGAAACATTGACAGCAGGCTCAGTGACAGCAATCGAAAATAGGAAATTCGAAAAAAAACAAATAAAAAATAAAAAAAAATAGAGAAACTGCAAGGAGACTAGATGTAAACAAAGAAGTATCCTCTCAATATAGTGCGTCTTGGCGATCTCTGCGTGCGTTACTACAAGTGTTTGTTTGCTAATACCGAAGACAAAGCCTAGTATAATTTACGGAAGTGTAACGCATACGATACAATAGTAAATAGCCTGACATCGGCGATGCTTGAAATATTTTAATTTTGAATATTTGATAATTGCTATCGTAACTCTGCCGTGCAATATTCGTGCTCGAGCCACAGGTTGAGATAATACTCACATAATTATATCAGTGCTTATCCTAAACAACGTGAACAGGACACCCATCTTTCACTCTCGAGTTCACAAGCGGCGGTGCTATCACGACGTATGTGTCCCGACTGGCAGAGGGCACTTCGTCATCATCGAACAGCGGCGGCGGAGGTATGACGTCATCATCGACTTCATCTTCCGTCACCTCTTGCCTTCTCTTCCCAGGCATGTAGTTCATAACGCACGTGACCGCGATCAGGAACAGAAAGAATACGAAGACAACGTCGAACATGATCAAGAAGTTTAGCATTACTAGTTGCATCACGTCATATGGGAGCGCCCGCGTCACATTTTGTGCCTTTCATTACCTCACTTTAGTGTGACCCTGAAACAAGAAAATTAAGAATTAATAAAAGAGGTTATTTTAGAGGAGGTTGGGCACTGAGATATTTTCACGCTCTACATTGGAGCAGCCCACCTAGGAGGTACCTCCGCATTACCAAATAACATTATAATTCTCAAAAATATAGATTTGTGTATGAACAGTGGTGATATAATAATATCAAGCATTGCAACGCTCATAGTAGTTAGGGAGATGAAAAACTAGGCGTACAAGCCGTGTAAAAATATCATTAAAACTGGTTCAGTCGTTGTTGGACAAGCAATGAAGGATAATTCCGTTCTGAACTTATAACAATTTAAAAACACCATCATACGGGAATGTGCTCAAAGGGATGCCATTGAAGCTCATTTATTGCTTTGTCCGGATTTTAATCTGCCTGAAATGTTGCCAGGTACGTATAGCTAGCTCGTTGACATGCACGTTAATCCTCGCTTTTCATTCAAGCTCTGCAAATAAATGGCATGGTAAAGCGGCATTACAACAAGGGCGGCCATAACTTTAGCGCTGTCAATTTAAGTTAGCTTAGGATAATGCTACTACAGAATCGACACCATTATCATTTTATTGTAAAAAGAAATCGCCTCATCTGACTGTTTTTTTATTATAGCTAAGCCGAAAAATAAGTATATCCGAAAAACTAACATTTACCAAGGCAGGCAGATTTTTGTGCCAAGAGCTTGTAAACAAATGAATAGAAAACTAATTTATATTTATGTGCATTATTTATACAGCGACATCCGCTGTCAATGTCAGTGTCCTTTCAAGTTTTAGTTAGTTTTCGTTTTATTGATTGTCATTTATCGCGTGTTCGTGAAGCCTGCTTCTGGCTGTAAGTAGCCAAATGAAATACACAATTAAACTACATACTTGCATGGAGATTCAATTGTTTGGTTTGTTCATATCTTGTGTACGAAAACTAACTATTTAATGCTTATGAACATTCTTTAAATGTTTGAATCTTCAAATCTATACATTTTTGTCCTTACAAAATACTTATTACATTCAATAAGGTGAGGATGTAATTAAAAAAAGTTAGCTCTCCTGTCCGAATCACACGAAGAATTTGAGAACCTAGATTTAGTATTCACTAGTTTTCTCTTTTTTAAAGCTAAGCAGCATTATTTCTTAGTGCTTGTCAACGTTTATATTCAAAAAGTCAAATTAATGCATGTTTGTTTTTCGGATACGCTTCCGTCGTGAGCAACACAAAGCCTACGGCGAGAGCTACGGCCGCTACGCAACTTTTATCTCGCGTAGACTCGTAGCTCGTAGCGTATCTTTCTTTTGTCAAAACTGTTTCGTAAAAGTTTGACTAACTTTACGAAAGTTAGAAGATACATTTGTATAGATTAGGGAAAAGCCAAATATTATTTTGTCTTTTGCAGAAGTTATCAATTTGATAAAGGAACGAAGTCTTACAAAGTTATAATGTTTTCAAGGATAAAAGTTAAATGTAGTTACTGTTTGTCTGTTATTATCTTAAAAGTTAGAATAAGTACTTACTACTTATACATGCATTGTTATTTATGATGGGACTACACATAATGTAAACTAATGTTTTTGCACGCGTGCTTCCGAAATGCTATTCAACACTATGGCTACGTATTGCAAAACTTTCAGACAATTTTGTTCAATCTACTGAAATCAAATTTTAACCTACCATAACCGAAGAGTTATCCAACTCGAAATTATTAAGCCGAACAATTTGTTCACGGTTTTCCCGAATCGAAACGTTTGCTGAGAAACTTGAATTTGAAACTCTTAATACAATGAAACCGGCTGAATGACACTTTGAAACTTCGTTATTTTTAAAGCCTTTCGAATTGATCGTGAAGAATAATAATTCCGTCTGGGTCTGACGGCTGAATGTGCTAATATCCGGAGGGTTTGGGTAGAGCAATACATGAAGCTTCTTTGATCTTTTTTCAATCAATAATATTGCTTTGTCCTGACTGACTCACTGACAGACAACGCACAGTCTAAGCTGCTGGCTGTAGAGATTTGAAATTGAGGGTGTGTTTGTATGTGCTTAGGCATATAGGCGAAAGTGATTATTTAAATTCGCATCTACGAAGTTCAAAATGGAAGTTTGTTTCTATACAGGATGTTTTGTCCATTATTTCAGCTGCAGGACGTCCCATTGCTGACCATGCCCCCCCCCCCCCCCCTACATATTTCCAGAGCGAATTCTTATCATAAAGGAGGATTTGCCCATGCTCACCGCGAAGAGCATGTTGGCGAGCGCAGTTTGAGCTATCTTTGTGAAAATAGGGGACGCTGCTGCCCATTCTATAGCTTTTTTTCCCTTAGTTGCCTCTTACGACATCCACGGGTAGGTAGATGTTTTGTTACAGGATAAAAATTAATCTCGGATGAGAATGATTCTGTGTCTTTCTTGACAACTTTCCTCCTCATCTTGATGTTAGTACCTCTAGTACTACGATTAAAGTAATGAGCCTCGGCATTCCTCGTTTTAAGCCATGTTCAAACAGCTTGCGATATGTCATGCAAAATATTTCATCTTATATCAGAATGATTCTTACGTCCAATGACTAAAGTCGATTTTGAGTTTGACATTTGAGGGCGTGCCGTATAACTCAATGATATCCCAAGCCCCTAAATAGTGAACTCAAAACCGACTTTATTTAGTTGAGTTTAGATCATGTAAAAACGAATTAAAGATAACATATCGCAAGGAGTTTTAATATGGCTTTATCCAGTATCTTCGTCTGACATGCCGACATGAAAGATGAGATTTTCGTGGCGCATAACTTTTATTGTAGTACTGTGAGGGACGTGTTTACTTACTTTAACAGGTGTAGCAGCTATGTAGCTCAAAACAGTTTAAATTTCAGCAACAAGTTGTAAGTACCTACTGTTAAGTAGTTTATGGTCTTAGCTTGATGAATACCGCATATTAGGCATAATCCTCCAAAGGGTTGAACTATACAAACTTAATTAAAGCCTAGTCAAAGGAACAAAAACATGAAGAGGTCCAACGAAAATGATTATATTTATCCAATTTGGGCTTACGAGGCAACTAACTTACTAAAAATCTCAACGGTCGGTAAGCTTATAACTTTCATGATTCAGGATGATAGTTCCGTAGAATGTTCTTGTATTAGGTGATCTGATTACTTTGACCAATTCAAACAACCAAATGTAGTACCATTTTTATCATTTCCGAATTTTAAATAATAATTTTTGTCTAAATTCAGTCGAGTGTACATTTTTACTGAAGATGTAATTAGATTGATATTCAATCGCAAAATCTGATAAAGATTATTTTAAACATCTTAAAATAGGAGGAGGTTATCAATCGGTGACTATGTATTATTTTTAATGTACGTATCGATTACCTACGCCATAGCGGCTGGTCCGGTTCCGGACAGACAGTCTGGACCATCTATCCCGTTTTTTACATATAAATATTTTAATTAATCTTCAAAATTCTTCTCATGACAATTGAGAGTTGTAGAGTAAGAGAGTTGTACGAAAAGTTTTACGAAAAATTGACTCCACTAACGATACGGGGTCTTTCTTGAGCTTACTGCTCAAAATTAGATAAAAAAGTTCACAGTTTGTTTTGAATTCTTGGAAAAATACACGAAAAATACTACCAAAATAGACCGTGTGGAATCTAATCTGGACCGGATTCGACGAAAGTTCAGACGGTCGATGTCAATTTACTGGAAGGATTAAAAAAGTAATTCTGCACACAGAATGGCTATTAGGGAGCGCTCCATTTGCAAAAGCGCTGCTTGCACGCAGTTACTGCAACGGTTCGGGTCTGCACACGCACTGCACGCGCACTGCATCTGTAATGCAATCGGTTCGTAAGAGGTGCGAGCACCAATGCGTGAGCGGCGCATTTACGGCGCATTAGCAGATATGGACCCACCCTTAGGTATTTTTATGATCTCCGTAGAAATTCCGTGCGGTGTAAGAGTTGTGGTTTCAATTCTCACTGCAGGACCAATGCTTGGCCTGCTATTAACTGATATTGAACTTAGAAACACTTTGGTTCCTATTTTATATGCTCCGATTTACTTGCATACACTGTTATTTTAGGTCAGTTTAGCCAAATTATCAAAAATAATTTACTTTATTCAAACACTCGGTTACATTTAGTGTAATTATTTTAATGATTTTTTTCTTACTATTGTTTATTCACGTGAATATCGGCTTTCAATGGACTAGAACTAACAGTAGAAACTTAATAAATTTAAACGATAATTCGGACTTAGGGCATAACAGTATGAGACGAGACAAATGTTGATAAGGGACTGGATTACAATCTGAATCCGACATTAATGAACCAACCGGATCTCATCTGAGAGCGAGTAGCCTCTGGATCCAACATTGAATAAGGTAGTCGTGTGATCAACTACTGTTTTAGTAATTGATCACACAATAGCCCTAGTCAATGTTGGTTAACATAAAACGTTGATCAACACTATGAGAAACTTTTTACCAAATTGTAGCTAGTAAAATAATGTTTAACCAAATAAAAAACCTAGATAAGATTTTCTATTCTGATAAAATAATATAAAATATCGTAAAATTTTTGAGGACTTTTGGACTATTGGCATTACCTACTCATAAAAATCTGCGTAAGGAATGCTTAGAGTATGCCATTTATTACTGTAGTATAATAACTGTTATATGTTATTTAAGCTGTGAACACTGCTCTTAAATATAGCTAAGCAATAAAGTAAACGTTTTTCATTGCTTATTTTCTTTTATTTAACTTCGTTTTGTGGTACTTCAAGATTTTCTTTGACAAAGAGAGCAAGACTAGCGCTATAAAAAATAGGCGGATAGACGTGCGTGGAATGTAATTTTGACAACCTAGTAAGTTGTCAAAATTAGTGCAACAAAACAAACACATAAAGTAAACCAATCAAAAAACAACATGCCTGAAAAATATGTCAATGTTTTGTCAAACGTCAATCAAACCGGGGACGTTTTTTTTATTTACTTTATGTGGCTACTTCCTGACGGGGTTAGAACAAAATGATTTTCAGGCCAGTGGTTCCATGGTTGTTCAGCCATTTTTCTTGTCCGTAGTCTAAATAGCTCTAGATGTGCCCCTATACTTATGTCGCGAACTGACGTAAAACATGTAACACGCTTCAAGATTAGACGCCTCTGTGATAAAATTACGAGAATTCCTGCACAAACACACGAGAATAGATAAATCGTTACTCACTGCTTTGGAATTTGATATAGCAGCTGTACGAATTAGAGACGATGTTGAATAATGTTGTAGCTATTTGACTACACCTAACTGTAATGCATACATATTATTAATCACCTTTCAAAAATAGCTATGCACATTTTATAATGAGCACCCAACTCAATATCATTGAGTTGAGCAAAATAATAAATTGGTCGGGTACTCGCTCTTTCGCTCTTGAAAATGTGCTTTGTAATCAAGGCATACCTAAAACTTTATGACAAAAGTACTAACCTACCTAGTTTACTAGCAACCCACCTAAATAATTTACTAGCAATACCCACCTACTCGTATTTACGAGCCACCTAATACTCTCTAATTAATAACATTACTGTAACTCAAGTTATGCAACGTACCTTAGTTGCTTTCAGACGGTAAGCTAATTTATAGGGAATATTGAGTTATGAGCAAAAGTTATTGATTTATTATTTATTTTTCTATGTTGTTTCACTTTAGGGCATAGGTTTTTCTACCTTTTATCATCACATTGATTATAGGCTAATCACATAAATAGATGTTGAGAATATCTCACCATTTCTCCTAATTTGTGGGACTTATTGGTTGTAATTTTGACCCAAAGATTGTTAGGTATGTGATCCACGTGCCTATTATTGGTCTAGTGAATAAAACGTGTTCCGTAACTAGTATACTATCCCAAAAGTAGCTTATTCTATCATCAAAAAGAAACAAATGATGTGCGAAAAATAAGCAATGTGCAATCTCTGGTAGGTATAGATTTTTTAAGTTAGCCGATAAAGTTAGTGACTGATTATGAATAATTGTGCGCAAATCTCTTTCAAAGTGGATGCTGTATCTAATAAATTATCCATGAAAATAAAAACTAATTCTTTTAATTGGTTGACAAAATACAGGAAGATTTCCGAGATTTATCGGGTTTCACAAGTTGTTCTAAACTGGAGAGTCCCAGTCCTACAGTCCCATTCAGACGTGCTAGCACGTCTGAATGGGACTGTAGGTTCATAAACTTGGCAAGTGTCGCGTCAACATGTTGGCTTGCCATAATTTACGAGGGAATAATTACTTATCGATACCGCTGCCAAAGACTTTGGTGTGAAAATATATACTTCGGAGCTGTGAAGGAGGGTTGAAGGAAGTGTCCCTTATTTTTAAGAGTTAATTAATATCGGTTATTTGCAGTTTTACCCTCAGGTTCAAGGTGGTTATTAATCCTGGGAATATAATTAAGAATGGTTCAATGAAGTTTGAGTGAAAAGCTTCACACTTTAGAGATACGAACCGCTGAAAATAGCTTCATCAACTACAGAGCTAGGTGGGTAGCTGCAGGAACAATCTGAGCAAGTAAAGAGCCTCACAATAGACAATTCTGCAACTATTGTTGTGCATACACTGCCCTCACATCGGCACATTAAACAACCTTTACGAACAACTGATGACTCCGTAGTTGTGGCACAGTATTGGTATACAAAGATTTAAACCCATGAAGCAATCACACGACTGAAGAATAAGGTAGATTTGAAATTTGTTAGTCTACGAGCCCACGTTGTCGCTACGAAGAACCGCTACGACAAGCCTACGCAATAATAAAGTAGAGGAGAGTACGAGAGGATGGGCAGCAGCACCCCCATTTTTAATAACGATTGATCTAACTGCGCTAGCTAACCCGCGTACGCCAGCGTGGTGAGTATGGGCAAATTCCTCCCACATGATAAAAGTCGGTCTGAAAATCAGTGGTGGAGGTCTATGATCAGCAGTGTACGTGACAGAATGTTGTAAAAATAGATGATTTTTTGTTTAGGTTTTGGTGAAGTCCCTTAGTTTTATGGTCCTTCAAATAGGTATTAAAGTACAACAGGCTCGGGTTATAAACTCAATTGATTAAACGGCACGATTTAACTTTCAGTTCAGGTCTGAAATTGAGATAAGTCATGATATCGATTACGAAAAGGGCTTTGTGAACAGTTTGTGGATAATTTATTACGAAATATTCAAATACTTACTATTACTATTACTACTATTACTATTACTAGTCTCAATATTTTTGATGTTTAAAACAAAATTTCTTTACAAAATAGTTTAGACACCATCTCAAAACTCCATTGCGAAGAGTTTTCAAATACTATGATCATATTTTCTAGATTTACTTTAGGTATTTTCTCATCACGTCGCACTGTTACGTACCTACTAAAGTGCGATTTGACAGTAGTTAACAGTGACTTGATTGAAAGGAAACTTTATTAAGTATTTTTGTCACAATGACCTTTATTTTACGTAAAAAAGAAGGAAAAATACGATTGAAGCAATAAGGTTGGATGGTAAAAGCGTTTAATTTAATGATATTCAGAATACTTTCAGAATATTAAATAGATACTTTGCTGAACAAGCCCCTTTCATATCGGAAATGCTGTTTGGTAGATTGCTGCATTAGCATGATTGCTTGTTGTGTGTTAGAGCCTCGACATACCTATATTTAATACCGATTAATAACCATACAAGTTCACCATCATCATCTTCCTGCCATCACCCGACGCTATGAGGGGTCGGCAAATATTTTTTTCCATTTTCTATAGGTTCACTAGTACTGGTACTATTGAACTTAATAGTAGTTGAACTAGATACTCAGTGTAGTAACTAGTATTTAAGGATACCTGCATTCCTTAACTTATGCTGTCTCCGGGGGACAACTGACAGTGACAGATAACAGATGACACCTGAGATGGAGAGATGTATACATACTCTCTGGAAGTGAGTCAGTCTGTGGTCAAGCCGGCACGAGCAGGCGCGCGGGAAGTTACTGGGAGATATTGATATGTGTGTTGTCCTGCTGAGGAACCAGCCAGTGTGGCGTAAGGCATACACTACACTCAGTAATAGTACTATTGATGTGATTTTTCGTGTAGGTCGTAATCTCTGTATTCATTGCTTGTAAGCTACGAAGTCATAGCTAGCTTTAGAGTAGTGAGAACTAGAGGCGAGAAAAAATTACCGCTTCTATTTGCCAATTGCTTGTCACACGCAGCTTTTTTATCAGCGGTTGAATCAGCATCTCATTTCTTTTTTGTCGCGCGTTATCTTAATACCACTGATATACGAGATCAGGACGGCCCTCAAACAGCTTAAGAACAATAAGGCACCGGGGGAGGACGGAATAACGTCAGAGCTTCTGAAAGCGGGTGGAACACCGATACTTAAAGTCCTTCAGAAGCTATTTAATTCCGTCATCCTCGAAGGTACAACGCCTGAGGCGTGGAACAGGAGCGTGGTGGTACTGTTTTTCAAGAAAGGTGACAACACCCTCTTGAAGAATTATAGGCCTATCTCGCTGCTGAGCCATGTCTATAAGCTGTTTTCGAGAGTTGTCACTAACCGGCTCGCCCGTAGGTTTGACGACTTCCAGCCTCCCGAACAAGCCGGGTTCCGCAAAGGCTTTAGTACCGTAGACCACATCCACACGCTTCGGCAGATTATACAGAAGACCGAAGAGTATAATCGGCCATTATGTCTAGCGTTTGTGGACTACGAGAAAGCCTTCGATTCAGTCGAGACCTGGGCAGTGTTACGGTCACTACAGCGGTGCCAGATCGACTACCGGTATATCGAAGTGTTGAAGTGTTTGTACAGCAAGGCCACCATGTCTATCCGACTCCAGGACCAGAGCACAAATCCTATCCAATTGCAAAAAGGGGTGAGACAGGGAGACGTTATTTCTCCGAAACTGTTCACCTCTGCATTGGAGGATGTTTTTAAGCTTCTGCACTGGGAAGGACATGGCATCAACATCAATGGCGAATACATCACTCACCTTCGATTCGCCGATGATATAGTCATAATGGCAGAATCGCTGGAGGACCTTGGCGCAATGCTCAGAGACCTCAGTAACGTTTCTCAACAGGTGGGTCTTAAAATGAACATGGGCAAGACTAATATCATGTCCAATGCTCATGTTGCACCCATGCCGGTACAAGTTGGGAACGATACCATTCAAGTTGTAGACCACTATGTCTATTTGGGTCAGACGATTCAACTAGGTAGGTCCAACTTCGACAAAGAGGTCAACCGACGAATCCAACTCGGATGGGCAGCGTTTGGGAAACTTCGTCACATCTTCGTCGCAGATACCGCAGAGCCTCAAGACGAAAGTCTACAATCAGTGCGTGTTGCCAGTGATGACTTATGGCACTGAGACTTGGTCGTTAACTATAGGCCTCATATACAAGCTCAAAGTCGCGCAGCGTGCTATGGAGAGAGCTATGCTCGGAGTTTCACTACGTGATAAAATCCAAAATGAGGAAATCCGTAGAAGAACGAAGGTCACCGACATAGCTCTCAGAATTAGCAAGTTGAAGTGGCAGTGGGCAGGCCATATAGCTCGCAGAACCGATAACCGTTGGGGAGTAAAGGTTCTCGAATGGCGACCACAAACCGGGCGACGCAGTGTTGGAAGGCCCCCCGATGGACCGATGACATTCTAAAGGTTGCGGGAAGTCGGTGGATGGAAAGGGCTCAAGACCGTTCGTCGTGGAACTCTTTGGGGGAGGCCTATGTCCAGCAGTGGACTTCTACAGGTTGTTGATGATGATGATGATGATGATCTTAATACCATTCGTTTCAACGTCGTTACTCGTAGTTATTTTTCAATCAACAAGAACTAGAGTCAAGAAAAAGTTATCACTTCTATTTGCCGCTCGCTTGACACACGCATCTTTTTCACCAGCGCTTGACCAGCAATTGAAAGCTGTGTTTTCTTTCACATATTTCATCCAAATTGTTCTAATTCTACTTGAAGGAAATAAAGGAATTAAGAAAACTGACATTACTTTAGGTACCTATTTCTATAACTTTTTGAAAAATCCGATTTCGGTCCCATATATCATAGCAATACCTTTATCGATTTAACTCATATTCATTATTAAAGAGAAGATTCTCTATAATAAGCATTCAAGTTCTTAAATGATTATTTAAGGTACCTACATAAAGTAGATTAATTTATGTCAATTTTCTTTATTTCCTTATTGGTTTAAAGCTATCTAATATCTATTATTTTGCTTCCGAGTAGTTCCAATCCAATAACTATTCAATGAGTTTCTGCTAAGTCAGCGAACACGGCCTTCTTGATAAGTTGCCTCTACGATCGGCTTAGTCATTAACAACAATTTGTATAAAGTTTCTATAGTTACCTAGACGTGGGTTATGCGGGTTTCCACATCAATTTATCAAAGCAAGGATTTAATTTAGCAAAACTTTAGGGCAGAATTGACGTTTATTAAAATATAGTTGGACGTAATCCGGATGCCCTGGTTTTCTAAGAAGCGGTAGCGACGATAATAATATGGTAGAAACGTGGCAAATGCCAGCAATTTTGTCATCATTAGGACGGGAAGCTCGTCGTTTTAACGTTTTTAAATGTTGTATTAGAAAATAGCATGTATATTAAAAAGAGCTTCGCGTCGCGATCAACATAATTGTGCTCAACTTACATTTCAAACACTTCCAATATTACTAACTCCTGGTCGACTGTACAAGCCATGGCCACATTGCGGCCGTCATTAACGGTCACCACATTTGAGCAAACTTATGCTCTGGGTAGCACATAGTCGTACCCACGTTGACCTTTTTGCATTATTGAGGGATTAATGGGGTGTTAATTTTCAGTCACACGTTTTATTTTGGTGGCATGATGTGGTGTATGATCAATTCAATTGAACATAGTGATTTTAAGATTAGTAATGTTTTAACAACTAGCAATCTAAAAATGTTTTGTAAACATGTTTTTTGTTAAAAAATATCATCCAAATTTCCAACTTTTACCATCAAAATATTATAAACAAGCTTTGTCCTGACAATTACAAATAGAACGAAAAATAAATTATCAGTCGAGCCGTTAACAAGTGATGCCCCGTCTTACATGTGGCAACATATTTTTTTAAATTGTAAAGGTGGAACACATTTTTGGAATCCAACTTCAGTTCACTTGAAATCTTTTATTTACAAAACTGTATCAAACTTTAGCCACACTTCATTGAACATTTTGTATCATTTATCAGCTATGCTATTCACCTCGTTTGAACCCTGTCGTGTTCAGGCTTATAAAAAGACTGACGGAGGCTTTCAAGGGAAGTAGTAAATTTACGAAAGCTGTACCAGTTGGGAAGGTCTCTATTACACAGAATCAGTACGGTAGAACAGTAGAACAAATAAAGTCAACAAAATGTTCATAATTTAAAACCTTAACTGTTTATTGTAGAACCGACAACGTAGGAGAATTAAGGTACTCGCATGGTGACCACCAACCGGGCGATGCAGTGTTGGAAGGCTTTGATTCATTGACCTTTTTGATGGAGGCCTATGCCCAGCAGTGGACTTCCACAGGCTGATAATAATGATCACATTGCTTTATAGTGGCCTAACTTTAAAGGTGAGAATTCTTTGTCTTGTTTTGTTGTATTAAAAAAAGTAGTAAGCCCTTATAACATCTATTCTAGATGATTTATACAGCGTCAATGATTTTCAAACTAACGTGACGCTGTGGTTCCTGGGATTCCTATTTAGATGGAGTAGGCTTGCCCAGCACCTATACCATCCTCTCAGCTTCGTCAACCTTGTTTACAGGAAAGACATGGTCAATACGTGTGGAGCTACCTAAACGAATAGAAAATTCATTGTTGCACGAACGGGATTCGAACCTAGGGCTCGAAAGGCAAGGTTCCTCCCACGAGGCCAAAACGGATCTCGGCATGTTTTGTTGTACGATACTTATTATATAAGGAGGCTACATGCTAAATTATGTAGAGAGAACCTTTATAATTTAATTTCCTTTGCACCTACGGTTTCTATTTTAGAAATATATTTCATAAAGGAGGTCATGCGGTAATTTAGCAATTGTAGGTAAGGCTTCCTGTAACTTCACGAATTTAATTATATCCGCAATGTGAATTTTCTCGAAATGTGGTAATAATAATGCTGATCGTATTGTCGGTTCAGATGTTATAATCTAACAAATAAACATACAACATTCGTCCAAGTTGTTGGAGAGATATTCGCTCGCTTTGCTTGCTTGATCAATTATAGCCTAGCAACACTTCAAATAGGATAAAAAGGTAGTTATAACCTAATGTCATAGCTACATCACGTTATTTCTACCAGGAAATGAGAATCTCGACACGAGAGCGACACATTCATGATGGTAGCGATATGCTTGGCAAAATAAAGTAGCCAGAGTTTAGTATTACACGAACATTCATAAGCTAACAAATAAACATAATAATAATTTTATTTTTACTGATTATATTAAATAATTATTTACCCGGTATATCATTACTTCTATTTATTCGGGTACCTTACCCGAATAAATAGTAGTAATGATATTCCAGACTAGTTATTACATGTAGTAATAAACATGTATGTTTACATGTTTATTGTTGTTGGATGTTTGTGGTTCAATCACGCCGCATCGTCTCGACCGATTTCGTTGAAACTTATATAGAGAAATATATAGAGTTCTTCACTAGAATAGATGTAGGCTACTTTTTATCTGGGCTGGTAGATAAGCTAGTAATATATAGGTAGAAAGTAGGGTAGGATAATTTACTACCTTAAAATGAAATAAATTACTAGGTAAGTCAGATTTATTTAACGTTTGTATAAAACAAAATTTGGGTCATTCGTTTTGAGGCTATTTTCCATAAAACTTAATATTAACGAATTATGTGTGGAGCTCCGTCACGCATATCGTGCCTCGTAAAACAGTGAGCGATATGTTTTAAGCGTGTTCAAATGGCGTGCGATATGCTATGTAAAATGCATTTCAAAATAATCCTTAGGTCTACTAAATAAAGTCAATTTTGAGTTAGACTAAGGCTTGCAATACTAGGTACGGAACACATTGTTAATTATGGAAATTATAATGAAATACTTACAAGTCCGTAGGCTGGCATAATATTCAGAAGAAAGTTTAGATTTTCAGCGAATGAAGATATAAAGGGCTTTTTGACTTCTAATACAATGATACCCTTTGTTAATGGAACCCTTTGATAATTAAAATACCTAATTTAAGTAAGTATACAGTATAAGAAGCCAGCCTGTGACCTATATTTGTTAGATTCTAATTTCAGGCGTGACTAGGTACATAATAAGTACTAGAATGTTCTCTCTATATTCTTTTGAACAAATACCCAACCCTATTTGCTTTGTATTAAATAGAGAGTCACTTACTCTTGTTCATTCTACTATTTTCCTAGGACTCAAATTTTCTGTGGGAACATAAAAACTCTTGCTGGTAGACTTAGTTCCGCGTCATATGCCGTTCGTACGGGTGGCTGATAGATGAAGCCACAGCTAGGTTAGTTTATTTTACTTCCATAGTTTAATGACCATGTATGGTAGGTACATTAAATCATAAATTGTGTAATTTAGTTAGTGGCATACTTTTGTAATTTTATTGATTTTATGTGTATTTCATAATTTCCGCTATCTAATATAATAAATATAAGTATCAATATTACTTTATTTTTTGGAATAAATAACTATAAACTCCCACCTAGACAGTAACAAAGCGTCCTGATAAAATCAAAAAATCACACTAATATTATAAATGCCAAACTCTGATTCTCTGTCTGTCTGTTTGGTACCGTTTTCACAAATAAGCGGCCGAACAAATTTTAGAATATTTGGTATAGAGAAAGCATAAATTCTGAGAAAGGACACTTTTTATCTGGGTACCGTAGCCAAAGGCAGAAACAGGTACCTACCTAATATAATAAATTTAATCTGAAAGTAATGAATAACACTTAGATGTTTTTACTAAACCTCAAAGTTCGTGTTACTCGGCCAACTTTTTATAGAATATATTTTAGAGTAAAAAATCCTTCCATTCAATTAAGGAATGAAATTAATAAGTTTTAAAGCAGACTCAAAAATCCCAAATTGAAAGAATAATTAAAAAATTACAAACAAACTTTACCTTTAAAAATATTCCTAAGCTAACCCGTTCAAAGTCCAATTCACTGATCCATGTTCCGGACGCTCGCCGGCAAGTTTTGCGAGTTCCCGACGCGTTCGCCCGGCCGGCGTCAGGCGGCAAACTGAGCCCCCGCCCCGTGCCGTGCCCACCCTTCACAAACATAATGCAACGTTCGATTTTCAAATGTGATTGTGACCTCGTCATTTTCAAATTGTCGAACAACAAGGCTGTTAATAGCAGTAACATTAAAAAAGTTAGTGTACGTAGCGAGTAGGGATGAGAAGAATTGACACCTAGAGCTTCTGTACCGTTAACTACCATAGGCAGGTTAAAATAATAACTCACACTTATGTACAACATAAGCGTTTTTATAAATGATGAATGCATTTGAAAAAAGTATGTCATACAGACTTTTTCTCGCAAAAAAGCCCCGTTCACATTTCCAAAGATTTATAGTTTTAAGACGTTTAAAAAGCTGAAACTTAGTACGGGTATCTAGAATCTTTATAAGTTGGATTCTAGGAGGAAATTTCAAAAAAGAATAAAATTTGATAGCATTGTCTATGAAAAACTTATTAGATCTTCTTCAGACCTTTTTATAATTCTCGTTGATCCATTGTACACCAAAAATCACTTTTTACTCGAACGTTTTATATTAAAAGCAGTCGTAAAGCTTTTGAATCGGGTGTTTTGTTTCATTTTCCAAGTAACTTTGCCGTTGTTTACCGTCTATTTTACCTAGAAAGGCTTATTTAAATGCATAGAACCTTTTTAGCGTTGGTTTACCGGTACATTGTTAATCAAAATCTAATAACTTCAAGACATAACATTAAGATACAAGACGGGAGGAAAAGTTAGAACAACAAATGAATTATTTATGTAGAGCAGAACACTTTGGTTTACAAAGCTTTTTTCTGTAATAATAAAACTTTTTTTATGTTATAAGTAATGCACTGGTATACCTACGGCAGATTACCAACATTGAGGTAGGAAGTGTTTTTTTTCACATCTTCTAACATCTCTTTGCGATCAGATCCTTGGAGATGTCTGAGGGGGTAGTCAGAGGCATGTCCGAACTTTTGGCTCATGCCTACATTTTGCAGTAGTATCTAGTTTACGACCTCGATGGCGTAGCGGGCGAGTGCCCGTCTGAGACGCGGATGCGGGTTCGATTCCCACTGCGGGACAAAAGTTTGCATGATCTGCAAATATTTGTTCCGGGTCTGGGTGTTGTGGTACCATGGGACTCGTAGTTTCTGATGGTACTCACGATTCAGGGAATCCTTGTGTGGGGTCAGTATTATGAATGCGACCTAGCCATTCGTACCCAAGACCAATGGTACGGAAATCTCTGGGCACGAGTTCTCGCACTTGACCGTTTTTATTTTTTATTACCCACGTTTCGGCTATATTGCAACAATCGTGGTCACGGGCAGACTGACGACGCGTCGTACAATAAAAAAGGTACTCGATAAACAAGCGTTTGATTTCAATAAGCTATGTAGGTATACTGATCGCGAAAGTTTGAAAAATATTAGGTAACTCGTTATATTGGCAAAGCTTTCAACGAAAAAACCCTCAAAATGTTTTCCAAATCCTGCTTCTATCTACGCTTTAATTGGAAACGCACTGGTTCGGCGAGCAAACTGACGAATTTGAGACACGACTATATACCAACTGTTACATAATCCATGCTATTACAGTGATTTTGCCTACAATCTGTTGCGTATTCCCTGGCTCAGTTGAAAACGTTTTGGTTACACTACGCCGGCCGGACGACTGACCAGTAATTGGTTCGCTAGAACGATTAGATGGATGTAGACTGTGATTATTTGCATGAAACTTGAATATTCAAGTTGCGATTTGCAAAGGCTATGTCATGCTAATAACTGCGTGAAGTTTCAGGCATTCTTACTTGTTCTGTTACTAGTTTGCTTACCAAATAGGGGTTTATTCTATCAAGAAAAAGAAAAATACTAGCGAAGAGAAAATACCAAAATGTTTTTTTTTTAATGTTCACGAATGGCGATCTAGAACCGGGCGAAGCAGTGTTGGAAGGCCCCCCACTCGATGGACCTATGACATTGTGAAAGTTGCGAGAAGTCAGAGTGAGTAGTGAAAATAAAAATACCGTGAAGAAAATGGCAAGTCCTAGAACCTAAAAAGTTGTGACGAGGATATGTGACTTGTGCACGAAAGGAGCCTTTAAGAGGCGCACTTTAATCCTTTCACTACACTGATTCTTTGCCGATGGTCATAGTTATACCGACACCACCATACTTCAATCTCGTCACTGACCTAGTACAGGATGATCAGTAAATAATCAGTGACACTACAAGCAAGATAACAGTAATCATACCATTTGTATAGCTTTGTTCTGTTTATAACGCTATCGATCTGAATGAATTCGGTATTGGAGCCGACCTCGAAAAGCAAAGGTCGAGGGTCAAATCCACTGGAGAGCACATATAGATCACATGATGTCACAGATTCTTTCTTTCTATAGGTACATCATAAAAGGTATTTCAATTAATTTTGGATTTTATATCTCTAACAAAGTGGTTCATAACATGTCATCATCATCATTAGGAAATTCGACATTTCTTTGAAAAAACAGATTGCAAAAAACTGCTGTTTTGGAGTCATTTCTTTTATTTATTTCCTTTGTAACAATTATTCAATCGTGTTTAAATTTAAACATTATAAATAAAAAATTAACATAAAAAACAACCAATCATAAAAAAATAAAACACACTTATAAAAGAAAACACAAGAAATAAAAAATATAAACAAGTACTAAAAGTTATTAAATTATGACAAAAAAAAGGCCATATTCAAAATTATTACAAGTCATAAATTCCATATTTGAATAAAAACACCCGTTCAACAATAAAACAAAGGTCAAATCACTTCAAACTTAATTATTCTGCTGTTTTAGGCTGCAATCTTTATTTGTCCATTTTTAGATGTAGGCCTTTCCCAGCCTTTCAATGACTTGCGCTTGGATGCCTTCATCATCAAGTCACGGCCCCCATGTGCCTTTATATCACCCATCGCTTTGGCGGCCGGCCTCGCGGTCTGGTGTTTGCCCATGATCTCCATTCAATGATCCTTTTTATCTACCACGACTACATCAGCTGAAATTATTGACTCACATAAGTGAACAAATTTCAAAAGAAAAGGAAAAGAACCAGAGGCAGACAGCACAAACGCTGGAGGGACGAAGTCGAAGGAGCAGGTGGAAAGCTCTGGACGAGAGCCGCATGGGACAGAGAAAAATCGAAGGAGTTGGGGGAGGCCTATGCCAAAGAGGGCACGCAAACACAAAACAGTGGGACAGTCGGTGTCAGCTGACTGCCAACAAAGCTCAGCTTTAGTTTATTTTGTTATTACTAAGCAACTAGTTAAGATATGTAACTGTAGCCTAGGCATATAGATTCAGTTTGAATAAAAGGCTAATTTATATTTTATTTTATTTATTTTAAGTGAACAAATTTTAGTAGGCACATGAATTATAGTCAATGTATACCACGAAGAACTCATTACCCAGCCTTCTTACACTAATGATGGTCGAGAAAATATATTTTTCACTTGAAAAATATCGTGCAACCTTGCGGAATGAACGAAAGAAAGAAGGACATTAATAAACTCCGGGAAAAACTCAACGGTCTCCCTTTTGTTGACACTTGTTGCGCTGTTCCGTTCCTGTTTCTTATATATTTAGGGTGTATTTTGGTGTGTAGCGACGCGGAATATGGCGATAGCATAGATCTTTTTACCA
The DNA here is from genome assembly GCA_947579855.1 of Anticlea derivata. NCBI lineage: Eukaryota > Metazoa > Arthropoda > Insecta > Lepidoptera > Geometridae > Anticlea > Anticlea derivata. Next base: position 4,196,690 of record OX388266.1, read on the forward strand.
TGTAAAAGTCTATTGAGATTCAGTAGGCTTACACGGTCATTTTTGCTCCGGACCCTTAGATCTGGGGCCAAGCTTTTATGAGTAACAGGAAGTAGATTATTCCTTATTATTTGTAAATATTTTCAACAGTTTCAACGATGCAATTGAAAACTACTGCCAAGCTAAAATTTAGATCAAGCTATTTTACCATGTTATAATTCTAACTTTTATTTATCAACAACAAAGGTACGTTTTTTTTATATAAAATCTCAATAAAATTCTAGGATCACATTGAAACGTTGGTTGGTGAAGCTACGCTGTACTATGTTGTTTGTGTGGTAAAATAATTGCATCTGATTTTGTCACAGTTCTTGTGATCTGAATTAATTGAAATTTTATATTTCTTTCAGGTTATACGAAGACTCGACCATATTATTACTCCACGCTCTGCCTCCAGAACACGAAGGGCTTGGCGACCACTAACACGTGAGGTACTGGACACTCCTACTTCACCTACCGGCGAAATGCAGATGAGGAGTCAAATGAGTCTCAACGAGAGAACACCAAAGTGATGCCGAGAAATGGCAGCTAACGCCACAGACTTGGCTTACGAAAAGTCGTAAAGAGCGCCTGCAAGCTAGGAAGGCGCAAAAAGGCTGAGCCCAGAGACTCAGTAATCGTAGTTCTCACGAGTAGATATATCAGGGCGACCTGCAAGAGAGAGAGAGAGAGAGTTGTAGACGACCCGGATAGATGGTTAATTATTGGTGACAGCATGTTGACCTGATGATGGACGGAAGGTGGACAACGGAACTTGTTGATTAATTGGCCAAGCTTAAGCTAATTTTAACCAGCTCAAGTCCTTTACATCATATGTCATAACCTAAAATAGGTAGGTAACTGTTTTTGAGAAAACTATATCAAAATAACGTATTCATTCAAAGCAGTTTCAAATTAAAATAACAGAAGCATAACACTCTATTTCACGTTTATTCTTTCACGTAGACGTATAACGTAGTAAGTAATCAACTTATGGCCCCGAGCTACATCCTTATTAAAATATTTGGACCGTCTTGCATATTATTTAGATCAAATTGAAACAATTTTGAATCTTTTCAAGAGGATCTACAACAATTTTGCCGTACATTTTTATTGACTTTATTTTATTTATGACAAACGACTACGATTATCGGCATCAGCCTGAGAAATTCCACTGCTGTACATAGGCCTCCTCCAAAGAGTGCCACGCTAACGGTCATGAGCTTGAGCAAACGCCCATCCAAGTTGGATTTGTCGGTTGAACTTTGCCGTATCCTACTATCGTTACTATTATGTTTTTGAGGATGTTTGGATGTTTGTTATTCAATCACGCCGTAACGGCCTAACCGATTTAGTTGAAACTTGGAATATAAAGATTTCTTTACCTAGAATCAGGGACTGAAAGCGGTAGAGGTTATAGGTACTGGTGCCGTTAAAACATTTCGGTACCATTATGCTATACCGGTAGGGCATTACGGTACCGTTATTTCATACCGGTAGATTTCGGTACCGAAATTTTGAGCCGCGGCTAGTTTGCTAGGAGAGTCGCGCCGCGGTGGTGGGGTGGCGGCGTTTCATCAAAGAAAACTTTTATTTATCGGTTATAGGTACCGGTAGCGAAATAAACCGAAATGAACTGCGAAGCCAGATTTTCCGGTACCGTTAAATTTATCGGTAGAGAAATATTCGGGTAACCGGAATTTATCGGTATGACGTCATATCGTTATTTAAAGGTACCTTTATATTCCGGTTATTCAGTCCCTGCCTAGAATATAGGCTTCTTTTTTTGTAGGTACCACGCGACCGCAGCCGTGTGCGGAAGCTAGTATATTATAAATCACTGACATGCAACGCAGAGCCTACACCGCTGGTCGTAGAGTCTTGAAATTTGAAGGGTGGGTTTTTCTTGATACGTAGGCCCTAAGGCCCTAAGCCCTACGTACGGCCCTAAGGGGGTTTAAAGAGACAAATCCAACAAAACAACGATCATTAAAATCGGTCCAGCCGTTCTTGAGTTATAAATGGTGTAACTAACCCGACTTTGTTTTATATACCTACGTATAGATTTATTTATGAGAAAACCAGGAAAACCTTCGGCCACTCATTGCTGTGCGACATGAACACAGACATTGTGATAAATGGGGCCTTTCTCACTTGAATAATTACCACCCTCGTATTGTTATGTTAAATTGTTTCATGTGACTTCCATTGTGTGTTATAAATTGTGATTTTGATGAATGAAGCGGAATTCTACAAAAATGAAAACATAAATAATTCATTCATTTCTTTTTTCGATGAAATTCGTACAGTGTTTAATTAAATTAAACTTGAATATAACGAACCGCTGTACCACTCTCAGTCATAAATAAGAATGTTTACAATTTGACACCACCTTAACTGACCAAGATGACCGAGGTTATACCTATCTAATATTATTATTATTTATTTATTTATAATTATAATACCATAACAGCAAAGCCAAAGCGGTGTTGTTAGCAAGGAATATAAATGCACTTAAAATAAAACATAAATTTAAACATAATATTTTATTTTTACCTACTCTTACTACTAAACCACCTGTGCTATCTGCATGAGTTTCGGCAGTTTAATATCTACCTCTACCAACAGGTAAATGGTATAATAATGGTAAATAGCAATAGTAATAAATAAATATTGAATTGAAAACAATTATTATCGTTTTAAATTGTCATCATTGATTCATATGATTCCTGTCGCAATATTACAAATCTCGATAGAAAATAAGCAACAAATCCTATGAAATTTCTATAGAAAGACATTTTGTCATCTAAGCGGACAGGCAGATAAAGGTTTAGGTATAATAATAAAGATTGTGGAGACCTTTATTACGGAGTTCTTTTATTATAACACGGATTGGGGTTGACCCTTCTCATTGCGGGGGAAATCTTTTTAATCATTATTCGCAAGGATTTGTAATATCTTAATAAACTAGAAAATGCTTGAAGATGCGAAAATCTTGATAAATTGGGTTCATTGATATCATCATCTTCCTACCCTCGTCCCGCCTAATGTGGAGTCAGCACAACATGTTATATTCTTTCACTCTCTTCTGTTAGCAGTCATCTCCGCACTCACTTCTTTGTTTCTCATGTCATCTTTAATACAGTCCATCCATCTTTTCTTTGGCCTTCTTCTACTTTTATATCCATCCACATTCACAATAACGCTCTTCTCGTTACATACAAGTTACAACATTTTAAAGAATTAAACAATATAGGTACATTTTGCACACAACACACACAACTCTTTGTCATAAAAAACACATTGCTCACACTCAAAACAAAAATAGACCTAACCTAAATGTGAACCAAACCCTATATTTACAGCTTGGTAATTTCAGCAAAAACGGTTTCTTATGAAGCTATGACCGTTAACAAAAGCGACGTTAAAATCATAAATGGGTACATACGAACCACAGAATATGGATGATTTATTTGCCCACTGCCACTTCAACTTGCTTATTTTGCTAAGGCCATTATTTCAGCCGTAAGTAGTACGTCCACTGCTGAACATTGCCACCCCTTCAGATTTACAATCCGAATTCCTATCATGTGGGAGGAATTTCTGCATATTCACCACGATGATGGGCACGCTCAAATTTTAAATTATTTTAAATGGCTTCACCGCTGTATTACGTACGCTAGATAACGGCTTCGGTTTTAAAGTGATCCCAGCTTACGAGCAAGTCACGCAATATGCACACTATTCCAAGGAAGTTAGTCATTCATCGTGATAAGGCACGAATAAAAAGATTTTCTTTATAAACCAACGCAATATTTATGTCTGCACGAATGTCTGGCTAAAACATTTAAATAATTAACTAAAACTTATTTATTGTAGATACGAACTACATTAGGCCCACATTTTGCAGTAGCATGTCATATCGAAAATTGACCTTGCTTTTGAAAGCTATGTCGGTGACTTTAGCTCTTCTAGAACCGTATTTTTGAAATTGTCATTATTTCTTACCCGAATTTGGTAAGAAACATTCAATCACTTTGAAATCTGTTACATCTGAGACAATTTGCTTATTATTAAGCTGAGTATCCACTGTTCCCTTAGGACGTGCCTCTCGCTTGGTTCAGAATTGGGTCAGCCCTTCCCAGTAGGTGCCATTATAAAAGAGCTTACGAATAAATCGATGTAGGGGCTTTTTCGTCAGCGGAACGGCAAATGGTATTTAATTTAAGTGCTTGGAAACTTATTTTTTCATTTTTTCAACACAACAACAAGCACTCGTAGTGCCGACGGATTGAAATCAAAAGCGTATTTTTACTGGTAAATGTTTTTGCAAGTACCCAATTGTATAGATAATTAAGTTGGTACTATTGAAATTAAAGACTTAAATTTCGCTGAAAAATTACTTCGATGAAATAAAATAAAACACGGCTTATAAAACACAAACGTATTTGTAACCTTAATTTCAAGAATTCAAACGGGTTCGTTTCTCGTATTGTGACCTTTTTTTAACCGACTTCCAAAAAAAAAAAAAAACTTTCCGGACATATCACACACGGTCAACTGATCCCAAACTAGGCATAGCCTGTACTATGGGTACCAGAGACTGATATACATAATAGATTAATATCTCCGCCGCGATTTTGATGATTCTTTCGCTGGTGTATAGAGTATGATCCCGGGGTGGTCCCATTTTAATTTTATTCCTGAGGGATTGCAACTTGTCCCGTAAAACTTAAATAAATGTCATCATCTCTTGAAATCACGACTTGCCGAATTTTTGTTTTGTCGACTGTCGTATGTTATGGTAATCCCCGCGACTTCGTTCGGTTGCTGCTATTTTTACATTAACTTTAAACTTAGGGGTTGTGTGTCGGGAATTCCTTTCTGTGCACTCATACGTTACGCTACCCTGCAAATTTCATACACTTAGGATTTTGGTTAGGCGCTGCGTTGATTTTCAAAGAGAATAAAACCAATACGTTTGATTGACAGTCAGTCAGTCAGTACCGTAAGAGTTATTACTTAATAATGATGATGAATGGATGTCATTTTACTTTTGTTTTTTATTCGAAAGTGTAGGTGGCCAGTGTCATCCTCAGTAGGTAAGCAAAACGCAAAGAGGTTGATAACAAAAAAAAGAGGTTGATATTAATCTTGTAAATATTCAGGAATTTGAAGGCGGTTTTTAGTTTTTGTAAAAAATATCTTATCTTAAACTCCTAACTCTTCAAAACGCCTGAGGTAACCCGCCTTTGTTCAGCAGTGGATGTCCTATAGCTGCAATGACAATGATGACAATCATTCTCGATGGACTCTCAAAAAGCTCTAGTAATTCGGCAATTCAGACCCCCGAACCACTCTTAATTTGTCATTTAGCCCGAGAAGCCTCACAAATTACGTTATAAACCTGACACGTCACCCAGTTGCATTGAAATCTTACCGATTCACCAAATGATCTTAATCAACGTATCTACAAATCACCTCAAGCATTTTAATTTAAAATTTTGGCAGACTTTACAGCCAGCTGTGAAAGCATGCGAGTTTAATGAAAGACATTCCTTCAACGTGTTTGTGCTCGTTCGTACTATTACCTACGTGTGACATATGAGACATGACCTAGAGCACCTTGCACAGTCGCGATTGAAATTGTTTCATGCCTTTTTGCATTCTGGTCTCTCCCAAAAAGCTTCATCAATTTGCTCTTTAGAAATTTGATCACACATAAGTTGAGTTTTCGAATAAGTAATAGTATTTTTTCAATGAAACATGTCGAATTTCTAAAAGTCGTAGAGCTAACTTTATTCGTAGAGATGATAACGTCGTATGATACACGTGTGTATTGATAATTACCGTCCGTCTCAATGACGCCTCAGCGGTAATCACCAATGCTACACACTTATACCATAATGTACTATTCTAGTGGAGTTTGTCATGAGAACTGGAAACAAAGGGTAGGTAGACCACGTATCATATTAGATAATAATATTATACTCAGGTACATTACATACTCATTTCGAGTACAGTTCACTCAAACAAAGGGCCCATTACTTATAAGGGGCTCTTATAAGAATACGAATTTTCTGAACGAAATAATTACCAGCTTGACGGATTGTGTACCATCTTGACTTTATGTCAAAATATGACAGCTAAAGAAGATCATAAGCAAATTTTGTTTCAAATACAACCAAATTACGGTGACACGTAAAAGTAGCCGCTTCAAATCAAATCGAAGATTGTTATTCCATTTTGATACAGTTTGTACAGTAGGAAAAGTCAAGTAAGTACCTAGAATAAAAAATGATTGATTGACTTGTGTGCTCACCTGTTCCTCAAGCCCCACTACGACATATCATGACCTACTGGAACATAGACAAAACCGCGACAGCAGTCGAAGTGAAATGGGATTCTTTCAGATCCATTTCGTAATTGAGATCATGAGTGAGTCAAATATTAAACGTCTATTTTATGGGAGTCATTTGGACAAGTGGTCGAGAAAAGGAAGTTTTTATAGGCATGATCGAGTGAAGAGAGCCAAGCTCTCTCAAACAACTTGGACGAATCAGCATTGTAAGCTAAGCTATAATAGGAGTCCATAAGGGGGTTTAAACATACATCTCATTGATGATGTAGAAACAATATACCTACAAACCAATCACTCGCACGCCTGCATTGTACACCCCGTACAATGGTGTCATTCATTACTCCGTCCTACGCTCCTTGGTGTTGCCTACTCCGTCATTAAGCTGCTTTCCTCTTCAGGGCGGTGTTGCCAGCATCCAAAAGAGTCATTTTAAAAGAGCTACAGAGCTATGATAAAAAAACTTTCACTTTGAAACCATTTTAAAGTTACTCTACCATTTGCAATATAATATTAACTTATAGAAATGGGCTCACGACTTTTATCCCCTAGCATGGTAGACAACGTCTCAGATCTCTAAGCGATCAGATCCGTGAAGATGTTAGGGGTAGTCAGAGGCACGTAGATTTGGCAGATGTCCGCATTTTGCAGTAGTGAGTATCCCATAAGTGACAGGTTCTAGTTTCCTCACAATGATTTTTTTCACCGTACGTTATTGCGCACTTACTTTTTTCGTTATGAAAAATTCATTGGTGGACGATTGATTCGACCCAATGACCTTCGGATTGCAAGTCAAAAAGACGTGCATAGTGAGTTATGCCAATATTTAAAAAAATATGCTTAAAATTTGTTGTGAAATAATTTTGTGCATTTTTATTTACAATAAGTTTTTTTTTAATTATGCTATGGAAAAAAGTGCCTCAAGCATCTCGCACATCTCAGCCGCCTTATAACACCCATCTTTCCCCGTTCCCGGGATACAGTCACAGTACCTGGCAGCACTCCACGCCATCCTCGAATGACTTCTAATAATACTCTCGCGTAGCGAAATGCAAGAGATTCAACGACATAATCACACTAAAAGCATTGCTTTTTATTCGACATCCCTGTGCCTGGATTCTAGGATTTCATGTATCATATACCTATGTATGTAGGTTAGGCTTGTATTTATAGTTGTTATGAGGGGAATTTCCAATTTCAAAACACTCATCAACGACAGCAAATGCTATGAAAATAATATATAAAATAATAAGTCATATCTCAATGTGAGAAGAGTGAAAATAAATACACTCCACTAAAGATACTTAGGTAGGTACCTACTGCTTGTTACTTACATAATTGCCTATGTTCATCAGTATTATAAATATATTACTAGCTTCCGCCCGCCGCTTCGCTCGCGAATAGCCTATTATGCTATTCCAGACATTATTTATTCCATCGATAGATTATATAGAGAGATCTGTACGAAACTTCATCCAAATCCGTTCGGCCGTTTAACCGTGATTGAATTGAACCACATACATCCAAACATCTAAACATCCAAAGATCCTCGCAAACTTTCGCATTTATAATATTAGTAGGAATATAGGTTTAACTGTTTCTCGTCGTAGGTAGAAACGTCAGTGAGAATTAGCTAGTTACCTAGGTAGGCACTTGAAAAGAAATGTTAAAGAAAAGAAAGAAAGAAAGAAAGATTTTTATTTTCCTTAAGAACTACTACACATAAAATAAAAATAAAATAGAAAAAATTAAATGCTAAATGATAGAAGATATTGTGCGCAGCAGAGCTCTTGGAAAACATGGCCTCCGCTCAGCATTGTGCTGGATACACACTGATGTGTGCACCCAGCGCTGGTTTTCAGAGGAGACCATAGCAGTAACGTCACGACCTTCTAGAGGTGACTTAAAATAACACAACAGTTAGGACATACATAATTCTCAGAAAATAGGCGGCAGAAAACAAATTACGTGGCAGAAAATAAAAAATGGGAAAGATTGTGAGGAAGTTAGATGCTTGGATGTTTGTTATTCAATCATGCCGTAACGACTGATTTCGTTGAAACTGTAATACACTGAGTTATTTATCTACAGAAAAGGATGCTTGTATTAACTACCTTTACTTTGCATATGTACTTAAATTAATTATAGCATTGGTAGTAGGTAAATAGGCAGTTGAATAGTACCTAGTACTCGTAGGCATGTTATTTACAAAATGAGAGTAGCAGCTTCTAAATGGGAGCAAAGCCTCACCTGTACAGGTTGCTCTGAATTTAGCGAAGGCGCTCGTTTTATTGGCATCATAATAAAAGTGGCTTACCATTAAATTACACGAAACAGATGGTAGCAAATTTACATATTACCGCTTTATTTTACGTTTCAGCACACTTAGATATATCGTGGGAGGTTCTATTTTTGTTGAATTATTTCGGTTGCTTGCTTGGCGCGCCATTGATTCTTTCTTGGTTATCTCGTATTAGGTCAGTGACCAGGTTGAGGTATGGTGGCCCTGAAAAGGGCCTATGATCGTTGGTGAAAGAATTATTATAGTGTTAGATGCTCCATGTCACATGTCTTCGATTTTTAGGTTCTAGGACATGCCGGGTTCCGCACAAGGGTTTCACGATGATGTTCATGTATACTGAAAGTTGTCGATAAGCTACGCCACGAGCGTTCAGTGATTAAAAAATAAAGTGCGAGAAGGACTCACATCCTGTGGGTTCCGTATCAAAATACGGGGGCCGGAAAATCGAGAGATCACGGTGTACGCAGTGACCAACTTATATTTTCTGATCGCTCGCGTAGTTCATGATCTAACCTCAAATATCAAGCGTTGTGATCCTAAAAGGGTTCTATTTTTCCAAAATGAGGTACGGAACCCTGATTATTTATTTGTTAGTTAGCTTGCAAAATCGGTCTGGTGCGCGCTGAAACACAATGGAATGTTCCTTTACGTGTTTGTATTTTGATATTTAGTTTACCGTGCTATATTTATTATACAACAAATTTACCCAGGTGCCTTGCAAACTGTACCTACTCTGTCACAAGGGTGGATCCAGGGGGGGCCATGGGGGGCCATGATCCCCCCCTTGGGTTAGTCAGGTAATTGGTATGTAGTGTGCCAGTCTCGTTTTTTGATCGGTAGGGTGTACCACGGACCAGTGAGGTTGGCTTGGGTTCAGAACAGTGTTTTTTGGAACTCCTAAACTAACTAAAATGTATTATTGTAATCTAATTGTAGCCTGTCTGGGCCTTTACTATGTGACCCCTCCTGACTGGAAGGCTAAGGCTGGATCCGCCCGTACTCTGGCATCATTAGGAAAATAGCTAACAGATTTGAATGCAATCCGAGCAAATCGACGGCGGGGAATTATGGCGCCAAAGATAGGAATCTAACATGGCCGGGCTGGTGACCGCCGACCGCTACCGACCTCTGGCTCCTTCGTCCATTTAATAGAGTTGTGGAGGTTTTTTTTATCGATGTTCATGTTTTTTTGCTAGGATCAGGATACCAAATACGCGAACATCGATAAAAACTGTGTCGATAAACTAGATTTTGTAATCATTGAGTCCAAAACCACTTCCAATACGGAGTTATTTTTATTTTATTTTATTCTTACTAATTTCAATCCCTTCGTTTGCGTGATGTTATTTTCATGCAAACTTCAACCCCCGCTGCCCCCATAAGTGGTAGAGTTTCGGGAATTTATTTCTTAGTTCCCTCCTTACAAACACCTACAAATTCAGATTTTTGCTGTGCGTTGATCACTGTCAGTCAGTCAGTAACATAAGAGTTTTATACATCAAATCATACAGATTATTAGGTCTCCCATCCGATGGAACCATGATGTATAGAAGTCTGTGGGAAGCTAGTGGCGGAAAAGGTTAGGTAAACATCCACCGTTCGTTGTAGCAATCTTTGGGGTAGTCCTACGTCAATCCTGCCATTTTATCTCGGCACCACGTGAGAAAAAACGCTGGCGTAAGCTGCTATTTAAATGATAAAAATGTACTGGTTATACGATAAGAAATCTACGATCGAACATCGATTTGCTGGCACACCACTAACTTCGAAACGTGGCTTATTAGAAACGGTAGTTAGTTCCATGCTGTTCCATACACTAAATTGATTAATTAATTAATCTGCATACATAAACTTGTATTTATTCAATGACATTTACCAACATTTATCCCACAATCTATCTTACAACATAATTTAATAAAGAGTGAATCTCTTCTTCGGTTCTGCGAGCTATATAGTTTGCCCACTGCCGCTTGAACTTAGTTATTCTGAGAGATAGTTTTGGTCTGACCTTGGTTCTGAGACGGATTTCCTCGTTCCGGAATTTATAACGTAGTGAAACTCCAAGCACAGCTCCCTCCATAGCCCGTTGCGCAACGTTGAGCTCATAAAGTGTATAATGAAGCCAATAGTTAGCAACCAAGGCTTAAAGCTATTTGTCATCAATGGCAAACGCACTGAACACGCACTGACTTTCGTCTTGAATTTTCAGAATTTGCGACGATATGATATTATGTGGAAGTTTTCGAAACGCTGCCCAGTCAAGTGTGCATCCTGCATCCTACATCAAACAAGCTTTGACTAGACACATTTCCCAAACAGATTAACTGTTCCCTGGGCTTATCTCTAAGGTTACGTAGTTCAGATTCAAAGCCACCACGCACGGAACATTCCTCCTCCCTGTATAGGCAATAAAGTCACTTAATTACAAAATAACTCTGCCTGTAGCGGGACTATTTATTTAATCACTTTGTTGAGAAAATAATAGACGCCGGCTCCGGTGGTTCGGCTCCCATCAAAACTGTGGGGATATGGCTACGTTTTTATTGAAAACCGGTAGAAAACATGTCCAGAGGTAGACTGGCCTGTTATTGGCCTTATGTTCGGAAACAACCGAAGAATTTAAAAATTAACAGTCATGAGTTAAAACCTGAGATGTGAGGTCATATTCTCTATCATGATGTTTTGCCGAACGTTTCTGAGAATAAACTCTTGTTAGTCTTCTTGGATTACACAGTTAGATAAGTTGGACGAAAATATTCGAAAAATTTCAAAAACTAATGTTTGTCATGTTCCTAACATGCACAGGCCGTGGCCCCTGCTAAAGAATAGGCCCCTCCATATCTCTATCCGCGGATGTCGTAAGAGGCGACTAAGGGAAAAAAGCTAGGGGATGGGCAGCAGCGTCACTCATTTTAAAAACGATAGCTCTAACTGCGCTCGCCAACCCGCATGCCCAGCGTGGTGAGTATGTGCAAAACCCCCCCACATGATAAGGAATTTGCCCTGTCTATGGGGGAGGCCATGTTCAGCAGTGAACGTCGTACGGCTGAAATGATGAACATGCACTATGCAAAACCTAATTTCCAAATTACTTATAGAAAGGCTCCAAGGGTCCCTTATTTCCTAATCTTCGGATATTTTCCAATAACACAACAGAGTTACGCTACCATAGAGCAATGAACTGCAAAAACATCGCTCCGTTCACTAGGATCTACAATCAAGGTCCACATGTGGATAAGTGGATAAATTTCCTCAGGATGATTATTCATATCCATTACGATTTCTCCATCAGCCTCATCAATCAAAAAGTGGATCTAATTTTATTATTTTTCATTTTTGCTCAACATCAATGGAAATATTTTCCGTCTCTTCGAGCCATATATGGATCCACACATCTTATGCTGTGTAATCGCAGCTATTCTATTTAATTGACTTAGTTACGTTTGCTTCTATGCACCGGTAGCCTGTTTTATGTTTAAATGCAACTGTTTGTCTATGGTGTGTCGTGATGATCGAAAGCATCGGTGTATTGTGCTTGTACTGTGGCGGCCAATTTCCGTGCTGCCAATATTATGGAACCTCTGTGCTCAGGTTAACCTGTTTAGGGCTAGCTAGCACCCCAGTATACGTACATTTTCGATTTTTAATGGTAACACCATTGGTATAAAGTTGAAATCAGAACGCGCTTCGACGTAGCGCTTACGACCACTCTCCAAAACACGAACTGCCATACCCCGGCCCATAATACGTGGTTAGTAAAATGAGGCTTAAAACTGAGCAAGTAACTAGTCAAGTTTAAATTATAAAATGAGTCATAAAGAGAATGCCGTTAGGTACAGGTTATGCGCATGAAAATGAGCAGAGCCGCCCCGTGCACTTAATCCTTTCGACGCGCTGGTTCTTTCACAATCGTGTTGCAATTGAGTTAAGAATTTCAAGTAAAAATATTATTGTCAATGTAGAAGACAAACTACTACGCATTAATAGATGGATTAGTCCTAGACATAATGATAAACGGGTTGGCGAGCGCAGATAAAACTATTGTTATTAATGGAACGCTACTGCCCATCCCCTAACTTTTTTTTCCATAGACGCCTCTTACAACATCCACGAATAAAATGAAGGAGCCTATTCTTCAACCGGGGCCACCAAGGCAGTAGGTAAATAGTCCTACACATAATTATTACACAATAGACATAATTATTTACCCTCTGACAATACGTTCTATGCGTATAATACATTGCATTCCGCAATGCGTGCATTCGGTTCATAAATCACAATAAAAGTTCTCTTCAATTTATGATTGATTCTCGGCAGTGCAAAAAGATATGACACGTCATGAATCTCATATGACTGGTACTGGCATGAAGCGGGTGCTTTATTTTCGCGTTCTTGGATTTATTTCAAAAAGAAAAATAATTTATTAATTCAATAAGAACTATGCAGAAGTTTTTTTGAAATTCTATACGGGTGTGTTTGACACTCACTTCTCAATCGATTTCAACCGAAAAACAACAAGCCATTTTATTGATAAATAAAAATAAATGAAATAAAAGTATTTTTTGTTTGAAAAATTCTGTAGCCAGTTTTTGGTTACTGGATGAAAGTAAGTACATCATGTTTTTTCAACTGTATTTGTGTTTATTTTTGGATCAATATTACCACTCAACTTGTACTTCTACTAGGTACTAATACTATAGTTGCGATAGCCTGTGAGGGTATGAGGATGTTTGGATATTTGTGGCCACACATGTCATGCGAAGCCGCAGGTACATGCTAGTAATTCATAAACTATACTCCTCTTTTGTCATAAACAAATATTTTGTCATGATACTTATAGGGCCATGCAGGGGAATCTATTTAGTCATATATTTAATTTAATTTAATTTAAGGCAGGTCTCTTTTCGGGATCTGTCTTCCTTCATGGTATAACCCTGTAGAACAGCGCCTGCAGTTAAATTAGAACAAGTAATTTGCAAGTTATGAGAACATGATGGGCCTTCAAAAGTTTCTCCTTTACCGCCCTTCAAAAAACCTATAAATCTACCTGCACTAAGCCATTTATTTTCGTCTAGGCAATTTATTATTACATCGCTTTTAATTTTGCCTTCGAAAGGTGAAGGTCAAACACTGAAGTGCGGGTCTAGTTCATAATAGCTTCTAAAGGCCTGATTTCTTTTTAAATTAACGGTACTAATTGCCACTGAAGAACCCTCCAGAATAAAGGGAAAAGCTAAATAGTCTTCATTAGCCAGTAATAAGAATCATCATCATCATCATCATTATTTCAGCCGTTCGACGTCCACTACTGAACATGGCCTCCCCCAAAGTCAGAGCAAATTCCTTATCATTTTTTTTTTTTTTTATACCACTGAGGTGGCAAACAAACTTATAGCCCACCTGTTGGTAAGCGGTTACTGTAGCCTATGAGCGCTTGCAATACCAGAGGCATCACGCACGCGTTGCCGACCCCGAACCCCCTCCCCCCCTAAAGAGCTCTGGCAACCTTACTCATCGCAGGAACACAACACTATTTGAAACAAATAATGTTATTTGGCTGGTACCTCCCCAGGCGGGCTGCTCCAATTCAGAACGAGAAAATCTCGCTGTGCCCTACCTCCTCCTAAGGTCATCATGGATTTACCCATACTCACCACGCTGAGCATGCGGGTTGGCGAGCACAGAATAAGAATATCATCCTACTATCCTACGTCCTAGTTCCTACTATCCTACAAATATTGACTACTTCGGTGGCGCAGCGGGCGAATGACCGCCTGAGATGCTAAGGGTACAGGTCCGAATCCCGTTGCAAATGTTTGCAGTTCTGCAAATATTTGTTCCGGGTCTGGGTATTGTCGTACCATGGTACTCGTAGTTTCTTATACTACGCAACTATAATGCAAAAGTAGGTATGTGAGGATGTTTGGATGTTTGCGCTTCAATCAAACCGTAACGGCTCAACTGATTTCGTTGAAAGTTGGAAATGTGGATAGATTTATTTACCTAGGATAACATATAGGCTACTTTTCAATGAGGCACCACGCAAGCGAAACCGCGGGCCACTACCACCACTCTACCACTGCTCTAAGTATTGTGATTATGATACAATACTATGATGTAATACCGTTAGACAATAATTACTATCACAAGAAACAGAAATGGTAGCAGAATCCTGTTAGAAAACCGAACTGAATTAAATTGACCACAGTGAACAGTCCACTAGACGAGGCTAACAATAGGCAATTTCTAAGGAAGTTGCTCTAACGAGTCGAACGAGTTTGGTTCCGTACATAGATACATACTATAGGGTAGAGATTCCTAGACATGTGACCCTTTTAGAACTTTACGTGGAAGCGGAACGTTACAGTTTTGTTGAAGTAGATATATTGGCAAGTTGAAGTGCCCACTGCGGGCAGGCCATATACCTCGCAGAACCGACAACCGTTGGGGAGTAAAGGTTCTCCTCTGGCGACCACGAACCGGGCGACGCAGTGTTGGAAGGCCCCCCACCCGATGGACCGACGACATTGTGAAGGTTGCGGGAAGTCGGTGGATGGAAAAGGCTCAAAACCGTTCGTCATGGAACTCTTTGGAGGAGGCCTATTTCCAGCAGTGGACTTCTACAGGCTGATGATGATGATGATGAGATATATTGGGAACTAGTTGGTGCCCGAGGATTCGCTTTTTTAGAACATCTTCATAAAATCAGCTATCTGCCAGTGAAAGACCTGTCAAAATAGGCCCAGCTGTTTTGGAAAGGTTACCCGTAATAAACAGACAAACAGTCAGAAATACAGACAAAAACTGAAAAAAAAAATTGATTTAGGTACCGTATACACTTTCATATGCATTATAATAAAAAGCTGATCAGACTCTTAAATTTTATTTTTGGTGATCTCGTTGGCGTTCCGGGCGTAGACCCGTCTGTGACGCAAAGGGTGCGGGTTCGATTCCCGCTGCGGAACAAATGTTTGTATGATCTGCAAATATTTGTTCCGGGTCTGGGTCTTGTGATACCATGGTACTCGTAGTGATACGACATAGGGTACCTATCATAGTGTTGGGTCAGGACTATAAATGAACACAAGCAACATTTTTATGAATATTTTGTTCAAATAGACATTCCTCTGGCGACACATAAAACAATTATTTACACTGACTCTTTTCCCCAACACAACAGAACTACATGACACTCGCTTAGTAGAATCTCTTAGAAAAGTAAATGATATTGGTTTCAAAATAAAAATACATCCAAATGATAATAATTTCCATTCAAACGTCTTTTAAGTTACTGTAACTGGAACTTAATATGCTATTACATAAAGACCATAGAGGGCCCCTACTGAGAGGTCAAAACGCCCGTACCAACTGATTTGTGGAATGGCATAATCCACTAAACTTATTGTTATTGTTTAAATTTCAATATTTAAACATTTTTATTGGATCTAAATAACATGTAGACGTTTATGAAACAACTTATTTTATTTGAAGCTATTCAGCTACGAGAGAGAACTGCTGTGAGTATGTACTATGATAGTGTGGGTAGGTAGGTATAGTTATCGAATATGCCTTTTTACCTGATTTTTCTTTGATTCATCGAGCGTGCGAAGACTCGCTCGAGATCTCTCAAACAACTTGCACGAATCGGTGTTGTATTTTTTTTTTTTTTTTATACCGCTGAAGTGGCAAACAAGCATACGGCCCACCTGTTGGTAAGCGGTTACCGTAGCCTATGAGCGCTTGCAATACCAGAGGCATCACGCACGCGTTGCCGACCCCGAACCCCATCCCCCCCTATAGAGCTCTGGCAACCTTACTCATCGCAGGAACACAACACTATTTGAAACAAATAATGTTATTTGGCTGCGATCTTTTGTAAGGCGGAGGTACCTCCCCAGCCGGGCTGCTCCAATCAGAACGAGAAAATCTCGCTGTGTCCTAATTATGTATGTGTAATATTGTATAATGATTTGTTAGAGCTAAACTTTCGAAACGTCACGACAATCCAATCTGAAGGAAATTTAGTAGATCAACAGTATGTACTATCAAGATTTACTGGTAAGTGTTAAATCGGCCAAAGGATTGTGATATAGAGGTTCATTTGGGTGTTAAAAAAATACAAATTCACGAAGTGGGGTGTCATTTTATTTATTTATAGGAAAACCAACAGTGGTAATAACTTATGAGTAACTTATTGCAAACAGAAAGCTAATTATAGGTTTTCACGTGAAAGAGCTTTGTTTATACATTCCTTAATGGTTTTTATTTTAATTATAAGCCTTATGGGTTTACAAATACAATGAAAATAGTAACATTAGGAATATAATATAGCGTGAACTCCCATTAAGTAAAGATTCAATGAGTTCGTAGTTCTTGTAAGATAGGATTTTAGCGAGTACATGCTAAAGATGCGATTTTCAAAGTTACTTGTGCCTCAACGATCATCGGAGCACCAACTTTGAACAAACACCGCGAGATCTCAGTTTGGAGTGAACCACTAGTTTATCGTTTTTACATGAAACTACTAATCGCATTCCGAAAAAAAGAGCGATTTTGACCTTTAATAAAATGACGCAAGAGCAATCAATTCTTCAGTGCAGGTTTTCAAGGACCCATTCGTAGGTAGCCGCACAAGAATGTTCCCAAAACACTTACTAAACTACATTTCGACCGAATATTCGGGCCATAACCCACGTCATATGAAAAACTTCACGAACTTCGGGTCACAGGAGAGCACGTGTCATTTAACCGGGATACTTTGGCAACTTCAGGTATTTTCATACTCTGAAATAACTTCGAAACTTCCTCCACAGCGGATAGTTAACAAAGTGAAAAGTTTAAAGCGAAGTTGCGTCTTTGTAGGAATAATGCGAGTAACTAATAAAATACAACATCATTTCATCAACATCATCACCATAATCATGATCATCTTCCTGCCCATGTTCGGAATTATCTGGTGTCGCAAACATGTTTCGTCTTCAACTCTCTTCTGTCATCTCCGCATTTTCTTTACTAATCCCATAGTCATAGTCGAAGCCGAAGCCGAAGTCGAAGCCGAAGTCGAAGCCGAAGCCGAAGCCGAAGCCGAAGCCGAAGCCGAAGCCGAAGCCGAAGCCGAAGCCGAAGCCGAAGCCGAAGCCGAAGCCTATCGAAAGTCGGACAAACGGACAGACTATAAAGTTTTATACTCGGACTTCAGAACACAAAACCACAGAAAATCCCAGTTTCGGGTAAGGAGTATAATGTGACTGTTGGAGGTATTGGACCTTAGAGGTACATGCTTCGGGAATTCCTCAATTTTCGGTTTTCTATAAAGCGATGCCATAATGTAACGTTGAAGGCAAATTTCAACAAACTATATAAGCAATTAACCTCTTGTCTTCTTTGTCGAGGATTCGGAGGAGACAAAACATAAAATCTGTTTTGTTTGGAATCTGGGCCGTTTGCCATGTCCCCGCTATGTGTCGGTCGCTTTTAGCGGTCAAAAGTTCTCGGGAGCCAGGATTTCAGGAATCCTTCATCATCGTGCTCGCTTTGCTTGCGATCAGAATGCGTGGGTGACAGGGCGCGTGGGTGCAACCCCGGGGTTGAAGAGGGTGAAACGATTTATCACGCTGATTTGTCTCTGTAATGAATTTTCGACAGCTTATTGCAAAGATATACGATACCACTGAAATAATTATGTTTGACTATGTTTTATTTGTAACTAGCGACCCGCCCCGACTTCGCACGAATAATAGAGCATAATACAGTAAAGCTGCCAGTCGGCATGATGATTTCCGACATCTTCAACAATTATCAACATATTATTTCAGCTAATTTATACAAAACCTTAATTATATACCATAACCTTCCTGATTAATCAGTCCGTCCGTTTACTTAGTAGTTGTTTCTGAGTAAATCGCGTTCAGACAGACAGACAGACGCGGTGGGACGACTTTGTTTTATTATTAATGATCAAATGAACTTACCTGTACGTGAAGTTCGATCATTATTATATGAGCAGCTTAATTCGACGCGATTTTCTTCTTTAACATGTGTGTGAAGGCAATGCCTAGGACTCAGCTACAACATGTTAAAGAAGAAAATCGCGTCGAATTAAGCTGCGAAATATAATATATTATATATATAGTGGCAGCTGTGACAAGCTATTTGCTTCTATAATGAGTTTTAAACCGACCTAAAAAAAAGATGAGGTTTTCAATTTGCAGTTTTTCACTGCAATTTATGACTCTATTATTTTATCCGTTTCTCGTGATGACGACTGACGACCTTTGGGTAATAATTGTTGTCGAATCTCGAATTCTCGATATCGGTGGATGGAGAAGGCTCAAGACTGTTCGCCGTGGCACTCCTTGGGGGAGGCTTATGTTTAGCAGTGTACTTTATCGGGCCGATGATGATGATTACATTGTGAATGTTGCAGGTTGTATTGACGGTGGACGGAGAAGGCTTGAGACCGTCCGTTGTGACACTTGATAGTGCATTGGCAAAGTGCTAAGTAAATAATGAACCCTGCAGCCAGCATTCAACCGCACCGATATCCACTCACCTCTCTAGTTTCTCGGCGTATTTTGTAACTCTAATGGATGTTAGGAATGGAAAAAGTATCTCTGGATTTATGTTACTTATTTTATACCTCTAACGGATAAACCTCCAACTTTGTAAGTACCGGGCAGCGTCTCATATTTCCTAACTAGCTTCCGCCCGCAGCTTCGCTCGCGTGGTTCCTAGGTTTTTTTTTTTTTTATACAACAGAGGTGGCAAACAAGCTTACGGCCCACCTGAACATAAAAAGGTACATAAAAAGTAGCCTTTAAGGTATTCCAGACTAATCTCTGTATCTACTAAATTTCACCCAAATCCGTTCGGCCGTTTAGCAGTGATTGATCCACAAACATCCAAACATCCTCACAAACTTTCGCATTCATAATATTAGTAGGAAGCAAAGTCCGTACGAACTTCCATATTTTCAACCATCAGCGTTTATCCAAGGCCTATATGCTTGAGAAGAACACGCCTCCAATCTGGCTATCTAGCAGTGTCGGATCAGTCGGTAGGAATGGCATCTCAAGCAACTTAGAATATTTGTATGTTTATTTGTGAGAGGATATCATTCGAACCGTCATCGTCATTCCGATCTGCATGGAAATAAGTAGTTCGACAGATTGTACTATCAAATTTTGCCGTTAAAAATATGAGCTAAATCAGAAAAGGGGTTGCAAAGGGTCCAAATATGGTTCAAAATAAGTTATAAAAAAAATGAAGTGGGGTGTCATAAAAATATCATATAAATGAAGAGCTTTGTTCTTATAATTCCAAAAGATTTTTAGGCTATATGGTTTTTTGTATACAATGAAAATAGTAATATTGATGAGTCCTTGCGCTGCCTGGCTGAATCCAGCACTGCTATCTGGTGTCCTTGTATGGAGCACGGCGGGAGCTAGGAACAGTTCCTGTCAGCCATTAACGAACTGAAACATTAATATTTAACGGATGTTCAAAATAAATTGCAAAATGAAAACATGCGTTGCATAAAGCAGAGCACGTTCTCAGGTAAAGTACAGTCAACACAAATGATAAACATATACTTAAAAACAATACTTAAATAAAGTCATCAATCTAATCTTTACACGATTGTGATCAAGAAATGCTAAAAAAAAAAGTAAAAAAATTGTAGGTACTTAACAATTTTTTTAAGTATTTACAGTAGATAGTTCTCTTAATTCATAAAAAATGAGTTTTTTGAAATAATTTTACGTGAATATTTATTATCCACTGTCTATTTTGGGGTTGACTGCACATGTTGCAGTCAGGAAAAGTTTAGTTATTATAATATGAACGAGTCAATATTTTTTAATTTCTACATTTATAATATATGAAAAAATAACGTGGGCGTTATGAGGAATTAATTGGAACTGTTAACTGAAGAAGGTTTTTAGGTCTGAAAATTAGTAATTTCGCTTCTAATAATTGTTAATTCTCTTAAATGGTATTAATATAATCTTCAAAACTACTACGATGTGTTCGTAGACAAAGGTATGAGAACTTCGATATTAATTGAATCGACCCGCCTGCTCCCAACCAATTGATCAAACTCCTTCAAGGGGCAAATCAAATAATAGTTAGCGTCGGCAAACAATCTTCATGTAATTGGTAGGCAAACTTCCTGTTATTGGTGTTGAAACAACATAAAAGTCATAAAGCTACATCTGTTTCTTCTCTATCTACAACAAAATAACTGATCGACTGACACGAAAGGAGCCTATAACAGGCGCACTTTAATCCTTTTTAAGAACAAAAAATACACATATAATTCACTTTCTGCCATTCATTCAGATGGCAGCCCAATCGCTAATTAACCGCGTGATGACGTCATTACATACGAGTACCAACCGGTCCACTCTCGCTTATTCGATGAGGATGGGGAATCTGAACTGGTTCGATGGAATTTCCTGATTTGTGTACGTACTGTTTATATGAGCAGCTGCAATGGGATGATTTATGCAGTTTCTTTTATTGCTCTTTGACTTATTCTCAATTTCAGCATCAATTTCCTAAGTATATATATACATAAGGTAGAGCATATATCAGCTATTAGATAAATCAGCTATTTTCTGAATACTTTTCCTCCTAAAGTAAAGGCTTACCTTAGATGATACTGAAGATGGGAAATTGTTGATGAAATTGGGCTTAAGGTATGTACTCGTGAGAAGATGAATCTTTTACAGTAATTGCGATGAAAATTATATCAGTGAATCAGTGAAAAGAGTGGTGCCTATTTTCTTGTTATTTATTTCATACACCAATTCACCAGTAAAAATACACAGGGTTCACTATTCCGACAGGGGCTTATTCTAAAATAAATTAAAAATAATAGAACGGACGAACAATTCGACAACAAGATTTCTACCTAAAACGCTGAATTTTTACTTACTTTTATATATTGAGTTTTTACAATGAATATTTGTGTAGGTATTTCCAAAACTTGGAGGAAAAACTTACAAGCCCCTTTCAAAATAGGATAGGTACATAATATAATGATGAATCAACTTTTATAAAAAAAAACAAAAGTTGGAGAGTAAAGACAGACTGGGTATGCGGCGTATGAAAACATTCTGCGTATGCGGCTCATTATCAGAAGATTGGTTCTTGCGTTTTTATAATATTAACTTTATCTATTTAGGTTATCATCATAAACTCATACCTCAGTTACTGTTTAATCGTATTCAGTAAGCTGCTGAATCATTAGTGCGTGCTTGCCACTTAATTGGAATCCAGTCCATACTAACTGTTCAATTATTCTATCACTATGGTATGGTATAACATTACCACTACTCCTTTATAGTTTTTTACTTCCAATAACAAACATCTGCACTAATTTTCGTAGTAGGTTACTTATACCTACACTGTATTGGAAGGCCTCCCTATGGACCGAAGACATAATTTTTACTATCTTAGCATCATCTGAAAGGTTTCAAATTTGAAGGGTAGGAAGTAGGAGGTCAAGAAGTTATCTCTTGTACATTTTTAAAAGTTTATTTTCATACAACTGAGGTAGCAAACAAGCGGGGGCCCACCTGTTGGTAAGTTGGTCGGTTACCGTAGCCTATGAGCGCTTGCAATACCAGAGGCATCACGCACGCGTTACTGACAACGAACCCCCTCCTCACTTAAAGAGATTAGATCGTTTAAATTATCCTCAAATTTTTGAACGTTATCCTCTTACTAGAAAAATAAGTTGAGACTATAGCAACGTCCTGACATCAGCTGGATTGGTTTATCTCCTCAGACTCCCAATAAGGAATCTTAGCGATAGTAAAATCAGTCCAGTCGTCCAACATAATAAAGTAATTCAAGCCAAGTCGCAAAGCACTTCCTCGGGAACAAGCTGCATAATTATGTCATAAGCTCAGCATTAGCCGTAGTAAGCAAACTTGTAGAACTGCATTTAACGGATATGTAACTTGTTCCTCAAGACTACTTCAATCAACATAAGTACGTAGAGCATAGAACAAACGTGCTTTTATTAATAGGCGCAAAGAAAATAAAGCTGCGTAGCACTTACGTGTAGGAACTACGTGAATATATGAATTGTTCATTCTCTGATATGCATACAAGTAATATGTAGGACACTATCTATTGATCCATTAATAATCTGTAATAATAATAGTACTAAATTAATAATCTGCATTATAATATTATGATCAAATGAACTTCACGAGTGAAGTTCGATCATTATTATATGATTTAGCTTCATTTGAAGATATAAATAGAAAGATGTTACACCATGTAGTACTTTTAACTTACTAGGCAACTTCGCACATTTATAAGGTAAATCGAATGATTTAAAACAAAAAACGATACCCTTCCCTAGTCTACAGCGACCGGTCCCCGCACTATTAGCTCATTCTTTCAGAGATGTCGGACAAAACTTTTCGAAGGGCTATGGGCGGGTGGGTTTATATCTTCAAATGAAGCTAAATCATATAATAATGATCGAACTTCACTCGTGAAGTTCATTTGATCATAATATTATATTTCTTTAGCTTCATTTTTCAGATATAAATAGAAAGATGTTACACCATGTAGATGTTTAGAGTTAAAAGTTTTGTCCGTCAATACAAACTTTTCCAAACAAATAACATAGTTTTCATAGAATAGAACCAAAATATTTATTTCTTCTTGAATAAAGTACATCTTATCAAATCAAACCATTTATAAACGATTAATACAACTGATTTATTCAATGCATACCTTGCATAGTATCGATCTCAGATATAGGACTTTGATAAAAACGAGCAAATGTTTCTGAAGTTTTTGTCCAGCCCGCCGTTTTCCGAATAAACTAACTAATAGCTGAACTAGCAGCAGACGTGGATGCTCGCCTCGTACTGTGTGAACTGAACACTGAGACGTCCACGCCGCTATCAGCCAGGACCTGCTTAATCCACCGGATTGAGCAGAGGCTTATCCTATGAGGTTTTTTCCAGGTTAGCAAAAGATTTTCAGAGACCACGGGTCGCAAGTCTTTTGTTTGCTGTAAGTAATCTTGTAAGACGGTGGCTGGACAAATACTCTTTCTCTCGTTAAAGAAGGTTAGAATCAGGATAGGTTGATCACGACATGGGTCTGAAGTCTATAAGACATCAGAGATAATAGTTTCAACTAATTTCGAGTTTATTACTTTAGGTTTTGTCTACTATTACTATTGTGACAGGGTTTGAACCCTATGCGCGGTGCATAGGGCTAATAAAGTGACAAGCTTTTTCGAAATGTTTTCTATGGAAAAGTTTTCGTTAGGATACCAATTATATCTATGTTATTTAGTACAACCTGTGGATCCTATGTAGCAGTATATTTAGGAAATGAGGGTCTAAGCTAAAAAGGCGCCTTTCAGAAGTCGTTTGATTCTGACGTCAGCACTGACTTCGCCTTCTAGAAGGGGGAGAGTGCTGATCAATGGCTATTCAGAGTTCCAAGTATTAAACCTTTGTTAAACTGTTCAGTCAAAAAATTGTATGACATGAGATAATTGACATCATCGTAATAGTGAAAGTTATTATCTCTGCAGAAAAAAACCCACCAAAATTTAAATGTTACATTGTTTTGTATTCTTAGGAAATTAAGCTATAATTAAATTTAAAGCGGCCTCCAGGGTTCCGCTTCTAGGAAACGCGTGCTGGAGAGTCTCGCTGCAGCCAGGGTAGCCTGCTGCCGGTGTGTCCTGTAACGAGATTGAGGGAGAGCGTCATCACTCAAGAAAACTATCTCTGATATCAACATACTGTTTAGATGAGGAAACCAGGGTGGTAAGGGGCCAAAACGGAAAACATTACATTTGCTTTGTCATTCATGATCTTTTGTAAGCATTGTAAAATTAATGGAAATTCTATTCGTGTTACTGATTCTTTCTTGGTCATCATATATTAGGTCGGTGACCAGGTTGAGTTATGGTGGCCATGAAAAGGGCCTATGACCGTCGATAAAAGAATCAGTGTAGTGAAAGGATTAAAGTGCGCCTCTTAGAGGCTCCTTTCGTGAATATGTCACCTGTCTTCGAATTTAAATATTTTATGACATGCAGGTTTCCTAATGATGTTTTTCTTCACCGTTTGAGAGCACTAGCATAGCGCACATACATTTTTCGAATGGAAAATCTATTGGTGCACAATAGGTTTCGAACCCACGCCCTGTGGATCGGAAGGCGCCCCGCCTTCAACCACCCCTCCAGCAGTGCTCTCGAAACGCACTTTATGGTTGCTATAGGTAGCCGTCCTGGAAGCATCTGTAAAGATTTCTTATTGAAAATCAAGGGAACCTATTTGGTTACACGTTGATCGGATGTTTTGAGGCCACCAAACTAAGACATATATCAGGGGATGCTTTAAATTTGGCATCAAAAGAAATATGTTTCTTTATGGAAACAAGTTTATGTCCTTCCAATAATCTTGTATACAACCATCCGTAGCGCACTGCTGAGCAAGCTGCAATTAAGGTTCCGTTTAATTGAGCAAAGTGTCTGATAGAATAGTATATAGTATTTTTTTTTTTTTTTTATCAGTTGTAATTACGTTTTTCATCGGAAGGGAAATTGACATATTTTCGAGTCATAAACAAAGCCTAGGCATTAAAAAGTTTGTTTAGGTTGAATCTAACTTTTTTCATGATTAATAATAAATCGCAGTGCAACAAGTTAAGCGTTTCTCTTAAATTTTTAAGACACTGTTGGTAATTTCTACCAATACATAAAATATTGTCTAATAAATGACCGACGTAAAACCGCGTGATCTAAGATGAATAACAACTTATTTCATAAGCTTGGTAAAAGTTCTGGAGGCTACAGAAAGACCGTAAGGCAGAAAATTAAAAGAGAAACATTTTTTTTTTTTTTTGAAACTGCAACCTTTGGTACTTTCGATCGGTAGAATAAGGTATGGTTCCCTTAAATCAATGGTTGCCATGAAACCATTTTTAGGAATACATTTTAATTTAAAATATATTTTGGGAACGAACCTATTCGTTAGTTTCAGGTTAAGGATGAACCTTTTACTGCAGTTGGACATAGGGGTCAAGTTTTTTTTTTTGTTTTTTTTTTTTTTTTTAAATGAATCGCCCATCACATGGCTGACACTTGTTTATAGCTCCTAACTTTAATAGCAATCATCATGTCCAACTTCACCGAGGGAGAAAAAATTGTTACTGTCATTGCCATTGTCTGAGTAACTTCAGTTTCAAATGGTATAAAACCCTCTTTGATCCCATTCAATATAACAGGATTATCATAAATTGTATACCAACAATCAAAGAAATATTAGATTCTGTCTGCATGACATACCATGATCGATCACAGACGAGGAGGAGCACGCTGCTTGCCGTAGCTGTTTTTCGTTTGTATCGTTGCATTCGACGGTCTTTGATTTTCTAAAGGAGTCTTCTGAGCACCTCCCCTCCCCCCCCTGTTTGACGGCGGCTGGTAGCGGGAAGGGGCTGTCCAGTTTCCCTGGTAGCGCGTTCGCATGGTGAATGATGGCTGTGATGTGGATGGCGCAGAGGCCTTTTGAGGCCCTGTTGCCTTTTTAATTTGGAGTCCTTGTTTTTCTATGGCTTTAGAAGCCTTGATCTTGTCGGATAATTTGCTCCCAAACAGCGATTCATCCCTTTCCATGTCTTGAATAATGCTGGTAAACGATTTGTCTAATGCCGGCGTAATAAGATTTATTCTCGCCCTTGTTTCCATATAATGAAGGTCCGAAAGTATGCGGCAAGCATCTGACAGAATTTTTACAGCCTGTACTTTGGTATGCTTGGCTTCGCCGCCAGTGACAAGTATGTGCATGGCTCGATTAACAGCTGTAATACCGAGACCCAACTGCTGTTGCTGGGCTTCTATCTTTCTGTCTCGGCTTCTAGTCGATTCGATAAGGGCCGCTGATATTTCAGGATTAAGAACTGGGGCTCTTAAAAGCTTGCAATTCTCAGGAATTTTTTGCTCTTTAAGCAATGTTTCCTTTGTGTCCTTAGGAATGCCTCGACGAAGAATCGGTAACCAGCGCTGTGCCAATATTTCATGTATTTTCTCGCCAAAAGTAGGCGTCTCTTGAGCCGAATCACCTAACGCAGAAAGAAATTCATCATCTATTTCATCTGCGTGGTCCGCCTCTTGCGTTGGAATATCTGTGCTCGTAGGCTCAGGTGGATCCTCGACATTCAAGTTTTCTTGTTGAAGAGACGTTTCCTCGGTAGTAATTTTTATTTCTTGGTCTGTAACAACGTATGATCGTTTTTTAAAATTTGAGGGTAGACAGAAATAAAATTAAAAAGGTTTGCTGGTCTTCATGTGACTCACGGCCAGCACTTAGACCTTAACTGTATGCCTTCGTGGTGACTCACGGCCAGCACTTAGACCTTTAATGTATGCCTTCGTGGTGACTCTCGGCCAGCACCCCGGCTTAGAATTTCCTTCGCATTGACTCACGGCCAACACCCAGGATAGTATTTATTTTGTAAGAAGACTAACACTTACGAGAGGTAATCTCTTGAAGACTTACCCGAATTTTCACCCGATGAGGAATCGGAATAAACGATACACCGTCGGCGTACAACAGGCTCAGGCCTTTGTTTGTCCCGCAACTTTTGTATTTTTAATTCGTAATAACGAATTTTCTCCTCTTGTTTTCGCTTCGGCATTATCGTTCAGTAAAAACTCAGGCACACTCAGGTAGGAAAAAATAACAAGTACCTACTTGAAAGAGTAGAAAAATGAAGACGTGCTAACGTTGCCTCGCACGAAAAAAGAATGAGCTAATAGTGCGGGGACCGGTCGCTGTAGACTAGGGAAGGGTATCGTTTTTTGTTTTAAATCATTCGATTTACCTTATAAATGTGCGAAGTTGCCTAGTAAGTTAAAAGTACTACATGGTGTAACATCTTTCTATTTATATCTGAAAAATGAAGCTAAAGAAATATAATTTATGAAAATAACTGTAATTGGACATACCTATGTTATGCAATGTAACGCTAAGGGTGAATGAAATGAAAATGAAATGAAAATGAAATGAAAATGAAATGAAAATGAAATGAAAATGAAATGAAAATGAAATGAAAATGAAATGAAAATGAAATGAAAATGAAATGAAAATGAAATGAAAATGAAATGAAAATGAAATGAAAATGAAATGAAAATGAAATGAAAATGAAATGAAAATGAAATGAAAATGAAATGAAAATGAAATGAAAATGAAATGAAAATGAAATGAAAATGAAATGAAAATGAAATGAAAATGAAATGAAAATGAAATGAAAATGAAATGAAAATGAAATGAAAATGAAATGAAAATGAAATGAAAATGAAATGAAAATGAAATGAAAATGAAATGAAAATGAAATGAAAATGAAATGAAAATGAAATGAAAATGAAATGAAAATGAAATGAAAATGAAATGAAAATGAAATGAAAATGAAATGAAAATGAAATGAAAATGAAATGAAAATGAAATGAAAATGAAATGAAAATGAAATGAAAATGAAATGAAAATGAAATGAAAATGAAATGAAAATGAAATGAAAATGAAATGAAAATGAAATGAAAATGAAATGAAAATGAAATGAAAATGAAATGAAAATGAAATGAAAATGAAATGAAAATGAAATGAAAATGAAATGAAAATGAAATGAAAATGAAATGAAAATGAAATGAAAATGAAATGAAAATGAAATGAAAATGAAATGAAAATGAAATGAAAATGAAATGAAAATGAAATGAAAATGAAATGAAAATGAAATGAAAATGAAATGAAAATGAAATGAAAATGAAATGAAAATGAAATGAAAATGAAATGAAAATGAAATGAAAATGAAATGAAAATGAAATGAAAATGAAATGAAAATGAAATGAAAATGAAATGAAAATGAAATGAAAATGAAATGAAATGAAATACTAGAGGTACCTAGGTACTTAAAAATAAAGACGGTCAAGTGCGTAGCGGAACCGATTTTGGCATACGACTGCCAAAAAAACTAATGTTATGGTCGTGCGTTAAAAAGTGTTCGTGTGATTTTAGTCTTGAAATCAGAGCTCTGATCTCAACTACATTAGATTATTATGATGCCTTGATTATTAATGACCAGACTTAAGTACATTACCTAGAAGTTTTGTAAAATTAATGTGTGAGCAGTGCTGTACCGGAAAACTAAGCAGTGGCTGTTTGTGTATGGCTGTGGCAAAAAGTGTTTTGGAGTAACTTAAAGGAGAATATAGAGCCTGGATGAAAAATTCCCAAAATAAATCCCCTTTAGAGATTATATGCATACATAATGAGATGATTCGTAATCATCTTTTAGTTAAATAACTATTTAGTTGTTGCGCAAATATATAAAAAATCTTATTTTTTACACTTCCTAATCTAGTTAAATCTTTGTGAGGTTGAAATGTCTAGAATTAAATGTTGTTTCTCCATAAGAAGTAATTATGAGCTGTCACAGAGCCGGAGATTAGACTGAGTGAATGAAATGGGTTAGACACAGGCAGACTTTTTTGTGAAGGAAGCCTTGTTAATTTACATGGGAGGGCGATTGTATCCACGGCTTTAGCGATGGTTTCACGAGAAACCATGGCCGTCATATCACGTAACATAATTACTTAATTACTCGCAATAAAGAATCAGCATTCCTTACTGATGGAAAAATCGAAAACAAATAAATGCTTATTTGTTTTATTTTTTGTACTATTTTATCAATGCTTACAATTTTTATTTTAAATTGTTCTCTTTTAAGTGCTTCTAGCATAGTATAAGGTAGTGTACCTAATAAATTCACAACTTTGACTTGCACATAAATTGTTCGATCCCCGGGTCGGGACAAGAATTTGCATGATCTGCAAATATTTGTTCCAGCTCTAGGTATTGTGATACCATGGAACTCGTAGTTTCTGATATCCAAGACACAGGGAATCTTTATGTGAGGAGACTATTTTATGTGACTGTTTGATGTTTCATTATCATCGTCATTATTAATAATGACATTCCATTTACATTATAATACAATCATATACAACCTATATACCTCATCATATCTATATATCATATATACCTCATATACAAGCTCAAAGTCGCGCAACGTGCTATGGAGAGAGCTATGCTCGGAGTTTCACTACGTGATAAGATCCGAAATGAGGAAATCCGTAGAAGAACGAAGGTCACCGACATAGCTCTCAGAATTAGCAAGTTGAAGTGGCAGTGGGCAGGCCATATAGCTCGCAGAACCGATAACCGTTGGGGAGTAAAGGTTCTCGAATGGCGACCACGAACCGGGCGACGCAGTGTTGGAAGGCCCCCCACCCGATGGACCGATGACATTGTAAAGGTTGCGGGAAGTCGGTGGATGGAAAGGGCTCAAGACCGTTCGTCGTGGAACTCTTTGGGGGAGGCCTATATCCAGCAGTGGACTTCTACAGGTTGTTGATGATGATGATGACTTACTTTATAAATGCGAAAGCTTCTGAGGATCTTTGGATGTTTAGACGATAGGATGTTTGTGGTTCAATCACGCCGTAACGGCTCAACCGATTTATTAGCTTCGTAAATGACGGTGACGGTTTTTAAGGAATCCAGAGCTACGGATTGTCCACATCACCAGATTCTGACGGCCATGACCGGTGTCTATTGTAACTCGAACGAAACTCAAATCGGATTCAATCGACGAAGTCAAAAACCACTACAAAAACTTGAGAGTCACTCAAGCTTCACTGTTTGGGTGACAACACGTCGAGTGCAATCGTTGTGGCTAATTGCGCATTTTTGTGGCTTTAGACCAATGTTTACCAATAAATAGATGGGTGATTTTAAGTTTATTGTTATGCGGATTATTCGATGCCGATATTCCTTCTTTTTCAAAGAAGTGTAAAATTGTCTGTGACCGAATAAACGATGATAGTTACATTAGCAAGTGTGTCGAATTTATCATCGGCGGCGTCTTAGGTATTATGGGCAAGATGCGATGCGATGCAATGCGGCACCAATGTAGGTAGAGCTTAAAACTGTCAAAATCTTGATCAATTACTAAGAAATATCCATCTTACTATAAATTGTTTCACGTTGTTTTTGTTGAATACAGTCAATCTTGCCAGTTTGGTCTCGAAAAAACGACCTCTAATACCACAGAATAAATTAAGTTGGTATGATTCTATAAATCAATCAACACAGATTATGTAATAGTTGGTTGGTAGGGTCTGATTTGATCGAGCACGTATTTAGACCAGTGAACTGAGGAATAGATTACTTTTTTGGTGTTTAAAAAATGAATAGGTGTCTCGATACCTGTATTTTTTTTTCAATTGGTGATGTTCGTAAATATTTTCATAATATGCAAAAAAAACACTCAGGTTGAAATCGAACTCAAAGCTCTCTCCTAGATACGGGGATGAACGAGCACTGCGCCACCGAACAACTATTCATCTAGCCTAAATTCTTTAGGATGCTCCTCAAGTCAAACCACCTAAGTTTTCAAGCAAAAGCTGCAAACCCTATTTTGTACAATCCATATCAGGAATGAATATAATTTTATAACATGTAATAAAACGTAAATGGCGTAAAGCTGTATTGATTCCTTGCAATTAGGGATCACTTATGGAGTGATCGTGATCATCGAAGCTTTCACTCTCTGTGCACGCACGCGGCACGCCCCCCTTCCTAAAGCTCTTGTGCACTTGCTCTAAAGTTGCTGTCAATTGTTGCTGGACAAAAACTTACCTTATTGATATGTGGAAAATGTCTTTAATTGTTTGCTACAGTTTTTTTGAACACTCAATAGTCACATACTTAGTCCTGACCCCACCACTAGTATCTGTGTCGTGAGTATGAGAAACTACGAGTGCGATGGTACCACAACACCTAGATAAGGAACAAATATTTTTCAGATCATGCAAACATTTGTCCCGCAGCGGGTATCGAACCCGCACCCCTTGCATCTCAGATGTCTCTGTAGGTGGCGCTATCGGTGCTTCGAGACGAGGAATTTGCCTTGCCCAAAGAATTCAACGGGATGAGGAGTTGTTTCGGCGGCGCAGTGGTCATTGCATCCGTGAAATTAGGGTAGATTCGCGTGTTTGATTCATGCCTGAGTTGATTTTTGTGAGATATTATAAAAATATATAAATCAATTTGTTTATTTCCTTAGAGCGGTTTAGTACTTCAAAACCATAAAAACAACTCTATTTTTCTAGTGAAGTTCCAAATGTAATAAACTTCATATAAGTATCTACGAATAAAAGTATTTCAGGTGGACTGTTTTTAGGCCGTTTGAAACACAGATTACGAATCTTCTTAAATAATCACATTTCAAATTGTAATTTTAAAATGTTTTGTTGAATTGGTAAGTTAACACATTAATAACTGGAAAACCATTTCTGTGGACGTCGTAAGAGGCGACCTACCAATCTGCATGCCCAGCTCGGCGAGTATGGGCGAATCCTCCCAAATGATTGTATCGGTCGCTCTGGATATCAATGGAGGACGCCTAAGTTCAGCAGTGGACGTCCTACGTCTGAAATGATAATGTTGATGAAATAAAATAAATTATATTCTATAAACGCACATAAAACGTGACTCGCGCAAGATGTTCTTAACTCTACCGAGCTGAAAACGTCCGCATGAATTGGCAACTTAGCCCTCCGTGCGTAACCGCCTTATTTTATTACGTAAACTTTGCCTTGTCTCGACATATTGGCTCTCGTTTGAAAGTTTACCCTAAGCACTAGTTGCTGAGTTATCGACCCATATCCAACGCATATGTCAAATTCTTATTTTTCAGTCATCATCAAATGATGATAATTCCACAGGCAAATGCCTGTGGAATTAGAAAGCTGGACAGAGCCCCCCCCCCCTCCCAAAAGTTCCATGACGAACGGTTGTGCGCCTTTTCCATCCCCCAACTTCCTGCGATTTTGACTAAATCGTCGTTATCAGGTGGTGGTTTTCGTTAGAGACCTTTATTCCCCAATGGTTGTCGGTTCTGCGAGTTATATAGCCAATGCCTATCGCCACTTCGACTTGCTAATTATGAGAGCTATGTCAGTAATCTTGGTACGGTGGTGACGTTGTTGGACCTTCTACGGATTTTATCACTCAGTGAAACTCTAAGTTGAGCTCTCTCCATATTCCATTGCGCTACTTTGAGCTTGTGTATAAGGCCAATTGATCAACCAAGTTGGATAATCGATTCGCTATCAAATTGATTACCCAACATTGTCTGCGTACTGCCTGTGATAATATAGTCGCTGTTAAAGACAACCACTTTTGCAGCGTGTTCCACTGACCGTTAGTTCTCGTTGCTTCAAAAAAGCTAGGTGTGCGTGTGACCGAGGTGTAACCGTTCAAATTAGAAAGATTTCAAGCCGTGTGGCTTGAAATCTAGGTAAATATAGGTTACATCAGTGTTGATGTAACCTATCGATGTTATTTTTAACCCACATCAAACAAAGGAGGACTTTATCAATTTGTAGGGCATTGTCTCGAGGTGGTCAATTATAAATTGTATCGATATTGGTTTAGTCGCTTTTTCATTAGGGTTATAAGCGACTTTATGAGTTATGAAATTATTGGATTACACGTTTTCCGGAATTGCGAGTGATTCGATAACGTTAGTGAAACTAGTGTTCTGTTTGTTATGTGATGTATGGCTCTACACCATATAAAGTATTTATCTAAAGAGTATGACCGAAATCTTGACTGTCGCCTGTAGCCACACATGATTTTGTAACTACGGTTTACTAGCTTTTGCCTGAAGCTTCATCCACCATTGACAAGCATAAAGCGGAAACGCTTTACCAGTTCCAACCACGTTGTTTCCCTAAGCAAAACACATACAATAAATAAATAAACAATGTTCTAATGTAGATTGTAACCTACCACCTAAACTACCACCTAAAATGAGGTCTTGTGTGATTGTATTTTGATGACTGTTCATTATGATGAGACTATGTTGCTATGTATCATTGCTACAGTGAGAAATCCGTTATCAAATCCGTTCTGGTACAATTCAAAGTACGAGTTAGTGTGTAAAGGTCTAGAAGATAATACAGACAGACCTTTCCTTTCTTGTATACAAAGATTGTATACATGGTATAGATTTGTGGTAGCTGGCAGTGTTATGGTTGCGATTAAATCACACGTCGTTTGTGTGTAGTAAGTCGTAAATCATTGTTATATGAAATTATACACGGGTGTCCACACCCAAGGTGGTATCAATTGAATAATAAATAAATGTTACACAACTTTTATACATCAATCTTTATGGATTGTACCTATGCAATGCATTGTCTAGCTTGTACCCTGTGGTAATGCACCCTTATAATGCAGTGTGGAAGCTTCCAACCCGAAAACCCGATGGACCAAAGACATTGTAAAGGTGGCGGGAAGTCGGTGAATGGCTCTAGACAGTTTGTCGTCTATGTCCAGCAGTGGACTTCTCATTTATTCTGGCAAGAAGGCAAGTTTCTATCAAGCAATTAATTGATGGTCCCTATAATTGCCCCATCGGCATTGGCCCGTTTGTACCTTTTATATCCCTAATACCCTACATTATAATTATGATAAAAATCGCAAAAAATCGTTTTAGGATATTCTTAGCTACAAATGCTTTCTTTGAACAACACGTAATATAGCTTTACTATTCCAACACGATAAAAACCTTTTTGTCACGTGGAGAACTTTATTAAGTAATTAACAATATGAAGTAATATCATGATAAAACATTCAAAAACATCCTCAGTAGCGTATTGAAATAAAGAGGTATTCCTCGTAGCGCACCCAGATGAAGCGCACCAAGCTGAAGCTCACCAAAGTACATACACATAGCGCACCCGTTTTGGTGCGCTTCATTCAGTAGGTATATTAATGTTAAGTTTTTATTCCTCGTAGCGCACCTATGACAATGTAGAGACAAGTGATGAGGTGGAAGTACTTTGGTGCGCTTCAGCTTGGTGTACTTCATCTGGGTCGCTACGAGGAATACCTCAAAATAAATTGTGATTAGTGCCTGTCCTAATTATCCCAAAATACAGTTTGTAACAGCTATTACCTAAAATATTCTACATTTTCGGAAGATTCCACGAACATCGTTATATCAAATGCGCGTGTTAATCAAGAAGTCTCGCGACGTTTATTAGTCTGGTGAAGTGATCAGTGTAGAGATTAACTCAAACCAGACTTCATTATATGGAATGTTATAAGACAGCTTACTACTTGCAGGCTTACTAGTTAAAAAATCTTTTAGTCACGGTATTTGTGAGCCAGTAATGTACATCGAAAATTGCGGTTTATTCAATTGTCACTTATTCAAAGGTGAGCGCGGAACATTGCCCGCAAACAACAGATTTTTCCTTCTATATTCAGGACCATTATTATTACACCTTGTGGAAGTAAAAAAAGCTCTTTGAAAAAAAGTATCTTAACGCAGTATCCTACGCCTACGACACAACACCCTAACCCGGAACAAATATTTGCTAATCATGCAAACATTTGTCCCGCAGCGGGAATCGAACTCGCGCCCCGGGCGTCTCAGACGGCAACTCGCCCGCAGCGCCACCGAGGTCGTCAGCAG
Organism: Anticlea derivata; assembly: GCA_947579855.1. Classification (NCBI taxonomy): domain Eukaryota; kingdom Metazoa; phylum Arthropoda; class Insecta; order Lepidoptera; family Geometridae; genus Anticlea; species Anticlea derivata. The sequence continues at coordinate 4,231,966 of OX388266.1, forward strand.
GAGTATTGTGTATGTACCGTTTTAACTATGCTCAAAATGTATTGACACATATTTCGTAGCACGCTTATTGAAACAATTGGTGCGTAGCTGATAAACAATCTGTGACTAACTTCGCTTTTAGGTAATTCACCATTATTTACGGGAAAAGTGAAAGACGTGGGTACTGTTTTCTACGGTACTTTCCGAATCCACTTTGAATACCTACTTACTTAGGTACCTTAAACATTCCGCGGAGTGCGATATGTCTAGATCAAAATGATTCTTACGTCTGTCGAATAAAGTCAAATTTGAAAAAGTATTTTAGGGCCTTGCGATATCATCGACCTACGAGTATGTCGCGCGCCATCAAAAATAGTAACTTTTGCATTTCTTCTTAGCTTTAACATTGTGTAATTTTCACTCAACACACACGTCATCAGGCGTCAATGTAAACCTTGGAACAGAGTCGATAGTGTTGTTTGTAACTTGTTGTCTTGTCTGTACCACCTAGTACCAAACCGGCTGAACCAATTTGAATACAGTTTATATTTAAAACGTATGCTAATCCAGCAGCCAGAAAATTAAATTCAATAATTAGTCAAAGAAAGTCTATCATTTAAACTGTTTTCACGCTTTTCCAGCACTAGTAAATTACTAAGAACAAGCGCTGTCGTGCAACTGACCTAAAAATAAACTAAGTTATACGCTCAGATCGTAGTTCAAAGCCTTTACCTTAAGTTTTAATGAGGTCCAAAGACTTCCGTTCATTTCATAAACTCTTGCTTTAGCAGAATCAAAGTTATCTGGTTAACTGTTTTTTTAGAACTTCTTGCGTAAAAAATGAATTTTTCAGGGGCACTTTTAAAATGCTAACGAGTACAAAATGTGTTTATAAATATGTTACTATTGCATCGTTAAATCATGCATTAATTTTCCATCTCTAAAATCATTGATTCATACTCACAGATATATATCTATGTGCTTAAAAAATGTGATTCCTACTTAAATAAAAAGGGTACGGATCAAAAGTTTGTCCTTCATCACCTTTGACACATACAATTGTTTGCTTTAGTTCAGTGGTTCATATTGAATAGTTAGAGAGTTTAAAGAGTTTTGCAGATAGAATCTTCGTAATTGTAAATTGTAATTGGCCAGTATCAGGATCGCAACACCAACAACCTGAGAACCGATTCCAGCTGTTCCAGCAATAAGGAAATCGTTCCGGAACGCACGAAAATCGCTTTGTCGTGAGTTGGGCTGTCTCAGACTGGTGGAACTCGGGGTTTACTGCAACATGTGAATAGCTAGGTAATTATGTAATAGCGATAGTATAGTCAGCACACACAGTCATTACCACGTTCAGTGGCCTAAGAGCGCTTTCAAACTAGCTACTTTTTGCGCGTTTACGGTCGCTTCGGCATACGCGTCTAAATGCACGCTTCATTTCGCGCTTCAAAAAGCCGAATGGGCGTACACGGGCTTAGCTATCTTGTCGTAAGCGTAACGTTATCGTGAATGAGTCGTGTTTGGGCCACAGGCCCTTCGACGTAGTGTTGGAAGGCCCCCACCCGATGGACCGACGACATTGTGAAGGTTGCGGGAATTCGGTAGATGGAGAAGGCTCAAGACCGTTTGTCATGGAACTCTTTGGGGGAGGCCTATGTCCAGCAGTGGACTTCTACAGGCTGATGATGACGATGATGGGCCACAGGTTCGCATTTTCTGTCGAGTAGCAAAAGTCAAAATATGGGAAAGGTTCATAAAATGTAATGAATTTTAAGAATGTCTTACTCTTGCTGGGATCACATTATCAGGTTTACTATTCGTGTCACGTGACATGTAGCGAGCAAGGCTGGCGGACTTTAAAAATATTTTCATGTAACTACTACTACTAATTCGTCATATACTCATACAGAGATCATTTCTTTCAATGATAATCTCCGTTCAGTTCATCCCGTTGATGAATGTCGCTCGAAGCTAAAATTGCTCATTCACTCGACTCTTACTCGAGTGAATGAGCGATCTTCTTCTAGGCTGTGATCTCTCAACACTCAGTAGCTTTAATGATTATATTCATTCGTTATTAGCCCATCGACTCCGCATCGTTACGGTACCGATGGTATCGCTCTTGTTGAATAGAATAAGACTGTTATTGCTGGGTCGATGTTTGTGAATTGGATCCTCATATTATTGGATACCCTTATCTGGGCTTCAATTTCCCTAAAATCACGAACCTCCATAAGTTGACAATTTTTTAGCGCATATTCGTCATTCATCAATTCTTTATTCAATTGTTTCCAGCTATTATATGGTAGATTTTAGGAGATCATTAGCTTCATCAAATTTGGGTTTAATGGGAACGTTTATATAATATAGATTACGATTCCGAGTCAGCTTATAGGAGTTATATTAATAGCTGATACGAACATAGCACTAGGAGCTACATTTTGCTAAGCCAAAAAGTTCTTAAAAAAACATGGCACTCGAACCTAAAAACGGTCCCGGTTACCGAATCAAGGCCGTGGTGGCCCCAGCGGAAGCATAGAACCCTGCATACTTCCTACCCGTGGCTTTCGTAAGAGGCGACTAAGGGAAAAAGCTAGGGGATGGACAGCATCGTTTAAAAGAAACGATAGCTCTAACTGCGTTCGCCACCCGCGTACCCAGCGTGGTGAGTACGGGCAATTTCCTCCCACATGCTAGGAAGTTGTTCTGGAAATATGTGGGGAGGCGAATTTTCAGCAGTCGTCTTCCAATGGCTGGAATTATGATGATGAACCGAATCAATTCATATGTAAAACTCGTTGAAGCCATAAATGAATAATCAATCACATTTTTACAACCGATAAAAGGCATAAACTTTATATTTCTGTGGATTAACGTGTCAGCCTTCAACTTCCTTATTAATTTACAACTCTGGCATAATATGTAAATAACATCAATAAAACCTTATAAATAAATCAAATAAACAATTATATTTTACTTTTGACGTGGATTACACCTGTTTTGAAAGAATTAAAAGCCCCATCAGCATTTGCTGTGACTAATTAATTTACAACTCTTCGTGAAAAAACCTCAACAGTTATAAATTATTTATTTATGCAAAACGTCGATTATGAAATCTCTTAGTAGTATTTTACCACATAAAAGCCTCAATTTCTCTCTGAAATAAACCTTATCATCTCAGCCTTAAGAGCATTAATTGAGAAAGATGTTCTTGTGATACCAAGAAGAGGCGTCTTTACATTAGGCGACACCTTAGCATAATCAATATATGTGTGCGTTTGTGTCTATGATGTGGATATGTGTGTATTATTTTACATACATTTAACAGCATCAACACTGACACCGCTTCTAATTATTATTTAAATTTTTGTGACAATACTCATACACTTCACTGTGTATGTAAAAGCTTTATATTTGACGGCTAACAAACCTGCGATATTCAATATACCTGACTCCAATGATGAATATCTGTGTCATGGTAGGTATCACACGCTATATTGCATGGACTAAAAATAAAAATCTTTTTGAATGTGTAGCTACCTACACATTCAAAGTTAGAAGTAAACAAAGTCTTTGCCAGCGTCTTGAGGACGCTTCCGACTGGTAGTGATCTGGATCAGTTGAGCTATCTAAAGATCGTTTGTAATGGTCTTTAGATGGCTCAACTGTCTTGTGTATTTTATATATATTAACTTGTATTCGTTTTAAGTTTCTTTCTGTAAATAAAGTTTTATTACAAAAAAAAAAGTAAATTTAAGATAGCATATCGCACACCGTTTGAACACGGCTTAAGAGTGTCGTCACACTGTCTGCAATACTCCTACATGACATGCAAAACTCAGTGCGTGCATCATGCTCCATTATTGCAATGTAGGAAGTTAATAGGTACCTTAAATCTGGGTGTACCGTCTAAGAGCTAATTTAAATCTTATTAACAGTTCAATGTAGTCAAAGATAAGTTTATTTATGGCAAGAATACACGTAGTGGTCAATGCAGTCTCTTTCACAATGTGTCATTAAATAAAGCAATTAAGGCTTATGGCCGATTTATATGGAGTGAATTTATCGCAAGCTTTGTGGTGAGAAAATCGCCAGCGAAAATCCCCAGGCGATACTCGTGTTCTTATTATGTTAACACTCTCTCGTATCTTTAGGTGAGTGGAAGTTTGAGGAGAAATTCCAAATGAATCATTTTTGAAAAATTATCTACGAAATTAATTTCAGGCTGCTTGCAGCGTCAGTGGGGAGTGGACTGAAAACACGACTTAGGAAACACGCCGAAGAACCGAAGTCACCAAAATAACTCTCAGAGTTATTAAGTTAAATTGGCAGTGGGCATAGACAGTCGCTTGCAGAACCGAAAAAGTTGGGGAACAAAGGTTCTTCAATAGCGACCACGAACCGGAAAATGCAGTTTTAGAAGAACCCTCCCGATGATGGACTTATAACATCATGAAGGTTGCTGGCAATCGGTGGATGGAGAAAGCTGAAGATCATGCGTCGTAATTGGACTTTTTTTAGGCTGATGATGTTGTTCCAATAGGTACTAGTTTATAATAATTAATTCTGAACTATCCTTGTAAATACCTAATCTTACAATTTATAGGAACTTTAATCTTACTCGAAGCTTTATCACAATCTGTTCTGAAAGACCGATAAAATATATGCTAAGGTTATCGTGAGCAATAATCTACTACAATTGTATAACTACATCTCGCGCTACAACTTTGAAGGTGTTATCCGATTTTGCACTAAAGCCCTGGTTTTGTTTAACAGCGGTGAGCGTGAAATAGCGCTGAATATATTAGTTATAAGTTTTCTGTGCCTCTGTGTACGATAGTGAACTTCAAATATTATTGGCCAATGACATTGGCCATGCTTGAAATCTTTTATTTTTGAGATTTGCTATAGTATCGTAAGCGTAACGCTGTGGTAAATTATTCGTGCTCGAGCTAGTCATCCGCCGCCGCGCCAAGCAGATGCCTGAGTCTGTAATGTTGGTGTGTTACTCACTTATCACCGTGAGAAGTAAAAATCGTATAGCTGAGCTTGCAGAACCGACAACCGTTGGGAATAAAGGTTCTCGAATACTGATCACGAACCGGAAAACGCACCACGTTGTTGGCGGCCACCCGATTGAGCGACACCTTCGAGGTGCGGATTCGTTATCCGTGCCTACTTTTATATTGCCTATTGCCACAAAATACTATAAAAGAAAATGAAGTACTAAAGAGTTCATTTTATTGATGTAAAAGCTCTCTCTGGTTTCTTAATAAAGGTTTCTTAATCCGAATCCGTTTACATGATAATGCGACGGTCAACGTTGCTTAGGAAACTGTAGCTTTAGCCGTTGCCGTCGCCAAGGTAATACGAGATTCAATATCTTGTACCTAGAGAATATTTTATTTACACACAACAACAATTCAGATCTTTTACGGTCGCGACTCGAAGAAGATGTCCATTTGTGTAGGATCTTTTAGGGCCCTTTGCAAACGTGTCCCTGGTGGACATTTTTGTCCCCGAGACGGAACACTACTCCAATTGTACGGAATACTATAAGATAAGCAAACGAGGCGTTAGAAAAGTTCATAAAATAGTTTTTATCTTTGCTGGCGGCCTAGTGAGCGAATGCAGCCGACGTATTGACCATGTCTCTTCTTGTATCCAAAACGCAGCGTAAGCCTCCACTTAGAGGGGTAAGCCCAAAGGTAACTGGATGCAGCACTATCGGTTTCCCTGGAAATCTATGTGGGCGGCTATGTTTAGTAAGATGCTCTACGGCTGAAATTATGATCATGATGATGTGAACAGAAAAAGTGTAACTTAACTTGCCTTATCTATTCCTACTCCAGTCATTGTGCTTTCAAGATCTACAGCAGATTGTTCAAGTACATGTTCACACAGCCAAATCTCCATATCTTCATGCTAGGCTGTCGTCAACTGTCACACCCAACTATGGCGGTGCAGGACAGTTGGTTCTGTGTTAGCGGGAGCTTGAAATTAGGGATAATTTCACAAAAAACGGAAGCCGTTATTATGATGCGTAAAATTCGGTTTTATATTTAATCAAGCGAGCAAAACGAGCGAAGATCTCTCAAACAACTTGAGTAAATTGCGTTGTATGTTGTATGTTTGTACGTATATTTGTTTCAGCATAACTTGCGAATCGTCAATTAGATCTGCATGGAATTAAGTAGGTCAACGAATTGTACCTACTATTAAAATTTCCTGGTAAGAATATGGGTAGGTACAACTTGGACAAAGAGGTCAACCGATGAATCCAACTCGGATGGGTAGCCTTAGGGAAACTTCGTCATATCTTCTCGTCGTAGTTACCACAGAGCCTAAGGACGAAAGTCTACAATCAGAATAGTGAATAGTGTGCGTTGCAGTTTAATACAAATAATGCTGAACAGCTCGAGCTGAGGTGATGTAGATCCGGTGACGGGCGATAATATGTATGCGGCAACCTTTAGTAGCTCTTACTCTAGGCTGTGATATACCAGATTTCAATATCTGCCTTTTTGTTCTGCAATGTTTGCTGACGAGTTTCTATCGACGATTGCTATCGCCCCGAGCTTGAAGTGACCTCTTATTTAATATGAGTCGATGTCTTGTTTGATTGAGTGCCAGTTTTCTCCGCTTTTGCCAGAAGATTTTTTGCAAGATCTGAAAAATCTGTGTAGGTAAGTATATTAAAAAAAAATAATTTCAGGACCTACTTCAACGTGGTCTCGGACCTAATCTGTATTAGGTGATGAACATGAAAGAATCAGTGACACGACAAATAAGCATGCTTCGAAAGTCGTGTCACGCTTCTTTTGTTGATACAGTTTCCGTTAATTGTCAACAAGCAAGCAGTAGGCCAACAAATCTCAGCCTTTGCTTATCTGATGACAGAAAGGAGCTAATGGGTGTATGAGTCCATTTTAACGTCCCATTGTTCTGGAAGAAATATAATGGAAAATTATTTTAACGTACCTAACCCAGCCATAGTATCCCATTGCATGATTATGTATATTAGAATTATATATATTAGAATCGAATAGTTTCATAGTTGCCTCACTTCAGCGAGGTGCTCAGTAAGTATATTTTACAAATAGGCAGGCCCGCCCAGCTTTTATTGATTATGTGCCTTTAAAATCTGAAACACGGCAAGCTTATCACGCAGTATCACGACGATACGATAAAACATCTTGAAGACCCAAAGGGGTTCCCACAGAAAATAAATGATACATGAATACAATTTTGACGTTGGAAAACGTTTCCGCTATTTACACTGACATCACCTCTGAGGGTACTAAGCACTATTCATATTGCGTGTCCAGTATGGTACCGCCTACGGCTTACAGCCATGATGGGTCTAAATACTCTACCATCCTAGTCACAACGAATTTTCATTTCGACGCTATCAATCAAAATTAAACCTTAAACAATCTAACAAAGGCGCAAAATTACGTACGCACTTGCATCGTCTTATGTTTGTGTTTAGAAATGGTGAAACAGTCAGCAATGCTAGTAAGTAGTAACAAAAATATAAAACATTAGCATGAACTCACTAGATAGACCACGACTGTGCTGACCTCCAAGGAACAATGGAATGTACTGTCTAAAGAAGCTTTAAAAAGTACCAGGATTTATTTTATCTCATTCAGAATTAATAAATGCATGAGGTATGAAAATACTGAGCTTTGTGCAAATAAGTAGCATCTACCTTAGTAGGTAGGTACCTATATAGTTTTATATTTCGCTTCGATTTCCATGACATTAAGTACCAGTGTGGGCTCAAAAATATACTTTCAACAGAATAAGACTAAATCTTCTGTTCAAATTCATGCTCTTGATGAATTCAACGACCGGATTGCATAAAAAAAAAACATTTTTACATATGATTTTTGCATATTTCGATTCATATTCCAAACAAAGTAGGTGGGGTACTTTTACTTGAGCATAACCACAAAAATGACATCTTTATCAAGGATTGTATGTAAATCTAAACACCACTTTATGCATGCATTCTGTAAAGGCGCACAACCGGGGCCCTCATTATGACCCGTACCATAAATTTACTTCATTAGGCCTGTTTCAACGCTCCTACACAAAGGCGCACTGTCTATGTGTATTGGTACAGCGCTAATAGTAAACACACATTTAGGAAGCGGTGGTGTTGATGTTTTATGTGATTTTAATGGGATTTCAGCAGTGGAATGGAAAATGGCTCATTTTAACGACGAAGAAGTTTATTAAACCTAGACTTTGCCTATAAATTAGGATATCGGTAAATTACAGTCACATGAGTCTGACTAGATTCTAGGTAGAAAACTTGATGTCGAACTTCTCGTATGTTCAATAATCTGAAACTTGGTACAAATACTCATAAAGTCAAATAATGACGGACTTCAGGGTTTTTCAAAACTGCCCCTTTTTATCAAGATACCACGCGAGCAAAGGCGCGGGCGTACGCTATAAAGATCATAAGAAAAACCAAAAACAGCAGGTCGGGAAAAAATTATTTGATTACACACCCCAAAAATTTTTTTCTTCGATAAATTCTTTTTTTTAAAGAATTAGCCCCTTTCGGTTTGGTATACATATTATGTACCTTGTATAGATGAATACCTAGACCTCCGACTGAGATACAATCGTACCTACTATCGAAGTTGCAACTGTATTTGTTGAGAAAGTTATATCCTGTTGTGCTGATTGTTGTCAAAGTTTTAGAACTTGTGGGGACAATATTGACTCTCTTTGTATGATAATATATAAAAAACTACCTTGCGCCCGCGTTTTTGCTCGCGTAGTACCTAGACAAAAAGAAGCCTACATGTAAAGAATCCTATCTTTTCCAAGTTCCATCGTTATCGGTTGAGCCGTTCCTGCGTGATGGATCCACAAGATAAAACATTTTCATAAACTTTCGCATTTTTAATATAAGTATGATGTTTTATGATGTGTTATTGGATAACTAGCGAATCCACCACAAAAATCAATTCCTCTGGAATAACGTTAATATGAGACGAAGTTATTCCCTACACTACACAATAGTAAAAATCGAGGAACAAATATTTACTAAATCATATGTAATCGCTTTAAATTCAAATGAAATTCTCTATACATCTCAATTATATTTAAAACTCTGAGCCCATTGGTATTCACATTCAAGTTAACCGATAACCATGCATAATGCGAAGGTAACCACATCACCACAACATCCCTGAACCGCATATTGAGATATTCCCCGTTTTGTGTCCAGACTATACTATATCAACCAATGTCCGTTTATACATTGACAAAAGCCTCGTATCTGTACCTGTATTCGTCGTGAGTGGAATTTTGAGGGGAAATTTATTAGGATCAAATTTGGTAGCATTTTCTATGAAATTAATGTCAGGCTAGTGTGAGTGTGTGTGGGATTACATACATAATTACGACAAAAGGCCTATCCGTACACAATATGATCAAAAAATTTGGACGAAACGGCGCTGTATGTTTATTTGTTAGAGCATAACTTTCGAATCTTTTATCTAATCTGAATGGAATTTAGTAAGTCAACAGATTGTACTATCAAAATTTACTGGTAAAAATATGAATTATATTGGTCAACGGGTTGCAAAGATATAGGGCCCCAAAAGGGATCTTTAAAAAGTGGGGTATCATATGAAAGAACTTTGTTGGTACATTCCAAATAGATTTTATGGATATTGAGATATAATGAAAATAATAATATTAGAAAACCAATATAACGTGAGCTCTCATTTGGTATAGTTTTCAAGACTTCGTAGTTCAGATAAGAATGGTTTTTGTAAGTAAATCTTAAAGGTCCAATTTTCAAGGTTTATATTTAACCAGACATCGTGAGATCTCAGTTCGGGTGAACCACTAGTAGGTACATTTCTCATGATACCATCCGAATCGTCAGTGTCAGTGACATACCAGGGTTAAAATTGTCATATGAAATACAAATTACCCAGGAAAAATAACTTGCGACTCTATAATAAAAACTGGTGCTCAAGGCTCTCGAGGATATCCATTCGAAACAGTTCTTACGTATCGTCTGACCTATCTTAATGGATTCCACTTCGCCTCGGGCGTCAAAAAACCTTGGATAAGGAACAATACCGACCGGTTGAGATAGCTTTTTATACTAGCTAGATAGCTGGGAAGTTTTATTGTAGAAGAGTTTGTTATAAATCAAGAGTTCATTCTGGAAGTGTTTCAGAGTTTTGTATGAATTAATAATTGAAAGTAAGCAACTTGAAGGAGCCATTGTAAACGGTAACTAGTACTACGGTAATATTCGAGTGAGCCTCATTCTATTCATATAAACAGATATTTTTAAATAAATAATAGGGCATTTATTTACCAAGAATCCTTACAGTCCACAGTTATAAAGATACAATTGGTAATTTACAAGTTTTGGTATGTATGTAGGTAGACAGGTGAAATGGTCGAGGGTTCAGCTACGCTGCTTTTCAGCCTCGCCATAAAATTTTAGTAGAATGTGCGAGTCATAGTAACCACGGTATTCTTAGTCGCCCATAAGTAATATTGAAGAAAGCTCACTCAAAGATCGCAATAGGAATGACGTAAGATGATTGATCCAAGATGTTCGATTATTGCCCGTAACATTAACTTTGAGATTTTCACATAAAATATCTAGGGTCGAATCTGAGACTTCTAGGCCAATAAAATTTGGATCCGTTGAATAAAAAGATAAAAAACTCTAAGGGCAGTCATAAGGTTTTGGGATCTGGACTTGAAAAGGGTTAAACCTTTTACGATTTAAATGCTCCCGATAGTCGGTATCTCACAGTTTGATAGACCATTAGAGTCATAGTAGTTAAACATTATCGATATAAAACGAGCATAGTCGTTTTAAATTTCAGATTCTATGTAAATATTTACTTAGCTATTACTACCTAGGTTAGAATAACTTTGATCTCAAAAAATGTTACAAGACTTCTATAGTTTATAAGTACACAGTTTATCTTGTATTTAGTTTATTGTATCTCTTTATTATGTTAGTTTGGCATGTCAAATAGTCCCTACCAGTGCTGTGTTCGCCTATAATTGACTAATTTATCAGTCTTAGACTACATAGCATAGTTCATAATGAATGTACATGATACATGTGCTTTGGCGATCCTATTTAATAAATAAATAAATTCTTCAGAAGGCCATTGCCTTTTGAAGATACTCAGATTCGTTGACAAGGGGAAATTGAGCCTGCATCTGTAGTGCTTCAGCTGGCTGCCACTCCGGCGATCGTTTATTTTATTCAAATGCAACATGGTGATCCAGTGACTCTGAATTGCCGTGTCCAATCGATTTCATAATGGTGGCTCTCAACGCATGTCGCTGTAATGCGCTCTACAACATTTGACACTTGCCTCGCACGCTTTCCATCGCACTAATAAAGTGTGAACGACTAGCCACTGATTTTATGCATCAGTACGCCTTTCTACCTATTTAGCTCTGGTTCTTGAAAGTAACAACGACCGTTATTAAACTGCTGGTTATTCATGAAATGTAAATTATTTTCCTCACAACTTCTCTCCCAAAAAATTCAAAAAAGTAGGTATCTCCCAAATAATTAATATTTTTGGATCTCAGAAGGTCATAAAAATCACTTTACCCTTACAATTTACCACAAACAACGTTTTTCAAAAAATTACCATTACGGCAAACATTACCAAAGAGTCATTTTCAGAAAAAAAAAACTTTTAGAGGCAATGGGCATATACCGAATTATTTTGAAATAAATTTAAGATGATATTTTTGGACGTGCCTCTATCAACCCTTCATACCTTAAAAGATCTTAAAATGGTAAGTAGAGGTCCGAGAGGATATACATGCTTGCTTTGAAATTACGTTTGTGAGACTTATAACTGTTGTTTCTTAGGAAACCGGGCTTTAGATCAGTTTTGAAATCTACGTTGAAACTAGAGAGTTTTGCTCAGTTTTCGAACCGAATGAGGCGGTTGGGTGCGAAAGCGATCTCATTTTTTGCGGATCTATTACTGTAATTCAGTGCACAAGTTATGTAACAGACGAAAAGTAGGTAAGTATTCACTTCAATGAACTTTGCATTACACTTATTGAAAATTCACTTACAATTTGAGTGATACCTAGATAATTTTTTTTTGCTTGTTTTGTGATATATTTCACTTTATTTCACCCTCATTCTCATCGTCATGGGCTTGAATCCTTCCTGAGTAGATTTTTAAAGTGTGTGTTAACACTTTAAAAACAGATAACCATTCTGACCGTTGTTTGAACGTTGATTGATTTATCTTAAAAACTAGTTACAAACTTTGTGTCAATTTGCCCACGCCAAGGTGACAGCAACGAACCTGCCACTGGGAAATGCTCATGTTCAGATTAAAATGTTTCTGGATTAATCCCACCTTTAATGCTAATAGAACTGCGAACACGCCACTAAATAAAATCATGGAGAAAAGGGTTAGTAGATGTAGCTTTTCAGGCATGCCATTCCTTGCTGCGTATGAACGCAGCGCTTACAAGCAACTTACAAACGTCAAATAAATTGAAATAAAGAGGTTACGCTAGAAGTTAAAAGAAGTTAGCTAAGAAGTTACGATTAACGCGTACCTTTATTAAAGCTTTATTTTTTATTGCTGCCTATTTGCATTCAACATAAAGCTACTACATCCCATTTCGGTTCGTACTTGTGACAATGAAGCCTGCTAAATTGTTTATTATTCCTCTAAGTAATTGCTATTATATAACTAAAACTAATTATGATCACAGCGCAAGAAACAGCTTAAATCCAATAAGACTTTAATATTAGTTATATCATTAATTGTATAAATGTTAATAAAATATCGAATTTACAGCATCCGTGGGTTGGCTATAAGAGGTGATGATAGAGCTCTAAATGGTCGTGGGATACTGTCTTAATTAAGAAACACCGAAACTCATTTTTTTTATTGATAAAGTAAGGAAAGGCCGCAGAGTATCGCTAAGAAGTCTATGAGGGGAGGCCTATTTTCAGCAATGGACATGCTACGACTGAATTGATGATATAAAAATTTAAAAAAAAGTGATATGTAATACAATGTTGGAGAAATAAAGACGGTCATGTACGAATTTGCGCCCTGAGGGTTACGTCGGGGTCAGAAAATCAAAATTCCAAGTGTAGGAAGTGACAAACATACATTGCGAACTTGAATTTTATAGGGCACCAGAAGCTTACTGACCCTAATGGTTGGTATAAATTTCAAGTTGATACCTTAAGCCGTTTCCGAGAAAAAGGGTCTTGACAGACTGACAGATAGATAGACAACAAAGTGATCCTATAAGGGTTCCGTTTTTTTTCAAATAAGGTACGGAACCCTAAAAATGGAGGCCAAAAAAATATATTTTTATCATTTACATTAGAGGCTATATTAAGTAGAATTCAGAAGAATGTAGTTTCGCCTCTACTTAATACTTGTTTACTTCACGCGCCCTATCAAAGCTCTCGCCTGTTCACGCATCTCAGTCACCTCTTCACACCTAAGAATTCAATTATTCTAACCGCAACGGTACAACTCCCCAAGAATCTGAATTCAAATTACTTTTTGTTACAAAAAGAACACCCCGCTCGTTTAAGAAAAAAAAATACGTAAGCGGCTAACGGGCACCCAACAATAAGCCATGATAATGGTATTTCTGGACCGTATCTTATTAAACACTAAAATAGAAGGCAGTACACGGACAAAGGCGATAACTAGCGAACAGTAAATTACAAGTAAGATTTACGCGTTCCATTCATCATTCGAGAATTAATCTCCCTGTTTCTCCATCGCCTAAAGATATTTCAATATGGAAAGAATCCCATTTATTCCTAGCGCCTGCCGACTTCGCCTCATATTTCTCCCGGAGTAACAAAGAGTCGCAGGATCGTGGCATGACCTCTAGGCGAGGCGAGGAGACCAATGCGAGTAAAAAAACATCACGCACGAGCAAGCAAATGAAATCGAAATAACGTAACGTCCAGCCGAGCCATGGCCTCGCGGAATGAGATATGGCTTTTTGATTAACCATTGTCGGGATCGTGGAGTCGTTTCAACTCTTCGGCACTGCTTTTGATCTTATAAACCAGATATTTGACTATATTTTTTTTCACGACGGTAGGTAAACGCGGTTGCTATGATCTCGGCTCATGCATTTGCATAATTATGCATGCAAGTTCTGTCTTTGTAAAGCCACATTTGCCCGTAACTTGAGCCATAAATTAAGCACTGGTGGTGTGGTAGTCCCGCTTTCCGATCGTTAACCGGTCGAGGGTTCGGATCCCGATCGTGCAACAATGGATTTTTAATTCGTAAAATGTATGTACGCTATACTAGTGCTTTCAAACGCCGAAGGAAAACATCTGCATGTCCCAAGGTAATGACACACACGACAGGAGCCTCTAGGAGGCGCACTTTAACCCTTTCACTACACTGATTATTTCACCGACGACCATAGGTAATAATGGAGGTTTTAATCTGAAATAAATGAGTTAATAATAATAAAAATAGACCCTTTTCAGGGCCACCATACCTCAACATGGTTACTGACCTAATAAAGGATGACCAAGAAAGAATCAGTGACACAACAAGTAAGCAAACCATAAATTATTCTCCTTAAAAAACGGGTAAAATTACCGATTGGTTTCAGCGGAAAATGACTTGTAGGTAATTAGTTGATGTCTTTATTTGAGGGGTTTCTAATTTCACGTGTTCTTTTATTGCCTCCTAATGTTTTAAAGGAGGGTAGGAAGGGTGGTAGTCACGCGCTGGCCCCGAAAAGAAGCAAACTTCCTTTCGTTAATTACATGCAAGTCGACGGCCTACGCTAAGGTTTCACCCCTTGTCACGCGATTTCACAGCGCTTGAAAAAATAAAATCCATCACAGACGGTAAGCCACAGTCTAAGATGAAATAAAAAAATAGGATCACGAATTTTAACCCCGAGCATCAGATCAGATCTCCAGACGGAAATGCTCGCGATTCTCTCCTAATCATAAAAACAGATGGCGAATATCAGCTCCAAAGATTTTTACAGTATACTATTATTTTTAGTAAAAAGTCGACATACCAGCTATGGAAAAAAAGGGGCAATAAGAATTGTATGGGTGCTATAGGTTTAATGTGTGGACGTAGGACGTACGTACACTGTGCTAGATTTTATGGTTATTCATCTTTATGAACGGCCTTGTTCTGAATCTCGCAACCATAAGCGAACACAAACTTAAAATTTGATTCATACTCGGTATACTTTCTTGAAAGGGACTTATTATACACCCAATCCTACTAATATTATGAATGCGAATACCTAATATACCTAGAATAGCATATAAGCTAATTTTTATCTAGATACAACGTGATCAAAGCTGCGGGCACAGGCTTGTTGGGGGAAAAAATCAGAAATATTTTTTTCGCTTATATTCTTTATTTTTAGAATAAACCCATTTCGTGATAGTTACGTAAGAAGTTGTATAAGTGCAAAGAAATATTCATTTTAAATCAAAATATCGTTTTCTAGACACTTCCCAATTTTTTTTCTTAAAACATCATTAGCTTTAGCTTTACACAGTGACGTCATGAGGCTCAGAAAGTTATGTATTCATCAAATTTGGTATGTTATTTTGATCTTAAGTTATAACGTTCGTGTTATACAAACCGGGACAGCTGTTTTTCCTCTGTGATAAAATCACCAAAGCTATTCTAACTTAGTGCTGTAATGCATTACTATTGAATAGTTTTACTATGCTATACATAGAATAGCCAGTACTGACTACAGGCCGGTCGGTGTCCGCGGTAGCCTAAGGTCCGCGCGCTAGTACCGTACGGTCGCAGGCGAGAGGCGGTCGTATCCACCGAGAGATAGTGTTTACTAGTATAACTGACTGTGTTGTGCACCGGGGTTGAGAAAGTGACTTTATGTAACGATAACAGGAGCTTTCGGAATAGTTGCGAGATAACAGTGAGTAGTTTGTTTACTCAGTTATAATTCATTGTTGATTTATTTCAAAGGAACTGTTTAATGTAGCCATTGGTCCATATACGCACGCTTGACTTGTTATTACTTACTTATCGATGTTTTTAGTACATATCTAGTTATGTTTTCGACATGCATAAATAGGTTAAACATACGAGTACATCGTCGCTCATAGCTTTATACTTCTATGGCGCCATAAAAGCTTAACTTTTGAATTGTGTTTTAGTTTTTAATTATTTTGATAAGATTTGTATGTAAAATAAGTTTTAAATAAACTGTACCATATTGTTGATATATTAAGTAAAGTTTGAGAGAGCTTTGCGCATGCTCTACACAAGCCTATCTAAGTATACATCGTAGTATGTATGTCTAACTAGCTTGTGTGCGTGGCTTCGCTCAAGTGGTACCTAGATAAAAAGTAGCTATGCTATTCTAAGTAAAGATCTCTATATATTATAAGTTTCATCTAAATTGGTAGAGCTGGCTTGCTTGCTAGTCGTGTCTCTAATTCTTTACTGACTGAGATATGGTGCCCCTAAAAAGAGCCTATGACCGTGGAAAAAGTGCACCTCTTTGAGGCTCCTTTCGTGCACATGTCACATGTCTTTTCGAATATTTAGGTGCTAGGACATGCCGGTTTCCTCACCATGTTTTTATTCACCGTTTGACAGCAATAGTGTAGCGCACATAAACTTTCATACATTGAAAATACATAGTACATGACCGGGATTCGAACCCACGACCTGTGAATCGGGGCCACTACCACCACCCAACCATTGCTCTCGTTCAGTTGTACTGTTACGGCGTTATAGAACCACAAACATCCAAACATCCGCACAAATTTAGCATTACTATGTTACCAAACCCGATGGACCGACGACATAGTGAAGTTGCGGGAAGTCGGTGGATGGAAAAGGCTCAAGACCGTCGTGGAACTCTTTGGGGGAGGCCTATGTCCAGCAGTTGACTTCTAAAGGCTGATGATGCAGATGATGATGAACATTTTTAGGATGAATGTATAAGTATTTTTTCAAAGCAATCTCGAGACGGTTATAGGCACTTTTCAGGGCCACCATACCTCATCCTGGTCATTGAACTAATACAGGATGAGCAAGAAAGAATCAGTGACACGAAAAGAAGAAGAAGAAAGCAATCTCGGCTTGTTCAATGGTATCTTATCTCGAATTAAGAAGAAAAAGTGTTGGATTCAATTAAAAGCACATTTAGAAGCAAACGTCAAACTGGAATTTTAACTCACTGTTATCTATATAAATGTTAGTGAGCTTATGGTGTCGGTCATAGCGGAATATATTTGGCTAGAACAAACAAAAAGTTGGCTTTTTGGTTCTCGTTTTAGAACTATTGTCAGAATAGCTTACGCCGGTGGCTTCGCTCTCGTGGTACCTATATAAAAAGTAGCCTATGTGCTATTCTAGGTAAATAACTTTATCTATTCCTAGTTTTACCGAAATCGGTTGAGCCGTTGTTTTGAGGATCAACTCGAAAAACTTCTATATATTAACTTCCTCGTTTTCATAAATGAATCTTTTCGGATATCGATATGATTATTGAAATTAACTTCTTTTTTCTTTCACCTACAAGCATCATTGTTGAAATACTTTGTTAATTAACTATTTTAATAGGTAATATGGTAATATGGCCGTGGTGGCCCCGGCTGAAGAATAGGCCCCTCCATATCTACCTATCCGCGGATGTCGTAAGAGGCGACTAAGGGAAAAAAGCTAGGGGATGGGCAGCAACGTCTCCTATTTTAACAGCAATAGCTCTAACTGCGCTCACCAACCCGTATGCCCAGCGTGGTGAGTATGGGCAAATCCCCCCACATGATAAGGAATTCGCTCTGTCTGTGGGGGAGGCCATGTTCAGCAGTGGACGTCGTACCGCTGAAATGATGATGATGATGAATAGGTAATATTTTTTTAATATCTGTACATATAAGTCTTTTAAGGAAAAGTTAGGTAGGTACACAATAAGTTTTTTAAGGAAAAGTTTTTTTTTTAAATTTGACTCCTACTAGTTTTTGAACGACCAATCAGTCAAAGGATAACATCGACATCTTTGCGCATGCGCGTAACGATCCCATACTGATACCACTAAGATGAATCTGAAGATTGTACTAGCTGTTCCTTTTATAAGCTAAGGCTCCGATTACAATCCATGCATGCATCACTGCATGAGTGGACGTTTAAAAACCTATTAGCCACGAGATAAATTCTTAGTCTCTATTATAAGGAGCTTAAAGTTGATTTTTGTATAAACTATAATCCTATAAGCTTTTCTTTAAAATGGATACTGAGATTTTAGGAATAAAATAAAGCCTGTGTTTATTGACTACAAAAAATCTCTGAATTAAATCTGAAGTTTATATTAGTTAAAAGAGTACTGTACCGTATGGTTAAAGTCGATTTTTATGTAAATTGTTAACGTAAGCTTTTCAATATGTTCTCAGATTTAAGAAATATTATTTTATTGACACAAAAATAGCTTTGAAGTTATTACAAATCTAATATTAGTGGAAATCGTATGTACCTAATATATAATTAAGAGCTCATCTCTTCTCTAAATCTTTAAATAGTAGATATAAAACAAAGACTTAGTTACTTTAAGTTTATCTTTGTTTTGTATTCGCTTAATAACCAATGTCACTTTCCTTCTCTTTAACTACATATTATATCCATGCAAAATCACGTCGATGTGTTCTGTAAGAAATGGAACTCTTTGGGGGAGGCCTATGTCCAGCAGTAGACTTTTACGGGCTTAATACACCTATTGTATTAGATGAACTGTCTAATACAATAGGTATCAAACAGTACGAGACGTTATTGATTTTTAAAAATCAACCTTAATTCCTACATCACAAAATCTATAATGCTCAAATGGATCGACGACCGCTCAGATAGTCGAAAGATCTCAGAAACCCACTCAATGTTGATGGCGCGATCGTGATGCACCGCGCCATCTAAACGACAGATCTTTGCACTTATCACTGTTGTTCGTTCTTGTTAGAGCTGAGAGCATTTCCTGACAAATGTTGGCTGATACTGGATGGTGGTTTTGTTTTGATACTACATACCATCGAACTCAGTAACTGACTGACTGTCAGATAAAACACAGACTTAAGCCTTGAACCTTGTAGGCCTAGTGTGATACACCCCGAGTTTCGATCTGAAGGTCGTGGGTTTATTCCCGGTCGTGCACCAATGATTTTAATAACGCTAATTTCGTTCGTGGCACAGAATAGTTATTAGTAATTACCGAGGTTTTGAAGTTAATTTTTAGGAGGAATATTTAAAGGCGATCATGTGCGAGAGTTCTCGCGCCTTGAAGCTTCCGGACATACGTAACATGGTGTCGGAAAATCAAGGTCTCAAGTGTACCAAGTGACAAGAGTCAAGGTATATACATACTTGAACCCACGGACGATGTTACAGCGGTTCAGCTAGACATCATAACAGCATTTACGGGCTGTAAAATACAAATATTTACTTCCATACTCACTCGTTCATTACCACAACATAGGAAACAGCTAGCCTCAGTCATAAATACATTGATTATCAATGGAATTATGATAGTTTTACAACGATACGTTTTATACTTATCGGACGTTAGGATGCGCAAGCGCAGCGCGTTGAAGTCTTTTGTTGGCAGCATTATAAAGCTTGCGCAACATTGTATCGAAGTGTTGGAACGAAAAATATTTTGCGCGTTTATAAGTATCAATTTTTTTTCTGCTTCTTTTTTTTTTAACGAAAGTAATGATTTTGATACTTTTACAAATTTACCAGGACTATGGTCGATTCTAATAAAATGTACCAAATATATATTTTTTTATTTTAGACTCTTGCTTATCACTTTGGAAACAATATAATCATTAAATCTCGGATAAATTATGATTACTTACCTACCTCAGTTTTTTTTTATAAAATTAAATATATAATAGGTACCTACCTACTCTCACAACTATACCTACAAGTGATTACCTAATATTAGAAAGTTTTAAAAAAATTGTGTCTGAAACTGCGAAAAGCAATAAATCCTGTCACCATACTGATTATTCTTACCAGATTCATTTGAAAGAGATAACATTTCTTTTATCTCATAACATTCCGATACTATTTGTGTTTCGATTTTAGCCAATACCGCCCATTAAAAGTTATAGGGCGCTTATATTTAAGCGGTAATTTCGATAGAGATTGCTTTGTTAGTTGGCTACTTGCACTTAATTATTAGTTGAAACTCGTGAATGTACTTTTCCGTTATCTTTTCTCAACTATAAATTGAAGGTGACGAAGAAAATTCATGGAAATGATGCCTTAATAATCTCCTAAACTAGCAATTTTCACTAACCATTTTTTTTGCCATATTTTGCGCATTTTACAAATAACTCTGAAGTAATAAGAAGAATAACCATTGAAGTCGGATCAGCGTTGACTCACAACACAATTCAAATTATTCAGGATTCCTATTTTGCCGCTTGTTATAGCCTAGTAACCTTGTGTAAATCGTAGAACATACTTATAATATGACGTACAAAAACTGGTGAAACATGTAAATCTTGATTGGAACTAATTTTTACGCAATTCCGTGATTTGTCCTCGTAAAGATTGTTTCTTTCGATTGTGTAGTCCTTGATTTTTCGGTGGCTGACATAGTAAACTCTAAAACTAGTAGTGAGGTTTCGTTTTACACCAAGAAAGTTGTTTGTTTTGTAAAATACATATGTACGTTAGTTTGATTTGATTGGGTGTATGTTATATCCTCATTAATCACTACATATTATAAAACAAAGACAACCACCCGCGTCTGTCTGTCTGTCCAACCACG
Organism: Anticlea derivata; assembly: GCA_947579855.1. Taxonomy (NCBI): domain Eukaryota; kingdom Metazoa; phylum Arthropoda; class Insecta; order Lepidoptera; family Geometridae; genus Anticlea; species Anticlea derivata. Next base: position 4,252,786 of record OX388266.1, read on the forward strand.
TTAAAATCAAAACGTAGGTACTGAACGGATTTTCATAAGATTTTGGACTGAGTGATTAATGAGGAAGGTTTAGTTGTATAATTTGTCAAGGTTTTGTGTAAATTGGCTGATAAATTACATTAGTTTTTGAAGATAGCGTAAAAAGTCATGTTGACTGGGAGATTTACTGGCGTGCGCCGCCGAAGCTGGGGTGGGTCGCTAGTATAATATAAAAATCAAAGTCCTGATTGACTGAGAGACATGGTGCAGTCAAAATCGCTGGTCGCAGAGACTCGTTTGTTTGTTTGTTTGGACCAAAAAATAGTAGGTAGATCAAGTAAAACAGTTGCCAACCACGCGCCATAAAGTACTATTCAATGACTGGGTGGTATTCAACTTGGCAAAGATTCTCTTACCCATTAACAAACCGTTCTAAGTTGGACCACACAGCGTGTCGTACCTCCCATAGAAAATAGCACGAGCCAAATCAGAAACAGTACGAAGAAGTGATTCTGATCTTTTATTTACACTGTGGATAAAGGCACTACTCATTCAACTAGATCTAGGGCATTTTGTATGCTCTCAATTATTCATAATCAACTGTTTGTTTGCCGGAAAATCTTTAGGTGACTCATTAAATAATTCGACTGGCTTATTGCTTTATGATTTCGTTACTGATAAGCTATAGACTTACCTTGCTTACGTAGCACAAAGATATTGTTTAACTGGGTATTTTGACACGACAACAAAGCAAGCCAAATTGTTAGTTACTTAATTCCCCGTAGATACAAATCGGTGAAAACTACCCCGTTTTGCCGTATCATATCAGTAGGTAAACATAAAACGTATGGCAACATTATTCAATGAGACGGCCTTGACAAGTTCCAAACAAATTCTTTGTTTGTAAAACCTCATTGATATGGACATCGATCGATAACAATTACAAATAGAAATTGGTCAATGCTTTCATTGAATGTTATGACGTAATGAATCAATCATTAAATTGCTTACTATTTTACCGCGCTAGTGCTTTTAACATCAATCATGGACTTTGGCATGGTCATCATATTTTAACTTAACAAGCTGCTGACCTTACGCAAGGTGACCAAGAAAATAGCACAGAAAATACACAGAATTTACAACAAAAAACTGCGTGAGTGCGTAGGTTGGTAGGTCCACAGAAATTTGTTCTTTGTCAATACATAGAAGTTTTTTCGATTTCAAACAACCAGAAATGGTTTCTGTTCACTCTTTTACAGCTATTGTTTAATTATTAAATAATACTCGAAAACTAGTTAAGCCTGCTGTATTAATTTTCCTTGTAATTTAATATATGTTCTACCATTTTGATCACCTTGACTCTAATGAAATTTACCACTTCAAAACTTCATATTCATTAAACGGATCTCTGTATCGAAAAAATATTCATGAAACATCATGTTTTCATATTTTTAAAATACCTATATATAAAAAGCTGATAGATATGGGTTAGATATTAGGTATCCCGAAAATTATTTACCTCAAAGTTTTTATTTCATAAATTAATACGCGTCACTTTTATAAAATACCAAGCGCAATTTCAACACATTAGCACTTACAATCGGTGATATAACTTAACTAAGGGTTCTTAGTTTCAAACCCTAAAATACCCTCTATTAAATATTAATGATCCTGTTTACTCTAAATTTGACTAAAGTAGTATAAAATATACATAAGAGACTTTATTACCTTTGATATATTTATAGTTCCATGCGGCTTCTAAGAGATGTATAAAGGTTTCTCCAAAGTACCGAACATGAAAAGTTTACTGCGTTGAATAAGACTGTATTAAAACTATTACGAGGGAAAGTTATTACAGTTTTAGAGTGTAAATATTTCCATTAGCCGGCGTTCTCGGCGAAAGACAATTTTGTAATACCGAATCACAGCTCATAGGAAATATCTAACTCAGTCAAATGTTATGATTTACAAAAAAAAGACACAAACACAATTACACAGGTACAGGTTGCACAGGTTGTAATAGAAACAAAATGTTTAGATTAGTACCTATCTAATTGTATCTACTTATTATAATGTACCTACTTATAACATATGGGCATCGCCTTAGGGATGAAAAAAAAAACCTGTTATGATATTAGGTATACTGTATTCTAAATAAATAAATAAAAAAACTGTATTTTTTCGGATCCATTTCGTCAGCGTCCCACACATTTTCTTTACTTCACCCACTGTCCAATATAAACGATTAATATGTTGCTACTGCAGCATGAAGCTGCTCTTTTTCTTCTTGTTATTGTAAAATTAGAGATCGCGAATCGCATCAAACATAGACCACTTGTTGCGTAACTGAACTCGTTCATTCAATCAAAGCGCCGTACTTATTGTAACTCTCACGTAAAATATAAGTGCACTCGTAAATGAACCAGCCGTGCTTTCCGTACTGGGGATGATAGTACGTTACTTACTGGAATTTATCACGCGATGACATGAGCCTCCTGTCACGATCCGACGAGATGTAATCTCTTGGATTTCATACATTGCTCGTACTATATTAGAAACTTTACATTGAAAGCTTGATTTTAACAAACTCGTCCACCAAAACAAATATTTTAGGGTTGGCGCACACATATCGCCCCAATATCATATCGGCATCGACCCCAAAACAAATATCACGAGGTGGGGCGATGCCGGTACGATGCTTATTAGTGTACGTTGCAATATGGAGTTTCATAAACATCTGAACGGCGGCGGTAGGTATTCTGTATGTTATTTTATAGAATTTTTCTGTGATATTTTAAAGCGATAGTATCCAATTTACGATACATACGATTCGGCTTTTGAAGAGACGCCGTTGTTTTCTTTACCGTCAGTTTCAAAATTAACTACCTCTGAACTACCTTATTAATCTGAACTACCTATTCTCCGAGTCACAAAGGCTTTCCAGGCTGATTGAATACTAACATAAAACTCACAATTACGATGTTTATAGTTGTCCGTTATAATTTACAGTAAACCTATTATGAGTAAAGCGATAATTATCAAATTATTGCTTGTAATAAATTGTACGTTCTACATTTAACTTAACGCAATGTTTGTGTAGACAGTGGCAAAAATGCTTCGTCTGAATCTATAAAGGCCTTCTATTCATACGTCATGAATGACTGAATCATTATTTTACGTATTCAAGAATGGCCACAGACGTCACAGCTTTTTTTTTATACAGCTGAGGTGGAAAACAAGCATACGGCCCACCTGTTGGTAAGCGGTTACCGTAGCCTATGAGCGATTGCAATACCAGAGGCATCATGCACGCGTTGCCGACTCCGAACCCCCCCACCCCTAAAGAGCTCTGGCAACCTTACAGCTTACGAAAAATGGGCTAATAACTAGAATTGAACTTTGAGTTCGGTGACATGTTCTTTACCGCAATTTGCGTTTTTTCTTGAAAGAAGTTGCACTCTACACTTAATAACTTGGTGCAATATTTCTTATTCATGAAATCATTTATAATTATGTACAAGGCAGTATTATTAGCAAGTATTCCCAAATAGGTTCGTCGTCAGGCAGGACACCATTGTAAAATACCACGGCAAAATTCTTTACAACATGATGGGCAAGATAGTTTTAAAACTAAAACCCGATTACGATTTGATTTCTTTAGACTGATTTATATATAATAAATAAATAAAAAGCCTTTTATTTCTTGCTATTTGGTACAATAAATGAACTTATACAAAATAACTAACTAAATATATAAAAACTAACTAATTTAAATTTTTAACAGAAAAAATATATGAACAAAAAAAAATCTTTGAATAAACTTAGTAGTGTCTTAAAAATAATAATAATGATAATTATTATTTTTTTAGTTCTAGGTTGGTATATACAAATGTTAATATGTAAGTTTTTTTTATTTTTTTTTTATAAGAACCCCTTCGCAGGTGAAGGCCTCCTCCAAAGATAACCCATCGTCTCTGTTTTTAGCTGTATGAAGCCAGTGCGGGCCCGCCGTCTTTCTTAGCTCGTCTTCCCAGCGTGTGAAAGGTCTTCTTTGACAACGCTTGCCTTTTGGGCCCTTCCATGAGGTCACCCTTTTAGTCCATCGTTTGTCTTGAAGTCGCGCGACATGGCCCGCCCACTTCCATTTTAGTCTTTGTAACAATATTATTTTGAAGTCATATATTAAATTCAGTTTTTTCCGTCATATTGAATGAATAGTGATGCCATATATAACCTATGACACCCGAACTATAAATAACCATCATTTGACACATCACTCGTCAAAGTATGACCAGTAGTTTAGAAGCTACGAGGGCATAGATGAACATACATACAAACGCATACCACTCCGTAGTAGGATAAGAAACGACTGGAAGCAAAGAAAAATTTATAGAGCCTCAATCCGATAGTTTCACTAGGTGCATACACCACATGTTGGTGTTCGAAATAGGAGAAAATGAGAAATAAACCAACTAAAAATCTCAGAAACACGAGAATCATGTATCGATCTGTCGTTCGGTGACTCAAAGCTTAAAATTCCGTCCGTACTATCTACCTATCTACCTACTTCAATGGAATTCTCTTGGCGGCGATGTCAAGAGTCCAACCCCGCAATCTCAGGCCATCAACCTCTCGTGGGTGACCATTTAGACGCAAAAATAGGCAGTTAGTGACACTTTGCGCAGAATATAAAATAAAGTACCTCAGTAAAAGTTTGTTTTTATCTTTTATGTCCTTTGAAGTTTTGAGGAATAAGCCTTCTTGTACCATCATAACATATTGTGCAACAAATAAAAATATAGGTACTAACACCTACTTGTATATCAAGTTAGCAAAAAAGGCATCATCATTAAAATAAACTGGCCAGTCATCAATCTATACTCTAAAGTTGCGTTCCAACGGCGTGCAATATGTTATTTAAAGTTTATTTCAAATAATCCTTATGCGAATATCTTAGGTTACATAGCTCAGCAGTCAAACAAAAAAAAAGATTATAAATAACATAACATTCACCTAAAAATAATTGTAAAAATGTGTAGGTACGAGTACCTACATATTTTTAGAGAGGAGAGGAGGAAGGGCACAGCGAGATTTTCTCGTTCTGAATTGGAGCAGCCCGCCTGGGGAGGTACCTCCGCCTTACAGAAGATCGCAGCCAAATAACATTATTTGTTTTCAAATAGTGTTGTGTTCCTGCGATGAGTAAGGTTGCCAGAGCTCTTTAGGGGAAGGGGGGTTCGGGGTCGGCAACGCGTGCGTGATGCCTCTGGTATTGCAAGCGCTCATAGGCTACGGTAACCGCTTTGTTTGCCACCTAAGTAGTATAAATAAAAAAAAAAAAAACCTATACCTAAATTTCATTCCAGTAATAAGTTTTCTACCTATATCTGAATTTGTTTTTTATAGTTATTGGAAGGTTTTCATGCCACTGGCGCCTTTCAATGATAATAAAATGTGTGCACACATTATAAAATCAGTAGTAATTGGAATCAATGTGACATTCTTACAGACGATGCAATATTGATAGTGTTTTGCGCGTATGAAGGCGCCGGCGCCGGTGCCGGTGCCGTGTCTGTTTCCTGAAGCTAATTTATTAGCCAATCGTTGACGAGCAGTTAGACGCACATGAGAAGCTCAATTGGCTATTAAAACACTAACAGTGAAAACTGATTATGATAACAGCGCGTGCGATACTTGGTACCATAAAATAATGGAAAATTAACCAGTTTCATTTCTTCTACGAGGAAATAGCACTACTCTCCGACACCCGAGATCTGAGCCTATAAATTCCCATGTTTAGACAAGATAATTCAATCAGATTGCTACATATTATTTTTCTTATCACTTACAAAATTAATTCAGCATCGTGACTTGATGTCGAGTGTTTCCTGTAAAACATTGCCGTCATATTCCGGCTTGTAGTCTCTTGGGTGGATTCGACCAAACGCGATACTTACACAACGCGAAGACTAGGGTAGTATTAATCCGGTTTTTATTGAGTGCTCGGAATTTTTGTTTCATCTCCATTCGGCTCAGCTTAGAGTTATAAACGTTTTAATTTCGATACTGATACCATATGAAAATTTATTTAATGATTACAACGATAATTTTTCATAAATTTATTCATTTAATGAATTTATTCATTGATTACTTCACCAAAGAGGTCAAATGACGAATCCGACCTGAGTGACGCGACGAAATTTCTGTTCGTCGTGGCACTCTTTGTGGGAGGTCTATGCCCAACAGTGGACGTCTAAAAGCTGATGATGTTGATGATTGATTTAAACGATCATTTTTCAATCGTTAAAAAACCAGAAGAAATTGGAAAGATTTCGATTTATTGATGGTTTATGGTCATTTTAAAACGGTTGCCGTATTAGAAGCAGCCTAGGCTGAACAAGAAGCCATGTAAGGCAGAGGAGTTATTGCAGAACCACGCGGAATATGTGGAGGGCTACACTATGTTGGGAAAAAGTGATCGGTTTATTACTCTTATGTAATTGCCTGGTTCGTGACAAAATTGCTGTTGGGAAATAAAAGTTTCACAGGATAGCGTCATGCTTTTTCGTTTCATCTATGTATGTCGGCATCATTTAGTGCGTTGGCAAGCTTCATGTCACACTGAGACACTTTTTATTTGGTTGTTTCCGTGTAAGCTATCGTTGGTATCTTAACCATCTGGAAGAGACAAATAGGCTTGTATCTATACTAACTACTGTTGCCAGTGATGACATATGGCACTGAGACTTGGTCGCTTACTAGCAAGCGACTAAATAGTGAGGCTAGGAAGCCTATAGTACAAGCAAGGCGATGCAACTATTAAAGCATAAAAACACAAGCCCACAAACTAGGGCTTTATCCATCGTTTGGAAAAAGATGGATAGGCTTACAAGATACTCTAGATTTCAAAAGGCTCTAGAAATTGTGTTCTCCTAAAACATGCAAAAGCAAGATCCGAAGCATTCGACAGCGTGGTAGTGCCCTCGCCATCACTCGCCCACGACCCGACATCGACAATTCTACAAGATCAAACCATAGTATAAATACCAGTGCTCAAACTCCTTGCAGTATGTAGGTATCTTAACGATAGCTTCCAAGCTCGCGTAAAAACACGTACGTAAAACCACGTTAAAGTTATACGGACAATGGAATTTATTTTATTTATTTATTTGATTATAGACGAGCAGCTTCCGCTGATGTGTCTACATCTCACAGTGTCGAAATTGAAAGTCTACCAACTTTAAGTGAATGAATGAATGAATGATTTATTTGCATTAAATCATTAAAAATCGTGGCATCACACAAACTAATGCCATTTCCTTCCATTAGCACCAATAAAAAATGGATGTTGTAAAGACCCCTAGGCCTGTAAAAAAACAAGTGACTCTAGAAGTAGTTCTACTATGTCTGAATTCTGCACAATCCAACGTTGCGAGATTTATCGGCCTGGCTGTGACCGTTATTGTATCTGATTCCAGTTGACATATTGGCTCCAAAGCTCTGAGTGTGGCTGATCTATGCATAAATATTCAATGGGCTCGGAACTTGCTATGAATATGAACCTTAGATAATCTAAGAATCTTCAAAGGTATTATAGTTGTTTTATTGCAAAGTAGAAAGATATTTAGGAATATTGACAAAAAAAATAACAACTATATACAATAATAACGGACTCACGACTGTAATCCGAAAGCATGGTAGCCATTTATGAAAATACCTAACAAAGTTAGTAATCGTACGTACAGAACGCAGTATGAAATTGAGCTTCATTGGTCTCTCATACAATATACCATTAAAACACAAAAAAAAACTGAAAAGAGTTAATGAAGTATCATGTCATAACAAAAGTACCTAAACAACTATTGCACTTGTTAACCCCTTCCATATTTTGTAACATAGAAAGAACAATCTTAGCCATAACTCACATCTGTACCGGACAGACAGAAATCGACACCGAGTCACGATTTAGCAAAGCCCTGACGCTTAATGGATCTAAGAAACTGCGATCGTCATTTATGGACCGTAATGTATCAATCAGGCCGTGGTGGCCCCGGCTGAAGAATAGGCCCCTCCATATCTACCTATCTGCGGATGTCGTAAGAGGCGACTAAGGGAAAAAAGCTAGGGGATGGGCAGCAGCGTCTCCTATTTTAACAAAGATAGCTCTAACTGCGCTTGCCAACCCGCATGCCCAGCGTGGTGAGTATGGGCAAATCCCCCCACATTATAAGGAATTCGCTCTGTCTGTGGGGGAGGCCATGTTCAGCAGTGGACGTCGTGCGGCTGAGGTGATGAATGCATCAATCACAGCTACTATATTACAATACAGTTTGCACCAAATCATTATGTGTATTACTACTTACTAGTACCCACTGTTACGGCCGCGGTTTAAAGGTAACCGTTTTTTAGGAAGAGCCTCCAAGCCAGGGCGAGTGGTGTCAAGTAACCGAAGATTTTGACAAGCCGAGATGCAAAACAAGGAAGACAAAGATTAATAGCTCCTAGCCTTCCTTGAACAAGCAGAACATGAAATTATAGATTGCCTGACGGTTCACTGTTTGTACAATAGTTATTTTATACTGTATTGTGAAAATTGAATAAATTGGCTAAACAGGGAGAAATAACATTTATAAACGATTTTTCGTTAGATTGCAAATATAATAAAAAATGGTATAATTTTTGTTTAAAAACCCACAAAAGGAATTTTCATACAAATCTATATGAGGATTCGCTGACCATCTTGTCACGAATTTAAGTTCCGTCCGAGTAATAACAAGAAAAAATAAGAAAAATTGTTTCTAAAATAAATGTAGGTAAATGAAGTTACACAGCAAAACCATAGAAGAAATAAATACTGGTAGAAGACTGACTTTAGTTGCTTGGTATTAAGAAAATTAGCCAAGTTCATTCCGAGATACAGTCGACGATTTCTCATTTATTTTCATGTAAAATTTTTTGTTGAAATGTGGAAATTGTGCTTTGGATCTGGATAATTATTTACCCTTGAATCCGATCAGTCTCACCGTACCGAGCTTCGTCGCATTTGTCGTCAAATCTCGATGTGAATTCAATTAATTTGAACAAAACAACGCGTAAAATATTCACAGTGGAGTGAATAACCGAAGGGCTTGATTTGCATTTGTGCCAAGTATGTACTGGGCATTCGTGTGTGGTCCTTCGTTTCCATAGTAACGAAGCTATCGCGGCCAAGACGGATCGCCTTTGCTGATGGATTTGGCTAATTGTTGGCTAGACCACTGTCTTGCATAAAATATGGTGAACTAGTATCCCGACATTTTTTTAATTTAGTGGTACGTGGTGGGTCTATATGACCACATACGATCACTTTGTCCGAATATACGAACAAAGTTATTTCAATTATTACTTCAGAATATTAAGTATAACAAATTTAGAAATAATCCTAAATACACTAAACTAATCTAAATAACTATTTAACTAACGACTTAGTACTAATAAAAATACGACTGAATTTTTTACGAGTAGGTGTCATAAAAAATCCAGTCGATCCCTGTCGGCACCAGATGGTAGCGTGCCCAAAATACTGGCGGCATTGCCACGTTGTATGGCAATGCTAATTCGCTGACCGAAGTAAAAGCCAGCATTTTGGTCACGCGTAGACTCTAAAAGTCTCCCCGCCAGGTCCTTGTAAATTTTGTGTGCCCCTGATCCCCATGTCTCTACCCCAAACGGCTCGAACATATAACATATATTATTACTTCATGAATTTGTATTTTCTTTTTATAAACCCCTTTACGGACTTCTGTATCTTAACAACCCGTTGGCCGATTTAACTCTTATTCTTACCAACAAATAATAATACAATCTTTTGACCTACTAAATTCCAATAAAGACATACACACAACGCGGATTTGTCCAAGTTGCTTGAGAGATCTTCACTCGTTTCGCTCGCTCGATCTAAAGTAGTACATTTATTAGAACGACAACGTCAACATTATGATTATTCGTCCTGTATTTGTCCATTCATAGGTTAAGATTACATTTTTTGCAACTGAAGTCTCAAGTTCAGATCATATTAGTGAGTGTGAGATATTTTCTCCGTATACCAATGTATACCAAAAACAAAGTCTCTCACACAACGCTTAGAAATGTCACATAGACACCGTTATTTTATCTGATTCGACTCCAATTAAACTGACTAACTATATAAAGGTAAAGTTATGCTGGAATGACTGTTATTTATTCTGTAACGGGCATTGGTATTCTTTGTACTAATTGTATCTTACTATATAAGGACTCACACGTGACTTAAAATACATAACTAATTTGATCAAAATGCCATAGGTTATATTTATTAACCGTAAACGTATTTAAGACGGAAACTTTGTCGTTTTGTACCTAGTAAATGTTGTAAACGCTGCTTCCATCAAATTCAAACTTAGTTTCTTAAACAAAGTACGCCAAAAAAGTGTGTACAAAGTGATCCTAGTGATTTTATTGAAATAAACACCTTTTAATTTGATTTGAGCAGGAAGGGACATTTCTCGCTCTAGAAACAGAGTAGGTAGGATATTATTTCAGCTAGCTCATTCGCGTAATATCAATAAAACTTGATTCAAAGAAGCTCATAGCAACACCTATAAATCACATAGTTTATTACATTTTATGGGGGTTAGTGGTGTTAGGTATTTAGGTCACTATAATTAAAAAACTTTTGTTACACGCGAAACTAAAGCTTTGAAACTTTACATCCTACTAATATTATAAATTGAGGATGTTAGGATGTTTGTTAATTAATCACGCCGTAACGGCTCAACCGATTTTGTTGAAACTTGGAATAGATAGAGTTATTTACCTAGAATAGCATAGGCTATATTTTATGTAGGTACCACGTGAGCGAAGCCGCGTGCGGAAGCTAGTTCTAAATAAGTTCATATGACGTCAGAATGTTATAGTAATGATTAATTTATGATGTTATCATATCACAGCGAATCCAATATATTTTTAATTGATACTAATTTGTATTTTATGACCGTTTAAACATGAAAATCTTGTCATAAAAACAATCAAATATAATTAATATTCATGACTATGTGACATTGACCACATTCGAAGGCTACATCAATATATACTAGAATCAAAGGCCTCACTTACTGACTGATATAGACAACAAACAGCCTAAACTGCTCGTCTTATGAGACTTGAAATTTGGAGGGAGTGTTTGTTCGTATGCGTAGGGGTGTACTATGAAATAAACCCTTGCAATTTTACATGTAATTTATAACAAACGGGTTTTCTGCATTTTTTTCTGTGAAAAAACACTACACGCTTGCGTCTCAACAGCTCATTACCTTTTGCTTGGTTTCTAGGACGTCTGTTCGATCCTGTGTCAATGAAATTCAGTGAATTTCTACCGACTTTACATGCGATGATATCCGACTCTGGTTCTCGTGTTCTAACTTGTTCTGTTGAGCTTACAAATCATAAACAACCTTTATACATTTCTATTACTACATAACTAAGCCTGTTTACATATCTATCTATCCGCGGATGTCGTAAGAGGCGACTAAGGGAAAAAAGCTAGGGGATGGGCAGCAGCGTCCCTCATTTTAACAACAATAGCTCTAACTGTGCTCGCCAACTCGCATGCCCAGCGTGGTGAGTATGGGCAAATCCCCCCACATGGTAGGAATTCGCGAATATCTGTTAGGTTAGGTTAGGTTAGGACCATGTTCAGCAGTGGACGTCGTACGGCTGAAATGATGATGATGAAGCCTGTTTAAATAACTTGTTTCAAGAATTTAGGACTGGGCTAACTTATCACAGTCGTATAAACTTCGGGAAGACTGGTATATAACTTACGGAACCGTATTATTATGAAAATGTGTGATAATAAAATAATTCCTAAACATAGTTAACCCTAAAGCTGTTAATATCACCTAGGTAGGCATTTATGACTCACTCAGGCCGCATTTACAAAGAAAGCTTATTCGGGGTGACTGTTAATTGGAACTTCTGGTGACAGATTCAAAAATATTTATTTATTTTTATTTATGAATATATATTTTTAATCTGTTAACAGAAGTTTTGTGACCAGATCTTTTAATGTTAAAGTTGGATTATTCCCGAAATCCCCACTTAATCTCTGCCCCTGATAGGGATATGTAACACTTTTCCTCAAATCTCCACTGACCATGCAATGACGTCAGTGGGCATTTCAAACGATCCTGTCATGTTGGCGATTCATTCTCAGGCCCATAACCTGAAACATTAGTAGGTACTCAAACTAAATCGACATTCAAGCATATATTTTTTCTGCCTGAATTTGGTTGCAAAAAGACTTATTTATGCCTCAGCCACAAATTATAATTGAGCGTGAATACAAGCAGCTTAGATTTTGATTAAAAGCAAAAATATAAATTTGAAAAAAAAGAGGGCCTTAAAGTTGTTGGAAAAACTGCTGAAAACACACTGCAGCTTTTCAAAAGTCAAAGTCAAAGTCAAAAGGCTTTTATTTCAATAAAATCACTAGGATCACTTTGAAACGTCTTAGAAACTAGGTGAAGCTATGCCTGTTCCTCGTGACCAAGCCTAGAAGAATCAGGCAGCAAACACGGCTTGGTGCCTATCATTTTTATCGATGATCCCTTTTCACAAAATGGAATTTAAAGCTTCGCCATACTTGTTCTTCCACTAGTGGTCAATTTCTCAACCTCAATTTAATCGGGTAAATGATCAATGACCTAAAGTGAGCAGGAGAGAACTATGAGAGTAGGAACCTGCTTTAAACGAAAATGTTTCCTTATGCGTGGGTGATACTAATTTCCTCAATGCTGTAATCTCCAGTAGCCTCATAATGCTCGCTCGTAATCACTTGTAATGGCTTATTTCGTAGTAATCCATCAAATAACATACATTTCTCATTTTCATAATGTCGATAAATTCAAAGTTGTCGAATTCTACTGAGGTTGTTGATCTTTAAATGCTAGCGTGTTTATTGGATGGTTAGTTTGTTTTTCTTCCACACAGCAATGGATCTATGGAGACCTACTTCATTAGTGGAACTGAAATAGGTTGATGATGATGATGATGTTTTTGAACAGCTTTTCGGAAATATTACCCAATTTAAGTTTTACAATAACTAGTAGGTAAGGTAAGTACCTATGTATTTTCAACAATATTTGATTATTCAGGATATATTATCCTACATATTTCATATACATACATATCGACCTAGTTTTCTATATGCTATAAACCTCGCTTCAATGATCAAATTGAAAAATAGACTTTACTAGCTTCCGCCCGCGGGACTCTCACTCTCATACAAAACCATCACCGCGTTGCCAATGCTACGAGAAAGAAGGATAAACAACAAACAAACACAATTTCGCATTTATAATATTACTAGCTGGTGCCCGCGACTTCGACTGCGCAGGATTAGTGTTTCGAGTAGCTAGTAGTTATGTTTTGGACAATTCACACAATACCTTTATAAATTGTAGCCTATGGGTTATTCTGATGTATAAGCTATATTAATGTGAAGTTTCATTAAAATCCATTCTGTAGTTTTTACGTGACAGATTAACAAACATCCATCCATCCAAATAGAGTTAGATTAGGTTAGGTTAGTGCAGACGGTTCTAGGATATATGACGTCACAGGAAAGTTCCCGAAAAACGAAATTAGGATAACTTATAAAACCTTTTCAAGATCTGAATCTTCCAGAAAATGTATTGGTCTAAGGATGGATAAAAAAAATCATCTCTCTTGGTCTTTTTATAATTTTTATGACGAATTATCAAACTTACGAGAAGTTCAACATCAAGGTTGCCACTTGACATCTGATAATTTGAGTTTAAACTAATTGAACCCATTAAAAAAAAAGCCTCTTCCATCATCATCTTTTCTTTCATTCTGAACTTTATAATAAGTACATCCTACCTTGTTTCATACTTTTCACTTCAAGTTTTTGTAGTCGGGTTTTAATTTTCAACTTTTATTTTATTGTTCAATAGTGTTACCTAAAAACAGCTCAGGCCAATCCATTATAAATCTGTCTTACCAAATTACATCAAAATATAATAAAAACATCGCAATGGAAACTATTAAAAGTTATAAATAGCTGTTTCAATTTAGGGGTAAGCTGATTGTGTCTGAGTTGGGTAACCAAAACGTTTTATTTTTTACTCTATCCTGATTAATGATATCCGTTGTTTGTGCAACGTGATCTCTACATTGTAAGGTTCACTTTCGCTTGTCGGTTCATTCATGCCTAAGTGCGATTCAAAGTTGTTTACAATCAATCACTGTTACGTATATTTTGATTTGGCTCTTATAAAGGTATTCTTTAGGATAAATACGCATGGAACCCCGATTATCTTATAATTTAATTTTCGAAGGAATTTGATATTTCGGTTGTAATTGCTTGTTTGTCCTTTCCAAAACTATTTTTATTTTTATTCTAGGTTATAATTATTTTTGTGACGAAAACAATAATATTTTAAACCATTAATACGTGAGCTCCCATTCGGTTAAGTTGCTGAGGTAACATTGGATATTAGTTAGAACATGGTAAAGTTGAAAACGATCATAGAAACTTTTACATGAATGTCATCGCGAGATCTCAGTTCGGGACAAACTACTAGTTTATTAGGTTTAATTCTATTTAAATCTGAGAAAATACTTTTTAAAATTGTATCATGTGCTTCCACCCGACCATACCCATCTCTTACCTACTCCCAATCAGCGTAAGTACTTAAAAGTACCACGTTAAAGAAGTCGTTATTTTAACGCAACCTTACGTGTGGCCACGGAATGGGCGTCGTAAACCAGGACCCACGCGGCAGGGGGCGGCTCGTCACAGGTCTTTACGAGCACATTACACTTTGATAGTAAACGACACCCCATTCTGAGACAACGTCAAACATCACTCTGCTTTGGCTGTCAGTGAAAAATGTGCTTTATTGCTCTCATTTTAGATCACCAATTTACAAGGTTTTTTGTAACATTTTTTTCTCGTTTAATTATGTCGAATCGAATTGAAGTTTGTAAAAGATCTGGATCAGTTGAGCTATCTATAGATCGTTTGTAACGGTCTTTAGATGGCTCAACTGTTTCTTGTGTATTTGTAAATATTAACTTATATTAGTTTTAGGTTTCTTTCTGTAAAAGATCAATCTATAAGATGTCAGGCCATGTTCAGCAGTGGACTTCGTACGGCTGAAATGATGATGATGATGATGATGATGAATCTAAAAGATGTGCTCTGGAAATCTGTGAGAGAGGCTTATGTTCAGCAGTGGACATCCTACGGCTGAAATGATGATGATGAAGAGATACTTTGAATACGCACTAGGTGTAGGTACTACAGAATTCTGAATATTTTCTAAAGTTTTTGTTCTATGGGTCACTAGTGAGCATAGAGGTGTGATGGAGTGAATGATCTGAACATTAGTTTTGTTATCTCTTCTGTGACAGCGGAAACCCTTATTTCACACCGAAATAGACTTTACGGCTTCGGCAATAAAAATCACTTTTAAGGGTGTCTGGAGACAGTGCCTCATTTATAGGACCTTATTGTGACATTCCTGTGTTTTGATTACATTCCCGGGTCATTTGATCTCTGTTCAAGTCATTTCCTTTTTATTTTAGAAAAAAAAACGGTAGGTCTTGCAATCGTAATAGATTTCAAGAGACCGAATTCATTTCTTAATTGTACAATTA
This sequence comes from Anticlea derivata, assembly GCA_947579855.1. Classification (NCBI taxonomy): domain Eukaryota; kingdom Metazoa; phylum Arthropoda; class Insecta; order Lepidoptera; family Geometridae; genus Anticlea; species Anticlea derivata. The sequence continues at coordinate 4,268,467 of OX388266.1, forward strand.
GTTGTTAGATTAGAAAAACAAGAAAAAGGCTCATGGCACACCAAGCATGGTGGACATCCTCTCAGAACTCCATGTGATCAAATCCTTAAATGTGTGTAACGGGGTAAATAATTTTTGAAGTGAGTATTACATACGTGACAGGTTACTAGCTCATCGCCGCCTATAAGAATTTGATATTCATCTTCACCGTTTGATATTCATCTTCACCGTCCTAAGCTCATGTTAATGCGCACTTAATTACAGTTATTACCATATTTTTTACAAATACCAAAACCTCTAAAGGTGTACGACTGGAACCCACGCCCATCGGATCGAAAGTCAGAGTACCTCCCACTAGGCCAGCACTTTTTCCAATTTGATTTAAACCGGTTTTACTGCCAAATTATGTAGGTATACATCATCACATGTAATACTTTTCGAACAATGGTTATACAAAAAGTTATGTCATTTCGTCATTGAAATGAAGATGTAATTCTTAACGAGCGCAAATAAATTCACTTTTTTAGTGATATTTGAGGTAACCGGCCCACCTGTGGTTACAACATGTATCGCTTTCCAATGGACATTTAAGCACTGGACAAAAAAGGAACACGGATTCCATTTGTTCATTACAATGTTTGTACCATGCTTTATTTGGACGCTTGCATCACAAAACTACGTAAATATGACACGCACGTAAATTACATGGATCATTTAGCAATACAATAAAGCCCACTACTTACTACTAACTAAACATAAATCAATGCATAGATGTTTCAAAATATAACTCAGCATCATCATCATCAGTAGAAGTCCACTCATGGATCTAGAGTGCCAGAGTGCCCCCAGAGTGCCACCAACGGTCTTCAGCCTTTTCCATCCACTGACTTCCCGCAACTTTCACAACGTCGTGAGTCTATTAGGCCTTCCAACACTGCGTCCCCGGTTCATAGTCGCCATTTGAGAACCTTTATTTCCCAACGGTTGTCGATTCTGCGAGCTATATGGCCTGCCCACGGCCATTTCCACGGCTATGTCAGTGACCTTGGTTCTTCTCCGATTTCCATATTTCGTGTTTACCATGTGGCGAAATTTCGAGTATCTAAATCTCTCTCTATAGCCTGTTGCGCGGCTTTGAGAAATATAACTATCGCGCAATGGTTCAGTGGTTAAGGGTCTTAAATAGTGTCAATGATACAATAATTCTTATTAAAATAAGAGCATGTTTTACCGAATCGAATGCGTTGAGAAATCCGGGCATACGCTTAGCCTTGTGCAGGGAAATCTAAAATCAAGCCATTGTGTTTTGAAGTGAGTTTCAAATCGAATATACAATACTCCATTTGAATTCACGCCGCAAGGCGAATTACGTTTGATGTAAAATTCGTACAATTATGGCAACCGCAAGTAACTTCAAGGCGAGGAAAACCTGAGTTGTCTGCCGACAACAATAATGAAATAAATCTTATTGATATCATCAAATAACACTGGAAAGACAAAATTGGAAATATTATTTAACTATTATATACAAGTTGAGTCATAAATGTATATCTATTATCCAGAGAGGTATCTGATGATGATGACCTCAAAGGAGGCTTATTGTACAGGCAATAAAGGTCGTACCTGTGGAAATTCAAAATTTTTCATTGAAAAGTGCACTATAAATAATAAATAAATAATAAAATAAAAAGTTTATTTATTTGGCACATTAAAGTTGATAATAAAATTATACTATAGGTTTACAACTGTAAAACTATGAAAATTAGCTGATGAGGTGTCTAATTAGTTCAATTGAATTTGATACAACTGTTTTAAGTAGCAAATCTTGATGTCAAACTTTTCCTTTATTTAGTAATTAAAGTAAGGCCACATTAAAAGGCCACTTTTGATGTCTGTCAGTCTTAGCTTCATAGTGAGGTGACCTGCTTAAACTTATCGATAAACTGAATGAATCGATATAGTTTTCAAACATCAGTGAATCGAATGCAGTTATTGTGAAAAATAAAATAACATCAATTCTTTAAAAATTACTTATTGCTTGTAGAGTAACTTTATTTGATTGAATCCCATTACAATCCCTGTCCCATTATTAAATTATATAGTCATTTTAAGAATAAAAACAAGTAGGTAGGTACATAGTTGAACAAAATAAGTTGCATTTATCCAGTTGAAATAATCTTTTTGTCATCGTCATTACTCTGTAGGTACCTACTCAGAGATTTATGAATAAATTTTCAACAATATTGTCAATTCACATCTTGTTTTCTCGACGACTTTTCTCCAGTTTGTTGCAGTGCCAGCATTTTTCCAGTGCTCAGTATTGTTATGCACTGCACGAACTTTTATTTGTGCACAAATAAATTCGATAGCATAGTCAATGTATTCAAGTTGTCGACCCGAACAAAATATCGAATGAAATCTTTCAATTTTTTGGGCAACATCCTTAGTGACACGACTTGACACGAGTATACTGACGTAAACTTGTAACGACATTCGGTTTATTTAGAATTTTTCTTTTAATAATTTTAAAAAGATTTATTCGTTAAAAGAAAATCGTGATATTAATGGATTTAGATATTCCTTCTTAATATTCTAATAAACATATATTTCATATCTGAGAAAATTCGTCCAATTGTGCCGTTATAATATTGAGAAAATAAATTATATTGTGTGGCCGCCGCGCCGTTACAAGTTTATTTTGATGAAGTGTCAAATGCACGTCAAAAGTGGCTTCTAAGCGTGGCCCCACTCTCGTTATATATAATTGACATACTTTAGCGTTTATAATTAAATGACAACACAAGAAAATTTATATAAAAACAAATAGGTCATATTTCAGCAACGCAATAACTTTCCCTTTTTTCCGATAGGTATACCATATAAAGCTCAGAGCAATGATTATCTTTGTATGTTCAATGGCCATACGTAGGCGGCTGTTCACCAACACCAAGTAAGCCAGAATGCTAGATTTATTCCGTTCCTGGGTCATAACTCAGGCCAATACGTGACCGATGATCACGCCTACACGGAATATTATTGGTTATCGGGGAAAATATGGTAGCGATGTGTTACCGGGGTCACGAAATTAGAGCGATTGTTATTCATGATCATGCCTCGTATCAACTTTGCGATTTTGTTTAGGCGGTGACGTAAGTTGACAGTCTCAAAGATGTACATAAAATCACGCTTGTTTCCCAGAGGGGTAGGCAGTGACCGCGGCTTTACACTTGCTACGATCCTGACATAGGTACCTCTTTTGCTTCATTCCCGCCCTCCATTTCTGCCTGTGGATGTCATATGAGGCGACTAAGGGAAAAAAGCCAGGGAATGGTAGCAGAGTTCCCTAACAATAGTTTTATTTTGCGAACCCACATGGCGTGGCGAGTATGTGCAAATCCCCCCAAATTATTGTTTCTCGAAATCTATTGGGGCGCATTTGCTCAGCAGTAGACGCCCTGTCGACGAAACGATGATAAAAATGAACTTTGAGAGGAGGAAGGGCACAGCGAGATTTTCTCGTTCTGAATTGGAGCAGCCCGCCTGGGGAGGTACCTCCGCCTTACAGAAGATCGCAGCCAAATAACATTATTTGTTTTCAAATAGTGTTGTGTTCCTGCGATGAGTAAGGTTGCCAGAGCTCTTTAGGGGGAGGGGGGTTCGGGGTCGGCAACGCGTGCGTGATGCCTCTGGTATTGCAAGCGCTCATAGGCTACGGTAACCGCTTACCAACAGGTGGGTCGTATGCCTGTTTGGCACCTAAGTAGAATAAAAAAAAAAAAAAAAAAAAAACTTAATGTGCACGAAACAAGCCTCTACGAAGGGAATTTGCCATTCTTTCGCTAGGCGATTCTTTCTCTATTGATGGCCTTGCTTATTGAAATAATGTAAGGTAACTAAGAAATAATGTAATGTCAAGAAAGTCTAGATCTGAAATTATCAAGTAAATGCGACTAGTCATGTGGCGACTGCCGGGGTCATACCTATGGAGACCTCTAGCCATGGGAGCCAGTAACGATTTTCTTACGCGATACTGCTAAATTATCGCCCAGCAAAAAGGGGACACAAGATTAGCCATCCGACCGAATAAACATAAAATACTTTATATCACGCTACAGCTCTTTATGGTTTAGTAAAAAAAAACTACTGCTATTAAGAAAGCTAATCATTTTTAGAGAGCTTGGTCACAAGCCGACGCCTACCAGCATTAGCAATCTTTGTTTTGTGAAGCGAAGTAAACAATTTACATACGATCATCATCATCATCATCACTCTACCCTTATCCACTGCATGTGGGGTCGACATAATCATTTTTTTCTCTTCCACTCACCTCTACCAGCCGTCAGGACAGTATTCACTACTTTCCTACCTATATCATCTTTAAAAAAATTCATACCTCTTATATCAACAATCCTAGTTAAAACAATTTATATACCATTGTACTCAAATGACCAGCAGAATTTAACAATGCTTGAGTAAAGTATGATGTAAGAAATTCATTGCTAGCTTAGAGGCTACTCTGATATACCCGAGATATGGGCTAAAGGCGAGTGGTAAAGGTCAGTTCCTGTCGCCCACGGCCCAACTTTCTATACTAACTAGTGCAGCATGACCATAGAAAGGTCACTCATCAAAAATGCAGTTTCCTGCTCATGTAATACGGGCCTAATGGCATAGGCGTGGAAAGTGACGATTACCTATACGAGAAACATATAACCTAGAACACTCTTTTTTGAAAAACATTTTTTATTCCCTTTCTTTTCTTAGGCACTACCGCTTGGCACTACTAGTAGAATGAATCCTATTGTACCTATATTTATCTAGAAAATATATTCAAGTATAAACCAATTTTGAGAATTAACGTAGGACAAATAATTTACTACATAATATAAACAGCGAGACGAGCGATTACACGGTCGTAAATGAATGAACGACCAGTGTAAAGCTTATTCTGAGTAACTACCTTCAATTCAAATAGGTATTTGTATAGAATACCTACGCACACAAATAATAATTGACTGTTATGTCTTATATCTCCGACTACTCAACAAGAATGAATTTACAGCACTATAATTTTTAATTGGCGTCTTGGACGTTTGGACAGAGTTTTTGCCGGGGTTATATGAAATGGCAATCAAATTCGTGTATTATTTTTTGCACGGAGCGCAGAGCAATTTGAACGCATTATCCTTATACTCGCATCGCTGTTCATACGCGGAACACAGAGATATGAAAGAATTTCATTGAAAAGTCTATGGGAACGCGCACTGCAATTTAGCTTCGTCCTGCGTAGATGAGCATTATTGCCGATGAGAAAAGCAGGAACCGTAGTACCCACGTTTCATAAGCGGCTTAGCGACTTTAAAGGACTGCAAGTCAACGATAGCTGGTATTGCGTTGCGACCATATAAGGGAGATGGTTTTATTTTTGTTACATTGTACTCCGCTGGCGGGCCTCATGTAAACTTTCTACGGTTTCTTGGAGTTATTACGTCACTTCTGGGGAAACGTTAATGGTATTGCTGGGAATTAAAATGAAGCATTAAGATTATCTTTTCATCTTTAATGAAGCTCGAAATTACCTACTTCACTCCGGTAACCAACGTAAAAATAGGAAATTCATGATGTAACTGAATAAATAATTTCGGTCTGTACGGTCTCTAGCTCTTAAATTATCACCTAAAGACGCCGTATTGCATAGGTATCAGTAAAATTACTCTACAGCTAAATATAACCATTCCCTGACCATCAACCACAGCTACCGTTTAATCGACTTCCTTATTACCTGCCCACTTTCGATTTCGAAGCAGCGAGAGAACTACTATTTATTCCATAAAGCTTACCGTCCAACTTATAAGCCGGATCGGGTTGCAGCGACGCATAAATCTTCATCGCCCGGTTCTAAATATGACCGAAACAAGTTTAAGCCCCAAGCAAAATTTTGGCAGGATAGCACTGAAGCAGACATGTCTCAAAAATATAGGTCTTATAACTGTCTTGTCATAGTTCTTCCATTCCAAGCGAATTTTATACAGACGCACCCGCTGTACATGAAAAGTTACCCCGAACTTTTACGCCCCTTTAAGTATTCATCCTCTGACTCGACGTCTGATACATATCTTGCAGTCTTTACCACCTCGTCTCACCTATCACCACAAGATCTATAGCTCGTTATCTGTGGTACCAAAGACAATATCTATTATTATAATAGAAACAGTATATTGTCTTTGGTGGTACTTTATGCATCAGCTATTCATTTACTATCAGCTGTACGTAGAGTTAGCAAAGCTTGCGGCACCGTTGCGATTGCTAAGCCACAGTGGACGCTTAGCTTTCTACCACGGGTTTAATAACACAGAGTTGCTCTTCATAATTATCTGTGGAAACCGCTAGGTACTCAGGATTAATCATAGTTGTTTATGGTAAAAGTTAGCACTTGAATATCAATTTCCGCCGAGTTAAGAATGAGAGAGGTACTTATCATCATTACTAACTGACTGGCAAGAATGAGCTTTCCTATCTCTGGAAGCTATTTGAAGTCTCATTACACGGAGGCAAACAGGTGAGCCCACCTGATGGTAAGCGGTTACCGTCACCTATTGACATCTGCAACACCTGGAGCATTGCCTGGCCTAGAGAAATATTTTTGATTTTTTCTTGAAGTTGTCAAGTAGGTCAGTGGGAAAGTCTAGCTTTTGACATCCTAAATAAGTAAAAAAAGTTATTAAATTAGCAGCTCAATAAAACGTGCCCCTTTTACCATTTTCAAGATCTATTCCTTACCCTCAAGTTTCCCTACATATAGTTTTGTTATCATATTATTATGAACGATGGGAAAAAATTTGATCATGACCCTTTGCACGCAAACTTTTGCCTAGTATGGGGCCAGTATCGACAACTTGCATAAAGCAGCAATGCCTTCATTCCAACTGCATACTTAAAAAAAAACGTCGGAAGCGTCCCCAAGACGCTGGCGGAATTGCCACGCTGGATGGAAATGCTAATTCACTCGGCCAAATAAGAGCCAGCTCTCGGGTCACGCGTAGCTTCGACGCCCTGATATCTTTTTGAAAACCCGGAGGGCCCCGTTTCCCCACGGACCCTCTCAACCCCAAAAGGCTCAAATACGTTGGGATGAAAGAGACCGGGGAGGAGCAGTATTAGGGCAAGCACTATGCCAAACGTTTCTAGCCTCGTCTAGATAAGAAATTTGAAGATTGGTGCCAGAAAGAGCCAAAACAGACGGAGATAGAATTTTCTCAACCAAAGAGCTAGTGCTATAGATGGAAGACAAGAACGCTGGTAGAGATACACTTGAAATTTTCCGTATACCTAAGCCCCCCAATTTGACAGGCAGGGAGGCCTGCGACCACGACCTGACATCCAGATCTATATTCAAAACCGACGATAAAGTATTCTTTATAATATCCAAGTCCAAGCAGTTCCACCAGCTCGCTGTGTTTCCACAGTATTATTACTTAGATTATTTTTCGTGAAACTATTTAAGATACAACTTCACTTTCTATAACTGAAACCGGTTAAAGTTACAATAACTCATATATCATAATACATCAACTGGACACGTCAAAACTCCATCAAACTATTCTAAGCTTTAATGATCGTTATGTCACTGAAAATAAATCACATAGTTCATTAATTACTATCGTATTACGCGGTCTTTATCGCAACAACACTTTCTAGCAACTAGGCTCGTGTAAAATTATTCCTATGATGGTAAAAATCACTCGAGGACTTACGCAAGGTAGGCATACTGAGATTTTCTCGCTCTAGATTGGAGCAGCCCGCCTGGTACTTCCGCCTTACAGAAGATCGCAGCCAAATAACATTATTTGTTCAAATAGCATTGTGTTCCTGCGGTAAGGTGGTCAAATATGAGATAAAATGGTCCGTACATCTACTGAACAAAGTCAGTTTCAAGTTTGTAATTCGAGGGTGTGCGATATAGCTCACTGATATCGCAAGCTCCTAAAAGTCAAACTCGGAATTAACTTTCTTTGAAAATCGTAATGATTTTTTTTAAATAAATTTAAGATGACATATCGCACGCCGTATGAACACGGCTTGATAGTCATCATCATAGTTTCAGCCGTAGGACGTCCACTGCTGAACATGGCCTCTCTCATAAATTTCCAGAGCGAACTCCTATCATGTGGGGGGAATTTGCCCACACTCACCATGCTGGGAAAGCGCGTTGGCCTGCGCAGTTAGAGCTATTTTTGTGGAAATAGGGGATGCTGCTACTCATACCCTGTTTTTTTTCCTTTAGTCGCCTCTTAAGACATCCACGGGTAGGGACATATGGAGGGTATTCTTCAGCCGGGGCCGCCACGGCCTACGGCTTGATAGTAGTGAGCAACAAATTAATCAACCATATTTTTAGGCCGCAGGTTACGCAATTCTGTAACCAAATGCTAATGCTTGACTTGTTTTGTTTACAATTATCGTGCAACCATTGTAGTCGACTGCAAAACTTACGAACCGTTTCTCAATTCCCAATACCAGTTTTTGTTATAGATGAAGATAGTGTTCTTATGAAACTTGTCCCGCTTTAATTAACTTATCAAACCTTCACAAGTATCATTTTACATCTGACACTTAAGATTAAGGACACCGCAGCTGGGAATTGAAGTGGAAAGGAAGGCTCGAGAGGTGCGGGTTCGGTCTTCGTAGCGGGATTTCATTTCATTATTTAAAAAAAAAAGTTATGTATCTAAGCCCAATTTAGTTATAATTATTATTTTTTTAACCAAATTAATTTCTCACAATATTTTGTTTATCACAGAGCACAACATAGAATCCTTTCATTACGCTAGTTTTTTCACCATTATTCACACAACGAATATAACTTTCAATATCTAATCATAAAAAAGTCTTTGTCATAAGTGGAACTTTGAGAGGAATTTAACCGTCACAAAAGGAATCAAAGTAATAATGTTAACGTGAGGCGAATGAAAAAACATTACAACTAAATCATCTCCCTGCCCTTATCCCACTTCATGTGGGGTCGGCACAACATGTTTTCCTCTTCCACTCCCCTCTATCAGCCGTCATATCAGTATTCACTCCTTTCTTACTCATGTCATCTTTCACACAGTCTATCCATCTTTTCTTTGGTCTACCTCTTCCCTTATATCCTTCCACATTCATATTTAACGCTCTTCTAGTCACATGACATTCTTCCCTCCGCATGACATGCCCATACCACGCTAACCTTTTGCTCTTCAACTTCTCAGTCACTGGCGCTACTTTCAAACTTCCTCTGATGTACTCATTCCGTATCTTGTCCATTCTAGTCACTCCACACATCCATCTCAACATTCTCATTTCCGTAGCATGCACTCTTCTTTCATCCATCCCTTTGGTTGCCCAACACTCAGATCCATACAGTACGACAGGTCTTATGATCGTTTTGTAAATTTTCCCCTTAAGTTTAAGGGGCATTCTTGGATCACACGTAGTTCCTGTGACCTGTCGCCATTTCATCCATCCCGCATTTATTCTATTTTTCACATCCCGGTCTATATCGCCGTCGTTCTGGATTAATGAACCGAGGTACCGGAAGTCGGAGCAGACTGGTAGGGATACACCATCTAAGGCAATAGGAGAGAAACCGGAGGGACCACCGAAGTCGCAGAACAGATGCTCAGTTTTTGTCCTGCTGATCTTCAATCCGAAACTCTCCAGTATCTCTTGCCATTTTCCCAGCCTGCTCTGGACCTCAAGTGCATTTTCTCCGACAAGAACAATGTCGTCGGCGAACAGCATGCACCAAGGGGCGTCCTCCTGTATGTCTGATGTCAGAGCATCCATTACCAGGAGGAACAGATAAGGGCTTAAAGCCGATCCTTGGTGCAAGCCTACAGCCACATTGAACTTGTCGGTAACTCCAGCTTAACAAAAAACATTACAACTAAATATCATGGTCAAATTATCACAATTCCTTTAAAGATAAGATGAAGATAAAAATTTAAAAATCACTTCGCACTCAGTCAAAATCTTTTCATAGCTCATTTAGCGGCGATCCGTAGAATGTGACATATCTTTTATCCGGAAGCTTCGCAGTTTGACACGAAACAGTACTATAGAATACAATGGAATCGTTTTCTTGTTATCTAGATAGCTTCAACAAATACATAATTACAATTTGAAGCTAATTTTGATGTAATTTTATTTAAAAGTGCAAGAAATATACTAGCAGTGCACGTTGACAAAAACAAAATAATGTCTTTAAGATAAGAAATAACACCCAACACTCAAATCCATACTGACCCCACACTAGGATTCCCTGTCAGGGTATCAGAACCTACGAGTACCATGGTACCACAACACCTAGACTCGGAATAAATATTTGCAGATCATGCAAACATTTGTGTCCCGCAGCGGGAATCGAACCCGCGCCCGTTGCATCTCATACAGGCTCTTGCCTGCTATTCCACCAAGTTCGTATACATCATCATACACTGCATCAGCCAGTGTTATCGACAAGACTAAAAGTTTAGACTAATAGCATCTAACGTCATCCTCTCATCACGGGCACGTATTGAAAACGCATTTGGATCAAGTTCCATTATATTTTCATAAAGTACTTATGAAGATTTTCTGATTTAAAAAAAAAAGTATCTCTGATCAAAAGTCACTCTTTTTAACCGACTTCGAAAAGGAGGAGGTTCTCAAGTCGGCTATTTTATTTTTTGTGTGTATGTTACTCGATATCTCCGCCAATAGTAACCCGATTTTGATGATTCTTTCGCTGGTGTATAGAGTATGATCTCCGGGTGGTCCCATTTTAACTTTATTCCTGAGATATTGCAACTTGTCCCGTAAAACTTAAAAAAACGTCATCATCTCTTGAAATCACGACTTGCCGAATTTTTTTTTTGTCGACTGTGGTATGTTTTGGTAATCCCCGCGACTTCGTTCGGTTGCTGCTATTTTTACATGAACTTTAAACATAGGGGTTGTGTGTCGGGAATTCTTTTCTGTGCAACCATACGTTACGCTACCCTGCAAATTTCATACTCTTAGGATTTTGGTTAGGCTCTGCGTTGATTTTCAAAGAGAATAAAACCACTACGTTTGATTGACAGTCAGTTAGTACCGTAAGAGTTATTACTTATTAATGATGATGAATGGATGTCATCTTACTTTTGTTTTTATTCGAAAGTTTAGGTGGCCAGTGTCATCCTCAATAGGTAAGCAAAACGCAAAGAGGTTGATAACAAAAAAAAGAGGTTGATATTAATCTTGTAAATATTCAGGAATTTGAAGTCGGTTTTTAGTTTTTGTAAAAAATATCTTATGATCGTAAAATATGTATTTGGTATCCAGTCTAAAAGCAAAATAAAACATACAAAGTAGGCACCTAATTTAAAGTTTAAACGAGTTCTCGCCTGGAAGTAAAAAAAGGTTGATTAATGAAATGCAAGAATGCACTTCTTGACCTTGGCTTCGCACGTGCAATAAGAAAAGCGAGATATTTAGAGTCCGCCACGGAACCCGACGGTGAAGGTAAGCTGCTTTCTGTAAGCCGGTATTACGACTGGGTAAAGTCTGATCCACACTATCAAACGCTGGCGTATTTTTTTTAATTTGGAAAACAAAGAGAACAAACAAACTTTGATGTATGATTTATTGAACACCTCGTGGCGCGGGCTATAAGTACGCCGTGTTCATACGTGCGATATGTCATCTAAATGTACCTTATTTCAAAATGATACTTATCTTCACTGGATAAAGTCAATTTTGAGTTTGACTTCAAGGGGGCTTTCAAAATCGTACGTCCTCAAATGTCAAATTCAAAATTGACTTTATCCAGTAGAGATAAGGATCATTTTGAAATAAGGTACGTTTTAGATGACATATTGCACGTCAGTCGTATGACCACGGTTCCAACATCATCCTCTCGATCACGGGCACGTATTGAGAACGCCTTTAGATCAAGTTCTTGGCAGTAAGCACAAGTGTGCGACCGTATCAAGTCACTAGCGAGCTTGTCGCAAATCTTCTAAGATAATTAAATATTGTCTAAGTAAGCTTATAATACCTATATAAGTCAAGTTCTTAGTGCTGGACATGGAGATAAAAAATATTCTTTTGTGTATACAAGGTGATTAAAAATGTATGCTATTCCGAAAGGCGCCCAATAGGCAATAAAGTTTGTTCTTCGATTTTTGGAAATTTGCCATTTTTCATTGAAAAATCGATATAGAAATAAATAAAATTGAATAAAAATTGTTTATTTCATGTTGTAAAATAGTTGATACTGAAGTGCTCCTGCGTATTTAAATAAAGTCAAAAACGAGTGCTTAGGGCCAATCCCCACCGATCCATGTTGAGAACGTCATCGTATTGAGTTCATATCGTGGGCGGGATCCACCGCACTTTCGATGATGTTACGATATTTAATCCCGATTACGTAAGTATCGTAATGTTTTGCAATAATGAATGACACGGAATTAAAAAACGGGTTCTGATGTTGGTATTCTTTACAAAACCGTTGGGGAATAAGGGGAATAAAGACTTAATGGAGAAAAAACCTAAACTGGACACACCTCTGGGGCGCGCGCCATGAAAACTTTACAATCTTAGTCACGTTCCACAAAGTACCTAACTATTTAGTTTCGAGCACAGATAAGAAAAGCGTTGGTTTAATTTGACCGTTATGTTTACCTTCATTTGGTTACATGGCGCAGTTCCGGAATACTAAAACTACAATACCTTCAACCCAGTTATGGAATACTTATCTATTGATATTTGTGACCAAGAGTTGTAAAGGCGCATACTCACTGAAGCAACCAGAGGTTGCCTAGATTGAATAGAGAAGAGAGAACAGGAGAACACTCAGCACCTTCTATATTAGGATGAGTGATCGCCATTAGCATTTATAACTGAACTTTTCTGTGCACTGGGAGGTACGTTATATTTTGGGTTCTAGCTAAAACAGTTTAAGCTATGACAAAGGCTATTAATTTTTCTAAGCGATGACTTACCATGGTAAACACTTCATGCTACCATTTTTGCATTTAATTTTCACATTTAATTTTCATAACGACTGCTGTCAAATTCGATTCAGTTTTTCGAAATCACTCTTTCCTTTATATTTTATGCGTGAATTATATGTTTAAATTATCTTTTATAAACAAATCGAAATAATTGTGTAACCTTCTGGTCCATAAATTTTAATACAGTTTTCAACATTATTGTGATACGAATGGTTAAGGCAAAGTGTTTGTGCCATTTTTGTCACGTTTTGTTGATATACTGGTAAAATTATGTACAGTATGTAGTTCAGCAAATAAACTTTATTCACACTATTAAATTATTGTGAAACGTGTTTATTTAAACTTAGGTAGTTATCTACCAATAGATGAAATAATGAATGGTGATAATGTTCATCATGATTCATCATCATCATTTCAGCCGTACGACGTTCGCTGCTGAGCATGGCCTCCCCCACAGACAGAGCAAATTCCTTATCATGTGAGGGGGTTTTGCCCATACTCACCACGCTGGGTATGCGGGTTGGCGAGCGCAGTTAGAGTTATCGTTGTTAAAATGAGGGACGCTGCTACCCATCCCCTAGCTTTTTTCCCTTAGTCGCCTCCTACGACATCCGCGGATAGAGATATGGAGGGGCCTATTCTTTAGCTGGGGCTACCACGGCCATCATGATTGCTACCATATAATTTATATAAACAATGAGCTCAATGAATGGTTTCGGCAGAATACCAGCGTCTGCTGCAAAACAGTAGGCATAATGCTGAGCCGAAGCCATTTTGCTGCTGCAGCACACATCACACCATTTTTACTTTCATTACTTTTCTCTTGTTTCTTTTATTATAAGTACCTAATGTTTATTGTAAAATGTTGTGCAAATGTGTGTGTTTTGGTGGCAATTAAATAAATATCTATGTCAATGTCTATGTCTAAAATTGTTTTCATCAAATCAATTTGAGAGATTTATTCCAATTTATTTTGTAATAACGTAATCCCTTATTAATCCTGCGTCTGCGGTAATGATTATCAACATAATTGAAAGTCCACGTATCTCAGAAAATATAATACAAAGGCAGAGTGTTTCATTCCAAAAAAAAGTTAAATGCAAAAAGTTTACTAAGTTTAGGTATTCCTCATCGAACACAGTTCTGTAATCTGAGGTATTCCTTTGAAAAAGTTGTAATCTTTATTGTTTTATGTTAGTATATAAATAATAAGGCAGTGGTGGCCCCGGCTGAAGAATAGGCCCCTCCATATCTACAAATCCGCGGATGTCGTAAGAGGTGACTAAGGGAAAAAAGCTAGGGGATGGGCAGCAGCGTCCCTCATTTTAACAACGATAGCTCTAACTGCGCTCGCCAACCCGCATGCCCAGTGTGGTGAGTATGGGAAAATCCCCCCAAATGATAAGGTATTTGCTCTGTCTGTGGGGGAGGCCATGATCAGCAGTGGACGTCGTACGGCTGAAATGATGATAATATAAATAAACTTATCTATTTATGTATGTGTTATGGTACTTAAATTATTATAAAGAGATTTTATTTCTTTCTTATTCTTCCTTAAAATTAGGAGTTTGTCATATACTACCAATATGACAGCCTCGGCTTGAAAGCAAGGCATCCGTGATAGCTACGTAACTTGTTCGAAAGCCACAGGAACATAATGCGACAAATGTCAATCAAATCTGACACTCCGCTATGATAATGTTGTCCTACTGAACAAAGTGACAATCACAAAATCTGGTTATAACACAGTCCAACTGAAATTGCGTGCTTGCATATCATTATGGGTATTGACACAGTCCACGCAAGTACCAATAATGTTTTGGTTTTATTACCTTTGTAATAAGTACTTGAAGGTATTTTATGGTTTGAAAAAAAAACCTGTCCCGTATGATTTTGCAAGGTTATGTTCTCGTAAAATTCAAAATAACTAATAAACTAAAGGCCGACACTTAAAACTCTTGTCAGCTTTACACAAGATCCGGTATAGGCACAATGGAAAACCTATTGTGTCTGGAATCTAGAGTCATATAATCGTCAGTCTAGCTAAAGCTAAGCAGGTACTTTCATCTTATTTTCATTATCCATTCAGCTTTATTTTATAAAATAATTTCTCATAATGCCCATTGAAGAACCCAATTCACAATCTCCTTTTCTAGTATTCAATGACTCTTACGACTAGCTTTTGGACCACCTCAAACCGTTGCCTTCTGTGTTCTATTAATTATTGTACAAGCCTCAAATTGGTCAGGTATGCATACTTTTAGCAAACACAACTTTATACAACCAAGCGGATGAAACTGCCACTTTGAACTCTATGTAGTTGGGAATAAGGGTAAAGAGTAGTTGGTAAGGGAAATGGATTTTATTTGCATTGTTGGCACGTGCGCTTTACTTAGCACTCAATTATAGGCGTAGGATACTATGCGAGTGATTCGATAAAGATAAATAGTAAACTACACATAAGAGGACATTACATCGGTATTTTCTGAATATAAATAGTTTGTCCTACAATTTCAGAAAAGTCCTAGATATCAGTAATACTATGAAGATTTCATGAAAAAATAAATAATCATCGTCCACTGCTGAACATAGGACTTCTGCGTAGATTTCCAGAAACAATAATTTGTGGGATTTGCCCATACCTACTCGCCACGCTGGGCATGCGGGTTGGCGATAAAGCTATTAGGGGACGCTGCTGTCCATCCACTAAATGTCGAAACGATAGGCACCAAGCCGTGTTAGTTGATTCTTCTAGGCTTGGTCGTGACGAACAGACATAGCTTCACCTCTTTTCTAATACGTTTGTGAGTAATCCTAGTGATTTTATTCAACAAAAACCTTTTGACTTCGACTTTGAAGTAGGTTCCTAGACAGGCGTCGGCGACTGAAAGCTCGCATAACTGTGGCATAACCCCGAGCTTCTATTATCTAGAAATTTAGCTTAGGGTACAAAGCTAGTTCACTCATTCATTACTGTATTATTCTAAGAAGAATCAAGTTAGATAATGATGTAAGTGCAGTGTCAGCATTACGAGCGATTTTGTCGCAAGCTAGAATCTTCAGGTGGTTCTCTAATTCATCTGTTTAACTTTTTATATTCAAGTAGGTATTTAATAAAGAAAAAATGCACACAGCTCCTTGATACATAAAAAAATTTGAAAATAGCATATCAAATGTGTTTTAATGTCCACATGGTGTTTTAATAACGTAAAACAATAAAAATAAATCACCTATATTTATATATGACATGAAAATGTGTAGTTTCTAAGTACATTTCTAGGTAACCAATCAAAGGAATTCATTTATGCCGTGCATTTTTTTAACGATTTCCAATATTCAGTCAGGTATTCATAAAAAACCCGAGCAAAATAGACCGGACCTATTTCGGATAGAGCGTTTCGTCAGTAATTGTTTTAAAAGCGTTGGAGTAAGTTAGCTGTGCAAGCTTTCTATTATCTAAGCATCTAGGCATCTGAGACAATGGGCCGCGCATGCGTAATGCGTTATCTCAGATCTCTTGGCACACCGCTCTCCTAATGAGGGGCGCTCCACTTCCAGCTGTGATAATTGAAGTTCGGTGAAATTTGAGCCGATTCGGACTAATTGATGGTAGTAGGTACGTTTGGAAGCGTACACTATTCGAAAATAACGATTTTTAGGTGAATTGCAGGAAACAAGTGGTTTTCTTAACCGTCAATATAAATAGTATTCTCTGTGATAAAATTAAATTCCTAAAATAGTTAGAAATGTTTGTTTTATTCTCGGTCGAACCTTCGTATTTTCAATCATGTTTACCTTACAATGACATCAAATTGACAATAATTTTCAATACAACCGCTGTAAAGGGTGATTTTTTATTTTTTTTTCGCAAAAATTTACCTGACTACTACAGATATGAGAAATCTTGATCGTATTCCAGTAGACTTTAAACAAGGTTATTCATCATAAGTACGTATGCTATCTCGAAAGGCTCTTATTTTAAACCCAACTGTCTATTGGCAAGCTTGTTCGACGACTTTTGAACGACATTTTATCACTGAAAAAACGCTACAAAAATCAGCTGTTTTGGCGTCAAATCAGTTCCTATCCAGATAGTATATACATTATGAATCACCTTGTATTTTGAGGGCGCGCAAGCGATAGTAGGGAACAATCAAATTGAGATACTTATGATTATTATAATGATAGCTTGTCGTCCATAGTCTTGTACCTTTATTTACTAAGTGATGTTGTTGCAGATAACGGTGCTTACAAAGGATGAGGAGTAAGCATCGATGGCAGCGGTACTTTCGTCCGGTCTTACTAAAGTCAACAGGTGAGTTTACTTTTAGAAAACCTCGGGTATACAAAGTGCTTGTCGTGTCACTGATTCTTTCTTGGTCATCCTGTATTAGGTCAGTGATCAGGTTGAGGTATGGTGGCCCTGAAAAGAACCTATGACCGTCGGTGAAAGAATCGAAGGTACCTAGTGAAAAATGTTAGTAGTTTGATTGTTTTTTCCGCTTATACTCATTCTTTTTGTTGATTGAATATTCTTCAAAATCAAATCAAATCAAAGTAATTTATTGCGTAATATTGGTTAGGTACAGTTGTTACATAATAAAATACAAATTAGGAGCAGCCATATTCAGCGTTGTACGCATGCAATAAACATATTTTCAAAATTAAGTAGGTATGTCAGAGCTTTAAATTACAATAAAATAGTGCTATTAAAAAAAATGTCATTAAAATAATCATGGGTTGAATAATAAGCCCTTTCCAATAGTAACTTTCTCAGTCTCTTTTGGGATGTTAGACATAATAAGACCTTGTAATTTCATGGCTAAACGAGAAAATCTAAAACAAGTAGCCATGCTAACTTCACCATGGTTACAACGATACACTTTCGTGCGATTTTTGCTTAACTATCCTAGACTCAGGCCTCAGTGTATTAAAACATAAGTTGCACTTTAATAGGAGACCAGCAAAGTAATAACGTAAAATGGACGACCATAATATCCAGCAACTTTGAACACTCAATAAAACTTTACAGAGCCTATTTTTATCACCGTTTTAAGTGGAAAACTTGGATAACACTGTCGTAAAATAGACGAAATTTCCATTTACATACAGTTCTAAACTATCAACAGAATAACAATACAAGCTTGTAACATGGTAATAACATAGATAAGTGACACAACAGATACGTCACGTGGTGATCAAGCACGCTTTGTTTTGCATTCGTGCATTGTCATATAACACCCACACGATGCATAATTTCTCGATTCAATAGGTACCCCTTTCGAAATACATCTGGGCGAGACGATAAATAACCAACAAATTACTCGGGCGCGCGAATCGTATACACGTGCTATAGCTTATAAAAATAATAACCGGTACTCTTTAGTGGTGTACGCTCCGTCCGTTTCCGTGTTTGGCTTTAAAATTGAGACAAAACTCCACTCACGACTTAGCTCGCGTGATTTATTCCTATCCTACTAGGACCAGATTATAGTCTGGAATAGCATATTATGGGCTACTTTTTAACTTTATAGGTACCTACCACACGAGCGAAGCCGCGGGCGGAAGCTAGTTCATATTTAGTAACATACCTATATCTGTGGCGTACCGTCCTACTCCACTATCACATACTTACCTACGTTACACCACCACATCTCTTTAAAATTGAACATACAATTTAGTTATTATTAATGTACCTACCCCTTTTGGGTGTAGGTCTTCTTTAACCTCTGCCAAATTCCTCGTTCGTAGCGCCTGCTATCCTTGCGTTTTACTAAGTTATGAAGTAACTTAAATGCTTCCCAAGCTGTTCCAGCAGACGAACTATATCTGTTCCAAGTTTTATCCAAACTAGTTAAGATGTTACGTTTAAAAATATGTTCCTAATTATCCTTGTGATTTTATTAAAGTAAATTGCTATTTAGTTGTGGAAATTAGAGTTTAGCGTTACAGGTTAATTTGTGAACCTTTTTCATTTCTTATTCTTGTACGGTCTTATTGTTACTGATTGTTACTTTATTGGTTATTGATCTGTTATAATACATAGTATCTACTTACATCATAAAACCGAATAATCACATAAATGTGATCTTTGACTAGAATCATTGATAGTTCAAGCAATATTCATAATTCATAATTCATTTATTGTTCGTGAACCTAGGTACATTGATGGATGGTGAGGTTTAGAATACAGACACTAGATTCTGACACTAGATTCTGACACTAGATTCTGACACTAGATTCTGACATCGGTCATACAAACATTATAAATACATAGATTTAAACCAATATTAAATAGATTACAAATTACATAATAACTAATTAATTACAAATTCAAAAAAATATAAATTTATTATTAATGTCAATCTTATATAATATTAAATTAAATTAAGTTTGTCATACAAAAAATCGTTTATACTACAATATGCTTTTTTAACTAAAATGTCATTTAATTTGAGCTTAAATTCACTAATAGACAACATTCGAACAGATTTTGGGATTTTATTAAATATTGTGGGTGCCATACAAAATACATATAATATAAGGGTTAGAGATTAGATTCAAACTGAAGCTATAACAAATATTCAATGGATTAAACCAGCTGTCCATACATTGCACACGCGACGGTTACGAGTTGACATTTGCACGCCTGAGATATGTTTACAGCTTGTTGGATCTACAGTTCGTAGGTGGAGAATGAATGTGTGACGTGAGGACGTTTAATCAAACTCTAATAGGCCGTTACACTTCTGAGGAATACTGGTGAGTCTGTGGTTCTATTTGGATGGAAATAATTGAATTTCGGCCGTGGTAGTCCCGGCTGAAGAATAGGCCCCTCCATATCTTAAACTTCTATCACGTGAGTTACTCACTTGTCACCGAGAGACGTGAAAACTTAACTAGCACTCCAGCCGCTGATTCCTAGGCGCTGTCACAATAGTCCTTACCTTGTTTAATCGGCAACTCACTGGTTCTCTGTAAGTATACAATTTTGTAAAAAGATCACCGAAAATAATAATTAGCGCGAAGCCGTGTTTGTTGCCTGACTATTCTAAGCTTCCTTATGATCATCATCATCATCATCATTTCACCCGTTCGACGTACACTGCTGAACATGGCATCCCCCACAGACAGAGCGAATTCCTTATGATGAACAGCTTTAATTAGTTTCTAAGACATTTCAAAAAGATCCTTTGTGATTATATTGTAATAAACACCTTTTGCCTTCCTTTTTAGCCTTTTATGGCGGGAGATCGAGGACAAACCTTATAATGTAGTCTCATAACTACAACTCTAAAACAATTTGACCCGAATCCAGCTGAAAATCTACATTCAACCCAAGAGTCTTAGCATTACTGTCTCATTCCGAGAGCTAGGCTCAAACTGACGTAGCACTTTGACTTCCCAATCCGTCGTCTGAATAACTTCTGAAGCTATTCTGTAAAAAAAAAAAAAATTGAACTTTCAAGTTTACTTGTCATGGTAATAATTCATACTATTCAACAGTTTTGGAGATTTGCTGATGTATCGTATGATATAGAAAAACAGTATAAAGCAAAAGCTTTGCAAAGAACAATAAAATCCAATAAAAATCCGTTAGAATAGTGACGTCTATGAGACGCAGGCACTGCTATTTGTTCTCATGTGTCACACGCGGGTGACACCAGTGACAAGGCTTTAAATCAAGTCTCCAATGTAAACAGTATGTTACACTGTCAGCTAAATTGGATATACGGGGTTAGTCGGAACCCTAAAACAATATTCTCTAGTTTCTACTGTTTTCAAATCATATCAGAATCATGTCTTTTGCAATTATTGACATTACTGACAACATGGCCTACTCTCGCTGGACAAGCCAAACTTCAATCTGTTCACAAATCAAACTATACTTTGCATACAATTTCGCAAAAAGTCAACACTGGTAATTTAACATCCAAAGTTGAAAAAGTTTCACAACGACCCATTGTATCGCAAATAACCATTGCATTTTCCCATCACAAATTATCGATATCGTCTCTAAATGAAATACTACTTGCTAGAGATCCAGTTCACACGATGTTGACCTCTCTTTCACAATACCATAGTGGGCGGGACGCGTGATCGCCACCGTTGGAAGGCTTGTGTTAGTATCAGTTACATCGTTAATATTGAGAAAACTTCTAAGCTTTCTAAACAATTTTTGACTATTGTAACAAAATTCTCATGGCTGTATTCCTCTTCGAAACATTCCAAGAAACTAGAAATTGGCCCTTTTTCGGCTAAAGTAAAGCTCGTCTCCATTAAAGTTAGCGATGCATATTTTGATGTGCTTTTAATACACCCTTTAGAGATTTTCCAAGTTTTGATTCCTCGAATAACGATTCAACGGTTGACGGCTTTAACAACGATAGCTCTTACTGCGCTCGCCAACCCGCATGCCCAGCGTGGTGAGTATGGGTAAATCCCCCCACATGATAAGGAATTTACTCTGTCTGTGAGGGAGGCCATGTTCAGCAGTGGACGTCGTACGGCTGAAATGATGATGATGATGATTGCCCGAAGATCTGAGAGGAAATCTTTCAATAAACTCAAAAAACAAATTAAAAGCAGTTCTAAAAGGCCACTTTAACGGTTGTACGAAATTTATTTTGAATTTCTTATCTGGTTACTAAACAATGTCTTACACCAACAAAGACGAATATTTCTAAAGCTTGCGTAGTTGCATTCGTCATCCCAAGGCGTAAGATTGAAAGCTCTCAGTACCATAATTTATTATTAAAATGATAATATAGTCTCCTATTATGTTACTCGACCTGCATAACTAATACTAAGTGGATACGATATTTAGTTGATATCTGACTAAGTGTTACAGCAAGAGCAAAGGTAGAGAGTATTTTCTTAGAATCAGGGTTGAATGTAAAATAAATCAATAATAATATACCAATATTGTTAAATTTATATCGGACTAGGCTTTTAAACTTGATTGGCAACCACAGCCGATCAACGAATTATACCCCACTTAGATGGACCTTAGCTCTAACTGCGGTCGCCAACCCGCATGCCCAGCATGGTGAGTATGGGCAAATCCCCCACACATGATAAGGAATTTGCTCTGTCTGAGGGGGTGGCCATGTTTAGCAGTGGACGTCGAACGGCTGAAATGATGATGATGATGAGATGGACCGCTAACAATATTATGTAGTCCAGGTACTAAGTCGGTCGATGAAGTTCGTGATCATAAGCGCAGAAGTCCACTGATGGACATAGGCCTTCCCCAAAGAGGGCCACGACAAACGGGCTCCTGAGCCTTCTCCATCCACCGACTTCCCGCCTCTTTCAGGTAGAGTGCCTTCTAACACTGCGTCGTCCGGTTCGTGGTCGCCATTCGAGAACCTTTATTCCCGAACTGTTGTCGGTTCTACAAGCTTTGTGGCCTACCCACTGCCTCTTCAACTTTCTATCATAAGGGGGGAACTTGTTCAAGACCATTCGTCGTATGTATTTTATAGGGGGACGCCTTAACGCTTTTAATAATGATAAAGCTTTTAGGCACCTATCTGCGCCTCTCAGGGTTTATTCGTCGGCGTGCCTACTGAGTAAACTAAGCGGAGTAAATAGGAGACCGTTGCCTTGATTGTGTTGCTACTTTGGCAAGTTTCACCATGGTATATTGTCTGCTTACCACTTTATTAGGTCATTATTAAATCATTTCTGCGTTTGAAAGTCGGTAAATTCTCTAAATAGGGAGGCGGTTCGAAACATTTCACAACAGCAGCTATTCATTGAAACGAACCTTTAGATAAATGTTTACGATCGACTAATGGGCCCTACGTTTTGTTACGAGTATTTCTTGTACTTCGAAATATATTTAACCTTGCAATAAAATGTAATTTATGTAGGCACCGCCGATAACAATAATTATCTCATGTAATATTCGAATTCATTGCTAATTATATTCTGAACTTATTTTTTGAGAGCAGCAATTACACCACACCACACTGTTGATCTACAAAATATTTTAATAGGATCTACCTCTAAGATCTCGCGTATAATCTCAGAAAATATTCCTTATATCTCACCATGGAAGTAAAGTTTCATCAGTCGGGAAGATTTGTCTCATCAGCATCATCATTTCTGCCGTAGGTCTATAGTGACTGATCTTGTGCGGCCTGCACCCAACGGCTCCCAAAAACCTTCATTAGGCTGTCTTTCATGTAGTGAGATGCCGTCCTATGTTTGGTTTTGACTCGAGAACCTCTTTGCCCCAACGGCCGTCGGTTCTCCGAGCTACGCACTCTACCACCTATACCTGCTTATCGTCTGCTTATGGTCTATGTCAGTGACTTTAGTTTGTCTAATGATCTCCTGATTCGATTTCGTAGAAATACTAAGTATAGCCCTCTCCATAGTTCGCTTGAGCTTTCTAATGAGGCCCACAGTGATTGACCACGTCTTTCTCTGAAGGTTTGTTTAGTCGTTCGTAATAGATCGGCTAAGTTAAGCAAACATCAGCGCGGTCACCAAATGGGTAGGTGATCTCTAATAGTTAACAACTGAGAGCTACGATGTCGATCCCGACTGTGATGGAAAATATCACGGCGGCGGCGTCACATCAATATCGGGCGTGGCAGCATAGAAACTCCGTCAAAGTAGCGTATACAGCTAACTTTTACCCATGGAATTTTCTCCCAAGTTCCCATTAAAAATCGCTAAAAGCCTCGAATAAAAAGCTATTATCAAATTATTATCGAGGATCGCGAGCCGCCCGTGTAATAACGCCAGATAATCGCTTACATCCTCCCTCGGTGCCTTTGCGGCCAGTTTTTAGCATTCCATTGTCTATTTTTAGCAAAATGGTTTCATCCATTCCATTTTGCAAAGTACTTACAGTACCTTCTGCGGGATACAAACTGGTAGGATGTATGGGTGTGGATTGTCATAAATTTTGCAAGACAGTGAGGACCAATCTTTGTAGGAAAAAAAACTCAAATTAAATACCAGCTGGGTTGCGACTAATAAATTAATGTCAACTGAGCTCTAAGCGTGTGTCCACATTGGCAAATGTGTCATTTTACGCGCCGCTCGTGTGCAGTTATTGCAACAGCTCGCTACCTGGACGCTTGCATATTGTAATGCAATCTGTACATAAGATGCTCGCCGCGCGCGTGCAGCTCGCGAGCTGTTGCAGTAACAGCGCTCGCGTGGCGAGCGACTCGTGCATTTGTCAAAGACTTCCATCTTGAGGCACTTAGGTATTTTAGGCAAAGATGTCACGGAGTTTCCCAAACGCTGCCTAGCCAAGTTGACGTCGACGGCGAATGACTTCTTTCTCTTTCTCATATAGCCTAGCATGCCGGCTTGCCAGTAACTGGTATGCAACCTCAGGCTTTTTTAGCATTGCCTTACTTATAACTCGCTCGCGTGTTACTTAAATAAAAAGTAGCCTATAAGGCTATTCTAGGTAAATAACTCAATCTGTTCCAAGTTTCATCGAAATCGGTTGTGCTGTTACGGTGTGATTGAAGCTCAAACATCAAAAAGAAACAAATCAAATATAATATCTATAAATTCGAGAATGTTGGAACTAGTGCTAACCCTATGAATGAGCCTACCTGTGTATGCGCAGTCACGATCGCCTAATTGACTAACCTCGCAGACGCATGCAAAGTCTTGTCACATCGCAGCCGCATAAAGCCAGGAACGCCTAAAAAGTCCTTCCGTGTAAACTGGTTGCAGAAACCAGCCTAATAGGATTGCTGATAAGATCTGACTTCGTATTGAAAAGCCTTTAGGATGACTTTTAAAACGCACACTGACGGGATAAGGATCGTGAATGTTATACTGCGTGTTTTCTATTCGATTTTCAATGTTTTTTCTGGTCGTGGGTTCGAATCTCGATGGATTTATCTTTACGAAAAATGTATGTGCACATTTAAAAGTTCTCAAACTGTGAAGGAAAACATCGCGAGGAAAACAGTAAGTCTAATCTTAAATAGGTCTATCTTTCAGCACGGTTTAATGTGCACTTATATTTTTATAATGGAAAAACTTATTGGTGCACGACCAGGTTTGAAGCCTCGACCTTATGATTGAAAGTCCACGAACCCACTAGGCCAGAAATCAATAATCATTATCCAGACATTTATATCAACGGACATCCGGAATTTAAATGCATGGGGTTTTATAATCCTGGCTTCTTCATCGTGCATAATATTCTATTCATAGAAGAAAATACGTTTTTCTAACTTGGATGGGATGATGAACTATGCGAATTAGCAACCCAAGCGTGTAACAATGCATTGTACTGCAGAGTGCAATGTCGTTGATCACACTACGTCCTGTCGATGGGTGCTGATCGAATATTAAAGATAATCGGAATATTATTATCATGGGATCCATACCACACAAACGTTTCATTGTAAACCAGCGGCCGCCCACGACTTCGCACGCGCGTTTCCCAGTAAAAGTAGCCTACTAGCTTTTTTTCTCGTTCTGAATTGGAGCAGCCCGCCTGGGGAGGTACCTCCGCCTGACAGAAGATCACAGCCAAATAATATTATTTGTTTCAAATAGTGTTGTGTTCCTGTGGTGAGTAGGGTTCCCAGAGCTCTTTAGGGGGGAAGGGGGTTCGGGGTCGGCAACGCGTGCGTGATGCCTCTGGTATTGCAAGCGCTTATAGGCTACGGTAACCGCTTACCATCAGGTGGGCCGTAAGCTTGTTTGCCACCTCTGTTGTATAAAAAAAAGCCTACTAGCTCCTGACTTCATCATCAGATCAGCTCACTGTACAATCAATACACATTTTTTCCTCACGCAATTGATACTCCACAGCTTCGAAGCCCGTTATGTAAAGTTAGTTGCATAAAATTAGATTATAAAAAACACACTTTTTTTTTTACCTTATACTGAGGCACACAGGCCCTCCTGATGGTAAGTGGTTACCGTCGCCTATTGACATCAGCAACACCTGGAACATTGCTAATGCGTTGCCTGCCGAACCCCTCCCCCCTAAAGAGCTCTGGCAACCTTACTCACCGCAGGAACACAACACTATTTGTAACAAATAATATTATTTGGCTACGATCAATATTATTTTGGATTTGGATACTATTTGAAACAAATAATATTATTTGGCGGAGGTACCTCCCCAGGCGGGCTGCTCCAATTTAGAGCGAGAAAATCTCGCTGTGTCCTACCTCCTCCTAAAACATGCTCACGAAAAGAACAACAATAACATGAGTATAAAAACCCAAAAGGTACGATCAATGGAAGCGACGCGGCGGCACCCATTGTTCTTAACTTATATGCATATTATAAGAAGAATTTAATTTAAATTGGATTTGTTTGAAACTTCTTTTTAATTGGTAAACCATAAAGTATTTGACGAAATGGACCACACAAGTGCTGAATTTGATTTCACAACGAGAGTCACGAATATTCGATGGATGCACGATAGGATGCGATACACATTTCATTAATTTAAGTGACTCACGTCTTTAAACTTAAGGCTGAACTGAATGTCGGTTAGCGAAAAAAAGCTATATGAAATCATAATGTACTGTAAGACTTACAACTTTAACCAATTAAAAAAAAAAATATATACAATGTTATTCATAATATTATGTATTTGTACTATCCCGAAAAGGTTTTTTTCTACACTCAATTAGAAATAAAGTTTGTTTTACGATATATGAAAATTTGAAATTTATCATTGAGAAAACATTACGCAAAAATCAGCTTTTGGGACCAAATCTGTTTAATTAAACTCAGTTATTCAGTCAGCTGTTATAAGTAAGAATCATTTGTAATAATTCAAGATAGTAGCACACCTGCCTTAGGTATACTTATAAAGAAACACAATTACAATTATAAAGAAACTTTAGCACCCGTTTCTGACGTAGATGTAGCTACAGAATCACACTCAATTACGTCAAATACCTACCCCAGACAAAAATATCGTTGGCATTTTCCGGTCTGCTTGCTATGTTCCACCTCTCTGGTTTTTCCCCACTTATTCTTACATCTATACATATGGTGGATTTCCCCCCCTTTTTAGGGTTCCGTACCTCGTTTGGAAAAAACTGAAACTATATATAACAAGAGCCATTGTCCAATTCACATTCCTATCTTTGTGACTTGTTTTGACATCGAATCAATACCAAATCACATAAGATTGCAGTCGTAATGGAATTTGTTTGTAGTCTGCAATCATCTGGTCGTAACAAACGGATTGATCCGTCCTTCCATTAATCAAACTAACTAGGACAGCCCGTTTGTACATTCAAGTAAGAACAATCTACAGTGCACTACACGGAAGAACGTAAGTTACTTCAGAATTGTTCGCGTATTTCGTTCATTGTAGGTTCTGTTACTCTGTTATTGGCAGACAAAGATTGGTCATCAAGCAATGTTGAAATCCGATGTGAATTTTACAATTTGATTGAGTCAATTGAATTGTCTTGAAGGAAAATCTAAAGGTGTGGGCTGATTTTATGGTAAAGTGTACGAAAGGACGCACTTTAATCCTTTCACTAAACTGATTCTTTCACCGACTGTTTTGGCTCCTTTTCAGGGCCACCAATCCTCAATCTGGTCACTGACCTAATACAGGATGATGAAGAAGTGACACGGCACGCAAGTATTGGTAAGGGAATTTGTAAATGGTCCTTTATACTTTGAATTGCAGCCAGTGGAGGACCTCGAAGCGCTCTTGGCGTAGCTTGTAGCTTGCTCATTGGTTATAGAAGTCTAGTTTCGCAGCTTACTACGCCAATTTAGAGAATCAGCCAATTTAAAGAGCATAAAATAAAGTCGCTAAGTCTTCCCAGACTACTTTCCTACTAATGTAATAAATGTGAGAATATCTCGATGTTTGTGGTTCAATCACGTCCGAAACGGCTGAACAGATTTCGATGAAACTTGGAATAGATAGAGTTCTTTATCTAGAATAGTATACAGACTATTTTTATATAGGCACCACGCGAGCGAAGCCGTGAGCGCAAGATAGTAAGAAACAAAATGCTAAAACCGTCTTTTCTACAGATCTAATATCAGTGACCATCAACATTTCATTTGAACAAACATGGTCTGCTATAAATCAAAGCATCTTTGGCCATCGATTGATGAAGCCGCAGTTTCCGTGTTGACTGAAAGCGCAGATAGCGCTTTAAAGCCAAGTTCGTCAGTTGGAGTTAGAAAACGGTTAATATTCTGGCCATGGAACACTGTTTTATAGGGAGGAGGAATTGAAATAGTCGGATAAACTTAGATAACTCAGAACAAAACTCAGAATTACTACTACGCGAATCTTTGGTCATACTTCCTGAGAACTAACTTACAACAAAACTAAAAAAATATTTCGCAATTTTTTTTATTTTAGGCTCGTATTCTATAAGTGCAGGCGGTTTATTTCAAAGTCATTATGCTAAACCTAGTAAGTCCAAAACCTATAGAAGTTGTGGAATATAGGTTCTCAAATGCTACCAGGAGCCTTACGCGGCGCTCTACCAATAGACAAAATACATTTTGAAGGTAGCGGAAATTCGGTGGATAAAGAACGTTTGATGTGACTTCCTATGTCCAAAAGTGACTTATAATCTAAGATCTAAGATATACTAAGATCTGACTTCCTGGAGTCTAATAATATTGAACAAATAGACGTATAAAAGCCGGAAATTTGCTTAAACTAACGTCGGCAACTCGATCCAAGCTCGAATTCTTTAGACAAATGCGACAGAAATGAAATAAATTCTGGTCAAGATACCACCAGACCAAATAAGAAGCAGTACAATGAATCGATTAATTAAACATTTGTCGAGAGAGGAATTTATCTGTCATACGTTATTTATTTCAACGATGTCGATTTCTATTTCAGCATACAAAGTTATTTATGTGTGAAGATGCCAGTGCTAGAAGCTTTTTAAAGATTTATGTATTGGACCTTTGCTTTATCATTTCGTAAATACTTTTGTAGATAATTTTTTTTAGCTTTTTTTTTTTGTGGAGAATTGTAGATTATTAAGTTAGAAAGTCCTTACATTCTTATGATCAAACCTGGTGACGGTCATTTGAATGCCACTGTTGTTTTAATTGTTCTATACCGACCGTTGTTTTAATAATCCTAAACAAATTTTACTTTTTTTCTAGGCTATAAGGTTTTTGAGATACAACGAAAATAGTAACATTCGAAAACCAATACAACGTGAACTCCCATTTAATAAAGATTTAATGATTTCGTATTTCATGTTAGATTGGATATTACGTAGAACATGCAATGCAATTTTCAAAGTTTATCATATTTGTACCTCAACAATCATCGAAACACTAACTTGTAACCAGATATCGCGAGATCTCAGTTTGGGGCGAACCACAGTTTGGGTATTATTTTCTATAAAGTATTTTATGAAGCTTTTTATTTTTTAAACGAACGCTTCTTTACCTTTTGTCTTGGTAATTTTATCCGACCTTCTCCAAGCCAGCGTTGTTATATCTCCAATAATTCCTATCACAATAACCGCTTTGTGGGTCACAACTCAACAAAGCATTTCTAATGTTTCCCTTATTTAAACCTTCCCGTTATCTTGACGTGACCCCCACTTGAGAGTACAAGATACTGGTCATTCTTCATAAATTGCAGATCTTAGTTCTCGGCATCACGCTCGCTTCGGGCGGCAACACACGGTAATGTGCTTACAGGCTGCATTCACGTGAAGAACCGAGTATCGGCGCTTACTAGCAAGAATACTCTGACTACTTAGCTGTTTTGTTTTCTGTACAAGCTTATACTCGTAGAGCCCTTTATTAATAATTAATTACTCACTAACTTTATCAGCTCGATAAAAGTATATCCATCTCTTTTTTTTCACTGTAAGAAAAGGACAGGGCGAAAGTTATAGAGTCGATAAAGTCGTGGTGTACCATGTGTCAGTACGGTTGGCTTGGGTTCCGTTCGATGTTGTTTGGAACCCCGTACACCCCTGGAACCCCTTACACCGCTGGAACCACTTACACCCCTAAAATTCAATCACAGCAACTAAATATATGAGCCTGTGTTGTACAATACCAAATTAAATATCGTATATTTACTGCATTTATTAATTAAAGGTCACCAAATATTTCAGCACACTGGTACTGATACAAGCAAGCAAGCATACTGGTTCTCCATTCATTCTTTCCTTCAGATTAAGTACGTTTCAGTTCATCATCATCGGATTTTAACACGCAGTGAATATCATACCATAGCTCTCTCTCGATAGTCCGTTGCGTGACCTTGAGCTGTGTATGTTAGTAGACCAATCCTCAGTGCCATAAGTCATCGCTGGCAACACATCTTTTGATTACAGAAATATAAAAGAGACGTAAAGATAACAAAGACTCGATAGTTGATGCATCAGGTACCCGTTTTCTGCGTGTATATCGCAAAACGTGGATCATGCTTCTCAATTACAGTTTAAAATTTACGTTTACACATTAGTGCACGCAATGCAATTGATATGAGAATTCCTTTCCATTCCACAATTTCAGAGAAGTATGAAATATGAGTGAGTATGGGCGAATCCCTCCACATGATAAGGAATTTGCTCTTGTCTGTGGGGGAGGCCATGTTCAGCAGTGAACGTCGTACGGCTGAAATGACGATGATGATGAAAACTTCAAGTGTGTATTTATCTTACCTGGGACATTCAGATAGAGAAATAATTATATTGCTGTCTTACTGTACTTTTCAAACAATTGTACCTTTCCTAGTTGTTCATAATAGATAGATAGATCGGAACATATTGTGACATAACCTTCACGGCGGTCGCCAAATGGATGGGTAACCGCTCTTTGACGTTGGTTTCGGCTGTGATAGTTGTTAGCCAGGTAGCCTAACAACTCATTAACAGGCTAAGACTATACTTACCGTTATTTTTAATTCGGGTCTAATCACTTTTCAAGCTTAGATAGGATCAGACGCCATTTCCTTCCAAGTGTATTGCCACAATATATATCATCGTTCATATTTAGTCATATGGTTCTTTCTTTGGCTACCTGAAAAATTTCAGCGATCACTGAACCGACCCCTGAGA
Organism: Anticlea derivata; assembly: GCA_947579855.1. Lineage (NCBI taxonomy): Eukaryota > Metazoa > Arthropoda > Insecta > Lepidoptera > Geometridae > Anticlea > Anticlea derivata. The sequence continues at coordinate 4,299,512 of OX388266.1, forward strand.
TACAGTTTATAACTAGTTTGGGGGCTGGAATACATCCAACCCGCACATCTCTGTTGTCGACGAATTTAGGTTTAAGTTATTTAAACGGTTGTCTGGTAGAAATCGCAAACCGCGATAAGACCGCCGATTGTAGGACCTTATCTTAGGCTTATAAGCTATTTTGTATAATCTGTGTTTTCTTTTTTAAAGGTCCTCAATAAAGTTTTATTTAATTTTTCACTGTTTAAAGTTTTGACCTAAAAAGTTACATGACCACGGTATTAACTAAATGGTATAAGCCAGTACCAATTCTGTTTATATCAGAAGCATTTGCAAATGTTTAGGAAATATCTTTAAATTATCCCTTGATACGAAGATTACAATCCAATTCCAATGCGAATTACGCGAACATGATTAGGGCTGAGCCGTTCCATAAAACATATTCAATATTATGTTCATTTGAACGTATGATATTTGCTAATAGCCTCGGATATTCTGTGCACGCAGCTAACAACGCAGATAACCCTATATAGCTCGTCGCAATGGCTGAATTCTCAATGTAATAACTGTGACTACGGTAATCCCCATATGAGCGATATTCCCCATGTTTTACTATTGCAATATTATGCTGTATTTTAAAAGCTAAACTTCGCAGAACCGACAACCGTTGTGAGTAAAGGTTCTCGAATAGTGACCACGAACCGGGCGACGCAGTGTTGGCCCACAATGGGCCGACGATATTGTGAAAGTTGAGGGGAGTCGGTGGATGGAAAAGGTTCAAAACAGTGCGTCATGGAATTCTTTGGGAGAGGCCTATGTCCAGTAGTGGACATAGGCCGATGATGATGATGCTGACAATGCTATATTTTTTCTGCCCGGTAGCCCCTATGCTCGCTCAAGTGTACCAGTTTCTTCAAAGTTTGTGGTGATACTTGTTCTGATATATTTGACTAGACAATATTATTATTATTTGAATCATTCCATACTCATGCTTTTCTTCTTCTTCCAGGTATGCATCAATTTCCCATAAGTCAAGTCACGAATTCACATGATCAGATTGTGAGTGATTTAAAACATGTCACACAACATAGAAAAGTTAAGTTATTACAAAAGTTTCTATGAAGATCCGCTATAGATCCCGTAAGCATATTCCATAAAATCAGGGTTGCTATGGAGCATTTTGAGGCAATAAGAGCGCCTCGGGGTGCCGCGATGTTTCATCTTTCATCTGCCGATGCGAAGAATAAATCTTTATTTACGTCGTTGCAAATCGCTATCACGATAGATGGTTATACCTTGGCTGCATAATGTAGAGATGATTCAATGCGGGTATGTTGCTTAACTGAAGGTAAAAAAACTACTAATCTAACTATACAGTTTTTTATAAAATACAAAAAAAAACTTTTATTTTATCAACTTACATTTTAATCATTTTTTAACACTTTTAATCTAGTTCGTGGTGTCCTTGGCTCAAGAATATATCTCTCCATATCTACATACCCGTGTATGTCGTAACAGAAGGGGAAAAGGCTAGGAGATGGGCAGTAGCGTCCCCTATTTTAATAACGCGTGCCCAGCGTGGTATTGGGCAAACTTCCCCCACATGATAGGAAGTCACTCAGGAAACCTGTTAGGGGAGGCCATGTTTATCAGTAGACGTCCTACGTCTGAAATTATGATGATTAACTTTTTTATCTAGGGTCAAGTTCTGACGCAAAAGAGTGTGTAGAAAGAGAGAGCATAGCTAGGAATCATGCAGAGGTTTACGGAGTAGCGTCTATCCTGCGCTGTGTAGCCAATGGTTTATACGCTCAACGTCATTATTCCGATATTTATAGCGTCAGCTTGTTCCGCAAGTGTACGGAAAATAGTCGCTTAATGTTAATTTATTTGCATTTCAATGAGCCGTTACGTATGTAATATCTTCATTTTCTGTCTATTATCATGTCTTAATTTTATGGCGCCCTCTTTGTAACGCGATTTTATCTTTACTTTTTTATGTGTCAGATAGTGTCTTTATTGGCTGTTAATGCTTGTCAATACATTTTATGGGATACGAAAATGGGATGCATTGATTTATTCGAACAAAAATACATAAAACTATTTTATAAGGCGCTTATTCTGTCACTCAATAAGAGAGTTCATATCTAATGACATTTCTTACTCACATTAATTACTTACTATTCTACTTTATCCGTTATTATTTGGGTATAATAACATGTATGACGAACATAAATCAGCAGGGTAAGTCTATTCTGTAAAGATTAGCTATCGATTTGGTTGGTGCTCTTGAACATTAACATAAAGCTCAGATCACATGTTAGTAATCATTTTATTCATATTTTACTAACCGATGAGAAATGAGTGTTTGAAGGATGAAATGTCATATGTATATCTTTATAAACAGCAAACTGCAACTATGTGATAACGCTACGAAAAAGCGGTTAAGTTCCGATAGGTATATCAATACCTATCAGAACTTAACTGCTTTTTTGCTTCTCAAAGAATCATGTTGTAATCACTCCTAATATTATAAAACTTTAAAAAAATGCCGCGTTTTTTATACTAAAAATATATACATGCTTTATTAGGTTGTATCAGTCAAAAAACAATTTAAAATAATTTCACCCACAATTCCAGGCAGATTATGACATATCCGTGTTGTTTAAAACGTTGACACCCACGCAAATGACCGAGGCGCGTGCCTACGTTATGTAATCATATGAAATGTAACGCATGGCTCTGTCGCTGCTTTGAATACAAAAGATAGCATTTCCTCTGTAAAATCTCACAATTTTGAGTCTTATTAGGCCATTGGGGTATTTTGCAATCGTGTTATCTGAAATATAGTTAGCATATAGTACTATACTAACTATTATACTACTATATTTAGTTAGTGTATAGTAATATAGTTCAAAGGTACCAAACACGCTATTATGAAACAAGTTTACATAAACTCATTTGTAGATTTCGTGACAAATACAAAAAAGCAGAGTTTAAAAAAACTACAATGTTGTGAAAATACATAAAACTATTTTATAAGGCGCTTATTCTGTCACTCTATAAGAGAGTTCATATCTAATGACATTTCTTACTCACGGAGGTTATTCTTTCCTAGATATTTCGCATAATTACTTCATAGAAGCAATATGTTATCCTAACATCAATAAAGCTGTATAAAGTCATGAGTAACCAGACAGTAGTTAGGGCCCGCTTTGAATCTAAAACATAGTAGAATATTTTTCCGTACGTATTTTTCCAACCCTTTTATCTAAATCAGTGACTAAACTTTATCGGCTCGGTAACTCCCGCCTCTTTTTAAAACAGTAAACAAAAGAAAGAAGTGAACATACTTTTAGGCGCAAAAGTTAGTGAGTGATTATGATTAAAGGTCATCATTCAGTTCGTGACAATCGTTATAATATAGAGAAGAATCGGCAGCCTCTAAATATATTTTGTCTTCATCACCCTGCCCTTATCCCACTCAAGTGGTGTCAGCACAAATTGTTCTTTTCTTCCATTCTCCCCTATCACCTGTCATTACATTACTCGCACTTCTCTTACGCATGTACAGTCCATCCATCTCTTTTAGGCCCTGCCTCTGCTCTTGTATCCATCTATGTTCATACACATAACTCTTCTTGTAACAAGACGTTCTTATCATTCCACATGAAGTCTATAACTCGCTAAGCTATTGAGTACCTCATCTTTTTTTTTTTTTTTTATACAACTAAGGTAGCAAACAAGCATACGGCCCACCTGCTGGTAAGTGGTTACCGTAGCCTATGTACGCTTGCAATACCAGAGGCATCACGCACGCGTTGCCGACCCCTTAAAAAGTTCAAAACGCCCTTTTTGAAGAACCCCATACTGTAGTCCTTCTTTTCATCACCGGCCCTAAATTATAGTTTGACATACTTGAAAATTATGTTTTTGTTTATTACTTACGGCCGAAAAACTTACAGTAACTAGGGCATTAGCCTCTAGGTACCTACATTATGACTCAGAGCTATTACATAAACAGTTTACTAGGTTAAGCAATATCAGGTTACGTTCGCTTCTAATAAAGCACACATGGTCAATATTTAACCATCTAGGTACAGATTCCATAACAGTTTCTACGCAATCAAGACTGTCATGAACCAAAAAGACATCCAACAAGCAACCAACATAGTTTACTTCGTAGTTAATTTACAAATAAGATGTCATATTTACAAATGGGTCCCACGGTATTGCGTAAACGGCGTAACAGACAATGTACAGTCAACCAAGTTGATTTGTGGGCGACTGTAGAATCACAACAAAATTTTCACACTAAATCTACGGAGCAACGCGTCATCGCTAGATCTGCCACTAGACCTGCCAGATATTATGAAATGACGTTTAATTCGAGTCAGAGGATTATCAGCTTTCCGATCACAGCAGTAGGTTAGGTTAGGATAGGACCAATATGTTCAAATAATAACTCTTTAAAAGGATAATAAAATAAGATTTGTAGACTGTTGACAATCCTAACTTCCGTAATACCTATTAATAATAATATTAAGAATGCGAAAGTGAGTTTGTTTGTTTGTTGGTCGGTTTATCCTTGTCATACTTTCACGCAGCAACGAATTGATGTGATTTTTAGCATGGATATAGTTAAGTACCGGAGAGTGATATAAGGCAACTTTTTATCAAGTTCAGTTCAGTTCAGTTCAGTTCATTTATTGATAACAAAAAAGAGTTACATGTCATTACATAATAATCGATCTATATAAATACCTATTAGCTAATAAATTCACTTTAATTCTTAGCTTAAGATTGACAATTAAATAAAAATATTGAAAAAAAATTATATCTTTATGATAAATGTCAAAAAAAACTAATAATAAAATAATTCCATACAATAACATTTAATACAATTACTTATAATTTTATTAGATGTCATGTTGAGTCTAAAAACTCGTCGTAGCTATAAAATGTATGCTCGATAAGCCAACGTTTTAGGTGGCGCTTAAATATACCGTTATTTGCAGCCATTTTGATCAAATCTGGTAACCAAGGCACCACGCGAGCGAAGCCGCTAGCGAAAGCTAGACCAACATAAAAGTCTGTTTGCCATGGTGCAATTTAAAGATTGATGAACAAGTAAGCGATGTAAAAGGAATGACGATAATGACTTAGTTTGAAATGGTTCTATAGTGGTCTACAAATCAAACTTGTTCACTGTACCTATACTCACCTACTTGTACACAAAAGTGATTTCTTTCGTTTACTCGTCCAGAATGTTTTCTTTTCTACGCGCATTTCTATTGTACTTTTTTATCTGTGGAAGTGATTGTGTTTTGTTAGATAGACCTGTCTCTTAAAGAATCTTGACAGGTCTGGTTACCATGCTGTTTTGCCGTTTGGTAGTATCGAGACGCGCATCTTCTTGATTTCATAGCCGTTGAAGCCAGGAGATACCCCGACTTTCTTCATATATGCATTATTTAACAAGTGCTTAAAACGATAAAGGAAAACATCGTGAGGAAGCGGCGATGGGCTTGCAACCTGTCACGTATGGAATACTCACTACTGCAAAATGTGAGCATGTGCCAAATATTTGGACCTGTCTCTGACTACCCTCAGACACTTGAAGGATCTTGGGGATAAAAGTCTTGATTCTGGTTTTTATCCTTGTAATCAAAGACGCTGACGTATCTGTACGTATCGTCTGTACCCACACTTAATTAAAAAAAAATTCAGCACCACCATGTTCTTCACGCAAAAAGTCACTATTTGTGGAAACTAGTCCACTCACCACTATTCTCTCCACAACTAGATATGATAACGTTACGACAACATCAATATAGGCTCATTTCACTGACCTCGGTTAATTCCAATGCGGTCATGTCATCAACTGCCAAAAGTTAATACAGAGTTAACCAAACCAAATAGCAATCTATTCTCATAATTAATAACCAGGTTTTATAGGTAATTGTGACATACTTGCATTGCCACGTAACCGTGGACCATGGTTCACTTGGGAACAATACTGCCTACCATAAGCCATCTAGGGTTGCATTCAGGATAAGACTTATAAGGGCAAGGCCAAGACTTCACTGAGACTTCACTTGCACTTGCGAAGTAACCTGAAGTGAACACTAAGAATAAAAAAACGTTAAGTATGAGTTCAGAAGACAACAAATTGTGTCATATTCGGATTCTTTACGTAAAAAACTCACCACAAAATAACGTAAGATGGCTCCCCACTAGATAAGAAGATAAGTAAATAACGTTTACAGGGCTGAATTGCTGAGTTTGAGCTATTTGATCTGAAAACAGCAGATTTTTGTGTTTTTGTCAATGTAAAATGTCTAATTTCCAAAATTTGTAGATCAAACTTTATTGCCAATTAGATAGCACCTTACATGATAGTATACATATTATTAGGAATAACACTGTATAGGTGCCCCAAAGCATTTTCTAGACCCAGAGCCTTAATCCAGCCCCGATCAAAACATCACTTAAATTCATTAGCTTCTGACGTAAATCGGTCAGAGGGATGTCTTGTTAGTCAACTGACGAACAATAGGTACACAAGTACACATCGGTTCATTTGGATGAGGCAACTTAAGGAGGCACCTACAAAGAGTGGTCACGACTGCTCCAAATTATAAATTAATGGGCTATCGAGCTGGCCCACATTTTGTAACGATTACTTGATTAAGAGTTACTCGTATCACGATTATGTAGTTTGAATGCTGTTACTAGGTCAGTAGTAAACGCCTTGTAAACAAAACACCAAACTATAGGGCATAAAAACCTTATAGCTACGTATTTTATCCTGGAAAAAAGTTATTTCTACATTATAGCCTAGAATAGCTAAGGTATTCGCCCGCTGACATTTATTTACGTCTTTCTCAAATCAGAGACAGCGCTGATAAACAACGATTTTGTAGATTGGAGCTTCACTCTGCTGTACCTATAATTCATCGCCTATATAAACAAAGTTATTCGTAACTATCTCGAGATATTAAGGCATAATCTATAACTACATTAATTTTCAAGATTTTTATTCCAAAAATGATTAAATCATAAAGTTTGAGATTTTTTTTAATCTAATTTTTAAAAGTGACTGACCTCATTGACTGGCCTCATAGCTCAGTTAGTAGTTACTCTGCCTTCTGCGCTAGAGGTCGCGGGTTCGATCCCCGCACTGGACAAATATTTGTGTGATAAACACAGATGTTTGTTCTGTGTCTGCGTGTTAAATATTTATCTATTATATATATCAGTCTCTGGTACCCATAGTACAGCCTATGCCTAGTTTGGGATCAGTTGACCGTGTGAATATGTCCGGAATATTTATTTATTTAATGAAAGTATTTATTAAAATAAGTTTGACATCAAGATTGCTAGCTTAAACAGCTGAATTTGAACTGATTTGAACTCAAAAAGCATTTTTTTTAATTTGTTTTTTTTTAAAGAATAATGACGAATTTCCAAAAGTCGTAGAACTAAAGTTATCGATTGGGTGTAGAATAAGCCTTCTTTCGGTATAGTACGAGTATATATATTATGAATCACCTTTTATAACTTCTACAATTTTTCAAAAGGTTTTCGCATCTTTCTAAACACACCAAATCTAGTTAAAAATGTTCCTTGTGATTCATTGAATACAATTTAATTAAGTTTGACTACGATATTTATGAGATTGTGTCTTAAGCTCATTGAATTTTCCACAACGAAAATCCGCGTTTTATACTAAAAGATCCAATTTTACGGCCACAGCCCTAAAGGTTCACCTTTACAAGTGGCTTATTGTGTCGTATGGAGAACGGAAGGTATAAAAATAATCAGATTTAAAGCGCTTAGCGTTCAGGTCAGCGCTTAAGCTCCTAAGGTAGTCGTGGCCACTTGACCGCAATCTTGTAGCGCCTAGTAAAACTCGTATAATATTATATTATATTCTAATGTATATAAATAAGGCCCTCATATTAGGCTTTTCTACCAACTTTAAGCGTAAATTGTCTATTTTACCTCAAATTTTTTTTTTATTAAATGCCACATTAATTTCTTTTGACCAATAGTTAAATGATTAAGTGGAATCAATTTCAATGTACCACTAAGACGAAGCAGTATTGGAAGGCAAGATGGACCGACGACATTGTTAAAGTTGCGCGAAGACTGTGCATCGAAAAGGCTCAAGACCGTTCGTCATGGAACTCTTTGGGAGAGGACTATGTCGGGCAGTGGGGTTCTACAGGCTGATGATGATGAAGGAACCTTTATAGCGCCATTTTAGAATAACTCAAGTTGATCCATTTACAAGCGCTAATAGTATTAAAAGTGGTCGACACCACACCGGCTTCTTTGTGTTCATTTATCAATGAGACGTTTAATTTCTAGGGCAACTAATTTAGGTGAGTAGATAAGCTTTTAATATAATCAACAGTAACTTAGAAAATCAATAGGTAACTTTACAAATGTATGCTATCTCGAAAAGGGCAAAATCTAGGCCCAATTGGCAATTAAGTTTGTTCCACGACTTTTGGATATGTTGGAGTGAAATCAGTTCATCGGTTCACACTCAATTCAGCAGTTTTAGGTAGAAATCTTGATTTCGAACTTTTCGTACTTTACGTACAAAATAAATAATAGACAAAAAACAGTAAAAATCTGTATTTAAAAAAAAATACGAAAAACATTTCAATATTTAGTTTTTTTTTTTTGCTATTCTTTCTTTTTATTGATCGAATAATCCCCTTTCTAATACCGATAAGCTTATTACAAAGAAAAATAATTAGTAGGATATATCTATAAAACTGAATTCAAAGCTATTTACATAAATGAGAAGACACATTGATTCTTCACAAGTCTGGTTTTCATTCATTTATTCTTCTTGTCGCGCCACTGATTCTTTCTTGGCCATCCTGTATAAGGTCAGTGACCAGGTTGAGGTATGGTCAAAATATAATCTGATAAAAATATATTATATTTTTAGAATCTGTTCAAAAGACTGTGTTCACTTTTCTAAGAAATGCTTGGATCTAATCCAGCAGATCAAACAATCTAGCATAACGAAATTTACTCGCAATTCTACTAAAAGCCCACTGAAGTTTCACACCTTCAAGAGTGTGTAGGGAACCAAGACCAACCATGCTATCAAATAAGATGCACCTTCTTACGTGTTGGGTAAAATACTAAATCAAGATGCAGCTCCTAACCCGTTGGCATGAGATTAACTCACAAAGGAAACAATACAACTGCGCAGGCACCAAGTCACTGTGAAAATAAGAACCCCGAGTCCCTGACAGATTTGTATAATACATAGCTCCGAAGATAGCAGCCGTGCCATCCGTCCGCTAAGCTGATTTACCGGGCTCCAACAAAGCACCAACTCACAAAGACCCCATAGAATTAAAATAATTCAGACTTGCACTGCAAACGTGCGCTCACTGAGACCACCGGTGATTAAATATAAACCCTCTAAAGATTTATAAGTGTTTATTCCTAGACTGTACAACGTCGGACCTCGCTTTGTGTCTGGCCCTAATAAATGTTGTTTGTCGTAGCAGAATGTATTGTTACATGAGATGTGAATACGTATGAAAAATTTATGGGCATCGTTCAGTAATAATATAATAATCATCATACACGGTTTGGACTTGGCTGATCGAGGGCTGCGAACCTTCGGAACGTGTTCATATGAATAACTTGAGTTTTTGTAGTTCTTTTCTGCAGTAGCTCGTTCTGTCGTTTCAAACTTATTGTCTCTTTAATTTATAGTCGGGTGGAACTTTTGCTTTAGCTTGTCACGTTTTATATTCAGAATGCTGAGCTTACTTTCGTTAACAAATCTTGTTGAATGTTATCGGGGCTATTATAATTCATCTAGCAGGAAACAAAAATGGTAGCCGCATAATTTGTCAATAATATTACAAAGAGTTCAATCTAAGCAAGGGTTGTCTAGCAATAAATCATAGCAGTTAACCTCACGAACATACGACTGATTACGAAACTACAAGCTTACAATCAATGCTCAGACAAGACTGCTGAATGGCAGGTCCTAATTAACTGTCAAGTAATTCGACATTATTGCTATTATCAGCAACATTTCGGACGCCAAGCCCAGAAAATTACCTACCTTCTTATTCTATTCGGGTTGACAATAATGGACGCTTCAGGGTATTATGATATATTGATTTATTAACTCCAAATAAAGACAGTTCAAAAATTTTATCATTGTATTCAATGAGCAATCTTTCCGCTGAGATTGCGTTTGTCCTGGCCCCATGGCCTTGTATAACTGTTGCTATCATCCTATCACGCATAGTCGGCTTAGTATCGCCATGGCTATTAGCGCGTTCGGAAAGCGCTCCCAGCTACTCAGAGATCGTCGAAACGAGCGATCAGATCGCATTCGCACGCATATTACTGGTGCAGCCAGCCGCGGGCTATTCGCCGACCTAACATCATAGAAGAAATAATAGTCCCAATATTGGAGTTTCTCTATATCTACACTGATATATGCTATGTTAATCATCGACTCGAATAATAAATGGCACCAAATGTACAGTAAATGCCTTAAACCTTTAAGCCATAACTAAAAAGTCAGCACAGCACAATAAACCTAATTTTTAGGGTTTCCTACTCCATTTGAAAAAAAACGTAACTCTTATAAGATCACTTTGTTGCACTATGTAGCAGATTAATTTTAAATCACGTATGTGGAATTAAATACACAGATAGATAGAAAACTATTTACGAGAAATTAATACGAGAAAAACTTATATTTACGAACAATCAATTACGTAAGCGACGCCGACGCGACCGACGGCGAGTTAAAAGTGTTTCACTGCCTACACTTCAATTTTCTGACCCCGAGATCTCGCACTTCATTTTCTATATCTTTATTTCATATTATACTCAGATTTCCAGTAACATAGGCATATAACAGTACAACGGCCCGCGTGATTAGACGCCACACGATAGGGCCCATTGTCGGTACACGATCGCCTCTTGTACGTCTTGAAATTGCGGAAATGGACACGGCTCGCACCCACTCTACTAGCGGGACATTTCAATTGCAGTAACCCACGGGGCAAATGGCTCAACAACATCGTCCCTATCGAGATACAGAGAGGAGACCTGTTTCACCTAAGGACTTGTACTGATGCTAAATAATAAGTTAAAGCCACCCTATAATTGATAGGATGCAAGAGGCTCAGGACTGTTCGTCATGACACTCTTTTTGGCTGTGGACTTCTAGCTGATGATGATGGTAGCCTACAACTTATTATTGAGGTTCACAATGTGAAGCTCAATAATAAATTAATGTAGATGTGTGATGTGGGTATAGATTATTTAATTGCACTTATAGGTAATATTTTCAATTAGGTCTAAGGCAGTGAGAAAAACATAATATTTATTTACAAAAATTCAATACAATAGGTACCTTATATTTTCTAATGGTTTGATGAGCTTAAAGCTCAACCATTCAAATGATTTAAATAAAACACCTCATGACATTGACATGAGCATTTTGTTCGTTGTAGTATCGATAATGGTAATCGAAGTCACACTTTCTCGTTATACGTTTTGGTAATTTATTAGGGACCCATTGACGTTTAGGCTCGTTCACGTCTTAAAATTGTGGCCAATGCTCGTAAAACATAGACCCGAGGACATTAGTAAGCGTCAAGTGTCCTTATTTACGGGCCGACTAATGAGAAATGCTACGAAGTGGTGCGTGACTAACTCATTTTAGTTTATTTTCTTTTCCAAGACCAGTTAAAACACAGCCAACACTTTAAAGTCAGCTTTTATTTTTAATTTTACAGCTCGTAATATATCCTCCACCCATAGTTATTAGTAGACCAATAACCATTTAGATGAATTAATACATTGCCGTGGTGGCCCCGGCTGAAGGCCCCTCATTTCCACCCGTGGATGTCGTAAGAGGCGACTAAGGGAAACAAAGCTAGGTGATGGGCAGCAGCGTTCCCCCTCAACAACAAGAGCTTTATCTGCACCCGCCAACAGGCATGCCCAGCGTGGCGAGTATGGGCATATCCCCCCAAATGATTGTTTCTGGTGATCTATGGGGGAGGCTTATGTTCAGCAGTGGACGTCCTACGGCTGAAAAGATGATGATGATGATGAATACGTTCCAAGGGGATACTTGAAAGATTTTTTTTCAAATGAGTACGAATCAGTTACAAATGAGTACGAATGACATGTTTATGCAATCTTTGTTACACGTGCAAGCTTATTAAGCCTACTCAAGCATTTGATTAGCTGCAAGCAATAATCTAGGAAAGCAGAGGGCCTGCGGTGGGTGCTATTTCTCAACGTCTCTCGTCCGCTGCGAGTAGGCTTGCTACCAAATACCCTATATCGATAGCGTGGGTATGATAGCGAGTTTCTTCATTAGATTTACCCTGCTACATTCAAGCAAGGAATCATTTGGATTTTGCTCTTTTGCTGGGTGTCGCAGTGGATCAAGCAATTTTATGTACCTAAGTTGTTTAGTCGTTTGCAACCCTAAGCCTTAATTTACACTGACTGGTCAAAAGACATGTTTAAGTAAAATGTCAGGTTTATTCATGTCTGAGCGATTCACCTATTTTTTTTTTTTATACAACAGAGGTGACAGACAAGCTTACGGCCCACCTGATAGTAAGCGGTTACCGTAGCCTATGAGCGCTTGCAATACCAGAGGCATCACGCACGCGTTGCCGACCCCGAAACCCCTTCCCCCCTAAAGAGCTCTGGCAACCTTACTCACCGCAGGAACACGACACTGTTTGAAACAAATAATGTAATTTGGCTGCGATCTTCTGTAAGGCAGAGGTACCTCTCCAGGCAGGCTGCTCCAATTCAGAACGAGAAAATCTCGCTGTGCCCTACCTCCTCCTATCCTATCTACGATCGTACTCTTAGCTCTGTATATTACGGACAACTACATTTTAATAATAATATTCCCCCATGATACTCAACTTGTTAACCCTAGGCCTGAAGCGATGTCTGTTGTTTCCTTACAATTTCCTTCAATACTCGTATATCAATCAGTATACCTGTCTAGGGTAAAAATGTAATTGAGAAGGGTCAGACAGCGATGCGATCGGCGCAGGAGCATAGGTTAATCGAGTGAGCGCTCGGCAGTGAGTTGTATAGGCAACAGTGGGACCAACACAATATAATATATATGAGAATAATAGCGTCCTGATTCGATTTAAGTTATGTATAAAACTCGACTAATAACTGAACCGCAAAAATTTTCATGACATAGTTTTAGGGAAAAACCTACATCAGCCGTTAAGGAGTATCGGTGTACAAATATCCTTCTATTTAATTATCTACAGTTGTACGGTCACGTACAGTCTTACTCGTATGTAGGTGACGGAGTCAGCATTTTTTTTTTAATTCCATTACACAAAGTCTCGCGAATCATTGCAAATCTTACATAATTAACATAAATGTTACCTGATAAATCATCGTGAGATTGAACAACTATAATATCTGCTTCTAATCAACGATGTAAGCGAACCTGGCCTTGGGTAAAAACTGATAAATTTAATGAGAACTCTATTTTGGTAGGGAAGTCCGCTGGGTCTTCCGAAACTTGCTTACTTAACAGATGGATAAAAGTTCATAGTGCCTACCATCGAAATTCCATAGTGCTAACATGGTCAACTTTGTCAAGCTTCCGTGAGTAGACTATTTCAAGTTTATATTGACTCAAAACATAATAAACAACACACAAGACACCTAAGAGATAAAATCAAAACCTTTGGCGTCATTTATTACGCGCATATTAGAGAAAAACTATCGATTTACAGATAAGCGATTGAAAATTAAAGTTTTATCAAAAATCCGTCCACCACCCGAATAAAATTATCATTAAGCTTTCTTAATAACTCTAATGGCCATTAGATTTGTAACAATTCGAGTTCTACAGTAAATTGAATGTCTTCGCTTAGTGGATAAAAATGACACGCTATTTAAAACAACCTACGCATGGTATCAAATGATTCCCGATCCCAACGCATAAAAGGTTGTAAAAAAAGTTGATTATCGAAATTTTAATGAGGTCATAAATAACTCAGGGCGATGATTATTCCAATAGGACAAATTGGTGCTCCCTCAGGCGATTCTAACAATGAAGCGAAGGGTCAAGAGTTTTTTCCCGACCAAATAAACCTTTTTGAATGGAGGCTTGATTTTATGATTTATAGAGGCTGTTATCCAGTTTATCTATACTTCCACGTATTCTGTTTTGATTGGGGCTCCTTTCAGTGACCGAAGATTGATTGTTCCCGATTCTGTGGGAGTTTTTGTGGGCGCAGGAGTGTAAATATTTTAGTCTCACTTTTTTGTTTTATTGACGAAATAATGGTGTTACTGTTAAGAGGGATGGGATAACATGAGAAAAAAGCTGTTGTGTTTTTAATAATTTTGACAGATTCAAGTGTGCTTTGAATTCAATTGTCTCATCAGTGACTTGTATTTTTCTCAAATTAAGCCAAATGCTGTATTTGTCCTCTCGCTTCATTGTTCTTATTTAGTCGCTTTCTTTGAGGTCGATTACAAAAACATTGAGACGAAAGATTTCAGTGTGCAATACTGTGTGTGTGAAGGAATCTTTTTAGTGACATATAGCCGCAATTGTACCATTCCATTTCTGTTCCAGGTAAGCGAGAATCGTGATCCAGTGCTGCCCGATAAAACCCCCAGACAAGTGAGTATTTTCCATAAACTTGCAGGTCGCATAATTCTTTACTTCAATCTCGTGCCAAAACCATCAGGGGTCAAAGTGTATACTGCATCATTCTGAATGCAGCCCGTTAGTTCGTGCGCTCCATATACAGGCGCAAAGATAGCTTTATGGTGATTCGATAGCATTCACTTGAAAATTGGCGTTTAGGGCCTGTGCTTATCTAGCGGATATGAATTGAAGCGGAGGAAATAATACTAGCGGACTCTAGATAAATCAAGTTCAATTTGAGACTTCCTATTGCTAGTGAAGGTGCCTTGATATTAGACCCAACACAATGAATATAATAGCAAATCAAACAGAATACATTTTCGCGTTCATTTAAAATATCTCGCTTCATTTTTGTTTTACTCCTGCTTAGATTGTGTCAGTTGCCAGAATTAATATTGGCTGTGAAAAGCATTTATGCTAATGGTCCGATAATAAGTGCAACTTGGATGGTGCACTTTGATGTCATGACATACAAAATTTCACACATGAAGGGTTAATAATTGATCATAGCTCTCCATTGATACCGCTGTCTGAACTTTAAGTGGCTGACACTGTTGTCCGCTAGATGTTCATAGAATCGTATAGTTCAAGTTCAAGATCCTTATGAGTGGAGCGGATAGGAAACTTTTGATGCTTTTGAACTTTTGACTTTGTGATGTGCAAAATAACTTTATTAGACCGTGGAGGCGCCTGTCACCAATCCAAAGGTTAACGAGTTGAGGCTTCCCAACAAAAATACTTGTTGTAATACAAAGTTCCTAAAAAAACATCACTTTACCCTTACACCCACTTATAATTTCTTAGTCATGACACTCTATCAGACACTGAGAATAATCCAAGAGAGAATACGAATTTTCCATTGTACGTAGGTAAGTGCACTCAGCACACTTCAGCAATCAGTGGGGATGATGTTCACCACAATTAACTGGTGGTAACGAGTAACCATCGGTTTGGTGAAATTTATACAAAAACACCGGATAAAATAATTAGTAGGGAAGACAGCAGTTATAATTTTGTCTTTAAGTATAATAGGTATATTATAGACTTAAGAAATTCGTATCCAATTAGACTTTTCGGAAGTATTCATCGATCGTGGTAAAGCGAGCTTGTGGTATACAGCGTGCTCCGTAACTATTAAACTATCCGAAGAGGCATATTTCATCAAAATATTAGCATTTTTATCAGACTTTTATCCATATCTTTTTCAAATCAGCAGGTTCTGGTCTTTTTATCATCTTTGTAACTTATTAAACGTACAAGAAGTTGGATACGTTCAATTCGGTCATCAAAATTGCTACATAAACAATTAATTGACTTTGAACTGATTGGACCCTAAAACAGCTGATTTTGGCAAAATATTTCTTCAATATACTCGTAAAATGACTAATTTTCAAAAGTCGTAAAACAAAACAAACTTATTAAAAATTGGGTGTAGAATAAGTTCCTCTCAATTACCTCGTACATGAACTATGCCAATAAAACGGCTGGTTAATATATTGGTAAACAATAGTCTGAAGAACAATGACGTAGCAAATTGAAATAACGAGACGCAAAGCATCCGAAAAAAAGAACTCAAGCGCGCAGTCACGAATAAAAACACTCGATACAGAATAACAATGAGGTGTTTACTATGTAATATTCCATCTGTCGATATGTTTGCGTTGCATAAATGCAGTGACCCTGACCTCAGGCCGTTGACCCAGCGCGTGACACTTCGCTTCTTCGATTCTCTATCGATCACGACTCGATCGGATTGCGGAAGAATCGATACATCGATATTTTTGTTCGTTATCTGATCGAGTTTGGGATTGTAGCGTGACTGGAGTTTCCCAGCGGTCACTCTTATAATCATGGCAACAGTTAGTTATTGTGTTGTTGTTGAGTACCGTTTTCGTATCTGTGGCAGGTGTCTATGATTTTTATATCTGTGTAGTTACCTGGTAGATAAGAAACGCTTGGGAAGCTATCAAAAATACTGGTCCCATCCACAATCAGACAATTATTGTAACCATTTTGCGTAAATCGGTGGTTCTATTGCTTCAACCATAGATTTTTGTACGTAGACAGCTACTTTCATATATTAATCTTCATGAGCTAAAATAGTAGATACACTTAGAAATAACATAAAAACAAGATTTACATGTATCGCTTAAATTATCTTTTGTAACAGTAGTAAAGTAGTCTTTTGTAACTTTTATAAGTAGGTTTCTTCCACCACATTAACGATGATATAATAAAATAATAGTTAGTGATATTTGGCTCTAATAATTAGCAGATATATAATGGACGCCAATTTTTGACCTTAAGGTGAACATAACGATCACTCCTAATATTTTTTTAGAGCCAACATAATTTTACGGTTTTTTCCCTTTTTTCAGTCTAAATATTGATTATAAAAATACATTATTGGTTACCGATTATGACGAACATTTCTATTCATGAACATAAAATTCCTCAAGTGTTTATTTCGATGATAACCGCAAAATTACTTTTTATAAGTTAGTCCTCCCCAGTAATTAACTTTACTCGCTTAATACTATTTGAAATTTCAGTCTATATACTATTCTTTACTTCATCCAAATCTGTTGAACCGTTACGTTATGATTGAACCTTCAAAACATCTAAGCTTTTATTTATACGATAACATTTTATAACAATGGCAAGTCAAATTACAAGGTAACAGTTAGTACCTACTATAATAATGCTTATTTCATGAACCATAATGGAAATATCATCTCCAATGAAATAATGCAAGTTATCTTGGAATGTAACATCGTGCTTGACCTTTGATTATCTAATATAGATAAGTATGTCTGTAATAAAAAAGCTTCTTGACCAGAAAGCCTAATTTACAATACAATAGATTCAAATTCCGTCTATGAAGCGGAGCACACGTGGAGTGGTGGTAGTGGCCCCGCCTTCTAATCCACAGGTCGTGGGTTCGAATCCCGGTCGAGAAATATTTCAATCGGAAAATTTATTTGCGCTATACTAGTGCTCTCAGATGGTGAAGGAAAATATTGTGTTCCTCACAAAATGTTCCACCAGCATGTCCTAGAACTTAAAAAAGTCGAAGATGTGACATGTGGACGAAAGAAAAGAGGCGCACTTTGATTCTTAATTCATACCCAAATTTACCTTTATTCAGCAGAAAACTGGACTTATGGCACGTCGTTTGAACATGCCTTATAGCTCCTTATTTTTACAAAGTATATCTAAAAGCCGTTGAATATAAAGGTCTACTGATAAGGAACCCAAGCATTTTATTTAAGAACCTGAGAGGTTCTTAAATAAAATACTTGCAGGTAGAAAATTAGTCGCGGTTTTTTCGTCAAATATCAGCGATGATTGATCATCTAATATTACTTCCTCATTGCTTTTTTGTCTGCCCAAATTGAATGACGTAACAAGTTTATTATAGTCCGTAATAGGCCATTATATCATTTGCTCTTAGCGTTTTAGCGAGCATTACTTTCTTATGAAATATTACCCATTAGTGCGTAGCGTAACAATGATTATTGGATTATTGTAACTCAGTAGACTGCCGGACATCAAACAGTGAAGTGTATGATCTTATTATTTGTTTCTATAGTTATTCTTTATTCCGTTGAATAAAGAAATACACCGAACATTCACATACATAGTTCTGACCCCACACAATTGTACCACAGTACCCAGACCCGTAACAAATATTTGCAGATCGTGTAAGCATGTGTCCCAAAATGGGAATGTAACCTGCACCCTTTAAGTCTCAGATGAGAACTCGCCCGTTGCGAAAAACTTGAATGGCGGAAAACTTTTTCGAAACCCTGCAAGGTTATTTTTAAATCACGAAAAAGCATATAACTGTTTGTTATTATGAGTATATAGAGAACGAAAAAGAGTGTAGTAAGTAGAATCGATTAAAATATGAATTTTAATTTGATCAACAAAGCCAAACTGTTACTTAACTGTGAACTGTGATCTCGCTATCACGGTGTTTAGAGAAAATTGGTGCTTCGATGACAATTTGAAGCCCGAATTAGATAATCTATGAATTCTATTTCATTCCAGGTTGGACTGTGGCCTTAAAGGCTACTCTCCTACTAATAAACATACAGGTGTACAACGCCGATTTGCCCAAGTTATTTCACCCATATACATACATACGCATGCATACACACACACAAACGCAAACACTGCCTCAATAACACTCACTCATTCGCTCCCAAACGCACACAAGCATACTCACACACACATAAACCCTGCCTCTATAACACTCGCAGACTACACATGCATAGGTATGCGCACACGCTCACACCCACACGCACGCACACATATATATACACACACACCCACACACACTCGCTCACCATAATCAAACACCCTCACCTTCACACACAAACCAAGCACTAGTATTCCTACAAGTTTTTCTTTAGCACTGTAACTGTTTTTTTTTAACGTTATACATTTATCTAGCTTTTCTGGTTAGATTATTTTTTCTTTCATACTAAATTAGGTACTTTATCTCATAAACATACAGAAATATGTTGTGTCAATGAGGAGGGCGTTGAGGCTACTACTCAGTTTTTTATAACTTTTGCGGTCTCATCGTTCAATCTGTAACCTGTTTCCCTGTGTACTTTGTTCTGAATAAACGAATTTTGAATTAATTTTAGTTACGTTTCTTCTATGTTGTTCGGCGAAAGTTAACTCATTTATTCCTGAATCAATGCTGAAATAAAAGTTTTTTTTGTTTTTTTTTTTTACTAAGCGTGTCTCATATTTTTTGTTAAGTACTTAAAAATAGCCTCGTAAATTTTATTATCTAACTACTTTAGATTGACATTGTCTAAGCCAAACGAAACAAAAACAAATATAAATTTAAAACAAAAAGCCAGATCAAAAAATCTACTCACGATTTGAGTTCACCAACCTTTTTCTTGTATTTGAACACACTATCGACCACAAATCTTAGGTCACAAAATTACGTTTTTGAGGAGGTTGCGGTAGAGAACTATCGGTGTATCTAGATGCTATCCTACGCAACCCTAGGCTAGTCTTTAGGCTTACAAGGAAGAAGCGTATTTTCCTACAGATCTGGCGATTTTATCGAAGGTTATTTAATTTACATGCTGCTTTTCGTAAAATACCAATATTTGCTTGGGCTTGGCGAAAATGCTGACACTGAACGTAAATTCTAAGATACTTAAATCAACGTAAATTTAGCGAAGCACGTAAATGTCGGTTTCGCACAACGATATTTGGAACCGATGTAAAAGTCTTTTTACATCTCGTGGAGTGGGAGTGAAGGAAAACATCTTGAGGAAACCGACATGTCCTGGAATCTAAAAATTCGTAAAAACATTATTTTCAAATATATCTAGTTCCTAAAACTAGTATAATTTTTAATTGGTAAGCCAAAATGGGCATTGTACATTGTTTTTTAATCCATGAGTAGGTACCTACTTCTGCTCGTGTTATTAATAATTTTACAAGCACACCGTCACGAACAATGCGTCGACATTTACACCGATAGCTGCAAATGCATAATTTCATAACCATGTTTACTGTTTTATATGAAAACAAAATAATATCGTTTTCATCTCTGTTTAGTCGTAAATAAAGATCAGTATTGTTTGCAGTTTGAATGCAACCAGTTCCACCCACACAATCGACTCTTTCGACACTCAAATAAGCCATAAATTATAATTTTAAAACGCGTCTCGTAGCACGCATGCGTCCCTAATAATAAACGGGTCCACGCTACGCCATAAATATTTCAATGACTGATCGGAAATCTATTGCTTTGTTATAAAATTGTTTAACAAACAAGAATTCTAGAGTTGGAAACTGATATGAGTAGCAGAATGGAAAAGACTTGAAGCTAGTTTTCTAAAAAAAAAATATATTCAATACTGAACCACATTGGCCTAGTTAGAGTTACCCGAATTTTACGATCCGAAGATCGTGGATTCAAACCCGGAAGTGCAACAATGAGTTTTTCTCTTCGAAAAATTGAAGGAGAAAGGTGAAGGAAAACATCGTCAGGAAACAGAAAACCAGTTGGTAGGTATATTGTAAGTGGCGATGGGCTTGCAACCTGTCACGTAAAAAATACTCACTAATGCAAAATGCGGGCATGTGTCAAAATGTTTGGAAGTGCCTCTGACTTAGATATCTTCAAGGATATGATCACCTGGATGTCTGAGATGTTGTCTACTATGATTATATCATGGGATAAGTCGTAGGCATATTTTTTTTTCTATCTTTCTATATTAAATACTTTCAGTCAAGTTGATTCAATTACAAATAGAATAGAATGATTCAATTTACTATCGCTGAGGATACATTCATCACATGCGGGTTGGGTTTGGTTTGTCTTGAGCAAATATAATCGTGTTGTTAGGAACGAGCAAGTATCGAGTCTTATTATATCGATGAAACAAATAAATCTAGTTTAAATAATGTAATCTTTCTTTACACAATAATATTTGTACTGTATAATAAGAGGCATCTTTTTATACAATTTGTTTAAAGTATTTATTTGTCACAACTCTATTTGGTTGAGTGTAAACTAAAAATTAGACGTATGCCTATTTTAGCATTCAAGCAAAAAAAGACTGGACGTGAAATTCGATCAAAAGTATCACAAAACATGTAAGAATATTTCAGATTTGTAAAATTGGAAAGATCTGAAAGAAACGATGACGTGTAAAGTCGTGTTAAAGCGGCGTATATATTACCTGAAAGGCTTTTCAAAATGCTCCTTACATCCACTTGTTCAAGTCCATTTTGAGTTTGACATCTGAGGGCGTGCGATATAACAAATCAAAAATTTCACAAGACCATAAAGTCAGACTCAAAGTCTGTATTCAATAGGGAGACGTAAAGATATTGAAATATTTTTTAGTTCACATATAGCACGCCGTTTGAACACGGCTGATACCAAACTTTATGAAGATTCATCGATACTAGATAAAACCCTTCCCTAGAGTGAGGCTTGAGAACAATGCCGGCGGCAGTTGACCGGCGGACTCCCTGATTGTAGCTTACGACGACAGGCTGCGCTATCGCAAATAAGTATTTATTGCAACCGCACAGCCTTCACCAATATGAGCCTTTGTTCGTTGGTTTTGTAGGCGAAGCTCTGGGCTTGGAAAGCTACTCTTAGTTTGACTATCCAGTTAGATATATCACGTTCATTGTGACATTGAAAATCAGCGCTTGCACATCTGCCATAGTAGAATGCGCATGTTTTACAATCGTGCCAACCAAGAATATATCACAAATTAGGTACCTAACGCAATAGACATCATACTAAAAAACTATCAAAATTACAAAAACATTTATGGCATTTTCTATGGAATCTGTTAAAAAAATAGAGCCACCGACATAGCCAAGAGGAAAAGCAAGCTGAAGTGACACGTGGGCGGGGCACATAGCTCGAAAACTGACAGCAATTGGGGCAGAAAATTTAGCTTGTAGAGTCTGACGCCCATCACTAAATGGAATGAAATACACCTCAATAAAGGTTGCTGGGAGCATTTGAGTGCAGCCGAAACTAGATCGGTTGATCTGAGAATCTATCGGAAGACCTACGCTCAGCTGCGATAGACGTGATGACTAAGGGATTTTTTTAACAAAATATAAACTTTTAGCGTATTTTTTCCGTCAGGTAAATCTATAAACGCCAGCGTAACAACTAAGCATTCCAATACAAGATTACGTTGAAGCTCCAGAAGCTCATAATCCATAAAAGAAAGGACATCTTTATGATTTCGCAAGTTGTTTGTTCGTTCGGTAACAAACGTGTAAGCATTTTTAGTATCCATTGTATCAATTATGTGGTCCAGTTGGTTACACTCCTTGGAAATAAGTGTATTATAATATAACTAGACTTGTTTTGTCGATAGTCTTATAATTATTTGTATGATCACGGTGCTTTGTGATCTGATATTTCATCATTCCAAATCTTATATCATCAAGTATCAGATACAATAGATGATCGTAGATTAGTGATAAGGACGCACAATAATCTCCCGTGGACTTTAAACATAGATAACGTTATTAGTTCATCAGTACAATCGGCTTCAAAGTTGATAACAAAGTTTAGAGATAATAATTTTGTGTAAACGAACTAGTATTCTACTAATATTATAAATACGAAAGTTTATGAGGATTTTTGGATGTTTAGATGTTTGTTGTACAATCTCACCGTAACCGCTCAACCGATTTCGATGAAATTCGAAATAGTTAGAGGTCTTTACCTAGAATGGCAAAAAGGCTACTTGGCTACACGAGTGAAGCCGCATGCTGAAGCTAGTTTTTATTATCAAAGAAATGCGAATGCTAACGCCACTGATCCCCTATAAACGCAGATTATTTCCCAAAATTTACTGATTAATTAGTTAACCAAAAGAACCTATAAATATCCAGTGACATTTCGATCAAATAAATGAGGGGTAGTAAACTGTTGCTCGTAAATAACCATAAGTCCCACTTAGTATGGCAAAATGACGTACTTAGAACCCGTCCAACCTTA
The DNA here is from genome assembly GCA_947579855.1 of Anticlea derivata. Classification (NCBI taxonomy): domain Eukaryota; kingdom Metazoa; phylum Arthropoda; class Insecta; order Lepidoptera; family Geometridae; genus Anticlea; species Anticlea derivata. The sequence goes on from OX388266.1 coordinate 4,322,752, forward strand.
TAGCACTTTTCTCTGCCAATGTACCTAGTTGAGTTCGACACGATTATTAGCGGGTCATAGGTCAGATAGTATCGGTAACTAATATCTTCCGATCTCGGCTTAGGAGCTTTGCAAAAGAACGAGTTGAAAATAATACAAGAGTTTCTTTACGAACGAAAGAAGTTCATAGAACCCAATTGCACTTTTTTAAAGTTTATCTATGTCTATCTGAAGCTTCGTCGCGGGCAACAGAGATAACTTACATTTTTTTAAACATAATTGTGAAACTACGTCTTAGGATGCATTTTTATAAAGCAGCGTCTTTTAGGAGGAGGTAATTTTTTTCACTCTTAATTGAAGCAGCCCACCTGGAAAGGTACCTCCGCCTTACAGAAGACCAGAGCTCTTTATGGGGGGTTCGGGGTCGGCAACGCGTGCGTGATGCCTCAGGTATTGCAAGCATTCATAGCCCTCTTTCTAGCCCCAAATGTTTACAAGAAGGAAACTCTTGTTAGCGTTAAGCTCGCCTATGTATATTATTAATAATAATTATTACATTATTACACAATAATTCGACTCATAAAAGTAGGATTCGATTATACTCACCAATTTAGTGGAAAAATCACGTTCACAGATCTAATAAGCCCAATACAACGCTCGATCTATATTCACCCGAGCCTATTTCAAATTGTTGCCCTAAGGTCAGCCCCATGTGGCTGCAAGTACTCGCTAGTTCCGCGGCTTGTTCTGCTTGTGGCACTCCGAAAGGCAGTTCAATGTAAAATGAGCTTTACGGTGCTGAATTAAAGTTTTGCAAGGCTTGGGGCTTAGTGAAGGCTATATAGATAAGGCAGAGTACCACGCCTAGCCCGGTGTAGCTGGCAGTGGTCGTAAGAGACCCACAGCATAAATTTGCAAAGCTAGCCTAAGTATAAGACAGAATTATGCCAAAATATAACACAGCATTTTGCAACATTTTATATCTCATTTGGATTTATTGTTTTATTATAATATGTTTGAAAAGATACGTGAAAAATATCTGTATTGACGCAGGATTGAAAGGAGTGGCATGCTGATGAAGAGGCTTTTATCCAGCAGTGGGTGGATGTGGGTGGATTGGGGAGATAGATAGACGGTTTGGAAGCAATTAAATTGTAGTCCCGAGCAACAAGTGTGTTAGATGTCGGCAGTGATCATCGGATCAGTAATGTGGTGGGCGATTGCTCGACTGAGACGCAAGAGAAGCGTTTTCCATCCCTGCGGCGGAACAAAAGTTTGTTTTAACAGCAAATATTTGTTCAGAGAATTTTTATGTTATCAACGAGGTTATTCATCATCATCATCCATCATCCACGGCCTGACTTCACCCACTGCAGGGTATAGGCCTCCCCTTGTATGTGCCATCCTCGCTTGGCGCTTCATATAGAGCTCAATATGGCAACCAAACAAAAAACTTTATTCATAACTTGTATGTACAAAACTAAATAACAAGAAACAAAAACACTGCTTCAAAAAGTGGGCCTTCACCTTCACTTTTCTACCTAACCTAAATATATGAAACCTACCTACTAAGCAATTTTTTTCAAAGCCATTATTATCCTGCCTTCATCACACTGAACATAAATAAACCAGCAGAGTTGTCAATAAATAAAAGTGGGCTAGGTTCTTAATTTCAGATAGGTACATTCCATTAAACACATGCCAGCCGTTTGGCCGGGAGGTATCGACTTTCGTCGGTTCGAACCCAGTCATGCACCTATGAGTTTCGGAGAGAAGACCGTTCGCGTATATGCCACAGATTCAAATAATCAGTTACAGTCAAAACATCCAAAGGTTGTCTGGAAGAGATCACTCTTAGTGATAAAACCACCCATTGTATTCCACTTTTATTACTTATATTTTGTCGATTTAATTGTGATGTGTTAAATTTTATGTGGTTTACAATAAAGAGTTATCTAGACTGGTAGCTCAGTTGGTAGTAACTCTGCCTTCTGCGCTAGAGGTCGCGGGTTCGATCCCCGCACTGGACAAACATTTGTGTGATGAACACAGATGTTTGTTCTGTGTCTGGGTGTTAAATATATATCTATTATGTATATCAGTCTCTGGTACTCATAGTACAGGCTATGCCTAGTTTGGGATCAGTAGACCGTGTGAATATGTCCGGAATATTTATATTTATTTTATCTATCTATCTAAAGTTTTGTGTAGTCGGATGTCGGTGTTTGCCGGCACTATTACTTCTTTGGTGGCTACTTCGGTGACCCGGCTACCCTGCGCATTCCTTCTAAGGCTTAATAATACACATGAGTCCAACATAACGATCTGCGCTGGCTCTCATTAAATTGTGTATCCGTACTGCTTGCAAGCTATGAATTCCTGGTAGTAAGCCACGTAATTGAATCTGGGAAATTGCATATTGGTTGCAAAAAAACACTTAATTTTGTCCAAAAAGGTTAAAATGTATTTTTTTTTAAACTGCTGTATATTTTGTCGTTTATTAACCGATAAACTACTTTGTCTGAAAATAGTATCTGCGCGTGATTTTTTTTTCAATACTAAATGTAATTGTAAAAATATATATTGAAAAGGTTGTTAAAACGTAGCGTAGAGTAGAGTCGTTAAGAATGTAGAAGTCTTAGAGTCAGAAAGAATGGCATGCTAACAGCATATGTGATATGTGAACTGATTAGAGAGGTAGATTTGGAGTTAGACAAGAAACGTTGCTTTCTAACCTGATTACGGAGTTTACAGATAGACTTCAGACAGACGAATCGGTCGTGTCACATTCCAGGGAGGTACAAACATAAAGTAATCAAACTATAGCTATCACTTAAATATCAAAAGCCGTTGAGGTATGAATAAGTTTGTAGAGCATTTACATTAATATAGGGCCCGGTTCTACAAATATGTTAGAAATAATTTAACGTGGGAGAAACTGACCATCAAATTTATCAACAACATTATTCCATTCCCGTACCTAATGTTATTCAAGGTTTCCCGAGCCCATATAAATGTGTTAACAAAACTACAGATAAAAATGCGATAATAAAACGATTTCCAGACTTTTATTGGTTGAAGCGTTGAAGCTGGGTATCAGATTCTGTGAGAGATAGAATTATATTATGGTAATAGAAGGTGATCTTTGGCATCCGGTGCCGCCCAAGGTATTGTCGTGGCGACGACAAGCCTGTCCCGGCACCGTTATTAAAATTATTTATAATTCCATTTCTGTCCCCGGAAACCCAGACAATGTCATACCAACTTCTACACTATCTGTTGCTAGATAAACCCATAATAACTATGAAGTAACCTGTGGATGATTCTTTGTGATACTACGTGGCTTCTTGTTCATCATTATAAAACTTTTGGAGTGGTTTACACATGATAATTTATTATTCAGTGAACATGACTGTGGGCTAAATTTTCTTTATTAAGTCAGCTACTAAGTTGCAATCACAGGTTGTAATAATCATTTGTAAATCATGTAATTTATTTGCAAGATTAGCTCGTGCTTGAGTGTATTAGATTTAGTAAAATTATTCAATAAATTGTAAGTGTTGTCATTTACAACGCCGCCTGAGTTGTATGTGTCTATAACTATCGACTGTCGTTTAGGTGATACAATAATTTTAGCACAAACGTAAATAATTCTACCTCATCATCATCATCATCAGCCAGTAGAAGTCCATTGCTGGACATAGGCCTCCCCCATAGAGTTCTATGACGAACGGTCTTGAGCCTTCTCCATACACCGACTTCTCGCAACTTTAACGATAACAATTAAATATAATTATGATATAACATGATATATAGTATAAACATAATTCTACCTACCTACAACAAATAGGTATGAGACATGTAATTTAGATATTATAGTAGTATTGCATCACGTAACAATCAGCCCGTCTGGACTAGATTCTCACACTTTGTTTTCCTTTCACGCAAAGTCATACGGACAAAGGAATTTAAGTCATGTTCAAACGGCGCGTGCGATATGTAATCTGAAATACGATTGAAATTGATTTCAAAATGATCCGTCTGCAAATTAAACTTTATTTGAGTTTTACGTTTGAGGTGATATTATATAGATCAATATCATTGCAAGCCCCTAAAATGCAAGCTCAATTGACTTGATTAAGAGTGGTGGGGCATTTTGAAATAAATTTTAAACGATATTAGCACGCCGTTGGAACACTGCTGTAGTCTACCAACCTTGCAGCAGTCATGTGACATCTCACAAGCTAATACCATTTCCATACAATCGACCTTTCCGCTGGCGTTAACGCCAACAGAAAATTGATCTTATCTAGAGCCCTTGTCCACAGGAAAGACAAGGTAAAAAGCTGAGAGTAATATCAAAACGCATGGATGCTGACGTCATAAAGTCATTATGACGTCAACACCGCCACTTGGTTATCACGATTCTAATTTTATTCTTCCACAAAAACGTCGTCGTCTCACTTTCCTGATAACAACATTTTTTTATACATGAAAAAAAGTTTTGTCTATTGTTATCGAATTTACCGTGAAATAAACAATCAGGCTTCTTATTTATAAGTACCTACTTTTTTGGACAGAAATGAGATAAGGTTTTGAACGTACTTAATTAAATTTATTTTGTAGGGCGCGTGTTACTCACGTAAACCAAATTTTATGTCATCTCAGATGTGATGTTTACGGGGGTCAAAACATTTGGCATAAGGCCACATTTTGCAGAAGTGAGTGTTAAATATAAAAAAATGCAAACACATCGCCGCTTATAAGAATACTTGCTGGTTTCTTCACGATGTTTTCCTTCACCGTTTAAGAACACTAGTATAGCGCACATAAATGTTCCGAAAATCCATTGGTGCACAACCAGGATTCGAACTCACGAGCTGAGGATCGGAAATCGGGGCCACTATCACTTATCCTCCAGTAAATAAATAAAATAAATAAATAAATATTCCGGACATAACACACATTGTCAACTGATCCCAAACTAGGCATAGCCTATACTATGGGTACCAGAGATTGATATACATAATAGACACATATATTTAACACCCAGACATACCACAGTGTCGAACCAAACGTTTCTGCTCCACCTTTATTATAAGCACTGGCAAAGTGTGGAACGATCTGCCAGCGTCTGTTTTCCCGGACGAGTACAATCTAGGAGTCTTCAAATCTAGAGTGAATAAGTTCCTTCTGGTAAAGCGTGCTCCATCTTAGGCCACATCTCACTTGCAAAAGTGAGCTGGTGGTCAAACGCCTAACCAGCTCCAATAAAAAAAAAAAAAAAAAAAGACACAGAACAAACATCTGTGTTAGTCACAAATGTTTGTCCAGTGCGGAAATCGAACACGCAACCTCTAGCGCAGAAGGCAGAGTTACTACCAACTGAGCTATGAGGCCAGTCAAGTTCTCAATTCAACGAGGTAACGAAAACTTAATCATATTATGTATTACTTCTGTAATTCTTTATTGCACACAGAAACATGATACATAATATGATTATTTCAAAAGTCATGTACATAGGCGAGCTTAACCCTAACAAGAGTGTTCTTCCAGCAAACCTTTGGGGCTAGAGATATTTATTACCAAGTTTATTGGCAACAACTTTATTAATAGGACTCATTAAAACCCCATTTCCCAAACTAAGATACACTTTTATAGTCTAAGATAGTCATAAACGTCACTGGATGAAAAATAATCTTTAGCTCTATTAAATGAATCGGTCATTCCTATCTATCTCTTTCTTTGTTATAGCGAAAGAGCGAGTAAAGAGAGATTCCTCTCGCCTGCTTCGGGCCAATCGGTCATTCCCACAGTGAAGTGTTAAAAGCTTTCATTAGTCCAATCAGTTTTTGGTAGGATACATTTTAAATGCTAGATGAATCAAAAGTGAGATAGGTTTGAAGTTTTTTAGATAAGAAAGTGTGAACGCACTTAAAGAAGACTGCCAGCTACTCAGCCTTTAAAATGTGTATATTGCGTGTAGTGCAGGACTTAAAATATGTAAGGTATGGAGAGAGAATGAAATGGAGGTGCAACAATTTATAATTATCATTATTCGGTCGTAGGACATCAACTGCTTCCTATAGATTTGTGCGGCCTGCAACCAACAGCTCAGAGCAACCTTTATCAGTTATAAATTTGAAGGATTTGAAATCACTGCCTTAAAATTTTGGTTAAACCGAATAAAAACTCTTAGTTAAAATCACAACTTTATGTCTAGGAAATATGTCATATCTAATTGGTTTCTTCACGTCAACTGTAACTTTCACTCTATTACAAAGTGTCAACAAGATAATGTAGAGCCAATGAAAAAATGTTCTACATGTTCACCCAAGAAGCCAACCACCACCATAGTTGTTCACCAACATAGTTTTATAAACGTGTGGTTATATAAACCTTTGGCTGAGATATAAAGAATGTTTCTGGTTCAAATACCCTGTATAGGAGTTAGTATCTATCTACATGACCTAAGACGACAAAGAGACTGCAAAAAATAGCAGGCTAGGTTTTAATTAAATTGAATTGTTTAAAATAATAGCTTATGTGTATGAAACTATGATTAAAAAATTCGCAGAATCGATATTTTTTTCTGAATTCGACCAACTCTTCCTAATGCAGGCGAGCGGTGCCGTCGATGGTCGGCGATTGACAGTCGGAAGCGTACGGAAACGGAACTAAGCTGCTTGCACACTGCGGATCGAGTAATTTTAACTTAAAACGCAATCCATTCTTGCTACGCTCTACCGACGTAAGCGTCACCATCATCATCATCATTTTAGCCTTTAGGCGTCCACTGCATAACAAAGGCCGCACGAGATAGGGCGCTCCAGAAATCAATGAGGGATCATTGATTTCTGGCCCGATCTCGTGCAGCCTGCGCCTTTTTAACGGTTGGTTAAATATCGGTTAACAATAGCCACTAGGCTATTGTTACACTAGTAACTGATGGTAATACCCACTCGTATTATGTACTGTGTAAGATGCAAGCTAACGGTACGGTCGAACACTAGTAATCGATCCGACACCGAGAGGCATCTCGTTAGCACTGTAATTGGACAAATCAAAGACGCCCACCGCAGCAGTGTGATTCGGTGTACTGTAATGACCACGTAACTGGACTTACATTGTTAGGTTGGGAAATGAGAATGTATCACTGTATTTCAAAAAACGATTTAACATTTTTCAAAGTACAAAAGGTTATCAAAAAATGATTCTAAAGTTAACGCCGTGGTGGCTACGTCTGAAGAATAGACCCCTTCATATCTAACTACCCTTGGATTTCGTAAGAGGCGACTAAGGGAAAAAAGCTAGGGTACCTATGAGTAGCAGCATTCCCTATTTCCACAAAAACAGCTCTAACTGCGCTCGCCAACCCGCATGCCCAGCATGTTGAGTATGGAAGATTCCCCCCACATGATAGGAATTCGCTCTGGAAATCTGTGGGGGAGGCAATGTTCAGCAATGGACGTCCTACGGCTGAAACGATGATGATAATTAATGCATAATAAAAATTTGGAACTAAACGCATGCGCAAAATGATATTGTTGTACCACCGTTACACCAGGACGACCTCGGTGGCGTAGCGGGCGAGTGCCAAATGTTTGCATGATCTGCAAATATTTGTTCCGGGTCTGGGTGTTGTGGTACCATGGTACTCGTCGTTTTTGATACCCATGATACAGGGAATCCTAGTGTGGTTAAGAGGATTTATGTGACTATTGGGTGTTATTTATTAATTTATACGTAATTAAGTCTTGGTATATTGGGTTGCGTTGAGTCCTAGCTACTCCAACGAACATGTAGTGACGTACCATCTTGTAGAATATCGTTAGTTGAATCTCTATTCCATAATAGTAAATTGCACAAATAATTGGAAAAAAAGGCTCCACTCCAATAATGACCAGCTAACTGTCGAACCGGTCCCAATGATGCAAGAGAATGGAAATGGTTTTTGTAATGGGTAGTACTGGACTTGGAAGTTAGAATAAATGAGTTGATCTGTTTCTAGGAAATCTATTGCTGTCACGCGTATGGAATCCAGAAAACTTCTAATACAGCTTGGAAGGTATAACAGGTGTATTTGCTAAATAGAAATATCAAAAATAGTGTTTCAAAGGATGCCTAAGAAAAACTAGTCTATGAAAACTTGCGTGATATTGAGCCACACTATTTATTAGGCTTCCTATCTTCAATAATACTTTGTAATGTGAGAATATACTCTATTCACTTTTTTTTTTATACGCCTGATGTGGCAATCAAGCTTACGGCCCACCTGTTGGTAAGCGGGTACCGTAGCCTACGAACGCTTGCAATACCAGAGGCATCAGGCACGCTTTGCCGATCCCGAACCCCCTCCCCCCTAAAGAGCTCTGGCAACCTCCTCACCGCAGGAACACAACACTATTTGCAAATAATGTTATTTGGCTGCGATCTTCTGTAAAGCGGAGATCCCTCCCCAGGCGGGCTGCTCCAATTCAGAACAAGAAAATCTCGCTGTGCCCTACCTCCTCCAAAACTATTTGGTTACCCTATTTATTTGGTATGGCAAGCACATTTAAAGCACAAGAGCAAAAAAACAAATAAAATCTAACTATAATAAAAAATGGGTCCGATTTACGACCAAACGAATACAAAAAAAATCGACGCGGGAGCATCAGCGACTTGGAAGAGAATACAAAGCGAATATTCGCTACATTCCCATTGTGTCATTGTGGTGCGTAGGTTTACATAGCTACTAACAATACAAGGGCTGACGCTTCCACTGCGCAGACGCTCACACGTCGTTTCTTTCGTTGCGTTTTACTGAAGCTTTATGTTACGAATTAAACTGTAGAGAGAACCATATATATTTTTTACCCAGATGAACTTTACGGTAATAACCCATCATCGTCATCATCATCAGCCTGTAGAAGTGCACTGCTGAACATAGGCCTCCCCCAACGAATGTTAATAAAACCCACATCTCACGAGTTCATTCACAAAAGCTCATTTTAGTACTATTACAAAACACATTAACATCTTGGGCGATAATCGAAAAACACATAAAGCTTTTAGCAGAATAATATTCATTGTTCGAAAACAAACATGGTGTTGGGCAAAAATGCTCGTATTGTGAAATTTGTTAGAGTCATAACATGAAACTATAAAACGTACACGGGTATGAACAATAGCTTTTACAAAATTCACTTACATTACTATGTAAGTTATTGTAAGGGGAACTGGAAAAAGAATCAAATACAGCAATTACCATAAAAACAATATCTGTGAGACTAAGACTAAAAGTCAGAGAAATGCCAGGGTCAGACGTGATAAGCTGATAGGCACAGCAAGAACTCAATTATATTGAACCTGTAACATCTCTTTTCCAATTTGTATACAATAAGTTCCTAAGAAATGTAACAGTGATATGTATGCCGTAGGACGGCAACTGTTGAACGCTGTCTCCCGCATAGATTTACAGAGTGGTCATTTGTGCGACCTGCAACAAACAGCTTCCAGCAACCTTTATTAGCCCGTATTTCTATGTAGTGGGGGGCCTTCCTACACTGCACTTTCTGGTGCGTGGCGCTACTTTAGAACCTTTCTACCGCAACGGCTGTCGGTTCTTCGAGATGTGTCCCGCCCACTGCCAGAAGCTGCTTATGCTTGATAGATGGCACAACGTTCTTGTTCTTACTCTCACATGATGTGATTGAGCAATCTGACGTTTGAGAACCAGTGTAAGTGGGTCCCTTTGGACACTCCCAGACTTTTGCCGTATCTTAAGATAAGGGATCGTAGTAAACTGGTCTCTAAGGACAAAGGTAGGAAGATAGGAGCGGGCTTGAAGTCTGTTTGCTCTCTTACCGAATGAAATGGATTAGAGAAGAATTTTAAATCATTTATTCACATTTCAATAAGTAGATGCCAGTTACAAATTAATAGATCCTTACAACGGAGATAATTATGTTAGAAATAAAGAAAGAAAAGACATTTATTTGTGACGACAATACAATAATGTTGCCATTATTAAGTTATTTCGAGGCTTGAAATTAGTCGCACAACTATTAATTTTGGAACTTTCATTTTCTAGAGTACCTAGCAAATTATAGTTCCTTTGTCATCGCGTTAATTACATGCCCTTAAATAATACTAACCGTCTGCGTTTTAGCACGCAGACGCAGGGTACGTTTCTTATATACCTACCTAAAACTTAGTGTAGTTAAATTCACCCGTGAGCCCAGCGTGGTGAGTATGGGCAAATTCCCCCCACATGGTTGGGAATCTGTGGGGGAAGCCAATGTTCAGCAGTGGACTTTAAACAGCTGGAATGAGGATGATGATGAAGTTTAGTTAATACTTAAATTAATATACCTACATTGTATTAGAAATGACGTATTTTCCAAGCAATACCTACTGACCGTTCTTTTCCGAATATTGTCTGTTTCTGCCCCAATTACCGTCATTTAAATATGTTCAACTTTGCAAATAGCGATAATTATCGTGACTGAATAAGTATAACAAACACGATACAAATCTAAAGAGAACGGTCCGCTAATTTGTTGTGAACATTTAAAAGACGTGACCGATGAAAGTTTATCAAGTGCACCAGATGCTTTTGTTACACAACCGATCCAGAAAGTGGAACAGTGAACACGTACGGTAGAGTTAGGCACAATAAGATCCTCTACATTTAATCAGTGTGACATTTGCAGCTCAAATGTTTAGCATGCTCAATCATCGGCAATTGCATCCTGAAATCTTAAGTTTGGAGCCACAAATATTTTTTTGCTATTTTGATTACCCAATATTACATTCCGACAAACTGATAGGCACACCAAAAAAACAGTAAATTGTATTTTCAAGTAATACCTAAACCATTGGCTGTGGTGGACTCTGCAGAAGAATAGGCATCTCCATATTTACCTACCTACCCATGGAAGTCTTAAAAAGCCACTAAGGGAAATAAGCTGGGGGATGGGCAGCAGTGTCCCTTATTTTCACAAAGATGCTCTCAATGCACACGTCAACGCGCATGCCCAGCGTGGTATGGGCAGATCCCCCCACATGTTAGGAATACGCTCTGCAAAATTGAGGGGGAGGCCACTTTCAGCAGTGGACATCCTGTGGCTCAATTGATGATCTAACTCATGTTTATTTAGGTACACAAAAAAATATTTTGCGTGACTGACTGAGTGATCGACTGACAATCAACGCACAGCCTAAACCATCTATCCACATGAAACTTGGAGGGTTGCTTTTTTAGTATGGAAAAGAAAGGAATTCCCGAAAATCAACTTACGGGAGCTCAGACAGGGTTGAAATTGCGGATTTCCATTGGTGAGATATATTTTTGGTCTAACGGTATAGCAACAAAAAATGCATTTATTTGGTCTAGACTTCGAACAACATCCGCATGCACACTAGGTGTAATTGAAATAATTTATCTGGTCGATAAATAACAAGTAACCTATTACGAAAATGTAAAGCGATGTCTAAATAAAAAAATATATGCATATAAATCAATTTTGTCAATTAATCAATTTATCGAGAGCATTTTTATCGTGTTTCGTTAGTCGCCCCGCCTCTGGTTACTAAAGTTTAGTTTGCATCTGATAAGTAAGAGTTTATGCCTTTCGGCTGTGCAACAATAATTGTTACTTTCATTTAAATAATACCTGTTTCTAAGCAATGAATTTCATTACGAGGCTTGAAATCGGATTCCCGTGCTGGCTCAGCCTATTCGCCAACGCGACCTCTCTAATCAGATTTTTTTTCATCATCACTTACAGGACGCTGTAAGCTTGACTCGCTCGCACAGCACTAGACAAATTAGCTCTAGTAGGTAGATACCTACTGGAATAATAATGAGCATCTCTAGCGTCTCAAATTAATGGGGGTCTTCGGGAGGCGTTCTGCCGGCGCAAATATTTGACCCCGAATCCATCACAGCTTGTCGGACTTAATTACTCGAAAATAAATCATGTTTGACCTTTTCCCTTTGACTTCATATAAGTACCTACATAAGAGGTGCTTTTATGTGTTCCGTACAGCTTAAAATCGCGATATTTATTGGTTATTTAAGCTCCTTTTTTTATAACGTATACTTAGTTTGGAACTATTGAGTTGTTTGTGTGTCTAATTCCTTGGCTAAAATCTAATGTAAATATTATTAGGAAATTCGTACAACATACAAAATATAGGTAAACAATGTTGAAGTAGGCCAAATTAACACAACAAACTTATTGTAGATACATAAATTTAGTGTTAGTACAAATTGATTGTTAGGTAGGTACATTATTTTTAGGTTTTGAAAATTATGACATTAATACCATGTTAATAATGTAAAATTACAGGTGACTGGACGTCCATTTGAAATGAAATATTTTCAGTAGCATGATTTAGTTTACACAGTTTAAAATTCACATCGAGCATAGCCATACTTTTTCTAGCGCTTTTAGTCTTTGATTTACAAATACATATTGGATTTAGCTAGCCTCTAAATTACTCCGAATCCATCGAAACGAGGCACGGCCGCTATACTTAGCGCTCGGCCACAATGGAGTGATTTCTACGGCTCAAGCTGTGCCTCAGAGATAGGACGAGAGAGGGAAAGGATTTATTTTTAGATTTAACGTGCTTAAAAAGCAAGACGCTTTTAAAACAAAAAGTTAGAAAAGAAAGAAAAAAACAATAATAGTTTAGTTTGGACACACAAGAACAGCACAAACTATTTAGAGAAGACATTACAGGATACAAAGAGGTAGAATGAAACTAACAAAAACAAACAAAAGTACCTGGGTAAAAACACGAATAACAAAGTGATTTTCGTGATTGTTTAGGTAGTTTATATTGACAGGTTTTTAGCTCCCATTTTTATGATCCACTAGCTGTTGCCCGCGACTTCGTCTGTGCAGGATTAGTATTTCGAGTAGCTTATATTAGCGTGGAGTTACAATTCACACAATATCTTTATGAATTGTAGCTTATGTGTTATTCTGATGTATAAGCTACTAGTAAGCTATATTATTGTAAAGTTTCATTAAAATCCATTCAGTAGTTTTTACGTGAAAGAGTAACAAAGATCCATCCATCCATACTTGCAAACATTCGCGTTTATAATATTAGTAGGAAGGAAGTAGGATCATAAAGACGTGAGTAGCTCCTGAAGACTTCTTAAGAAATTAATCTGTGAGAATATCATACATTATCTTAGTAAAAAGTAGCTTCTTTAAAGATGAGAGGTGAAAAGAAACAAAACCACTTTTTATTCTTCAATTCATCATATCTGCGTCTGTGGAAGTTCTTAAGTACCGCAATGTTCTTCTGTTGTGACAAAGTCCTTATACGAAACTCGTAATGAGGTCAAGAGGGGTCACTTCGCGTGATCCTAACCATAAAGTAACATTTCGGATTTACAGCACCACGAACCCTTATATAGAGGTCACGAATTGCACGCCATTAATACACCTTAATAACTAAGCCAACTTTTTCTTATCTAGACCGATATCTGCATTATGGAACTAGCAATGATGAACACTTGTAATAATTTACCATTTTTGTATGATGTCACGAAAAGGGCGCATACAATAACTAGTCATATATACCTACACTTCTCATGGTCGAAAAGTGAGATCTGAGAACTCACTGTCTTTGCAGACTACAGGCACTGCCCTGTTGATTATACGTAATTAGTATTTGACAGTGTGAATATTTTTTGTCGAGGCAAGATCCACTTATAAAAGGAAAAACCTTCTATAGGCCTACGTACATTTGCTTATTTCTTTATTTTGTTGATAACGTATATATATATCAATGTTTATATAATTGTGAATTTTAATATAGGTATAATATATATATATATATATATATATATATATAATTTGTTTTTATGGTAGGCATATTATTTAATATATTATATGTAGTTACAATATTTAGTAGGTAAAATTTAATTTTTAGGTTGTGTGCACAACATTGTATCAAAATTTATTATAGATAAGTACATCTGATATACCCCTATTTTATCATATCCAGTCCACTCCATCCAAAGGTTGTCTGGTAGAGATCGCTACTTCAGCGATAAGGCCGCCCATTGTTCATCACATAGTTTAGTTTTTATTGTTTTTTGTTAATGTTTGTACTTTTTATGGTGTGCAATAAAGCATTTTCTATCTATCTATCTATCTACGTATCAAAGAAACTGGTTTTCTTTCTCTCATAATTTATTTCGAAAAATATATACCTATTACAATCCATATGTGATAAAATCATGACCTTGGTGGCTCCAGCTAAAGAATAGGCCCCTCCATTTCTACCCGTAGATGTCATAAGAGGCGACTAAGGGAAAAAAGCTAGGAGATGGGCAGCAGAGTTCCTTATTGTAACAAGCACACAATACAGCTTTATCTGCAAACGTCAACGCAGCGTGGCGATTATGGGCAAATTCCCCAAAAAAGATTGTTTTTGTAAATCTATGGGGGAGGTCAAAGTACAGCAGTGGATGTCCTACGGCTGAATCAAAGTTTACCAAGATTCATGAGTTTTCAGTTGACACCATAATTATAATGTTTCCTTTGGTCAGCACCATGTAAAAGTAGCTGTATTGTCAGAAAATTCTTACGCAGCTATTATTTGGCAAGCTCATTCTACCAGCACGTATAATTTATTCCAAAGCCATGGTTCTCAGTTCAGCAGTTTTAATAGAAAAATCAATAGGTAGTTATTGACCGACACGGTACAGGGTCGAGCACTGACCGCTAGTCGTTCGCACGATGTGATTTTCCCATTATATACTCGTACCTGTGTTCTGATTTCGAAACCAACAATCAGCATAAGCGTGCCAAGTATGCCAGCCAGTGTGATAATGGATGAGGAAAGCTCAACATCAGGTTATAAGCCTGGGAAGACAATCTAAACTTATGCGAGATAGCGTACAGCGAGATCATCTAACTCTAAAGCCAGAGCAGTCCGCCTGGAGAGGTACTTCTCCAGGCGCCGATCTTTTGATCGCAGCCAAATAACAGTATTTGCTTCAAATAGTGTTGTGTTCCTGTGGTGAGTAAGGTTGCCAGAGCTCTATCGGGTCGGGAACGTGTGTGTGATGCCTCTGGTATTGCAAGCGTTTATCGGCTACGGTAACCATTTACCAACAGGAGGGCCGTTTGCCTGTTTGCCACCTTAGTAGTACTTATAAAAAAACTAATATAATAATAAGAGGTAAAATTTTTTTGCTTGTTTGTTTGTATGTAGGGGATAATCTCTGGAACTACTGAACCGATTTGAATAATTATTTCACCTATAGAAAACTCTGTGGAACATTGCTAAAACTCAATTTTTATAAATCAAGTTGGATGTAAAATCACCGCTGGGCTTAGGTCCTGTTTTTTATTTTTAGTGTGGGGCCAGGACTATGTAGGTACCTATGTGACTGTTAGGTGTTATTTATATAATACAACAATATGAACGGAGATTCTTTCAACAATAAAGCTGAACTAATCAACGAGTTTTTTTTAAAGAATAAAGTAGCAGGAGCAGTGCCTTTTATTCGATCTGATTATGTTAAGCCTTGGATTTTGTAATTATCCACCCAGTATAGGATTACGGAGATAATCCTACCGCCGAAAAGACTTCCTACGATTTCGGTTTAGTAAAGTTGTTCTTTATTTACACGATGGAGGATAATAACCTGAACAGAACAGGAAAATATAAAATAAACCCACAAAATCAAATCGTATGCCCGCATTTGGAAGTCCTCTGCATGTTCCTTGCGTCTGCTGGCGCAGGTCAAAAATCTACTTTGATTTCTAAGTCTAAGAGAGTAAGGTTCCCATTGAAATGACCTCTTGAACTCGTGGTTCCCCTATAGTATACGCTAGTCAGATAGTCTTTTAATTTGCGCCTGTAGTGGTGCCGTAAACTTAAACTAAATTAGCAATAAAATTTTATGGTATAGCGTGGAAACCTGACCCCGTATCAATTTAAATCGATCAGTACATAATGCTGTTGTGAGGTAGAATTTATAATAAGTGGTAGAAGCTATCAATACCTCACGTCCTCACATGCTTAGTGCTGATGGTATCCGTGACTTGAGTTCTAGTGGTTAACGACTTTGGCGCAGGATGGGCGAGAACGCAATAAGGGAGTATAAGAAAATAAAAGCTATTCACTACGAAACTGTCGCGTTGAGATAGTTCAGAGAAATCTATCAAGTGGCTTATGAAAATATTTCTTCTTATTTTGTTTTCTTAGTTACCTTTCCCTGTCCGCCAACAATTTGAGATTTATTCCGCAAAGTATAGAGCAGCACAAACTGGTCATAATTATGCTGTAAGATCAGAAAACACACTGCCAACTCTTGATGGCGAAGTTCATTACTTGCAAATGCCACTATCTACACGCAGACCATCTGTCTGTAAAATAAATGTATTTCACCTGTAAAGCCGTATTCAAACGGCGTGCGTACATAATCCTTACTTGTGAATTGTGGTATTTTTAAGTATGACTATTACAAGCTTTTTTTTTTTATACAACAGAGGTGGCAGACAAGCTTACGGCCCACCTGATGGTAAGCGGTTACCGTAGCCTATGAGCGCTTGCAATACCAGAGGCATCACGCATGCGTTGCCGACCCCGAACCCCCTTCCCCCCTAAAGAGCTCTGGCAACCTTACTCACCGCAGGAACACAACACTGTTTGAAACAAATAATGTTATTTGGCTGCGATCTTCTGTAAGGCGGAGGTACCTCCCCAGGCAGGCTGCTCCAATTCAAAACGAGAAAATCTCGCTGTGCCCTACCTCCTCCTAGCTTGCGATACCATCTTTGTGACTTGTTAAATAGAAGTAGGAATTATTTTGAATCGAATTTTATATGACATATTATCAAGGATATATCGCATTTAGTTTGAACATGGTTTAAGAATAACTACGGCAGACTCTTTAAAAAAACAGAAAAGATTTGCACGCAGTTTGTGCAATACGCCAACGTAGCATAAAATAGCTCAAGTTCGTTGAATCGACGATGCTGTGGTAAAACTGAGGGTCAGACGCGACATCGCATCGTGCGCTGGCCATTTTACAACACAACTCATAGTATGAACCCCGCTGTTCACCCAGGTCCTGTTCCCGCTACTTCCCATCCAAACCGCAAGCATAAATAATAATGACAAATGGTGTATAACTGACACTACAGGTAACGAGTACCGTTTCTTATTTAATGTCTCTAGTCAGGAGTCCTCAAGTCCTCACGTTACTTATACCATTTTAGTTGTTCTTCACTAAAGTACTATGCTAAATAAAAAACTTTGTTCTAAAATGGGCACCGAGTAACATAGAAAATTGCAGACAGTTAGACATTAAAAAATACAGACAATAATTTTAAGGCTGCGATTTTTCAAGTCCAAAACTGGAAACAAAAGTGGCACTCCCTACGAGTACTTACAAGGAAGAGATCCTGAATGATTTAAGAGCAAAATGCCTGACTCGACCACGACATAATAATACCCCGACATCCCTGCATTTTCCCGAATGATCGAAGGACCATAATTGCTTTCGCGAACAAAACAAGCTAAATTGGCAACGAGAATGTGTGGGTCCATACTTCAAGATACGTACCTATATAAAGATAAAATCAAATTGAATTGAGCTTAATTTGAATAAATTGCGCGTTCTGAAAGATAAGTTGTAGAATAATAGCGAAGGATAACCAATATACTCTTAAGGATCAAAGTTTGCTAGAGCTATTTTAGATTCTGTACAAAGTTGCAAAGTCTGGGAAGATACGAGTGCTCAGTTCAACTTCAGCACGCGATGCGATTACGGACCATTTACTAAAGCTGCATTTACCACTTAGATATTCTTTTGCAAAGTCTTGTTTAGACAGAGAAAAAGTAGATGCATAGATACAAAGTTATGATGTCAAGGATAAGCACCAGTTTCTACGTTTCTGAAATAGACAAAGAACCAACTTTATGCATACGTGCAATTCAAATGTGTTCTGATTTACACAAGTCACATCGTTGGCGTTTCCGACTGGCGCCGCAATCCAAGGTGAAATATCTGTCTGACTGGCGACGCGTAACCTCGTCGCGTGTTCAAGCCGTGAACTAAGCTCCCGAGGGTACATAAAGTTTGCTAAGTTGGTATCAGCTGCTGATTTGTGCAGTTTCTATTATGTAGCTTTCAAATCTCGTATCCCAACTGATCAAGATTGGTGAAATTATACTAATGTTTTTGTCGCCGCGCCGCCACCGCAATATGTTGCGACTCGCCGCGCCGCCGCACTTAGATGTATTCAAAATATAAAAACAACATGCTTGAATAGTTTTTAACACATATTTAACAAAAAAAGTAAGGCCAACTATTTTACTACAAGAAAAATTATTCCATTTGGATATACATAGTAGTTAATTTAACCTCGCAAAAGAAGCTAATTTAATTTACTAAGCTAATTTCATATTCAGACACCCAGCTCCTTTTTCCAAATAAAACAGAGAGACTGTACTTTTAACTCCCAAAAGCCAGCTTTTTTCAACCTTCATGCAGAATAAGACCTCTTAAATATTTGAGTGTCAACCAACTGGTTTAATTAATTATTTCACCTAGGCTCTTTTTGTGTAGCCAAATGTCAACTTAACTCGGAGTTATTTTATGCTACGTACTTCAACCTGATTCACAGAGGCTTGTTAACACCTCATGTTTACGATCAGCTCTCGTTCTGAATCAGGCTTAACGCGTTCAGAGCAGAATTACGCTCACATTCGTATATTAGGACTGACCTTCCTGGGTCAGCTGCCGGTAAATAAGTACTACGGTATAGTAACTTTTCGAAGGAGCGAATTGTTGAATGGTAAAAAAAATACGTTTCAATTACTAACGCATGTCCCAGGATGATGGACGCAATGCATTCTTGCAATCCACATCCTAGGAAGTGCAACTGTATTGGGTGAATAACCCATCAATTGAAATGAATAAAAAAGACTTAGCTTGACTTCCTTGAATTGAATTTAGCTCAAAACCTAGTAGTTTCGTTCGTGAGCTAAAAGAGACAAATAAGAACCAACAAAAGTTTTATTGGAACAACTGATTCGGTGAATTTGCCTGTATGTAATCTATTTTCCTTATAAAACTTCAAGATAGTTTCCGCGTCCAAGTCAGACGTGTTGTATGTAAACGTGCCAGTGAACTTGTTAGTTGTAAAGCTGCGTGTTCACGATTTTAGCTCGTGCCAGTCGTTGTTGACATAATGACAGTATTGGCGGAGTTTTGACAATTTGATGAAATTCGAGGACTTAGCTTTACCGTTTAGCTTGGCACCTACTGAGTAAAATATATATTGGATGAAGCATTCAGTGCCCATGCTCGAATACTTCTCTTTAGAGTTACGCTTACGATAGTTAAAGACAAATACTAGCCAATGACATTGGCAATGCTTGAATCTTTTAATTTCGATTGGCTAATATTTGACTTTTGCTAACGTAACGCTAAAGTGAATTATTCATGTTCGGGCCACAGTACTGTGGACTTCTTCAGGCTGATGATAAATGATGATGATGATGATGGGCCACAGTGTTTGACAGGTAGTAGGTACTATTGTTGATTCCATGAATAACGCTTACCTTTCATAAAAAAAATCATATAATTATAATTAATTTCACCTTATTTCAAGTGCGTTCATGCGGCAGCAAACAGTTGAAATTATTTATTGATGAAATTGAAAGCGCGGCAGCTGCACGAATATTTTCGCGTACCGTACGTCTAACCGCTGCCTAACACTACTGCGCCACGTAGATAAAATACGACTAAGGCACGCCCGAGTGTTTTACTCTAGTTTACTATTCGAATTTGAATCCTTGATACATAAAATAAGTGTTACAATACGGCGCTCGGAATGGAAATTGCCAATTCGACGGTAACGAATAAATAAAGGACAAGAAATGGTGGGATTTAAGCTTTGCAGTTTTCAAAAAAATCAAGAACCGCCATATCATTGAAGAATATCTATTTATTTATTTTCAAGAGGAGGTAGGTCACAGCGAGATTTTCTCGTTCTGGATTGGAGCAGCCCGCCTGGGGAGGTACCTCCACCTTACAGAAGATCGCAGCCAAATAACATTATTTGTTTCAAATTGTGTTGTGTTCCTGCGGTGAGTAAGGTTGCCAGAGCTCTTTAGGGGGGAAGGGGGTTCGGGGTCGGCAACGCGTGCGTGATGCCTCTGGTATTGCAAGTGCTCATAGTCTACGGTAACCGCTTACCATCAGGTGGGCCGTAAGCTTGTTTGCCACCTCTGTAGAATAAAAAAAAAAAAAAAAAAATATCTAAGGTAATAATCTAAGGTTGTCAATTGTTGTTCACCAGCAGATTCATCATCATAATTTCAGCCGTTCGACGTCCACTGCTGAACATGGTCTCCCCCACAGATAGAGCAAATTCCTTATCATGTGGGGGGATTTGCCCATACTCACCACGCTGGGCATGCGGGTTGGCGAGCGCAGTTAGAGCTATCGTTGTTAAAATGAGGGACGCTGCTGCCCATACCCTAGCTTTTTTCCCTTAGTCGCCTCTTACGACATCTGCAGATAGGTAGATATGGAGGGGCCTATTCTTCAGCGGGGGCCACCACGGCCACCGGAAGATTACGCCCGTTATATTTTACAGTCATTGCTTCTTAGAAAATCAGGTTTAAGAACTGAGAGATATATGGATACTGTTATCGTTTCCTTTATGAATAACAGGTTGAGTAAAACGGTAGGGCGTTTTGAAGTGCAGTAAATTTAAAACGACAGACGGGGTTGATGTTGAATGTAACATCGTGCGCTATACAGTTTTATTTTATAAACCACATTTTGCACCTAAGTCTAGATCGTGATAAGTTGGCCACGACAACCAAAAATAGGAAATTTATAACTTTAACTACATTTTCGAAACATTGGCTAAGAGCATAAATAATTCACGAAAGCGTTACGCTATAATAAAATAGCCAAAGTCAGATATCAGTCAATAATAATTAATAATTTAGAAAAAATTGTGCTTCGCCGATGTCGTTGGCTAATATAGGTAATGGCTGTCGTATCTTAAGCGTAACGCTTTCGTGAAGTATTCGTGTTTAGGGGACAGGTATAGACATAGGTTTAGAAACAATATTATTCACAAAACGTACAAAATGAAATTGTAGCTTCATATAGACTAAGCTTTCGTTGTCATTGTACACTACATTTTTTTTTATAAATAAATAAAAAATAAAAATATTATAGTGATGTTTCTTTGGCGTATGTCAACGGCCACTTACATACTTACTTACCATACTTTGTATGGACATAAGAGCGAAGATGACGTGAATTTCGTTTGAGAGTACGGAGTGTGCACAATGCAACTGACCTGAAGACTTGGTGTTGGTGTAGGAAGGTTTTGGGGGCACTTTGGTGGCCGCAGCTGAATAATATGCCCCTCTATATCTACCTTCCCGTGGATGTCGTAAGAGGCGACTTAGGGGAAAAAGATAGGGCATGGGCAGCTGCTTCCCCTATTTTCATAAAGATACTCTAACTGCGCTTACCAACCCTATTGCCCAGCGTGGTGAGTATTAGCAAATCCCCTCAAATTAATGGAAATCACTCTGGAATGATGATTTTGACGCTACACTTGTGTAAACCATAATTATCAAAGGTTTTTAAATGGTGATATGAATCATTCTAAATACCACTATTTTTTATTGGCTAGTATTATTTATTTTTGTTGAATGAATAAGCCCCTTTCGGGATACAATACGCATTATAACACCTTGTATACACCCCATAAACATTACCTTGCTTTGGGGCAGTCGGGTAAAAAAAAACTGGGCTATTTACCTGTTTACTCTCCTCTTCAATTGTTTTCTTTGTTTACATAATCGATTTGACGAAACGCGAAACTTAATTACAACGTTTCTTACGGACGAGAAGTAAACTAATAAAGCTTTTGAAACAAGACCAATGTAATTTGCATGAATAATGTTTTTGTGTCATGGGACGTAATTTTGGGGCCGCCGTTCAATAATGATGGAATTTTTATTTGAAGAATATTTTAACATGTATCGAGTAAGGTGAATACATATTATTTTTATAGATATCTTTATTGAATAAAGAATTTTGTGCAAAATTATCTGAGGTATATTTTTCAGTCCATCGAATACAAATACTTAAAAACGTGTTCAAACGGCATGCGATATGTCTTATAAAATTATTTTCATGAAGAGCCTTACCTCTACTGAATAAAGTCGGTTTTGAGTTTGACATTTGAGGGTGTGCTATATAGCTCAACGATATTACAGGCTCCTAAAAGACAAACACAAAATTATCTTTATTCAGAAGACGGTAGGGATCATTTTCGATTTAATTTTAGATGACTCATCGCATGTCGTTTGAAAACGGTTTACCTGTGTATTGTTTGACAACCATAATAATTGGAAACTAGGACTAATTTTCTCGCAGCTTATTGACCAGGTATATACAATAAGATAATGTAGTTGTGTTGTTATTCATTCATTTTGACTTATTTATCATTGCAACTTGACTATAAATAATTATAATTTGCTATCAAAACTCACACTAAATTCGAGTCACACTAAATTCTTTCTGAAATCTGATGGTGTAATTATCGGTGAGGTGAGACTTTGATTTATTCCATAACAGAAGAACCAACAAATACATTTTCGCATTTATTATTTTAATTTCTTGTAGCCGCGGCTTAGCTCGCGTGATATCTAGATAAAACGTTGAAAGAAAAAAAAAATTGGTCAGGATTTTCAATTATTCAAGTACCTACTAATAGATTGATTTTCTTGTTTCTAGGATGACGATCGCTCTGGCCCTGGTGTTGCTGCTAGCGGTAGGGGCGCGGGGCGGAGACCCGGTTTTCGATCCCAGTACCCTGATGCGGCTGGTGTTGGTACCATCTGATGCAAGCGTAGGCTCCGTCATCTACAGAGTGCGCGCTTCTGATCCTGACTTCGACTATCCACTGCACTTTGAGCTTATTGGTAAGTCCTTCAGCACTGGTAATACTCCAAGATCTAAATATAGACAGACTGATACTATCAAGAGGGAAATGATTAAGATAGAAAAAAGATAGCCAGCGTTGGGTTGGGTTTCCTGAACCTTAAACCCGTATACTGAGTTGCACTAGAACACAATTTAAGCATACGAGAAGTTTAACATAAAGATTGCTTGGTACCTCAAACAGAATAATTGAGTTGAACTGATTTGAATAGCTGATTTTTGTCAATGATATAATAGTGTAGTTTCAATGAAAATTCCCGAATTTCCAAAAATTGTAGAACAAACTTTCTTAGTAATTGGATGTCGGTAGCAAAAGCCCCTTTCGGGATAATCGCACGTAATGGATCATACAGGATCATAGACCGCAGCAAATGATATGAAAAATATGATGCAAAATACAAAACAGAACAAACTAAATAGACCTGTACTTTCTAATTCAAGTAACTATAAATTTTCCTATGATAATAACTTCTACCACCATTCGTTTTACTTTATCGCCCACTCAACTATCTGATTCAATTACCGACAGAAATAAATTTCAGACCCAACCACAGAATAAATAATAGATCGAATACAAATCCTAGCTACAGAACTAATTAAACCTAACAGGCACGAACATGTAATATAGCTACCCTTGTAATTTACCCATGCTAATTATGCAGGTCAGATGGGTCGCCTGGACGTCGGTGTGGAGACTCTGCCCTGTACGAGGTACAACTCCGTGTGCCAGGCCAATGTGATTCTCTTGCGAAGGCTGGAGCCAGGCAGATACGTGGACTTCAGGCTGTCTGTCCGAAACACCAGGGGAAGGAGTTCCAGGATTGCCTGTTCGATCACGGGAACGAACGCTACTACGCCTAGAGATACAATCTTTCCGCATCAACCCAGCATCATCTTAGTGCCAGAGGTAGGGTTTCCACCTGTTTTTTTATTTTTTTTTGTGTTTTATAAGAGCTGATCGTTTACATTTGCAAAATGGAAGCCAAGATCATTATTTTTTGACAAGACTGCCTACCCTTTTTGTTCGTATTGGGTTA
Source organism: Anticlea derivata (assembly GCA_947579855.1). NCBI lineage: Eukaryota > Metazoa > Arthropoda > Insecta > Lepidoptera > Geometridae > Anticlea > Anticlea derivata. The sequence goes on from OX388266.1 coordinate 4,346,782, forward strand.
TCATTCTTATAAATCAAAAATCATCAACATCATAATCAGCCTGATAAAGTCCACTGCTGAACATAGACCTCCCCAAGGGCACCACGACGAACAATCTTGAGCCTTCTCCATCCACGGACTTCCCGCAACCTTCACAAGGCCAGGTATTTGTCGATAACCTTGGTTCTTCTATGGATTTTCTCATTTTATCACGTGGCACGTGAAAATATTAGCGATATTTCCAAAAAATTGCTCTTTCGAATGCCTAAGTAGGATATCAAAAGCCTTTTTCAAATCACCCGAACAAGCCAAATGGACCCATTTGACACAGATTAAGATTACACTGAAATTGACCGCTACCAATTCTTTTCAAAAGCGGCATTTTTCTTTCACCGCTTTTAGTCCAATGACTCGTGCAAATCGCTGTTCCGTGTCGATAAATTAGAGATCTTACCTTTAAATATCGAATCTCTTCTGCGCTTATCTCGAGTTGGCTCATCTTAGATTGTTGGAAGTGGAAAAAAGCTACTTTTCTTTGTAGATTGGAAAAAAGCCATTGAGACTATTTATCGGTCTCATCTTCTACCGATGAGATTTTTCCTCGGTTGTAGGTATCGGTTTCTGAAACAAATAATTAATTGAAGTTTCAAATTTAATTTTCCTTTCATTACTTCTATGTCATCCCTAGAAATATCAGGGATGCTACTAGTTGGTTAGTAAGTAGGTGCTAGTAGCTAATGTGGCCTGAGCACAAATAATTCACGATGTAATGCTTACAATTCGGTAGCAAATGTCAAATATAAGCTAACAAAAATTATAAAATTGCAAGTATCACCACCGCCATGTTATTGTTTAATAAGTATTTGACTTTACTATCATATCGTAAGCATAAAGCTATCGTGAATTAGGTATTCCTTGCGCCACTGTTACTACTATTCTATTATTTGACTTTACTATCATATCGTAAGCGTAAAGCTATCGTGAATTAGGTATTCCTTGCGCCACTGTTACTACTATTCTATCTTTCAGTGATTTTAATTCAGATTCAAACAAACAGCTTTTTCATACAATATTAATTTGACATCCTTCAAATCCTTCTTAAATTATAAATGCCAAAGTTTCCATGGATCGATGGATGTTTGTTACTCACGCCAGAAGGACTGAAGGGGTCTGGATGAAATTTGGCACAGAGACAGATTATAGTCTGTATTAGTTATCATAGGAACTACGCGAGCGAAGCCGCGAGCGGAAGCTAGTCTAAAGTATTTCGCTATCAAATACTGTGCAGATATTATCCATTTTACTTGAGTGTAGGTCGGTGCATGTATATATATAATGTTAAGTAGAGGTAGTACAAATGAGAGAACGGCAACGCCAGATGAACTCGTGATGCTCCATGATTGATGATGATGACAGCATCAGCGGATATGGAATATCGGAATTAACGCGCACTCTATTAAATGACACAATATTTATAACTGTGCAGAGAATGAAAAAAGAATTGCAAAACATTTTTTAACTAAAGAAACTCTTACGCTTCGTTAGTGTACATTCAGCTGTATTAAAATGTATAAAATTCACAATTTATAAAGTGATTCCAAAGTACTAGTTATTAAGGTGTACAGTGTAGTTAGTAAACTGCAAGAACTCAAAATCTATATAAGCATACTACGCAGCTTAGACATGCAGCATACTTCTTCGAGCATGTTGAAAGCATTTTTAAAAGGGAAAATTTGTTTATTTTTATTAAATGTAATCCAGAGACATTTCATACCACACTTTTCTTACAACATAATAAATAAAATAAAAATAAAATAAAAAAGCCTATTTATTACATAACTAAAAAATTCAATTAACAATTCATGCAATCTTATGTCTACTTATTTATAATATTAAAATAATATAATATTTAATTAATTTAGATATTTCATTTAATATAAAATTTTACTAACAACATAACCTCAGTACAATCATTTTACTACTATTCTAAATGCAAAAGTTTGGATGGATGGATGTTTGTAAGTCAATCACGCAAGAACAGCTGGATCGGATCTGGATTAAATTTAGCACAGATTATAGTAGCAATAGTCTGGAATAGCACAAAGGCTAGGTACTTTTTATCTAGGTAAAGCTCGAGCGATACAAACTATTGTTGACATAATATAAACTAAAAGGTTAATTTCTAACATTTAAGTCGAAATATATATGTCTATCATTCTTGTGGTTCCCAAAAGGATGTTCCTAAAATAAACTTGCATTTTCAGGACGCGAAGCGTGGGACCGATCTGGAGATAGCAATTGCCAGAAAAAATCCATTGTCACCGAAGCCTTTGGAATTGGAGCTCTGGGTAAGTTATTAGCATTTTAAGAGACAGAAAAAAGACTCTTGGACGAACATGGTTTTGTATTTTGGTTGTACTAGTGAAATAATTTTGACCTAGGTACTACCTGACAAAGGTAAAATTAGTTTTGATAAATTTAAAAGAGCATTTCCGGTCTCTGTTTTTGCCAAGATTAAAATGCTGGCAAAACCTGAGAGACTTTTAGTTCGTCATGTTTTGCATGTGGACGCACAACGAATTTCGATCCGAAGGTCTTGGTTTCCTATACCGGTCTGGCACCTATGGTTTTTATGTTGGAAACTGTGCACATTAACACGTGCTCAAAACTGTGAAGGAAAACATCGTAAAGAAAACCCGCGGCTTAGTCAGCTGGACGCGTATTTACTATGTCTTTCCTGTGGATAATGCCAACTAGGCCTTGAGAATGGTATTGATGCCGGGCAAGCCTACTCCATCTAAATGTCATGTCTACTACAGCAGCGTCCTGTACGTAGGTAAAAAGGTCCACCTGACGCTGTATAGATAAATTCATCTAGAATAGATGTAATAAAACCTTACTTATTTCGTCGTAGCTATATCCTAGACACAGAGACTCGTTTCATGTTTCTACCCTGATTTCTTGCAAATATAACAAACAATCTACGAACAAGTTAAACTTTTCCCTAACAAACTTTACAAAAAGTTTTATATGACCAATTTTAGGAGACAATTACACGAGCTGATGATTAGAATCCCTAATGACGTTTCCACACGCGCACAGTTTCGTTGTAACCACATAATGGAGTTTCCTACCCTAATGGGATCATTTTCCCGCGATATAGGCGCTGATGTGGGATCCCGTAATACTCAATTTACAATCTAATGTTGTTGAACAAATTTTGCGGGAAGAACGTAATAGATTTGGGGAATAAACTGGTTGATACCGCCACTAATTTTCTCGGCTTTTTGATGAAATTTGCTTCCCATCTGTAGGTTATTTAGTCAGTTATTCGATTTAAATTGCTCTTTAAACTGTGACTTCAGCAAAGACTAAATGCAAAATTCACATTGCTCAAAAACCACAAACATGCTTTACAAGGACAAAGATATTTTCAATAATAAATTCCATCTTTGCTGTGACAAGGGAAGCTTCAATTTCTTTTGACTTCGTAGTCAAAAGAAATTGAACCTCTGCTTATTTCCAGACATACATAGATATTCCGGACATATTCACACGGTCAACTGATCCCAAACTAGGCATAGCCTGTACTATGGGTACCAGAGACTGATATACATAATAGATATATATTTAACACCCAGACACAGAACAAACATCTGTGTTAGTCACAAATATTTGTCCAGTGCGGGAATCGAAGCCGCGACCACTAGCGCAGAAGGCAGAGTTACTACCAACTGAGCTATGAGGCCAGTCAAACTGCTACTTAAAAGTATAGGAATAATATTATTGGAAGTCAGCCTTCAAACAAGTCAAGTCCACTTTTACATACCCTACAATACCCTGATGGGTTCGCATCTCAGATGATGCAATTACTGGGCATTAAGAGCGCTTAAAGGTGTGTTAAAATTCTCACAGTTCGAGGGAATGGCCGGCCACCCGAGGTTACTTAAACGCTACAAGATGGAGATCGTGTCCTTACACGTAATTTAGCGTATCGCTTTAAGCGGGACGGTGTCCAGTTTAGTGTTCGGTAATTTTAAAACACGAAACTATTTTCGTAACACGAAATTTCTGTGTAAGCACAGTCTTTTGAATAATAATATTTTACAAGCTGCGGCTTATTAAAACCGCAGAATCCAATAAAGAGGCTGCTTTCATAATTTCAGGCTCTTCATTGTATAGTATAAGAGGTTAATCTTGTTTTCTATTATTTCCGTGTGGTAATAAAGTTGAAGTTGCAGTGGAGAAGCCATATAACACGCAGAATCGACAACCGTTGTCGAAAAAAGTGTCTAGAACGACAACCACAAATCGGGCGACCCAGTTTAGGAAGGTCCCCCACCCGATGGACCGACGATAATGTGAAAGGCTCAACACCGATCATGACATTCTTTGGGGGCGGCCTATGTCCAACTTTAACAAGCTGATATTTATTTATTATATGAAATCACAAGAAAGAAAGAAACAACAGATTGTTAACCCTATTATTCATAATCAGTCGTTTGATAACTTTCATAGGCGGACATACTTTTATCGAGCCGATAAAGTTAGTGAGTGATTATGAACAAGGGGGTAAGAATGTATAGGTTTAGGCCATTTTCTATGAATAGGATCCGATGTATAGTTAATTTGCTACAAAAAAGTTTAAATTATCTAAAATTAAATAAAAAAAATTACAAATAATTTAACACAGGGATCACCACTCTTCGCAATCCGTCAGCGCCGCGTCTCAGCTGAGAACACAGAAGGCACAATATTCCTGGTCGGACCCCTCGACTTTGAAGCCCAGTCTATGTACCACTTGACACTGCTAGCTGTGGTAAGTATCTTCACACATACGAATAATAAACTCTTGCTAAAAATGGAAATATATTGAACGCCACTGTAATTGAGCTAGCGAAAATCTCTCAAACGACTTGGACGAATCGGCTTTGTATGTTTATTTCAATTTAAAAGGTCAACAGGTTTTTTGAACCCTTTTTTATATCCCTATATCATAGCAACCACGTGACGAAGTGTCCAACAAATAAGAAGAAGGCGAATTCGTTTAATTAAAGAAGGTTAATACAGGATCGAATAAAGATTGACTTTTGCAAACCAATCTGTAAAGCAAATAATAAAATAAAACCAACAAGATCTTCGCTCGTTTCACTCGATCAAAAAATCAAGCTTCATCGCGAGCGCTTCAAAAGTTTCATAGTAGGTATAATAAACTGACAGATGTATTCAGTTTTAAGAAACTATTTCCACTGCATTACAACTACACGGAAACACATAGCTTTCAAAACAGCCGGTAAGGATCGCTTCCAAAACAGGTTTTATGAATAGGAGAGCGGGTTTGGCACCCACTTAAACTATTCCTTCTTAAGGTAATTAGTCCATACTTAAGCCGCCAGTCCCTTTTCTGTGCGTCTCTGACTATATCAAACATTCAGTAATGCCATACATTTGCTAATGATAAACATTTAAAGCAGTGTTAATTGCGTGCAGTGTAAAGGTAAGTCCATGGACACGATTATGCTTTTAACGACATAGTTGAGTTATTTTGCATTATTTTTAGTCCACTACCACGTCCACACCTGGACACAAAAACAAACTTCAGGCCATTTTATACTAAAGCGGAGACGACTCATCTCGACAACAATAGATTACAAAAACATGCCCTTCAGAACACGTCATCTCTGATTCAATTCGCCTTGGTGGATATCAGTTCTTGAATTATCAGGATTATCAGCCATTGACTTCTAAAAATCTGACTAAACAGACACGAAGTTGGTCTTAAATTTACTTACAATGTAAGTTTTTCTTTTGGTGCTAGATTATTTATTTAAATACACGTTTTCTGCATCCGACAGTGGCAGGATTTACAAGAATTCGCATTGTAATAATATCGAACTGTCTTGTTCCTAGAATCTCAAACAATAATGGATGCAGGGCAGGAATTTACTTTGGCGGTGTTCGTTTAAAAGAACTGCCATCATACGTTTTTCTTTTATTAAGCAACATTCCAAACAAGGCCATTCTGGTTAAGCTTTCAGCAGAAATCGTTAGCGTTCACCAACACGTTAACTGATTGTTGAGTGGCTGATAAATGGTTGGCACTGACTAGCGCCGCGTAGTATCGCATCTTGCATAAAAATCCAGCCGTGGATCAGCAGGCGGGTGTGCTTTAAGATTTTTTGATGTTATAAAGCAACATACTGGAAGATGGTCCACTTGAAAGAAAGCGCTAACCACAGTTAAATAGCGCTGCAATACAACCAAAGAGGCTATCCACGTGGCATTGCGTGTCATGCGGTGGTAAGTCTCATGTGCCTCTAATTTTACCAGCTACCTCACCCTGCAAACCGGAACACAACATTTGCAATGCATACCTGCTTGGCGATAGAATTGATAGGCAAGTTGGCAGTACGAGGCAGACGAGTTCAGCACTGAGGGCGCGGTTATCGTCATACCAAGAGCGATGAAGCGTGTTCGATTTGCTCCAAAATCTGCTTTTTTTTGGGCATGCGATGCAACAGAGTGCTATTCAGGGCCACATTACAAGCTCTAACCGCTGGTTAGTGACGCTATTATTTTGTTGGTGTAAATGGCGTACGTGCATTTTTGCAACTCAGCCTTTGAAATGAAAAAGTTGCGGTCGTTGCTCTAATGAAAGCATTAGAACGTTTTTTATGAGGCTTGGTGATTTTAGATGGATTAAAATAAAACTGATGCTTATTTATATAGCTATTTAATATTATTTTTTTTGTAATGGCTGCAATCTAGCCTCTTATAGTTTATGTTTTGACAACCACATGCTGATGCTAGGTATGCCTCTGTACCTTTTAAATGGCTTGTCTGTGGAAATATACCTATAGGTATACCCTATAAGTAGCATGTAAATTATAATAGCTACACATTATTAGAAATTAATTATATTGAATCATAAACTCTTGTCTGTCTGCTGAAATGTTATCGTATGCGTCAGTCAAAGATGAAAGGTTATTTTGTTGTGTAACAGCATCATAAGTGCGTTTTTTTTTAAGTTTTCAATTAAATATCGGAACGCTCGTGATGAAGACTGAATGCATAGAACAGCTGGACCTAGTAAGTTGCAGAAAGGCTAAGTGGGCGTGGTAGGCGCGCCATCGATAATATGAGCAGATGCTCGCAACTGGAAAACATATTGCTTTACATTACGGGCATGCATGCTTACCCTGTAAGCGCACGGCAGTGCAAGTATGCAATGTATCAAGTTTCTATAAATGTGGTATGGCTACATTGGTTGAGGATAACAAATGCAAAACATCATCGTAGTTACTACTGCCTGTATCTGGTCGAAATGCCTACGAGAAAAAGCATATTTCGTATGATTGATAACTATCAGATATCTAATAATTCTTACTTTTAACAATGATAAATCATGTTTACTAGTGTTCTGCAGATATAGAACACATCAAGTATCATTCTTTCTGTTCCAATTACCTAAATTTCATCTCTTCAGGATCCCTACGTAGAACTGGGCAAGGACACGCGCAACATTGCCGGGCTGGAAGTCGTGGTGGTCGTACAGGACGTCCAAGATATGCCGCCAGTCTTCACGTCAGCACCTCCCATCACCCATCTACCAAGACAGGTCCGTTCGTGTCACTGGTTCTCTTCTGATGACCATAATTGCTAAGTCAATGGCCGTTGATTTATGAAGGTGCAAAGGGCCTTTACCTTGACCGGACCAAACAATAAACAAGGCGATTCATAAATGCATACCTACTATCTTTTTGGGACTTTTGGGAATTCGTTTTTATTTTTATTTAAAAAAACCAGCTCCAAAAGCCTATACAAAGATCAGCTATTTCGGTGTCAAAACATTTAAAACTCAATTATTCAGCTGCTTTGATGATGAACTTCTAGTACGTTTATTGATTCGTTCGGTTGGAGATAAAAATAAGAAAAAATATATATTAAATTTGGTTTTATTACCCGCTAATATTCTTCTAAATCTGCACAAAAAGCACTCCTTCTCTTGAGAAACTTTGAACTTCACTTTGATGACTAAAACTGATTATTTCCTTAGTGCTTCCTACACCAGGCTCTTCAACATTCTTCTCTAATATAATGTCAGGTGGCGCCAGGAGACATGATCGTGAGGGTCCGTGCTGAAGATGGAGACAAGGGGGCGCCGAGGCAGATTCGATATGGGCTGGTGTCGGAAGGAAACCCGTTCACGCCGTTCTTTAACATCAATGAAACTACAGGTAAGGATTATAAATGAAAATATTTTTCCTACGTCATTAAAAGAAAATTTCAGATTACTAAATAAATAAATAATAATAAATATTCCGGACATATCACACACGGTCAACTGATCCCAAACTAGGCATAACCTTTACTATGGGGACCAGAGACACATAATAGATATATATTTAACACCCAGACACAGAACAAACATCTGTGTTAGTCACAAATTTTTGTCTAGTGCGGGAATCGAACCCGCGACCTCTAGCGCAGAAGGCAGAGTAACTACCAACTGAGCTATGAGGTCAGGCTACTAGAATACATACATACATAAATTGAAGCCTTTTTTCCCGGAGAGGTAAGCTTTGACAGAGACCACGGCTTTCAACTCGCTATGATCCTAACCGACTTCTTTTGATTCATTCAATCACATTCTTCGTGTATGCTCGTCGGTACTCTTGACATAGCCTTTTAGAAATTACCAGATTATAAAAAACCTAAATAAGTTTTAGGTTCAGGATTCAAAAACTTGTAGCTAAATTGAAACGTTTAGTGAAACCAATTTAGAAGTAAAATTACGGTTTTGTACATACTTGACCTTATTGAATAACCCTACTCTAAATACAAGGTGATTCATAATATGTATTCTATCCCGAAAGGAGCTTATTCTACAAGCAATTAGCAATAAAGTTTGTTCGACGACTTTTGGAAATTCGACATTTTTCATTGAAAAAACTCTATGCGAAAATCAACTGTTTTGGGGCCAATCAGGTCAAACTCAATAAATCAGCTGTTTTAGGTAGCAATCTTGATTCCGAACTTCTTGTACGTTTAGTTATTTGTTTTAAAAAATAAAATGAAAATATTGATGTTTTTTTTTTCGCTAATATTATTCCTTTCTGTTGATAGAATAACCCCCATTCGGGATGGTATACATTTTATGAATCAACTTGTATTGTGATTAATTTAAATGAGAATTTCAATGGCATTAAGGTCACTTAATCCTAACCCTGAATTTTGTTTTAATAGCTAAAGTACCTGAATAATAATAAGCAAAGGGTATAGGTATAGGGTACAACGCCTTTATGTTGTGCCTTAGTATGAAGTTTTTGTGAATCCCAATTTCTATAATTATATTAATTTCTCCGCGTCAATGAGCGTTATTGGATGTACGCATAAATTTCTGTTGACAGTTCATACGCGTGTTCTAATGTTTCCACATTACTACTCTGGGTACACTTAAAACGTTTAATGTAAACACTCTGGCAAATCCGTTTTCGGGTTGAAACCCAAATGAGGGCCAACATTAACACAGTACGGATATTAAGGTGCATTTTTCCACACATTGCTCTGTTTTATTATTCATTTGGTTTGTTCAGCGGTTTTTAAAGCCGTATTGAAACGAGGTGTTTGCGTACATAAATCCTGCGTGTTAGAGTTTTTACTTACTAAATTGTTGTACACCGTGATTTTTAAATCACTGTTTTTCATGACAATTTTTGATGAGCCTTTACCAGCGTCAACGTTACAGCTGTTTTCGAACCGAGCTGAATGTAAAAGACTCGATGGCATGACACTTATTCCCATACCCTGGGACGGCCTCTGGTATGGGAAGCGTCCCATACGTCGAAGGTAGCGAGCGACCTTCGACGATAATCTAGCGCCTTCACATCTTCCCAGCACTTCAGTGGCTGGCTGGCTCCGCAACAGCATCAGCGGAGTCCCTCAAACGGCGCAAATATGTCCTTCCTGATCTAGGCTATAATATTCGAGCCATCGTGGATAAAGACATGAGCCCATCACAGTGTATTAAGATAGGTACTAAATTGCGTGCATGCATCTTTGAGGAAAGCAGTGGATCGGTTAAAATGTCTTTGACTATGGAACCCTAGAGGTCAAAGTCACGGTTGACGCAGTTAGACATAGCAATTCTGTACACCACACTCTCAAGCACGGCACAAGCAAAAACTAGTTCATGAATTTACGAGCGACACCAAATTATATTTAAAAAAGTCCAGTGTTCCTGCCATCTATCTTCCAGCAACGTCTAGCGGCTTCCGCAAGCGCCGGTCGCCACTCCCCTTGCCCCTTACTTACCCCAAATTCCCCTCGCGTGACCCACTTGCCACTATCAGATTTGCTTTAAACTAATTTTCTAACTTCCTTCTAACTTCGCCGTAAAACTTTCGTCATTTAGCAAGACAATTAACCGAAACCGGTCCAAAATTTGTTGCAAATTGAAAGGCAGCTCGTAGAGCTATTTGTTATGTCGCTACCTCTGTCTACAGCTGTTTGAAAGTATACAAGGTGATTCATAATATGTATGCTATCCCGAAAGGGGCTTATTCTACACCCAATCGATAATAAAGTTTGTTCTACGACTTTTGGACAGTCGACATATTTCACTGAAAAAACTGAAAAAATGTAAATATCAGCTGTTTTCGGGTCAAATCAGTTCAGACTCTGTGAATCTGTGAAGCTGGTCTTGATGCCGAACTTATCTTATCTACGTAAACGGACCTATACCATCTCGAGAGGGGGTTATTTAATCAACAAAAAGAAAGAATATAAAAAAAAATACTATATAATTTTTTTTGGCAATCTTTCTCAACTTAATTGTTTTTCATAATTTGAATCATCTCAATAACTATTTAATAAATAAATATAAATAAATAAATATATTCTGGACACATCACACACGGTCAACTGATCCCAAACTAGGCATAGCCTGTACTATGGATACCAGAGACTGATATACATAATAGATATATATTTAACACCCAGACACTGAACAAACATCTGTGTTAGTCACAAATGTTTGTCCAGTTCGGGAATCGAACCCGCGACCTGTAGCGCAGAAGGCAGAGTTACTACCAACTGAGCTATGAGGCCAGTCAAATTACGTCATGATTACTTAAGTAACGAAATACAGGTAATTTGAGAAAGTTTGCCAAAAATATATGCTTTCGGGTTGAGTTATGAATCACCTTGTATACTTAGCTAATATTACTGCGAAACTTTACCTAATTGAATCTACCGTAGTACCATAGAACTTTTAGCTTTACCTATGCATATAATGTTAATAGGAACATTCCGACGACCTCAGCGGCGTAGCTGGCGAGTGCCGATTGTATTCCCGCTACGGGACAAATGTTTGCATGATCTGCAAATATCTGTTACGTGTCTCGGTGTTGTGGTACCATGGTATTCGTAGCTTCTCATACCCACGACACAGGGAATCCTAGTGTGGAATGTCAATAAGATATTTTTTACAAAAACTAAAACCCGACTTAAATTTCCTGAATATTTACAAGATTAATATCAACCTCTTTTTTTGTTATCAACCTCTATGCGTTTTTCTTACCTACTGAGGATGACACTGGCCACCTACACTTTCGAATAAAAATCGTTTTATGGGACAAGAAGCAATTCCTCAGGAATTCAATTAATATGGGACCACCCCGGGATCATACTTTATACACCAGCTTAAGAATTATCAATTTCGGTTTAGCATTGGCGGAGATATCGAGTAACATACACACAAAAAAAACCTCCTCCTTTTTGAAGTCGGTTAAAAAATTACATTGTTGTTTATTTTACATCCACTCGACAATTTGATATTTTGGAAGATAGAGAGAGCTATGAACGGCTCTAATCATGAAGTTCCTGATGGCATTTGGCAGTGGACGTCTTTCGGCAGATTATAATGAGTGCTCTTAATAATATTTAGAATTATTGTCTGACTGTACCGATCTGATTGTACATGTTGTGACGACCCCAATGATGTGGGATAAAGACAGGAAGGTGATGATGATGATGTCTGATTGTACCGTAAAACTAAAAACACAAACTCACTGTGCCTTAAAAGTTAATTTGAACTAACCGGACAAAATAAAATTTTTGTTTCTGCTTGAGTTTATACCTACTCTGCATTGTGGAGTTTTCACATATTATGTTAAAGACTTTTTGAAACTTAATGGCATAATTAGGTCGTTTTCTGAATAAAAGCGACGCAAAGGGTTCAGCTAGAATCAGAAAAAGGTTCACAACATAAGTGATCGAAAATAGCTTCACGCCTAGAAACCGTTTGCAACCTTAACCCTATGTATTATGCTCAAAATACCGTAATTATCGTAATAATCGTAACCATAGACATGTAGACAACATGTTTAGAGTGTAAAGCCAAAAAAAGAAAAATATTATAAAGCCTGTACAATGAATTTTTTGTTATAATAGCATAATATTTTTTGTCCAATGGAAGACCGTTGTGGCCCCAGCTGGTTAATAGGCCATACGTAGGAGGCAACTAAGGGCAAAAACTAGGGGATGCGCAGCAGCGTCCCTTATTTCCACAAAGATAGCGCTAACTACGCTCACCAACCCAGCGCGGTGAGTCAAATCCCCCCACATGAAAGAAATTTGCTCTGGAAATTTGTGCGGGAGGCCATGTTCAGCAGTTGACGTCCTACAGCTGAAATAGCGCTAACTACGCTCACCAACCCGTGTGCCCAGCGTGGTGAGTAAGGGCAAATCCCCCCACATTAAAGAAATTCGCTCTAAATATTTGCGGGGGAGGCCATGTTCAGCAGTGGACGTCCTACGGCTGAAATGATGATGATGATGATTGGAAGAATAGTATGGTTTTGATTGTAAGGCTATTTCTGCTGGCTGTCCTACCTACAAACACGACGGTCCCCGCTAACAGGCTGAAGCAAAGCAACGAGCACATAATAGCTCATTAGACCTTACCGGAGAGTCCAGCATCTATTGTTTGTAAAGCTGTGCCGTTTCATAATAAAGGCACTTTTGAATAGGTACTGAGGCTGCTGACAGTACAATCCTTTTTAGACAATCACCCAATAACTAAGGCTCACCCATGCATTCTTAGCGGAGTGCATTTTTTCACTCCCCTCACTGATATCAGACTCTTCAGATGAGATATCCTTTTTTTTCCCTCTGCGAACTTTAGCATCGAATGTTAACATAGAGAAAGGTAAAAATCTATAATCTAGCCGAAAATGCATAGCGTTATCCTTCGCGAGATGTCCATAAAATACTTCTTTTTACCAAATTCCTATCATCTATTAATACGCCTGTCATATAGCTGGATTACGTAAGTACCTATTGACCCCGTAAACGACGCTGTTTGATCATCTTCTATAGATATATGAGGCCATTGATGATGATGATAGCTGGATTACCATCGAATACCTACCCTACTTTATTGCCTCTGCTTGAATTACACATCCGTGGTAATAAAGCTGACAAACGTTGGTGGATGTCATCTGATTTCAAATATTTCTTAAGCAGGCCCGTTTCCACACGATGTTTTCCTTTGCCGACATTTTAAAATGTGATGCTTACATCAGGCGCGTACCATTTTTGGTGTCTATTTCTTAACTGAATTAGAACCTACAAAAGTAGTCTAATTACAAAGTAATTTCACTGGGTCACTATTGCTGGGATACTGGCAAACTTAATATGAATCCCATTAATCAGCCCTAACGGATCGTGAATGGAAATGGAGATTCAATTTAGTCGGTAGTGTTCCTATTCAAAGCTTAACTACAGTTGTCGGCGGTTCTAAAGGCACATTGTTAATAACATTTCCCATGTTATACAAACAATGCCTGTTTAAAATCGGGTTCGTTTAGTTCTTCAAGAGGATTGCATGCAGTGCGATGCGTGACTGAGAATACTTTCTGCAAATCCAAAACAAGCTAATCTTGGTACCCCTTTCTGCTCTTCGACATTACATCAGCCGGGAACTTTAGGTACAATTCAATGCTGAAAATTATTACTGTATTGTACACGTAGTAGTGACATCTTTATTAGACTGTGTACACACGTTTTGTGTGCGGATATACTTTAAATAGATATCCATAAATTATTAAATAGCTCTCAAGCACGAATTAGAAACTTATAATATTTTGAATATTTATCATACTTACGGTTAATATAAGTATTCCGTGCGTAGTGTAAAATATAATGTAGTCATTGTTCCCTACTCTGTGGTAGGTACCATAGAATCATGACGGTTGAAGATTTCTCGTGATTTAATATTAATTTATACTGTGAATGAATAATGGGCCCGAGTAAAGGCCAGACATTGCCTATTAAACAGTGAGACGTGGAGAAATGAATAAAAGACGCAATCAATTCAGTTCATTAGTTGTGCGGACGGTACAGAGGGCGGCGGAAGTTAGGCTTTTGAAGTAGTCTACGTAGTGTAAGGGTGTCAGCGTCTTTGCAGTTGATTGTAGGTACACTTTGTGTAACTGTCATAAGAAGTTTAAATACCACTTGAAACGATAATCCGTTACAAAAATATCAGGAACAACAGCTAGTTTGATATTAGAATCAAATTGTTAATGTAGTACCATCATCAAATTGTTAAAACAGACAAAAATAATTCTATGCGTTATAATGTCAAACTAAAGTGAGGTAGCACTAACTTAGTGAGGTCGTTGAACTAACTGACCTTATCGTAAAATATTGTTTAAGCTTGGGTTGTGATCAATTGTTTGAATCGTTGGATGCTGTGTGAATGTATTTTTGACACGTAGGTGTTCAAAATGCGTTGAAAGAACAGTGTTCTTGGGCGCTTTGTGAAAACCGAAGTTGCTCAGCTATTTCTGATGGCGCTGTGCATAGATGAGTACAATGTGCGGGTGTCAGTAACTTCTACAGTAGGTTGCACGTTCATTTGTTCGTTGTCCAGACACGACATGGATTGGACAATGTCCGCGGCTGCTCCTTAGAACTTTTGAATAAAGCTTTGTTTGTGCTTTGTTAAGTTTAATGAATTTATTTTAGTTCAATGCTGATTGCCACCGCAAGAATTTATGGTTATGGAAAACCGTTTTGCTGTTAGGTACTTATTGTATTAGCTTTGTCTTTCGAATGAGGATACTCGTATGATGCGGGTAAATTGGCAAAAGTCAGCACTATTTGAAACAAATAATGATAATTGGCTGCGATCTTCTGTAAGGCGCAATTTAAAGTGAGAAAATCTTGCTGTGCACTACCTCTACCAAAAAAAAAATTCTCCTCTTTCTAAATCTACTAGAATAGACGGCCTTTTTCCGAATAAAGTACTTAGCTAATAGCTAAGCCATATTTCGAAAGCTAAGCAAGAACCTACATTCTCGCGAGTTAATATTTATGAGCCGGTGACAGATGAGAGAACAGGAATCTAATCCCGAGTAACTTTTGTATGCTAATAGATGATAGTCACGCTTTTTTTCACTTTCCACGACGACGCCTGACTTGTGACTGAATTGAATGTTTAACACTTTTACTGGATTTATAGGGTCTCTAAGGAGGTGAGGCTACCATAACCAATAAATTATTGTATTTTCTTAGCTAGTTTATTACGTGCTAAAAAATAGCATTACAATTATAGGAAGGTAGGTAAAAGGTATTATTCATATTCAAGGATAGGTTCTTAGCTACATGACTGTAGCGTCCCATCAGATCTCTAGGTCCTTAAGTTGGTATGTCTAAGGCTGTTTTCATTTTTTACTTCTCCAGAAAATATAATATTGATAAGTTTTAAATACCAATCATAAAAATAGTGCCATCTAATCGAAATTTTAAAGACCAAAACGACATCACGTTTCTAATTTTATTCTGCCTCGTAGTTTCAATGACTGTCAACAGAGGGCAGCCTCTACTTGCCATAAAAGTTATGCTGCAACGTCATAGATGGCGGGATAAGCTTGAAAACACGTCTAAAGAACAGTTTAACTTAAATAAATGTAATTTTCAGGTGAAGTAACCTTAGAACGTCCTATTGAAGAAATCGCAGCCATCTCTCACGCTGGCACTCCGATCCTGCTGACTGTGGTCGCTGAAGAGGTGAGGCTGTCAAGAGAGGAGCCCGAAGCCATGTCTTCGACTGTACAGCTTGCGTTCATTTTGCCTGAGAGGGAGAATTCACCGCCGTATTTTGAGAACCAGTTGTGAGTAGTTTAAAGATTCTAACAATGTCCCTATTGATATCAACTCTGTTACACACCGATAAATTGAGTTATTCTACAAAGTTGGCTAATTGCTGGTTCAAGTTAATGTGTCAATTTTATTCAAGTCGAGCTTTACCTTGTCCATTTTTTTTTTCAATTTACTCAAATTATTTTTTCCAATCCTAAGGGAGAAATTATGGTTGGTGTTTAGCAATCTTTAACAATCAAAATACCTACTTATTAGATTTTCATATCAGAACCTACCTACCCTAATTACCTACTTATATTATCTACTACCATCATCAATTCCTAAAGTAGGTAAAACCAAGTAAAACATACATAATGGTTACATAGTAAGTTCGTTGATAGATAAAATATAAGATTTTGATGCGATTATCTTCGACCACGCCATACATACTTATGATGTTTTTAATACTTCCAGCTATATTACATACCTAGACGAGAACGCACCTCAAGGTACAGCTCTCACATTCAACGACCCGTACATCCCGCAAGTAAACGACAACGATGCTGGGAAGAACGGAGTATTCTCACTGTCTCTGGTTGGCAACAACGGAACGTTTGAGATATCGCCAACGGTAGCTGAGAGGCACGCGCAGTTCATTATCAAAGTCAGGGATAATACTATACTGGATTTTGAAGCGAGGAAGTCCGTTATATTTCAGGTACATAAATAGTCTTGGTCTTGACATCCATATTATGAATTTTGATAAATATTGTATTTACCTACATAACCCACGATTGATTTTCAGATTTTAGCTCAAGAGCTTGGTCCTGCAACGAATTTATCAGCCACTGCAAACGTCACAGTTTATCTGAATGATATCAACGACAACCCACCCGTGTTCCTTGCTCAATCATACGATGTTGAATTACCAGAGAATGTTACCGCAAGCACCAGGGTCGTCCAAGTCGCAGCTGATGACGTAGACACGGGAGTCTTCGGAAAAATCCAATTCACTGCCATATTAGGATATTTAAACACATCCCTGAACTTAGACCCTAAAACGGGCATCATCACAGTTGCTACAAATAACCACGGTTTCGACAGAGAAGCGATGCCGGATCTGCATTTCTTAGTAGAGGCTAGAGATAACGAAGGAGTAGGTTTAAGAGTAACAGTGCCATTAATTATTAAGCTACTAGATGTAAATGATAACCCACCAGAGTTTGAGAGGGCGGTGTATGAGTTTGTGCTTTCACCAAGTCTGAATAATTTTACGTCTGCAGCATTTGTCAAGGCAGTTGATAAAGACGCTGAACCACCAAATAATGTTGTCAGATATGAGATAGTACAAGGAAATAGCGATGGAAAATTTGCCATTAATGAAGAAACAGGTGGGTTTTTTTTATTATTATTACCACCTTTTCTTATAAGATCGTTGCTAAGAAACACCTTATTTTATCTTATTTCAGGAGAACTGTATCTTCTTGAAGCACTAAAACGAACAAAAAAGCAAAACGTTCACAGACAAAAACGTCAGTCATCCGATGATGATGAAGAGAGTGAAACGTTTCTACTTACTATCAGAGCATACGATCTTGGAGTACCAAGATTGCACTCTTCAACAACAGTAAAAATATATCCTCCAGAAAGCAAGACGAGAACAATGTCGTTCATAGTGCCAGGCGCAAACCCAGATAGAAAGAAGTTGGAAGATATCCTGAGCACATTATCTGGAGGGAAGGTGACCATAATTGAAATAAAGCCTTACAAAGGCAT
This sequence comes from Anticlea derivata, assembly GCA_947579855.1. Classification (NCBI taxonomy): domain Eukaryota; kingdom Metazoa; phylum Arthropoda; class Insecta; order Lepidoptera; family Geometridae; genus Anticlea; species Anticlea derivata. The sequence goes on from OX388266.1 coordinate 4,364,686, forward strand.
TGACAACGGTGCTACTGATTTGAGTGCTCAGGGGTCTAGTCAAGAAAAGTACGTTTTTATGAATAAATATGCATGCAGAACATCCATTTGAAAGTTTACTTTACAAATTTTATTATTTTCTCAGAAGCGAAGTAATTGCAGTAGTACGTTTGTCTGGCAACTCAGCCATCAATGTAGCCAAGCTGCAAGAACAACTTGCCAAGAACATGACGATATACTCCACAAGTATTAGTAACAATGGAGCGGGAGTCAACCATAATAGTAATACACATAAGGATGAAACGTCAAGCGATGATAATACAGACTCTGTAAGTATTTTTCTTGACACAAGTACGCATGACGCCAAATCTTATTAAAATTTATATCCTTTTCTCTATATTTCTTTTTAAATGTGCTAACGATTTTATGTTTTCAGGGTCTATACAAAGCAGAGAGTAGATTATTATTCTGGCTGTTGATCCTGCTAGCAATATTAGTAGCTCTAGTATTATTGCTACTGATTTGTTGTTGTATTTGTGAAGGATGCCCTCTTTATATGCCACCCAGGTAAATATATTTTAAATATTGATTTGAAATGTACCATTTGCTTTATATTTTAACACATTATTAGGAATTGTATTGGCAAAGTTTCACGTATCTTTACTAACACTATTGTTTTCTCTAACAGCCTAAAATGCACCAACTAATTCCTGTATACACCAGCTTTACAACACCTTAGGTAAAATTAGTAAATTACTATCAAAATTCCAAACTATTTAGGATTATTATAAATTACCTACCTATAAATTTATAAAAATCATATTTTTATATCGGTAAACAAATACCTACTCAATCCTAAATGGTTAGGAGTCATTTTTCAATTATATTTCTATGAATCACATTGTAACTTACAAATTAAGTTCAACGCTTGCTTTTTAAGATTGCGCCTTTTTGCTGTGTTTTGCACTCCCACTTGTTTTGTAAACGTAAGATTATAACGGCTAGGTACATAGAAATCCATTAATAAATTCTAGGAAAAGAGTGATACGTGTCAACTCCACAGAGGACGACGTTCGTTTAGTGGTACGCGACAAGGGACTTGGCAGGGAAAACAAGTCGACGCAAAATTCACAAAGTAAACCAATACAATCTAATGAATGGGGGAAGAGAGAAGCATGGAGTGCTGAACAAACTGATTTGAGGACACGACCAACACAATGGAAATTCAATAAAAGGAACCAAAGATCTAAGGAAGCATCCAAACCTGCTTCTACTCCTGGCGATGTGAGACAAGAATTTGTCCAAATGGCAGCCGATAATGATTACAGATATAATGATAATAGACAATCCATCCGACAAAGGTGATTAAATTATACAAATACTTTAAATGAAATTATTTGTTCATTTATAAATTACCTTGCTTTGTAACAAATTTTCACTTTATATTTTCAGAGATGGCCCCAACGTTATTTACACAAAAGAAATGCAGCTTCAAGAAACCTTCGCAAATAAACATAAAGAATACATCGATGACCTTGAAAATGGTTACGACAGGATTGCCACTTTGCACTACAATCGAAGAGATCAAGATAACGATTCTATAGGAAGGCACGAAATCGACCGTGGCTCCGATGTTGGTGTTTTCTTCAAGCCTGATGAGAAAAACCATGAAAAGACTGACGGTAAAACAAAACGTGATATCCCAGATAAGGCACAAGGTGACGTTTCTCTTACAAGAGATCAATATTTTATCAAAGAAGGTAACACAGAAATACTAAGGCTAGTTACGAGAGGAAAAAATGAAGAAGAAAGGTACGTCAATCTGCCAACTTATCAACAAAGGCCAGTGACATTGATTCCTCACACCCAGTACGTTGTTGTTGATAGTGGCAAAGATTTACTTATGGAAAGATTTATTAGAGAGCAAGGTGAAGAAGCTACAAATATCAGAGAAAGGATGGGAAAGGGAACGACAGATTTAGATAACTTGTCTGCAAAAGAAGGAAAAAGTATTGGTCCAAGATCTCAGGTCGGAAGTGATCTGCAAAACCAATATCACGATTATAACAACGTTGCGCCTGAGGTCCCCGGTATTGTGCCATTAAAAACAGAATATTTACAGTCTGCATTATTAGAAATGCAAAATAAATCAACCATAAACCAAGAGTTACTAGAATCTTCTTTGAGAAAACAAAACGAACTCTTGCATCAAATTCTAATAGAGCGTGAAAGAATGTTGCAGAACCATGAAACAGCTTCGCAAGTAGAAAGTAAATTAGAAACTCAAAGTTTACCTGGCCACTCTGTTATGGCCACCCAAACTGAATGTCATATAGGGACACAAACAGAGACACAGCTCCTCAAACCTTCTCGAAGGAAAGCTAGAAGTGATAATGATTCTTACAGTGAAGATGAATCACAAATCATAGCTGAAGAAGACGCGAGTAAAGTGGCATGGGTGAAACGCAAAAAACCCAAGAAAAAAATTAAATACAAAGACCCTAGAAGAAGTATGCGTGCGTATGATATAAAAAGGAAGATTAAAACTCCTATTTTAGAGGAAAGTGAAGTGTCTCCATCTTTAGAGAGCGAAAAATACGTTAAAGTTAGTAAAACAAATGAAAGAGAAGAGCGTGTTAAAAAGTATGGTGATGTAACAAAAAGTACGGTGACAACATCGAAGAACGAAACAGTTAGTTCAACTCAAATTAAATTTTCTGAAGCAGAAAAAATGGTAAGACAGAGGAGAGAAATATTAATGGAGATTTCCGATTCGTTGGATGATAAAATTGAATCCGATATAAGTGAAAAGCGATCACGACTTCAAAGACAGTCTCCAGTTGCAATAGAAGACGCCTCTTCCAAACTAGCTGTTTTACATGACAGTAGCAAAAGCAGAAACAGCTCTGCATTGTCAAGGGATAGTCGTAATTTAGTATTTTCTAGGCAAGGATCATCTACCGAAGCTCGAGATGAAGCCGAAATACTAAGACTTAAGACACCTGATATTGATGAATCTACAAAAGAGACATCAAGTAATACAGAGTCAAGTAAAAAGATAGCTACCGAGACGGAATCCATGAAGTCACCGGAAAGTTTAAAGCCAACTCAGAAAAGCTTACCGAGGTACATGCAGTGGTATGGTAATAAAAAGACGTCATCATCAAAACAACTAGCCTCAGAAAAGGCAGCTCCTAGCAAACCCAAAAGGATTACGAAATCAAAAAACGACGAGGAAAAAACCAACCGTTACGGTAAAATAATGAGCAAAGATCAGGACAATTCAGAGGCAAAAAAAAACTTCAAAGGAAAAGAAAGTGAATTTATTCATCCACGAATGCTAAAGGAAGAAAAAGTCACTCCCGTACCTGAAGGGCCACTGCCTGATGTCCATCCGTTACTTCAGCATTCTGAACATCGCTATGAACATCAGTATGAGAACAAAAATCCACTCTGCTACATCCAACCCACTCATATTCCTAAATACTTAGGAGGGCAACCGAATATTCCTTTACCGAGAAAGCAGGCTGTTGAACAACCAATATACGTCAATCAGAATGATATAAAAAATAAAGATAAGGCGCAAGAAATTTCTGAAAGTGCCCTGACTCACAGCATATCAATATCTACTAGCTACGAAGAAGATAGAAAAAACCCTGAAGTTCACGTTTCTAAGATAAATATAGGTGGAGACAGTGATATCAATCACAGGGTATCTAAAATTGATGACAATGATTCTGGCATAGCTATGAATACGTTAGTTCAACAAACTGGTCACATTAAAAGATTACCAATCACTGAAAAAAAGAGTGTTTTCACCATCGCCTATGACGATGTTCAGACAAAACAATTAAGACCAGACAGTAGTTCGACCTCTTATTAATATCAATAATTGTTAATATGAGTGCCTTATTATGTAACCAAAAGAGTATTATTAATATGTAAATTTATTGATTGAGGCCTTATTTTAGAGATTTGAAGTATCTATCCGTCCAATATTGTAAATAAGTTATTCTTATCCTCAACCGCCGCATTGACTGTCTATTATTATTAAAATTTAGAAAGTTATGAACCTAATTTTCTTAGACCTTTGTAAATATTATTGTAGTGCATGTTCAAAGTATTACAGTTATAATTATTATTTAAATTATAAACTTAGTTCTAAGAATACTCAAGTGTAAAAATTAATAGTCTTACATAACGTAAATATTTTACATTTATTTCTTGAATAAAATAGGATACGAAGCATACTGAAATGTTAGTACCTACCTTACTACGCAATTATATATTTGTTACAAAATATAAAGTTTTAAACTTGATGGATTATGGTTTTATTTTAGTCTCCAACCTATAAATTACAAAATACACATACCTAACAAATTAAGTAAATTTTAATAAATAAAAAAGAAAACATGAAGTTATTTCATAAAATAGGTAGGCAGGCTATCTCACATAACGATGGCATTGTAAAATCCACAGGTGTTATGTGAGTCAGATTGGCGTAACATAAGCCCTTAACTTCAATAGTTGTACCTAACGATTAAGAATACCAGAAGAGACTCGGCGAGGTGAGAGAGGCTAGAGAGTTAAATAAATGGCCGGCATCGGCGGCAGAGAGATGATAGCCTTGTTTCCACACCAAGACTAAAAACTAAGTCAACTTAAGGAACCTACAAAAACATCGCCGTCACTTAGTGACATCATTTAAATCACCAATAGGAACGTACTCTAGAAAAAAATGTCATACACCCTAGTAAACCGCACCACGCCTTGCGCTCTCATTTTCAACGGTTAGATAACGCGATCCAGTTTGTGACGTGATTCTTCTAACACAGATTCTACCAGGCTGTTAGTAAACACATAGAGTCCTCGATGGAATTTAGTAATATCTGGTTGCGGTGTTTTAAATAACTCGCGAATATCGCGATGTATTTAATGTCTTCAAGTGTCTACAATGTAAAAGTTTACACAGAGAGCACTCATTTGCCATCTCTTTCGATCCTTCGAGGTATAAAGAGAAATAGCAAAGTTTGACAGGCACCAATCGTTATTTACATAGTTTACATGGGACACGCTACGCTCTTCAACGCAGTTATATAATTTATCATTCTTTTAGGCGCTCATTTGGCTATTATATCCGCGCCGCGAGTCCCCCGCATAAACTACTCGTTGACAGAGGGCGCTTTACTGACAGAGCGGGCGACATGCAATGGAAGAATTTACTACCTATGGTTACTGATAGCCTAGTAAGAATACTTGCAAAAGAAACGTGCGCCTGTGCAGCTTCGTCGTTGATTAAAACGAAAACCTGGTTGGTATTTTATAGAATTTCGACCGAACTAAATTATTATAATATTTTAGGTACCGGTACGCTTGCAGCGTACCGGTGTAAGTTAGTTAAAAATCGAATTAAAATTTGTAGCGAGCAGCAGAAAAACAAACAGACAGATAAGAAAGCGAGTTGATAAAAACGTTTTACTAAAAACCACGGACTTTCTTTCACTCCCTGCACAGTGCTAAGACTATTTATTATTAGCGGTGCGGTGGAGGCTATTAGTAAACCTTAAATTCAAATTCATAGAATTACTGCAAGTAATAACTTAGGAATTACTTTATTTACAGAAAGAAAATTAAAACTAATACAAGTTAATGTTTACAAAATACACAAGACACTTTATAAAACGTCTACTTACCTTTTATTGACAGCTAAAATATTATATAATGTTGGTATCTATATATATTTATATACTAGGTGGGTCCCAATATAAAATTAAAGAAAACGGTTGGGACCTTGTACGGCCTAAGTGGGATGGTATATCATTTTTGTGTAAATACGGTGGGTATTTATTTACATAAGTAAATAACGTTTGGATGCTATCGTATATAAACAATAATTCTACCGAGGTGGCTTAATATGTAGGTACTTTTAATTGATATCAAAAGGAATTGACTGGTAAAAAATAATATGCCGTACAAGGTATTGTGCCGTACCGTATTATCCCACTTATGCCGTACAAGGTTCCACGTTCCAAGGTTTTCTGTAGGTAATTAATTATATATATGGGACCCAACAAAATCCCAGTGCGGCGCGGATACGCGATTCTTTAGCCACAATTTTTACCAGGCTATAAGAATTACAAGGAGTTATTGGTTTAATTATAGTATGCTTTTGCAAGGTAGAAAGAGATAAAAGATTGGCAACAGCGCAATCTATTGTTCAACACACGCGCATAGAACACTCTCACACCAAAATAAAGTTGGTGAATTTACCTATGAAGTTTATTGACATTGGGCACAGTTTGGTTTCCCTATTCGACAATAGAGGACACTAGGAATTTAGGATAAAAATTCCATCTCATACTCCATAGATGGCGCCTGAGATGTAAAAAAACGAAGACAGGACAGAAATTTAGATTGTTAATGAGTGATCTACTACTGAATGATTTCAGATTATTTTTGATATTTTTCGTGTTACTGGTTATTTCTTGGCTACCTCTCGTTCAAAAGGTACTCTGGAAAACAGGCGTGATTATGTAGGTATGTCTGTATGATGGTACAGCTCCATGTATGTAGGTATTATTAAAAGACAATTCAAAGAAAATAGAAAACTTTGGTAAGTACCTCCTATAAATATAGGTAGGTAGGTTGATGAAGTTCATATTGTTTCATAGCAGGCAGCAGTCAATCATTCGCGTGAGTTGGCTCATTCAGCTCATTTGCACAGACAAGTCGCGCGGAAAATTATTTCTTTTCATATTCCCATTTTTCACGTCTTACTTAAAGTTTGAACTGGGGATTTTACATTGTACAGTCGAATGCTTATTTTTCCTTTAATTTTCTTACAGGGTTTTTATTATGTTCTGTATATATTATCCTATCCTACTAAACTAATATAATTAATGCGAGGATGTTTAGATGTTTGTGGTTCAATCACGCCGCAACGGTTCAACCGATTCCGATAAAACTTGGAATAGAGAGTTCTTTGTCTAGAATAGCATAAAGGCTATTTTTATCTAGGTATGCGCTTAAGCCGCGGGCGGAACTAGTCATATATAATTTAGCCGTAAGACGTCCACTGCTGAAAATAGGCCTCCCCCATAGATTTCCAGAGCGACCGACCTTGTGCAGCTTCCACTCACACGGCTCCCAGCTTCCTTTATTAGGACATCTCTCCATAATTATGTGCTTTTAGCACATTGACAAAATATACCTACAGTTTTTTTTGTTGCATTTGCCTCGGTCCACATTATAAAGTGAAAGTAACGCTATTTCAAGCATACTGTCAAAGTTTCTACACCGAGAATCTATGGATTAACTACACTAGGCGACCGCTAGAGACCCTGCGTGTCCAGTACAACAATATTTTTAGGATGATTTTGGGGCTGCCACGTTTCTGCAGTGCATCAGGGATGTTTGCAGAATACAAGACGGATGGGTTTGCTGCAATTCTCCGTAAAAAGACCACATCTCTGATGCGCAGAGTGCGTGATAGCCCCAAAATCATCCTTCAAACGATTGCTGGCAGGATCACCTCTCCCACGTGGCACTGCTTCGTGAGGAGTGTGATCTATTGAAATGTTTAGGATTATTTAGCATTAAGTACTAACCCAAATTATAAGTTATTTTATATTATGTTACTAACAAATTATGGATCCAAGTTTTTTTTTTTTTTTATTATTAAACAGTCATGAGAAGTATTAGACTACCTACCTACTAGGACTAACCTAGAAATGAATTTTGAAGAAGGCAAACACTAATATTTTGAGAAATATCACGTTTTTTTTGCAATCAACCAAATGATATTCAAACTTTTAATAAGAAAAGTACCAAGGTGAGGTATGGAAATGCCTCCCCGCAGCATTTGCTTTCACGGTCCACTGAGCTGATCATAATAAAAACTCGCGCCGTCGCCTCCGAAGTTTGACCATAAATTCGCTGGTCGCATACCACTCGCCTTCGGGCATCCAGACCCTACGATCTGCTTTTAATATAATAATAAATATCACAGTGTAATAATATGCAGCGAGATTCAAAAGAGTGTAGTAACACGAAACTCTCTAGGTAAAATCATTACAACAATTGAACATCTTACTGCAATTATCGTTTTGCAGAGGAACTAGGTATATTATTTCATAGTAAGGTTATATCATAGGTATTGCTGTCGATTCTGTTGTTGCATTATCCTCAACTAATTAAACTTGCCAATCTAAAATTAGAGCCATCCTTATTTTTTCTATCTACCTACTAGAAAGAGATGACATCATAATATACCTAATAGAGCGGTCAAATAAGATAAGGAAAATTCAACAGAATATATTGTTGGTGAATCAGATATGACACAATATACCTATTTTTAACCGACTTCAAAAAGGACCTCCTCCTTATTATTTACTCAAGTCGGCTGTATTTTTTTATTTTTTATATTTTTTTCAGAATTGGATACATCACACCCCGAGGAAAAGACTAGTTACATACATAAAAATCACGCCTGTTTTCCTGAGGGGTAGGCAGAGACCACGGCTTTCCACTTGCTACGATCCTGACATACCTACCTCTTTTGCTTCATCTTCTCTCATCACATTCCTCATGCATGCTCGTCGGTTAGGAGTACTCTTGATCTGGCCTTTTTTCAAAACGTCATCGATTTGGTCATTAAACATACGCCGAGGAGGTCTTCCCATTCCAACGGTCCCAATCACACTCGCCTTATACACCTGTTTTGTCAATCTTCTTTCGTTATATAAAAGACTAATAGTTGTACTACACTTTTTTGATTCTTAGCATACTCTGATACTTACGCACACTACTTGCTGCGAAGTTTTTTTGCTCTTTGTTTTCCCCTTGGGGCTAAGACCATTAAAAAGGTTGGGGCGATATTTTATGCGATTTTAAGTGTGTAACGGCTCTAATGTCCGTTTTATTGTAGGTGAGGTGAGTTATGGGGCAGAGGTCACTGATGTTTGATCTGCTGGCGGTTTCTTCCTGGATTATCTAATTAGGGGTTGCAATGAAACGAAAACTTTGGGCCAAATGTTCTGCCTCAGCATAGTGATAGGCTTACAATTAGTCCTCTCCTCTCAGGTCTTCAGGGTACTTGAAGATGTCTAAGGAGGGTAATCAGAGGCACGCCCAAATATTTAGTACACGCCGACGCAAAAAACGACATTATTATGATTAACTTTTCTTGGTAGATTTATTTTTCATACTCATAGGATCCATCCTCCAGAACACTTTTTGCGTTATGCATAAGGTACTTATAATAATTATCATTATCACGAAATATAACATTTATTTGTTTTACCAAGTCAATTATAACCAAAACTAAACCGGATTCCCAAACTTTGTGAACTTTTAGGAGAAGGTAGGGCACAGCGAGATTTTCTCGTTCTGAATTGGAGCAGCCCGCTTGGAGAGGTACCTCCGCCTTACAGAAGATCGCAGCCAAATAACATTATTTGTTTCAAATAGTGTTGTGTTCCTGCGGTGAGTATGGTTGAGAGCTCTTTAGGGGGGAAGGGGGTTCGGGGTCGGCAAAGCGTGCGTGATGCCTCTGGTATTGCAAGCGCTCATAGGCTACGGTAACCGCTTACCATCAGGTGGGCCGTAAGCTTGTTTGCCACCTCTGTTGTAAAAAAAAAAAAAAACTTTTTGTTAAGTCTTTCACACACGGCAGCTATAATGTAAAAATGTATATTATAGCCAGATACATCTCATTACATCTTTCCATAGAAACCGACAGAAGATACAAAGATGTAAAAAGATACATTATAGCTGCCGTGTGTGGTCTCCTGTCGGTTTCTATGGAAAGATGTAATGAGATTTATCGTGCTTTAATATACATTTTCACATTATAGCTGCCGTGTGTGACGCGCTTTAGAGTTTAACAAGATTTTTCTTAATGAACCATTTTCAATGAATCGGCCATGTGTAATACCATATAGATAACTCGACTAGATACCGAGCCACGGAAGCGCTGAGCTTTTCATGCCAATAGTGGTTACTCATCCATTTGGAAAGCTGAATAATGCTTAACTTAGCTGCTCTAGAGCGAATCGGTAAGTTGCGCGACAAGAGTTTCCTTCTCAAGACTCAAAAATAGTAAGATTACTTAGTATAATTATTGTAACATTTTTCAATCACATTATAAGCCCTATCGTCTATCGAAGAAGGTTTGCGGTATTATCCATCTCCTGCACAAGTGGCCCGTCCCGAAGGGTTAACTTTGAAGTATCATTGCCATTAATAAATGGTCAAGTACAACCCTACCCTCCCCAAATTAAGACTGATCTCTGTAACTGAATTATTAAATTGACGTCATTTGTTATTGGATATTTTGCTGTAAAATTGCGAGTAATATTTACTTGCGATATGGAATAAATTTATTTTCGTTTGTTATACCCCAAACGTGGGAATAACAATCTGACCAAAGATGATATTATACCTAAATGGCCATGGTGATGATATTTGCCACATGAAAAAAGTTCTCTTAATATAGTTTTTAAGAAAAGTCATTATTGACCACGGTTCTTCTACGGATTTCCTCATTTCGGATCTTAGCACGTAGTGAAAATCCGAGCATAGCTCTCTCCATAGCCCGTTGCGCGACATTGAGCTTGTGTGAGGCCAATAGTTAACGACCAAGTCTCAGTGCCATATGTCATCACTGACAACATGCACTGTTTCTTGACTTTCGTCTTGAGGCTCTGCGGTATCTGCGCTTTGGTCGAGTATCCAAGAAAAATAAAGTGTTTCAACGCAATTTACGGTTTTCAAATACAACTTAATTCTCCTCAAACAAACACTAATGAACAAGCAATCCCCACCAAATCATTAATTAAAATTTTCCAATTAATGCAATTTTTGCAATGAATTTGCGAACGACTAAAATTGACACTTATTGCGTCGCTAGAGTTTAGAGAAAAACCAATTAATCACGTAGCTGGCTCCAATAAATCCCCTACGAAGTTTAATTATTTTCTTATAATTTTAATTTTTGCTTTTCATTTTATTCTCAAGTGATCCGAAGCCATGGAAAGTAATGTTAGAAATTTACGAGTATCTAATCTTGATATAAAAAGATAAGATAAGATAATTATTTTTTTCACTTAGGTACATTACACTTCCAAGTAGCCCTAATTACCAAACTAAGTATAAACTTGTATTTTGGCAAATAGTGCCTGCCCTTCATTTTATCATTTAAATTTTGTACGGACATTACATAGTAGGATACAAAAACTATAAATTAAATTATAAATTAAGAATGAAAAATAAAAATAAAAAATGTATGGCACCTACTGACAAAGTGCTAAAATAACATGCTCAAATAACATGCAGAGAAAAAATTAAGTTAATGGTTACACATTGAAGTGAATTGATATTCTTTTTTAAGGTTTAAAAGAGGTTCACTCATTTTATATTAATTGTAAAAACAACAGTACCAATACAGTAAAAAAAACAGAACAAGGCCTGAAGTTGAACCGCTGAAGTTAGGATGCTGAAATTTGGACAGTAGCTGCCTTATATGATAAAATCACGCACTAAAAAGGGATTTTTAGAATTCCGAAACCTAAGGGTGCAAGAGTTTACAAAAATATTAAGAAAGTCAAAAAACAGAGTCGGTTTCTTAAAACTAATATAATTCTCTACCACTCTACACAATTCTTTACCGCTTGGCAAGACACAAAATTTGCTTGAAACTGGTGGTGGAAAACGAGTAATACTAGGGCACTTTGAATGGGGGCGCTTAAGAATAAGCCTGTTCTCCACTGGCCACCCTCCCCAATCACAGATTAGAACAACTGTCTTCGCTCAAATTTTTTCGACTCCAAGTTTTGGACTTTTATTAAATAGCACAAAGATAATTAATACTACTTAAATTTTGTTTAAGCAGTATCAAACTTAATTAGACTGATGAAGGGAGAAAAAATTTCACCATCAAAGTCATGATTTTGACAAATCAGATTCCACGACCACGTGAGTTAACTTTTAGATTTCCCGATCAGTTTCAACTTAGGTATTTTCCATGCCATAATAATTTACCTATTACAATTAACGTCGCTAAAAGCCCCAAAGTAAAACCACCAAATGCCATTTAAAATAATCATCGGGTGACAGGACAGCCGATTCTAAATCGTTGCTGAAAAACCACGCAATTAACCCCCATTCGTCCAAACAAAGGACCCCATCACCCCCTCCCCGAAATTAGTGATGACTTCAATAAAAATAATTCTTGTCTTTTAAGCAAATTGCATCGCGAAATGTCCGCGAAAGCCTTTAATTAAGGCCCCCCTCCCACCCCGTAAACAGTCTTGGCCGTCACCTTTTATTTTTGTTAATTCTTGGGGCTCTTTCTTCGCCGCATAAGTTACTTCACCCCTTCAGCTTTCCCGTGATTCTTTACGCCTTTTTGTCACCGTTTTGAATTCTTTTGAAGAACCCCTTTAAACCCATCTGCTCCCCGTCAATATTAACTCCGCTCCGGACGTGGACGGGTTAAACTTTTTAATATCCGTTAAATTTCGTTACACTCTAAGTAATTCCTTTAGAAATATCTTGAAACACCTATAAAGATTGTACTTTATCGAACTTATTGCACCCAGTGTCAATTGTACTATCCAGTGAGTGCGTCGTTGTGTTCCTATGTTAAGAGGCTGTAAGCCTGAATGAATTCTTTACCTTTGCATGCGAGTTTTTTTTTCAATATTTTTAAAAATAAATAAATAATACCCAACAGTCACATACATAGTCCTGACCCCATACTAGGGTTCCCTGTATCGTGGGTATCATAAACTAGGAGTACCTTGGTTCCATAACACCCAGACCCGAAACATATATTTGCAGATCATAGAAACATTTGTCTCGCAGCGAGAATCGAACCCGCACCCCTTTCATCTCAGACGCCACTTGCCCACTGCGCCATTTTTTGTTTACCATAGATTTTAGTATTGGTAGAGTCGCCACATTTAATTTGACTCCATAGATACGTAAAGTTGAAAACAAAGTTGCAATCAAAACGAAATATACACAATTATTCACAAGGGAAAGAAAAAAATGTAAATCAGCAGAATGGCTAAAAAAAGTTGTTTGCAAGCGCCGCAGTTGTAAGGACAAGGAATTTTTAATCTATTTCCTTAGTCGATTAATATTCAAGGCTCGGCCGGTCTGGTTCATCTCCTCGTCTATTATTGGACGCTCAGAGGCTTTGATTTCGAAGCTAATTACCTTTCTTGCGGTGCCATTTGGACGTGTTCCGATGGAAATGGTAATGAGATCTGAGCGGTAAAATATATAGTGACGGAGGTAATGGGATGAATTACAAAACATAGAGTCGTCTCTGAAATAACCTGAATGGAATTCTAAGAGAAAAATTAGAAAAATCTACGTAACAATACAAACAGTGATAAAAACAGTGGGCCGAACACAAAATTTAACAAATTCCATAGCTTTACGCTTGCGATACGATAGCAAATGTAAATATAAATAAAAAAAAATTCAAGCATCGCCGATGTCATTGGCTCATAATTAACTTTTACTATCGTATCGTAAGCGTAACGCTATCATGATTTATTCATGCTTGGGCCACAAATTTTATTTTTCCGACTTCCAAAAGGAGGACGTTCTCAAGTTGACTGTATTTTTTTTGTGTATGTTACTCGATATCTCCGCCAATAGTAAACTGATTATGATGATTATTTCGCTGCTGTATAGCGTATGATTCCGGGGTGGTCTCATTTAATTCCTGAGGGATTGCTACTTGTCCCGTAAAACTTAAAAAACGTCATCATTTCTTGAAATCACTACTTGCCGATTTTTTTTGTGGACGGTGGTATGGAATGGTAATCCCCGCGACTTCGTTCGCTTGTTGCTATTTTTATATAAACTTTAACCTTATGAGCTGTGTGTCGGGAATTCCTTTCTGTGCACCCATACGTTACCACAGGAAGCTACCCTGCAAATTTCATACTCTTAGGACTTTTGGTTAGGCTTTGCGTTGATTGTCAAAGAGAATAAAACCACCACGTTTGATTGTCAGTCAGTCAGTTAGTACCGTAAGAGTTATTATTTATGATGAATGAATGTCATACTTACTTTGGTTTTTTGTTCGAAAGTGTTGGTGGCCAGTGTTCATCCCCAGTAAGCAAAACGCAAAGAGGATGAATACAAAAAAAAATCTCTGGCAAAAAGACGCCAACGTGAGTTAAGTTCAATAGGATGGCCCCCAAATAGTTTTTTATCCTATTTTAAACTCTATGGTCATAATTTTCTGGCGGCTATAATAATAATCTTGTTAATATTCAGGAATTTGAAGTCGGTTTCTAGTTTTTGTAAAAAATATCTTATTACCTACTATAAACGATTGTGTCATTATTTTGTTCCCGTAGGTTCTGCCAGGTTGAGACAAACATTACCATTGCTGTATGATAAACATGGTATACGAGTACCAATATCGAGCGCCTATAAATCATAGCAGACATAACATCTTCCCAATTTCCATAACCGTGGCTTGATGATCCGAGGACGCTGGCAATTACACAAATACACTTTGCATCAGATAGAAATATTAGTACAAGAGCCTGTGGAAATATTCTTAGATATACTAAAAGAACCTATCTGTAATAACAAATTTAAAGGTGTATTCTCAATGAGTCACTACGAAAACATATGCCTAGACCTATCGTGAATTATTCGTTTAGGGCACTGCAATTGTTTTGGGCACGGATGATATGGTGCAATGGAGAATCTAGTTTCTAATACATAACAATCACAAGGAACACAAGGGGATCTAAATGTGAGGTTAAATTATGAGACTGTGTACGTATTTATAAAAGGAAGACTTACCGCCTTACAAGTAGTTTGAAACTATGACATATTAACTCGCGTTGTATTTAGATAAAAAGCAGCCTGTATACTATTCTAGGTAAAGAACTCTACCTATTCAAGTGTCATTGAAATCTGTTAACGCATTAGCAATGCTCCAGGAACACCTGGAGCATTGCTAATGCGTTGCCTGCCAAAACCCTCCCCCACTAAAGACCTCTGGCAACCTTACTCACCGCAGGAACACAACACTATTTGAAACAAATAATGTTACCTCCTTAAAACTGTGACCTACTAATATTTTAAAAACTAAAGTTTGTAAGGATGTTGTATGCGTGGATGTTTGTTTCGATCACGTCGTAACGGCTTAACAGATTTCAATGACACTTGAATAGGTAGAGTTCTTTACCTAGAATAGTATACAGGCTACTTTTTATCTAAATACAACGCGAGTTAATATGTCATATTTTCATATTTTAGGGTTACTGTCGCTTATTGACATCAGTAACAACTGATGTCAATAAGCGACGGTAACCCTTACCATCAGGAGGGCCGTAAGCCTGTTTGCCTCCGTATAACATTAAAAAACACAAATTCATCGTATAGGTATTTTTTCCTATGGTCAATGATATAAGAAAATTGACACTAGCTCTCGAACTATTATACTATAATGTATTCAATATCCGGCAAATGATAATACTGGGTAGAATCTATTATGGGTGTTTACTTGACCTGTGCTTAGTGCTTACTAAGACAACAGGGGTGACCGTAGGGTGCTCTAATGTTCCTTACCGCCAGGGTACTGTACCTTGGGACGCTTGTTGACATACAGAAGTGTTCTATTAGTTCCTTGTGTTTGTTTTCTCTGTTGATTTATTATAATGTAGAAAATTAAAAAAAAAGAAAATACATATTTTTGTACACTTGCCAATTTTGTGCGTTATTGTACACTAAGGTGATTTATATTATAACAATTGTGAAGTGAATAGTGAAGTGTATTTTCCCGAAAGGGGCGTAAGAAGTTCGACATCAAAATTACCACCTAAAACAGCTGAACAGTGTTTTAGCTGATTTGACCCCAAAACAGATAGTTTTTTTCAATAAAAGATATTGAATTTCCAAAATTCATAGAACAAACTTTTGGGTGGTAAAATAAGCCCCTTTCGTGATAGCATACATAATTAATTATATATAAAAATAATTAAATATTATGATTCATATTGTATAAAGCGCAAAAAAGCACATTTTTGCAACTAAATCTAAACTTGTAACTTCAACCTCATATCCATAAACAAACATTCGGTACAGTCGATAATACATAAAAAGAACGCTGGGTACCTTTAGCATTCGTTTCTGATAATATCGAGTTATAAGTGAGTCTGTTACACTTGTCAAATGCCTACCAACAATTATAATTTAATACGTAGTCCCTGCTACTAAATTGTCTTTGCTACCAATTACATTTTTTTAATTATTTCCCTTTGGCTGGCATAGCGTCTTAGGCCTTCTAGTCTACACACGTAACACGGGGTTGGAAAATCAAGATCTCAAGTGTACGAAGTGACAAGAGTCAAGGCAGGAACATATTTCAACACGCGTACAAACTTTGCTAATACTTTACACACGGTTATTTTAGTATCACAGATTTTTTTAAATCTACGTTTGCCATTGGTGTGCTCACTAGTGATTCAACAAAGTCGGAAACTTGGGCTCAGGGTACAGTACTGCCGATAACAAAATAAAACGAAGGAAGATAAACAGTGGAAACAGTAAGGTGAATCGGAGGTTAAATTTGATATTCAAATCACGAGGCTTTCGCGCCGCAAGTCGCTAACATCAAACAATATTGACTGGAGGTAGTGAAGTGTTTTTTTTATAAATAATTTTTAAGCAACAGCCAGCTATTGTTTTTCATCTTCTGTGTCTATGGTAGAGTTAATTATTCTTCCAATGACAAAACAACTTTTTTTTTAACTATTATTTGAATGCAAGCAAATACTCAGTATAAATAGATTAATGGAATAGAATAGAAAATGAATAGAAAATGAAGAATGGAATGGAATAGAAAAACTATAAGAAACCCTGAAATTTCGTTTAAAAAAGCCTATTTATGACCACACTAAACATATATTTCAACTCGAAAATCCGGGATAATCTATAAATATAGCACTTGACACTTTCGCCCGCGGAAATTCTAAAGTGACATTATACTATACTGAATCTTTGAAGTGAAAAATGTATGCACACCCTACAAAGTCTGTAATATATGGCGTGCGTGGGGAGTTATTAAAATTATAAACAAATAAAATTATTCTGTACGCACCCTTATGGTATTCGCGGTTTGAATTCTCCCGATTCAAGCATTGTGTTTATTTGAATAAAAAGTCAAAAATATTAAGCTGTGTTCAAACCGCGTGCGATGTGTGATCTGAAATGTATTTCAAAATGATCCTTACATCTACCGTCTAAAGTCAATTTTGAGTTTAGATTTAAGAGGCTTGCGATATTGTTGGGCTAAATGGTACGCTCACAAATAAATGTCATATTCAAAATTGAATTTCGTCAGTAGAGGTAAGGTCATTTTGACATATATTTTTGATTTAGATGACATATCACATTCGTTTGAACACGGCTTGGAACACAGCAATACTTGCATTGCTGTGTTCCAATTTGAAGTAAGTAAAGTAAAGTTTATTGATTAAAAACCAAAGTTAACAAAATCTGTATAATTTTAAGGGTGAGGTAGCTGGTGAATGTACAGGCACATGAGACTTACCAACGCATGTCTCAGGGGTCGGGAAAGTGCGTTTGATGTCTCTGCATTTACAGGCGTCTATAAGGCAACGGTAACTATTTTACTTTCCATCAAGTGGGTCCGTTCGCTAATTTTCTACTTTAGAATTTAAAAAAAAAGTTTTTGACTTCGTTTTTTAAGGACTATTATGTACTTAATAAAAACATTAAGATTAAAAAATAAGATTATCTAAAAAGAAAAGGCAATTTCCGTATACCCGATCACATGTCGACGTTTTTCATATATCGATATTGGCTGTTCCCTTTATTTTATATTAAAGCGATAAACATGTCGATTGGTAGATTCGCGCTTGGCCGCCCTCCCTTCGCATCTTGGGCGCTACTCTGAAACTCTCTAAAATATTTTTTATGTTTTTTACTTTCAAAATACCTATATTCGGTGATCGTGTTATTGTGACTGTCTTATTAATAGACCATGTCCTATCTCTTATGAAAACAGGCACGTAAAACTCATTACTCTACTCTACTCTACTACTCATGTGTAATTTTTCACTACTTTCACACTGACAATAGGTTGGCATTATTTTCATCGCAATTTCTATCAAATTGTATAATTTATGGTTCTCTCAACGACTTAAAATAAATTTAAGCAAAATTGAGACTCTTATGAGGTTAAGAAGAATAGAAGAACTAGTGTCACAGTAGCCCCCTCCATCTGGTAGCATAACCTCGCTTCAAATATGCAAGTCATGAGAAAACGCTTATCACAGCTTAGATACCGTCCCGAAGATAGATAGAGGGATGAATTACGGTGCCGTGTAACATATTGAAGTGTACGTGCGCTTGATTGGACTTGAATTATGCGTGACTTTGCAATGAAAACACGCATTTTATAAACTCCGAAATATTGTAGGTTCTCGCATCCCTCCCCTGAGTAGGGCTTGCTGTTTATTACACCTCTACAAAAATATTCCAGGAGCTTAGACACAAATCACTAGGTTAGAAAAAAATAGCATATTTGACCTGACTATTAAAGTCAAGGCCGCTAACCCTGACTGGCATTTATATGAAGTAGTTTTTTATCACTTCCCTTTGACTGATATCAGATTGAGGATCATCGGAATCGCTGTCGAGTATGGTACTTTTTTTAAAATTTTGTCATAAGCCTTGATAATGACGAATGAGTCCAAGGGCGCAGAGCCACTCAGATACCGATTTCAATCAAAAAATATTACCAATCTTCCTCTTATCAATGTGTTCGCTCTGATACCTGCGACCGATGAATGCTCCCGATAAAAAGTAGCACTTCCAGCCCCTTCACCACTAATGCAGTTCCTCCACCATAAATTAAGTCTTGACCAATCCCATAGGGTTGCACGTCAAGGGTATCAGTAACGGACACTTCGACAATGGCATTAAAAATGAGCTCCGACCACTGTCAGCCCTGATGAATCGCTTCGCTGCACAGAAATGGATTGAGTAGCCGTTATTTGCACAATTCTGTTTTCTATCAATCAGTTTTGAATGGATTTTCTGCGGTTTCGATCTTCATCTCTGATAGCCCTGGCCCTGTAATAAAAGTATTATTAAGAGTTTCTTGTTTTAGTGGATTTTAGAAAAAAATACAAAGTACTTTAGAAATTCATACAAATCCTGTCCAAAATAAACTTCAGTAATCTTATGATAGGTAAGACAGAATCAAAATGAAATGAGTAAAAAAATAAAAATGAAAATAATAAAATGTTTGAATTGGCATTAGAAGTGCTTCTGTGCTGGAAAATATTTAACACAGTTTACATTATATATAGAAGAACTAAGGTGACCGACATAGCTCTCAGAATTAGCAAGTTGAAGTGGCAGTGGGCAGGCCATATAGCTCGCAGAACCGACAACCGTTGGGGAGTAAAGGTTCTCGAATGGCGACCACGAACCGGGCGACGCAGTGTTGGAAGGCCCCCCACCCGATGGACCGACGACATTGTGAAGGTTGCGGGAAGTCGGTGGATGGAGAAGGCTCAAGACCGTTCGTCATGGAACTCTTTGGGGGAGGCCTATGTCCAGCAGTGGACTTCTACAGGCTGATGATGATGATGATGATGATTACATTATAAAAAACACACGTGGCCGCGTGGCCGCCCGACTGAAGAATAGGCCCCTCCATATCTGACTTATCCGCGGATGTCGTAAGAGGTGACTATGGGAAAAAAGCTAGGGGATGGGCAAAATTAAACTTCTCCAAGACATGTGTTTTTATTGCGTGTAGAGCTTTGTTCATTGCTTGATCTCGTTAGGAGTTCACGTGCTTAATTGTCGTGACAAATCGCACTCATAAAGTCGTGTGAGCTCCTACCTTATTATGCACTCCTGGTACTTATGCTCGAAACTTTTCGAACAATTAAAAGGGTGGGTGACATTTCTCGGGAACAAGATGAGCTTCTTGAGAATTATTGTGTCAGTTTTTGTTCAGTATGATATTGACCATAATTTATGCGTTTGTTTAAAGTTGTACCTTTCATATTTGGGTCAAAATTTCACTAAAAACGGGATATTTACCACAATTTGTGAGTTTATTTGTTCCCCGATATTCCGGTACACTTTCATGCGCCATGATCACGGAGTAAGTAAACTCACAAGCGTGGTGAATATACTTTTTTTTGTGGAAATTAAGTAAATGTAAAAATATAGCGCGTCTAACAATATCCCAAGAAAGACAAAGCACACGTAAATCTAAAATTGACGTTAATTAAACATTACAGAAACAATGTACTGCACGAAGGGGTTTTACAACTGTGTTATTAGCAATAGCACATACGAACCCCTGCAAAGGGGCATAGGTATTTCAATAGCTGTAGGCCCATAAAGGCCCCGTGTTCAACAACCGATTGTGTGAACAAGCGGCCGCTTGGGACGCAAAACTTGCAGAATTCCTTGTCGCAGCCAGAGTTTTACGGCCAAATTAATATGGCAAATTAATGCGTACGGTATAATTTTCGAGGGAGCGCTTACGCGTTTCTTGCGACACATATTGCCATATTCCAGAATACTACGCAACGCAATATTGCACGGCCGGGATTCGTATCATTTTTACATATGGAAATGAAGAACAACGGAGCGTACAAGACAACAGTGATATGCTAATTAAAGGAAAACACTCGGTTCGTGTGTTTATTTTGAGTCGGCGACGAGGAGGTTTGTTTTTAATTGCTGCGCTGAGGGCAGAAAAAAGCTCACTGAAGTTGAGTATGAAAATTGCTATGAAGTTCGAACCATAATAAATCCGAAACCTCTAATAAAAAACTATAATATACCGTTTATTTAATTAATTAAGTCATCTAGATGGCTAGATGATGATGAAATTACCAAGTGTGCTTTAAACATACTTTCATTATTGTAGTAACACCACAATCCCATACAATCAAGAAACCCAAATCTACAAACAGACGGCGTACTTACTAAATGAATGTTTTTCTTGCAAAGCCGTCTCCTTCAAAATATTAATATTGGCTCGCAAGGGTGAATACTAAATTAACATTCGCTACCTTCGGCAAACATCGTCAAGACACCCACAATACAATGTTTGTTTCTATGATACCACAGTATATTTATCACGATATAGTATCAATAGAAATTGACCATTTCTATAATTTACTACGTAAGTAGAATCTCGTAGTAGGTAAAATGACTTCTAGCATTGCTTGCTTGCTTGTCGTGTCACTGGTTCTATCCTGGTCATCCAGCACCTTAAACAGCGGCAAACAGGCTTACGGCCCTCCTTATTGTAAGTGGTTACCGTCGCCTATTGACATCAGCAACACGTGGAGCATTGCTAATGCGTTGCCTGCCGAACCCCTCCCCCCAAAGAGCTCTGGCAACCTTACTCACCGCAGGAACACAACACTATTTGGAACAAATAAAGTTATTTGGCTGCGATCTTCTGTAAGGCGGAGGTACCTCTCCAGGCGGGCGGAAAAGTATCATTGGTGCAGCTTAATGCTGAGACGGGACCCATTTGCCCCACACAACGCATACCTACTCAACCTATCTACCGCCTCACCTACCTACATGTTTTTGTTTTTCTTATTGTGTTTTTTTTTGTATTACTAGGTTTAAGTATTTTTTTTTTTTACTTTCGTTGTATCTTCCTACCTACCTACCTACTTACTGCGTTGTGGGTCAAATAAATAAATTTTCTTTCTTTCTTTCTTTGTATTAATAATGTGATTCTGGTGCAGCGAAGTTTTTCTCAATGATAAGCACAGTGATCACCATACCCGGGCAATAGTTTGGAGTTGAGATACCGTTTCGTCTGCAGTACCTTGTCCCAAGACGCCAACACAATGTTTGTTCCATGTAAGGGCCTTCCGAGTTCCGATGAATCTTAATCTTCCTGACTCAGGTTACCCTTAGCCCGCATATACCAGGTTATAACTTAATCGGCGCTCCCCTAACATGCCTCTAATTGTTTGCTATCGACGGCCATATTCATATTCTATTTGTTATCAAATATGGTTTAATCTAAACGGTATTGATATTGCTATGGGTTGGGTGCTGAAAATATTGTTGATTCGGTGGCAATATTAAACCGCTCAAGCATATTGTTTTTATATGTAAATACGTAATGTGCACGGTGACAAAAAACATCATGATGAAAAACTGCTTCAACTATTCCATCACTGCAAATAGTACCACGCTGCTGGAACACCACAAAATCCGCTCACAATATCATCAATCCATGTTATAGGTCATTGAAATTTAATAATAAAAATAATAAATAATAACTACCTACCAATATTATTAATGAAATAATTTATATATAAAATGTAAATAAAATAATAATCCTCAATTATTGGTCGCGTGGTCTCCGGGGACAAAGATATTGTATGCACTTGACGAGTGGGCAATTTTATTAAAAATGGCTCTCTACGACCAAACGTCCGCTTCAGAGGTTCCATAGGAGGAAATTCCATAAACCTAATTGCGATACTAACAGCGTAGGCTAAGTAGAAAGCCTAGTTTTGCCTACGCATTTGTATGGGTTCTCAAATAAAACGTTCAGTTCAATACACTTAGTATTTAATTTTGACCATACAAATTACCAATGAAATTAAATCAAAGTAATTACCAAAAGCCCCATAGCCCTGGCCCCACTTTGGGATTGTCTGTGCCGTAGGTATCACACTACTAGCGCCATGGTGTACAATGAAAATACTCGCCGTGTTTCCCTCATAATGAACAGCTTTATCCCAACAAGGCGCCTTACGAACTAATCTGCGGTAACTAGCAAAGGGAGGTTCCTTAATGCTCCTGGAACGCCTTCGGGCGATCACACCGCTTGACCGCCGGAATGGCCGCACTATTAAAGTGCTAAGAGGGACATTAGAAACCCCAAGGGCCTTGTCATCCGAATAATTTAAGGGCATAATTGTTGGTTTCGTGGGAAAAGTGATGACGACATCTTAATCCTAGGCAAATATACAAAACAATTTTTGTTCTAGGTTTTTGAGAAACAACGCCAAGTTATGTTTGAAAACCGATATAACGTGAGCTGCCCTGTGGTAAAGTTTGAATGACTAAAGTAGTTCAGTTAAGATTTATTATTTGCTAAAAGATGCTGAAGATGCAATTTTCAAAGTGCCTTCAAAACACCAATTTTTACTGCACATCGCGAGATCTCGGTTCGGAACGAACTACTATTTATTTCGTCTGGCAAAATTAGTGAAGACATGTAACGGTGCCTTGTAGGCACAAAAATGTATGAATGGCACAAAATCTTTAAAAAGCTAATAATTCACGGACTGGGGTCCTCGATAAGCAAGTTAATCCCGAAGACAAATAGAGCACGATCATTGTGACCAGTGTCCAGTGGGGCGGTGAGTGATGCGTTTCTTTTGTCTCGCTTCACCACGCCACAAAGACGACTCAGCTGAATGTTAAATTTGAAATTGGGAACTGCTTTGTGTTTCTGACCACCTGGTATAAAATAGCGGCGCAAAACGCTTCATTAGGGCTTTTTTTCCTTTCACTCTGATTCTTCGTTTTCTCACTCTTCTTAGGTTAGATCAACTTGAGAATTCGACACTGGCCTTATAATCACACCATCTGTATGGAAACCGGTGTAAGGAATTAGTTGGATGTGCCTCAAAGGGACTCATGATCCTTATCTTTCTCATACGAATAGGGAAGAGAACTACCTTATAAGAAGAAAAAATCGTACATTCTACAAAATTTTCTACTACGAAACTACGCCTCTACCTAGCGACCAATCCTAGAAGAATCAGACAACAAATACGGCTTGGTGCCTATCTCTTTTTTCTATGATCCTTTTACACAAATTTCTAACCAAAAGGACAAACGTCTAAATTCCGAATGTCCAGCACATTAAGCACAGGCCACAAGGCGGGGGACGGTTTGTCGATCGGGGTGCCTTTATTTAAAATCATCGCCTATTGTGTCTAAGAAATTGCACCCCCTATAAATCTTGTAATCAGTGGACCGCCCTTAGATGAGATTAGGATGGAAGAAAAGCCAAAGTTAATTTAAGACATTTTTTATTTTTCGGATTCAAGAAAAAATATAGAAAAAAATTAATCCAAGTCACGAGCAAAATTAAATAATCTAAGTAAACTGAACATAACAATAATCCACAAAAGTTGTGACAAAATCACCTAAATCCCCCATTTTATTTCTTGGCAGTTTCCAGTATCGGCAAATCTACCAGGCAAACATGAGTCGGGAGGATATTCGCTGAGATTTGCGAACAGACTATCGGATAAATTGACCGGTAATAATAAAATGTAAGGGGTAAGAATGTAGATGGCTATTTAGATAATTGTTGGCTGACCGTGCGTCCAGTGTATTGGAAGAGAAGAGATCCGGGGGGTTTTTATTGCCACCCCGCCTGCCCCGAGGTGGTCATTTATGGGAAAACTATCAACGTCTGGATTGATGACGGCGCATTTCTTTGTTTCCCATTTGGGAGGCGAGATATTGATGTGTTATTTTGACGGCTGATGTATGGAGACGCCGAGGGAGACGTGTCATTTAGTACATAAGTACTGTTTTTGTGCAACATATTTTTTTATTTTTTTCATTTCGTCGTAAATTCTAAACGAGGAAATGCGTAGAAGAACCAAGGATGTCATAGGTCTCAGAATTAGCAAGTGAAAAAGCAGTGCATATAGCTCGCAGAACCGACAACCGTTGAATAAAAGTTCTTGAATGGCGACCACGAACTGGACCACGCAGGTCATGAAGGCCTCCTACCTGATAGACCGATGAAGTCGGTGGACAGAGAAGGTTCAAGATCATTCGTCGTGGCGGAGGCCTATATCTAGCAGTGGACTTTTTAATGATGATCATGATGATTTTTTCACTTTAAATATTACGTGACCTTACACATAACTGTGTAAACTTTTCATGTGTCTTCAAAACTCGGGATGTCGAAACGTGACCACCATTTCAGAAAGTCGGCTGCTTAGCGGCACCTGCTAGCAATAGTCTCATAATATTCGGCTTAGCACACCCCGCCATGCATACTTGAGTCGTGAACTGGGTGGAGAACAAACAGCAATTTTATTGATTTGAAGGGCTGTGGGATGTAAAATTTGATTTTGAAACGGTGGATAGGTTCAGCAGAGTGTTGTATTTAACCTCTTTTTCCAAAAAATATTTAAAATGTTGCTACGAAAACTACATCACAGCAGCCAATTATATCGTGGTTTTAAGAACTTATAACACTGTACCTTTATAACTGGTTCTGCTATAACACAATTCGCTCAAGGTGGAAAGAAAGTTCAAGGTCGCTCATCGATCTATTTAGAAAGCTACGTTTGGTGTTTCTCCGTAGACAAACTAAAGTCGCCGATATAGTCCAGAGGATTACTACTACTTTAACTTGCCAGTAGGCGGGGTACATAGCTCGGAGAACCGACGGCCGTTGGGTTGGCCGTTGGGTTGGCCGTTGGGTTGATGAAAGGTTCTAGAGTGGAGACCACGACCACATCATAGTAATTCGCTGTGGAAATCTGTGAAGTGAGGCAATGTTCAGCTGTCGACGTCTTATGGCTGAAATGATGATGATCATGATTAACAAAAAGCTACTAGGCTGTAAGGCTGCGGGCATGGATCTAAAGACCTCAATCATAATACTTCCGCATCACCCGTAGAATCTCATGACAACAGACCCCCAAGATAAGCTAATACAAAGACTATCTACAAAGGACTGAATGTTTGTCGATCTGATTATACGTTTGCAAACTGGGTGTTCAGTTGACCGTCATAATTTGGGACCAGAATGCGTTCATCGGTGCATAAAATATTTGGAAGGGACGGAAAGCGCAAACGGCAAAAACGTACCATTACACTTCACACCTGCTATTTGTTCGGTCAAAGAAAACAAAAATAAACACTGTGAAGGGTTATTTAGCATTTGAAACGTAAACACGAGACTAAAGTTACGTTGCTCTGTTTTGAAGATTTTTCAACTGTTCACTGTGCGGTGAATTTCCTTGTTTTTAAACTTTTTTGGTATATTCGTATAAACGTTCACATAGGTTATTTAAGTCATATTGATACAGAATAAAGTCAATTTTGAGTTTGACTTTTAGGGGCTTGCGATATCGTTGAACTATATTGCACGCCCTCAAATGTCAAAACTCAATATTAACTTTAAGTAGATAGTAGATGTAAGGATCATCCTACTTCCTACTAATATTATAAATGCTAAAGTTTGTGAGGACGTTTGGATGTTTGTTGTTCAATCACGCCGTAAAGGCTCAACCGATTTCGTTGAAACTTGGAATATATAGAGTTCTTTACCTAGAATAGCGCGTTTGGATTATAATTCTTTTTTTTTTTAGCTTTGTGTATTTTTGCCTGAATGGTTTCCACAATCAAATTCCTCGCATAATTTGATCTGTGTAAAGTTTAAAGTGACCTTAAGAAGAAAATAAATTTTATTTACAGAAAGAAACTTAAAACTAATACAAGTTAATATTTACAAAATACACAAGAAACAGTTGAGCCATCTAAAGACCGTTACAAACGATCTATAGATAGCTCAACTGATCCAGATCACTACCAGTCAACTTAAGAAGATACAAAATAATGATTTGGTAAAACAAAAGACAATTCAATTTAAACATCTCAACACTCCTCCTCAATAATAACAACTGAGCGAGAACAGAGCAATAAAGCTACACTCGTGATACATTGCGGAGTAATAATATTATCCTTCCCCGTACTTATAAACGAAAAATCAACATAAAGTGAATAAAAGAAAATTATGAATCGCTAGAAAATAAATTACCGAGTTTTGGCGGCAAAATAACATCGCATTTGAATGCCTTTTATGCTTTATGGGCCCGTAGGCCGTAATGCCGTAACTACATGAAATAAGGCCCGGTGCTGTTTTATGAGACATAGAAACACGTACGCGGCATAATTTTTGAGTTGTTGTTGCAAATTCGCGTTGAGAATCGAGTATTGATATCAAAAAGTATGAGAAAGAAATAATGGTAACGATCGTTGTTGATATCGTTAGAAAACAAACTGAGAATATTATAGGTGAATGAATAAGCTTTATAGATCCACTACTGATGATCCTAGAAAATTACACCTAAGTAAGGTCACAAAACTTAAGATTTTGAATGTGTTTTCATTCAATAGGAAATGAAGTTCATTGAACCTAAATAAATAAATAACACCCAACAGTGACATACATAGTCTCAGGACTATGGGGTCAGCCCCACATTAGGATTCCCAGTGTCGGGTATCAGAAACTACGAGTGCCATGATACCACAACATCCAAACCCGTAACAAATATTTGTAGATCATGCGAACATTTGTCTTGCAGCGGAAATCGAACCCCTTGTGTCTCAGAAGAGCACTCGCCCGCTACGCCGCTGAAGTCGTGAAACTAATGAACTACTAAACATAAACTAATGCAACCTCTTAAATCCACTTCTATTAATCGAAAACTATAAACGGCCCTACTCTGCAGAGTCAGTGAGTTCTCACTTTTCACTTTTCGCTTGTGGTTTTTGTATGACCTCACGAAAATATCGCCAGCAGAACCAGTAATCTATTAACTTTTAAAGAAGAAACGATGGATGTATGAAAGTGGAAATGGAAGAGGAGTAAGTGCTGGGATGACGACTGATAGAGGGGAGTGAAAGGAGAATGCATGTTGTGCCGACCCCACATGATGTGGGTTAAGGGCAGGAAGATGTTGATGATGGCCGAAAAGTTTGAATTCACTGACTTTGCAGATTGACCTCTGTTCTCAAACCCATACACTATCAATTACAGAAACACTCAACACACTTGGATCAAAATAAATTTCTCATAATTACAATATCGGAAAACTGCCATCTCACCTACCGTTTTTCTCAGCCCACGTCGGCAGCCCATAATTCCTAATGACATGCAATAACCGTACCCCAATTTTCGACATAAACCCCTCATAACAATATCGACATCAGCGAATTTTTTCCGCAGCAATATTTTTTATTCGAGAATAAGTAACACTTTTCTGTGTAATCAAAATTGCGTGAGCTGTTTATCGGCCACCCAATTTGGTGCAGCGCAGTGATTCTTATTTCACTCGGGTGGAATACTAAATTGGGTATTATTTGTATGAATCTGACTGGCCTCATAGCTCAGTTGGTAGTAACTCTGCCTTCTGCGCAAGAGGTCGCGGGTTCGATTCCCGCACTGGACAAACATTTGTAACTAACACAGATGATTGTTCTGTGTCTGGGTGTTAAATATATATCTATTATGTATATCAGTCTCTGGTACCTATAGTACAGGCTATGCCTAGTTTGGGAACAGTTGACAATGTGTGTTAAAAAAAAAAAAAAAACTCAACTATTTGAATAACGTAAATTAAGGTTTCTCTAAACTACCTCTAGAACGGATGCAATGTGGTGTCAAAGATTGTACTAACTTTAAACTAACTACTTTTAGGAGGAAGTAGGGCACAGCGAGATTTTCTCGTTCTGAATTGGAGCAGCCTGCCTGGGGAGGTACCTCCGCCTTACAGAAGATCGCAGCCAAATAACATTATTTGTTTCAAATAGTGTTGTGTTCCTGCGGTGAGTAAGGTTGCCAGAGCTCTTTAGGGGGAAGGGGGTTCGGGGTCGGCAACGCGTGCGTGATGCCTCTGGTATTGCAAGCGCTCATAGGCTACTGTAACCGCTTACCATCAGGTGGGCCGTAAGCTTGTTTCCCACATCTGTTGTATAAAAAAAAAAAAAAAAAAACCTCTACGTGGACGTTGAACAACAAACAAACTCGTAAGATTTCTCAAACCAATCCTACAAATTCGATACTCATCTAAATAACGTCGGCGTCGGTCGTGACCAGTGAGGTGGAAAGGCGTATATTTAAATTCAGTGCGGTCCAGTGCTGCGATGTTTCAATTGTCACATCCTTCGTAATCCAGTTATGGGAGGGTGTTTTTATTATTGGGACCTTTTTAGTATGTATTTGAAAAATTCCTTGAAAATCAAAAAATATTCTTCGAAACAGATGCGGTCATTCCTTACGGTCATACCTACTATGTACATTAAACTAAAATATGTTGGTTGAATTTGAATCAAGCTATCGTAACGTCTTGACATAACAGCTTTTAAAAATAAATAAATAAATAAATATTCCGGGATCAGTTGACCGTGTGTGATATACACACGGTCAACTGATCCCAAACTAGGCATAGCCTGTACTATGGGTACCAGAGACTGACATACATAATAGATATATATTTAACACCCAGACACAGAACAAACATCTGTGTTAGTCACAAATGTTTGTCCAGTGCGGGAATCGAACCCGCGACCTCTAGCGCAGAAGGCAGAGTTACTACCAACTGAGCTATGAGGTCAGTCAAAAAGGACAAAAACCATTGCAAAAAAGAAAATAATCTATCGAATATTGTCATATGAAAACCATCATGTACCATATTCTCATCATCATCAAGAACATTGAGCAAATCCTACTTATAAACAAAAGAATTTACTCCCTCACCTAAGTGCCCATGTCTTGATAAGAACCTGCTCAGTTTTCGTATCACGTAGGGTCCCACCTCCCGAGTTTATGACTAATGACGGGCTCACATGCAGTCACACCTCATGAAGCCACTTTACATTCAAATCATACTGCTTCCTGACCCTGATTAATGCCGTTTTCTTTGAAGATTTAGCGTGTCGAGAAAGATTTGGAGACATTTTGTGTATGTTATGTCAGGAACATTGAGAAAGATTTATGAACAGAACGCTTATGAAGCCGTGTTCAAACAGCATGCGATATGTCCTCGATATGTGATATAAAATTCGTTTCAAAATGATCCGTACCTGTTGAGGTACGGATCTTCTGAACAAAGTCAATTTTGAGTTTGACATTTATGGGTGTGCGATATAGCTCAACGATATCGCCAGCCCCTAAAAGTCAAACTCAAAATTGTCTTTATTCAGAAGGCCGAAGGATTTGAAGACTTTAAGTATTCTTAAAGCGGCGATGGGCTTGCAACCTGTCACGTATGGAATACTCACTATTACAAAATGTGGGCATGTGCCAAATGTTTGGATATGGTCTCTGACTACCCCTCTTAGACATCTTCAAAGAGAGGTCTACCATTCTTGGGGTAAAGTCGTGCGCTTATTTATTTTTTCTTTGTATATATTTTCATGTAAAACGCTGAAAGAGAGTGCTGAATCTATTTTGATAAGAAAAAAATCAGAAACAGTGTATCTAGCGGTTTTACACAAAGTCCATTATTCGCTTTGTCTAGGTTTAAAGTACAATGGGCTTGGTGTAAAGTCTGAAGTGGTAGCTTTAAACAAACATTTGCACTCCGTACTCTCATTTGTAAGACGTCTGGGTCCGCCAAAGACAAATTAATAACAAGATAAAGAAACTCGGCGGGTCTTAATTCATTAATTAATATAATTGTATTTGCCGCGGTGCCCATTACCATTTGCGTGATTGTAA
This sequence comes from Anticlea derivata, assembly GCA_947579855.1. Classification (NCBI taxonomy): domain Eukaryota; kingdom Metazoa; phylum Arthropoda; class Insecta; order Lepidoptera; family Geometridae; genus Anticlea; species Anticlea derivata. The sequence goes on from OX388266.1 coordinate 4,395,227, forward strand.
TACACAGTAGATATCTGGGTACCTTTAAAAATAACATTAGGTATGTGTTCATAATACCTTAATAACCTTATAACTACTCCCTAAAACAAAATAGCAAACAAAAGTAATATAATAGATGGTTGTGTTCCCGCCTTCCGATCCACAGGCTCGAATACCGGTCTTGCACCAATGGTTTTTCCATTCGGACAATTTATGTACGGCTTACTAGTGCTCTCTAACGGTGAAAATAGTGAGGAGACCGTCATGTCCTAGAACCTAAAAATTCTAAGACATGTGATATGTCCACAAAATGAGCCAATAAGCCACCGATCGACGGTTAAATGCCATTTTCAGGACACATAATCCTCAACCTGGTCACTGACCTAATACAGGATAACCAAGAAAAAACCAGTGACTCGACAAGCAAACATTCCAATCCGTTTAGTGGTTACGGCGTGATTGAGTAACAAATATCTTGTCGAACTTTCACATTTATAATAGATGATCAAATGAACTTCAGTGAAGTTCGATCACTATTGTATGAATCGCTTCATTCGAATATATAGTATGATTAACATGTAGTATCCTTTAGTTTACAGGCAACTTTGCACAATTTTAGAGAGAATTTACTCGATTTAAAACATCAAAACTTTATCGATATGCCATCCCTAGCCCGTGCGCATCGACTTTACCTCATTCTTTCAGAGATTTTGGAAACAAAGCTTCCTATTATGGGATTTATTTTAAAACACAAAGTATCTGTGTTATAAAATACGGGTGGGTTGGGTAATTGACTATATATTCGAATGAAGCGATTCATACAATAGTGATCGAACTTCACTGAAGTTCATTTGATCATCTATTGGTACTTCATCGCTTCATTCTTCATATATAGTATGATTAACATGTAGATATTCAGAGATGGAAGGTTTGTTTTACTCCAGACAAAATGTTCTTCATAGGTATCAAATAATAAAAATATTTGTATAACATAAAGAGTGTTTATTTTCCGTAATCAACGAAATTTAATAAAGCATAATTTACATAAGATCGATTTATCTTAACTAAAAAACATATATTTGCAAATAATAATCTAAGTTTGATTTAATTTTAATCAATTAGAAGAGAAGACGACTGCTCTAGCAAAGTCGCTTTCATCCGAGTCTAGAATAGGCCTGTTATAAAAACGGGCAAAAGCTGTGGACGTGCCGGTCCAGCCGGCAGTCTTCCTAATCGTGTCTACGCTGAGTCCCGCGGAGCTCGCGGCGGACGTGGCCGCGTGCCGCGTGCTGTGCGCGCTGAACGTGCGCGTGTCCACGCCGCTCTCAGACAACACCTGCTTTATCCAACGGCTGATGGACTGAGCCGTTGCAGCTCTGTGTGGCCGTTTTGTGGTCAATAATAGGTTACCCGCGTTCGAGGTTCTCAAATTTTTTGTTACAAAAATATAATCCTTGAGGACTGAAGCGGGACAAATGTTAATGTTTTCCCGAAAATACGGTAAAAACAGCACCGGCTGTTCTCGGCCGGGAGCAGAGGTTTTTATTATGTCCGATATGGCTATCTTAATACCGGTCTGTGTTATTGTTATATTTTCTAATTTTATGAGAGAAAGTGTTTGAACCCTATGCGCTGTGCATAATGCTAGTAAAATTGCTAATTTTTTAGTGATCTTTTCGATACTTATTTCTAAATTTGGATGCCAATTCGACACAAAATTTAGGACGACTTGGGGATCCCAAGTAGAAGTATACTTGGGACGATTAGGTTTAAGTTTATAGGCTCCTTTGAGGAGTCGTCTAATACGATCGTCTGTACCAATCGTATCACCTAAAAATAGCGACAATGCTGAGCGGTGACTATTAAGAGAGCCATACGAGCATCCTTTACCAAACTGCTCCGTTAAGAAGTTAAGAACTGATGTAATTGAAAAATCAAATACGTTTCTATTATTTTCCATACAAAACTGCCACCAAAGCTTCAAGGTAACGCTGTACTGCTTGAGCGTGTTATCGGACAGCGACGCGATCATTAGGTCAAGCGCTTGGGGCGGGGAGCCGCGGCGCATGAACGCCGACCGCAGAGCTTCGCGGCACCCAGGGTAAGGTTCGCATTCAGCGGGTGATGCTCCCTGAAATTAGAAATGTAGATATCTTAGATGGGTACCCTTATATTATGCAGGAAGGGAAACCACGGGTATATATATGACGGTCAAAACGGTCTGGTTATCAAAAAATGAAAATGTTACATTTGGCATTGCTACGAGAGGCAAATAAATCAATCTCTAGATAACCTAATTGTGTAATTGAAAGGAGAGATCATCTGGGTCGATCTTTCTAGATTCTGCGTCCGCGCAGTTTTCTTTGGTATTCACGTATGAAGCCAATAACCAAGTTGTTTAGATGGGGAAATCCTATTTACTTATATGTGGATGTGTGTAGCACACTGTGTACGTTATTATCGACTCTAAACAATATTACCCAGTTAGATTCGTTAGTGAGAAAACTCATTAATCCTAAAAAGACGGTTAACAGTTCTAAATAGTTATTTTTGTAAAGCAAAAAATTGTGACATTCTAATAGTTTAGTGTACAAAAAACCATATTATGTGGCAGAGCAAGAACACCAATTAATTTAGCGAATTCGCAAATGATACACCTTGGTAGGCGTGAGAACTTTATACTAATTGGCTAATATTGTTGCGCTTTTCCGAAGAAAATGACAATGATAACTCATCATAATCATCATTCCAGCAGTTTGAAGTCCACTGCTGAATATCGGCCTTCACCACCAATTTCTGGATTGACTTCGTAAATTGCCCATAGACCACGCTGGGCAAGCGGGTTGGCGAGCGCAGATAGAGTTAGCTTTGTGAAAATAGGGGCCGCTGCTACTGCTGTGGAACAAGTTTAGTCGCTGTTCTACTTAATCCTCCACTTTAAAATGTGTACTTGATAGTATGAATTTATTTAGAGGCTTCAAGTTTAGTATGAATCCAACTTTTTTTTTTTTTTTTTTTTTAAATATGCTGGTCATGACTCGGATTGCAATAGAATAATTTTTGAATAGCGTTAGTAAATTTCTAGGCTATCATCACGTGTGAACGTAGAACGTGGCACTACAGATTGAGTCACATTTTACAAAATGGGATTGTATAGATTATACTATAACTAGTAATATTAAACCAACAGTTATAATTAAATGTTAGTCTGCCTGCGTGTACCTGCGTTATTGCTGCGCGTTGGCACGAGGCTTGGCCTGGTTGAAGTTCTTCGCTGACGTTTGGTTCGTCATCGACGGGGGATACGGCCTGCGTGCTGCTGGTGCAGGTTTCCGCTGACCTCCCCGCCCCCCCCTGAATGACGGGTATCGAGGAGGTCCGTTCCAATTTCCCTGATGGATAGGACGAGTGATCGATGTCTCCTGGTTGGGAGTGGCGATCTTCTGAGCGGCTACTTTTCGGATTTGAAGGCCTTGTTTTTCGATTGCCTTACTAGCTTTGATTTTATCAGCAAGTGAATTTCCGAAGAGCGTTTCGTCTCGCTCGGTATCCTGGATCATGTGTAAAAAATTATGTTCTAGGCTCGGCGTGATCAGCTTTTTTCTATCACAAGAAAATGAATAGTGTAAATCCGTCAAGAGGCGGCATCCGTCACTGAGGGACTTTATGGCCCGAACTTTATCCTGGGTTTGCAGCAATGTATCCATAGCTCGATTTATTGCGGAGATACCCGCGCCGAGAGCTTGTTGAAAACCATCAAGTTTTTTGTCTCGATTTCGAACAATCTCCGATACTGCGGCTGAAATTTCGGCGTTAAGCTTAGGCGCTTGCAATAATTTGCAATTCGATGGAATTCTGTATTCCTTCATAAGATTGCCTTTTTCCTCCCTAGTCAATCCTCTCCTCAATAATGGAAGCCATATATTGGCCAAGCTGTCATGGATGGGCTCGCCGAAATCAGGAGTATCCGTCGTGGACGCACCGAGAGCTGCCAATAGTTCTGGGTCTAGGCTTGGTTCTGATGAGGCCTCTGCCGAGGCTACTATGGTGTCTTGCACTTCATCTGGGTCAGGCGGTGCTTGTGGTAATGGCGGTTGTGATTGGTGCTCATTCAGTTCGTTTTCCGACATGGCGGTTTGTGGCTCATGGAACTGTGGTTTTCCATTTGACAGATCTAAAAATAAATAATCATGGTATAAATTTCATTTCGGTTATCAATAATAATATAAATTATTATTGAGGGTAATTCGAAATAATGCAAAAAGTTATTGTCTCGCAGACAAAAATGAACAGATAAACGTGAAATCAATTAGATTACACGTAATTTTCTGCATAAGTTTATCGCGGGTAGCTCGCAGCTAACCGTGTTATCGCAATTGACTCGCAGTCAATCCCGATGTATTGCATTCATAAACATAGGTATTGTCTCGCAGACAAAAATGAACAGATAAACGTGAAATCAATTAGATTACACGTAATTTTCTGCATAAGTTTATCGCGGGTAGCTCGCAGCTAACCGCGTTATCGCAATTGACTCGCAGTCAATCCCGATGTATTGCATTCATAAACATAGGTACTAAGTTGGATCTCGCAAACTTACCTTCAAGGTTTTCGTCATCTGACGAATCCAAAGGGCGTACCATACGACGTTTTTTCTTCACTTTTTCTTCCAATTTCTTTATTTTCCGATGGTAATGCACTAGTTTGTCTTGGGCACTGCGTTTCGGCATTTTTGCGTAAACGTGTGCGCTCGTTGCCGTGCACAAAAAAGGAAATGAGGTAAAGTCGATGCGCACGGGCTAGGGATGGCATATCGATAAAGTTTTGATGTTTTAAATCGAGTAAATTCTCTCTAAAATTGTGCAAAGTTGCCTGTAAACTAAAGGATACTACATGTTAATCATACTATATATGAAGAATGAAGCGATGAAGTACCAATAAATAGTAAAAAACAAAAAAGGAGGACATTTCTAAAACAACTAAAAGGTACCCGATAAAAAAATAATACTGTAAAATCCAAGCCTAATTAATTGAACTTTTCTTTTTAAAAATATTTAATTCAGGCGACGGTTACAAAAGACGTCTAATTTACATGTTTTAAAAAATACAATTACACCAAAACTCAAACACATGCTCGCAGTGCCTCCATTATGCGAAAGTTCTCCTACTGCCTAAAAGCTTTTGAATGTTTTCTGTGTTGGTATGCGCGGCTGTCGCACGGGTGCCATGAGAATCGCCTGATTGCTCAAGAAAGGGGTCGAATCAAAAAGTTTTCGAGAAAAATTTACCCAATTTCGAAGTAAAGGATACCCAACGCAGCGAAGTTTCCTAAGATTTTTCACTTTCAACGTTAATTGCTACCGAAAGTAAAATAAATCTCTGCTACTTTGCTTTTCTTGAGGCTTGTTTTAAAGCCCTAAGCTAATCAATTAATTAAATTGTTTGTATTTCGCTGACTTATAAAATATTGCTTGCCGTAACTTTTTTTTTCTATTTGTTCCGTTTTCGTTCATAAATTGACAGGGGTTGGGGTAGATGATAGCTATTCTGATTGCGAATATAGTATCAGTATAGGAAAAGTTTGTAAATAAAATAGGTACAAAATATCACTATCGCCCCCGTGTGCTCATAACATTTTATCATAGGTGTAACAAAATATCGTGACAGTAAAAAAGTTCGATTCGGAACGTTATATGCGAAGTTGGTCCTAATGTTTATTGTTTGTTTTTGATGGATCTCATTCAAAACATATCAGTGGAAATTCAGTATTCCCCTCTCGAAGCAATGACTCACTACATTTATTAATAAAACATGTAGCTAGTTTACCTTTATTTTCGAAACGAAGAGCAACTCTTTATTTATCTCATTCAAAACTTTGTTTAAACTTTTTCTTAGCTGTCGGTCTGATAACCTGTAGTTTTCCAACATGGAAATGGACTTCTCCAAAGAAAATATTAACTTGGGACGGAGGGCTCTCAGCACTTGGAAAAGATCAACATGTCTCCAACACTTCACGGACACACAATTTAAAAAGTTTTTCCTGCGCTTTGTTTTGTCCTGAACAAACTCAATTAAGTGCCCTTTGCCTTTGAATAATTTAATTTTTGTGTTCATGTGTTTTTTCTACCTGTCTTTTCTCTTAAAAGGAAGTTTGCACACTTGATAACGGTGAAATTGGCGCCAAAAGCCTAATTGTATGGAGAGACATGTTGGGTAGTTTATATGGACTGTTCTCTATGGGTGCGATTCCGAGCAAAGTTCAAGTAGGTATAGTTTTACTTAAAAATGTTTATATATAAAGAAGTTCAAATAGCAAATGATTCTCCAAAATCTAAAAAGCATTTTAATCAACGCCGACAAGTACCAGGCAATCAGGGCAAAGTAAGAGGTGGGTCTGAATTTGAATTGAATGTAAATGTGCGGGCTTTATCGGGGATTATAGTGTTCGTCTGCAAGTCGGAGATAGTTGCGGCCCATCGCTAGCCCGTCCACAGCTCTGTATTAATACATGTTCGACCCGACCAAACTAACTTGAGCCGCATCACTTCCCAAAAGCACCTAGTATCTGTGATCTGATGCGGAGATGAAATGTCATGTAATTCTGGCCGGTTTTCAAGCCTTGGAGGCACCCGTATCATGAAGTCCTCTTTAACAAATTTTACTGCGTACTAATCCGCCCTTTTCGCTACATACTACCCTTACATGTCTTGTTCTCGGGCCAGTTATTTGGTTATTATCCGTAAATAAATCTAGGTAGCACGGGGTGGCTTAACTTGGCTTTGGCAACATAATTAATTTAGAGATATTAGTTTATTAATGGGGCTGGCTCTGTTTGGACACTTATGAACGTTTTGGGTGAGTGTTATGTCTTTACAAAATTGCAAGTTTATACATAACCATAACTTTTATTATCCTTCGTAACAGTAAAAATACCATTTTAAGCACAAAAAATGGGTAACCTACTTTTTTTGTATAAAATGTCCATTAATACTTATTTGTTACGTGATTATAGCAAGACAAATTATTTATTGTCATCATTTATATGCATGCTGAATCAACAGTTTTAATCACATATATCAACAATGTGATTAAAACTGTTGATTAATTAAATTCATGTAGATTTGCGAAGGGTTTCCATTTAAATCACAGTGACATTGGGATAAACGCCTACAATTCAAACTATCGTTATGGTGCTTTTAGTGAGTTGAAACTGAATAAGGGTGTGGAAGCATTACTAGAATCTAACTGGTTGCATAAGCCTAAGCAATGAGCTTGGGCGTTCTTGCCAGTATTTATTTTTAAATGTAGTCAGGTTAGTGAGACATGGGTCAGCGCAGAAATATATCCAAAACATCACATGGAGCTACGCTATCTGCTACGTCACCAACACTAACGGCAACACTACCCGCTACGCCACCTAGAACACTAACCATAATACTTCCCGCCACACCACCGACTACGCTACACGCTAGGCAATATGCTACGCAAACCGCTACGACACTTGCTACACTACCCGCTACACAATCCAGTTCACTACCTGGTATAAAACTCGCTACGCAAATCACTACGCTACCCGCCATCTCTAGGCCCACCCACCACCAGTTACAGCTGTCAATCCGTCCAAACCGCGCATTAAGGTAAATGGCCCGAGTAACGGGATCGGCCCAAAGGGGAGGAAATAGTAACGGAATTACAGTCAGGATAGTAACACGGATATGGAACTAGTTATGGACAATAAAGCAATGGTAATGGGTTGTGTTATTCTATGATTCTTATACTTAAGGTGACACGAAATTGAATAAACAACCCACTTATTTTTTTAGGCTTAGTTAAACCGATCGAGTTGCTTTCTTGGATAAAAATATTGCATATTCTGCGCATCTTGGGTATTCTTAGTTCTTAATATTATTTTTTCACTTCACTCACTCTGAAATTAGTCTGATTATTCTCATAGAAATTCCTGTAAAATATGTCTAATTTTAGTTATATCTCCTTTCAAAAATCCCTTATTTTTTACAGCAACATCTTTCTTGAACCTACACTTGAAATTAGACAACTCTTAAACTTAGTGCCAACTAAGCCCAAGAAGTTATTGGTTTTCTTGTAACGAAGACAACATTTAAAGCCAAATTAAACTTTCACCTTTATCGCTCTTTCAAGATCAATAAATCGGAACATCTTTATCTCTCAGTAAATACTCTTGACGCCCAACTTAACTGCGTTTCATTATATCGTTAGATACTTAGGCTTAGGTGGGTTGAATTATGGTTATTTGAATTGTACGAAACAAAATAAATTTACCGAACGTGCCCTATACCGTTCTGCTCTTTGCATTTTTGAGTGCTTATTTCGAGCGGGATAAAACTTTCCGTTATTTATGGGCCTTTCTAAGATTTAATGTGAAGTCAAACGGCGATAATGCGAATCCCGACTGAATATTTTGGGTACTGACGTCACTGGAGCCTATTTTGATTTGTGTTTGTTTTTGACGGTTTCCGGTATCTGCTATATAAAGAGCTGTGAACGAATAATTCAGATAGCATACGTTTTTTTTTTATTACTTTTGTGGCTATGCTGTCACTGCGGCCACAACTATTGTGATAGCATACGTTACGATTGCAAATACCATTATTTTTATATTAGCCAACAAAATTAAAGGATTTGTAGTATCGCTGATGTCTTGTCTAATAATAACGCTTTTATTATCGTAACGTTAGCGTAACGCTATCGTGAAATATTTGTGATCAGACAATTGATATCTCTTCTTTAGAAGAACTGATGAATAGTTTACAGGTTATAGAGAATCCATCAACTTTTGGATACAATGGTTTATTAATTAACGAATTATACTCTCGCCTAAAACAACAATTGATATTAAATCAACACAACGTAAATTAGGGTAGATGACCTGTTAACTTGACTATTTGATTAGTACTAAATGCAGAAGTTTGTGAGTATGGTTGGATGTTTGTGGGTCAATTATGCCATGACGGCCAAACCGATTTCGATGAAACTTTGAATAAGTACAGCTCTTTACCTTGAATAATATTAAGGCTATTTTTTATCTCGGTTTTGCGCGGTTTTGCGCGAACAGCTACTAGTATTATTATATGTAGAGTGGATTGGTATGGGTATTGTTTAAAAAACCAAAAAAAAACTCTTACGCAACAAGCTAAGTAAAAATACATATGAAAATTATGCAGATCAATCACGTACTTTCCTGCACTAATTTGAATTCTTAAAACCTTACTAACTTTCCAACCCACTTAGCACAGACAGTCTCTAAGTCCAGTCAACCATGAACACCTGAAGAAAACTCGAGCTTTGGTTTTCAAAGATACGCTTACCGTCATAAAACGGAGCGGATCTACTGTACTAGATGCATTTTTCAGTTTAAAATAATCATTTGAGCAAAACCGGTTTTTGTGAATCGGTTTTTGGGCTTGCAACCTTTCGATCCGAAGATCGTGGGTTTGAAACCGGTCGTGCCCATGTATAAATCATCTGAAAAATTTATATGCGCTATTTATTATGTCTCGGTGAAGGGAAACATCGTGAAAAAACTGGTATGTCCTAGAACCTTAATAGTCGAGACATGACACATGTGCATGAAAGGTCTAAAGAAAACTCTAAAGGGTTTTAGTTTAATTGTTATTTGTTACCGTTTCAGCTTTATTAATTTATGCATGCAGTGTTTATCTTTAAGTGATTGTGCAATTAGATAAAAACAGTACAACATTGTACCTCTATTAACTACTAACATTGTATCTCCTGTATCGTATTTAATGTATTGTTGTAACAATTGTTGGTAGACCTTAATAAATAAAATAAAATAAAATAAGAGGCGCACTTTAACTCACTTTAACTCCTATCTACCACACTGGTTTTCTCACCAGGTCATTAGCCTTTCCAGGGCCGCCTTAATGCAACTTTTTCACTAACCTCATCGCGGGATGACTAAAGCAAGATACGATAAGTAAGTTTGAAGATCGTCGTCTCGCTATGTCACGGCTGCACAGAACGGTTACTGCTTTTTAAGAAAATAGGGCTTTAAATTCCGCCATCTTGGGTATAATTAGGCTGTTTGCATGCAGCTGGCGAGTCGTGTATGAATGTTGCCTATTGTCTGACATTGGACCTTTGGGTCTATATCATTTCGAACCTATCGCCCGCGAGGGTGAAAACGTGCGCTGAAGTAAAAATAGGTGTTAAATTTTACAAAAAACGTAAAAAATTGAGATCATTTATTACGGGGTTGACGCTTTTATTGATAGACAACTCATTTATGAGAACTCATTAAGTATTGATCATTTGTGTTTCATAACATCGGAAACTGAATATCCCAGCTTATAGACGCCATATTGGATTTTTTGATACTTTATATATCCCGCAAGTGTTTAAGGTTTAGTTATTAAGGTGTGTGTACAATAAAGAATTTTCATTCATTCATTCATTCATTCATTCAAGTGTTATTGGGATAAAAACGAATGCTATAACGTCTCATTTGATTAGGCATCACGACGTTTAGGCTGTATTGACGTACATACATTCGAAAAAAATTGCCACCGTTCTCGTCAGTCGGGTAAAAACTAGCTGACGCACGCAGCCCCCCTCGCGTGTCACCTAAATAAAATGCAGCCAGTTAGCAAGACCATACTACGGTTTCCCGTTCAGAAGAACCGTTGCACGACTTCCGACATAATGATCAGGCCGTGGTCCTTAACTCCCGTGATTTTTTTTATGAAAACTATCTATATGAGCCGATACACGACTTTTCTATTAAAGTCGTTGAGATTGTATTTTTACTTACTAATACCTACGTAATTTAAGTACTATAGAGTACTATAAGTACTGAGAAAAATATAATAAAACGTTTACACAAGACGTTATAAAAATAAAAGCTACATTTTCCGTAAAGCTTTCTATTATCCACAGACAAAACAATTCATAATTGCAAACATCCCGAAGCATTAAAGAAATATAAACAGCCGAAACCCTCACACCGCTAACTACCCCCTTGTTTGCCAAGGAGTACCTCAGAGTAGAAATAATAGACTGACATACGCATACATGCAGTAAGGCACATAGCTCTGAAAAACGACGCCCGTTGGGACAGTTTTCTAGATAGCATCCACTCACAGGAAACTGCAGCGTAAAACGGCCCACCACTAGATGGGAAGACAACTTGCTGGGAGACATTGGATGCAGGCCACAAAAGATCGTTCGCACTGGTTTTTGCAGCAGTGAACGACCAGTGGCTGAAATGACGATGATGATTATACGCAACGCATACGAAACATTAACTTCCACTTCAAAAACATAATAAAGCAATTCGTTGACACAGAAAGTAAAAATAGGTAGTGCCTCCAATATATATCATCTACTGGGCAAACAAATCTACATCCTAACTTATAAAAGCTAGTTAAATATAAGCATAGTATAAATTATTCCTGTCACTAAAATAAATTATTTTCTTTTTAAATATTCCGGACATATTCACACGGTCAACTGATCCCAAACTAGGCATAGCCTGTACTATGAGTACCAGAGACTGATATACATAATAGATATATATTTAACACCCAGACACAGAACAAACATCTGTGTTCATCACACAAATGTTTGTCCAGTGCGGGGATCGAACCCGCGACCTCTAGCGCAGCAGGCAGAGTTACTACCAACTGAGCTATGAGGCCAGTCGAACTGTTTCTCATTATGTAATAGTAAAATACTTTATGCATTCTTTATCTTTTAATAGATTTTATAAGTAAAGCAACTACTTTGTATAACAGATGCTGATGTCTTTTGCATCCACTACTTACTACAAAAACAGTATGAGATTGAGTGGCGACTACCCATCCAGTCGTCACTTGCAAGCTGCAGGGATATATCAGGCGCGCTCTGTACTATATTTGTACTCTGCACTCTACCATTCAGACCCTGTTAATATAAATACGTATAGATATAACACGATAAAAATATTAACCGGAAGCTTGATAGATGTTTATGCATGGATGGAATCAATTTCAACGGTCTGCCAAGTATGTTGCATCGATTAAGATAATGAGATGTTTACAACCAATTTATCGGCTACAGTATAAATTGAATTTGTAAACTCTTTATCAATATTCTAAGAAAGACGTCGTTCGTTATTTTATTATAGTCGTACACAATATAATCGATCAATCTAGCACCGTAAATAATTTTTATTATAATATCCAAAAGAAAAACCCAAACTATTTTTTTTAATATCACAAACAACAAAAATGTATTGGGTTACTTCACTCACTAGTCTCGAACTTGTGAATTTTGATCATTTTGCTTGCAAACGGATCCTGTGAGGACACAGAATCCGTTGGGAAGCAAAATGATGACAACGGATGCTGGTTAGTTGACCAGCACTTGATGAAAAACAATTTTCTTATAATAACAGCTACAATAATTTAGGTTATTTACGTTTTAAAAACCTATTATGGAATATTATTATTGGTTGAAAAATATATGGGAAAAGGTAAGGCCGTATCAGTCTAGTCTAATTTCGTCCCAATCGATCAGTCCAATCGTTTCCATCAAATTAAAATGATGAAGGCAAAGCTTTAAAATATGTAAAGCTTGCACATTAGACGGTCTGGATGTACCATTCAGGGATCAAATTATTAGAATTTGAGCTCTACAATGAAACAATAAAGTGTAAACTGGAAAGCAGATTTAGCTGCCGTCTAGACATGGCCATGGTATGAATCTTCATTGAACGAACGAGCTCGAATATTTGATTATGTAAAGAGGATAGTGTAAATGTTTGTAATACTTTGGTATGTGTGGATGTATTGTGGGTATCTGTTCATACAAAATGCATAATCAGCGCAAATAGTAGCTTTACATTATAAGAGAATGATATGCGATGAATTTCTGACGTAAAAATGATCATAATTTCAGCTGTAGGACGTCCAATGCTGATCAAAGTGGGAGGGGGGGCATATATATCCAGCGCATATAGAGCTATCTTTGTAAAAATAGGGGACGCTCCTACTCATTCCCTAGCTTTCACATAGTCGCCTCTTATATCATCGCGATATCAATGGGTAGGCAGATATCCTATACTTCAGCCGGGGCCATCACTGGATTCGATTATCAAAGGATTAGAATGCATGGCGTACTGAAGAGCCCTTGCAGTGAACGGATGTATTAGAACGATAAAATTGAATCATCTTCAGTGAACATAATATTGATGAATGACCATGATCCATCGAAAGTAAGTATTTTTGGAAACCTAAAACAGTGATGAAAAATATGAACACTTATTTCTTCCCATCACAAGAACTGTGGCAATTTGAAGCGTCCTAAAAAGACTCGCACAAAGCGTTCCCAACTCGATCATAACACATTCCGTTGAACGGCAATTATCCATGAGCGCCTACAACACGAAGGAACGAACCCCGTTGTAAATTAAAAACGCGTGAAAAAGGAGCATTCAAGGCCCCGACACGGGAACGGTTATGACAAATATGTGAGCCGATGGCGTTAATGAAAATGAACCTTTTGGAAAAAAGGGAAAGAATTCGAGATTGTCGTGATATTTATACAGCCGAATTGAGAGGTTTTGGTCCTGGGCGCTTGATGTGGACTTTTCATTTTCGAATTTTAATTATCGGATTCATCGTATCCCAATGGTTAATTTACTGAGAAAACATGGATGAAGACCCGATAGCTCATGGTGGAGGTAGATGTGACAAGTTTTTTCAGAAGCTAAGAATTTTAAATAGCCGTTGTAGCCCCGGCTGAAGAATGAGCCCCTCCATATCTACGTAAGCTTGGATGTCGTAAGAGGCGACTAAGGGAAAACGCGGGGACATGCAGTTGCGTCCCCTATTTTCACAAAGAAAGCAAACTGCGCTCACCACCGCGTGGTGAGTATAGGAAAATCCCCCCACATGATAGGAATTCACTCTGGAATCTGTGGGTCATGTTCAGCAGTCTTACGGCTGAAATGATGAAGTTTCATAACAAATGCTTGTGCAAATTACATTTTAGCACTATACTATTTTTTTTTATAAATCTTTATTTACAGAAAGAAACTTAAAACTACACTAATACACTGTACACTAATACAAGTTAATATTTACAAAATACACAATCTAAAGACCGTTACAAACGATCTATAGGTAGCATAACTAATCTGTTTAAACGAGGACCAAGTCTTTCAGACCAACGCACGCACTTTACTTACACAAATTGGCAGATTTTTCGCCGCAATTTGCAATTTTGCCAAATAACCAAACAAATTGTACATCAGAGAACTTAGCAGACAAATGGTTTAATTAACCTGATGCCGCGGTGACTGATCGCAGCGGATTCGGAAATTTTCTAGCAATTAGTAGCACTTGCAAATCTCATACCAATTAGGCAGACACCCAAAATCGTTCGCCGTAATTGTTTTTGAATGCGTAGTTTGTTGTTGGTGATTTATTCTGATTTTAGTCGACTGCTAATTTCAAATGTGTTCCCTTGTCGCTTTTGCTTGTTGGCACTCAATACTCGCAAAGATGGATAACCTTGATTTAATTTGCTCAGTTATTAGTAACTCTGCCTTCTGCGCTAGAGGACGCGGGTTCGATTCCCGCACTGGACAAACATTTGTGACTAACATAGATGTTTGTTCTGTGTCTGGGTGTTAAATATATATCTATTATGTATATCAGTCTATGGTACCCATAGTACAGGCTATGCCTAGTTTGGGATCAGTTGACCGTATGTAATATGTCCGGAATATTTATTTATTTAATTATGGGATGGTACAGTCACCTTAAATAAGATGTATAATACCTTTCATCATTTTTGAGAATGTTGCCACAGTACTAAAAGTTAATATGTACCTATACAGCAAATTTAATATTTGAAATAATAATTAGTGAATTTACGAAAAATATGTACACAGCAAATTCTCAAAAGTATGTACATAACGATCATCTTATGATATTTGCAATTTTACCGAATAACTATCATCTTAGAGTAAGAGTAGAGTTTAAGAGTACCTTTATTTAAATGACTATTGTGATGCCTTCCTATGTCTTTATAACTAGACATAATTTCCTTGTCTTATTGACGCTCCAGGAAACATTGATTCAAATAGAAGGCTAAGTAAACTTCAGAACCCTCTCATTATACTTTCCCAGTGTCAGCATTGAATACATTATTGTCACAACTCCAAAAGAAAGAATGCGTTTCCTATCCACAACGTTGCACAAAACGAAAGAAATCGCCAGAGACATCCTTTTGAATTATTCGTTTCTGGGGTGTTTCTGGGACAGACATCCAGCAGTCTGCCTGCAGACTTGACAGCTAATTAGAGCTTCTTTGTCAAACCAACTTACCACACCTGAAAAATCTCAAAAATAAGCCCTATCGTTCCCTTCATAGGATTGAATATAGCTCAGAGTTGCTCTAAGATTCATTAATTCCTTTTTCTTGAAACGAGTGGCGGAAAAATACAATAATCCTGTGTGAATAGGGCATTGTATTGAGTCAGTGTCCAGGAAGGATTTGTACTTTTATGGCCGAATTTGCGTTTTATGGTTAGGGGGAAGTGACAACTTTACACCCTTGTCTGTTTTTTGTTTTGTGATCACTTGGGAAGAGTCAATTTGGGATGCTTATTGGAAGTAATTGTAAAACTGCATGCAAAAAGCTGTCTTTTTTTGAAAGCCTTAATTGAAATTGGCGTGTCATACAACGGCTCTGTAACTAGTATGGTATCCTGAAAAGGCTTATTCCGTATACAATGAGGAACAAGTTTACCCAAAGATAAATTGGATAAGTACCTACATACCAATTGTTTTCGAGAACTTTTCCAAATCCTAAAACAGCTGAATAAATTGAGTATGAACAGATTTGACTCATTAGCTGATTTTTGCATAGTGGTATTTTCAAATCAATCGTACCGCTGCCTCTAAGTCCATCTGTGCTGACCCTAAATGTTCTGTGAAATTGATCCTTGACAATTATTCCTGAGCCCCTCTTGTCTCAATAGCCATGTCCAGATGCATACGACTTTGAAATATGAACGGTATTTATAACCTTGGCATTAGGGACGGTCAATTTAAATTTAGGAATCTTATGTGCTCTTTTGTTTAAAGCTAGGGGTGCATACCATGCATGTGCTTTAAAACCAACGTATTCTTTCGCCTTTAGCTTTTAGCTTTTGGATATAAGACTCCCACAAAAAGTTTTTTTTTTTTACATTCAGCCTCTTTGATTAACGCAGCATTGAACCCATCTTTATTACGTACTCTATGTAATTTAGATTCTACTTGTTTTACGGTTTTAGGACAACAACGAAATCGAGAAACAAATGACCCTAGATAAAGATAAACAATCCATTATTATCTCAAACTTGGTCCGTTTTCACTTTCGATAACACAAAATGTCACCAGGCACGCAGAGACCGCAAGAGTCAATGAAATCGCGGTGCGTGCACAACGAGGCCGGACAGTCAGGACCAAAACATACAATAGTTCGATTTAGGTAAATAATAAAACTGAGTGGGTTTCTTTGTTTAATTCAAAGTATTTTATAGCTTAATTTTTGATTAAAACATGGATTGTTAAAATTAAAACATAAAATGATATTGAAAATTCATGAGTTTAATTTGGTTACCCTATTTATGAGCTCCATATATTTGATTGGTAAGATAATTCATGAAGTTGAAAAAACTATATTAGAATACGCTTCGGCCTCATAAAATTCATCGCCAGTGGCTCGAAGTTATTTTGAACAGTTTTGAATTTTCATAAGAAGTCACAATAAAATCGCTAAATACATTATTTCTGAGGTCGATGCTTTTTCTTTCTGAGTGTACAAGGGAATGCTGACGTCCGTGGTCGGACGTGACGCAGCTTGACGAAGGTCACTTTATTGCTGACCTCTGTCTGCGCTGGGCTCCTGGTCACTCGCTTTGGTTACATTGATTTAATTTGGCAACTTTTTGTTGGGTCGTCTCTGTGGTTTTAATTTGTATTGTTTGATTTTGTTTAGGCTGATCCTATAGGTTAAGGAGCCGCTACGCTCCTCATCAGAAATTTCTGTCAGAAAAACTAAATCAAATCGTAAATGTCTGATACTGTACGCATACTATCAGACATTTACGTTTACGTTTTTTTTTTGTTACGAAATCGTCTTACTGAATTTATGCGCAAAGCGGCTTTAGCTATGGAATTTAATGAAGAATTGAATTTTTTAACCGACTTCAAAAACGGGAGGCATGAAAACAGGACATCAAAAAACACCTTAAATCTTTCAATGAAGGGCACGTATAATAATAATAATTTATTAAGTGCCTGAACTAGGTAACCCTGTGTTTCAGGCGAGAAGTATAACAAGCACCTTCGGTAATGAAAACGAAGATCGTGCACAGGAAATACAACACAGGTGTTACTCGTTATTACTCCAAAGACCTACCAAAGCCAACCCATTACCAAAAACAAACTCTAAACTTTTAACAGGATTACTCCTATTAAAACTGTCCACTGCTGGTCATTCTAATCCAAGCTTATACGGATCAAAGTCTAATGCACGAGATGGACGACCGTGTCGATGAATATTGAACGTTCTAGAACGTTTTAAGATAAAACAAAACGTATTTACAGAGATAAAACCGTTGATTGAAATGAATATCTTGTTATAAGCCCGCTTTGTTGAAGGATTTGCGAATGGAGGGACTAGACACTGGACGCGGAGAATTTCGCGTAGATTTTTTTTTTTTACTCCAAGCTTTAAATAGGTGAGGTGATCCATCAAGAAGGGCAGTAAAAATACTTACTAATAGGGAACTGAAACTACTAGAGATTTAGTGATCTGAACTCTGTTTTCTACTTGTGGTCGTAGAAAACCGAGTTCATTCCTAGAATTGATTTAGCGTAATTTGTCATTCTTTATTTTCATTATTGTGTTCGATAATGGCTTTTTATGTGAATTAAATTAAATCATCAATTGACCACAAAAAATAAAAAGATAAAATTGTTTAGTAATGTTGTCGAAAGTAAGAAAGACTAATGGGGTGCCAAAAAAAGTAATCGGATCCTCCCAAACTCGATCGATTTATGCTCGATTTATTTCATCATCATTATCATCAGCCTGATGAAGTCCACTGCTGAACATAGGCCTCCCCCAAAGAGTTCCATGACGAACGGTCTTGAGCCTTTTCCATCCACCTACTTCCCGCAACCTTAACAATGTCGTCGGTCCATCGGGTGGGGGGCCTTCCAACACTGCGTAGTCCTGTTCGTGGTCGCCACTCGAGAACCTTTGTTCCCCAACTCGATTCATTCAGCTCGATTTATTTAATGTGTTCCTAATTCAGATTGAGTTCTAAAATACACAAAGTCATGTGAATTGCAACACACGATGCTTAGTAATTCTCACCGCTCCAAATTAGATGGGCTCGCTGGCTAGATTGAAAACGGTATCAAAATATTCCAAGGTAACGGTAAGTCCTTCGTATTTGCACTCTGGTCGCCTAGGAGGCAGCTTTCATCTCGCAACTCTGTTACAATATTTAATAATCCACCGGTAACGAGCTCGCGAAAAGTTTAAATGGGCAGACGTGCACATACTACAAGCCTATTTTCCTAAGAAACGGTGACCGCGAGATGACGGATGTTAGAAGCCGGCATACGTCAGCATTTTTTTATAATGATCCGTACAAGTGAAAATATTGAGTTTGTCATTTTTTTGCATGAGCTTACTCTGAATATTTCAAATGTAGGTAGGTATATTATAACCGATATGTCGTCATGAAATAATAAAATAAAGCCATGACGACCAGTCTTGATCCATCATCACCGATTCCAATTAACATACAACAGGAACTAATAATCTGACTCAAAAATTTAAAATCTTGCACTTTCATGAATGTGATGGATTATGAAACCGAAGAAAATCCTTCGAAAAGAAATCTCATAAGAGTGAATTTGAAATCAACAAAGAGTCAAGTCACCCAGTTTATCAGCATCCGCACAGGGTGTTTAATTGTGAAAAGAAATCTTACTCTTTGTCAGCGTCGAGGGGAACCTATTGATTTCTTTTGTTTTATGCTGATTGAGACACCTTCCCCTCACGGTAACACTTTAAAACGAATGGGAAAAAATACGCGGCGCGAACCTTATTAATGGCTGTGGGATGGAAGGGATAGTTTGTAGGAAATAAATTTTGCTATTGACATTATTTTGATTTATTCTAAATTGATCTCGAAAAGTTCAATGGGAAAATTTCAAATCGGGAGTTCTTTTGTTTTGAGTTTTTTAACCGACATAGTTTTCAGAATTAGCAACTTAAGTAATAAATAAATAATAAATAAAAATTCCGGACATATTCACACGGTCAACTGATCCTAAACTAGACATAGCCTGTACTATGGGTACCAGAGACTGGTATACATAATAGATAAATATTTAACACCCAGACACAGAACAAACATCTGTGTTTATCACACAAATGTTTGTCCAGTGCGGGGATCGAACCCGCGACCTCTGGCGCAGAAGGCAGAGTTACTACTAACTGAGCTATGAGGCCAGTCACAAAATGGCAGTATACCGACCCATATAGCATGCAGAACTGACAACCGTTGGAATACAGGTTCTTAAAGGGCGACCACGAACCGGGCGACGCAGTGTAGGAAGGCCTTCGAGTCGATGGACAGACGATATTCTGATTGTTGTGGGAAGTCGGTGGTTGGTCTAAACAATTTGTTGTAGCACTCTCTGGGGGAGGCCTCTATCCAGAAGTGGACTTCTTCAGGCTGATGATGATGATAATGATTAATCATATAGCTGGATGACAGTCAGGAGTAAATATGAAAGAGGATAATTAGAACAACAAAATCCTAATTATTTGATTTAGGACCTCGACGGTTTTTTTTAACTAGATGAAAAACTAAGTTTGATGTATCGCAATAACAAAAAAACATGTATTTCTTCAGGACCTAGTACATTAGTTTTCTCAAAAATATATAATAACCACAAGCATCGACACTCATACATCTTCGTCAAAGATACTCATCTGACTAGCGACAGCCCTGAATTACACAACAATCTACTTTAAACTCTACCATACTCAAATAGGGGTCATATTTGCAAATATGGTTTCGATCAGGGTGCGGTAAGCCAATCAACATTAGTCCCTTTGACGATCGCTTCTAGGCTCATTTCTCTCGTGATTGACTGAGACTTAAAAAAAATTAGATTGCCATTGCCACTTCAACGCGTAAGATACGATCGGCGATTTTTTCCAGTCTCTAATGGGGCTCTGTTTTATCTCAAGCCCCTTAATGTTCTTATGCGGGTGACAATAATCAGAGTTTGACACGTAAATGATCAAGATTGTTTGAGTACTTTGTGCAATTTGAAGTGCGAGCAATTATTATAAGGAGAAATTTTATATTTTAGGCTGACCGTTGAATAGAGATCACATTTGAAAATAAAAATAAAAACAATTGGCTCAAGACTTTTATTCCCAATCATGGTAGAAGCAAATCCCATTTTGTAAATTTTATTAGCGTAAAAAAATAAATGATAATTATGAGTTTATGAACGAAATGAAGTTTTTATCCTCAATGGAAATTCCCACATGATTTTTAAACTAGCTAACTAACTTGACTGGCCTCATAGCTCAGTTGGTAGTAACTCTGCCTTCTGTGCCAGAGGTCGCGGGTTCGATCCCCGCACTGGACAAACGTTTGTGTGATAAACACAGATGTTTGTTTTTGGTGATAAATATGTATCTATAATGTATATCAGTCTCTGGTACTGGCTATGCCTAGTTTGGGATCAGTTGACCGTGTGTGATATGTCCGAAATATTAATTTATTTATAACTAAAACTCGCTTGCGCCCGCGGTTTCACTCGCGTGGAACCTTTATAAAAAGTAGCCTATAGGTAGCCTAGAATGTCGATCAGCAATCAATTTCTGAATTCATCTCAAGGTGTCTTCCTCAAAGACCGGGCACTCAAGAAGCACTCTACCTCAGGAGGGTGACGTCAGCGGCGACTTTAATTGCGTACCACTTCGTTAAGACTTTAACGGGCGACTTGATGGCATTTTTAATGAACACCCCGAATTAATGTAGTGGGCGAAATCGAAAATCGAAGAGGATTCCCTATTCAAAATTCGTTTGTTTAGGATTGGTCGGGAAGATACTGTAGGCGGACGTGGTTCCGACTTTTGAAGTGCACGGGTATAATGGTAAGGTCCAGTTACATTATACTAAGTCCTTTAAAATTTCCAAGTAGTATTTATGTAAACGCATAAAGCAGTATACAAACGGCGTGCGTACATCTAAAATTTATTTCAAATTTATCCTTACGTTACGTCGCGTCGTTTGGATCGTGTTAATTTTGAGTTTGATATCGAAAGCCCCCTTAGCTTGCGATATCGTTGAGCTATACCATATCGCACACCCTCAAATATAAAACTTAAAATAAGCTTCATTCATTTCTTCATTGACACTATACCTATTATATATTAGTAAAATAACGTATTTTTATCTTTACACATATTTTTCTAAGAACCTAATAATAAAGGTTAGGCCTGGGTCCAAGAACCAAGATTCGCTTGATAGGTATATTAATTATGGACTAACACGACCAAAATTAGCTATAATGGTAAAATAAAATAGTACCTTGTTATAAATGTGTATGTTAAA
Organism: Anticlea derivata; assembly: GCA_947579855.1. Classification (NCBI taxonomy): domain Eukaryota; kingdom Metazoa; phylum Arthropoda; class Insecta; order Lepidoptera; family Geometridae; genus Anticlea; species Anticlea derivata. The sequence goes on from OX388266.1 coordinate 4,416,900, forward strand.
GCTTATTCTCTTTTTCACATCGCCACCAAAATATTATTTATTGCATCGTGTAATAAAATCGACGGTCAATAATTGACAGCTATTTTTACCGAACTTGGAATTTTCTTTCGAAGTTTCAAAAGGGGTCTACGAAAACACATCCAGTTTTTCTTACAAACGAAAAAACTCAGTGTTGTTTTATTCCAAAGAAGTATAATTGTTCGAGACAATCAATTTTCGAATTGGTAAAAATACGGGCCCATCTCCCTTCGGGGTCCTGAATAAATATGCTAAAACAAGACTTTGGATGACGACTCTACCACAGAAAATATTTACTGCAAACAGTAAAAATACTACGAGTAAATGGCCTGGCACACCAGTTAGTCATTTCCTTATTAGATAATTATTTGAATACAAGGCGAGGCATATAAACTGTCTCAATTTATAAAAATGTACGTCAAGGTTTGTGTAATAGTTGTAGAAGTTTCTAAGCAACATTATTGTATACTTGATATTTATAATTACATGCCACTAACAACGAAATACAAAGATACTGAAATACATTAGAAGCTATACATAATCATCATCATCATCAGCCTGTAGAAGTCCACTGCTGGACATAGGCCTCCCCTAAAGAGTTCCACGACGAACGGTCTTGAGCCTTCTCCATCCACCGACTTCCCGCAACCTTCACAATGTCGTCGGTCCATCGGGTGGGGGGCCTTCCAACACTGCGTCGCCCGGTTCGTGGTCGCCATTCGAGAACCTTTACTCCCCAACGGTTATCGGTTCTGCGAGTTATATGGCCTGCCCACTGCCACTTCAACTTGCTAATTCTAAGAAGCTATACAATGAAAACAAAATAACTCAAATTGTTCGGTCACAACATACGCAGCTTATCGTAGCTGCTAGTTTGGTCAAAAGATATGTGTAACAAATAGGCGGCAAAAATAAGCTATGAGTGACTATAAGGTCTCCCTTCTGATAAAAATTGTCAGAGAAAAAACAGTTCCATGTTTATTAAAAAAACAACAAACGGAGGCCGTTCAAAAAATCAACCTCAAATCACTTTTACTTATTGTAGATCTAATCCATTCTGTGCGATGACTATTCCACTTGGAATCGGGACGAGGAGGGATTCGGAATAAAAATTGGAAAGTTGAAGATTGACAGGTGCGTCTTAATAAGTCCGGCGACAGCTGCTTACCTAAAGACGAAATGAAAAAGGTACTGGCTTTATTAGGAAAAATATTTCGTTTGTTGATTAATTTTGGTAAGTTACGTATTTGCCTATAAAATTACAAATTACTCAAAAGATCTTAAAATATTGGTTATCAATGATGACCCGACGATACCTACTTAGTCCAATTTGTGAGTAATAGGAGAATTATGGTGAGGTTATTTTTTGCTTTCGTTATAGTTTAGTTACAAGAAATTGTACCATTGATTTGAAATAAACATTTACTTTACTTACTTACTTTACTTACCTTCCATACTGCTATCCATTTCCAAACGATTTTTTTTGGATCAGTTGACCGTGTGTAATATGTTCGGAATATTTATTTATTTATAGAATAATACTGTTTCGATATAGCATTAATATAGTATTATTATTCTTTCTATGTTAATCACCTTTTATTCAGACTAACTACGACACCATGCCCTAACTACGTAGGTATGATACTATGGCTTCAAATCATTTATTGACTTTGATAACTTTTCAAGCTGCTATCCATTTCCAAACTTGCCCTTTTGTAACACATCCTGTCCACACACTATTTTAAAATAACGCCCAATGTAGGTAGAATACTATGCCCTTCGATGCACTCACACATTCACACCACATCCCACATAGGTATATAACTACCTATGTGAGTATGTAGATACAGAAAGCTCGTTTTAATCTTCATGCAGACAATGGAAGGTCCGGTCCGTCTGGGTATCTATCCTCCACTTATTCCGCTGGCCTAAGCAAACCCGGCCCCTGTTGGTTTTTCCCCGATTCCTATTTCTTCACTCCTGATTATGTTATTTCATACTTTGTGTAAACAATGGTCCGTAACCCTTTGCACTATTGCTGTACTGGTGTTAAAATTGTATATGTGGAAATGGAGTCTTTCGCAGAACTTTCGCTTTGTATGATTCTTTTTTTATATTCAAAAAGTGCACCATTTAATTTTCCAAAATAGTCGTTTTGCAAATTGCGTTAGATTTCATACTAAAGTTTTCTATCTCCTCTCAGAACGGCTCAACGGACCTCAACGTTAGAGGAATATAAAAATAATTAGAACAGTGTAAAAAAAAATATGAATGATTAGGGGAGGTAGGTTACTATATAAGAAGTACAAAGAAAAATCAACACATTTTGCGTTACAATATCAAACAATCTTTGAAGCTTACGAACAACTTTCCATTATTTTCATATACAGTACTCCACAATATTAGCAAAGCTCTCTCCACACTTACCCAACGTTTTATAAATATTTTTCCGCCGCTCTAACCGCTGTAAAAGGTTTTGTATACGTTGCTTTTTGGCTCCTTTTGGCAGCTAATCTAATATTGACCACCCGGCAGGCTATTGACTTATGTTTGTACTTCTCATAAAGCTCTATTTTCATTACAACCAACGTTACGAAACGGAGACGACGACGCGACGGTGACACGTAGTTTTAGTCACCAGTGGCCCAAGCTCGAATAATTCACGATATGATTCATCGATGTGATAGCAATTTTCAAATAATAACCAATCAAAATTAAAAGCTTTCAAGTATCGCCCATGTCATTGGCTTAAATGTGACTTTAACTATCGTATTGTAAGCGTAACGCTATCGTGAATTATTCGTGCTTAGACCACAGTCTCTTATAAGTCTAATGTATTGATAGTCTAGTCGATTGTGATTCTTACATATTTAGCTCCCGATCCGGATAGGTGACCCGGTGACGTAACGAATCGTATCCGTTTCGTCTATCGTAAATGGATCTTAAGCTTTTGGTACTCATAATAATTCGCGGAGAACATTTTATTATTCAAAATATCAATTTGCTCGGCTGGCTTTCTTTGGGTACCGCCGAATTTATTTTATTAAGTTTGCTTTAGCAGGAATTTATTAATTAGTAGCAAATAAGATAGAGCTTTTTGTTTTGGGTTCAAAGTTCAAAATAATATGTACTATGTAATGGTTTTTTGTTAATAATTAGCTGCTGTCTCTCACTGCTGGGCGAATACCTCCACACTCTCTTGTGATACGGAAGTATCTATAACTAGGCTGTGGTCTAGTGCCGATTGGACCTACAAACATTTTCATAGTAAAAAAACTTATTCGTTATTTAAATTCTGTTCAAACAAAACACGACTCTTAGGTGTCAACAAAAGAGGTTTTATAAATTATGGCCTCTTTGGCGGTGCTATAATTTCAAAACACGCGTCGCGAGATTATTCTACTCATTTATTTCAATATCTAAAAGTGCGGGCCGAAAGGAACAGGTTCCGGTCGTAACAATGAGACCTGCGGTATCTAAATGTTAATCTTTGGTCAGTCGCGCAAAAATTATGTTTTTCGGACTCGGCCTAAAGTTACTAGGGTGGAAAGGAATATTATACAGGCTTCATTTAATTTTAATTTAATCGTATGAAACGAGCAAACATACCCATGGCAAATCGTAGACTGCACGTACGAATTACATGTCGAATAATATGACGAAGCAAGAGTTCGAGTCCCGCTACAGGACAAATGTGGACTATGACATCAGGTGGGATTGTGGTCAAACGTTAGCCTATTTTGTATTAAAAAAAATGTATCTGACTGATGGGTGTTATTTTTTTATTCTCTAGTTATTTTTCATAGGTATTTCAATAAAATACATTAGTGTTAAACTATGTTCTGAAATACGGAATAGAGTGCTTTTTTAATAATAACGAGCAAAGTTGATGAGCACGGTCAACACACTAAAAAGTTACTTAGCTTTGTTCAAAATGTTATTTAGTTTATTCATTATACTCAGAGAGATGCTAATTTTCGACTGAAAAACTTCATTCACCCTCCCTCTTTGTATGAGATACACTCGTAAGCTTTTAAAAATAAATGGGACATAACGTTAATTTAAACTGCCAGTTTCATTTTAAAACGACGACAAAAATATCTCATTACCACCAACTTAATGCTAAAAACGCTTTCAAAGGCTTCGTTTTATTTCGCGTCAATTTCCACAAAGCAAAATGACTTCAATTTGAATATGTAATGGCAGCTCAAGATAATCGTCCACGGCTTACACTAATAAAGGCGCCTGGCCTGTTTTGAACTGGATTCGTATCAAAAGAATCGAACAGTTCGATTCGTGGGGAGGGTAATTTATTCGAGTGCGGCTCGCCATTTTGCGGCGGGGGTATTCGTATCGCGCGCCGGAAGACGCTTTAAGACATTGATGCTGATTCTTTTTTTATTATGCGCCCCTGGTTTCATTAAAGACGCTAATATAAAGCGGGCATATATAAATAAGCCGCCTTTGTGAACCGATTCCCAGACTGGAAGAAGACCCCCCGAAACAATCTAAATTACATTTTCACGCAACTTCAAATGTCTTATTAATTACGTACGACTTTTCAATGCTATAAATTTTCTTTTAACGCTTTCTCCCCGAAATCGGCTTATACACAACACTGGCTTTGCATACTGATCACTCAATTGTATTGTGAGATAACTTAAAGTTTACTTTTCTTTATTTACGCTTGAAGAATGTAATTATAAATTAGATACTTTGTTCGATGTTTTATTTAAACTCCATTGGCGTTAGGGGTGTTCATTTCAAACAACGCGTTTCAGTTCTGTGGGCAGTTTGACCCAAGCACTATACAATTTTGTATAATGTCAAGTTAGCTAAGAGCTGTGTCACGACTGCAAAATGTGGGCATGTGCCAAATGTTGGACGTGCCTCTGACTAATCATCTTCAATGATTTTGCCCAGAGATCTGTGAGTATGTCTTCCATGCTTAGGGATAAATGGCCTAAGTCAATTTTTTTTATTTTGTTCACCTTATCTCAAATAGAGAATTCACTGATCAATCACTCGGTATAAAAACATTACATGCGTCATTCCATAAGCAATCCAAATCCATGTTATTTGTTTTAAAATGCTATTTCCCTCCAAATACCTGGCAGGCAGAAGGTCATGATTTACTGGCTTCACACAAACGATACGGGTGTCATCACCTACGGAATGACCCCGCATCCCTCAAGCTTCCACAGATAATATAGGGGATAGTGTCGCTCTCCCCAAGGATTTGTCAGACAAATGTCTCACATTGTATCGAAAAAAATCGCCTTCTCGCTGGCCGTTAACGCTATTTATTGGCGATTCACCCAGACTTTTTTATTAATAAAACGTATATTATGCGCGCAAGTGCGTTTTATGTGGGCCTTTTCTATGAGGATATTATCGTCCATCTTTGGACATCTGATGTAATCGATTTGGGGAATATATTACTTTCTATTCATACCTTTTTGTCTTTAATAAAGTTTTGCATTAAGTATGTTTGTTTATGTAAGACAGTGACACATCCCAGGTATCATATTGATCTATCTTCGATATGAGCATGTTTACCCGAAACTGGGGGAACAAAGTAGTTATGCAAACACAAGAAATAGATACCGAACTTTCTGACAGACAAGAAAAACAAAAAGTCGCATTTTTATATGAATACACGTCTGGCAAAAATGTTTCAGGGAAGCTCAACAGTTTTTGATTCCAATCACTCGGAATAAAAGCTCAACATTTGGCTCATTTTATAGCGAATAAAATTTTAAGCAGTTATAAACAATTTTGATTAAAATAAACATTCCCCGAATCTTATCCCGCAATCACGGGAAATGTCGGGAGTAAAATCATTAATTCCAAACTGAATAACGCATTAAAAGTAACAGCTTGTGCGCGGGTTACCACTTGGTTGTACTCCTCTGAAGGGAAGGACGTAACGGGGTAATCAAAATCGAGGTTTATTACCCATTATTTACATAAATTTGATAAATGCCTTTTAGAACACGTCTTAGATCCAACGTATAAGAACTTATACCTATCACGAACGCCTGACTACCTGTTTCAGTACAAATTAAACTTCTAGCTCCTTCCTTCAGTTTCAACTGTAGCCATCATTGTTTTCTCATAATATAAAGATACAAAATCATTTCTAGTACGGCAAATAAAGTGTGTAAATGCAAAAATATATATTATCCAATGGTTAAAGCATACTAATTACCTCGGCGCACAGTATCGGCATCGCCTCGCCCCGAAACAATTACCTACCTAGTGATTCCTGATAAGTGTGCGTTGCAGTATGGAGTTTCATACAAATAATTCTGAACCGCTTGAGTTGAGGCAATACCGATCCAAAACCGTGCCAATGTGCCATAACCATAACTAATAGGATATATTCAAGAAATACCTATTATTGGTAACTTTTTTCAAGCACAGTATAATAATTACTTTGTAACCAAACAATACAGTGTCTGCAAGACCATTCACCGGCTCGTTAAGTTTTTGCGAACGTGTCACGGCATTCTCCGTACGTGCTAAATGTTGCCAGCTCCAAGATTCTCCCAGAGTCTCCCAGACACTTTGTTATCCGGCACTTTTACATGTTTAATCGGTCCCAGGGGACGAATCGGGAGCACCGCAGGTGATCTTGAGACGTGATCTCGTTTTAAGGCGATGTTAATTTCTTACAAACATTTGGTAGTTTGTTATTAATATTTATTTACAGAAAGAAAATTAAAACAAATACGAGTTATTATTTTACAAAATACACAAGAAACAGTTGAGCTATCGTAAGACCGTTACCAACGATCTATAAATAGCTCAAGCGTTTTTTATTAAATAAAAACTTCAGTCCATAAAAAAAAAGAATAATCAAAAACATTATGAATTACCTTGTATACCTAACTACTACATTACGTGCCGCTGAAGTATTATGCTATTTGTATTATGTTTCAGTAGGATGTGATGAATTCAAACCAGCTACAGTAGAATCAACACTTTATTTCACAGTTTCACACCAAGTAGGTACAATAATACTTCTTCAAGACTTCTAATATTAAAACTTCATTATGCTTGCGCGGCAGACATTTTGCCAGACAACTTAACTCTACCGAATCTTTTTCTAGAATGGTGCGGTTTTTTTTTGTTATCGAAAGGATTTTTATGCTGGGTCTCTTACGACCACTGCCATCTACACCGGGCTAGAAAACTATTAAACTAACTTAATGGTCCGGTATATATAAAATTACTCTATGAATGGTCCGTGCTTTCATTTCTCTGCCTTCCACAAAAGTCCCCCCCAGTGCGACAGTTTAACAACCACACGGATCAATCAGAAAAGAGCGCTAGTGTTTTCCTCTAAGTTGACAGTCTAAAATGCAGCTAAACAATAGAACTTCTTCAGTTAACGTAAATTACACGCATAATAAATATTAAATAAATTATTTGACTTTTAAAATAAATAACACGCTTAATAAATTATTGGGCGTTTAAAAATAAATACAAATCGAAAATGGATGATTAATTCCAAAAAGTCATTAAACGTGCTTAATATTTTACAAATTAAATCTTAAAATTACAGAAATCATTACAAGTCATACAACGTAATTCATAATGTGTATACTATCTCAAAAGAGGCTTATTGTACACCCAATTGGCAATGAAGTTAGATCTAGGTAGGTTAGGTAAGTAAGGTTAGTAAGTTAAGTTTATCTAAGTTAGGTCTTTTAGAAATCAACATAGTTCTTTGAAAAAACTCCGACAAAAATCCGTGGTCTGGGGGTCGAATCTGTTTAAACTGTAAATCATAGCAATTAAATAACTAGATAGCAAAAACAACAATTCACCACAAGCTTTCTGAAGAGTATTTCCCACTACATTACCCAAAGTAATTAGCTGACATCATGTCTCGTAAACATTTTCACCGCGGTCTACAAATCGTAACCATCAGACCCTAAGTTGGATTTATCTTTGTTTTCTTAAGGAACTTTCCAATCCCTTGTGTTTGTTCAAGGGCTCAGTAAAATGCTTTTTATTCCGTGTGAGTATTGTGGTTACCCGCGCCAATACCTACAAGATGCGTACGACCAGTGAAGTGTAAGTGGGATTTGCGTTTCAAAGGTTCCGCAGGCAATTCTATCGATTTTTTACAGACAGCACGGGTTGTTATTAAGATATTTTTTTTTATATATTTACAACCGACTTCAAATTCCTGAACATATACAAGATTAATATCAACCTCTTTTTTTGTTATCAACCTCTTTGCGTTTTGCTTACCTACTGAGGATGACACAGGCCACCTACACTTTCGAATAAAAAACAAAAAGAAGTATGACATCCATTGATCATCAATAATAACAATAACTCTTACGATACTGAATGACTGACTGACAATCAAACGTAGTGTTTTTATTCTCTTTGAAAATCAACGCAGAGCCTACTAAGAGTATGAAATTTGCAGGGTAGCTTCCTGTTGTAACGTATGGGTGCACAGAAAGAAATTCCCGACACACAACCCAATAAAGTTTATATAAAAATAGCAGCAACCGAACGAAGTCCCGGGGATAGCCATAACATAACACCGTCGACAAAAAAAATTCGGCAAGTCGTGATTTCAAGAGATGATGACGTTTTTTTAAGTTTTACGGGACAAGTAGCAATCACTCAGGAATTAAATTAATATGGGACCACCCCGAGATCATACTCTATACACCAGCGAAAGAATTATCAAAATCGGCTTAGTATTGGCAGAGATATCGAGTAACACACACAAAAAAAAAATACAGCCGACTTGAGAACCTCCTCCTTTTTGAAGTCGGTTTAAAATATACATAATACGTTTTCCAGTGGAACTAAACAATCACGATTATAAAATTAATTGATGGTGACTATTGGCAACGAACCACTTAAACTTGATGAGTAATTTATGTTTATTTTCATCGACTAAACATAGGACTGCTTAACCTTCGGATCGAAAGTCGGGGAACCTCCCACAGCTTATAAAAAACAATATGGTTTAAAAAAGTTGCAAACAATCATATCGCTGCAAATCTTCAATCAAAGACTAAGCAGATACGAACACCATAACAATGCACACAAAATCCTCATTGTTCCACCCGACTGATTCGAAGCGGACAACGGACACATTGTAAAAAGCGGTATTAATATTTCACTGGCACACCAACTCATCTGAATAGGGAGGTGTCCCCCGATCGCGTCTTATCCACTACGCAAACATTCTTTACAAGGGCTGTTCATTCTATTCACTCTAGAGGTTATCTTTTATTATTTCTCTCCCGACATCCTCGTTTTATTGCCTCTCATATTGACTTTTTATACGGCTCGCGAATAAATACATTTTGATTTTTCATCGCGTCGACACTCTTTTTATGCAGTTCGTCAGACAGAAGCGAATTAGTGCGCCTGAGGTGTCGTAAAATATTATTCGAGTTTTTAAAACCGGCACTTGCTTTTTAGGGTTCCGTGCCCAAAATAAAAACGCACAAATGATTTATACAAGGTTATACAAGTTAGTTTATACAAGGATTTCATAACAAGTATATCATCCCGATACGGTTATCCTATCAACAAAAAGAAGACTATTAGCGAAAAAAAACAAACAATTCAAATACTTTTCTCAAATTATTTTATTATGTTTATAACTAATTACGAAACGCAGCTGTTCAATTTGTAACGGTAACGAGAAGTTTGCTATTTTAGATTTTTTAATAAAAAATGTTGAATTGCCAAAAGTCGTAGATCAAACTTAGGTCGATTGGGAATAGGCCTGTTTCTGCATAGCATACGTATTAAGAATAACTTTGTTTGCGGCACTGAAATAAATTCAAAATTCTTTATGTACGGGATTTTCTTGCTTAACCAATCTCATTAGGATAATTAAAAATACTCGTACAAAGTTACAAAAACAATAATTTCCAACGTCACTTCCAAACTTATCAAGTGCCAAATTAAAACAAAGTATCAGTGTCGTGTGTGTCTTATTAGAAGTACTTTGTGAGGTTCATTTCTAATTCTGTCTCGTTTCGGCATTAAGTCGTTACTGAACCCTTGAGCTTGTACAATTAGGGCGACACAGCTTAGCTCATTTTAAGGATATTTTAAAAAGACAAAAATATGTTAAACCAAATAACATCCACACCCAATACTCACATTCATAGTCCTGCCTAACCCCACATTAGGATTCCCTGTGTCGTGGGTATCAGAAACTGCAAGTAACATGATACCATGAACACCGGAACATATATTTGCAGATCATGCAAACATTTGTCCCGCAGCGGGAATGGAACTCGCACCCGTCTCAAACGGGCACTTTCCCATTGCGCCACTGAGGTCGTCAAAAGGCTGATATGGGAGAAAATATGAGATAACAAATAGCGATTAAATAGTATTTTGTAAATTTAAATAAATGACCCATAATACAGATTGAAGAAAAATATCCATCTCAGAAATGATTTTTTTCTTCAAAGTCCTTTGAAATACAGAACTCTTGGTCACCGAAATCATGCTGTAACTTCATTTGTGTAAGACCCGTTTCATGAGTAGATTACAAGTAATTAATTTATAAGAATATGGCGGCAAGGTACGCCTTCGGAATTAGTATCGTTCGAGGGGAAACTGTCTGACCGTACTTTTGTTACCTTCTGACACAAAGTAACACCTGCCGTACGATTTTATTACAATGACTTCTACTGTGTACATAACTATCGTGTTGTTTGGAGATGTTACAAGGTATTTCTTAACTTGCTTGCTTGTTGTGTCACTAATTCGTTCTTGTTTATCCTGTATTAGATCGGAGAGGTAGCCCTGAAACTGGCCTATGATCGTCAGAGAAAGAATAATGTAGTTAAAGGATTAAATTGCGCCTCTTAGAGGCCCTTTTCGTGCACATTATCAGTAGGGTTTGGTCCCGGGAATTCCCGGTCCCGAAATACCCGGGAATTCCCGTTTTTTTTGCCAATTTAGGAACCGGGAAATCATAAATCGTTTCCCGGTTCTTTCGGGAAATTTCGGGAGAAATATTTTACGTCTAGGCGAAAGGTTTAAACTGTCATAGCTTAATATTAACCAACCGCACATACTTTTGCATGTCGCAGATTCTGATCAAAAGGATAGAATAAAGCTATATCACTGTTGATCTGTTTAATAATTTAAGCATGTAAGGTAAGGATATTGTTGATTTTTATGCAAGAAAAACAATGTAAAATTTCATAAAAAAAACTGCATTTATAACTTTGCATAAACATAAACTTTGCATAAACATATCAACAGTGATATAGCTTTATTCTATCCTTTTGATCAGAACCTGCGACATGCAAAAGTATGTGCGGTTGGTTAATATTAAGCTATGACAGTTTAACTTTAAACCTTTCGCCTAGACGTAAAATATCTTTCCCGAAATTTCCCGAAATACCCGGGAATTCCCGGTTCCCTATGTGAAGCTTCCCGGTATTCCCGGTTCCTTAAAAACTACCCGATTCTGCAATCCCTAATTATCACACTATCCAGTCAAGCGTTTGTTAACTGAACTTAATGTATGACTAAGAACCTTAAAAGTTAATTCGTATGAGCGAAAACGAATGCAGCGAACGTAGTAGACAAGTTTTCAGGCTGCCCAAAAGCCAGGTAAATGTCATTAACGGTCACCCATCCATTTGGTGATCGCGCCGAAAGTTTCTTAGCTCATCTATTATGAATGACTAGAATTCTAACGTATTGTAAGCGTAATGCTATCGTGAATAATTCGTGCTTGGGGTATTGATCTGTTAGGAATAACTGGGGTTCTAAGTGAGGTATTGCTACTAAAATTGAAATGATTTAATTAAAATTATTTTTCTTTCTTTCTTTAGTGCTAAAGGAAATACCATACAATCAACTTAAACGTTTTAATCAAAAATAATTCGCAATAGAGTTAATAATTTTTACAAAACACATTTTTCAAATCAAATTGTCTCAAGATTCCGGGAAAAATAACAAAAACTTACCGCAATAATTACTTCTTTGTAATGAATTAACGACTTTTGTTTGCGAACTGCGATTATAATAATTAAAAGTGTCATTATAAGTGCCATCAATTCCTCCTCAGAGGAGACATTAGTGTTTTTACTGGCTCTACCCGTGATAATAATGGCAAGTTTGACATTTAAAACACTTGTAAAATGAAATTTTACGAGATAATCTTGATGTAGAGTCGTAAAATTATCAGTTATAATTTAAAACGAAGAAAAACAATGGTAAAATGCCACATAATATGAAAAAAATATTTTAAATAAACAAAAAAATATCTGATTTGAGAATTAAGCAAGTGTTTTTATATAATTTTAGAATGAGTAAACGGCATTTGGCCTGAGGATCTTTACATTTCTTATTATTTTTACATTTCACTGGAAATCACTCTTTATTCATTTAGTTAGGTATTTAGAAATGATCCCAAAAAAAACACTACATATTTTTACCAAGGAGAAATTCCAAACAAAATAATAATAAAATCTTGCCAATTTTAACCAAAAATAAACAGTAATTCCAAACTCATTCCGCCATTACACGTCTATTACACAGCAGGCGCAATGAAAATTTTCTTATCGTCCAAACAAAACGGCTCAGGCGTTTTCTTAAACTGTAATAGAGAAAGTTTAGATACGCGAGTTTTATCTGACTCGCCCTCGAGGATCAATTAAAAGTGGGAACGTTTGACAATTACTGTTGTAATAACCAACGTGGAAGAATTCCTAAGTTCAGGCTTGGCTACGGTTTATAAGGGAAATTTCTGTGAAAATTACAAGACTTGAAAGTTTTGTGCTTTAGCATATGCGTTAATTACCGGCATATCTCATACAAACACGTTGCTTGCGAATGTCGTACGTTGTTTTTTTTTCAGATAAATGTGTCAGTTTTAAACAACGATACAAAACTAAAAGTATAGGGATTTAAGAAGAAACCTTGGTTTTTGTGAAATCAGCAACAACTTGCTTGTTTTTGTATTAGTAGGTACTACCTACTTTAGAAAAAAGTTTGGCTCACAAATTTTATCCCCATGCTTAATAGACATCCTCTCAGATCTCCAAGCGATCAGTGAAGATATATCATAGGGCTAGCCAGAGGCACGTCCAAACATTTGGCACTTGCCCAAATTTTTCAATATTGAGTATTCCATACGTACAATAAAAATAAAATAAAAACTATAGATTTTACCGATACTTTAATGTAAGCACAATAGAAATCTAAACATTCCAAAGGAAACAAACACATAAATATTACGAGTATCCAAGTTTTAGTTTAATTTTATAATCAAATCTTGCAGACGGGTTGGGGTGCGACGGACAACTTTTAAACGGCGAGTATTCGCGCTTTACGATAATGATCATAATAAAATATGGAAGTTTGCTACACGTTCCCACTAAACATTTTATTGTATGCAAAGTGTTATTGTTTCCAGATAAGAGGAGATAATGGAAAAAACTTTGATTGAAGGGATAAAAACCTTGCCTTATGTTATAAGTACCTTTAGGTGCATGAAGGACTAAAAATTTGTGTACCAGCTTTGTTTTTAGAAGTATACAATAATTTCCTTTGCTAAAACACAATATAGTTTACTCTTATATCAAATTAAAGTATCATTATCATAATCTTCCTGCCTTTGACAACATGTTTTCCTCTTCCATTCTCTTCTGTTAGCCGTCATCTCCGCACTCCTTCCTTACTCGTGTCATACAGTCCAACCATATTTTCTTTGGCCTTCCTCTACTCTTATATCCATCCACATTTATGCATAACGCTCTTCTCGTTACATGACTTTCATCTCTCCTGTGCACGAAAGGAGCCTCTAAGAGACGCACTTTCATCCTTTCACTACACTGATTCTTTCACCGACGGTCATAGGCCCTTTTCAGGGCCACCATACCTCAACCTGGTCACTGACCTAATACTGGATGACCAAGAAAGAATCAATGACACAACAAGAAGAAGAATCTCTCCTCATATGACATGCCCGTACCATGATTATCTATTATTTTCTCAACTTTTCCGACACTGGCGCTACTTTCAAACTTCCTCTGATGTACTAAAAGTATAATCAAGCCATGCATGTAATTTTTTCGCTACTGAAGCGAAGTAATTTTTCAATGCTCTTTTGCCTACCGTTCTCCACATTAATTGAAACAAAATCCTAAGATACCTATTTCCCGATCGCAGCCACGTTTTTAAAAATGCGCAAACACAGAAGTTCCCTTAATCACCTCTTGGGGCGTAAACACATAAATTCTTGCAAAACTGCCTTTAATTGTCTTGTTTCCGATGCTTTACCTAGCAATTGATTGTTATTTATTTGTTTTCTCGAAACTAGAGAGATCCATACGTTTAGATAACTAAACGGAAAGATTTGTAATCGGAATCGATGGATTAATAATTCAAACTTATTCAATACTGGGACAGATAACCAATTAAAAGAACATACGCACTGAAAATAGCCTCAGCAGAACCGATGGAGCAGACTAATGGGTTTCTATTGTTCTTGGAGCCACTATCTGGCTCGCTTTTGTCACGCATCGGGACCTCTAAAACTGGACCATTAATAAACCAAGCAGTCGGCAAACAGAGCCGAAAACGGCAGAAAACGTAGCTAAAAAGCTGCTTGAAAAGACTAATTGAGTCGGAAAAGACCAGTTTTCCACAGACTCGGATCATCGCCTTCCGCTTTCGGAGATAGTGTGCAAAACACATACGACCACCAACGGTCGAAACGTGACAATGACGGCTTAGAGCAAGGAGCGTTTTACTCCTTTTGTGTCCTCACGTCCACACCGTTTCTGACGACGTTATTTTTTAATCAAATATATCCGTGGAGCGGGTGACGGACGATAGGGTCGCACCGACAATGAAAAACTAAAACGAAAAAGAACTTTAAGCAAATACAGGCGAGACCAAGTTGATTGGTTTTGTTGGCCGCCCTGTTGATTGGCACGGGCGTAAACAATACGTTTGTTTAAGTTTGGTGCGACAATAGACTTCTTTTAAGCAAATAGAGACGAGACGCGTTGATTGATTTTGTTTTTGAACTAGTCGATTGGACTGGTTTAGCTGAACGTTTGTCGGTTGACATGAACAGTTGAGTGCCCCTGAACAAGCAGTCAAACGTTGGGAGTTGAAGTTCACCTGACATTGTTTTTGTGAGTTGAACAATGTGGTGCTAGTTTTATTTTAAACTAGCTGAACCGACAGCCGTTGTCCAATCCTAATTTGTTTGTGAATGTTTTGTAACTTGTAAAAAGCTATGAAGTGCGTAAACAAAGTAGAAATAATAAAAAACTGCGCATATCCATCGTTTGAATCGTGAGTTCATCTACAAAACATTTTCAGTTTTAGTCGAATTTCCAATTTTTCTTTCCCTAAAAAATAAACAAATAGGTCCAGCCGTTCTCCAGTGATACGCTTACCAACGAACAATATTAAATTTTAATATAGATATTAATTATGATTACGACGATATTTTTCAGGTTTTTACGAATGGGTTTTGAGGATTGTATGGGTTGTTATGGTACTGTTAATAAATAAAAACCATTGTTGAGAGTTTTTTGCTAGGACTTTTTATAACTACATTGTTACTGTAAGCTAAGAAGATTTAAGTAGTTGAGTGCGAGAAAAATCTTGTTTTAGTTTATTAACATTCATGCGGAACCTTTAGTTTCTCAGAAAAATAAAATGTATTTTCGGTGGTAACCTGTGAATTTCCAAAGTTCATAAATTGTCCGTTATATTATTCACGGCGAGTAGCCAAGCCTCATAAATCAGGGCTTCTTCTATCTGCCCTCGCTCCCATTAGAGACCGAAGTGAGAATCTCGCCTTATATTTTTGCATATTTTGCTTTATTTGTTTTTGAATAAGAATTTTTTTTAACAATCATTTAAAAAAAACTAATAAACTTCGTAAAAAAAACTAGTCGAAAATATTTTACTACCACAGAAGCTTACTACTTTTATAAATGCGAAATATGGAGATGGATGGATGGATGTTTGTTACTCAATCACGCCAGAACGGCTGAACCAATTTCGATGAAACTCGGAATAGATATAGTTATTTGCCTAGAATAGGCTACTTTTTACCACGCAATCGAAGCCGCGGGCGCAAACTAGTAAAATAATCAGTTTTACTTAAAACTAACGAAAACCCATTTTTTATAGAATATTTTTCAGATTAGAAAATATTATAATACCTATGCTCAAAAACTAAGAAGAAATTAAGGATATTTTATTTCAAGTAACTTAGTGTGTGAACCTAAACAAAAGCTTTCACCAACCAAGAGAATACTGGCACCGAATCTCCCAATCTCTCAACCTTGCACTTACCTACCTACACATTGTTCGTTTGTACTCGTTCTGCTAATCATTTGTTTACTGCACTATCGTCATTTTATTTATTATATTATTTTTGTAATCATTTCTTTGCTACACAAACATTTATTAATGCTACACAACTACAATAATTCACAGCTAAGTACCTACACATTGTTCGTTTGTACTCGTTCTGCTCGTTCTCCTTCAGGTTTTGGCTGAAAATCAGTGTGTTTGCTTTTATGCAAAAAAAATCACTGAGCCATAGCCTATTTGTCGTACTGCAGCACACACAAACTTACCTACCAACTGTTATTTACTTTTTTGTTTATTTATGTTTGTAATATTGTTTGTAATTGTTTAACCATGTCTATCTATCTTTCTATCTTGCACTCTTAACCCTACTTTTCTCTCAGCACTACATCAACATAACTTATTTCCTTCTACCATGCAATAGGAAATTGTAGCAAGAAACGTTTCCATTTCCTGGGAGATCCTCACGCACTCAATGAAAACCTCACCGTAACAATAAGCGATAGAGCTTAGTACGGACCTGGGAAGGTAGGTATGAACGTTCACTATTGGAAATTTAATGTACCAATCAATTCATCTTAATTTTTCTGAATCAGTGTATTGAAAGGATTAAAGTGCGCCTCTAGCTCAGCGAGTAATGAATGAATTTAAACCTATTTAATGGTAGAAGTGAAGAAACGCTCACGCTAGATATTATTTTTGTCAATAACACTTTACTTTTGAGATAAAATAGACTACAAGACGCGGCATATCTCGAAGAAAATATTTTTTTTAATTCAGTATGCATCATAACTGAATTTGTACTCTCGTAAGACAACTCACGAAACAAGCCGACCTCTTACTCCAAAATTACTCTCGCAGATGAAAAACGAATTGTATAAAGGAGAATTAAAATTTTCGGTTGAATTAATAGGGGTATTAATATACGCAGATTATTTTTGTATCAGAATTATGCACACTTGAACGCGTGGTCCTTGAATAAATTTATAACTGGCCGAGAATTTTGGGACGCTCATTACGGGTATTTATGTGAGGAGATAAAAATATTAGGGACAGTTTTAATCGTAAACGGATGAACAGGGAATGTGGGGACTTAACTTTTTGGACAGTAGAATAATATTTGATGAGGAAAAATAATTGTTTACTTACGGTTTCAATACAAGGTGATTCATAACATGTATACCATCCCGAAAGGGGGTTATTCTATCAACAAAAAGAAATAAAATTAGCTGAAAATAACATCAATATTTTCATTTGTTTTTTTTTTTAATTCACAAAATTTCTCAAATTCGGTGTTTTTGGTTGTTTTATCATCTTTAGAACTAAGAACTAAACATACAAGAAGTTCGGAATCAAGATTGCTACCTAAAACAGCAGATTTTTTGAGTTTGACCTGATTTGACCCCAAAACAGCTGATTTTCGCATAAAGTTTTTTCAATGAAAAATCTCGAATTTCCAAAAGTCGTAGAACAAACTTTATTGCCAATTGGTTGTAGAATAAGCCCCTTTCGGGATGGAATACATATTACGAATCACCTAGTATTGTTTCAAAAAAAATATCTGTGGAAACTGTGGCATTCATAGTTATGTTGGCTATTAGTTGGCTTGTTTTCTGTGATATTTCAATCAAGTAAATGTATTGTGTCTTGCCTTATTTTCAATCAATCAATCGAAGTGCAGCTGAACGATACGCTTTTAATATGTATTAGGTTTTTTTCGTATTCTGCTATTTATTAAAGATGCAGCTACAGTTACGTTTTAGCTGAAGCTAATGATAGATCATATGTTTTACAAAACTCATTCTACTAATTCAAATCGCGTGGTGGTGAGTCCCGTCACACCATTGTGTGCATTTTGTACAACAGTGGTCTAGACATGATCCTTGCGCTTCGTTTTCCATTCACGCTAACGTCATACGGACAACGGAATTTAGTCAACCAACTTTGCAGCAGTCACGTGACATCACACGCTAATGCCATCTCCGAACAATCTGATCTTTCCACTGGCGTTAACGCGTACAGAAAATTGATCTTGTCTAGACACCCAGTTCAGTACATTACAACGCGCTGAAGCCTGATCACGCCCCACCGCAGTCCCATCACGCCCGCTGTGTGCTAGCGGCTTTATTCTATTGTTTACTTCCCATCTCTATGCTCTTTTCTTTTAACTTTCTTCTTAAAGTGTAGGTACTACTAACGACCACTGGCATTTATCAAAACCAACAAAGTCAGCGCTTGTTCCGGACAGTTTTAAAACGCTTTAAATTAATTTCCCCTGATTTCCTTTAAGAAGTTGTAACTCTCCAAGTGGGGATAATGCGATGATATATAAAAAAAGGTCCCAGAGAGCCTGAGCCCCTAATAAATTATACCCTCGATAACAATGGGATTTTTTCGCGCCCTTTGTTGCAACTTTTGATATCACCTGAACGTACGGACATACTTTGAAACAAAAATGCGCACGCTTTTTTGGGTGTTTTGGGTGTAATGTGCCACTTATTTGGTCGTATTTTATATCAAACTCAAGGTATCGTTAAATAAGATATCGCAAAATCTAGTCCACACCTTTGTTACAAAATATTTCTTGCTATCGAATTCAAAGCATAAAAAACTATTTTGCGTAAATACATTTTCAATTTGTTGAAGAATTGGAATAAGCTTACTGACCCACGATTGAATATGACTCTCAATATCCCCTACAAATGGACAAAATAGAGTAGCCACTTCGTAAAAAATATCGTTTGAGCTCTTTTTGTCCCGAACTATAAAAAATAAAGCCCTAATATCGTTAAATGTTCCTATGGGGAGTGACTGGCAAAACGCGGAAAATTCGAGAAACTAGGGCTGAAAAACTTACATGTTTCCAGTGTATTTAGTTTTGATTAAAAATATCTCATCATTAATCCTGGTTATAATATTGTTTTAACGATGTTTACGCCTAGGCGTACGTATGTACAATGAATGGCAAAAGGCCTATTTTTCAGGAGTTCTGACTAATGTATCCAAACACAAATATTTTCATATACGAAGTGCATGATCAAAATTAAATGATCTTCTCTTCAACATATTGAAATAAATTGACCAAGCGCTGATTTCAGAAGCTATCCCTGTACATAGTCCGACTATGTACAGGGATAGCTTCTGAAATCAGTTTACCTTAGTTAGGTAGGTACCATATTTCCTTAAACGCCATGACACAACGTTATAGTTTTTATTTCATTACTTAGCGTTATCATTATGTGCGAAATTTAAGCATGATAGCAATAACAATCTGCGAGTAGAACGGCTGAAAAAAATGGACAGACGCACGGACGGACCGACATAGTTAGTTAATAGTTCTGATATGTCCGTCTACATGTAAAAACTATAAGGGTTCCTAGTCAGGTAATCAAAACAATATGGTAAGTTTTACGTGCCACATACGCCCAAATAAGTGACTATTTGAAAACCATCATATTTTCTCAATACGAAAGTAATGAAAAACCCAATGATGACTTAACTTCTGACAATGACAATGACCAAGAAATAACCTGTTACATGACGAGCAAGCAATACGAACGTATTTTTTACTGACAGCCCTAACCAATCGAATGGGCAACTGTGGACAATTTATATCGCAGTAATCCACGCAGACATTACGGCCGGTGGAAGTGGCCGCGCCGATATTATCGCACGCTAGTTTGAGGACAAAAAACGAGCTCTCATTTATATCAGCCAGTAAGCACTTCACACCCTCTGTCATTGGTTACTGTAACGTTTGGCTGTCCAGTGTGTCCAGTGAGTGTGTTGTTCAGTTTCCTAAGAAACAATATCCGACATTATTTTATAGAGAACTAAAATAACTTTAATTCAAATACGATCTCGGTGGCGTAGCGGGCGAGAGCCCGTCTGAGACGCAAGGGGCTCGGGTTTGATTCCCGATGCAGGACAAATGTTTGCATAATCTGCAAATAATGGTTCCGGGTCTGGGTGTGGTGGATACCGACGACACAGAGAGTCCTAGTGTGGGGTTAGGAATACATTATACGTGACTATTGGCTATTATTTACAAGCGAGCATCTCTCAATTAACTTGGAGGAATGGCGTTGTATGTTTGTATGTATATTTTTAGAGCATAACTTTCGAACCATCAATCCGGTCTGCATGGAATTTAGTAAGTAGACTGGTTCTACTATCAAAATTTGTTAGTAAGAATATAAATGAAATCGGTTATACTTTCTAAGATAAAGGGTTCAAAAAGTGGTATAAAAAAAAAATACAAATATCGTATGAAAGATCGTTTTTCGCATATTCTACGCGATTTTATTCTAAGCCATATGGTTTATGGGGTACAACGAAAAAAGTAATAAAAAATAACCAATATGACGTGAGCTCCCATTTGGTATGAGGTGTGCCAAGTCTCAGTGCGAAGTCTTAGTAGGTACTCGAATATAATTGTACATATCACAGTTTTCAAAACAAATACAATGGAGCTAGTACAACCGGAAATGACAAAACTTATTTATTACACTTGTTTGTCACGTCTGTACACGCAAGCGTTTCATTGTGATGTAATTGAAAAATAGCCGAACTACAGCCGGCCGAGCTATAAAATATTCACATGACAATCACGTGGAATTCCGGAAAACGTTCAGAAAAACGTTCCGCTGTGCCACGACAGTATGAAAAATTCAGGAATTCGCGACGGCGATCAAACAATGTGAATTCGATGAGTAAACGATCTACAGAATAGTGGGCAATTTGCGCCTGATTGCGAAAACAAGGAGTGCATCATTCGCCTGATTAATTCAGAGCCTTTAGCATTTTCAATTATTTACATACTTTGTCGACATAAAATAGACAAAGATTTTTGATGCATTGGTAGTGTGCTGGTAGTTAAGCTTATGAGGAATAGATTAGCGGGATAGTACTAGGTTGACAGGAGGTAGGGCACAGCGAGATTTTCTCGTTCTAATTTGGAGCAGCCCGCCTGGGAGGTACCTCCGCCTTACAGAAGATCGCAGCCAAACAACATTATTTGTTTCAAATAGTGTTGTGTTCCTGCGGTGAGTAAGGTTGCCAGAGCTCTTTAGGGGGGAGGGGGGAGGGGTCGGCAACGCGTGCGTGATACCTCTGGTATTGCAAGCGCTCATAGGCTGCGGTAACCGCATACCCATTGGTGGGCCGTATGCTTGTTTGCCACCTCAGTAGTATAAAAAAAAAAAAAGGTACATATTTATTTGTCTACCTATATAATATCAATTGTTTCTGTTTGGGTTTAAGTTAGGAGGTAGATTAGGTACATAGTACTACGAGTATCCAACGGTCATAAGCCCATAATACCTACATAATAACTTATCATCATCATCATCATTTCAGCCGTTCGACGTCCACTGCTGAACATGGCCTCCCCCACAGACAGAGCAAACTCCATAACATGTGGGGGGATTAGCCCATACTCACCACGCTGGGCATAATAACTAATAATACCTACTAACATACATAATACCTACCAATAAAAACCCATTGAAATGAGATTGCTTGCATGTTTTTCAAGATGAAATTTTGAAGAAGTTTTACCAATAAGGCTTCACGACAACCAGATGCAAGCCTTGCAAATATGATAACCTCAATGCGGCCAGTACAAGAACCTTGAATCTAGTTTTTGATATTATTCTCAACTCAATCTAACTTCGTCTGGGAAGATTCATCTAAGAATGTACCTCGTTATTTTGCTCACAGGATAGAGGATTTTTCTACGATGCGGGTGCACCCCACCCCGCATGCTAAGGGGAAATACAGCTGACTCATCAAAACAATAAACAAAGTATCGGGGGCCAATTTATTTTATTATTATGCACACAGCCTTATGATTTACGCTGCATAACTTGCAAATTTAGCTTCCGTCCACGGTTTCGTGGACCAATTTGCTTACAAACATCAATTATTATTAATATGTTGTTGAAATTTTTTTTGAATGTTGATGTTTTTTCCACAACCTGCCGAAACTCATGCAGATAGCACAGGCGGTTTTGGAAAAGATGGAGTAGGTAAAAATAAAATATTATGTTTAAATTTATATATTTAGATTTTAAGTGCATTTATATTCCTTGCTTATAACATCGCTTTGGCTTTGCTGTTATGGTGCTATAATTATAAATAAATAAATAATGATAATATTTTCTAAACTTGCATGATTGGTGCACATAAGTCATTTTCGATTTCAGATAGGTTTTTATCGCTTACCCTATAAATATGTTTTCCAAACGTTTTAGTTGTTCTTCATTATGGTCGCAGGACGGACGGAAAAGTCTGAAAAATAATATTACTTACTAATACGGGCCGTATATTGTAAAGCAGCAATTTTATCGTTAATATCAACAGACTAAAAAAATTATATTAAAATAATTGTTCTTCTTAGATGCATTACTTACAAGCGTTGCTTTTTCTATGCTCCTTAGACATCAAGATTATCAATCAAGAAGCATTTCCCAGTACAAATTTATCACGAGGTGCTTATAGCAGATAGCACAATATCCAGCGGATATCCGGAGGGGGAGCTCAACATCATATTTTTATCATCATTATGTCAAGAAAAATTTCAAGGAAACGATGATGTGGATACACCCATCAAAAACTTTCACCTACTAGTTATATTTGAGCAAATATTATGGGTTCTCAGGCTCTCAACTTTCATCATGTTGAGGGAAATTCAAATCAATAATAAACTGCAATGAAAATAATGTCGGCATGATATCAATGTGAGGAGAGAGAAAATATAGAATCCACTAAGAATACCAGGGTCAGCATTTTGATAAGGTAGGTTTTTGAAATTTGTTTTTTTTTTTTATATTATACGGCCCTAAATGAATCAGTTAGTGCTTATATGAAAACAATTTTATCGTAATTTAAGAGTTATAATGTGTTATTAGCAGATGGAGTGGCTCTACACCAATTTATTGTGGTGATTTCCCAACATGTCACGCCTCATCATGTCATGTTGTAATATTATTTTCAATTCTTAATAATCGTATAATTTTCTGTAAAAGTAATACCCTCTCGCAGGTAGGTACCATGCTAAAATCTGGCTATTTCTGGGAAGTATCCGACGACATTGTAAAGGTTGCGGGGGGTCAGTGGATGGAAGAATCAAGACCTTTTCTTATGGAACTCTTTCTGAGAGGCATATGTCCAGCAGTGGACAGCTACGGTGTACGGTGTACGGGTACGATGATGATGATGTCTAGTCGTATCCATGATAAAGCTACCATGTCATGTTTTGATTCCCGGGGTTTTAACAGGAGGCCTATATTATTGGCTGATTAATGATGCACAGACACCTAGATTAAACTGAAAAACAAGCATGAGAAATAGGTTTTCGAGATGTTTTTTTAAATATTTTCATTTGGATAACGCACATGCATATCATATTATAAAACCGTTGTTTATTGTTGAAAACAAAATAATTAAAAATGCTCACGAATTTTTATCCCCAAGCATGGTAGACAATTTCTCAGATCTCTAGGATTTCACATCCGTGAAGATGTGTAAGAGGGGTAGTCAGAGAGTTGCAAGCCTATAGCCACTTGTAAGAATACTTTCCTCGTGATGGTTTCTGTTCACCGTTTTAGGCATTTAATGTTTTGGAACAGAAAACACGCACACGACCGGGTCCAAACGCACGACCTTCGGATCAAAAATTGGGGTACCTCCGATTAGGCGAACACGGCATAAGAAAATAATTTATTTATTTAAAATTTCTTTAAATATAAATAAATATTCCGGACATATTCACACGGTCAACTGATCCCAAACTAGGCATAGCCTGTACTATGGATACCAGAGACTGATATTTTCAATAGATAAATATTTAACACCCAGACACAGAACAAACATCTGTGTTTATCACACAAATGTTTGTCCAGTGCGGGGATCGAACCCGCGACCTCTAGCGCAGAAGGCAGAGTCACTACTAACTGAGCTATGAGGCCTGTCGAGAAAAAATTAATAATGTTAATATTATTATTTTTTTCTTTTCCTTTTTTATGGTTCTCTACCATATAATTTAGTTTATAGCTCATTTAATTAAAAATATATAGCAATGAATGTCTTATTTTGTATGGAAACGGCACAAATGAAAAATTAGTAGAATAAGCCCCTTCCAGCATAGTATACATAATTATTAACAAGTTTGTATACTGGCATACGTGGTCTGAAATGCACTATGATTATAAAGGATTATAAAAGCATGTGTACGTACGTACATTTTATTAGCTCAACTTAAGCCTCCATTCCGACCACATATTTAATCAATCGTCTAGAAAGTTGCTCAGATCGATATGCCAATCACGATATACTTATAACTCTGCTAAATGCAGAAGCCAGAAAGTCTTTTACACCTCCTTATAAAACAGGATTTTCAAATAGTCGGGGTTATAAGGAATTGTCTCGATGGCAAAGGTATCTCAAGCTGTGTAGGTGGTGGGCGTGGGGAAACTGACCACGCCTTGAAGTAGGCGTGTCCAGAAGATATTAAAATTAATTCAGTGCTGAAACGTGGAAGAAGAGAACATGAAGTATGGATACCTGTATGAATGATTAATGTATGCATGTATTTAAAGTTGCCGCATTATCACAGTACCTAACAATGTTTTGATGACCATGTCTGAATGATCAAGTCTAAATAATTGTTTCGCCAAAATATACGAACAACTATATAGTAAAACTAATTTTTGTAATAAAATAACATTAATTGACCACGTAACAGTCAATTAGTAAAAAAATAACAGGGAAAAATAATCAATAATCATTACAATTAAAAACAGTAAATATTTATTCAATAAGCAAAGTTAGCTGGCAATTTTAATAAACTTGCATTGAATGTGTAATTATAAACTAGAATAAGATTATTAATCATCCATGAGAAATACAACAATTTTAAAAAAGTTGACTCTGACGTCACACGTACGTGAACATGAATTTTTCGAATTACTCAAAATTGTTTGTCTGACATCTAAGAAAACGAACCTTTTAAATTTTGGCTTGTTGTAGGTTAAACTACTCTATTTTTTTCTCACTGACATCACAAAGACGCCAACATGAATATTTTTATGAAATTTCTCAAAATAGTTTGTTTAGACAAAATTGATATAAAACGAACATTTTCAATGTTGTCTTATTTTAACGCCAACTCACCTGTTTCTTGACAAATCCTCTCTTCTGAATTCAAAACTTCTAAAGCTTTAAAATTCAATAATATTTTTCTAAATACCCACTACCAATTACAGTAACAAGTAAAAGTACTACTACGAAAGTCTACGCCGTAGACCGCTACGCAAGGCGGAGCTTTCGCATCGATGTTACACGAAATTTTCCGATCAGCTACGAAATCCAACCAGTTTCAACAGACCCCTACGATTACATACGTTTACCGTTTTCCATGGTAATTTAGAGCTGGTTGAGAAGAGAGGGGAAAGCCAGGGTATGCTGGGCGATGGACGGGGGGTTGAAGGAATTCAGGATCTGTTACGTAACGTCAGTCGAGAGTCGGAAGCCTCCCGGGAGGCACGTCCGTTACCAGGATAACATAAACAACAACAACGTGTTTATTGTAAACAACGCCAAAGTTTTTGGAACTTTGCTGTGCACCTGTTTCAGAGGTATGTACCTACTCGTATTTTACTGGAATAAGTTATATATATTTTTTTAAATATGAATACATATGTTATTTATTAAATTATTAAATAAACACACGACATTATTCTTTTTGTACTCAAGAAAAATTCATTGATAAGTTATTCATTAATTCTCGTAGTTTCTGATACGACATAATGTAATTGTGTGTGGTCAGAACTATAGTACTTATTGATTTACTATTGTGGGTTTTTATCTTGGTTATTTTTGCCATTGGTTCATTTTTGGTCATCTTGCATTGGATCAGTGATCAAGTTAAGGTATAGCGGCCAATAATTGTTGAAAGCATCTGTGTGATAAAAGAATTAAATAAATTTCTTTATTACGAATATTTGCAGACACGGAGATGCTTAATACCTACAAACAATATAAAAATAGTGCGCCTCGTAGATGTAGTGCATTAAATTATCTTATAGTACCTACTTAAATAACGTTACCTCAAAATAATCAAATATATTTTCATAAATAAATAAATGATAACCATACATTTATATCATAAATCCCAAATGTTGGTTTGTCTTTAATTTACGCGACGGAGGATCTGCGTAATTTTTGGATTCATGGATATATGTAGTTAAAGAGCCGGAGAGCGATACCGGCTACTTTTAATACAGGTACCACGCGAGCAAAGCCGCGGGCGGAAGCTAGTCAGTGATAAATAATAAGCCTCAAAGTATATCACTTGCAAGGTAAACGTAAATTCACCTAGATTTAAGACTTTTCAACATTATCCTCGTAATTTCAATGAATAACATTTTAAAATTAAAACCTTTTTATTAAGTTTCTAGGTGTACAAAGTCGTCTGCATTTTTATGTATATATTTCATTATTTTCAAAATGATGCCATACATAAAAAGGTAAAGGTGTATGCAACAAAAACTAAAAAAATATGAACTAACCTAACCTAACCACAAACCAACCTACTATATTCATCTTTTGTGTGGAATTGTTTTTAAAAATATGAATTGTGGTTGTTTTTAGGGCACATGGTTACAAAAGATGTAATCAATATGTAGGTACTTACAAAAAAAAGTGCATGATACGTTATGGCAAAGACAATAGAGTTGTTGGTTATGGTAACTAAATTCTTACTTTACTAAACTTTTATCAAACTAAAATGACGAGTAGCATTTAATTCGTATGGTCCTGTATATATATTATCAAAGATACTAATATCGGTAGGTAATATGCATTTCTAGTACAACATAAGAATTCATGAAGATTGCCTAATTTATCATTTCTAAGAACCAAAACAAACTATGTATATTGTCAAATTTAGAAATTCCTACGCTCACCTCTAAAATATTTCGATTACAACCAAATTAAGTTGCAACATCCCTTGTTGTTTACGAGTCCACCCTCTGTTTACCGTGTTTACGGATGCGCCACCCTCGCCGGGGTGGCGTGACGCGCCCTTGATCGTGCACCCTTGGAATGCATTACTTCGAGTTTTACTAATACGCAATAAGTGCCGAATATCAACAAAAATATAATTTTAGGTTGTATAGGCTCTTTTGGACGAGTACCCACTTACCTAAAATACTCAGGCATTTTAATCTTTTCCTACATATTGGCAAAATGGGAGAGTTTTTTAATGAACACAAAGGCAGAGAAAATTTATTTCAAATTTTAAAAACATTCACAAAAAAATCATTTTCAATTTTGACTTAATCATTTCAAATTGGCCGTGGTGGCCGAAGAATAGGCCCCTCCAGAATTATCTTCCTATCCGCGGATGTCGTAAGAGGTGACTAAGGGAAAAAAGCAAAGCTCTACTGCGCTCGCCAACCCGCATGCCCAGCGTGGCGTGTGCACGAAAGGAGCCTCTAAGAGGCGCACTTTAATCATTTCACTACACTGATTCTTTCATCGACGGTCATAGGCCCTTTTCAGGGCCACCATACCTCAATCTGGTCACTGACCAAAGACAGGATGACCAAGTAAAAACCAGTGACACGACAAGAAGAAGAAGCGTGGTGAGTATAAGCAAATCCCCCCACATGATAAGGAATTCGCTCTATCTTTGGGGGAGACCATGTTCAGCAGTGGACGTCGTACGGCTGAAATGATGATGATGATGATGAATTTCAAATTTGAGTATGCCCTCGATATGTCATTGCTCAGACATATCGCACACGTTAGCCGGGCTCCCATAATATCTTAAAATACCAAAATAAAAATATAATTCGTTTTTAAATAACATAAGTTATTTAAAAACGAATTATATAGTGTTTTTTGTTTGAGATTGGGATCTTTTTCTTGTGGCTTGTAACAAAAACCAATCAATACTGCTAGCTTAAATACGAATATTAAATAACTTATTAAACCAAGCCTCGAAACAATGTCTTCCTTCGAAGCCGTCTGATAGAACCAATATTTATTTTGGAAATTAGCCCGAACCCACGGCCCACTCTTACTTACTATAAATATTCTGATGGAACCACCCCCCGGGGACAATATCTTTCTTTTGTGTAATGAACCCCATTAATAAGCTGTTTGAAAAATGTTAATAAAACCACCAGTGTTTTTATACAATTACTACCAAGTGGTACCTGCACATTTATCATGCATGATAGGAAATCAAGGCCACTTTTTGAAAACTGCAAGGTGCAATTTCCAAGGGAAAAATTCTCATAAAACGCACACGCACAATTAGAATATTGAGAAAAGGGTCCCACATCGTCGGCGAAAAAAATAAAACCTGTAATAAAATTCTAAGTTCGAGTAATAGATGGTGATTATTAATAATTATGTATGCTACAAATGCCGTAACTATTACTGTAGACTTAATTGTGACACGTGCACGAAAAGAGCCTCTAAAAGGCGCACTTTAATCCTTTTTCACTACACTGATTATTTCGACGGTCATAAGCCCTTTTCAAGTCCACCATACTGACCCAGTACAGGATGGCCAAGAATGAATCAGTGACACGACACGACAAGCAAGAAATTCCTCCAATTGTTTGTTCTACGACTAGGTTCTTTAGACTCAAGCTCGCTCACCTCCTTGTTACGCCCGCTCATAAGCTGACTAAATCAGAAAGGTCGGTATATATAATGGATCCCTCAGTATATAACAGGCTGCCGGACACGATAAAAAAAGATGCAACTTCCACGGCGGTCTTCAAGTTAAGATTGCGTAGGTGGCTCCTTGAGCACACTTTCTACTCAGTAGATGAGCTCTACGACTTACCTATTATTTAGTCATAGGTACCTAACAGGTATCTACCAACATACAAATACATAATATAAGTATATACCTACTTATAAATAATAATTAATTAAGTACCTAATAATGTGGTCACTATATTTTATTAGAGATAATGTACCCATCTGACTTGTAACTTGGCGTTATTAATAAAACATTGTATTGTATTGTATATTAATTATTTATTTTTAAAATATACACTTATACATACTATATACATACTATAAAATATAAAATCAAATAATTTAAAATAAAATAGAAACAAATAATTTTGGACATGCGGCAAGGGTCCAAGAGCACTGGCTGCATTCCCGCGTTGAATTGCCAAAGAAATTCTTTGTGCAAGGAATGAGCCAGCTTTCTTATCACCGGCGGCGTCGACCAAAGTTGGTATAATTTTGGTCGCCGCCGTTTTTTATTTTTTTATTGTATTGTATTTAGGAAATACGATATTTTTAATTTACAAATCTCTATGCAAAAACAAGCTGTTTTTGGAAGTAATCTTGCTGTCGTAGGTTTAATTATCACTAATAAAGATTTAAAAAGACCAAAAACGGCTAATTTGAATAACTTAGGAAAGAAATCTTAAAACTATAATTGTTGTTTTTTCTGCTAAAGTTTTTTCTATTTGATTGAGTAAGCCCCTTTGAGGATGCATATTATCCCTTTGAGGATACCTACATAATTATTATGTAACCATGTATAGTAAAACGCTCAAACGAACTTACTAATTATAGTTAAATTATTGACATGACAGTAACTGACACCGAAAGTTTTCACAGAGACATCCTCAAGCGCAGGTTGAATAAATAACTAATTTACATATTTATTATCAGGTACTTAAGGGAGACCGCAGACTGATTTTACGCGAGTTTGCTCGTTACAGATTGGACGTATTTTTGCTCTCACATGATGCTGTGCTTACATATGATACACATAATGCCTGCAGCTGGCATGCCAGTTTCTATGAACGTTTTGTGAAATGCCATCACAGCCATGCGATTGTCCCTCCCCGTTTCCCCGCAAGGATTAACATTTTTTGGCTAGCGATCTCTTGCATGCTAGTACTACCACGCAAGTAACTAGCAGAATCTCGTTATACATGGTAGCACACACTTGCTAGTATGATAGGTATGTTAGTTGGGAAAAGCTCTGCAAAAAAATTACTAGACTGTCTAATTTGTACCAGTCGCCTCTTCATACCGAATCGCGCGATTTAAATCACAATGACGCTAATATTATTCCTTGGTTTCTAAGCACCGTGAGCCTGTCCTATCCTGGCTGGATTCAATTGTCGCGGGTGTAAATTATTAATCTAACGGTTACCCTCTTTGACAATCAAGTATTCAGATAAAGTTGTTTGATAAGTTACATGGAAATTAATATTTGTAGAGAAAGAGAATTAGCTAATTGGAATCTTAGAAGGTGGATATAATTTGATTGGTGTGTTACTCTGTGGAAGTTTATTTATAATTACCTACTAAATTGATATGTTTGAAGCTAATAGGTACCTACTTTTATATTGCCTATTGCCACAAATAAAAGAAAATTTAGTACTTAGGAGTTAATTTTTTTGATATAAAAGCTCTCTCTGGTTTCGTAATACTTGGTATCGAAATAACATGAGTAAAAATGATGAATAATTTCTTGGTTTAATCTATGAACTACCTTTTTTACTCTATAAAAGCTATGAAAAGCTCAATTTTTCAGCTACAATAGAGCTCTATCTACCTGCCACATTCGAAGATTGTTGTGCCAAAATAATTACGCCAGCTTGTTTCCTTAGACGTCCATCTCCATAGAAGCATTGTTTTCAATAAATTAACCGAAGGACAAGAGGCGAAGCCTCTGCAAACAGCCTTGAGGCTCCGTCAACACAATTATTATACTCGGACAGCCACCCTCGATAAACACCCTCTAAATAAATTAACTGGACTACGAAAACATTTGTACGAATCGCTGGTATTAATTGCTTTAGTTGGCAGCAGTAGATAAAAAAAATATTGCGAAAATTTGCAACTTATTTCAGAATGGACTTGGTATGAATATGACTTCAATATGAAGCTGGACTTGGAACTTGTCTGTTCTGTGATTGGTTTATTTATTTATTTAATCTTTATTGCACACAAAAAAACAATGTACAAAAGGTGGGCTTAATGCCAAGGCATTATTTACCAGCCAGCCTGATTGGGTAGAAACAGGATTTTGGCGTGCGATAGATTGTTTAACTTTACTAAAAACTATACTATATATACACTATATACCAAACACTATATTTAAATATGTATATATATATAATACACTGCAATAGATTAACAGATAGTACAAAACAGTGTTTTAATAACATGTAGTGTAGATGCTAGATGTTCTTCAGAAAATGTTCACGAGTTAATCGTTTAAATGAATCTTTGGAGTAAATTTTTTTGATATTATACGGAAGTTTATTCCAAAGTCTTACTGCTACAACGGAGAAGGAGTTGCCACGAAAACAAGTGCTATGCTCAGGGGTATCAAGGAGGAGGTTGTCAGTGGTTGGTTTGTGACTCGGCTAAACTTGACCCGTCTGTTTGTCCCATAATTTATTTTATTTTTTTAATAACACAGAGATGATTGTGCCTAAATAAACTAAACAGCATTATTTTATTGTCCACAGGTAACATTATGGCTCTACCACCAGCTCCCGTCACCCGAACGAAGAAGCAAAACCACGCCAACATACCCTGCCCCATCGAGAACTGCGCTCGGTTTACGTACGGCAAGCTGCCCGACCACCTCACCAAAATCCATGGTCTGACCGGAGCCGAAAGAGATGCTCTGAACGAACAGCAAAGGAAAAGATTCTTCAATGGAGAGCTGTGCCAAGTAAGATACTTGAAAGAATCAGCGATTAGAGATCTTTGGGGTAGCGATTACGAAGACCCTCATATCAAAGATAAAATTCACCAAAGCTATGCTCTTGTCAAGATAAGGATAATACCTCTAGCAGCGGCGCAGAGGGCACGTCCATTGACAGAACAAGATGCTAATGTCCTGACTGCTTATAACGCTAGAACTGCGCCACGCCCAGCTCGAGTCCAAAGACCAAGGAAGCGACCGCGGCCTTACCCCGAACCTGTTGTCAAGCAACCGGAGCAGTCGTCAAGCGACTCTAGCGAAGAGGAACCGAATCCCTTGCCCCCATCTCCACCTCCATCATCACCTTCCTTGCCTCCGTCACCGTCTCCATACGAACTCCAACCAGTCGAGCCTCGACTCCAAGATATATTTGACTCCAAAGGCGACGCTGGCTACAAAGCGGTGATTGATGACATGAAGAAATCGATGACAATGGGACGTAATCTCGGACCGCGGAAACGGAAAGCGTATCGGACCTACAGGCGGTATGCTAAACGACTGATTGCGTATTTACACCGCCAGCATTCTCCATTGGCTTATGATGTCGACGTCTTGCTTTGCGGAGAGAGGCAGGTCTGTGCGTTCTTGGACAGAGTTAGTACTGAGCATAAAACGAAGACCTTGAGAAACTACATCGTAGCAGCAATCAAGCTCCTTGATTCGAGACTCTTTGCCATTGAAACCGACCCTTCTTGCAAAGAGAAAGTAGGTTCTATGACTAGAGTTTATGATGTTCTTCATGGGAGGCTGAACGATTGCGATAGACTGCTGGCACAGAAAGCTAGGCCTGCTACCGCTGAGAGCTTTGATAGTGTAACTATGGAGCCGAGTTTCAATAGCTACGATGACTTGGTGTAAGATGAGGAACGTAGGTTTTGACACAGTTTTAATCTCGTTCATTTTATCGTAGCATTTTTAGTACTGTTATCAAATAACAGGCAATCGTGTAAATAGCATTGCAAATATTCTAAATGAATGTAAATATGAAAGTACTGAGCACATAAACTAATCATTAAGAATAAGAGGATTATGCTATCTTCTTTTATGCAGATAGCATGCAAATGCAGATTTAAAACTAAGATAAAGTTTTAATGCTACTTACATAATAAGTAGGTACCTAGGTATGCTACACTTATTTTTCAAAGCACCTAGGTTCTTGTCGTTTTTCGGCAGGTTAATTTCAAGATATTTCATTCTGTCATGTGCCAAAACAGTGCGTCATTTAACTTTTTTTGTACTAGTGTCTTTCGTTAGTCATAGGCAGAGTATGATATTTTCAATGTCTATTCATTTTAGTACAGAATAGAAGATAGGAATAGGTGCATAAATAGGAAGGTAATAAGAATCATAATGTAAAATATCAAATATTACGTGTTTCAAGCAATAAGCTTCATTTTGTAGTATGTTTTCGTAGCATAGATTTAACGTGCCATTTATTACTAGTGTTTAATTATTTTATACCTATCTTTAAGCAGTTTAACATTAAGTATTATAGGTGTAGGCAAGTTAATTTATTGTATTTACAGAAAAAATAACGAATACCTATTTTACAAAAGACACAAGGAACAGTTGAGCTATCTAAAGACCTTTGAAACGATCTAATAGATAGGTCATTATAGATCTAATCACTAACAGCCGGAAGTGTCCCCAAGACGCTACTGGCTGTGTTACCAAGTTGGATTATTGGAATAATGCATTTAATAATATAATTTAAATATATAGAACTGTGTTAATAAATAAATCAAATAAGTATTACCTAAATATTCTTTTAATTTCCTTCTAGGTAGGCACCTGCATAGGTAAATCTTGTTTTTAGAATATAACAATCCAGTTATATAGACTTTAATTTATGATAAGAATAAAGGTGCAATTATATAAAATTACTTATTACCCCAGATAGAAAAAATCCTTGAAAAAAATATTTTAAGTGGCAACCGGCGACATCTAGCCGTTACATAATACAAATCAGTGCCAAATAATTCAGACCAAAGCTCCTACTAGTTCCGCAATCCGCCACTAGATGAAGCTGTACGAACAAATAAAACAGAACGCAAAGGAGTTACTCCTTCGCGCTGCTAGTTGCCTAGTACTTGGCGATCGTAACCGCCTGCTCCAGATTCTCCACCAGCCGGCCTTTACGTTCCGAGCGTGCCATTCGCAATATTTAGCTACTCTTGTACTACTATAAGATTTAAACGATTTTTCGATGATAAAGAAGAACGGTTTTGGTGAACTTTACGTATACTTATTTATTCTGGAATCCTTAAAGATTTCAGTTATCTTTCTATGATGTTTCTATTAAAATTATTTAACTATAGTTTTGATTCTGGAATCCATATTATAGATCTCAGTTATTTTTCTATGAAATATATAAAAAAAGATGCTATAAAAAGGATGTTTCTATTAAAATTATTTAACAATAGTTTTGTTAAAGAGCTCCGTTTGCAATAGAGCGGTAATTGCAAACGGAGCCCTTTGGCAAAACTAAATACTTAGGTATCGTTTGCATTTCAAGCAACAAGGTTTTTGAGGGTGGGAGGGAAAATGAAATCCTGGTGAGGTAATGTTTCAAATTATGAGCAACAAAAGATCCTCCATAAAATATCATTATTTTTATTTAATTTAGATACAAGGTTCTTGTATGTAGGTATATTGTTAAGTAAATGCTGTAAAAATATTAGTAGGATGTTATTTTATATTAGAGGTGTCTTGATCCCGATGCCCCGTGCCATCAATTTTGCGATTTTGTTTATTGGTGACGTCTCAAAGAGTTATAGTTTCAAAGTCGTTTAAAATAGTGCTGACACGCTTGCATTTGAATGGCAATAAGATGTGATGGTTGGTCTCCATATGGTCCCTCCAATTTCATACCGATTGCCTTAGATGGTGTATCCCTACCAGTCTGCTCCGAATTTAGGTACCTCGGTTCGGTAGTACAGAATGATGGTGAGATTGATAGGGATGTGAGGAACAGAATAAATGCAGGATGGATGAAATGGCGACAGGTCACAGCAACCACATGTGATCGGCGAATGCCCCTTAAACTTAAGGGGAAAATTTACAAAACCATCATAAGACCTGTCGTATTGTATGGATCTGAGTGTTGGGCTGCCAAAGGGACGGATGAAAGAAGATTGCACGCAGCGGAGATGCGAATGTTACGATGGATGTGTGGAGTGACCAGAATACATAAGGTAAGGAATGAGTATGTAAGAGGAAGTTTGAAAGTGGCGCCAGTGACGGAAAAGCTGAGGAGTAATCGGTTAGCTTGGTATGGGCATGTCATGAGGAGGGAAGAATGTCATGTGACAAGAAGAGTGTTAGATATGAATGTGGATGGATGTAGGAGTAGAGGTAGGCCAAAGAAAAGATGGATGGACTGTGTGATAGTGGATATGGTGAAGAAAGGAGTGAGTGTTGAGATGACGACTGATAGAGGGAAATGGAAGAAGAATACATGTTGTGCCGACCCCACATGATGTGGGATAAGGGCAGGAAGATGATGATGATGGTTGGTCTCCATATAAGTTCATAAACCTATTTCTATCAAAACAAGTCACCAATCTATATGCCATATAATTTACAAACAATGCATTATCTTCTAGAGTTTTCATAGGTAATTACATTTTTTAAAAGAAATTAGTGAAATATTAAATGCTGCCATGACTAAAGCACCTACGAACTTGCCGATAGATGAGCGAGCGAGCGTTGAAACAAGTCTGTGGGACGGCGCTATTTTAAACTGTTTACTCATGTTCTATTCCCGTACCCATACGCTACCTTGAACCGCTGAAAGTACGACCTATTTCAAATTTTACTCACCAAAGAACATTCTCGATTACGCAGTTTACGCCACAGGGATTATAAAAGATGGATGAAATACAAGTATTGCTCAGTGGGAGGACAGTAACTGGGAAGTAGGTGTATAATCATTTTAGGAATGCTCAACGTTACACTACTCTTTACTTCTAGGTAATCTAGGTTTCTAGGTGCACCTGGGAAAGAAAATCACGGATTACAGAAAGATCTTTTATTTTTTAGCGTATGTCCTCGGCTTCGACCTACAGAAAAAGTAGCTAATATGCTATTTTGGGTAAAGAACTTTGTCTATTCTAAGTTTCATCGAAATCGGTTGGGCTGTTACGGCGTAATTGAACCACAAACATCCAAACATCCTCACAAATTATCGCACTTATAATAATGTTGTAGTACCTGTAGGTCTATCTATCTACACTACACCCAGGTGTACTAGATAAGGAAACTGTAGACTGAATGTATCTACCTATACATATTAGGTAAAGATATTTTCCTTCAACTATATATGTAGCGGTCATGGGTTTTTACCTATTTGGGATAATGACAAGGATGAGAAGTGGATCCATGCACTTCTCTATTACTGGGTATACGAGTTCTTATTGATTTTTTTTATTACGTATCTCACTAGCGTAGCGATAGTAATAATCGCACCGCGCAAACGAAAAGCGCAGCGGTAAACAATGCATTATAAACTGACAGTGACGTCAGCCGTTCGGTGCAAAGTGCATGTATGCAGCTCAACCTCCTCGCATTTATGGCGTCCTAGTGCTCATTCCTTTTGCGACCGACACCAAAGGGGCCCTATCCCCTTTAGCTCCCTTCTCTGGGTCATCAACTCATCATCTTTAGGTCATTCACCGGCCAACCTTCATTTTTTGCTGTGGCTTTTCATTTTATACAATCAATCATTTCGATTTATTTATTAAATAACATTATGTTTTGATGAATAATTAATATTTTAAAACGATAATATTTTATCTTCGAAATATTTTCGATATGGATGTATGATACTAACAGAATACAATTGAAATAGGCCCTGATAAAGATTACATAGAAGATGTTAAACTTGTTTAGATGATTGTGTTATGCCCGTGATTGCCCGTGAATGAATGTATCAGTTAGTGCCTATTTCACCATATCTGATTATCGCTACTTGATAGAAAAAAGTATATCCATTCCATGACATGAAAACAGAAAGGGAGAGAACTATTTTCTGTCTCTCTGTCAAGTTGCGACACTTTGAGATGATAATAATAATAATTATTGGCACTTTTTATATCAATTAACTCTATATTATGAGAAAACCAACTTCTCTCATTGGGATGTTAAGATGTCAATATAATTTTCAACGAAAGCGACATTCTGCGGTTGAAGCGGATAATGCTATTTATTGCACCTCAAAAATAAAAATTTATCATACCAGGAACTAGTTGTACAAGGACAGCATGATAATAAAGTGGTGAGATAAACGATGCACAATCCTGCATAAAAAGGATATGCAATGCAACATGATTGAAAAGTCAATAAATTGCATTTATCATTTTCAAGGAGAGTTAAATCTGAAATTAAAACTATTATTATTGTCACTACGCGAAAACAACGAATAGAATGTCTAGTTACATTGCATACAAGCTAGATGGCATAACAAACTGCAACAGTAGCCTATCTCACATTCATCATAGTCATCAGCCCGAAGAAGTCCAATGCTGGACATATGGCTTCCCCCAAAGAGTGCTAAGACAAATGGTCTTGAGCCTTTTCCATCCATTGAGTTCACGCAACCTTCACACATAATGTTGTCAGTTCTGCGAGCTATATGGCCTGGCCACGGCCACTTCAAATTGCAAATTCTCACATTAGTAAGGTTGAATTGAACTAAATTAAGTCTTTTATCAATTCTATGAGCCTATAATTATCGTTGGATTCTGGTTCTTGAATCATAAGAAATATGATGGGCTGTCAAAGAGATTTTATGATGCACTGCCCTACTATATCAGAATCCTGGTCTGCACTGCCCTACTAGGTATATCAGACTTACTCGTAAGCTAGTGTCACATTGTGTAATTTTAACCGTGTTCAAATGGTTTGCGACCATCTAAAATTCATTTCAAAATGATCATCTACTAATTAAAGTTTAATAATATGATCATCATTTGATAACTATTCTATAGCTAAATTTAAAACTCGGAAATGTAATCTCTTAAATTTAATTTTGTTTGTCATGCAATGATTGTCGGTTAAAACCTATATTATGTTAGTGGTTTGCAAGTTAGTATTTAAAAATTAAAGTTAATTTTGGGTTTGCAGTTAGGGAGCTTGTGATATCGTTGAGCCATAGTAAGGATCATTATGAAATAATGTTTTAAATAAATATTCCGGACATATCACACACGGTCAACTGATCCCAAACAAGGCATAGCCTGTACTATG
Organism: Anticlea derivata; assembly: GCA_947579855.1. Lineage (NCBI taxonomy): Eukaryota > Metazoa > Arthropoda > Insecta > Lepidoptera > Geometridae > Anticlea > Anticlea derivata. The sequence goes on from OX388266.1 coordinate 4,455,304, forward strand.
GGTACCAGAGACTGATATAAATAATAGATAAATATTTAACACCCAGACACAGAATAAACATCTGTGTTTATCACACAAATGTAGCATATTATTTTAGATATCTGGAATTCTCCGGATATGATGGAATTCTCCTACAAGGTATTATTGGGATACTTGCCGGTCCAGCTAACGAAGATAAAGTTAGTTTCAATAGCTTACAAAAGTTCCTAGAATTTGAACTCAAAAGTGAAATAAATCAGTCGCATTACCGAAACACAAACATAGCACTTCTGGCAATTGCTGTTATATCTCTGCATTTCAATCGTCAATCACTTACTTTTATTGCTGCTTAGAGCAAGCTCTTCCCAAGAAAAATGCGATTGCATCATAAATATAAAAAAATCAAGAGCAAATTCTTTAGCCTCGTGCCAGTTTGAAAATCTGGAATAGAGTCTATAGATAAACTGATCTAATTAAATTGAGCCAGGCTTGTGGTTGATGTCTTTATAATTAATGATTAATCGTAATCTTCACAGGGAAATTCAATAGCTTAACAGACTTTTCAAACTAGTAAATAGTAAGTTCAAAACAATGCCGTTTCTCAAATTTTAAGTTTTATGAAAGTACTTAACATTGCGCGTGATAATTTTGAAACAATTTGATGTTTAGGTTTTTCAAGACAGAATAAATTATTTATTTATTTATTTTATTTATAATTAATTTTTCATTAAAAAGTTATTTGGTTAGTATAGTTCGTTCACTAATTTTCTTCAACCACGTAAGGGATATTTCTGTCGATCGCTTCTGCGTCGTGTTCCTTCACACCGGTATTTACGCCGATAGCTTTCCCGATGTATAAAACACGTTATTACCAGGGAGTAGTGCTTATTTTGTTCTCAACTTTAGCGAGAGAGCCATCTAGTGGCAGCCGCGCGAATCGTGAACTCGTGTTTTGTGTTGTGACATTTTTGGGAATTCCTCAATAAATAAAAATGCCTGGACGTCCTATTTGGCAGGTAAGGGTTTATATTATATTTACCTATTATTCTCTCTACAACTAATCTTCAAATATCAATTCATAATCACTGATAGGTATATTTATAAACTAAACCTTCTAATTTATTAGGAAATTCCAGCTTTTGTGAAGAAATATTAAAAATTGAAATAAGCACATGAAATATTTTTTATTATGTAGCATTCCTCGCTCTATTTTCAATCTTTGTTTACACACGATACTGACTCACGATCTTTCAGATTTTCAGAAACTATATTGTGGAATACCTAGGTACTTTAAGTTCCTTGGAAAATAGCTCGCTATCAAAACTTTCCACTTTTAACCTATTGAAATATTTCTTCCACACTTTTAACAAGACTTAAATTAACCTTAGCGTACCTGAAAATAACATGCAGGTAAACAATTCTGCTTAGTCACCGCCATGTGTTGGCATCTTGACAAAACTCTGTTCCATCAATCATTCACTGGACGGTCTGGACAATGTTTAAAAAAAAATAAAACACGTAATATAAGGTTTTAGAGTTTTTATAATGTATTAATTCAATTATTTACAAATTAAATATACTATAAAATAGTAGAAAATCAGTCAGATATTTGTTTTATTTTGGAATGTAAACTTAATAAGTATCTACTAGTAAAGTTTTTCTCATTATTATTTTTAATATGAACTCTACCTCTACAGTTGTAGAGAATACTTACCTACCTAATATTTAACACTATGTAGGTAATTTTTCAAAGAATCGAAAATGTTATTTATTTATTTTCAATAAAAAAAAATTAAGTTAGGCATCTTGATTCTACTTTTCATTATTAGATTAACCAACTAATCAACGCTTATATGACTTATATTATACCTAATCTTAATCCCTGAAAACTAGTTAAACTTTTTTCGTTGTATCCTGCTTTTTACTCTGCAACGGCTTAAGGTCACCAATGAGATAGTGTCCTGGTAGATTGTGAAAGAGTTTCTGCATAAAGCCCAGAAGGATGTCTTCAATAGTCTTGGAGAGAATCGGCCGGAGAGATTCGGAAACCGGTCGCCAGTTCGCGTTTAGGTAGGCGTTAGTACTTTCCTCTGTGAAAATGAAATTGGATTTTAAGAACTTGATAAGAAAAAATCTTATTAGGCCCGGCCTCATAGAGTCGAGGTTTAAAGATTCGGAAATATTCAGTCACTGAAAACATTTTCTATTGACTTGACCAAAATTCATAATCTCAAACAAAATCAGAATGTGTGTGAAGATGTATCAAATTGTATGCAATTCCAGGGTTCTCAATTATAATTGTGAACTAGGAATCGGAATACAGATAGATGTTTAATAAAATCGGCAGAAGTAGTAGAAAGGATTAGGAACTACCTATAATATCTTACTAATATTATCAATACGAAAGTTTGTGATAATATTTATGGTTCAATCACGCCGTAACGGCTAAACTGATTTCGATGAATGACTTAGGACTGATAGAGTTCTTTACCTAGAATAGCATACGGGCTACTTTTTATCAAGCAAGTGAAGCTGCGGGTGTAAGCTAATGTAGCTGTAAGATAGGTTCGTGATAATACACCCAACGGTATAAAATTAAAAATAGATTAAAAAACTAGCTAGAAAGAAGAGAAGAATAGAAGCAAGAAAATATTTACTTAGTTTCAAAAACTGAAGACCATAGACTGACTACTTCTATGCTGAAGACCAATTATAATTATATTCATACCGATTAGAATACTTATCAAACTTACCAACCGAGCTAGATACTGATTGATTCTCATACAAAAATCGTAAATGTAGGAAGCTAGTTATCTCTAGAAGAACGTTGATAGGGACTCAGACCAATAATACATTAACATAGTAGACTTTAAGAAGCACCTACAATAAGAACTACTAAGAGGAGTTACGTAAAATGACGAAACGATAAAAAAATGCGAAAAAATTCGCAACTATCAAACAATGGCGTGGAAGTGGTTGTCAAACGTCAACTCGACGTCTCCTAACGTCTCAACGTTGCAATTTGTATCACGTTTGTACCAGGCCACCATAAGCAGTGTGGAAGACTTTTGGATTGATCGCAGTAGCGCTATCTCTGCTGGCTGACAAGAACTACCGCTGGCTTTTTCTGTCTTTGTGTGGGTGTTAAACCTTGCATAATGCCTGCCTACAGCTACGCACACAAGCGAAAATACATTTGTGTGTTTAATAAGTAGTCTCGCTACTCCGCAGGAGATGGCACTACTAGTTTTAAAAATGTGATTTGCATTGACATACCAAGGGACTCGATTCCATCGAATAAATTGTTCATTCGCAATCGTAGGCCTCCAATGTTGTATTTTACATGCGCTGAAGTCACGTTGAAAAATGTAATATCGTCTTTACTGTACAGTTTCACCTCGCTTACAATATCGATAGTCATATTTCCTGAAAAACCAAGAATAAGCATGAACTTTTTCACCAAGTATTTACAAGTATCAGGAAAGTATTACAAAGATACCAACTGGGCTCAAACCAACAAATTCCACGTCCAACAAGAGGTATCAATAAAATCTTTCCTTTCAAATCGTATGTGCCTTCGATCCTTATTTTCGGCACACGAACTTTTGTATAGAAATCGTAGGTTTTTCCATCAACTCTGAAAAATTATAAAAATCAAATTAATTCTTAAAATTGATAGAGCGAGCAAAGATCAATCAATATCTCAAACAACTTGGACGAATCGTATGTTTGTATGTATATCTATTTGTTAGAGCATAATTTTCAAACTTGTAGGTATCAAGATTTAGGTAAAAAATTAGTTAATTCGGCGAAGGGGTTGTTTATATGTATTTTAGGGCTCCAAGAAGGGGTAAAAGTAATACAAATACACGAAGTGGGGTTTCATAAGAAAGAGCTTTGTTCATACATTACAGGTATGATTGGATATTATTTATAACATGCCAAACATGCGATTTTCAAAGATACTTAGTTGTACCTCAACCAAGCACGAACTTTTAACAGACATCGCGTGATCTCTCTGCGCATCTCTCTTTTTTATTCAATCAAACAAAAATCAATCAATCAGTCAATCTGTTTAGCTATTGGATCTCGCCAGTGTCGTCTTGATCAAGTCCAGTGTCAATGTTCCCCGACTCAGTCGATCAAACAGTTGCCCGTTGTACCAGGCAATCATAGGCTACTAAGAGTGTTAACCTAGAGTCATGCGTACTCACTGGCTAACCAACACTTCTGTCCGACCGAATCCAGTCACAGTAACGTCATCCAACGCAGCGTTGATGTTCACCGGTCCCTCACCTTGAAGAATCCTAATTTTTGGTATTTTTAGTGGATCTAATGGTGGCATATCGATGTCCGAAAGACCTGAAATTAAAAAAAAAAATGCATTTGTAATATACTTGATAAACATATTATTTGATACTACTTCATTGGGTCGCATGAGTGTGGTGAAGAAATAGCGCTTTCGCTTTCCGCAAGTTATGTACAAAATGTTTCGTAATGAGGCTATGTGACTAGCCCAGCGACTTGTTGGTAGACCTACCAATCCACTCTCATCAGATAAAACTGTTTAGGTAGGCACCAACGTACGTTCTACCTGAGTCTTAATTAGATTTCACAATAAGTACCTATGATTAATAATGTTTAAAATTATTTTGGTTAAATATTCTTTGATAATAATTTTGTTCATCATCTCTATTATTATTGTGCGTGCACATGAAGGTATGTACTAGGTACCTATATGAAATGGACAGACTGATAATATCGACTGACATTATCGTTGCGAAGTTGAGTGTCCTTGTGTCCAGTTGACACTCAAGCACCAGGAGCGCAGAATTGCCAAGATGTAGGCATACGAATTACACAGTGAGTGAGTGGTTCGAACAGCTGAGGTGGTTGCACAACTAGGCGAACAGAACTAGCGAGTTGATTGAAAATTCAACATTGAATTTGTGACCAATTCAATTCGTTTCAATATATGAAATACAATTTTAATAAATTAACTTCTCGACTAGATAAATCGAATAAATAAACATAAACATAAAAACACACAACAGCCACACACCTAAATAGTCCTGTCCTGACCCTACTTTGTGTCCCAGCCGGGAACTCGCTCACTACGCCACCGAGGTTGTTGTCGAATATTGAATTCATCATTATCATCATCATCCTGGAGTAGTCCGCTGCCAGGTATAGGCCTCCCAAGAGGCCAGAAAAAACTCTGAGCAATCTTGAGCCATTACTCCGTAAAACAACTTTTCGCAACCCTCACAAGTCGCTCTATTGTGTGGGGGGCCTTCCTTAATTCCGACGTCTGGTTCATTCTAGAACATTCATTCCCCAACGCTTGTCGGTTCTGCGAGCTATATGGCTTGAAAACTGCCACTTCAACCTGATCATTCCGAGAGCTATGTCGCTTACTTTAGTATATGCGCTTCATACGCAGCAAGAAATGGGTACCTTTATAATGATTTACATAATAATAAATTACCTGGTCCCAAAGCATTGAATAAATTCTGAACAGCCTCCCGTGAACAGTCATCGAATGCCGGATCACTTTTTGAGCATGTCTTCACAAAATCCGCTGAAAAACAAAGACAATGTTGAAACACAAACACAATAATAGTGGCCAGATTAATAATAATAATGAAGAACAACAACAAACTTGAATCATAGATTCACGGAATAATTGAATAAGAATACTAAGTTTGTTCATTTTGAATAAGTAAGGGTAGGTTAGGTAATGTTTTCACAGAGGTAGGGCAATGCTTCCCTATTCACCGTGAGAATTTTCCCACGAGGTGAGCTAATAGTGAAGTCACTGTGTAGGTGCGTGTGGTACTTATGTGATGGCAGCGGCAACCAGAAATTGGTATGTCTTTTGTATTGATGTTCAACCAAAGACCAAGGTTTGTTCATTATTAGGTATGGGCTATAGTTCCCAAATTAGCCATTTCTGGAGCACAATATCACAATCTTACAGGTTTAATGCTAAGTATTTCCAACCGACTACATATTGCAGATAACTAAGTTTGATATGCTTTAATAAAAACTATGAATAGTAACAAATAACAAGCTTAGAACGGTATGAACTATGTATGAGAGGTATAAAGAGAAGAAATTTCAAAAAAAAGTCAGTATTTTCTACGAAAATAATACAAGTCTGATTGCAGTGTGTGTAAAAAAATCCGCTCTACTAAAAGTACGGGGATAAAGTAGTCCTAAGTGTCTGCAAAATAAAAACAACGAAGTACCTTCAGGGTAGCAAACCGGTTCAAAAAGTATGGAGGTAGAGCACGCCTCTACCTCGTATTAAAAAAATAAAAACAATATGTCAACAACAAAACTATTTCAACCAAATTTCCAGGCATATTGCATAAAATTCGATTTTACCAAGGTAAACACTGCTTGAACAATAACTGTTGCACAAGATACTCAGCTCAACACAAGTAGCCCATTGAGTAGGTGCCATTTCAAGGCTATATGACTGACCTGACTTTAACCACAAGAACAACTATTAGCTTCTGCCCAAGGCTTAACTTGTTTGACGCCCAGATAACATTAGATATTCTATATGACATAGAGACACGAATATTGTTGTGTTCTGTGTGTAGTTTTGTTCGAAACGCAAGGCGAGCGGGGAATTTAAAGAGAAATTGACAGCAATTACGGTAATAATAATTTTGGCCTGAACTCTGTGACAAAACACTAAAATCGATGGTGACAATAAATATTTTAGGCTTTTATCTGAACACCCGATCGACGATCAATATCGAGATGATCGATCGATGAGATATTTTCTTACTAAACTGTCTAAACATTTATAAATACAAGTTGATTCATATTACGAATGCTGAAAGGGGTTTATTCTACACCCAATCGGCAATAAAGTTTGTAAAGTACGACATTTTTCATTGACAAATCACTTTACAAAAATCAGCTGTCAAATCAGTTGAAACTCAACTATTCAGCTTCAGCTTCTAAGTAGTAATAAAAAGCCAAAAACAGTTCAGTTGAAAATATTGCGACAATAATCTGAATATATAAAATATTTTTTATACTACCTGCACGTCAATGGCATATTATGTGTCATGCAAACCTTTCCTAAAGTAAGTCATTACAGCCCTACGGTCTAGCCGGGTCATAATGTTGTACTGAATTTCATTATTTCCCATGGGACATAATGTGATTTGAATTTGGAATGCAACCCATGTAGTCGTGCTTGATCGAGGTTAGTTTCAAAAATGTTTGGGTGCAATGAGATTTTATTCTAATTAGGCTTATGTTAAGATTTTCTTTGCACTGCCTACAAATTAAAAAAAAGAATAACATGAAACTTTTTACGAAATTCATTTTCAACCGCGCACGAAGAACGATTTATTCGAATGTCGAACTGACCACTACAGAATAGACTAAAAAAAAGAAAAAAAGGCGCCAAGCGCTCAAACTGCTGTGCTGTTATCTACACCGAAATTCAGTTTCGATTCAAATAAACTTCTAAAAAATATCAAGTGACGACGACAGTGATTTTTATTCGACTCCATAATGCATACAATCTGAAGCCTCTGGTATAGTTGGAAACTTACTTCCAGAAAAATCATTTCTGTCTACTTAACAGTCATTGTTTTCAATTGCCTCGCAGAAAGTATAAAAAGTAGAGTATGCATCGCGGGCTTAAATGTGTATTTGTCTTGGGCGATCTTGAACCCCTCGTTCTCAGGATTCTTGCCTTAACTCCCTCGCTCCGCTCAGGAGTTAACCATAGAATCCCTCGTTCTCGGGGTTCAATATAGCGCCCTTGACATAATACACTACTTTAAGCCCTTGTTGCATAATCTACTATTGATATATTTTCCGCTAGTATTATTTCCTTTTGTTGTATATTACTAAACACCTTGTTAAAGAAGCCGAAAAGATTATTAAAGATTTACTAAAAACTGTTTTTTGTGAGCCAATATTTGGAAATCTTTGTCATTGAAAGTGGATGACGAAAGTGGATGATGATAATATTCACTTATTTGCATTTAGTCTTTGGAATTGTGCAATATAAAATCACATCTTGCACCTGGCACCCAAGAGGTACCAAGTTAATTCCATAGTGTTCAATTGAGTGTGTGCGATAAGACATCCAATTTTATGAAATTGATCCTTGCGTCTTCCGAAGAAAGTCAATTTTGAGTTCAAGTTTGAAGGCTGTGCGATATCTTTCAGGTATATCGCTCACCTCATAACGTCACAGAGGTTTTGTAGATACATTGAATATTCAGTAGACTGATTGATCATTTTCATACGAATTTTATAATTCAAAACATCGCCGTATACCGTTTGTACTTGCGCGTTTGTTTTTTGCAGGGTGTGCGATATTCTTGAGTTATGATGATATATCGTACATTCAACGTTGATTATTTGAAATGACTTAAAAAGTCATTAAATTATGATAACATTATAATTTCAAAGAACATACGGCTCAACATTTGAGACAGAGAGTTTCTCGACTCAAAGACGTGATTAACAAAAGGTGATAAAATTAATAATGTAACCATAGTAATCGTCGATTCTGATACCCTAGACATAAGAAATCTTAGTATGGAGTCACTTAGCTATTATTAACTATAAACGGTTGTGTATTTAATCGTGTAACCTACACGTACGATCATCGAGAGTTTTTGTTTCATTGCTGTTGTTGCAGAAGAATTTTGCGTGGAGAATCTTGCTTGCGATTATCGCCGCAAAGCAAGCTAGCTTCTCTCCATGTAAATTGGGCTTAAGAATCACTTTACCAAATACTACTTCTACAATATACTTTTTATGAAACTCATTTATAACACATGCAATAATCTAGGCAAATTAAAGGGGTTATTTTTTGTGTTTGTTAGCGTGTCTGATGTAATTTTATTATTTATATAGATTTTTATAATATTATGTAATTTTAAAATAGAGGCAATGTTATTTTTACTTTAAATTTGCATGCTAGGTTTCCCGGCGAAGTGTGTGAGTCTAATCACTATTATTTATGTCCAAATTGTGTACCACGCTTCACACAAATAAATTATTTCATTTCATTTCATTTGAGGACTGTAGTACTACAAAAAGTACTAAAACTTCATTAAAGTAGAGGTCATCTGTCTTTCAATGTAAACAATACTTACTGACCTACAGTTGATCACCGATCAAAGTCTATAAACCGATCTTTCACGCTACTAAATTGAAAATGCTACTAGTAAATTGCCGTAACGAATCCATGATATAATCTGCAATCAATTTTATGCAATGCCTACCTATAGATAGACAACTATTGCAGAAACATTACTCTCTTCAAACGAGCCCACTATTTATATCCTTCCATCTGTTTATCTTGAAAATACACTCAATTTGGGTCAATTCTCTCAAATTGGGTCATCAAAGCAGAACTTCAAAAATAGTACTCACGTTTCGTCTTATAATATTCCGCTACGGTACAGTGGAGCACAAAAGTCACTAGTAATAATTTGAACTGCATTTTAGTTGCAATAGCTTGTCAGGTTTGCCCTGAGCAGGCTCGAGTTGGTGGGCAGATACTAAAGACCCCGCTTTGCCAGTCTCCAGTTGCCTCAAGAATGCTAAAGGAGGGGAGCCAGTACGCAATTGTGAACTATGTAAATAAAGCTTGAAATTTGGTTGCTTTAGCTATTATTGCTAATATCGGGTAAACATTGATTTGTTAAACTTTGGATTATGCTAACTTACGCAATTCCCGTTGATTCGATTGTACCAAGCCTCATAAAGCGGAGTTCATCAGGTACAAGGACAGCAGGTACACGTTGCAAGGAAAGTGAGTGTACCAATTTCTTCGGAGACTTGCAAACTATTAGGTGAACTAGAACGGTCCGAATTAATTAGCTTATTGCGATAGTAACTGTTCGCTATCTGTGACATTACATGCAATAACTGTTACATTCGTTCCGTAACGTCAATTCCTCGTTCTTCAACAAAGCATGTGGTAATCGTGTAAACTAAGGTACTACTGGTACTACGTGTGTTTTAATTGTTTTCCAGAAGTGATAGGCGTTGGGTAATCCTTATTTGTCACATGTTTTGTTTAATGGTGTTGAAGAATGCAATTGAATCTTGAAAAACATTTAAAAAACCAAAATTCCTATGAGACTTCGCTTTTATGAATTCTACCAGAGCTCTGTGTTTTAAATTTTATTGAAGTAGATATGCACATTATTTTACTACTCTAGCTTTGTTGCTAATGTAGACTCTTTGAAAACAAAAACAACAATATCTCAAGTTGGTCATAGTGTATAGACCTAACCTTACGAACCTTATAAAATAGAAATAAAGTGAGTTGGGTATACATAAATAACACATTAGGACTCCCTGAGTCGTGGGCAGATCATGCAAACATTTGTCCCGCAATGGGAATCGAACCCGCACCCCTTTAGCCTCAGACACGCTACGCCCCCGTGGTCGAGGATATTATTTTATGTATCATTGTTTTGTGGAGGACACACGATTTTTAGTATCTCAAATTCGAATCATAATTATTACATCTTAATAACGACGATAAATGTATGTATCTACATATAGATGATACATATCTAAATATAGATGACAATAATGTTTTACAGCAACGAAAGTAATTTTCCCAGAACTAAACCACAGGCGTGAACAATATTTTATTATGATCGAACCATTGCGTTAAGTGCTCTCTTTTATTAGCAAAACAAGCTTTCAAAACATTTCATTCATTTCTTATTAAAATGCTCTAAAACACTTTGAAATATGGCTTTTCATAAAAAACATTGTCATTTTAAGCCGTGTTGAAACGGCGTGCGATATGTCATTCTGATAATAATATCTCATTCTAAATTCCTGTGGTTTTACTAAAGAGCTAGATGTCGAGCTGTCTTTTGTGAAATCAAAACTGCATATCAGATCAATTGCGTACTGCATACCTGCCGTTTTGCATACTAATCATGTGTTTTGAGCCGTACCTAGTGGCCTAGATGATTTGGCTTTCGATAGTAAGGTCGAAGGTTTGAATCCCGATCCCAGGCCTGCCTAAGAGTAGGCGTGAGTGAAAATTTACCACCTAGCGATGTATGAATCATCTTTAAAGGGGGTAGGCTCCCTCCACAGCACTTAGACCCGGAACTAATGTTTGCAAGGATCATTTTTGATATTTTAATATTTGCAAGAAACCACGGCTCGCGTTTATTAATGTCACCTTTATGACTTTACTAGCTTGCGCCCTTGGCTTCGCTCGCATGGTTCCTATTCAAAAAGTAGGAGGAGGTAGGGCACAGCGAGATTTTCTCGTTCTGAATTGGAGCAGCCCGCCTGGGAGGTACCTCCGCCTTACAGAAGATCGCAGCCAAATAACATTATTTGTTTCAAATAGTGTTGTGTTCCTGCGATGAGTAAGGTTGCCAGAGCTCTTTAGGGGGGGAGGGGGTTCGGGGTCGGCAACGCGTGCGTGATGCCTCTGGTATTGCAAGCGCTCATAGACTACGGTAACCGCTTACCAACAGGTGGGCTGTATGCTTGTTTGCCACCTCAGTGGTATAAAAAAAAAAAAAAAAGTAGTCTATGGGCTATTCCAGGTTAGTAACTATATATTTCAAAGTTCATCGAAATCTGTTGATTTTACATACAAAAATCCTAGCAAATTCATAATATTTCGTATTTATAATATAAGTATTTAAAGATTGTTAACCGATTCAGAGATTGTGCGTTTTCGACGCGAATAAGCATATTTTTGCGGCGACATGACAAACCTACAACACTAACGACACAAATGACATAAGATATCCTTTCACAGTACAGCTAATTTTGCACAACCTTGCGACATTGTAGACAATAGGTTCCTCTCATGATCGAAAGTTTATCGGGTCAGGCTCCGGCTTGCCCAATACATTTGCTAAAGCCACTACACCCGTATAGCCCATGGCGATATTACAGCCAATGTATGGTTTGCGCCGTGTTCTCCTAGTGGGAGGTACCTCATCATCATCATCAACAACCTGTAAAAGTCCACTGCTGAACATAGGCCTCCCCCAAAGAGTTCCACGACGAACGGTCTTGAGATTTTTCAATCCACCGACTTCCCGCAACCTTTACAATGTCATCGGTCCATCGGGTGGGCCTTCCTGCGTCGCCCGGTTCGTGGTCCTCGATACGTTCGATTCAAAGGTTGTGAGTTCGAATCTCAGTCATGTACAAATAGAATTGATAATTCCTACCATGCTTAGAGATAAAAGTTGTGGGCTAATTTATTTTATAATCTCTGTTTTTGTATTGTTGGGCGTAGTAGTATCAGTGCATTTCGCTACGCAGCTGGTACAGTGGATTTCAAAGTGATCCTAGTATTTTTATTGAAATAAACGCCTTTGACATTAGCATTCGATAGTATATGAAAAGAGTTCTTTCGGATTCATCGAGCAGAAGCTAAATTTGAAAAGCCTATATGAATGTGGAAATAAAATTTACACAACGTGATTCATAATTTATTATTATTATTATTAAGTATTAAGTCATTTATTTCAGGCAACACAGCAAAGTACATGTACAAATACAGGGCCCATAGATATATATACCTTAAAACTAAAATATATATAATATTCACACTTGCATATAATATTAGGGTTTATTGTTCTTTGGCGCATCCCTATAGCGTCGGAAAACTATTCCTGCAGGCCAGAAGCCGGGAGAGAGGAACATGTCGCGAAGCTTCGCAGGCACCTTCAGCACGTACGACTAATAATATGTATATTATCTTCTGAATAAAAAATCTATTGGTGCACCGGGATTTTAGCCCACGACCTGTGAGTGAGGGGCCACAACCACCACTCCTCTGTTTAAATTCGTGTGTAGTGCTGACACGCTTGCATTTAAATGACAATAAGACATCGTAATATGACGATGGCACATGGTATAAAACAATTATTTTAAAATAGAAATTTATTAAAATATGATCATATTTGAACATTGACTTGAAGGTATAATTAGTCAGGTATCTCGTAACTAGAATCCTACAAACTAGGTTATTATGCGTCCATAGCTATAATCTGTTTTTGGTACCTAGGTGTTCAAGGTTCCAACCCAATCTAATAGGCAGGTCTCAGTAGGCATTCACTAGTTCTGCTTAAACGTACTAGAAATTAGACACAAGTCGAAGACACTACCTTTAAACAGTAGGTTTTTGCATAGTGTTTTTAATTAAAATGCTCGTAAATTGAAATTTAGAATTTCAGCATTAAGTACTTGCTTTTAAATAGCAGCTTTGTGGTGTTTTAAAAACCATATGACCTAGAATAAAATCTTTTTTGGAATTTATGAACAAAGCTTTTTCAAACTACTTATTTGTATTATAATTTTTATAAAGTCCCTATTTGGGTACAATAATTTAGCAACATACAACGCCGATTTGTCTTAGTTGTTTGAGAAATCGCTTTGTTCGCTCGATCAGTATCCGTGGTTCTTACGAATGTTGCTAAAATTAGATATATTTTATATTTGTACTCACAAAGTAGCCAAAATGTTTTCTAAATCGGGAACAGTTTAAAAGCTGTTCCTTCGGCCTTGCCTATGTACCTTGTAATTACAACTAATTAGTGTAGGTATAAATAGAGGGTGTAATGTTACTACTTCTATTTAACGGGTCGGTTTATGAAGCAGAATTATAACCATAGATAGAAAGACAGAATTACTTTACAACAATATCAATTTTACCAAGTCACGTTCAATATCGATTTTAAAAAAACTAATTATTGAATGAAAAAATTCATGAAAACTATAACCAAAACATATAAAAAACTTCCCATTTTTGTTAATTTCTTAAAAAAGCATCATTTACAAGTCTCTAAAGTTAAAACTCCATCAATATACCTTAATATTTCGTAACATCAGGTATTACGTGTTGGAAGAAAGTTGGTGGATGGAAAAGGCTCAAGACCGTCCGTCACCATGGCACTCTTTGGGGAAGGCCTATGACTAGCAGTGGACTTCTAAAGGGCGTTGATGATGATCTGTAGCATCACCCTTACAAAATCAATCATAAAATAGACCAAGCTGGCTATTGGCCATTTTATTTTATCCAATGGCTGAGGTAACGTGGGTCGCTCAGGCCCCCAATTCTACTAATTCAATGACTTGAAAATGATAAACGCATGATAATTATCGCACCATTATCATTCAGTTACGATTATCGCCGCCTTCGTTTCTTTGATTTCATTGGTCCATTGGTTCCACAATGACTGCCATTGAAAAACGACTGTGATAGCAGAATACCAAAAGTGTCAAAAGTGGTCATTTTGCCATGGAACCATTGTCATTTTGAAGCCATTAGTAGAATTGGGGGCCTGGACTAATGCAGTTACACCATGCGTTCATCTCGTGGTTGTATTTACAGATGCTAAAAAAATCACCCTGTACATTTGTAATGTCAAGGCTTTTCGATGAGAGCACCATCCATCCAGAGTTTTGGCTGCGTTTCAAAGTAAACATTGTACAATACCGCGTATGATGGAGTAACTCATTCTGGAACAGTCGTAAAGTATAACGATTAGGCTAAAAATACGAGACAAAAGATTCAAGTCACGGTAATAAAATAATAAACGGTCTCTCTCTGTTTTGCTAAAAAGCAACTAAACCTGGTATTCTTAGACTTAAATATTTTTTTGACCAAATAGATGAGATTTTAGAAAAAGGCCATGTCAAGGGTACTCTTAACCGACGAGCATACATGAGGAATGTGATAAAAGTGATTGAAGCAAAAGAGGTATTTCAGGATCGTAGCAATTGGAAAGCCGTGGTCTTTGCCTACCTCCTCTCCTTCCTCTTTGGGAAATAGGCGTGGTTTTATGTATGTATGTATGTTGAAATTTTCCTCAAATTATTTACAATGCACTGTCTCTGAAAAATAAGTCAGCGTGAGTGGAAAATTTTTGATCGCATTTTTGTAAGAAATTTTTAAAAGTAAGGCATCAGGCTGTTCCTTACTTGAAGAACTACTTGTAAGATAATTCTCCGAATTAGGAAAATATTATTTTAAGCAACAAAGTGCATAAGTACAAGCATTAAAATCAATGCCAGTAAACCACAGCTACCGACAATTGTATAGTTCCGAAGCAGGTTAAATGCTTGTCTTAGTAAGCAGAAAGACTAGTATATCTAAGCAGATAATGTATATTCACGCTAATATTACCAATAATTTCAAATGCGAGTCCTGTTTCATCATCATAATCATCATCAGCCTGATGAAGTCCACTGCTGAACATAGGCCTCCCGCAAAGAGTGCCACGACGAACGGTCTTGAGCCTTCTCCATCAACCGACGTCCCGCAAACTTCACAGCGTCGCATGTCCATCAGGTGGGGGCGTTCCAATATTGTGTTGACTGGTTCGTGATCGCCATTCGAGACCTGCCCACTGCCACTTCAACTTACTAGTGCACGAAAGGAGCCTCTAAGAGGCGCACTTTAATCCTTTCACCCTTTCACTACACTGATTCTTTCATCGCCGGTCGTAGGTCCATATCAGGGCCAACATACCTCAACCTGGTCACTGACCTAATACAGGATGACCAAGAAAGAATCAGTGATACGAAAAGAAGAAGAACTTACTAAAATAATGCTTAGCTATGTGTGTGTGTGCCGTGGTGGCCCCGGCTGAAGAATAGGCCCCTCCATATCTACCTATCCGCGGATGTCTTAAGAGGCGACTAAGGGAAAAAAGCTAGGGGATGGGCAGCAGCGTCCCTCATTTGAACAACGATAGCTCTAACTGCGCTCGCCAACCCGCATGCCCAGCGTGGAGAGTATGGGCAAATCCCCCCACATAATGAGGCATTCGCTATGTCTGTGGGGGAGGCCATGTTCAGCAGTGGACGTCGTACGGCTGTAATGATGATGATGCGTGTGGAAATGTCATCACTAAGTTTGTCCTAAGAAGTTAGACATATGAACTTAAAGTTTGATGTAGACAAGCATAACTTAATATCAGCAAAGCTAATAAGTATAGTAGAAATTATATTGTCTTTGATATCAGTCATGCTTAAGCAAGCATGACTGATATCAAAGACAATATAATCAGTGACACGACAAGCAAGCGTTTTTCGTGTCACGATTCTTTCTTTGTCATCATGTATTTGGTCAGTGACCAGGTTGAGGTACGGTCACGAGAAAACACAGTTGGAAAGCAAATGCTGGGAAACTCCAGTGAAAATTCTACCTGTGATTCTACAAGATTCATAATATGAAAACAAAATGAAAGAATATTAGCGGAAAAAAGTATCAAATTATTAAAATTTTTGCTCTTCATATTTTCCACGTACTTCGCAAATTAACTTACAGCTAGATTACACAGATGAATGCCCCAAAACAGCTGATGAATGCTGAGAGTTTTTTCAATGAAAAATGTTGAGTTTACAAAAGTCGTAGAACGAACTTTACTGCCTATTGGGTGTAGAATAAGCTCTTTTCAGGATAGCATACATAATACAAATCACCTTGTATAATACAATTTTAAGAATGAATAGGTTGAACGACCTCTGTATGTCTTTGTGGAAATAGCCTAGACGCGACTCAGCCATTAATTATATTGCGATGTGACATTGCGAGATCACTGGATTTTGTCTTGACAGTGTTGCTAGCATGGCAACTTTAGCCAGATTTAGCCATTGTATTGCATATATCCGCACCTTATTTGCTTGTAAATTATGGACTAGAATATCTGACTGAGACACCAAGCCTTAATTTTTAGCTTTTCTTATTATAAGTCTGTGTTTACCTAGTCATTGAAAACTCTGTGCTTTTCCTAATTAATAGCGAAGACAATATAGTTGATTGATAATAATCGGTAACTTAACAAATTAACAACATTTTATTTTATTTTAATATAAATAAATAAAACAAAAATAAAATCCTAATCAAAATACTCGTAATAAAAAAAAAAGCCTACTATACGTTGTGTTTGTTACCCTTTTTTTGCTGCACCTAAGTAGGCACATATTATGTTGTAAACTTGTAATGTTGCAAATAAAGAATTTGTATTGTATTGTATTGTATAATGATTACTGATGTTGAGAAAAGCATGATTGTTTTACTGTGAAGATCTAACCGCAAATTCCGGGCTGATCAGGCAACATTGCACTCAAAATAACTTTTATTTATTACAAAAAATATAGGACGAATTTCGTTGCAGCTATGTTTGTTTGAAAATATCTATGTCTACATTATTTGATTTACGAAAATGTCTTTCTGCTAGTTTTGAAATATAATGTTGTTTACGCCTCTCTAAATTTGTAATAAGTTTATTCAACACTAGCTGACCCACCCGCAACTTCGTCCGCGTGTTCAAGAATGTACCTACTTGACTCTTGTCACTTCGTACACTTGAGATCTTGATTGTCCGGCCCCATGTTACGTGTATACGGTGGCCTCAGGGCGCGGTAAAGCCATGGACTAAATTAGCGCGCAGTTGTCACAGATTAGAAAATAGTTAACAAGACCTATGCGAAGGTTTGTGATCATGTTTGTATGGTCCCATGTTTGTGGTTCAATCACGCTGTAACGACTCAACTCGATGAAATTTGGAATAGATAGAGTTATTTACCTAGAAAAGCATATAGGCTACTTTTTATCTAGGTACCACGGTACATCTAGTAACTAGTAAAGTGATTTCAAATATGTTACCTATAGGTACAAAAGAGTTCAACGCGCGATGGAAATAAAAAAAAAACAAGGAAACATACACTATCTATAATTTCGACGTTTGTATTAATAAATCCTACTAAATTATAATTGCGAAGGTTTGTGAGGATGTTTTGATGGTTGTGGTTCAATCATACTGTAATTGATCAGCCGATTTCGATGAAACTTTTAATAGATAAGAGTTCTTTACCTAGAATAACTATAGGTTTCTTATTATTCAGGCACCATGCGAGTGAAACCGCGGGTAGCTAATAACAAGCTAATTTATAGATTTAACCTGTATGTGATATGAGTGCATCAATGTCCTACTTTGTCTCAACGTTAAGCAAATATCTTTATTATTTTAATGGGAATTCATCTGTTTTGTATCTTCAGTGACCACAAATAATTATTAGCTATCAGTGATGCCAAGTATTATCCAACGTTTAATATTTTGATACCGAACTATATATCTACTGCAATATAATCTGTGGTGCATGTCTAAATACATCAATGGCACCGTGCATCTAAATTTATATCACACAGCTGTGCGTTTTCATTTAGATTATTGCGATATTTCTTTCATAATCTGTATAAAATCTTGTTTAAACTTGATAATTTTTTTTATGTATTGATTAAAGATATATAATAAATAAGTAACAGAAAAATAATAATAATAACAGTTGTAAATTAAACAAAAATAATATTATACTAGCTATGAACTCAGTTTTCTTGATAATTTGCTAGGCACCATTTAGGTACCTACATTTTCTACTAGCTTTCATATATATAGGTATATGTCAAAAGAAAACCATATATTTTTTATGGAAAAATAACAGCAAATTATACTTATAAACAAGTTTATTAAAATAAAATAATATTTACAAGCTAGATTAAAAATAATACCATAAAAAAGAATAAACAAAATAGTGTTTGTTAGAATACTCAAGTTTAAAAAAATCAATCACACCATCCTAAGCGCAAGAAATTACATGAAATTATAACGACAGTTTTTAAAGCATCGGAAGTTTTGAAAATAGAACATAGACAAAAGAGAGCGAAGATCTTTTTGTTTTTTATAAATAATAGTCAGATTGGTGGTTATGGCGCATGATTCTAATACTGACTGGTTCTGCATTATTTTAGTTTTTTACATATGGCGGGTGTTGCCAAAACCGCCATGGCCAGACTGCGAAGCTCCCTTGTTGAAACCCATTTGAAGGTTGAGCTCGGAATTGTGCGCTTTGAGTTGCTCCTCTGTGAATGTGCGCTCGTTCTTTTCAGCCATTTTGGGGCCAAGTTGGGGACCGGTCCATTCAGGGTGCTTTTGGGTCTGAAAAATTAAATAAATAAATTTAGTAATTTAGATTCTGATCACAAATGTCAATTTTAGAGAAAACGTAAATTGCGTTGCCTTCATAAATAGAGTTCTCATGAGGCCAAATATATTCACTTGCACCTGTGCGGGAGTGTGAGTATTTTTGTAAACACTCAGATCCGTAACAGCTGGTATTTACATCAGGTCTTGGAATAGCACTTAGGAGCAAAGTTACGGCGGACACTAGTAAAGAAATAAATCAGGATGTTACTTACAATTCTTCCTAGCGAGTATAAGCACAAAGTGACTTGAGGAATGTTGCGTCTTTCGAAAAGATCAGCTGTTTGGAAGATTTCTTCCTCTGGTACTCCGTATTTCTTGATTGCTGCTTGAAACCTGCAAGACAAAACAAAAATATCACAAATAAGTCCATATTTTAAAAGATAAATTCTGACATTGAAACTCCCAATTACATCCTACTAGTATTAAAAATGCGAATGTTTTTGAGGATGTTAGGATGTCTGGATGCTTGCGGTTCAATCACGCCGTAATTACCTAATAAATACCACCCAACAGTCACGTACATAGTCCTTATACCATACTAAAATTCCCTATACCGTGGGTATCAGAAACTTAGGGGCTCTTTAGAGGGGGAGGGGTTCGGCAGGCAACGCATTAGCAATGCTCCAGGTGTTGCTGATGTCAATAGGCGACGGAAACCACTTACCATCAGGAGGGCCGTAAGCCTGTTTGCCTCCGTATAACATAAAAAAAACTACGAGCACCATGGTACCTTAACACCGACACCCAAAATCCAAACCCAGATAGAAAATCTGATGTGAATGGATCGAAAGAGTTAGCAAGTGCAAATCCATGATATCTGCTTATATTTTTCTACCAGGCGCGAATTACCTTTGAATGTTTTCCATAAGTTGGAAGTTGGTTCCCCTCTCCTGGATCTTCTTGACCGACCCAGGTGAAAGCTTGTTGATGAGTTTGCATAGCACTATTCCATTCTTGAGGATATCTTCATAGTCACCACCAGGGAGAGGCTCGCCAGTCACCTCGGTGATCCAGTTAAGGACCTCCTGTTCTTGTTCCTTGTTTCTAGGCTGGAAGAGAGAATAAATAGGATGAAATCCTAAATAATGTCGCCTTGGATGTTGCAAGAGGCGACTAAGGGAAAAGAGCTAGGGGAAGGGCAGCAGCGTCCCTGATTTTAACAACGATAGCTCTAACTGCGCTCACCAACCCGCATGCCCAGCGTGGTGAGTATGGGCAAATCCCTCCACATGATAAGGAATTCGCTCTGTCTGTGGGGGAGGCCATGTTCAGCAGTGGACGTCGTACGGCTGAAATGATGATGATGGCAGCTAAATAACATTATTTGTTTCAAATAGTGTTATGTTCCTGCGGTGAGTAAGGTTGCCAGAGCTCTTTAGGGGGGAAGGGGGAGGGGTCGGCAACGCATGCGTGATGTCTCTGGTATTGCAAGCGCTCATAGGCTACGGTAACCGCTTACGAACAGGTGGGCCGTATGCTTGTTTGCAAACTAGTTGAAAAATAATATTGGTTTAGGGGGTTAGGACTGGTGTTAGTTACTTAGTCCAGTCATAGTATTATGTTATCTGTGGTCCAGTTTAGTCGATATTTGTTCAGAGCCACACAAAATATTTAAGTAAGTAAATCTGCATTAGCTGTTTAAAATAAAAATTGGCTAAGTGCGTGTCGGAACACGTTAACTTAGTAGAAGGCACCATTATGTATTAGGTACCGTATTTTCAGCATGTTAGCACCAGTAGTTTAGACGAGAATGGCTGATAAGATCGGACAGACAGACTGACATGATGGACATGGCGAAACTATATAAGGGTTCCTAGTTCGTAAATATCTAATTGATTCATGATAATCCCGATACTCTGCAAGTTAAAAAGACGATCTTATACAGATAGGCACCATGAAAATAAATGAGTAGATCATTCAAATCCAAAAATAAACGCGCAATCAAAGTGCTTTCAATTTAAACGCCTACAAAACATATGTTTACAGAGAGCTGTGATGTGTTTTGCTTCTGTATATTTTACGATACATTAAATCAGAATTAGAAATGCGAAGTACAAAAACACCAATTCTCCAAAAAAACACAAATTGACCAGCAGGCTGTAGGCTAATTTACCGAAGCTTGAGCCTAGGGCGGCAGAAATTAGGGGCGGAAAATTTGGGAACCAAATAACAACATGGGAAATATATAAATCCGTCTCTGGGTTGACCAAAATTTGAAACACAAAGCGAATCTAAAAGTAGGTACATCTATTCAAAATTGAGTATAACGATATACTATGTAAATTGTATTTGTCCTTTGTCCTGGGCACACCTTTTTTTGAATACATTTCATAATCTATCATCAGTACAGATTCGCATTTAGATAACAAAGTTCATTAAACTTTATCGCCTTGCACCTAATCTATCTTTGTCTGCCGATCCTAAAAAATTTAACTATCTGTCTGTCTGTGGTACAGCTGACACGTCTTTTAAATCAACGTGAAGCGTCTTAAAAATATAGTAATGCAATTCTTGAACATCGGCCATAAAACCACGACTCCAGTGCCAAGTCATTATGAGCGGGTTATTCCAGCATCACCGAAAATAACGTGTTAACACAAGCAGTTTGTTAGCGTGGTCTGGACTCTGTCAGATGATGAAAAGTAATTTGAAATACAATGAAGGATGGAATTTAGATTTTTGCTTGAGCTTGTGAACACAATAGTGTCTTGAGAGAATTATAGAGCTACGCTCTACAATTAGTTTCGTAACTAGTGTACTATCCCGGACGGAAGGGACTTATTTTATCAACAAAAAGAAAAAAAGCATAAGGGAAAACAAAAATATTTTTTCTTGAATCTTTTGAAATCAGCAAGTGTTTTTATCATCTGTATACGTACCTAATTATTAAAAGTAGGTACGAGAAGCTTGTTATCAAGATTTCTACCTAAAACAGCTGAATAATTGAGTTTGAGCTGATTTGATGCCAAAAAACGGGTGTAGAAACCCTTCGGGTTAGTGTCCAATCACTCTTGATCTTGTACACGATTTATTACGCGTCCTAGCGTAATAAATCGTAACGAGTATTTATTATAAAAGTTCCTTTATTTATAGCATTCGAGGGAGCGAAGCGAGCGAAGATCTCTCACACATCATCGGTAAATCGGCGTTGTTTATTTATTTGTTAGAGCATAAAAATATAACTGTCAATACGATCTGCATGGAATTTAGTAAGTCAGGTTGTACTATCAAGATTGACTGTTAGGAATATGAGGTCAATCGACCAAGGGGTTGCTAAAATATTCACCATAGCAAAAGGGGTTAAAACATTTTTTTATGAAAGAGCTCCTATTTGGTCAAATTTCAATGACTTCGCATTTCAGGTAAGATTGTAAGTTATAGTGTAGTGAAGGCATCAAGAGTACCCATTAATTTTAATTTGGTTACTTTTAAACTCAATGACGTAGGTAACTAAAAAACAGCTGCGTACGATTCGAATGAGTGAATCCAACTGCACTGACGTCAGTTGCCAAAGAAGAAAGATAATAGCTTACTCAGAAATTGAACTTTGATTTCAAGACGACCGATAAAGCTGAGAGGTGCCTGGGCGAGCATTAAATACTCCATCTAAGAAAGATTTCCAGGCAGTCTACAGTTCTACAGCGTCCTACAACAAGTTGCCACATAAACTACATATTTGTCCCGCCTTCCGATTCACAGGTCGTGGATTGGAATTCCGGTCGTACAACAATGGATATTCCATTTGAAAAATGTATGTGTGCTGTACTAGTGCTCTCAAACGGGGAAATAAAACATTGTGAGGGAACCGGCGCACTTTAATCCTTTCACACAAGATTCAGTGTACCGATTCATTCACCGACGGCCATAGACCCTTTTCAGGGCCACCATATCTCAACCTAGTCACTGACCTAATACAGGAAAGAATCAGTGACATGACAAGCAAGCATTAGAAAAATAATAAGTGATTTTGAGCCTGAATGGCTTGAATTGAAAGTTGACGTCTCTAAATTGGCGGCTTTTATTTGCTACGTACTAAAAACTAAAAACTCTTTATTTATTTATTTTATTTTATTTTATTTTTGAATTTTGGGAAAACTTACAGCTAGTACAAAAAAATAAGCAATAATAATATAAACACATGAAAAAATTACATGCAGCTGAGGGCTATTTACATGTTTCCACTGATAGCAAATTAATTAAGTTATAGATGCAGTGGTAATGGACGACTAACAAAGATATAGAAAAGAAAACTAAATTTAAAATACATGCACACACTAATAAAAATAAAGATAAAAGTAAGTAAAAAAGAAGAGTAAAGTTTGTATTTGAATAAATCTAAGTAAGTAGTTGTTTAAGTTATGTTAAAGTTAAAGAAATGTATGAAATAAAAAAATTGTCACTTTACAGTCGTTTGAGAATGATAGCAGAAGTTGTAAAGATATCAATATCAATATCTGCACTTACCAAGGTGTTGAAAGAGGCACTTGCTCTGATTAAGAACGCGTTCTGTCTGTAGTTAGATTTTACACGAGGAATATGCAACAGATTAGGTCTTCTCAATGCAGCCCTGTGGGTGCGTAGTCCTATGAGTTCCAACAACTCCGAACAGTCAACTGTCCCATTTGCTATATTTAGGAGATACACTTAATCAGCAATATTACGCCGTTCATAGAGCGGAAGAAAATGAAACCTGCGACATCTGGCCATGTAATCCGGAAGAAAGAGTTTGGCTTTAAACTGCAAGTACCTCATGAACCTCTTCTGAATACGTTCCAATCGTGTAGAGTATACGTCATAGCGGGGGTTCCACACTTGGGACGCATATTCTAAATGGCTACGGACATAACAACAGTACAAAATCTTAAAAGTTTTTATGCTTTTGAATTCAGAAGACATTCGCAAAACAAACCCTAGCGCTTTTGATGCTTTGTTTACTATTTTAGTTATATGGTCATCAAATAAGAGCTTATAATCAAAGGAGACGCCTAAATCTCTTATCGTGTCTACTCTAGCGAGCGGCATGTTATGAAAAGTGTAATCAAACTTGATGACCGACGGCTTGCGGGTGTAGGAGCAAACGTAGCACTTCGACACATTCAAATCTAATTTATTAGAGCTACAGTAGTTTTCAAACCGAATGAGGTCTTCCTGCAGATGAGAGACATCACTAGTATTCTGAATTTGGCACAGGATTTTCATATCATCTGCGTATAGCAAAATTTTGGAATAAACAAAGCATAAAGAAATATCGTTGACAAATATTGTAAAAAGCAGGGGTCCTAATAATGATCCTTGGGGGACTCCTGAAGGGATGTATAGGGTCGAAGATGAGTATCCGCTTAGTACTACAGTCTGGCACCTATTTTGAACGTAGGATGTAAACCATCTAAAGAGGTTACCCCTTATGCCTAAAAGTTGGAGTTTCTTTAATAGTACTGAGTGATCAATACGATCAAAGCATTTACTGTAGTCAGTATAAATGATATCAACTTGCGAGGGTTCCGACATGGAACGCGAAATGAACTCGGTGCAAAGCAAAAGGTTGGAGGTCGTAGACCTACCCCTTAAAAAACCGTGCTGCTGTGGTGCAAGGTCATGCTTCACTGCAGAATACAATTGAGTGTGCACAATTTTCTCTAAAACTTTGGCAAACAAACATAATTTGGAGATAGGCCTATAATTTTCTATTTTATTTTTAGCACCATTTTTATGAATGGGAGTAATAAAAGCTGCCTTCCAGATATTAGGCATAACACCTTCCGAGAGTGAACGGCGAAACAGAAGAGAGAGCGGGACTACTAGACTTTTCGCACAACGAACTATTAGAACTGCGGGGATATTATCCGGACCTGCTGATTTATTAAGGTCGAGGGTCTTGAACAGTTTGAGAACCTCATTTTCAAGAACTTCAACCATACCGATGTCCGCAGACGACGACGTAGAAGGATATTCTGTATTGTCGTTATCGGGCAGCTGGGAGTTGGAAGATGGTGAATGAAGAAAAGTAGAGTAAAAATACTCACCAAACATATTACAAATATCGCCTCCCTGATCAGAAGAACAGCCACCATAATGCATAACAGAAGGATATGCATTGGATTGTTTCTTACTTTTTATGTATGCCAGAATGCCCGCGGATTAATTCTGATAGAACTCTCAACGTTATTAATACATTAATACACTGAGTACCAGTGTACATTTCTTTTTCCATAACTCGCGCTCTATACCGCAATATAACCATTACAATACAACAATTTATGAACCAACTTCACAATATGTTTATTAATAACCCATTATTATACACACTTGTTGTTTGTTTGAAGTTAATGACGTTATGTTTACATTAGTCCAATTCAAAAGAGTTTTGTTAAGAACGAGTGTGTATTCACTTTGTTATTAAGTGTTATTCTGTTGTTTTTGTTACGCTGTTGTTTGTCTTGCGAGTTTTTATAAACATTGTTATCAGTACCCAAGATATATTATTATGTTAATAAATACGATTGCTGTGTGATATTTAATTCAAATTTCAATTTGGGATAAGTATTCTTAAGAAGCAACATCAAAAACGTTTGTATAAGGAAAATATGAATTCTCTTCGTGTCACTAACTTTGGTCACTAACTGGTTTTTTACTACCTAAGGCCTTTGACCGCGAAATGCTTTTGATGTGCCCCTAAAAGGCTCAAGTACAGTCGCCTACACTAAGATGTACACATTTAATAATTAACAAAATGATGCCACACACAATACAGATAGTTGAAAATGACACAAGTGAGTTGCTACATAGTTTTTGAGGTCTCATTTTGAAAATTATGTAATGTATACACCTTGGTACAGGCGACTGTACCTATTGTGAATTAACTAGTAGCAGATGAATTCAGTACTATTGAGGAACAAAAGATTCTTTCATAAAAGGTAAATTAATCAGATCAATCAATTAATCTATCTTATAATTAATTTTTCACTGTATATTACCAAAAAAATTATTAGAAAGTTATTTAAATTATCTTTAAAAACTTTAGAAAAAAAGATTGTTAGTAATTTTAAGAATGTTTTAAACGTAGGTCAAATCATTAGATTAGTAAATGGACACAAAATTATACATAATCTGTAGCTTACAGCCATTATCACAATATTTGACACTAGGTACGGGGCAGGTTTCCGCCGTGGTATCAACAAGTGGACTGAGGAGTAGGACCCGCCCGCCTAAGACGAAGCTGTGCGGGGGCGGGCGGCTCCTGTTGATCTGCAACACAGCTGGCAGATCAGAGCCGGTTCACTTTTGATTGTTACGATCAACTAGGCAAATCATACGTATGATCTGCTTAATATGCAGACACTGATCAAAGTAGAGCCAATATACTATTTTAAACTTGTATAGAAGATAATTAGCATTCTATTATCACTATGATATGGGTTCTACGAGTGCTCTAATGAATTTAAGATAAGTCCGCTGACGCACATTCAATTAAGGCAAAGGAGATCGTGCCTTCAAACTGAATATAACTTTGAACTCTATAAGACTGCTGAGACTTGCATTAAATAGAATTATACTCTTATCAGTGTCACTTAGGTATTGCAATAGTTATAAAAATGGGATTCACAATATGTATACTATACCAAAATGTGCTTATTTTCAACCGATTGACAATCAAGTTTATTCTACGACTATCCAAAACTCGACTTTTCCAAAACTATGCGGTTTTGGGATCAATTAATTTTAAATCCAGGCCTAATTGTTTCAGTTGTCAAGCTATCCCTTTACAGCTGTGTCTGAAAACTGTACTGCGCCTACGAATACACACGCCATCATTTTTATTTACATCTTCCGCTAACGTCGGTTCCCCACCGGAAACTAGTGATAAATTCTCGTAATGAATTTTTTTGTCTGTTTTTCTTTCCATTCATTATGACGTAGACCTTATTTCAACAAGAGGTAGAGTTTCATTCATGATCATATAAATATTCTCAAGACCCCAGGAATGGCAGACATCCTCTCAGATCTCCAGGCAAGCAGATCCTTGAAGATTTCTAAGGGGGTAGTCCTACATTTGGTAGTGAGTATTCCATATGTGACATTTGACTCGATATCGCAAGCTCCAGAAGTCAAATTCTAAATTAACTTTATTATGAAGACGTAAGGATCCTTTTATAATAAATTTTAGACCTACGAGTATCATCATTTCATTACTTAGAAGTCTGAAAATATACAGTTCCAATTTACCAGTTCACTTCACATACAAGTCATAAAATATAAAACCATTGTTTTAGCGACACAGAACAATAAACTTGAGTAGTTACCTGAACAAAAGGGATTCTTGAACTATAAGACAATAGAACATGAATTAATCATAAATTAATGTGGTTTTTGGCACACAGGCCCTTAAAAATACAGTAACAAATGAGAGACCATCGAAATGGAATCGCAGTGAAGTTCTACAGGCTGATGATGATGATACATAATTTGGATATTTGGCCTAAATATACCCAACCCTCTTCTAGCCTAATAGTGAAATTTATAAAAACTAAGAAATGTATATAAACCCTGAGCAATTTTCTCGAATCTCTGATGTCATTATACGTAATAGACGAGATCAGGCTAAAATCTGCACACGAAACTCAAAAACTACATTGATTCACAAGAGTATCTTCTGCATGGCTTCTTCTATATATAGAAGGTTATATATATGTACCGAAAACATTAAAAGAGTTACCGCGTTCACTGTTTCAGAGAAAGTTGAAAACCACTTTGGAATGAAAATGTTATCATAGTGTTGAAGAATTTTTAAGTGACAAACATTTTTTTCAATCGGCTTAGCTAAAGTAATAATTGTGTTTGTTTTTCTGAATTTGTTTTTATTACGATTTATTTTGCCTTGACGTTTACTTTACTCTTTTTTTTATATTATTATGATTAGTTTATATTAAGAACCTTGTTAAGATTTTATATTGTACCTTAACAAAAATATTGCACGCCTTAACATGGCAGAATACATTGTTTTCACAAATATAAAATTACATTAACACCTGTACCTATCTACATGTATTTCAAGCAATAAATTTTTACTTTACTTTATGCAAATAGCAACACTGAAACTAAAATAGACTTGAAGTACAAACACTGTAAAAGTTTGCTTGGATTATTTTTTCAAATGAGCTTCGTGAAGGAAAAATGGCGGTCATGGCGTCAGTCTATCAGTCTATAAATATGGGGATCTCCAGCTGCAAGATCTTACGTAATTGTAATTTTAAGAGGTTATGGGTGCAGTGACTTCATTTTCTAAATACACTTTTCAGTTAGGTACAGAATAAGAAGTAAGCACTTCACACTAAACATACATACTAATACATATAGTGTTAGTACCAAGTAATGTAGTGTTTAGATGACTCAACTGTTTCTTGTGTATTTTGTAAATATTAACTTGTATTAGTTTTAACTTTCTTTCTGTAAATAAAGATTCATTACTAATTAAAAAAAAAAAGTAATGTAAAGGAGCCATTTCATTCTGGCCCTGGTCCATGTACACTACATAGAAAAATTAGGACAAAATAGGAGATTACATGAAAAATACAATTTCATTAATTTTAAGACAAATGCGATGGTACAAGAATACTTCTTCTGGTAAGTTTTTTACTATGTGAACACTATTTGAAGGCCGCCATGTTGGTTTATAATTGGCGTTTGACATGACATTGACATATTTTTCATGTCATGTTGTTTGATTTGATTTTTTTGTTTTGTCGATAAATGTAGGTCGTCAAAATGATATTTCACGCACGTCCATCCGCCATATTTTTGTATCGCTGTGTGTTGCTCTCTTTGTCGAAGAAAATCTTAATGTACCTTAGAACGAAGTCAATTTATATAAAATAACCAATTAAATACGTTTACTTTATTGCTTAGCCATATTTTAGAGTAGTGTACACAGTGCAGGCCCAGGCTCCATATATTGATGAAACGTCTCTTTTAATGAGACTTTGGGATTTGAGGTTATATGCCAGTGGCGTAGCGCTTGGCTGGACCCCGTATAAAAATTTGTTTGGGGGCCCTTATGATATCTCACAAAGAAAAAATATATTTGCATAAAATTAAAAGAAATATTTATTCATCTTAATTATCTATCTGACACTTTTTCCAAAAATTTTACAAACAATTCAAATTTATTATTATACTCTCCTTGCCTTTTTTTGGCAAACTGATTTATTAAATTATATAAAGCTGATGATGACTTTAGTTTTTCTTACGCACGTCCGGCCGCACGTGGCCCGGGGCCCCCGTATAATTGATACGGCAGATACGGCGGTAGCTACGCCCCTGTTACATGCATAAAACTACTAGTTGTTCGCCTAGAACTGAGATCGCTGGCTGCGATCGCTGCGATCAAAAATATGTCACCAGGTTTTAATTTTATTTAGTTAAGTATTTTTCAAAATAATGAATAACATACGTCTGGAGCAGAATCTTGATGTTAACGATTACGTACCTGTTGGTAGCTGGTAGCTCTGGCGCTCTACCCACCAACCCGCACAGGAGCTACGGGGCGGGTTTATGGTCCAACACTCCAGTACCTACCGTTCGTCGTGGCACTCTGGAGAGGCCTGTTTTATTTTATGTAATGTAATTTTTATCCAGCAGTGGACTTCATCAGGCTGATGATGATAATGATGACCTATTGATTGGTACAGAGTTCGGTGAATCTGACAAATCAGTATTTGGATTCACATCACGTGTTTTAGTTCTAAAATATCGCATTTAAAGCTGCAAATGAACTTTATTTATTAAGATGTTCACCACGCGACTAGACCTTATATTCAACTTGTGATTCGCATTCATGATTAGGTATAATAATTATTTCACAGATTTTACAATCATTTTTTTATACAATTATGGTGGCAAACAAGCTTACGGCACACCTGTTGGTAGTGGTTACCATAGCCTATGACCGCTTGCAATACCAGAGGAATCACGCACGCGTTGCCGACCTCAACCCCCTCCCCCCTAAAGAGCTCTGGCAACCTAACCTTACCTTTCCTTATACCTTAACTTTTGTTGAAAACGCACCTATTTCAATAATTTATATACAAACATCACTTGAGAATCATCTTGACGACATCATCGGTGGCGTAGCAGGCGAGTGCTCGTCTGAGACGCAAAGGGTGCGGATTGGATTCCCGATGTGGGACAAATGTTTGCATTGTTTCTTGGTCTGGGTGTTGTAGTACCATGGTACTCGTAGTTTCTGATACCCACGACACATAAATCCTAGTGGGGGTCAGGATTATGTATGTGGATTATGGTGTTGGGTGTTATTATTATTATTTTATTTCATTTAACGACTTACAAAATTAAAAAGAATAGCTCGACTAACGCTAAAACATGGAAAATGTATTATCTATGTAAATATTTGATATCCGGCAAGGAAATGTTGTCTCTAAATCTTCATAGATGTGTATCATATCTTCAGAAAAACTCCGTGTTATTTCACAATGTATTTTCTCCTTAAAATTATCTCTAAAACTGCTATTTATTCTGTGGTAAAGCCACGGACTAAATTAGCGCGCAGTTGCCACTTGTCACATTAGAAAATAGTTACTTAGGATAGGACCTAAGCCAAGTGGTTATTTTTTTTATCTGAATCGAATTAAAACTATTAAGTTTTCGAAATGAAAAGTTATTTTTAGCACAATAAAATATAAATTATAGCTCAAAGATATCGCAGTCATTGACTTAATTCAGTAGACATATGGATCTTTTTTTGAAATAAATTTCAGATGCCATATCGCAGGCCGTTTGAACACGGCTTGGAGCATAAAAACCTGTAATTTATTTGCTTAACGTTATCATACAATAATATCTTAGTTTCAAAATAAAAAATAAGCTTACGACTTTTTTCACTAAGAATGGTAATTTACAAAAAAAAAATCCACTGTAATTTTTATGAAGACTTCACTCTCCTTTATCACTCTCTTTCCTTAACATTAATAGTTACACAGTTTCTCAAGTTTGTTCATCAGATCGGCGTCCAGTTCTTCAAATTCTTCGTTATGATTTCCGATGAATTGATCCTACATCCTACTTTTACCGTTACACTGAAAATTTCGATATTTTCAGCAGTAATTCACCCACTCATAGTTTTCACCACACAGTCCATCATCAATGACTTTCCTTTTCACATAACAGCACTGTACCTTTTTACTTCGATGATATGATTTATTATGAAAACGACATCGTTTTTAGAATGAAACAACAAAAATAACAGCAAAGCGGGGTTTGTGTTTACAACTAACGTGTAAAACAGCACCGAAGAAACAATTGTCGTGAATATCATTTTCAAAATGCGCAGGGCATTGTCAATGCGTCCGTTTTGATAAAGTCCGCCTGTGACTATAGTGCGAATGTTTTGAACGTACTACAACAATGACTAATAAGTTCTGTAAGGTCTGTCCTTTTGACATTGCAAAGCCAGTCACCTGAATGTGTTTGTTATCGGTGACCCGAACTCATATCAACATTTTGATGTCCTGATGCCTTTTAAACTAAATATGTATAAGGAATTGTCGAGCTACTTTGCTCTTTGATGCCAATCGATAGTCTATCGATCATCACTGGATAGATCTTTCAAAATTATTACGATTATCGATTTAGAGATTCGTTCAAAAAATATAACTTTGAATTGGTTATTTTTGTGAGGGTACTGTCCCACCCGTACCGAATAAATCGCTGCTTAGAAACACCTCAAATATAATGAGAGTAAAAGCTATAGGTATGCTGACATTACAAGGAAAAGGCTGAGTAGGCTTTAACTACTTGTTGAATAGTTTGAATAGCCTCATAGCTCAGTTGGTAGTAACTCTGCCTTCTGCGCTGGAGGTCACGGGTTCCATTCCCGCACTGGACAAACATTTGTGACTAACACAGATGTTTGTTCTGTGTCTGGGTTTTAAATATTTATCTATTATGTATATCAGTCTCTGGTACCCATAGTACAGGCTATGTCTAGTTTGGGATCAACTGACCGTGAGATATGTCCGGATTTAAAAAAAAAAAGTTTACTAATAGTAAGTAGGCAGCTTTGAAATTAAGTTAGAAAAATCTACATTCATTGAATCTTGCAATCAAACAGATGGCGTATAATCCTATTCTTCTAATATTGTAATGCGAAAGTTTGTGAGGATGTTTGCATGTTTGGTTCAATCACGCCGCAACGGCACAACCAATTTCGAGAAATTTGTACCTGATAGTTCTTTACTTAGAATAGCGTGTCGATCACTTACAATCAAGGCTACTTTTAATATTGATACAACGCGTGCGAAGCATACAAAGCCGCACTAACTTTGGAAGCCTTGACTGTATGTGATCCGACACGAGCTTGGCCATTTTTATAAGAAATTTCGTTGGCATTAGATGAACCTATAACTTAAATTACATAAATTTAGAGGCATTGATTAGGTAAGCGTCGAGAAAAAATTACAAAAGTAAGCAAATCACCAATTAATTACTTTTTAAATCAGATAAAGTCACATGAAACAGCACATATCGTCCAATAATTTAAGTCCGTGACCGTAATGAAGGTTATCTAGTAATTCTTAAAGCGGATATCATTTCAGCATGACTGCATTACGACTTTTAAGCTACAATTTTTGGTCGTAAATAGCAGATTTTTAATTATTTATCAAGGAAATAACAAGATCAATAAGCTCTTATGAGTAGTGGCGCTGTAAAAGCCATAAAAAAAATTGGTAGACATAATAATCATTATTGGACGTCTACTTTGCATGAAAATATGATAATTGATCGAACGAGTGAAGCGAGCGAAGAACTCTCAAACAACTTGAACGAATGCCGTTGTACGTTTGCACGTTTATTTGTTAGAGCATAACTTTCGAACCGTCAATCCTCATAATTGCATGTCAATCTGCATAGAATTTAGAAGTTTAGTTTGTACTATCAAAAATTGATTGGATTAGATAGATTAGATATAGTGGGTCGAAAAGGAGGTATAAAAAAGTTACACAAATAATAATAATACAAAAATAGTATTAATAGTAAGAAAAAGGACAAGAAAGGAAGGAAGGAAAGGAGCCCCTAAAAGGCGCACTTTAATCCTTACACTACACTGATCCTTTCATCGACGGCCATAGGCCCTTTTCAGGGCCACCATACCTCAACCTGGTCACTAACCTAATACAGGATAACCAAGAAAGAATCAGTGACACGGTAAGAAGAATAGTCCCCAATATTCTTCTTGCGTGTGATATTAAAGAGCTTTGTTCATATATTCCAGCTAAAGCGATTTTTATTCTAGGCCATTTGGCAGTTCAGGTAATACCTCAACCTGGTCACTGACCTAATACAGGATAACCAAGAAAGAATCAGTGTCACGACAAGAAGAATAGTGGGGTGTGATATTAAAGAGCTTTGTTCATACAATTCTAACTAAAGCTATTTTTATTCTAGGCCATTTGGCAGTTCATTTAAAATTGGATATTAGTTAGAACATGCGAAAGATGCATTTTAAACAATCATCGAAGCAGCAACTTTTACTAAGTAGAAATCGCGAGAAATCAGTTCGGGACGAACCACTAGTTAATGTAGGGAGTGTCTTACACAACAAATAAGTAAAATAGGTATCCTGCAGCAGACTTCCGTAAACATTTTTTATCCTTATACCTAAGTAGTTGTTTAACAGAACCTCATTATAGGCTAGGTGCCTACACTTACTGCAACTGTTACTTATTTAATTACAAGTAACCTGTACTAAACATTTGACCTAGAACTTGAACTGAACTTGAAACCCGGACGGCCGACGGATATTTATAGGCAAACGGGAAGTTACCGGAAGTGCAATTTTTTTGGGAGCTAAAATCGCCTGTGCATATTTGGCATACAAACGGCTATTACGGGCGTGTTGGCCTCGCCTTGACATCTGAGAATAGGTACCATCATCATTATTTCGTTGATGTCCGCTGCTGAACATTGCCTGCCCAAAAGAGACGTTTCATCAATATATGGAGCCTGGGCCTTCACTGTGTACACTACTCTAAAATATGGCTAAGCAATAAAGTAAACGTATTTAATTGGTCATTTTATATAAATTGACTTCTTTCTAAGGTACATTAAGATTTTATTCGACAAAGAGAGCAACACACAGTGCTACAAAAATATGGCGGATGGACGTGCGTGAAATATCATTTTGACAACCTACATTTATCTGACAAAACAAAAACATCAAATCAAACAACATGACATGAAAAATATGTCAATGTCATGTCAAACGCCAATTATAAACCAACATGGCGTCCTTCAAATAGTGTTCATATATAAAAAAACTTACCAGAAGAACTATTCGTGTACCATCGCATTTGTCTTAAAATTAATGAATTTGTATTTTTCTTGTAATCTCCTATTTTTTCCTAATTTTTGTATGTAGTGTACATGGACCAGGCCCAGAATGAAATGGCTCCTTTCCAGTTTTTTTTCCATTCCTATCACGTGGGGGGGGGGGGGGGGGGGGGATTTGTCCATACTCACCACGCTGGGCACGCGGGTTTTGTAGAGCACCTAACTGCGCGTGCTATATTTGTGAAAATAGAGGACGCTGCTGCACATCCCCTTACTTTTTCCCTTTCACCGCTGGGATAAATTATCATGATTTTAACGTTTTTTTAATAAAATGTATTATAGTGGCGTAGCTGAGCCCTCGACCATTTCACTTGTCTACCTATCTATAATTGTATCATGTATCCTCTAAACTGTGTGTAGGAATTCTGAGTGGCCATTTCATTTTATTTCTTTTATTTTATTGAATTTCAGTGCGCCGGCAAACGCGAGCCCGAGAAGGAGCTCGAGGCTAAAGCATGGATAGAAGCGGTCATCGGTGAGAGGTTCCCATCGGACCTGCCGTTCGAGCTGGCCCTCCGCGACGGCATTATCCTCTGCAAGCTGATGAACAGGCTCCAGCCCGGGATCATCACTAAGGTCAACATCAGCGGCGGCGACTACAAGTTTATGGATAACATCAACCAGTTAGTATATTTTACAAGACCTATTTCTAAATCTTTCAGAATTCCAGAATGTAAGAGGATTTACTAAAGACGGTCATGTGCGAGAACTCACAGCTTCCTTACCATTACACGGGATAAGAAAAGCAAAATTCCAAGTGTAGGAAGTGTATTAGAAAAGTGTAGGAAGTGAGCGTACGAGAAGATCAACATCATGATTGCCACTTATAACAGCTGAACAATTGAGTTTGAACTGTTTTTTTTTTTAATACAAAATAGGCTAACGTTTGACCACAATCTCACCTGATGTTAAGTAATGATGTGGTCTACGGTGTAGCACATTGTGTGATTTGACTTCAAAACAGCACATTTTTTCATAGTGTCTTTCAATTAAAAATGTCGAAATTCGAAAAGTCGTAGAACTAACATTATTTACAATTTGGTGTAGAATAAGCGCCTTTCGGGATAGTACATACATCCTACTAACATTAAAAATGCGAAAATTTGTGAGGATGGTTGGATGTTTGGACGTTTAGATGTTTGTTGTTCAATAACGCCGTAACGCTCAACCGATTTCGTTGAAGCTTGGAATATTATTAATATGGAGTTCTTTACCTAGAATAGTATATAGGCTACTTTTTAAGAAGGTCCCACGCGAGCGAAGCCGCGGGCGGAAGCTAGTTAGTAGTTAGTTAGTAGAAGCTAGGAAGTTTACGTTAATGACCTCCCTTCTTATGTTAAAGAAATGTGTGACATAGTTCTATTTGCTGACGACACCTCGCTAGTGTTCAAAGTCGACAGATCCAAAACAAATTACGATGACGTAAACGCATCCTTGTCGCTAGTCCTTAATTGGTTTTCTGTAAACAATCTCTTGCTAAATTCAAAGAAAACGAAATGTATCAAATTCTCTTTGCCTAATGTAGTACACAATAGCCCCACTAACATTGTATTAAATGGAGAGTCACTAACCCTTGTTGATTCTACAAATTTCCTAGGACTCAATATTGATTCAAAATTGCAGTGGGGACCCCACATTGAAACTCTTGCCGGTAGACTTAGTTCCGCGGCATATGCCGTTCGTACGATAAGGTGGCTCACAGATGAAGCCACAGCTAGGTTAGTTTATTTTAGCTACTTCCATAGTGTAATGTCCTATGGTATCTTTCTCTGGGGGAATGCAGCAGATATCCAAGTCATATTTGTTTTACAAAAACGAGCAATACGTGCCATTTATAAAATGAAGTCAAGGGACTCCTTGAGGGAACTTTTTAAAGAAATTAACATTTTAACTGTAACTTCACAATATATTTACGAAAACTTATTGTACACACATAAGCACATGGCTAGCTTTAAGAAAAAAAGTGATGTGCATAGTATTAACACAAGAAACAAAAATAAATTGTGCATTCCAAAATTTAGATAACAAAAAGTAAATGGGTCTTTTATGGGGAATATGGTAAGATTTTATAATAAACTTCCGGTAAACGCGACGCAACTTCCTATTAGAAGATTTAAAGTGTACATAAAGAATAATCTTATTAAGAAAGCGTACTATAAACTAAATGATTATTTAAATGATAAAACCGCATGGCCTGAAGTCGCTCTGCCCCTCGACAGCTAAAATGCCATTTTGCAGTGTCTTTACAGTTTTTGCTTGCATCATATTTTAAGTATTATTTAATTATATAAGCATTAGGTACATATTTCATCAAGTGTAGCGTGTGCTGCCCTTAGATCATTTGTTGAAGCTCACATTTGTCTTCATTTTTTTCACATTTTTATAAGCTCTTATTTATTAAGGATTATAATTAGATTACTTTTCTCTTGAGCCTCACCTAGTTCGATCGGCACCACACTGAAGCTTTAAATTCCATTTTGTGAAAAAGGATCATCGAAAAAAATGATAGGCACCAAGCCGTGTTTGTTGCCTGATTCTTCTATGCTTGGTCGCGAGGAACAGGCATAGCTTCACCTAGTTTCTAAGACGTTTCAAAGTGATCCTAGTGATTTTATTGAAATAAATGCCTTTTGACTTTGACTTTGACTTGAGTACCTAATATAAATCACTTTGTGTGTACAGATAGGACTAAATAGCTCTCCGTTGCAATTAAACACGGAAAGATTCCATCCGTCGTCTATTGATTGATAGGATAGTAGTATAAGTACCTACCTAACTGATTTGTATGCAAGTAAGCACAAGCGTGCCATGTAGCCAAGCCTGGCTTACAATGGATTTTGAATACAATTTAGGAGTTAGGCACAATACAACAAGTATAAGTATAGTGAGGTAAGAGTCAAAGTCATGAGGTGGTATAGTGAGGTAAGCCAGAGTCAAAATCATGAGGTTTATTTATAAGGATCACGTTGAAATGTCTTAGAAGCCAGGCGAAGCTACGCCTGTTCTTCGCGACCAAGAAGCATCAGGCAACAACACGGCTTGGTGTCCATATTCTTTTTCGATGATCTGTTCAAAAAATATTTTAATGACATCCGACATTACTTATAACGGCCTAAGTAATAATTCTATTGGTACAAACTTAACAACTTTGTATTTTTTTTTTTGTAGATCCCTCCCTTCCTTTGTCAGTTTTTTATATGAATGTAATGTCGCTTCGTTCTGGTGTTATTTCAAATAAATTGTATTCAGCGACTTTCACTGCTGACTGTACCTTTGGTGTGGTATGCTGATCGATCAAAGTGAGGCTTAGAAACTAAGAAATAAGTAGAGATCTATCTAATAATGTACAAATAATGTCCGGAATATTTATTTATAAATAATGTACAACTTATGGTGGGTAATTTATCCTCATAAATAGCAAATTTCATTACCTACTCATAAAACCAGTGCCTTTCTAAAACCCGCAAAGGGAAACCCCGAATAAGAACTTATAGAAAAGGCCATTGTTATCATTATTTCATAAAATTACATAATAAGCCGCCCTTCACTTTGAAGGTTGGGTGTAAACTTGGCCTTTACTTTCAAGGGTACTGTAAGTACCTACTTACTAGAACTAGGTAAGTACCTTTTTAGAGGTAGGTCCAAGGTGGGTGATTCATAATAATATGTATGCTATCCCGAAAGGGGCTTATTTAACACCCAATTAGCGATATAGTTTGTTCTACGACTCTTCGTTCGGAAATTCGTCATTTTTCATACTATGCAAAAATCAGCTGTTTTGAGGTCAAGTTCAAACTCCTCTCTCGTCCGTGCATCGATTATTTCTTGACGACAAACAAAACATCAAAACATTTTTTTTTGCAATCAGTCAGTCAAAGCATTTATGGTCATCTAGCTCGCCATATTTTGGCGTTGCAACGCCATAGGTACTTAGGCGTTGCAACTGCAGGAGCTTGAGTCTAGGGATGGTTACAAAAAGCTTAGGTTTTAAGAGAAGTATACAGCTGAGTTTTTTTTCAGGGCCACTAAGGCGTAATCGGAAACCGTGAGAGTAATCGAAAAGTGATGTTAGGAGTCACGGGCCCGTAACTCCTAACATCACTTTTCGATTACTCTCACGGTTACCGATTTCGCATAAGTGGCCCTGAAAAAAAAACTCACCCTGTATATAATATATACTTACTACATTTACACTTCTCTTAAAACCTATGTAGCGTAGTTGCAATGGTGATGAGAAGTTACCAGCGTTACGTGGCGTAAAAAACTGCCTTTTACGCCGCGCGTCACTACCAGCCACAGAAAATCTTACAGAATTTGATAGCGCGTTGTTATTTTCAGGTTCCAGAAAGCCTGTGTGAAGTATGGAGTTCCTGATGTAGACCTGTTCCAGACCACTGATCTTTGGGACCAGAAGAACATTGCCCTCGTCACATCGACCATCTTCGCTATTGGCAGGACGGTAAGAGACACATTTTAGCAGATGGTGCGGACGGGGATGGAAGATGTTAGACGGATTCTACCTACCAACTCAAATAGTAAATACCTAAATGCGAGGATCCTACTAGTCTGTGCTAAATAAACTCTAAATGCGTTAGCTGAGCTCCAATCCAAGCTCAGCCTAACTTACCGCTTTAGGCACTGCCTTCATTAAAAATCTCTCTCCCTTCCCCCAGGCTCACAAGCACCCAGAATGGCGCGGTCCCACCCTCGGCCCCAAGCCAGCTGAGGAGAACCGACGCGAGTTCAGCGAAGATGTTTTACGCGCTGGCGAAGGCGTCATCGGCCTACAAGCTGGCACCAATAACTTCGCCACGCAATCTGGCCAGAGCTTCGGGGCGAGCCGCAAGATTATCTTGGGGAAGTGAAGACGTGTTTTACCAGTATAAACCTATCTAGAATGAATGAGACAAGATGCCCACAACTCGCCCTAATAGGACTGTCGTACAATTTTTTAGCTGGATTTAGAAGGTCTCATCTTTCTCGTGGGTGTAGCGATTGTGAAAATGTGATATTTAGGTATTGTCTATTAAAACACGCTAAAACCTATATTTCGTTTTTTTTCATCCCTACTTTCTTAAAGGAAGCTAAACTTACTTAGCTAAACCTACTTCAGCCAAAGTCGATGTGAAATTAATATTCGTAAACAAACCGCACATGGGTAGGAGGAGGTAACACTCAAGAGGCACATTTTTTATGATACCTACGTACCTACCTACCTACCTTTTATTTTTGATAGGAATTTGCGTTTGTCGTCTTTTTGTGATAGGTACTTAACTATCACAAAAATAAATCTTAAAAATTAATATCAATACCTACTTTCAAAAAATCAACGCATTGAATTGGTAACAATTCTATCTAGGACCTAGATAGATACAATTGTTACCAATGTAAAAGAACCGCCCTTATGTAACTACCTAGATTCTAGGTAGTTGTTTACGGTTCTTTTACAAAAAAATTGTAAGTAGGTAGGTACAGCGATTTGACTGAAGGTACCTTAATAATATTATCTAAGGTAGGTACTAGGCACAGTAGATAAGTAAGTAGTAAACTTGGCAAATAGTCGAAGGTGGTAAGTAAAGCTCCATCCATTATTCATACCATGAGTCGGGAGAAGTCCCACGGCCACAAACCACACAATACAGTAAACCACAATGATCGTTTGGCGCGACCCAAATAGCGCCATCTTTACGAATTCAGGCGAAGCTGAAATCTTCAAAGCGCCACCTATGTATGTAAGAGTTTAGTGAACAATTTATTGTACATAGTTTGAAAAAGATGGCGCTGCTTCACTCATTTCCAAGGTCAGACAGAACTAAGGATGTGCATGACTGACCAGAATAACAACAACATTGTTTTAATTTTGTTAAAGTGTCATAAAATTCCCATTTGCTCATCTATAGGGATTCTCTTTCATAAAAAACCAATATAATTATAAGCCTGAGCTCCCATTTAGTACAGTTTTAATGACTTCGTAGTTCAGTATAATTTTCTGAATGGCTGAACCGATCTTGATGAATTTTGGTATAACGATAGTGTGCCCCATGAAAAAGTACATAGGCTATTTTGAGAGATGATTTTATGCCATAGTAAGGAGCTGTTTTCCGAAACTCCTTAGTAAATTGCATGATTGAGCTGAGACTTAACATACCTATCGAGGTCCGATTGCAATACAATAATTAGATGACAATGACCAGATCTCATCATGGATTCAGGAGCTGTCCCAGGAAACTAATCAAATTGTCTGATTGAGCTGAGACTATACGCACCTGTAAAAGGCCAAGAAAGCAAGCTATGTTATGACAGCAAGATGATCTGAATATGGAGTCAGGAGCTGTTCCGCGGAACTATTCAGCAAACCTTTAATTGAGCTGAAACAATTCATATTATGTAGGTACCTGTCGAGGTCTCGGGCCTGAGGCCCGTATATTAGACAGTATATTATCGATAAGTCGTTAGAACATGCTAAAGGTGCCATTTTCAAAGTTGTGTTTCAACGATGATAACGATTATTGATTGAAGCACCAACATAAAACAGAAATCGCGTGCGCGATCTGTCAGTTCGTTCGAGGTGAACAACTAGTAAAGGGTTGTAATGTAAGTATTTTGTTGCTTTTATGCCCCTAAACTGAAGGTGAAAGTTTTTGAACAGTGCGAGATCCCCGTCTTCGCCTATGGAGCAGAGACCATGCCTCTCACAGAACGATCAGCCGAGAAGTTCAGAGACGCGCAAAGGGCGATGGAACGAGCGATGCTCGGAGTGTCCCTGCGTGACCGGAAGAGAAATGAGTGGATATGGTGAAAAACCAAGGTGAAAGACGTGGTCACGGTCATAGCGAGTAGAGTTGGGCGGGTCATATCGCTAGAATGGACCAAAATCGATGGACCACTGAATGGAGACAGTGGGCAAACACCAGACCCCGAGGACGGCCGCCAAAGCGATGGGTGGATGATTTAAAGGCACATGGGGGCCGTGACTGGATGATGAAGGTATTTTGATGCCGCTAGGCCAGACCGCCGGATAACCGCCAGGCATGGAAATGGCTGGGAGAGGCCTACGGCCTTAAATGGACATACAAAGGCTCATGATGATGATGATGTGTCGTAGTGCATTGTTTGTTGTAATTTATTAAGAAAGTGCGTGCAGCCAGCAGTCACATCACTAGCGTTAAATAACACAAGCTGATTTTGGCTCTCGCTCGTCTTGCTACGCTAAGTACTTGTTGTGGTGGAATTTTCAACTCAATCTGCGAAAATTGAACGAAAGATGTGTACTAAACTGTCCAAATGTTAACAAGCGTGGGAAAATGATAACATTCGGCAATGCTAACACATCTGCGCCGTTGGAAGACACAGGTGGGAGGGAAAAGTGGACTTTGTTTTTATGTTGTGGTTACCGATTTTCGTAATAAAATCCTAAATTACTGGATTTTTTTTAGCTGGAGAAGTGAGAAGTATCTGCGAGAGTGTTTGCAGTGATGGCTCCAATGCTACAGTACAGCCCGGGGGCTCAAACCAGCGGCCTCGGATGGACATTGCGTGTGTTTTGGATGTCACACAAACATCGAACCTGGCTCATAGAAAACGAGCGTTGGAGGAAGTACGGCTAGCTTCAGAACTGGTCAATGCTAATTTGCATCATATTCATGTGAGTTTACATCCAAATTCAACCTCTAGAATTTTTATTTTGGCAAACATTCATAGAATACTGCATGGAAAGAGCCTCTAAGAGGCGCACTTTAATCCTTTTACTACACTGATTCTTCCACCGACGGTCATTGGCCCTTTTTAGGGCCACCATAGCTAAACCTGGTCACCGACCTATTAAAGATGACCAAGTAAGAATCAGTGACACAACAAGCAAGCAAAGAACCTATTTTTTAGAACCCTATCCTAACACTTTTGAATGATAAAGTCCTCAGGTGATAAGCACCTGAGGATAAGACTAAAGAAACCCAGTGACCCGACTACAGTTTGGCCAATGGATCTTGGGTAACGCGCATGCAGAATATATTTTTATCACAGGTTTTGGGCTTACTTCACTTTTGTCGTGATCAATCAACTGAACTGCACACAAAATAAACAAGCGGTGTCCCTTCAAATCTAGTAGCTATGTTTTTTTGTTTTTTTATTGACTCTGGTATTTGCAATCTGGTATATATTAAAGCCTAGTGCTTACTTTACTGGGAGTTAACCTTTGAAATCAATAACCATTTGTTCTTTGTTTTAGTTTGAGAAGCTAGACTTTGGCGAGACAAATGTGCTGGACACTTTCTACAATGCCGATGTAGCCTTAGTAGATCTTAGTGTACAGCTACAACAGAGCTCATTGCTTTACCACCTTGGAGTCAGAGAGAGCTTTGATATGAAGGAAAATGTTCTACTGTACAATGATGTCGATCCAGATTCTACATTGAGATTGAAGGTAATTTTGAACACAACAGCTACTTTTACACAGTTGTGCTACGTGTGATTGTTTTGTGCGAGCGAAAGGTTCTTGCATACAGAGTGTAGGCAGCCCTTTGGTGGAGTTACAATTTGATCAAAGCTGCTGCGTGCTGAGGATGGATGCCTTGGCACACATTAGAAGATACAAATGGCCAGCAGTGGTCTGCTATTCAGCTTGATGATGAATTTTTCATTTGTTTTGAGATGATGGAGTTAAGGTGTGATTCCATTAAATCAAACACCATAGAGTTTTGTAGAAACTAGATATTCTGGTCCAGTTTTAGTATCAGCCTATCTTATATGCTTATCAATCTATTTCTAATGCCATCTATCTACCAATCATGCTCATACCCCAAGGGGCACACAATAGCTATTACACCCAATTTGTCAAATTGTCCTGTCCATGCTCAATCATAATAGGATGACATATCAAATGCCTGTATGCTGTTGCATCTTATTTTCCAATTGGAAATCTAGTTCATGCCTAATAACAGAACTTATTGCTGCCCGTCCGGGCTAAAACACACAACCTTCGGATCGAAAGTCGGGGAACCTCCCATTAGGTCAACACGGCAATGAGAATAAAATTATTAAGAAACAGGAAAAAAGATTAATCAACGTTTTCTTTGATCTAAAAATCCACCTACAATTTTTTTTAACCAATTTCAAAAAAGAGGAGGTTCTCAATGCGGCTGTATTTTTTTTTTAATTTAGGCTTCTACTCATATTATTATGAATGCGAAAGTTTGTGAGGATGTTTGGATGTTTAAGATGCTTGGATGTTTGTTATTCAATCACGCCCTAGCGGCTCAACCAATTTCGATGAAACTTGGTATATAAAGAGTTCTTTCAATAATGACATATAGGCTACTTTTTATGTACCACGCGAGCGAAGCCGCGGCGGAAGCTAGCTACTAATAATATTGAAGTAGTGTGTGTGTGAGAGAGAGAGGGAGAGAGAGAGAGAGTAATAATAAAGAGGAGGCCTAATACCCAGCAGTGGGTGCAGATGGGCATTTGAGA
The DNA here is from genome assembly GCA_947579855.1 of Anticlea derivata. Taxonomy (NCBI): domain Eukaryota; kingdom Metazoa; phylum Arthropoda; class Insecta; order Lepidoptera; family Geometridae; genus Anticlea; species Anticlea derivata. The sequence goes on from OX388266.1 coordinate 4,499,205, forward strand.
TTACACGTCTTATTATAACTGTTCTATTTATAAAATAATAATATTTTATGGACGAAATTCTCAAATTTTGCTTACCATCAGTAGGATATCTGCCAGGCAATGAAATAAACTAACATATTACCTATGAACTTTATAGGTAATATAAAAAATACACTTGTTTCAAGTCATCGGGTATTTCTTGCTCACTGATTTCTTTACCAGGTTAAAAGAATACTTTCAACTATTTCTCGGAAATAGGTTTAACCTATTTCTATTAATGTGGGTTCTATACAATGTGGTTTCATTGAATTGTCTAGTATGAGTAGGATTCATACAATTAAATTATTGTTCTCCATTATGAGATATCTACGTATTCATTCAAGCTATTGTTTTCTTTATATTTTAACACACTTGGGTTTTCCGTAATACCTGCTGTTTGAGCATTATTAATGAAAATGTGGTTTACTGGTTGTATGAAACCACAAACATATCTGAAGTATTAATGAATAAAGTGAATCATTGATTGAAAAAACAAATAATGCTAATATGAATATGTATTGGTTTGATGATGTGAATCATGGAAACTACCCTTTTTAAAATAGAAGTACTTAATTAACTTATTGGGCATCAGAATTAGCAAGTAGCTTGCTTGCTTTTCGTGTCACTGATTCTTTCTTGATCTTCCGGTATTAGGCCAGTGACCAGGTTGAGGTATGGTGAAAGAACCAATCGACCTACGAAGAAGTACAGTGTAGTCAAATGGGTCCAGTCTAAGCATAAAGCTGCATATTACTACATACTAACACAGCTTCCTTATTATTAACACAATCAATCTATATTCAGTGTTCGCTCTCAATTTTTAGATTTCTCTTCCGAACTTCCTATTCGTGTCGTACAAGTTGACTGACATGGGTACTTGTGTGACCACAAACCCGGCAGCTACTAAATTCAAGGGTGAAGGCTCTGCAGATACGAAGCATCATTTGACCTTGCGACTGAAGAATATACTGCAAGATGTAGAAGTTCAGACTAAGTAAGCCCGTATTTGTTATATTTTGGTTCTTGAAGGTCTCTTCTTGCTTATTAAAGTACATAATGGAAGGAACGTTTTATATGAGGAGCTAAAGTAATAGCGTAGGAGCGTATTGTGCGCGTATCTTAGGTATGCCAAATTTAAATAATGTAGATTAACCGCAAGTGCCTAATAATATATAGGCGTAAAGGTTTATATCATTTAAACAGCGGACTTTTAAGTTTTAAAATACGCTTTGAGGACCGCATCTTTTAATAGCGATCCATAAACTTGTTTTTTTGCCATCGACCGTGTTCGATATTTATTTGAACTTGATACCTCCCTGAGCGGCGATGGGCTTGTAACCTGTCATTATTGAATATTCACTACTGCAAAATGTGGGCATGTGCCAAATGTTCGGACATGCGTCTGACTTTGGTATTCAAAGATCTGATCGCTTGGAGATCTAAGAGGATATCTACCATTCTAAGGGATAAAAGTCGTTAGCCTATTTAATTTTCTATGACACCTCAACCTGTTTGTGGGGAAAACGGCCTTGACTCACGGACATACAGCCGGAGAGACGGACGACAGAGTTATTATGAGGTCATCATCATCATCATCAGCCTGTAGAAGTCCACTGCTGGACATAGGCCTCCCCCAAAGAGTTCCATGACGAACGGTCTTGAGCCTTCTCCATCCACCGACTTCCCGCAACCTTCATGTCCTATCATAAGGGGGGGATTGGACCATAACCCACCACGCTGGTCCAGTGCGGATTGGTGGGTGGAGCGCCAGAGACTCGTCAGCTGATCGGCAGGGTGTACCACGTGCCGGTGTGGTTGGCTTGGGTTCCGAGGGTTGTAATTTGGAACCCCTTACACCCCACATTATGAGGTACAAACCTATAAATGGATTACCTGAAAATGTACTTTATTATTCATTATAAAATTCCAGAGCACATCTACAAGAGAAGTTCCTATCGGACCTTCGCAAAGCACGCGAAACCTACAGCGGACAGGATCTAGCGAACGTTCTCCACGCGATGCGCCGCCGCTTGGACGACCCAGCGGTCCTATCCGGGGACACTATACTCAACATGCTGATATCGTACAGGGAGATACAGGATTATGATGCTATAGTGCAGGTTGTGGATGATTTGAAGACGATAATGAACAGGAAGAACTATGTCAATATGCCGATTATTAGGTTTATGCACGCGTTTGCTATGAACAGGTGAGATTATAGTATCACTTGCAAACAAACAACAAAAACAAATGACAATTTTTTGCATGTTCTGTAAACGCCTGGGTGTTGTGGTACTATGGTACTCGTAGTTTCTGATAACCACGAAACATCCCTATGTCCATCCTAGTACAATAATTTTTTATTTTATTTATTTAACAAAACCCACAGCCCTTAATCTAAAATACAATAAAAAATTACATGCAAATTCTTACGGCCAATAGAGGATATACATTTTTTAGAAAAAATAAAATATTTTAATTGTCAGTCAAGTATAGAAAAATGTACAAAAGGAGACGATTCATCAATATATGGAGCCTGGGCCTGCACTGTGTACACTACTCTAAAATATAGCTAAGCAATAAAGTAAACGTATTTAATTGGTAATTTTATTTAAATTGACTTCTTTTGAGGGTACATTATGATTTTCTTCGACAAAGAGAGCAACATTCAGCGCTACAAAACTATGGCGGATGGACGTGCGTGAAATGTCATTTTGACAACCTACATTTATCTGACAAAACAAAAACATCAAATCAAACAACATGACATGAAAAATATGTCAATGTCATGTCAAACGCCTATTATAAACCAACATGGCGGCCTTCAAATAGTGTTCACATAGTAAAAACTTACCAGAGGAACTATTCTTGTACCATCGCATTTGTCTTTAAATTAATGAAAGTGTATTTTTCTTGTAATCTCCTATTTTTTCCTAATTTTTCTATGTAGTTTACATGGACCAGGCCCAGAATGAAATGGCTCCTTTTAGTCCTTCTCCATAAACTTTAATACATCTCGTTTAAATGTTCCTCTAGCATTGTTGAAAAAAAAAAACACTGATACAGGATTAAGTAGGATTATTACATGTATTCTAGACATTTTATACAGCGTCAGATGGAACTTTTTTACTCACTTACAGGACGTTGTAGTGCCTGGGACATGTTAAGATATAGTAGGCTTTCCCAGCAGCTATACCATCCTCTCAGCCTTGTCCGCCTTATCCACATAACAACTAATATTATACATGTGAAAGTTTGTGTTGAGGATATTTTGATGTTTAGATGTTTGTGGTTCAATCATGCCCAAACGGCCGAACGTAGTCTGGGTGGAATAGCATATAGGCTACTTTTTATCTTCATAGGTACCACAAGAGCGAAGCCGCGAGCGGAACCTAGTGATCAATGCGTGTGGAGTTTACTAAGCCGCGGGTTTCCTCACTATATTATCCCTCACCGTTTTGAGCACGAGTGAATGCGCACATAATTTTTCGAACAGAAAATATTCTATCTCTATAATTAATTGTTCGTTTTTACAGGCGAAATAAAGAAGGCGACAGGGAAAACGCACTGAAAGTATGCGTGAAAGCGTTAGAAAAGAAGGAGAATAAGTTTCCAGATATGCTTTGCCTGTGCGGCCGTATCTATAAGGACAAATTTGTTGAATCTCAGCACTCTGATAAGGAAAGTTTGAATAATGCTATACATTGGTAAGAAGCTATACTCTATTATACGATGATTCATAATATGTATACTATTTCGAAAGGGGCAATAGCATTTGTTCTGCGACTTATCAAAATTCGTCATTTTTCATTGAAAAAACACTGATAAAAATTGGACATTTTTCACCACTGTACAAAAATTTGCTGTGTTGGTGTCGAATCAGTTCAAACTCAATTATTCAGCTGTTTGAGGTAGTTATATTGATGTCGAACTTCTCGTACTAAATAATGATTTAAAAAGATGATAAAATACCAAAAACAGCTAGTATAAAAAGTTCGGGAAATTACTGAAAAAGTAGTTTTTTTCGATTATGTGCTTTCTTTTTGTTGATAGAATTAGCCAGTTTCGGGATAGTATACATTATAGTATGGTACCTTGGATATAATTGTGGTATTAAAATCAGCTCTAAAAAGTCGTTTATTTTAGACGCAGACAGAGTTCCGTAGGGAAAATATGAACATCAGCATTATTGTAATGCAATAAGGCACAAAATCATTTGTTTTTAGGTACAGACAAGGCTTCGAAGTGCAACCAAACGAATATGCGGGCATCAATCTCGCAACTCTACTAGTCATAGCCGGGAACGATTTCAAAAACTCACAGGAATTACAACATATTGGTAAGAATCTTTTGACACAGCAGTGGTTCGTTCCGATCGTGGTCGTCGGTTCGATCCCGGTCAGGCACCAATAGATTTTCCATTCGATTCTGAATCTAATTAATCTTTGGCAACCTCATTGGCGTAGCGGGCGAGTGTCCGTCTGAGACGCAAGGAGTGCAGCTTCGAGTCCCGCTGCGGGACAAATTCTTCAAATATTTCTTCTGGGTCTGGGTGTTGTGGTACCATGGTACTCGTAGTTTCTGATACCAACAACACAGGGACTCCTAGTGTGGGGTTGAAACTATGTATGTGACTGTTCGGTGTTATTTATTCATTTATTATTTCCAGGTATGGTCCTCAACCATCTCATAGGCAAGAAAGGCAGTCTCTCATCGCTAAAGGACTACTGGGATGTGGCCACTTTCTTTGAAATCTCAGTGTTAGCCCAGGATTATGTGAAAGCCATTCAAGCTGCTGAATGTATGTTCAAGCTGAAGCCACCGAATTGGTACCTCAAGTCTACTATTGGGAACATTGAGCTTATTGACAGGTATGGGCATGACGTCTTCATCATCATCAGCCTGATGAAGTCCACTGCTGAATATAGGACTCCCTAAAATCACTTAAAACGTATACTTGAGATTTTAGTTATTATTCATGCTTGGCAACACATACGGGCCTTACAGTCAACATCGAAAGTAAATGATACTCAAACAAAGTTTCAAAACTCTTTCAGGAATCGAACCCTTGCATCTCAGGCGGGCACTTGCCCACCAAACCACTGAGGTCGTACAATAATGAGTGTTTTTCACAGGTTTAGAAAGAGTGAAGATACAACACCGGAACAGCAAATATTTTCATTCTGGATGGAGTACTTCGTAGAAGCAACTAAGAGCAGCGGTGACAATATCATCAGGTTCCCCGTAAGACCATAAATTTCAATTATTTTGATACCTGGGAATCCCTGTATTGTGGGTGTCAAAAACTACTGCTTATGACTTAACTAGCCTCCGACCGCGGCGTCGCTCGCGTGGTATACCTACATTAAAAGTAGCATAAATTATGCTATTCTAGGTAAACAGCTCTATATATTCCATTTCATTACATTGAGACGTTGCTTTTTTATTGCGGGTGGTGTGGGAGGTGCACACGTCTGCATTTTGTTGGGCTTGTGAGGAAAAAATGGGCGGAATAGTACTAAATATTTGCACGTAAGAACGCTATGCATCGCTTTTTATTACGGGTGTTGTGGGAGGTCCACATGTCTGCATTTTGTTGAGATTAGCGGAATAATACTAAATATTTGTTTGTCTGTTTAATATAAGAATTGACTTCCGCAAAGTCACGCCTGAGTTAATTAAATACTGACAATGTCAAATCTAAGCCCTTGCCTATTATGACGCCATATTTTCTCACACGCTTTGCTCAATAAATCAATATTTTTTTATACAGAATTCTACCTCTAACTACAGGTAACTTGACACTGTATAAATCTGTACCACACAAAATGAACTTTAAAGTTAGCGTGAAAGGCTTCAATTTCATATGACAAATTATTGCATTCTTTCAGGTAATCATTTTAGAGACTGCTAAAGTGTGGATGCCGTCTTACGTGAATGTGAATATGGGTGCGGAAGAGAAGTCGGTAGAGATACTAAACCTTTGTCTCGAAGCTATTATGGGCAAGTGTCGGCAGGTGCACCGGTGGTTGTTCACCTCTGACATGATTAGGAGTTACAGGTTAGTGTTTCCCTATTAGTGAAACTTCAATATTTATTTATTCATTGAAAAAGCAAGGATCATTTTGAATCTTCTTAAATCTAGTTAAATTTACGTCTGGTCGCGACCAACAGCCCTATCATTACAGTACAGTTTTACACGAATTTGAACCTAAAATCGTTGCGTATGTCACCTTACGTCACCGCCTGCAAAAATTTTGGAACACGTATTTCTTTATATATATCTTACCAAAAGACATGAATTTTCATATGATATGATGAGACATATGATTCTTCTAGGCTTGGTCGCGAGGAACAGGCATAGCTTCACCTAGTTTCTAAGACGTTTCAACGTGGTCCTGGTGATTTTATTGAAATAAAAACCGTTGACTTTGACTTAGATTCCTAACTTGAGGAATTATAGAATGCTCATACAAACTTTCAACACGTATTTGAGGGAAAAGATAGCCTATGTCCTTCCCCAGAATATAATCTATCGCCTTGCTAAAATTTCATCTTGATCCGTTTAGCCGTTTAGTCGTGAAAAGGTAACAAACAAACAAACAGTTACTTTCGCATTTATAATATTAGTATTATTGATTTTCACAATGAATTTCGCTGAAGTACGAGTATAGTTTTAGGTTCGGCTGCTCTGTGGTCTATGATCATCTTACTATTTCAGTTTATACAAACGCGACGAACGTTGCCTATTCCTCTACGTGAGTGAGAATTCCGACGACTTCCAAATATTCCTGCCGTCGGAAGCGTGCCGTCAGCGCTTCCACGATCTACTGGGCGAGCTGACGGCCGACCACGAGAAGGTCACTGACCTGGACACTAGTGGTATGCACGATCAGCTGAAGGTTAGTATCGTAATGGATGCGAATGATAGACGTAGTTAGTTGATGCGGAAATAGATATATAAATATATCGAATACTATTCATCATAAGCTCAATAAAATACAGACGACCTCCCACACCGGCCGTACAGTAGGTTGTCTGTATATAAGTCATGTAAAGGTTTGCGCACATTTATAGCCCCGGCACCGTATCGGCATCACCGGTGTGGAGTTTCATACAAATAATTCTGAACCGCTTGAGTTGAGGCGATGCCGATCCGGTGCCAGGGCTATAAGTGGGCCCTAACCATAAAGCGCAAGCACAGTGTGGCAGGCACAACCACAATCCACACAAGCAAATTAATACTAATTCCATACGTTTTTCGCCTCTACTAAGCAACGTTAGGAAGAATTGACCTGCTGTGCATTGAAAACTGGACACAATACGTAGTGTATTGTGTCCAGTTTACTGTGGCAATAAAAACTAACCAAAAAAATGGTTTGCGCATTAGTACGTACGTGTACAAACACAGTTCTGCTCATCAACAAGTAATTTATTACCTAGTAACTATTGTTTAGTCTATGTTAATATACATTTTTATGTTCCAGTTCGAATACGAGCTAGACGATTGCAACAAACGCGTGATCCTCGGCAAAGGTACATACGGAGTGGTCTACGCCGCACGAGATCTGAACACGCAAGTCAGGATAGCGGTGAAGGAGATACCTGAGCGGAATCTCGGTGATGTCCAACCTTTGCATGAGGAGATTTTGCTGCATTCCCAACTGCGGCATAGGAATATTGTGCAGGTAAGTTGAAACTAAAGATGTCTTGGGTTCCGTACCTAATATTGGAAAAAAAACGGAACTCTATAACTTTGTTGTCTTTTCATTCGTCTCTCCATCTCTTCGTCTGTCCGTCTGGCGTCTGTCTGTCTGCCCAAGTGTCAAAATCCTTTTATTACGATCGATAGGTCGGTCTTTTGACGACCTCGGTTGCGTAGCGGTCGAGTGCTCGTCTGATATGCAATATTTGTTCCGGGTATGGGTGTTGTGGCACCATGGTACTTGTAGTTTCTGACACCCACGACACAGTCAGTGGCGACACGACTATATAATATATGTTACTGTTGGGTGTTATTATAATTATAAGAAAACGAGTTTCAAAGCACAATGCTGCTCGTATTGAAAATCTCAGTTTACCATAAAGTAACCAACATTTTATAATTTTTCAGTACCTCGGCTCAATATCGGAGGACAATTACTTCAAAATATTCATGGAGCAAGTGCCCGGGGGGTCGCTTTCTGCGCTTTTGAGGTCCAAATGGGGACCGCTTAAGGAAAACGAAGCTACCATTGCTTACTACACGAAACAGATATTAGAAGGTAATTCAAATGCTATAAGTAAGAGCGTCCATGCCAATAATAATCAAGCCCGACATAATATAAATTAAATAATAATATAGAATAAATATTGGTGTCGATTCTGTTGTGCATTATCCTAAACTAACTTAATTAACAGCCCTAGAAATTCTACTGTCACTTTCTTATCGATTGAAATAAACAAGGGTGGTGATAATTTTACTGTCAAATTAACTTAGTTTAGGATATGCAACAAGAGAAAAGACTCCAATATGTATATGAATATAGAAAAATCATTTATCTTAGTATTGTAGCTCTCATATATGCCATCATTAATGCTGGTGAAAGGATCATCCCCAATTTCGCTGTTTTGTTTAGGCGGTGACGTAAGTTGACAGTCTCAAAGATTTATGGTTCTAATCTGTGTAAAATAGACACGTTTTATTTGAATATTTGAATGCCAATAAGATGTCATAGTGGGGCCCCAGGTGTGGCGACAGGATAACAATAGATAGACTCCCCGTATAGACTCCAATGCATAAACAAACAATACTTACACCGCGGTTGCTTGAAATTAACAATGTTTTTAATATTTTCACAGGTCTTAAATACCTCCACGACCAGAAGATAGTTCACCGCGACATCAAAGGCGACAACGTTTTAGTCAACACATACAGCGGCGTCGTCAAGATATCAGATTTTGGCACATCGAAGCGGCTAGCGGGCCTGTGTCCTTCCACTGAAACCTTTGCCGGGACGCTGCAGTATATGGCCCCGGAGGTTATAGATAAAGGCCAGAGAGGTTATGGAGCTCCTGTAAGTCTATTATGTTATTCACTTGCTTCTGCCCACGTCTACGGTCGTGGTACCTTGTCAAGATATCTGACTTCCTCGTCTAAGCGTCTGGCTGAGCTCGGTCCTTCCACCGAAACTTGCCGGTACGCTGCAGTACATGGCCCTGGAGGTTATAGATAAAGGCCAGAGAGGTTATGGAGCTCCGATAAGTAAATAAATAAATATTCCGGACATATCACACACGGTCAACTGATCCCAAACTAGGCATAGCCTGTACTATGGGTACCAGAGACTGATATACATAATAGATATATATTTAACACCCAGACACAGAACAAATATCTGTGTTAGTCACAAATGTTTGTCCAGTGCGGGAATCGAACCCGCGACCTCCAGCGCAGAAGGCAGAGTTACTACCGACTGAGCTATGAGGCCTGTCTAGGTAGGTATTAAGGTAGGTATTAAGTGTAGGTATTATATTATTCACTTGCTTCTGCCCGCGTCTACGGTCGTGGGGCCTCGTCAATTTCAAAGGCTTCTCTATAACCTCCACCAATCAAACTTGGGAGATCCTGATTGGGACAGACGGCGCATCTGAGATCCAGCTACTTGGCAACCACAATAGTAAAAGGTGAAGGATTCGTTGACCTCGCTGGCGTAGCATGACTGAGTGAGGTAAAAGGTTCGGGATCAATCCCCGCGGCGGCGAGACAAATATGGATGCATGGAGATTATGGATTGATTTGTTCCAGTCTTGGTGTTGTAGTACCATGGTCCTCGTACTTCTCTGATAACCTCTCAACACAGGAAATCATAGTATGGGGACAAAAATATGTACCTACCTATGTGACTGTTTGATGTTTTTATTTGTAATAACGATCGTTTCTCATCACTTTCAGGCTGATATTTGGTCCTTGGGATGCACTGTCGTGGAAATGGCTACGGGAAACCCACCCTTTATCGAGTTGGGTTCACCTCAAGCTGCAGTATTCAAGGTAACTTATTTAACACCTTTTTTTTTTTATTTTTTTTTATTTAATTTTTGCGGCTATTGTGTCACTGCGGCCACAACTGGCCTGTTGTGATATTTAACACCTTGCTTTCCTATCCTGTAAATTCCATGCTATTATTTTAATGATTTTTTGTACTCGAGCACTTTTAAGAACTCGAGATACGCCGGGATTTAGAATAAAACATAGCATATAATAGTTGAGTTTGTGTCACAATAAAACAAATAGAAATATATGTTTTACACCTTATTCGTAATGCTATAAAGGTGAATGGTGATGAAAGAAGAAAGAAAGAAAGGTATACTTAGATGGTTTGGGCTTATAGAGGACAAACGAAAAAAGATAAAAAAAACAGTTGCATTAGCGACTGTGAATGGTACCATTGGAAGGGGAAGTCTTGGCGTACGATTTTGGAGCAAATCGGTACGCTTTGGAAGGTCAGGTCAAGAGTACCCTAAGCCGACTAGCATGCCTAAAAATTGTGATGAGAGTGAATGAAGCAAAAGAGGTATGTCAGGATCGTAGAATGTGGAAAGCAGTGGTCTCTGCCTATCCCTACCTCTCTCGGAAACAGGCTTGATTTTACGTATGTATGAAGTTGAATTTCTTATACGTTTCAAAGTGATCCTAGTGATTTTATTGAAATAAAAACCTTTGACTTTATAGGTACTAAAGGTTAATGGTTTTTAGGTTGGATACTACAAGATACATCCGGAAATTCCGAGTGAACTAACGCCAAAAGCGAAGAGTTTCATCCTTCGATGCTTTATCCCGGAGCCGGAGCAACGCGCCACCGCTGCGGAACTACTAGAGGATCCATTTTTGTGCGAGTATGTTGAAACTTCATTATCATTTACAAAATTCATTTTTTTTAAACAAGCCGCTGCCCGCTGTTTCGCTCGCTAAGTACCCAAATTAAGTAGCCTATGCACTTCGGAAAAAAGGGTTTCATATAAAAATACCATCAACAATTATGATTTGCATATTATTTTTTATAGAAGAATTTTGTTGATAGGGATAGAATAAATAAATAAAATAAATAAATATTCCGGACATATCACACATTGTCAACTGATCCCAAACTAGGCATAGCCTGTACTATGGGTACCAGAGACTGATATACATAATAGATATATATTTAACACCCAGACACAGAACAAACATCTGTGTTAGTCACAAATGTTTGTCCAGTGCGGGAATCGAACCCGCGACCTCTAGCGCATAAGGCAGAGTTACTACCAACTGAGCTATGCGGTCAGTCATATATAATACATATTATGAATCACACTTTTGTTTGGGGGTTTGTTAAGCCAATTCTAAATTTACCTGTTTCAAATCTTGTTACATTGTGTACGGTCAGTAGACGTCAGGGTGTGGAATAAATCAGGGAGGTTCTTTCCGTGTAAGAATTGAATGTGAACATTTTCTTAAGAACATCTAGCATCTACACTACATGTTAATAAAACACTGTTTTGTACTATCTGTTAATCTATTGCAGTGTATTAATTATATATAAAATAAATAAATAAATTACAGATCCCAAATCCTGAAAGATGAATTTTGTTGATAGGGGATAGTAAACATATAATAAATCATTTTGTAAATTAATTATTCTCCTGTACTTGCAGAAAGAAGAAGCCTACCAGTCGCCTAGGCGGAAGCATGGACTACAGCCGCAGTATATCCGTTCCAGCCGACAAAGCGCGCCCACTCGCGCATAAGAAAATATCTGAACCGAGCATGCCGGGTGCTTTGCCGAGCAGTCCTGAGATCGAGTAAGTTTCTACCTGCGGGCTCTTTGGTTGAGACCATGCATTTGGGCCACAGAACAGCTGACCCTAGTACTAGTTAGTAGTAGAAGTAGCGTCGATAGTTATGAGCATATGCCCGCACAAATCCGACACGATGGCAAACTCGTCGTTCCGTAAGGTCAAACAACTTGGATTGTTTGACATTACTGGAAGGATTGTTTTAAACATTTCTATGATCTAATAAATACCTAACTAAACTATGATACTATTGACAGGGACTAAGGAACTAAAGAAATTAAACGATTACTAACTACTACCATCGTCTATAATGCGGTGTTAATCTGCAATATGGTTGATACTAGCTTATCTTACAAAAAATAATATTGACTAATATCCCAAACAAGGTGCTATATTAATCCCAAATAAGGTTTGGGAACTCTTCTTTTAAGTTCCAATAACTTGTGCAATGCCAATATGTACTAGCACAGATATTATAGTAGAAATTATATTATCATAACTAAACGTTTCTATGTAAACTTTTGAACTTTTAAAAGTATATTTTACTTCGAACATCGATAAAAATTCTGTAGTTTCCAAGGCATTGTCTCAACCAAAGAGCCGTTCTGACACAATAGAGGCACATTATAATTGCTTTTCCTAGTTGAAAGCATGGACTACAGTCTACAATTTTCTTATATTTTCCAAACTTTACGCATGGCATTTGAATTCTACTAGAGTTTTGCGTTGTGTGATGTGTTCTATCATACATACCATTACATGACTCGGTGAAAGGAAGCTTACGTTAGCCCAATAAAGAAAAAGTAAACACTAACGTCTTTCTATCTCACTCAATCGAGATAAGAATGAAAGAGATAGCAATACTTCGAGATGGAGCGGGGTCGACGCTGATAAAATGCGACTAATTAAATCGCTTATCAATTCTGTTTTTCTTTTCTCTATTAATAAACAAATAAATCAATGAAAGTATTTTTATCTCTTTCATTGCTATTGTGTTAGAGTGACACAGAAGTACGTTGATGATAACTTGTTCGGGCGTAAAATTACTACCAAAATAACATTGTGGTTTTGAGTTTTACATGAAATCAATTGGCATTATAACTCATTCGCCCTTTCAACCATTGATCACCGAAGCAGGTCTGAACAGTATCAAAATGTCATCATTTGTTGACTGTTAGGTGAACTTTTGTTTGTGTTTTAAAATGTGTTTTGTAGTGAAATTGGCTTCAGTAACCTCGCAAATGCTGACCTTTTCTTAATCAGTATTGTTGTCCGTTTTTTTTTATCTTGAAACTGTATTGTTAGGATACAAAAAATAAGGAATGTTGAATTTGTATCTGTTTAATTTACCTTTACTTAGATTGACTCGCTCCGATCGATCGAAACGATTGAAACATACGTTTTAAATACTCAGTCACTAAAACATTACCCTCCTTCTCGGCAGTCGGGTAATAAGGTCGCGTAATGTGAACACTATTAATTTTAGTTTCTATTGTTTTAAATGGAAGCGATGAATTGCAGACAATAATGTATGCTTGTTTGCTACCTTAGTTGTATAAAAAAAAACATATTGTAATGCGAAAGTGTGTTTGTTGGTTGGTTTGTTCTTCATTCACGTAGCTACGAATCGACATGATTTTCGCATAGATAAAGAGCCGTAGAGTGACATAGGCTACTTTTTATCCGATGACTACGCGAGCGAAGCCACGGGCGGAAGCTAATGGATGATAAATTATGATTTAGACCGATACCGACTACTTGCAATATGGCTACAACACGGGCAAAGCCGCGGGCAGAAACGATAGGTTTACCATATTCACAACAATGCTACCCAGCACTGAATCACAATTTCACTACAACCCTTGTAACACAACACATAACAGTTGTAATAACATGTCGATTGCTTTGCACCTAAGCGTTGTTTTTCCGTCAAGGGTGAAGACAGTGCGGTCTAACCCGACCATCACTCGGACCGCGTCCTCGATGCTATCACCGATACTGATTTACCCACCGGATTATTCCAACAGCAGGTAATAATATAATTATTGTACGGTCTGTACGCAATTTTATTGGGAAATTCATAGAATACCATATTGGATAAATTCTGTTTAATCTTGACACGGAACGGTCAAAATTTAGGAACAGGACATGCTTTGAAACCAATCTTTAAGCTAAGATGGGGCTCTTAAAATCTTTGTGAAAATACTAGTTAAACGTTTAGAGCTGATTTAAGAACTTTGTTGAAGCGTCTTACCTAAGGTTTAATGTTATTGCATATAAACATCTTTGTGATCCATAATCATTTTGTTTCCTAAAAAATATAGCATTCTATGAAGTATCACGTATTCACCTTGCACATTACTGGCATGTCACGCACAGAAACACCAGCTTTTAGTTATCACATCTTTATATCTGAATTACGTACACGCCCGTACTTTAACGTACACATGTCCGTACTGTACTTGCGCAGTCCGTACTTAACGTACCCTTGTCTGGACTTTCCGCGCACATCCGTAACTTAACGTACACATGTTCGTAATTTACGTGCGCATCCGTACTTTACGTGTATACGCTCGTACTTTCGTGCGAATCAAAAGCTTTTGAAAGGGCACATCAAAATTTCATTGAAATTATATTTCGTGTATCGCTCAAGTTAATAACGCTGTCTAACCTCTGTCTATCCAATGCTTTATTTGTTTTCTTGATGTATTATTCGTGATTATAAATGTAATTATGTTTTAGTACAATGCCTAATACGCCGTCTACCGATGAGATGGATAGCGGCGATACTCTGTTGAACAGACGGAGTTCATCGGGCGGTCTGCTTTCCCCTGAGGTTTGTATACATATTGCTGTACAGATAAAATTAATAATTTACAAATTGCTTCGCATTATTCTTGACCGGTGATTCATCATCAACATCATCAACAACCTGTAGAAGTCCACTGCTGCACATGGGCCTCACCCAAAGTGTTCCACGAATAACGGTATTGAGCCTTTTCCATCCACCGACTTCCCGCAACCTTTACCGACCGGTGATTGCTTTGGAATAAAGATTAAGCTATCCGCGTATACCTTAAAACGGAGAAGGCATTCGCTAATTTATCAAACGAAAACGGACGATTTCCAAAATTCACGATTCAGGGAATTCTTAGTAATTTTTACTTGACCCCAAACTAAGAATTCCCTGTGTCGTGGGTATCAGAAACAACGCGAACCATGGTACCACAACACCTAGACCCGGAACAAATAGTAGCAGATCATACATAAATTTGTCCCGCAGGTGGAATTGAACAAGCACCCCTTGCGTCTCACATGGGCAAAATTTGTTGCTTGTCTCGATTGTGATACGTTTCTTCTGGCCATATCTCAAGTGTATTTTATTTTTGCAACAAACAGGTGGACATGACAAGCGTACCGCGCTCATCCATTGACATAGAATCTGATGGATTTTACTTGCTGAAGAAAGATTCACAGCGCCGTCTCACTCTTTCGCGTGTATTAGAGCAGGATAGCGAAAAAATCTGCTCAAAATGGATGCTGAGTGTTCAACAAGACTTTGGCAACACCGTCTTGACTATGGTGAGTATGTAAATTGAATGCGTAACAAAACACAGCATAACAAACTTAAGGTGGTAACGTAAGTTGACAGTCTTTAAGATTTATGGTTCAAATTCTTGTAAAAAAGCGCCGACACGCTCGAATTTGAATGGCAATAAGATTTCATGGTAGGTCTCTTTGTGCAGTGTCCTTCCGGGGAAGTATCTTGCCTATGAATGCTAGTCATCATCATCATCATCAGCCTGTAGAAGTCCACTGCTGGACATAGGCCTCCCCCAAAGAGTTCCATGACGAATGGTCTTGAGCCTACTCCATCCACCGACTTCCCGCAACCTTCACAATGTCGTCGGTCCATCGGGTGGGGGGCCTTCCAACACTGCGTCGCCCGGTTCGTGGTCGCCATTCGAAAACCTTTACTCCCCAACGATTATCGGTTCTGCGAGCTATATGGCCTGCCCACTGCCACTTCAACTTGCTAATTCTGAGAGCTATGTCGGTGACCTTAGTTCTTCTACGGATTTCCTCATTTCGGATCTTATCACGCAGTGAAACTCCAAGCATAGCTCTCTCCATTGCCCGTTGCGCGACTTTGAGCTTGTATATGAGGCCTATAGTTAACGACCAAGTCTCAGTGCCATAAGTCATCACTGGCAACAATAGTAAGTAGTAATGGCTAGTAATGCCAGTCCATTACTTTATAACAAGAAAAATGCGCATAAACCTTTCTGATGCCTATTCTTGCTTTAAAATTGCAAATAATATTTTTCAGAATCACTTAGAAACCCTACGATGCGCGCTGAAAGGCTACATAATGGACCAAAACCGCGCCGTAATAGAACAGGCTATAACCACACTGAAGGAAGAGCTAGACTTCGACTCCAATGCCATAAACGAGTTACATTCAGCTATATACATGTTCCAAGAGGCGGTCAATGTGGTGTTGAGAATGCACAGTATAAAGCCACATTGGATGTTTGCGCTTGACAATTTGGTTAGAAATGCTGTGCAGGCGGCGATAACCGTTTTGTCCCCAGGTTAGTGTCTTTTTTTATGTCACGATAGCCGTTTTGGCAGTGTTCTTTAAGAGCAAGGGCTATTTATACAGCAAGAGCAGGAGAGCTCTTTGTGCAGCAAGCGCAGGGAGGCTCTTTGTGCATCAAAAGCAGCAGGGCTCTTTGTGCAGTAAGAGCAGGAGGGGACTTTGTTCAGCAAGTGCAGGAGTACTCTTTGCGTAGTAAGAGCAAATGTTTTTGTATTTAGTGCTACCATTACTAATACCATATACAATAATACTTGGCTATTTCTCAAAGTAAATTACACCTTGAATATCGAATAACAAGACACATTTTCCAGAACTCGGCGCAAATCTTGCCGGGCAG
The DNA here is from genome assembly GCA_947579855.1 of Anticlea derivata. Lineage (NCBI taxonomy): Eukaryota > Metazoa > Arthropoda > Insecta > Lepidoptera > Geometridae > Anticlea > Anticlea derivata. Next base: position 4,515,977 of record OX388266.1, read on the forward strand.
GATACTCGCCGCGGTGGCGGCAGTGGCGGCAACTGTGTCGGCGAAGTGGCAACTCCGTCTGCGATGTCTACCGCTACTTCTACTAGGGATCATCAGCTGCATCAGCTCAGGCAGGATAATCATAAGTGAGTCTCGCCATTTTTCACAGAACCTATAGGTTCCACCCACTTAACTCAGATCATTCCTGCGAGTTTCCACCCGCTCCCATCGCGCCCCGCACCCTTCGAACACCAGTTTTTTTAAATGTTATACGGTGGCAAACAGGCTTACGGCCCTCCTGCTGGTAAGTGGTTACCGAGCATTGCTAATGCGTTGCCTGCCGAACCCCTCCCCCCCTAAAGAGCTCTGGCAACCTTACTCACCGCAGGAACACAACACAATTTGAAAGAAATAATGTTATTTGGCTGCGATCTTCTGTAAGGCGGAGGTACCTTCCCAAGCGGGCTGCTCCAATTTAGAGCGAGAAAATCTCGCTGTGCCCTACCTCCTCCACCAGTAGTGTAGTCGCAGTAGTTAAGTCCACTGGTGATCTTATCCGACTTCAACTGTCAAACTCCCTGTTTCTATTGTTGAAGACTATAATTGCCAGTTCAGTAGCGCCCTCTAGCTCATCATCATCATCATCATCAGTCTTATTAAGTCCACTGCTGAACATAGGCATCCCCCAAAGAGGGACGAACGGTCTTGAGCCTTCTCATACCACCGACTTACCGCAACCTTACCTCCTCGTTCCATCGGGTCGGGGGCCTTCCAACACTGCTACGTCCGGTCCGGGATGTTCGCCATTCGAGAACCTTTATTCTCCCCTGGCTCGCATTTTGGAAATTATTAACGTGAACGTAGTCGCTGGCGCTTAACTCGTGAGAAATGAAGTAAATTTTTTGTTTTCGTGTTTCAGGCTACAACAAGAACTGTTAGAAAGTTACCAGCAATACCAGTCGTTGCTTAGAACGATGTTGGAGGAACAGAGAATGCAAACTCAACTCATACGGGAGTTCGTTGAAAAGAGGCCTCGGTAAGTAAAATGGCCTATAATTTATTCATCTATGACATCTCCTTGGGGGTGTCATAGATGAATAAATTCGATGTCAAGTATATCAAATGCAAGTATACGAAGTGTTGCCACATTATACCAAATACAAGTAGGTATTAGAAGTTTTGGTTCTATTCACTCTCATATTTAACATGCGAAAGGGACCCTGTATGTCTGTCTGTTTGTTACCTTTTCACTACTAAACGGTTGAACGTGCGTGCAAGCCCTACTCGCACTTGACTGTGTATAGTCAAAATAAATTTTAACCATATCCTATCACTACATTGAGCTAGAAACTGATTTTTATACGGCACTATAAGCTCACGGACTCTATTAGTTGGTATACATTTTAAGTTGATACCTTTAGCCATTTCTGAGAAAAAGGGACAGACGGACAACAAAGTGATCCTATAAATAAATAAATAAATATTCCGGACATATCACACAAGGTCAACTGATCCTAAACTAGGCATAGCCTTTATTATGGGTACCAGAGACTGATATACATAATAGATAAATATTTAACACACAGAAACAGAACAAACATCTGTGTTTATCACAAATGTTTTTCCAGTGCGGGAATCGAACCCGTGACCTCTAACGCAGAAGGCAGAGTTACTACCAACTGAGCTATTAGGCCTGTCAAGTAAGGGTTCCGTTTTTCCGAATGAGGTACGGAACCCTAAAAATAATAATAAAGAATGCGTTATTCACAGAAGCGCCAGCCCATCTCCAGAGGAACCCGTAGACCAGGAGCAAGAGGCCCGTATCCGCGACTGGATGTTAGCTCGCGACATCCCCGCCAGCGCCGCGCGCGCGCTCGTTGACGAAAAGTTCACGCTTGACGATTTACTGCAACACGCGCAGAGGGAAGACATCTCTAGGCTTAACCTCAAGTAAATACCTTTAAATAATACAAGATGATTCGTAATATGGCCGTGGTGGCCCCGGCTAAAGAATAGGCCCCTCCATATCTACCTATCCACGGATGTCGTAAGAGGCGACTAAGGGAAAAAAGCTAGGGGATGGGCAGCAGCGTCCCTGATTTAAAACAACGATAGCTCTAACTGCGCTCGCCAACCCGCATGCCTAGCGTGGTGAGTATGGGCAAATCCCCCCATATGATAGGAATTCGCTGTCTGTGGGGGAGGCCATGTTCAGCAGTGGACGTCGTACGGCTGAAATGATGATTCGTAATATGTAAACTGTCCCGAAAAGAGACTATTCAGACAATACAAAAAAATATCAAAGATATCTCAAACATTTTTCAAATTAGCTGATTTTGAGTAGTAGGGACTTTAATGGACATGTGGGAAGAATGAGTGGTGGTTATGAAAGAGTGCATGGGGGATGGGGCTTTGGAAATAAAAACCGGGAGGGAGAAACCCTGCTTCAAGCGGCGGCTGCTTTTGACCTGGCTATAGCAAACACATTTTTCAAAAAGCGTGACGAACACCTTATAACTTACAAAAGCGGAAATCACACCACACAGATCGATTACATTCTTTTTAGACGAAATAATTTTAGATCAGCCAAAGATTGTAAAGTAGTACCAGGAGAAGCTTTAATCCCCCAACATCGATTGCTCATTTTGGAAATGAAACTCAGAATACAGCCGGCCCAGGGCAAGCCAAAGCCCCCCCCTAGAATCAAATGGCATTTGATAGGGAAGAATGAGTATGCAAAGGAATTTCAGAAGAGAGTGGTAGATAAGATGATTGAAATGAAGGATATGGCAGAAAAATCTGTAAATGAATGCTGGAATGAAATGGCGATCTGTATGAGAAGTGTGGCGAAGGATGTTTTTGGCGAAACGAAAGGAAAAGGAAAAATAGATAAGGATACTTGGTGGTGGAATGACGAGGTACAAAGGATTTTGAAAGAGAAGAAGGATGCTTTTAAGGAAGGGAAAAGAGTGGAAGGCGAGGATGTCGTTATGAAAGAAAGTAAAAGGCTGGTATATATGGAGTGTAAGAGGAATGCGAAAAGAGCTGTTGCTGTGGCACGGGCTAAGGTACAGAACAAACTGTACGAGTCTTTAGATAGCCCCCACGGACAGAAGGATCTATATCGTATAACGAAAGAAAGAGAAAAGAATGCAAGGGATATAATTCACATCAAATGTATAAAAGATGACGAAGGGAAGGTTTTGACGAAAGATGAAGAGATAAAAGTGCGCTGGAAGAGTTATTTTCAAAAACTGATGAATGAGGAGAATGATTGGAGTGGTTTGCTAGAGAAAGTTCCACTAAGCATGAGTGTGGTCAACGAGGTGAGTATGGATGAAGTTAGAAAAGCTGTACAAGGTATGAAGAATGGAAAAGCTGTGGGACCAGATGGTATACCAGTGGAAGTATGGAAGTTTTTAAAGGCAGATGGATGGAAGTGGCTGACTTTATTCTTCAATAAGTTGTTGCATGATGAGGCGATCCCAGATGAATGGTGCAATAGTTCACTGGTGCCCATTTTCAAAAACAAGGGTGACGTACAGGACTGCAACAACTACCGAGGAATAAAGCTCATGTCGCATAGTATGAAGGTTTGGGAGAGAGTGATAGCAAGAAGAATGAGAGAGGAGAGTGAGATATCACAGAACCAATTTGGGTTTATGCCTGGTCGTGGGACAATGGACGCCATATTTTCGCTTCGCCAACTGTGCGAAAAATACAAACATGCGCACAAAAACTTGCACATGGTGTTCATTGACCTAGAAAAGGCGTACGATAGAGTACCCCGAAAGGTTCTGTGGTGGGCTTTGAAAGAGAAAAGAGTGCCTGGGAAATATGTGCGGCTTGTACGTGCCATGTACGCTCGAGCCTGCACGCATGTCCGGTCCGAAGCTGGCGTTACCGACGAGTTCAGTGTGGCTGTAGGCTTGCACCAGGGGTCGGCTTTAAGCCCTTATTTGTTCCTCCTGATTATGGATGCTCTGACATCGGACATACAGGAGGAGGCACCCTGGTGTATGCTGTTCGCCGATGACATTGTGCTTGTCGGAGAAGATGCACTTGAGGTCCAGAGCAGGTTGGAAAAATGGCGGGGTAAACTGGAGAGTGTCGGATTGAAGATCAGCAGAACAAAAACTGAGCACCTGTTCTGCTACTTCGGTGGTCCATCTAGTTTTACCCCTATTGCCTTAGATGGTGTATCCCTTCCAGTCTGCTCCGATTTTCGGTACCTCGGTTCACTCATACAGAACGATGGCGATATTGACCGAGACGTGAAAAATAGAATAAATGTGGGATGGATGAAATGGCGACAGGTCACAGGAACTACGTGTGATCCAAAAATGCCCCTTAAACTTAAGGGGAAAGTTTACAAGACGATCATAAGGCCTGTCGTAATGTATGGATCTGAGTGTTGGGCTACCAAAGGGACGGATGAAAGAAGAGTGCATGCGGCAGAGATGCGAATGTTGAGATGGATGTGTGGAGTGACAAGAATGGACAAAATAAGAAATGAGTACATCAGAGGAAGTTTGAAAGTAGCGCCAGTGACGGAAAAGTTGAGAAGTAATAGGTTAGCATGGTATGGGCATGTCATGAGGAGGGATGAAAGTCATGTAACGAGAAGAGCGTTAGGTATGAATGTGGATGGATATAAGACTAGAGGAAGGCCGAAGAAAAGATGGATGGATTGTATTAAAGATGACATGAGTAAGAAAGATGTGAGTGCGGAGATGACGGCTAACAGAAGAGAGTGGAAGAAGAAAACATGTTGTGCCGACCCCACATAATGTGGGACAAGGGCAGGAAGAAGAAGAAGAAGAGAAGAAGTTCGACATTAAGATTGCTACCTAAAACAGCTTAATAATTGAGTTTGAACTGAGTTGACACCAAAACAGCTGATCAACTAGACTTAGAAAAGGCCCTGTTTGGGATAGCATATAAATTATGAAATATCTTTTATAGAACTACGTGTTTCTAACCGAGAATATGAAAGAATATGGCTTATTTACTTTATGTGGCTATGGTGTCACTGCGGCCACAACTGGCCTATTGTGATAATATGGCTTACATTTTTTTCTTTATTTGTTCCTATTGACGGAAAAACTAGAGATTAAACGAATATCCGGTAACTTTCTGGCCTAGTGTTACTATCCGGCTGGCTTAGTAGACCCATTATCTTGTAACCGTCGAAAATTAAAAACAAAAAGTATAACCGCCTCTTTCTTCTCTTTACTGCTAGAAAAGGCTAGAGTTACCCAAGTGATAAAGTTAGTGAATGTGTATGAATAACAGGATATGAAAAATGTTGTTATTTCAACAGAGGCGGCGTTGAACTCCGATTATGGCGCGCGATTCAAGAGCACAGGATCAACACGGAACACCTCCGCCGCACCAGCAGCACTGACACTGATATCGACAACAACTCGATTGTCGTCGTCGAATGTCAGGCTTGTAAAACCACTCGGAGGTATGTACACTGACCTATAATAAGATGCCTTTAATAGTTCAAAATGATGCCACAATGCATTTAAAGATGATAGGTGGTAGGACGAAGAAAGGCACAGCGAGATTTTCTCGTTCTAAACTGGAGCAACCCACCGGGGGGAGGTACCTCCGCGTTACTGAAGATCGATTACAAATATGTTTCAAATAGTGTTGTGTTCTTGCGGCGAGTAAGGTTACCAGAGTTCTATAGGGGGGAGGGGGTTCGGGGTCGGCAACGCGTGCGTGATGCCTCTGGTATTGCAAGCGCTCATAGGCTATGGTAACCGCTTACCAACTGGCGGGCCGTATGCTTGTATGCCATTTTAGATGTATAAAAAAAAATTGTCGATAGAAGAATCCCTTTCGGGATGGTATACCTGTTATGAATAACCTTGTATGGCTGTGATGATGACTCTAGTAAATACGCGATAGTAATCCTTCAATCTCCTATGTATGTGATTTTTTTTTTCAATTTCCAGGACCAATAGTACCAGCCATCCGACAATAGTAATCCGTGATCATGTCAACGGGGACGAGGTGGCCGAGTATTACCCAGACAACGCTGTTGTGAACCTTTGACAATTGCGTGGACGGTGCACTCTGCAATAATGGCCGGTGTTTTTCAAGCGTTAGGGTTCATTTTGGTTAAAAATTCAATTTGGCTAGCCTATGCAAATGCTGGTGAATGCTGGTGAACCCTCCGGGGGTTAGTGTAAACGAACAGAGTGGCGATGAAGAGACTGATTTGCTAAACAATTAAAACTTATTTACTTAGGAATACAGCCGAAATCACAAAATCGCGCGACTCATAGATGCGCTACGAGGCACGCAGCATGATTTTTTTAATTTCAGCCATACCATAGCCTAAGATAGAGTTCCAATTGTGTAGCAAATCAGTCGCTTCTCCGCCAGTCCTTCCGTCAGACCCTGAGACACAAAAGTTAAAACCCGTCGTAATACTTCTAGAGGTTGTGAACAAGTCGCAAATTACAATCCTACAAATAATATTATAAACTTACACATATAAAGTTTGTGAAGATGTATGTTTGTCACTCAATAACGCCGTAACCACTAAACGGAACGGAATGAAAATTTGCATGTTTGTAGTTACGAGCCTGGAATAACATCCAGGCTACTTTCGATCTGGGTATCACGCGAGCGAAACCGCGAGAGGAAGCTTTTAACACCATAACTCAATACAAAGATGTTTATACTAAGAGTTGCCTAGTTCTCGTGTTTAACATGCCGGGACTTGAGAACAATGTGTGGTTTTGTTTTGTTTTGTTTTGCTCTCACTCGCAATCTGTTTTAATAACTAACTTTTTACTTATAAACGCTGTTTAAATGTAAGCAATGCTTAAAATTATCCATGTCTCTGTTTGGCATTATGCAATAGTAGGAGATTGCAATACTTTGAGCATTATTTATCGTTTGACAGATAAATCACTTCTGACATCAACTAGTGTTTGTTCTTTCTGTCTCATCTTGCGTTAAGGCCAGTGACCAGCGGCCTGATTGTCTAAATCAACTTGTAATCGTAAATTCTCACTGTTTTTTGACAGTTACACATATAAACTTGTTTTCCTATTTTAAGTTAGACAATAAGGCTGCTAGTTGGGTGTCCGTTGTGACCGATCGCTGGTAATAAAAAAAAACTCATAGCTTTTCACTTATTAATAAAACCATTGGAGTGTTGTTAACCGCTTGAGGCCAAGAGTGTATCGTCCAGTAACATTGTATATAACACGCTTTGTATTTATTGCTATTGCACTTAGTCTTGTAAATAATATAAGCATAATATTTTGTAAGCTTAGAAAGCCTCGTCTACACTAGAGAACACAGACCACTAGGCTAGTTATCTCCGATAAACATGTATAAGACAGGACTTTTCGAACGTCACTGTACTTTAGAGTAAGACTTTTTTTACGGGAACACAACAACAGCTAAAGTCAACGACAAAGTCGATTGACGTCAGGACGGACACAAGGGCGAGTGGAGGGGTAACAAGAAATGTGAAGAGGCTGGGGAAAATGACAAATTGCGATAGTACCGTTATAAAATAAGGGCTATTTTATTTCCTCTATGATTCTATGCCACGGTAGGGACAATATGGCATGCAATGAAATTACACTGAATTTCGGTCGCAGCGGTATGATACGGCACGCAATGGCTGGACCGCAATAAAGCACATTGATTTTAAACAGAGATATAGGCAGGGACTGAATAACCGGAATATAAAGGTACCTTTAAATAACGATATGATATAACATACCGATAAATTCCGGTTACCCGAATATTATATATATATACACAGTGGTGGTCATCTAATTAGAAACACCTACCTGGGTTTATATTTTTATTGCAAATTCCCTTTCGAACTAATTTTTAACGTATCATTGAGTGTTCCTACGTATTAAAATCGATGTATCGGATATTATATTGCATTGTTATACCATTTTAATAACAGAAAACAACGGTTGTTTTTCTAAAACTGAAAGTTATATTAATAACAAAATAAAAAACGAGATACAAACCGGACAACTAATTAGAAACACCAAAAAAAATCATTACTTAAATCATTTTTAATTTGAACAAAACCCCAATAGTTTTGAAAAATACTAAAAATATTACATCCTTAGACAATTAGTATTTGGTAGGGTAGCCTTTATTATCAATAACAGCTTTGCAGCGACGCGGCATTGATTCAATCAATTTATAACAAGTTTCTACAGGAATACTTCTCCAAGCGTCTTCAAATGCACTGTTAAGTCCATGAATATTAGTAACGTGTTTCTGCGACAGGTTGGTCTTTATAGTGTGCCACAAATTTTCTATGGGATTTAAATCCGGACTATTGGCAGGCCACTCTAATACTGTCACGGATTGTTCTGTAAGAAACGCTTTAACGCTGCGTGCTGTGTGCTTTGGGTCGTTGTCATGCTGAAATATCCAAGTTACTGGCAAATTTTCCTCGGAATATGGAATCATTGTCTCTTCCAAGATCTTTTTGTATTGATATTGATCCATTTGCCCTTCAATCTTTCTCACGGGACCAATCCCGTACCCTGAGAAACATCCCCACACCATTACATTTCCACCACCGTGCTTAACTGTCTTTTTAGTGTACTTGTTATTCAAAGCCTCGTTTATTGGTCGTCGTACATATAGTTTTCCATCGGAATTAATCAAATTAATTCTAGTTTCATCTGAAAACAAAACTTTTTTCCATTGATGAATAGTCCAACTGCCATATTTGCGAGCGAATGCTAGACGATTTTCTCTATGTTGCCTGGTTAGTAGTGGTACTTTTCTAGCGATCGTTCCTAACAATTTTCCTTCAACCAACCGTCTACGAACTAGTTTAGTGGACACGTGTCGAGGATCGTCTTCTGAAAATACCTCTTTTCTTATAACATTGGATCCTTTAAGGGGGTCCGCCTTAGCTAATCGAAGCATAAGCCTGTCTTCTTGAACTGTAGTTTCCTAGTAGTGTTCCTGGGCCGAAGTTTTCTTGGCACGTTATCTGATGTTCCGTGTAGTTTGAAATGTGCGAGGGCGTTAAATATCATCTTTACGGAACATTCCAAATAATCGGCGATCTTTCTGTAACTCCATTTTTGTTTTAAATGAAAATTCACTATAATTTTTCTCGTTGCTGCATCACAGCTCTTATTTTTACCCATTTTTAATAAAACAACAATAAATAGTAACTTTTCGTAATGAGTTAGAAATGGCGGCAATATTTACAATGTGATTGACAATTGTGAGAACTTTATTTCAGTTTAAAAAATGAAATTTCGAACCAAGTCATACAATGTTTCTAATTAGTTGTCCATTCTGCCAGTCCTAACGATATTGATACTTTTTGTTTCACTGATATTTATTTTTATTGTCGTCTTGGTTGTCAAATATTATTGCTTGTAATTAAACTAGAGATATTAAAGTACATTGTAAAGTAGTGAAAAAAAAATTACCTATTAAATGCTATAATAATGTTAGTTACTTTATAAAAATGTCAGGTGACTAGGTGTTTCTAATTAGATGACCACCACTGTATATATATAACGGTACCGGAAAATCTGGCTTCGCAGTTCATTTCGGTTTATTTCGCTACCGGTACCTATAACCGAAATAAATAAAGGTTTATAAAGGTTTTCTTTAATGAAACGCCGCCACCCCGCCACCGCGGCGCGACTGTCCTAGCCGCGGTTCAAAATTTCGGTACCGAAATCTACCGGTATGAAATAACGGTACAGTAATGCCCTACCGGTATAACATAATGGTACCGAAATGTTTTAACGGTACCAGTACCTATAACCTCTACCGCTTTCAGTCCCTGGTTATAGGATGAATTCACACGTACCACAACCCCATCACATCGCAGTGACAAAAAGTGGTCAAGCAGTCATTACGTGTGAATAGTGTCGCTCGGCAAAATGTGGTACATGTAAATTTTACTATCCATTTTCAAAACAAAAGCTTAAGCACATAACTTTAAAATAAATATACGTAGTTTAGTTTGTAGTGTCCAGTAAAAAAATATCTTTGATTAACAATTTTTGTAAAGATATCTGTGTTTGAGAAAATATAAGGATTCGATTGCGATCAAAGTTTTTTAACAAATGCTGTATCATTAATATTTATATTTCACCTTATCGTTAATATCTGCGTGCCATAATACAGTTTTGTAATTAAATATACGGCCATTTTGAAATAACTTAATGTGAGAAATTTTATTGAGTTATTTTGGAATGGCCGTTAAATTATATATTATACTTTAGTTCGATCTGAGTGTATAATGATTTAAAGTAACAATGTTAATTCAAAGTGTATTTAGATTTAAAATACTCATAATTATGATTGAAGTACAAATACACAAATACCTGAAAATTAGCATCTACAAATAGACGCCAAAATGATATGGACTAAAGAAGTTATTAGCGGTGTCTATTTACATGAAAATGTCATCGCTAAGGTGCGTCCTAGAAAGTTTAAAAATATAGCGGGCTACTATTACTGGCTATGTTCAAAATAATAATATGACGCCGTGATTCAAGTGAAATGTTAAGTTTTTTGGCGTCTAATTAGATGCTATTGTATGCATAGTTATTCACCCACACGGTACAAAATAGTGTACTTCATTTTTGGTTCTTCCAAATAAAACAAAATAATTGGTGGGCTTGTGTCACACCAAATCTTGTCACAGTGTAAGTCGCTGGGATTTTTTCCCATCGAGTCCCATTACTATACTGGATGCGACTCGTTGGGAACTAGAAAAGGTCCAACTCCAACCAAATACGAACGAGACCCTGTGACACTATTGGTTGTGACACGTTAGGAACCCACCAAATAATTTAGTGTAAGTCTACTTGCGAATCTTTCAGGCAATGTTATAATAGTCGGAACAGTTTGCGTTGGTACATACGCTTCTGTTCGTGTTTTTCTTTTGCTATAAGTGTAAAGTTGTCAAGATTGTGCAGCGTGCTGTTACTTTAGCTCAACATAATGCACCTAGTCTGCAAATTAACCTAGTTAGCTGAGTTGAGTGAATAGATTACTGGGTTTTGTAGGCTTCCTTTTCGTGACACCATACAACGTTAAGCTATTCACTTTTTACGGTCGAAGTGAAAAGTGACAACTCGCTGATTTTGCAGACTAGGCCTCTGAATTAACACCTTCGTTTTGCACCCAACGGAACTATAAAAAGTCTCTCCAATTTAAAAGTTCCTGGTGAAAGCGTTCTTGGATTGTTTGTTGACACCAAAAGGTGTTTGCGATTGACACTGCTATAACGTTTACTATTGTGGAAGTAATGCGCAGCATAGCACATTATCAGGCCGTCTTTTCATTGGTGGGGACTAAGGGAAAGGCGATCTGTGGTGCAATTGTGTAAGCGTAATGGTAATAAAATTCGTAACTTTGAGGATGATTTTATAAATAGCGACATCTGAAGTTTTTCAAACATGAAAAGGAAGAAGCTAAGATCTTGAAGTTTTTCCTTGTCAAGTTTGGAAAGTTTTGAATGTCGCTAAGATTGTTAAAATCACTCTCAAAGTTACGGACTTCATTGCCATTACGCTTACACAATTGCACCTTTGATAATGATTGCTGGGAGGCCGGTGGTCGCACGCCGCACAAGATTGTTCGCTCTAGAAATCTGTGAGGGATGTTCATTGTTCATGTAATAAATGTGGACGTCCAGCGGCTGAAAAAATTATAAGATGAAAGATAAGAAACAAAGCATATATCAAAGAAAAATGTCATGAAATACAATTTCATTGTTGGTGCTGCAAATAAAATCAGTGAATTAAAATGTATTGACGACTTTAATATTTTTTATGCAATGTGCCTACAGAACTATATTTTTGAAGTAGTTGATTAATAAACAATTAATAAATAAGTACTTACATGTTTTTAATTCAACTATCCATAAAGAAAATAAAATGGTAATTGTTTTTGTTCTCTTCGAGATACGCCAGGTATTTAGGTTTGAATTTGACATTTATGGGCGTTACGCTATACATCAACGATATCACAAGCCCCTAAAAGTCAAACTCAAAATTGACTTTATTAGGTAGACTGGATCATTTTGAAATAAATTTCACATGTATCGCACGCCTTTTGAACACGGCTCTAAAGTGTGTTGACGTTGTTGTGTCTACGACTTGATGCGTATAATCTCAGTAATCTGACGACGAAGCGTATTAAGTTACAAATAGCTGCTTAAACAAGTGCGAGTTGTTGGCTCTGCCAGGCATTGAGTAGTAAGGTATTGGTATTGTTTTTTGGAGGTACATACATAGCTACACTTCGTGTTTGACTGACGTTGTACCTACTTAGAAGTTAAGTTAGGTAGGTAGGTAATAGGTAATGAATGTTCAGGAATATTGTAGTAAACCACAACTTACTTTTAAATTTTGCGAATTTGTCATGAATTATAAATAGGTACTAAAAAAAACACGTTACCCCAACTTCCTATAATAATAATAATAAATATTCTGGACCTATCACACGGTCAGCTGATCCCAAACTAGGCATAGCCTGTGCTATGGGTACCAGAGACTGATATACATAATAGATATATATTTAACACCCAGACACAGAACAAACATCTGTATTCATCACACAAATGTTTGTCCAGTGCGGGAATCGAACCCACGACCTCTAGCGCAGAAGGCAGAGTTACTATCAACTGAGCTATGAGGCCTGTCAAGGTAGGTAAGTAGATAGGTATCCATCTAACTTTCATGTCCCTTTTTTTTCCCTGTATAGGTACTTACCTAGCCCCTCTTTTTATGTACCTAGCTAAGTAACTAATTCATATCGGCATCTCGTTATCGCAAGTACTTATAGACGAAAATTGTTTTGTTTTATTTGTTTATTGATAATCACATTTTCTTTGTAATTCATTTAGTTTCTCGTTCTTCACCGTCACAAGTTTTCGAATCATTGTCAATTTATAGCAAATTGTTAAAACAGTCATCTAATTTTCCCTGATTTTATTACCTTTTTTATTTGCGAAGTTTTCGTTAAAACACTGGGGTGGATGTCTACTCAATTACGAAGCGTCTAATTATATTAGAATATGCTCCAGACATCGGATTTGAATTTCAATTCTGTTCCCTAAACTCGTGCAGGGTTAGAGGACAGTTAGGTCACTAATCTTGAAGTAAACGAACTCTGGTGTGGATGAGATTAAATTGATATATCTAAATTTACAGTTCTCTACGCATACATACATGCCTCCACAACTTTTTGTAGCATTAGGGTCCGAATCTCAAAAATTCCTGTAGGTAATCTGGTTAAGGGTTTATAAATCATTGTCTCAGTTCTCAGCTAGTCGCTACCTACAGCCAGTCTCAAAACGTAGATATAAATTCTTAATTACACATAGAGCTTGAAAAATTGGGGAGAGACCCAGCTTTTTCATTCACGAGCTGTGACTTTTGTCTGGCGGAAGAAAATAAACCTTTAATTTCATTAGTTCTGCCCACGGCTTTTAAATGTAAATCTAGCGGTGATCTCGTTACGTATTCTTCTTTTCGGGAATTGACTGAGGGTCACGTAGCGCATCGTAGACTCTCGTAGCACCACGTAGCCATAGCGTAATTCTCACAGATAAGTATATGAATACAACGTTTCCGTAACTAAATAATATGGTTGTTTCGTATCCTTTAGGTCACTCATCCATTTAATTATCGCGCTGAGGCTGTTTAACTGAACGAGTAGCCAAGACTAGGCTACAACAGCAGCAAAACTACAAACTACTGAAACCTAAAACCTTGTTTATTACATTCAGCAGTTTCAAATGAGAAAGTCTGGTACGTTCATAGTAATTATATTTGTGGTTCTATCGTTAGTCTGCTGGCAGTGAACCAAATCGTTGTTAGTTGCATAATGTGGATTTATATCGGGCGCAAGCGAGGGTGTGAGCTCGCTACAGCCCTAACCCGTCTGAGCTAAGGATATAGAGACGAGCTATAAAAGCCCACTCCGAACGGCTCAAATGGAAAACATCGTGACGAAAGCGGCAGCTAACGTCCTAGAGCCTAAAGCCACCTTGACTACACAGTTCTAATGCAGAATAACCAAGAAAGAACCAGTGACAAGTCGACCCAACGAACTCCAAAAGATTGGAACTTCCAATTCTGTCCTCGAATTTTATCAACAACTGACCGATTCCACAATCCTTATGGAACGCGTTCACCATGTAAAGTTGTGGCATCCCTGTGGCGCATACCTAGAAGTAAAATCCTTTTGTGGGGGTACCTAAACCGAATCCCATAAGTAGGCCCATTGCGTCCCATAAAGAAACCGTGAAATTTTTCTAACGAAATCTAACGATAGCTATAACTGCGCTCGCCAACTCGAGTGCACAGCGTACCTAGTGAGTATGGGCAAATACCCCCCACAAGATGGAAGTGGATGGAAATCTGTGGGGGAGGCCTGTGTTCAGGGGATGTTCAGCAGTGGACATCCTACGACTGAAATGATGATGATCGCTGGCGGTAAATAGACCTTTTGGCCTAACAGAGCTTTTGACTTGTGTTTCAGGCGGAAAAAATCATATTAACACTTATTAATAATTTTGAGTTACTGCCAACTTCCAGTCCTAGGCACAGACTCTTAAATCGAAGATAATTATTATTGTACTGTCTTTGCTTCTTTAAAAATACTAATTATCTAAATCCCTACACTGAGCCCTAAGCGATTTGCAAGAAGTGATGCGCTTATGCGGTAGATACGTGCCGCGTATTATCTCAAGTAATCTCAACCTCAATTTATTCCAACGACTTCACTTTATCTCGGAGGAATTTACTAAAATTCGCTGATAAAATATCGCTTATGAAGCCGCTGACTCATTAGAATCGAATTTCATGCGTGAACGTTTCAAATCCATCTGCGGGGGTGTTTCAAGTCCTCTGTCAATACAGAAATTCAATGAATAGATAAATACCTAATAAGAGGTTTCAAGATGCCACAACTTTGCACGTACTGCATCGATATCACCTTTTTATAAGTATATTCATGTTTTTTGCAGCGTCTGTTTTGCTGAAGTGAACACTTTTCTCTTTACCCAAGAGAGACGAGAATCGGAGATCGGTTCGACAGACGTTCCACCACGTGTTGAAAGGTCTTAGATAATATAATATAAAAGCTTTCAAGAGAATAGCGCTTCACGGCGTGTCTGAAGTATCAATTCAGCTTGTAAGACTACCTCTCGGATGCTCCAGACCCTGATGGCTGTATTGGAAAATTGCTCCGTCCCGTACCGAGGGAAATCTTTAGGGACTCGCGTTTTATTAAAACTTTTTAAAGAGGTACTTGATCATGCACATACTGCCAATTTCGCGTTATCGCTGTTGTTATCGTGAGCGTTTATGCAAAGTTTTCTTTTAAGTTTTTATGAAACAAGGTATCGTTGCACACAATGTTTTCCAAGCCGCTGGTCCGGGGTAAAGGAATCGAAAGAATGCGCGACTGGCTTGTGATATTTTATCACAAATGTTAAGAAACTGGATTCCTCTGTTTGTTTGAAGGCGGAAATGCAAACTCGCTTTTATTTTACGTATCCGAGCGATTCAAAGGATACAGAGCGTTTGAGGGTAAGATGTTCGTTGTAGCAAGGCTGAAATACTTCTGTGTTTTAATTTAGCTATTATAGATATTTGTATAGGATAGAGTGTAGGGTTAGCTTCAGATTTGCATATTGGCATCGCAAGCTGTCTTAATTTTGGCGTTATGTGTGGGGTGCGTCGATTCCAGGCAAGGGTGTGTCGCCCACATGTTGCTATAACAATGCAATTTACTGTTCCAATCTGTGTACAGTCTAATATTAGAATGGCATGAATATACAAAGCGTACAATGTGTTGCTTGTTCTGGGAACATTGTACGCTTTGTAGGTACTATATATATACCTATTATAAAGACAGTTGTGAATATTTAGCTAGACATAGACCTCTTTTCGATGGGGAAATGCGTTATGCATCCGCTCTGACTCGAGGAAAGGCGGAAGGTTCTATCGGGCTCTCCGCTGGCTACTAATGCCAATGAGACACTAGCAACCAGCGACACCTAAAACCACCGATGTTCCGTCATTCACTGTAGTACCAATGCGTCGTCGAACCAGTCATCGTCCGACGTTTGGTTCAAATGGCGCATCAGCACCTGACAAGATCACGGGTTACCGATCGGACAGCGGCAATTAGACATAGTCCTGTGCCGACCCTCCCTGCCTAAAGTCCATACATACCTACCTACTCGTATAAATTCCGAATAGGTACCTGAGTGGCAATAAACTTAATCAAAATAATCCTAGTATAAACCTGATCCTGAAGGATTAATCAATATAATCTAGCAACAGGCTGAAGCGTCTCCGAGTTTACACAACCGAGGCAAAGTGTAACGACCTATCCTCTCCTCGTAAGAAGTACCTTTGTGGAGTTTAGGGCTTAGACTTTAGATTCAATACGATTATCGGAAAGTAGGTACCTAACTATTATTTAAGTGTTTTATTTTGCGCCCATTTAAACTTACCTACAAGGTGATTCATAACATGTATTCCATCCCGAACGGGGGTTATTCTATACACAAATAGGAAAATATTAGCGAAAAAAATATCAATAGGTAATAAAGATGATAACAATACCAAAAACGGCAAATTTGAGAATTTTTGTGAAAATTGAAAAAAAAAACTATGTATACTACATAGTATTTTCATTTTTTTTTTCAACTTTATTGCTAATTGGTTGTAGAATAAGCCCCTTTCGTGATGGCATACATATTATGAATAACCATGTACAAGGTGATTCAAACTATTACCTTTTAATTACTAATAATTTAATCACTGAAATCACATCATCATCATCATCATCATCATCATACTTTTTATTGCCTGAAATACATGTGTTATAGATGTTATACATTTTATAAAAGTAGCAATGTATTCTGCCTGTTCAGGCGTGCAATTTTTAAATAACAATATAAATTAAATCAAAATTAGATAATATAAACTAAACATGCAAAAAATAAAAAAGACACAATGAACATTTTGAAAGTTGAATTTTGTACTTTTCTCTGCTTTTCAACGTGGCCTGTTCATCATAGTGAGCTAGGTAGGCTAACCGTTTTGAAAACTCATAAACTTAAATAGGTAGGTACCTACAAATAAATTGACGTTCCAGACATCAAATTTAAATTTGTAATAACGGTTAGGTAAATGGAAAAAGAACTTGCAAAAGTGTGGCTTCCTACCGTCTATGGTTGGTTCCTATCTCTACCTCTACTGACATCCCGTCTGAGGTATGTTTACGCAGAGCTATCTGGAAAATGCTCAACCTTACATTCCAAACATAATCGAATAAAAATGGTTTCTTTCTTTGGTTAAATAAAATGGTTTCATAACCAAACAGAATAAATGGAGGTAGTGGAGACCAGCCAAAGTGGGTACGCCAGGTTGATGGTTGAATGAAACTTAGATAATACCTAGTAGGTTTATTATCTAAGGGTTGAAACAACAATTTAATATGTGCATATCAAACTTTAGTACTTATGTAGGTACTCATGGTTTTTTTTTATCTGGGGGCCTAAAACCGGTAGGGACTAATTTAATGTAACGGCAAAGTCAATAGATTAGGATAATAGTACACAGAGATAATAGATTTAGAGTAAAACAGTCTAACTTACCCACCAAATGAATGAATGTCAAATTTTCACCGTATAGCAGCTGATAGAGAGGACTCTGTAAAATTAACCGGTCCCTATGCTTAGTAAGTTTAGATACTTATTACAATCTATTGATCTACAAAATTTCAAGCAGATCGGATTAACGGTTCGACATTTATGCTCGAACAAATAAACATACCTACAAAAACATACAACGCAAATCGACCGAGTCGTTTGAGAGATCTTCGCTTACTTCACTCGCTCGATCAAATATTTTACTTTTTAGTTCTTTTTTTTCATTAACTTAATGAAATGTTTTTGGTGTTTTGTAATCTATAAATCAAATTATTATAAGTACGTAGCTTAGATAATTATATACTAGGACATATGAGAAGATCTAGATCGCTACAACAGCTGAATAATTGAGTTTGAACTGATATGACCCAAAAACATTTTTCAAAAAAAAAGTTGAATTGGTATCCAAAAGTCGTAGAACGAATGTTATTGCCGGTTGTGAGTAAAAATAGGCTTCTTTCGGCATAGTACCTTCAGATAGTAGGTACATTCATAATTATTATGAATAGATTTTTAGGTGACCTACGACTTCATAACCCGTCAAAATGCCGAAGCACAAATCGCAACCAGACAAGAGATTGTATACACTACTCAGTTTTCATAACTTTTGCAGTCTCATCGTTCAATCTGTAACCTGTTTCCCTGTGTACTTTGTTCTAAATAAATGAGTTTTGAATTTTGATTTGAATTTTGAATACAAGGTGGTTCATAATATGTATGCTATCCCGAGAGCGGCTTATTCTACAGCCACAACAATACAGTTTATTCTACGACTATCGTAAATTATTCATTTTTCACTGAAAAAACTGTTCAAATCAGTTCAAACTCATTATTCAGCTGTTATAGGTAAATTAGTTGGTTGTTTTTGAAGTTGAAGATCTTGTTAGTTTAATAAATGACCAAAAACGGCTAATTTGAGAATGTTTGGGTAAAAAAATGTATTTTTTCGCTCAATTATTTATTTTTGTAAGAAGATAGAATAAGCGATATAGGTACATACATAGGTAATAAGTACCTACATATTATGAATCATTGTATTGTAGTGAACATAAGACTTACCTATAGGTAAGTCTTATGTTCACTACAATACAATGTATGTATGGGTATACCCATTATTATGTTATTATTTACAGTTCGGTAGGCAATATATTCCTGTCTTCAGTCATTATAATATTCGAGAGATAGGGAACGCTAATTGAAAATACAATTTGTACCTAGTACATAGTATATTTGCATTTTACTTTGTCTGCCAAACTCCCGGCGCGGGCGGGGTCTCGTTGCGAATTCCTTTGTAAAGCTGAAGTGTATCTGAACAGAATATCTGGTATAGGTAAGATTTCTTGTCTGTTAAAACCTTTTATCGGTTTATGAAAACTTATGCATTTTTTACCCAAAAAAGCTGTGAGGTTGTTGGGGTTACCTCGATTTGAAACCGGTCGTGCACCGCTGAGTTTTCTGTTCAAAAATATAAGTGCGTAGGTATACACGTGCTTGAAACGGTGAAGGAAAACATGGTGACAAAATTAGTAAGTATTTGTTCAAGCTAAGGCTAAACTAAACTACTACTACTACTAACTACTTTAAAGCGTGCTCCATCTTAGGCCACATCTCACTTGCAAAAGTGAGCTGGTGGTCAAACGCCTAACCATCTCCAATGAAAAAAAAAACCGTCATTTATGGAAACCTCACACTGCAAAATTTGAACGTGCCTCTGACTACCCCTCTTATCTAAGGACATGCATGGATCTGTTTTATTAAAATTAAAATGCATTATTTCTAAAAGTCTTAGAGCAAACGCCTGCCTATTAATAAATAAATAAATAAATAAATATTCCGGACATATTCACACGGTCAATTGATCCCAAACTAGGCATAGCCTGTACTATGGGTACCAGAGACTGATATACATAATAGATATATATTTAACACCCAGACACAGAACAAACATCTGTGTTAGTCACAAATGTTTGTCCAGTGCGGGAATCGAACCCGCGACCTCTAGCGCAGAAGGCAGAGTTACTACCAACTGAGCTATGAGGCCAGTCTATTGCTATTGCTATTGGCTATTGGGTAAAGATTAAGCCCCTTTCGGCTTAATTAGGTACCTATAAATAGTAAATATTATGAAACATGGTGTATAATAGTTTACGCAACCTCATCGGTTACGCTGATTACTTAAATGACATACCTACTACATACCTAAGCTCGACATAAAGCAAACCTAGTCGTCCCTACAATAATAAGTTACTATATCCAAATATGTCGCTATTCTCGGGAGAGTCTGGAAATGCTGGAAATCGCAGCACTCGGCTCGTTGTGAACCCATTAAGGTGAATCAAGCTCGATCAGACTCGTATGCAAATTCGAGATTTATACTTAACAGGTACCTCAACGTAGTATGTACACAGTACACATGGAACACAAGGTGAATGTACTTATACCATAGCGAAAGTGGCTTATTCTACACCTAATTGGGAATAAAGTTTGTACTAAGACTTTTGGAAATTCGACATTTTCTATTGACAAAACACTGTGCAACAATCTGCTGTTTTGGGTTCAAATCAGTTCAAACCCAATGAACCAGCTGTTTTAGGTGGTAAATGTGGTAATCTTGTTGCCGAACTTCTAGTACATTTTAGTAATTAGAACAGTTTCGCTAATTTTAGAAAGTTTGGGGGAAAAAAATAATTATTATTAAATAATAATAAATAAAATAAATATATTTTTTACTATAATAGTTGTTTTGATATTCTTTTTTGATATTAAGATGTACTTTTGTAGTAAAAAAAATATTTAATAAAAGAGATTTTAATTAAATATATGTGAATAATTCATTAACTTCCGTATTTTAGTAGGTATCTAGTATTTTATAGTAGTAGCTGTAAGGTTTTTTCTTTTTTTTTATTTATAATAATTTTATTGTTTATTAAGTGCCCCTACCTGAGTTACTTATTTATTTAAACCTGGGTAGGTACATACTTTTATGTTGCTGTCCTGTCTTTTGATTCCCTATTTTTAACCTATTGTTTTGTTTCTTCCTGTCTTCTGTCTGTGTTCGTCAAATAAAACTTATTTCATTTCATTTCATTTCATTTCAATAAAATAAAAAAATATTTGTTTTCGCTAATAAGCTTTCTTTGTTAAGTAGTATAACTCCCTTTCGGGATGGGATACCTGTTATGAATCACCTTTTATGTCATGTAAGTCCCTGGTACTAAGGTTTACTTACGGATTCGAGGCAACTAAAATTAAAAACGCGATGAGGTGCCTGGGGATACGATGCGAAGACTTTCCGTAAAGGTACTTAGACTTAAAACTGTTTTCAGGTCTAGCGTTAAAAATATCCCTGTGGATAGTTAACAAGGTGTTTCATAATATGTATACTATCACGAGAGGGGCTTAATCTATCAACAAAAATAAACATTATTAGTAGCAAAAATAATCAAAATAGAAAAAAAGATTTATTACCGATTTTTTTAAAATTAGCTGTTCTTGCAATTTTATAATATTTTTAGGTAGGTAATTATTAAATGCAACAGGAGTTTGACGCCAAGATTACTAATAAACTGCCTGAATAATTTAGTTTGAACTGATTTGACCCCAAAACAGCAGATAGGGCATAGCGAGATTTTCTCGTTCTAAATTGGAGCAGCCCGCCTGGGGAGGTACCTCCGCCTTACAGAAGATCGCAGCCAAATAACATTATTTGTTTCAAATAGTGTTGTGTTCCTGCGATGAGTAAGGTTGCCAGAGCTCTTTAGGGGGAGGGGGTTCGGGGTTGGCAACGCGTGCGTTATGCTTCTGGTATTGCAAGCGCTCATAGGCTACGGTAACCGCTTACTAACAGGTGGGCCGTATGTTTGTTTGCCATCACAGTTGTATAAAAAAATAAAATAAAAAAAAAAAGATTTTTGCACAGTATTTTGTCAATGGAAAAATTTATTTCCAAAAGTCAGAGAACAAACTTTATTGCCAATCGGGTGTAGCATTAGTCTACAGTGTAGTAGACTAAGGCCCTTTCGGGATAGCATACGTATTATGGAATCACCTTGTAGGTACCTATAATCATATTAATAGTGTGAAGTACCTACCTAGGTATAGACAAGTATTTTAAGTACCTAGGTAAGTAGTATACCTACTTACTATAAAAGCGGCTCGCATTATCATAAAGTTCGCTATACAAAAAAAAACCTAAGTACATATGCTAAATAAAGTGATACGTTGAAGCCATTTATCTCTCTCACACGGCTGTTATATTATGCATTTTTTCCCTAATCGACTGCCCGCTCCTACACCTCTTTTCCACAGCCAACGTAGGACAGAGACGGAACATTAATATCTGAGATTAATGGTGAGTTCACCCTTAAAAATTACATTGTCGTCGAAGGGTTGTGTCGATTTCGAAATGTCGTTAGTGTTCTGCTACCATCAGTCATGCGCGCAAATACCGTGCAAATGCGTTCTAGATTGGCTTACACAACTCAATTTGGGTAATGATTGATCTGATTGATAAACAAAATGATTCTACTACCCCTAAAAGGGCTTATTCCCCATCCAAGTCACAATAAAGTTTGTTCTACGTCTTTTGGAAATTTAACATTTTTCATTGAAAATAACACTTAGTAAAAAAGAGATAAAGATAATTTATTTCCACAAATAAAGTCAGCCAATTTTTTCAAATTATGAGTAGATAATAATTATGTTTATAGACAAGTTTTTTAAGTAGCTTGTCTAAGTAAGCTTTATGTAACACTAGCATCCACCCGCGGCCTACACACAAATTAGCCTAATGCTATTCTAGCCTAGAATATAAATTTTTACCTAGAATTTCTAGATAAAGAACTCTATATTATTAAAATTTTCAACGAAATCGGTAGAGCCGATAATGCGTTATTGAACAACTAACATCCAAACATCTAAATAAAATTTCATTACATTTAGACATCATTTAGACATCATTACATTACATTTAGAAATAAAAATTATATTTAGACATCCTAACAAACCTCTTGTGGTGGTTCTCCACTACTGGAGGTTAGCTGTCAGCTCAGCGAATTTCTCTCTGTCTTGCGCCAAGCGAAATAGATGTTCGACGCTGGCGATGTTTGTCCACTCCCGGATGTTCCTCAACCATGATTTCCTTCTCCTTCCAACGCGTCGTTTGCACCTTACTTTGCCCATCATGATCAGTTGAAGCAGTTGGTATCTTTCGTGTCTTAACACGTGACCAAGATACCCAACTTTCCTGCGTTTGATGGTCTGCAACAATTCACGAGTTTTCCCGACGCGTTGGAGAACCTTCACATTGGAAACTTTTTGTGTCCAGCTAATGCGTAACATCCTACGGTAACAAACCTTAGCATAATATAATACAAAAATTAAGAACGTAAGATTTATAAATCGTATCACCAAACACAAGGCGGAACGATTCCAATCCAAGCAGCTAATTAAAAGTTGTCCAAACATTAAATAGCATTAGGGAATTAAACATGCATGGCTGCGCCAGAATCGGCGCCCGCTGCCTCGCGAAGTCGCGATACGGGTTTAATAAAACAATATTCATTATCCATCGACGCTCCACTGACTCCTTTGTTGGCGTCTACCTACTGAATATTTGCCGTTTAATAACACAGGAATGCGTGATTATGTTGTACGTTATAACAAAGTGCTTAAAATTAAAATCTCCTACACAACTCCCTGCAAAGTGCAAACTTGTGCAGAGGCATAATCGGAGCCAGTGTTGCCTGTGGAAGCACATAAGCTGGATATAGGCCACTCCCAAAGAGTTGCATGACGAACGGTCTTGAGCCTTTTCCAACCGATGGACCGACGACATTGTGAAAGTTGCAGGAAGTCCCACTTACTTCCCGCAACTTCCACAATGTCGTCTGTCCATCGGTTGGGAGGCCTTCCAACACTACGTCACCCAGTTCGTGGTCGCCATTCGTCCCCAATGCTGCCACTGGTTCAACTTGCTAATTCGAGAAGCTTGAGAGCTATGTCGGTGACCTTGGTTCTTCTAAGGATTTCCTCATTTTGGATCTTATCACGTAGTGAAACTCCGAGCATAGCTCTCATAAAATTTAACGAAAATAAAATTATTGCTTCAGTCGAGTTGGAAGTACATGCTTATTACTACAGAGTTGATTATTATAGCGAAAGTAGAGCAATATCTTTCGTGTAGATTCAGAGGCTTCAACACCTAACTATTTATAGCTAAGTAATTCAAATCAGTGGGTAAGTACCGAGGTAGGTACTTAATAGAGATTTAAATTTCAAACAATTTGTGAACAAAAAAAGTCAATTTGTTTCCCCTTGAATTGTCGGGAGGCGGGACTGAATCAGTTTCTTAATAAATTCAAATTTATTCGTTGATCGGCGCGTCTCGCAGCTAACGTATTTAAAAAGTGATTAGAAGTTAAATTGACACAATATGAACTTTTTGTGCACGGCCAGGGCCTTAATCAGAAACAAGATTACCTATTCAATTTTTATTCAAATATTCGACGTCGATCTCAGCAAACATTTAAAGGTCAGTTTTTCTATGCTTATAAAGTTTTTACCTTTTCTTCTTCTTATTTAAATTGATAATACGTCGTAGGTGTGAACGAAGTTTGTCAACCTTCAGCAAAAGGGCCATAATTGGTAGAAATTACGTAAATTTTACTGAGCTAGAGTATGAGTGAATCTGACTGACTATGACAAAAAGAGGTCCTTAGAATAAGTAGGATTAACCTAATTCTGATACTAATAGTACCCACGTCACGTGTGTACTCGAGAATGTAAAGAAAGAAGTACTACCAATTTTTTAATCAATTCCTACATCGACATTTCTGAAAATTCGTTCTGAATTGGAGCAGCCTGCCTGGGGAGGTACCTCCGCATTACAGAAGATCGCAGCCAAATAACATTATTTGTTTCAAATAGTGTTGTGTTCCTGCGGTGAGTAAGGTTGCCAGAGCTCTTTAGGGGGGAAGGGGGTTCGGGGTCGGCAACGCGTGCGTGATGCCTCTGGTATTGCAAGCGCTCATAGGCTACGGTAACCGCTTACCATCAGGTGGGGCCGTAAGCTTGTTTGCCACCTATGTCGTATAAAAAAAAAAAAAAAAAAAAAATTGATTCGCCGTTTTTAATATTATCTAACCGATTGAGGGACAGAAGCTAGTGTTGAAACATGATTTTTTTTTAATAGATGTTGCGTTTCCTTTCCTCCCCTAAACTCAAAACTGGCTAAGCCCATGTCTACGAGTGCTTACAGGGTGTAGCGTCTGTTTTGATAAGTTATTCGTGAGAGCAAATGTTTGGTCCCACGGGGCGCAAGCGGAGCCATCTGAGCTATATAACTTATGGTAATTACCTTCGGTATAATCCGCCTCGATGGCTCCAGGCGGGTTATTCCGAAGATGCTTGCACACGGAAGTCATCTACGTATACCTACCATGAACAGTGAATATTGTTAAGAATGCAAAATTCATTAAATTCACAGACTGTAATGTATGCCAACAATAACAACATAGAACATTGTTGTTGTACAAGGTGATTCATAATATGTATAGTATCCCGGAAGGGGATATTCTACACAATTGGCAGTAAAGTATTGTTCAGCTGTTTTAGTTACCAATCTTGATGTAGAATTTCTCGTTAGTTGTATATAGGCAG
Source organism: Anticlea derivata (assembly GCA_947579855.1). Taxonomy (NCBI): domain Eukaryota; kingdom Metazoa; phylum Arthropoda; class Insecta; order Lepidoptera; family Geometridae; genus Anticlea; species Anticlea derivata. The sequence continues at coordinate 4,541,343 of OX388266.1, forward strand.
CTAATTTTAAAAAAGTTCGTGTAAAAATATTTTTCACTAAAGCAAAATTTAATATTTTTGATGAAAGAAAGCAGAAAGCCCCTTTCGGCATAGTAAACTACTTAGTTGCAGAACATCTTGTATACCACCAAGATATATTAGGTACCCATAAAAAATTAGCTTATGTAGGAACCTTTATTCAATTTAATCTACCGCACTAAACTAACTTAATAATTTCAAGGACGATACCAATCAAACTCAGCCAAGCAGTGTCATTTTTTTTTGTCCTTTTCGGGATCTTTGTCAGTCATTTTTACAATTTTCCTTTGTCTTGGAGGCTCAAAACTTGTGTAGAGCGCTTTGCTCAGTATGTCACATTCTTTCAAAGTCCTCTGAGCTAGGTGCGCGCGTTTCATCATTTTGATATCTTCGGTAAATAACTGTCTGGTCGCCGCTTTTACAGTCTCCAAATCCAAACTGTCCAATTCTAAATTCAATTCAGAGTATTGCATTTCTAAGCCGTGCATAAGTAGTGCCACACTATCTTTAGGGTCCTCGGCACCTCCAAATATTCTCGTGTTCACATACTGCACGCAAGTGAATAGCTTAATAGTTTCCGGTGATGCGCACAATGTTTGAAACTCGGAAAACAGCAGTTTTTCAAACACTGCTTTATAATCCGTCTCCCTCTGTTCCATAAACTTGACGTTGTTCTCGTAAATCTCTAAGAAGTCTTTCAATTCGTCGATCTCCGTTTGTACTGCAGTCTTCAAGAAGTCATGAGATTTCTGCATCGAAATAACGATGTTTGATGCGAATGCTTCTATTTTCATGTAGTTCAGACATTGCCTGCTCAAGTTGTCAAAGATAGCCATTATTTCATTGGGTTGCTTGAAGTAGAGACGCGGTAGCATTTCCTGGAATCCAGCGATGCTGGCTTTGTATTCATCAAGCGAGGCTACAGAAGTCGCTGCTACTTCGCTTTGCTTTGTTTTTGGACTGTTTTGCATGGTACCTTTCTCATTAACAAAATCAAAACTAGCCCGCCACCATTCGGGGCTCAAAGAATACAGAAATTTTCTATATTTAGACAATGTTTCAAACGAGAACATGATACTGGACAATTGATTCCTCAATTTAACGTATCTAAAGCCGAAAACTTCTACCTGATCAGTTATTTTGGCTAATTCTAAAGCTTTCTCTTCAGCAGTCATCTGTATTGCTTTTGCTTGCTCGTAGCTTTGTTTAGCGAAATGTACAAAGTTAGTTTTGGTTTTTAAATAGAGATTATTGATTTCAGTGTGTTGTTCCATTTCAAATATATGTGAATTTTCAAATTGTAATATTTGGTCATTTAGATAAGCAGCATTAGCTTTAAAAAGGGTAATGTCTCTGATGTTTCTCATATAGACTTTGACGTCAGTGAATTGCCTCAGTGGCCGCCCTTCGATCACTTTGTAGAAAGTACTATCGACATCACAGATTGTGTGAGGCTCACTCATTATAAAAGGGTCCGGTTTGACTTTCCTTTGGGTTTTGCGCTTAGTGAACAGTCGCATGTGATCAGGTATGTCAAAAGGATTAGGAAGGTTGTCGTCTTTGATATCCCTGTCGTGTATTTTGTAGGTTTTCTTTTTGATGTTAATAAACTGTGGGTTTTCGTTTTCCTTATTATCGAATTTCCCTTCATTAACGGGTATTTTCATTAATTTACTATTGGTTACTCGCGTTCTGCTCAATTCTTTCGGTGTCATATTAGTTGATCTGAAACTGAACTAGTTTTATTACCTAAGTAGGTAAGTTAGGAGTACCTAGTGGGAGGTTTCGATCCGAAGGTCATGGGTTCAAACGCTGTTGTGCATCATTGAGTTTTTCCATTCGAAAAATTTATGTACGTAATAACACGCGCTTAAAACGGTGAAGGAAAACATCGTGAGGTAACCCTTAAGTATTTTTAAAGTGAAGTCACGCACCTAAGGAATTCTCACTATTGTAAAATGTTGATCATCAACCTCAGTCATCAACATGCAAAATGCAAAAGATGATCAAGAAAGAACCAATGAAAAGCAAAGCGCGTAAGTACGTAATAACCTACGTAATATCTAAGAAGGTATACATTTACAGTCTACATGACCTCACTAGGCTGATACACTCACTTTTTCATTATAGCGTTTTGATATTTTAAACGAAAACAATAAAATGATATGAAATAAATTATCTATTTTATGTCCGTTCACGAAAATAAAATAATTCTCTTATTCTGACACGCTGCCTGTCAGATCTGCTGTTTGCCAAAAGTGACAAGGAAGTTACACTTCCTTGGCAGGTAGTGTACACTACCAGTAGGTAAGGTAGTACCGACAGATAAGTGTTTTTTTCAGGGGGAAACCTTGAGAGTAATCAAAAAGTGAGTTATGGGCTCGATTTTGAAAAAAATAAGATCTGCATAAAAAAAGTTGAAATTTAATTACAGTTTTTAGAAAATTACATAAAAAAAAATTAAAATATATGTTTTTTTCGCTAATATTCTTTCTTTTTGTAATGGAATAACCCCCTTTCGTGGGCATGGCATAATGTTATGAATCACCTTGTACCTACTACTTGTGTCTAGATTTATATATATATAATCAATAATTACAATTCACACTTCTGCATGCAGGATATTAGGTATATGGGACGTTCCTTTCACCAACGTACCTATCGATACCTATTTCTATGTACTAGGCACTAAATGATGGCATACTTAGTTTATTCAAATATGCAGCAGTTTACCCGGGACAGAATTGTTCCTGCTGCGTTGACGTCAAGCCAGCAGGAAACTGTTAATTCGCAAAATATCTTAAACTCAGTGGTACAAATTCTGACAAATAGGTACAAATAAATGACAAGTTCATCACTAAATGATAGCATGGTCAGAAGTCCAGAAGCTCCCGTCTAATGTCGGTGTTCCTGCTGCTCTGACGTATTACACAATTCTACACCCAATTGGCAGTAAAGTTTGTTCTAAGACTTTTGGAAATAAGTACTTACCTACGACAACGTTTCCAAGACTGACTGCCCAGGGTTGTAGACATTTACAATAACTTACTAGATCTAATACAGTCATAATCGTAATAATTAATCACATGGCGGATAGAGCCTTTTAGATTTAGTGTGAAAAGGTTCTACAATGGCCCACTAATCAAATTGTTTGCTTGTAGTTAGGTACCTACTGTAAGAGTTGGATCCCTTCAAATAAAACTCTCTGGCATCTTTATAATGTTTAATTAAAACGTTTAATCTTAATCACATAATAATAATTGCAAAACAAATAGTAAGGTACCATACCTAGAGTCTTTCACATTTCGACCGTGAAAAGTGAATTGATTACTGATTTTTGCCTTTTCGCGACACCATAAAAAAACTGTAATCTATACACTTTTCACGTTCTAAAAGTGAGAACTCACTGAATTTGTAGAATAGGGGCTCTGGCATGAATCGAGACGAGACTATAAAGCATTCATTTTTATTGCTTTTTTAAATGAAAATAATCTGCCAAGTACAGTACGGCCGGCGGATCTAGACCGGTCTGAAGTTGCGCTTTCGGAAATTGTGCGCAGGTACAGGCGTCTTACCACCTATTCGACCCTAAAAGTGACTACTGCGCAGCGTTGCGAACAAACTTAACGCCGGTCTAGATCCGCCGGCCGTACTGTATAAATGCTAATAACTCGATTGGCAACTTCGGCGTTGAATTAAAATATTTAAAAAGCAAGATGCAGAAACGAGTATGGGAGGCTTCATTCGCCGTATGATAGCCACCCAAATGCGGTGACAAGGGAGCAATGTAATTTGGATAATTACTTAGCGTATTCATACCTTACGATGTAGTATCGCCTATCAACAAATAAATTATAATAGTGCAGGATATCATTTATTGTTTTATCGTGACGATAGGCAATAATATTTTCAGCTGTGAAAACGCTCTCTCGCTCCCTAGGGTTAACATCTAAATTAATTCTTTAGGTACAAAATAAGGCTAAATAACGAAAAACTTTCTTCACACAATACTTATGTAGATAACTAAAACTTATTTTAAGTATGTTAACGTAAGTTATTATTAAAATGTAATTTTTTTAGTTATGTACTCTGGGGCTCCGACAAGAGTAACCTAATGTTCTACATTTTCCGCACAGCCTGCCAAGATGCGGTTTCTTTGGTTTATTGTTGTCCATTTTGGGTTTTTTCAGTGGCCTCTGTGAAAAAAAGATAACATAAGAAAGTTACATAGGTAAGCAGTCTCTATCTTTTAGAAATTATTGTTGTATTTTTGTACTGTGTGTGTGTCATCATCATCATCATCATCAGCCTGTAGAAGTCCACTGCTGGACATAGGCCTCCCCCAAAGAGTTCCATGACGAACGGTCTTGAGCCTTCTCCATCCACCGACTTCCCGCAACCTTCACAATGTCGTCGGTCCATCGGGTGGGGGGCCTTCCAACACTGCGTCGCCCGGTTCGTGGTCGCCATTCGAGAACCTTTACTCCCCAACGGTTGTCGGTTCTGCGAGCTATATGGCCTGCCCACTGCCACTTCAACTTGCTAATTCTGAGAGCTATGTCGGTGACCTTAGTTCTTCTACGGATTTCCTCATTTCGGATCTTATCACGTAGTGAAACGTGTGTGTGTGTGTTAAATAAATAAACTCTTATTCTTATTCTTTTAGTACAGTCAGAATCAGAAGTAAAAAATACTGTGTGTGAATTATGAAATTACTAGCTACCGCCCGCGGCTTGGCCCTCGTGGTACCTACGAGGACAAAGCGTAGCCTATGTGCTAGCTATTACAGATTATCATCTATTTCTCAAATTTCATCCAGATCCGTTCAGCCGACCGTTCTGGCATCCATCCATACAAACCTTCGCATTTATATAGTAAGTGAGATTTATTGCAGGATCGAGCAGAGTATAAGTGGTATGAATGAATTAAGGGTTAGCAGGTAGGTAGGTATCTTATGCTAAAAATAACAAAGTATTTTGCTAGTTTTCATTCGAAAAAAATTTCGTGCCTTTCTCTGTCTCTGACAATATCTATCTGTCTCACTATCTAAACGTGAAAAGTGTATTACCACAGATAACATAATACTATACGTATTACCTAGATTACCGTTTTTATTTGGCCACGGAAAGCGCTCCACAAAAACCGGTAATCGTTTCACTGTTCACATCTCTCACGAACATTACCTACGGTACGGACTCGGGCCTCAGCAGTTAGGAAAAGCTGGCTAATCGTATTCGTCTTCAATCGAACTGACAAAAGTTAAAATAGGTAGGTACCTACCTACTTCAGCCAAAATCGATGTCAAATGTATTCAAACAAACCGTCCAAATAATATTACATGCGTTATTTTATTTCTGTATATTGATTATTGATATCAATTTGTATCGAATGATTAAAGATCACTCCCTCTAATCATCAACAAATGTAAATTCTGTCCTAAAATCAATGGGCGGTTGGTTTACAAACAAATTCTACATCAAAGGAGCCATTTCATTCTGGGCCTGGTCCATGTACACTACATAGAAAAATTAGGAAAAAATAGGAGATTGCAAAAAAAATACAATTTCATTAATTTGAAGACAAATGCGATGGTACAAGAATAGTTCTTCTGGTAAGTTTTTTACTATGTGAACACTATTTGAAGGCCGCCATGTTGGTTTATAATTGGCGTTTGACATGACATTGACATATTTTTCATGTCATGTTGTTTGATTTGATGTTTTTGTTTTGTCAGATGAATGTAGTGTGTCAAAATGACATTTCACGCACGTCCATCCGCCATATTTTTGTAGCGCTGTGTGTTGCTCTCTTTGTCGAAGAAAATCTTAATGTACCTTAGAATGAAGTCAATTTAAAAAAAATAACCAATTAAATACGTTTACTTTATTGCTTAGCCATATTTTAGAGTAGTGTACACGGTGCAGGCCCAGGCTCCATATATTGATGAAACGTCTCTTTTGGCTGAAGTATGGATGGGTAGGTAGGTATGTATTACATTACAACATAAATATTAATATGTACCTATAGCATTGGCACAGATAACATAATACAATACTGCATAGGTAAGTACATCTTTACGGCCTCCCACTAGATGGATGGCCGTGGTGGCCCCGGCTGAAGAATAGGGCCCTCCATATTACCTATCTGCGGATGTCGTAAGAGCGACTTAGGGAAAAAGCTAGGGGCTGGGCAGCAGCGTCCCTCATTTTAACAACGATAGCTCTAACTGCGCTCGCCAACTCGCATGCTCAGCGTGGTGAGTATGGGCAAATCCCCCCACATGATAAGGAATTGCTCTTTCTGTGGGGGAGGCCATGTTCAACAGTGGACGTCGAACGGCTGAAAGGATGATGATTGATGATGACTGTCTAGGTTGCTGAAATCCGTTGAGTGCAAGCCGCACAAGATCGATAGATGAAAATCTATGGGAGAGGCATATGTTCAGCAATGAACATAGGTACATGACATGAACAGTAACTTTGAGTAAAATGATGATGGGTAGTTGTAGGTACCTACCAGTTTGTGTGGAAGCACGTAATCTCCTTTGCAGGCCCTGCATTTCTGCCCATATCCAATCCATGAGTTGCCACTAAACCATCTACGTTTGCAATTGGGACATCTGTACTCGCCGAACATGCGGCGGTTCGCGAGCTGGTCTTCCTGTTGGAAAAAAACTAGGTTTTTAATTATAATTTAATATTTAATGTAGGTAGGTAGGTGTACGGTAGGTCTGTATGTAACTTAAAGATATGAATAGGCCCCTACATACTACATCCGCGGATGTCGTAAGAGGCGGGTAGGACTAAGGGAAAAAGCTAGGGGATGGGCAGCAGCGTCCCTCATTTTAACAACGATAGCTCTAACTGCGCTCGCCAACCCGCATGCCCAGCGTGGTGAGTATGGGCAAATCCCCCCACATGATATGGAATTCGCTCTGTCTGTAGGGGAGGCCATGTTCAGCAGTGGACATCGTACTGCTGAAATGTTGACCTACTCTGCCTAACTTGTCTGAGAATGTTAGGCTTCCTAATCTACTACGGATCAGGGTTCCTCGCAGGCGATTAGTTCATAAAAAATAAATTCTACTGCGCATCTTTACCTACGTAAGTAGGTAGGTACTTAGATCATTTGCTGTGAAGCAGACCATTTGTAATTTAGGACACATTTCTAAAAGCTTTTATATTTAGCTGATTATTTTTCCTTGTTCGATCGGCACCACACTTAAGCTCCTCTACATTACTATTGCGAAAAAGAATCATCGTAAAAAATTATAGGCACGAAGCCGTGATTGTTGCCCGATTCTTCTATTCCAGGAACCGAGGAACAGGCCTAGTTTCACCTAGTTTCTATGACGTTTAAAAGGTAATACTATTATTAATTAAACGCCTTTAGACTTTGACTTTAGGTACCTACCTACTTACTTTGTAGGTACCAAATGGAGTTTAAAGTGATAAGATAAAATGTTGGTTGGTAACTTAGTTAATTAGGTTGTAGGTATAGTACTCACATTTTCATTATTAGGCACTTCTACAGGCATGGTTATTTCCAGGAGTGATAGTGATGAATTGATGATGGAATGCTTCGCAGTAATTTTTATGCACCAAGCTTGATCCGATTCTGAATCCAATGGACTAGGTACTCGTAAGTTTACCTACTTATTTACGCACACATCAACCACTATTACTAATATACTCATAAGAGTATATTAGTAAAAGTGGTATTAAATAATGGTAATAGATTATAAAATCTACTAATATAATCTTTAACAATTATTAAAGACTACAAAACTACTCAGAGAGAATGAATAAGAGAGCAAAAGTTATTTTACGCCTTATCAAACCGCGGACTCGATCACAATGTCGATTCTCCGGGATTCCCCGCAGTGTTGCCGACTCAGTTTTTTTATTAGGTGGTATTGGTAGGTTTTCGTCAAAAATATTCTCACGGTTGCTGAACGACGGATGTTACCAAACTAATAATGCTTTCGACTACGGCGACATAATTTCTGCATATTACAAACATATTAGGTACCTACCTACCCATATAAATTTTTTGCTGTGCAATTAATAGGCTCAAAGCTCTTCGCTGCTGGCCTTAGGGCCACGTATGCTTTGTAAGAAATGGATATGACCATAAGAACAAACTTGAAACATGTCCAGCGAACACTGAAAAAATAAAAATAAATAAGTAGTAAAAAAAATCTTAAAAAAAGCTTTGAAATATATCCTTTAAAAGTGTAATGATTTAATGTAGAGGTAGTACTATTTAAACACCCTAAGTGAACTCATTGGTAGAATACACACATAACGCCATAGCCTAATTTGTTGATTAAAAAGTATGTTTCGACAGGCCGTAGTTTGACGTTGCGGAAATGTCAGATGGGTTTTTGGAGCGAAACACTGATTGAGATATTTTGATAAGAAAAAGGATTGTAAATGAATATTTTAGCAGTTTAACAATAATACAATAGTTTATAACATATCTGGATTTTTAATGGCAGTAGCTCACCCCAGGATATAGTATTTTACAACTCAGAAGTGGCAGAACGACGCCCGATTCATTGTTACGAACGAACTGGATCACCAAGGTAAAGTAATTTTACATTTATAAAGATTTATTTTATGAAAATAATGCTTGAATGATGAATCTTTGAGTAGCAAATTAAGGCTACGTTCATGAAATCTATAGGGTTCCGAAGAGTGTGACAATAAATCGATGATATTGGTCGAGCTGCTGGCACCACATTAGGCTGTCGAATATTCACGAAATATCCCAAAAAAAAGTACATTAATAAAGCATAACTTGAGCAAGCACTGCTCATTGAGCACTGTTACCAAATCTTTTGCTTAAACTACCTAATTTTTCTAGTAAATTGGGGTGTACAGAGCCATAGTAGGTTATCTATTTCTATAGATATTTTACTAGGTTGCACCTTCTTACATTTCGACTTCAGTTAAGTATACCATAAATTTGACCGAAAAATGTTTCGAGTTCCAGAGCATGAGTGACAAATCTGAAAAGAGAGGAAGTGATGGACGCTTTCGAAGCCGCAGTCGTAGCAGCGACTACCGTGGGAAGGCGCGGCGCAGTCGCAGCTGCAGTCGTCATAGCGACTACCGGAGGCAGGCGCGACGCAGTCGCAGTCACCACAGTGATGAGCGATTGAAGGTGCGGCGCAGGCGCAGCCGTAGTCGGCGCAGTGACTGCAGAGCGAGGGTGCGGCGCAGTCGTAGCAGGAGTCGCCGTAGTGACTTCCGAGCCAGAACGCGACGCAGTAGGAGCCACAGTCGCCGTAGTGACCACCATGTCAAGTCACGCCACAGTCGGAGCCATAGCCGCCGCAGTGATTGCCGAGTGAGGGCGCCACGTAGTCAAGGGTGCAAACGCATTGCCAGCAAGAGCGGCAGTCCCCAGCAGAGTAGCAGTCCGAGTCACAAGCGAACACGGGAGAGGGAGGTACGTGATGAACATAACCAAGATAGATCAGATAGACAAAATGTTACACCTGAACTGCGTTCTACTGAACCAAATATAACAAACAATAGCAGTTGTGTCCGTTCCATAAGCTTATTGACCGAACATCCCGTATTGGGTAATGATACCCCAATACCACCACATGATGAGAGTAATGAAAGCTCAAAAAAGCGAAATACTTTAGATTTTTTAGAAGACTTCATTATGTTATTAAAAAATAAAGCAGGGGATCGTGAAACGTTTGGAACTCTAAACAATGTTATCCCAGAGTTTGACCCGATGTCAAAAGAACAGACAGTTATTAAATGGCTTGACAAAGTTGATGAATGTTCAGAAATTTATAGTTGGACTGACAAGCAAACAGTTCACTATGCCCTGCCCAAACTTGGTGGTCTTGCTAAGACCTGGTATCAGGGCCTACCCTCTATTAAGCATTCTTGGTTAGAATGGAAAACTATGTTAAAAGAATCATTTCCTGCATCTGAGAATTATGCTGAAATTTTGACCGAGATGCTTAATAGAAGGGTACGCACTGGAGAATCACTTGAAATGTATTATTTCTCTAAAATGAACTTGTTGAACAGATGTAAAATATTTGGAAAACAAGCAGTAGACTGCTTGCTCTATGGTATTGAGGATAGGGGAGTGCGTTTGGGGGCTCAATCAGCGAAATTCAATAAACCTGAAGATGCTTTAGAATTCTTCAAAACCGTAAAATATCATAACAAAGATAGCATTGAAAATAAAAATTATGCAAACCGAGAAAGGCGTCCGGCTAATCAGTCTTCAACAAGTAATTCCACTAAAGTAAGTAACGGAAACCAATCTAAAGATAGGGAAGCCATCAGGTGTTTTAACTGTAATGGCTTTGGGCATGTCAGTTTCAAATGCCCCAAGCCCATCGTTAAATGTAATAAATGTTTTTTTATGGGTCATGATGCTTCTAGCTGTCCTAAAATGAAGAATTCTACTGATTTACCTAAGGAAAAGAAAGTTCTTGAAGTCAAAATAACCGAAGGCACCAATGACAAATATAAGATTGTTATAAAGGTCAATGACACCAATACACTTTGCCAAGTGGACCTAGGTAGCGAGGCGACACTGGTGCGTGAAAGTGATGCTATAAGGCTAGGGTTAAGCTGGGAAATTGTCAAAGAACCCTATTTAAGAGGATTGGGAAATGTGCCACATCTACCCCTAGGTCGCACCTTAACCAGTATAGAAGTGCAAGGTATTCTGGAAACTGATGTTGAAGTATTCATTGTAGATGACCACCTCATAAACTGTAGCGTCTTACTTGGTCATAGTTTTACAGAGCGACCCACAATAAAAATCGTAAAAATGCCTACCGACTTGAAGTTTGAACGAGCGGATAGTAATTCAAAGGTGCCTCTGATTGCTGCTGCTGACACTACGGTGAACATTGGTGAAATGATATCCATACCAGTTAAGTCTGACAATAACTGTACCGGAAGTATCTACGTAGGTGGTTCAGTAAGAGGTTGCGTTGGTTATGAATACTACTTACTTCCGGGAGAGTACCAAATCAACAACTCTGAATGTGAGCTGCTTATACAATGTGTTGGTACTCAACCTATACATTTTGCAAAGGGCTCTCTTATCACTAGGGCACACTTAGTAAGATCATGCAAAGGTGTACTGAGTGTCTCTCAGGACCCTGTTTTCAACGAAAGTGACACTATTAAGTGTGGAGAACAACTATCAGATCAACAGAGACGCAATTGCGAGGAACTCCTAAGCAAATTTAAGGACTGTTTTTCAAGTGGTATGCACGACCTGGGGTTCACCAATGTCATAGAAATGGAAATTCATCTAAAAGACTCTACTCCAGTTGTCTATAGGCCCTATCGATTATCTCATCTCGAGCGCATACAAGTCCAAGAAATGGTAGATGACATGATTGAACACGGTATCATTCGTGAGTCAAACTCCCCATACGCCAGCCCAATCGTACTCGTTAAAAAGAAGACAGGGGAGAAACGGTTATGCGTAGACTACCGCGCCTTAAACAGTCGAACTAAACGGGATCACTATCCCCTACCTCGTATAGATGATTTATTAGATCAATTAGCAGGTCAATCACTATTCACATCTCTTGATCTGGCCTCGGGCTATCACCAGATACCCATTGCTGAACAGTCTCGCGAGAAAACCTCTTTTGTCACGCCCGATGGGCAATTTGAATATAATCGTATCCCCTTCGGCTTAGCTAACGCACCAGCTGTTTTTCAGAGGGCAATCCATAAGATCTTAAGCAAGGCCAAAGTAGGATACATAATAATTTATATGGACGATATATTAATACCCTCCAAGACGTTTGAAGAAGGACTAGTTCGACTTGAAGAAGTACTTGGTCTTTTACGAGAGGCTGGGTTGACACTAAAAATGGAGAAATGCCATTTCTTTCAAGAGAAAATTGATTTTCTCGGTTTTGAAGTCGACAAAGATGGTATAAAGCCCGGGGCCCAAAAGACTGAAGCCGTGTCAAAGTTCCCGGCTCCGCGAAACCAGCATGAAGTTAGAAGATTTATAGGATTAGCCAGTTTTTTCAGAAGGTTTGTGAAAGGATTTGCCCTAATTGCAAGACCCCTTACAAACCTATTAAAGAAAGATACGTCATGGCAGTGGGGAGACACAGAAACAAAATCATTCGATACCCTAAAAAGACTACTCACGGACAGACCAGTTCTAGCTCTGTATGATCATAATGCAGAAACACAACTGCACACTGATGCGAGTAAATTCGGTGTGGCGGGCATCATGTTACAGCGGAAGGAAGCAGATCCCTGGCGACCAGTTGCTTATTTCAGCCGCCAAACTCAACCTGACGAAATGAAAATGCATTCATTTGAACTTGAAACACTTGCTGTCATTAGTTCGTTAAACAAGTTCCGAACTTACCTTATCGGAATAAAATTTACAATCGTTACTGACTGCAGCGCGTTACGCTCCACATTTACCAAGAGAGATCTCGTCCCACGCATATCAAGGTGGTGGATACAGTTTTTAGAATTCGACTGTAACATCGAATACCGTCCAGGCGAGAAAATGGCTCACGTGGACGCGCTTAGCAGAGGACCTGTATCAATAGAATCAGAAAAGACGCATACACTCGACATACTGGCAGTGAGCACTGACGATTGGATTACCACTGTCCAGTCTGCAGATGATGAGGTCAAACGCATTCGTGAAGTCTTAGAGGATCCAGAAACTCCGAAGATAGCAGCAATATTCAAAGAATACACGCTTAAAAATGGACGAGTATTTCGAGTTTTAGGAGATGGTGTTACCAGGTGGGTCGTCCCTAAAGGTGTACGGTGGCAGATATTAAAATCCAACCACGATGACGTAGGACATTTTGGTTTTGAAAAAACCTTAGAAAGAGTCCGATCTCTGTTTTGGTTTCCAAAAATGAGGAAATTTGTAAAAAAATATGTTGCTGCATGTCTAGGTTGTGCTCACCACAAACTACCATCTGGGGCCAGAGAAGGATATTTACACCCCATACCCAAAGCAGACATCCCATTTCACACATTACATGCAGATCATTTAGGCCCATTTCCGCGAAGTAAGCGCGGAAATACCTACATATTAGTTGTAGTTGATTCATTTACCAAATACGTGAGTCTGACTGCTGTACGGAGCACGAAAACGAAAGAGAGCATAAAAACACTGAAAGCGCTTTTTAGCTATTTCGGATCTCCGACACGTCTTATAACGGACAGAGGCACAAGCTTCACAAGCAAGAAGTTTAAAGCGTTTGTACAGTCCATTGGTACCAAACACATTCTCAACTCGGTTGCGACACCACGCGCCAATGGACAAGTCGAACGGTATAACCGGACAATCTTAGCTTCTCTTGGCTCCATGACACACGGCAAAAACAACAACACATGGGATGAGCTCCTCCCCGACGTACAATTGGGAATAAACACTGCTGTTCATAGCGTGACAAAAAAAACACCTACGGAACTGTTGTTTGGCAGAAATGCAGCCAACCCTGCCCAGGGTATTCTGAATAACATAGTAAACGAGGTAGAAGAGTTAAGTGATAAGACTATAGATGAGATAAGATCGGAAGCCGGTGATCTAATTAAAAAGAATCAAGAAATGAACAAGATAAGATACGATAAACATAGGAAAAGCGGAACAGAATATAAGGAAGGTGATCTCGTCAGAATAGCTAGGACAATAGTGACTGGACCGGGTCAGTCGAAAAAGCTGGAAGCTAAATGCCAAGGTCCGTACAGAATCAAAAAGATCCTACCGAACGACCGGTTTGTCGTAGAGGATACACCTCTGACCAGGAAAGGAGCTAGGTATGAAAATGTGGTAGCTATAGATAAAATATTCCCCTGGTTGAGTTATGATGCCCCCTCTTGCTCGTCCAGTGAAGATAATGATGAGACTGATAAAGAATGATGATTAGTTTTATTAAATGTTACAAGTTCATAATAGAATAGATAATAAGTGATTACCTAGTTAAAAGACTGATGAATGATTATTAGAAAAACAAGTAAAATGCTATTGTGATGTAAGTGAGGGCATGACTGGCATACGAACTTGCCGCCCAATTTATGTAAGAATAAGTGAGGGCATGACTGGCATACGAACTTGCCGCCCAATTTATGTAAGTTTAAGTGAGGGCATGACTGGCATACGAACTTGCCGCCCAATTTACCTAAGTACAAGTGAGGGCATGACTGGCATACGAACTTGCCGCCCAATTTATCTAAGTACAAGTGAGGGCATGACTGGCATACGAACTTGCCGCCCAATTTATATAAATAAGTGAGAGCATGACTACCATACGAATTTCTCGCCTAAATGTTAACTTATTTTATGACTAAATTGTATAATTTTAAAGCATACCTAAGAAAAATACCAATGATTACAAAAGACTAATGTAACGCATGTGATACTATTACTAGGAAATAGTGTAATGTTTTATGGTATTAATAATAAATAGAACCACTTAGTTTAATTCATAAAGTTAGCCTTAATATTAATTTTGGCAATAACATTTAATACAAATTAATGTGATGTTAATTATTGCAGATACTATTAAGTACTGTTATTTTCATTCATATCCATCTTGACTTTATCGCAGTCAAATACCGAATGATCAAAACCAAATTCTAATTAGACAGGCTGTAATTTAAATTTTGATGTGAGTCCGCTATAGAGAATATTTTTAAGATGACACTGTTAACAAAATAGTTTATGTTGTTTATAAATAACGCTAATATTAAAACTTTCTGAGAATAATTATGTACTTACCAATACATAGTAACTATTTAGTTACTTCCTAGAATTGTATAAACGAAGAGACTCGTTTTTAGTAGGATGGCCGACTGTAATGATTTAATGTAGAGGTAGTACTATTTAAACACCCTAAGTGAACTCATTGGTAGAATACACACATAACGCCATAGCCTAATTTGTTGATTAAAAAGTATGTTTCGACAGGCCGTAGTTTGACGTTGCGGAAATGTCAGATGGGTTTTTGGAGCGAAACACTGATTGAGATATTTTGATAAGAAAAAGGATTGTAAATGAATATTTTAGCAGTTTAACAATAATACAATAGTTTATAACATATCTGGATTTTTAATGGCAGTAGCTCACCCCAGGATATAGTATTTTACAAAAGAAAGAAAATTTTAAATTAAATTAATAATCAGCTGTTTTGGGTACAATTGAGCTCAAACTCAATGAATCAGCTGTTTTATCTAGGTAGCAATCTATATTCCGAACTTCTCGTACATTTAGTAATCCTACTAATATTTTAATATATTAAGCGAAAGTTTGTGAGGAGGTTTGGATGTTTGTTATTCAATCACGCCCTAACGGCTCAACCGATTTCGATGAAACTTGGAATAGGTATAAAGAGTTCTTTACATAGAATAGCATGTATGCTACTTTATATGTAGTGGCGATCACAATAGGCCAGTTGTGGCCGCAGTGATACCATAGCCACATAAAGTTAAAAAAAAGTAAGTACTTTATATGTAGGTACAACGCGAGCGAAGCCGTGGGTGGAAGCTAGTTAGTTATAAAGAAGATCAAAATACAAAAAACAGAAAATTTTAGAAAGTTCGTGGAAAAAATAAATGAAAATATTGTAGTTTTTTTTCGCTGATATTATTTCATTTTGTTGATAGAATAACCCCCTTTCGGGATAGTACACATGTTATGAATCACCTTGTAAAATAGGAAACCGCTCACATTATTTATAATAAAATTCAGTCACGATTTTTCAGTAGGATTTGAAATGTTCCGCGGGCAACACAAATTAAACCACCAATCAAATAAAGACGGTCAAGTGCGAGAACTCGCGCCCGTATTTCAAGACCGTTCAACATGGAACATTCCGTACCATTGGTCGTGTGTTTGAATCCCGGTCGTGCACCAGTGGTCATGGTCAGAAAATAAAAAGTCTAAGTCTAGGAACTGACAAAATTATGTTTGCGGTCGCTCACGTAGTAATTGTATGACATTAACCGCAAATATAACTTTGTTTCCTAAAAAACTTCGCAATTTCAGACTTTTCCCTTTAATTGTGTTACAAAAGCTTTCCAAATTTCTGAATTGTGAGGTAAATGGAAGTACCCTAGAGGTTTTTCATTTTAGCCATTTCCATACAAAAATTATACATTCATTGCCATATCTTTTTAATGCATTAAGCTAGAGCTTTGATTTTTATACGGCACCATAAGCCCAATAGGTGGTATAAATTTCAAGTTGATACCTTTAGCCGTTTCTGAGAAAAAGGGTGTTGACAGACGGACAGACAGACAGACGGACAACAAAGTGATCCTATAAGGGTTCCGTTTTTCCAAATGAGGTACAGAACCCTAAACGGAACTCAAAACAAAAACTGTAAATTTTAAAAATGGAATTTTATTTTCGGATTTTTCGGCCTTCATTCAGTAAAGTTATGAAAAAGGTTGACTCACAGAAAAAGTTTCTTACAGAATACGTTCATCATCACCATGATCCACAGGCTGACTTCACCCACAGCTGGGCATAGGCTTTCCTTTTATCATGTGTAGGTATACTGTGTGTCATTCATTCTCTTCGATCCTGTGCAAGATTCCAGTTGCGGCCTGCGATGCTTGCGAAGTTGCGTGCGACATCGTCTGCCCACCTCGCTGCTGGGCGACCGTTATTATACCTACTCTTTATGTATGGTTTAGGTACCTACCTACCTACCTAGTACCAAAGACAAGTAGCTAGAACCACGAACCTAATACCTAATGTATTAAGTGGTTTTATTATTTTTGCTAGAACCTAATAACTAGGTACCTACTCCATTGCGATAGGAAAGAATCACTCTTGCAATGTAAACATGAAGTTTCTAGTGAAGTCATGAGGCGCATCGCATTCCTAGTAGGTAATCTGAACCACTTAAGGCAGCTTTCCGTCGTTTGCGTCAGTTGCGACAAAATATTGGGTATGGGAACGCGTATAGGAGAAAACGTGGAACAGAAACTTCTACAAGTAGGTAGGTGCTAGTGGTCAATCCTGACTATCCCGAGTGTGACCGAAAGGAAGATTTTCAATCTAAATTATATTATTATGTGAAGATCAAGACCTGCGTCCGCCGTTCTGTCCATTCTTGATGTTAATATCTTTTTATTTTTTTTGTAATAACGTATAATACCCATAAATTTCATTAGGCGGTTGTGTATTTACGAATATAACTAAATGGACGAGCCCAATCCAAAATAATCGGATCCGTTTAGACACAGATAACATAATACTATACTGTTTAGATAAACTGCTCAGTATGACTATTCTATTTTTTTTTGTTCATTGATTATCAATTATATTATTATCCCTGTTTTTATGAAGATATTTTATGTAATTGGTAATATACATAATGTTTGTGCACTTTCAATAAATAAACAAACTAGGTGGACTAACCCCGTATCGTCGCTCACTCCTATTTCATTGTGTGCATTTATTTAACACTAGCTTCCGCCCGCGGCTTCGCTCGCGTGGTACCTACATAAAAAGTAGCCTATATGGTATTCCAGACTATAATCTATCCCCATACCAAATTTCATCCAAATCCGTTCGGCCGTTTAGCCGTGATTGAACCACAAACATCCAAACATCCTCACAAACTTTCGCATTTATAATATAGTAGGATAGTAAGATAAATTAAAACCTAGTAAGTATGTATTTATTTATGTTTGTTGTACGAATACTTTGGCATTGTATGTAGTAATACATTAGGAAAAATGCCAAATCGTCCAAGTGCTCGAAAGATATTCGCGCGCTTTGCTCGATTAATCAAAAATATTGTAGTCGTTATGATAAAATATACATACATTTTCAAAGTGTTGTATAGATACTACTTAACTAATGTCGCGTCAGTCTGTTGCTCGCTACACGTCACACAACTGACGCAATCCACCTAAAGTCCGCCTTAACTGTACAAGAGAAGCAATAATCGACCCTATCCTTTATTTCGTAGAGTCTAATTTACGGAGGAGAAAGAAACGCTGCGGTATGTACGTAAATGTACTAATAAGTAATCTGAACTCACAGTCTCATAATTCATAACTGAGCGACACAAAAATGTCCTTGAAGTTACTTCCTCTCATAATAAAATTAATACAAGTAATTATCATGAGAACGTATACGGCAGATCATTTGCTACCTATTTTCCTTCTCTTTCGAAACTTGAAGGCAAAAACAGAGATTGTTGTTGCAATTGCCTCTGACTGCAGGCAGGTGTGTCAAGCTTTTTAAGGTGTTTAGTAAGGGCGTCCTTAGGAGAGAAGTTGTGGAACGGAGCCAAAGCAGTCCAACTCAACAACCACAGATGGACCAACCCATACTAGGGAGGCCTCTCCAAAAGTCCAGTCTTGGCTTTCAGCGAAGATGCTATGGTAAAATATAGCGCCAGCTAGATGCTTTTACCCGCAAGAGTTGCTGTTAAGTGTAGAGTCTACACAAAAGTTGCTGATGACCCGATTGAAAGATAAGGGCTAATTCACACTGGATGGCAGCGGCCAGAACCGGCATCACCACATCAGACGATGCCCGCTGCGCCGCGCTAATAAAATAAATAAAAAAAATATTCCGGACATTAAAAATACGGTCAACTGATCCCAAAAACTAGGCATAGCCTGTACTAGGAGTACCAGAGACTGATATACATAATAAATAAATATATAAGACCCAGACACAGAACAAGCATCTGTTTTATACACTCAAATGTTTTTCCAGTGCGGGAATCGAGCCCGCGACCTCTAGCGCAGATTTACTACCAATTGGAGCTATGAGGCTAATCTCTAAAATGGATGGACCGATTTTGACAGCACTTTCACTGGCTACTTTTATCCGGGAAAAGCGCGTGCGAGTATCACCACGTTTCCATTACAAGTTTCGTGGCGCTTTGCATTTGAGTAGGTAGGTATAGTTATTAGGCAATATTGGCCTATGGCGGCAGCGTAAATTGTTTTTTTAGAAAAAAAAATTTAATTGCTTACTTGCATCCACAAATTTTACCTTTATGTTTACAATGCTTGCTTGCTTGTCGTGCCACTGATTTTTGCTTGGTCAGTCAGTGACCTGCCAGGCTATTG
This sequence comes from Anticlea derivata, assembly GCA_947579855.1. Taxonomy (NCBI): domain Eukaryota; kingdom Metazoa; phylum Arthropoda; class Insecta; order Lepidoptera; family Geometridae; genus Anticlea; species Anticlea derivata. The sequence continues at coordinate 4,560,458 of OX388266.1, forward strand.
TGTAAGCAAAATGGTAATGAAGATCGTAATTTTAAGGATCATTTTATCAATCTTAGCGACATCTAAAGTTTTTCAAACATGAAAAGGAAGAAGCTAAGGTCTTGAAATTTTCCCTTGTCAAGTTTGGAATGTTTTGAATCTTGCTAAGATTGTTAAAATTACCCTCAAAGTTACGATCTTCATTGCCATTACGCTTAGGCAATTGCACCCCTGGTTGAGGTATGGTGGCCCTGAAAAAGGCATATGACCGTCGATGGAAGAATCAATGTAGTAAAAGGATAAAAGTGCGCCTCTTAGAGCCTGCTTTAGTGCACAATTGACAATGATTACAATAGGTATAACGTAGTAAAATGATCTCCAAAAATATATATATGCATAGCATCGTGTACGATTTCATACTACGAGTACCTACCTACATTGTGCGTTTACTTACTCTCTAAGCAAAAAGATGCAAGGTGATGTTGTGCCTAGCATGAGACAGAAATAATGTCAGCATGTGGCCTAATGGCCAAACCCGCCAATTTTTTACACATGATTATAAATTATACTGGCCGGTGGTCCCGGCTGAAGAATAGGCCCCTCCATATCTACCTATCCGCGGATGTCGTAAGAGGCGACTAAGGGAAAAAAGCTAGGGGATGGGCAGCAGCGTCCCTCATTTTAAGAACGATAGCTCTAACTGCGCTCGCCAACCCGCATGCCCAGCGTGGTGAGTATGGGCAAATCCCCCCACATGTTAAGAAGTTTGCTCTGTCTGTGGGGGAGGCCATGTTCAGCAGTGGACGTCGAACGGCTGAAATGATGATGATGATAAATTATATTATATAAAATAAATAAAACCTTTTAAATACTTATTATCTAATATTTAAAAGGGTTTATGCGACATTTTTCTTCTCAGTGGAGAGAGCTAGAAATACAGAAAGTTGACAATTTGATGAAAAAAGTGACTTTGGTCGGAAGCACAAATTCGACCATATGGTACCTACCTACCTACTAGAGTCGAGATAATCATCATTAAAACCGATGGTTACAGAAACCGGCCGTTAATAGATGAACAACATGGCAGCGAGTTTGGGATTGAAAGTAAAGTGTATAGTGTACCTAGTTGCCATGGTAATGTGAAGTAACCGTAACCTTATCACCATGGTAACTACAGTACATTTCTTGTTACGATTTTTGTGTAACTAGCCTAGCCTCAAGGCCTTGTTTAATTTAGTAAACAAAGCGATAATGAAACACCCTCATCTCAAGCGCGGTCGAGACGGGCGGCGCAATGGTGGCGTTCTTGACTTGAGCCTCGAGTGGGCTATCCTACCCCTCAATGGTCTAACTTACCCTCAAGAATAATTGCTTCAGCTACCCCGATCTACGTCTGCGGTCAGTGGGCGAAGTTACAACCCAATATGCCTGCGTACAATCGTCTTTTTGTTACCAACATGTATAGTATTGTTATCTGTGCCTACATCAATCCTTTAGTAGGGCAGCGAGTCTGACATTGAGAGCATTAAGCTAAAATGCAGTGTCGAAGCCAGAACGTGTTAAACGTTTTTACACCAAGCTATCGATATCTGAAAGCATAGTTATATATGTAGCGTAACTCTGATCGAAGCGACGCGTGACCCGAGAGCTGGCTCTTATTTGGCCCAGCGCATTAGCATTGCCATCCAGCAGCGTGGCAATTCCGCCAGCGTCTTGGGGACGCTTCCGACTGGTAGTGATCTGGATCAGTTGAGCTATCTATAGATCGTTTGTAACGGTCTTTAGATGGCTCTACTATTTCTTGTGTATTTTGTGAAATAAACTTGTATTAGTTTTAAGTTTCTTTGTAGCGTAACTCGAAAATTTAAAAAAACCAACAATTATGAATTAGAAATCAAAATACAGCGTAGAATGATGGTCTGGTTCTCGCATTCTTACGGTAAAAAAAGTTCATTCATTATGCCTATATTGCCTTTCTGCAACTTACTCGTGAACTCAGAATACTCACCAGGCGACGCAGTGTTCGAAGGCCCCTAATGGACCAACGAACATTGTGAAGGAAGGTTGTGGGAAGTCGGTGGATGAAAAAGGCTCAAGACCGTTCATCATGGAACTCATTAGGGGAGGCCTATGTCCAGCAGTGGACTTCTACAGGCTGCTGATGATGATGATGAAGAACTTAGAATAACTCTAGGTAGAGCTGTAACTTCTCATTCAAACATCTGAATTGTAGGTATTAATTGCTGAGTTAGGTATGTTTGACAGTCACTTGGTTCTTCTCAGTGTAATTTTCGAGATACGCCAAAAATATGTTTTTTGATGTTGCTATTATACATAGGTACATAGTACAGTAAACAGTACCTATTCGAACAGAACGTGGCACGATCACCATAATCTAAAGAAGCGATCGATGAATAGATGCGTAGGCGCAGCAGATTTGATGCGGCGCTGCAGCTTCGCGATACCTTGCGAATGGAGCATAAAAAGCTAGTACTGATAAACAGAGCTGCCAAGGGCCATGCACTTCAGGCACAGCTCCCATGGGTGGCGTTTTCGAGAGTCACACTTGTTCAGAAATAATGACTGATTGATACAAATGAATCAACGGGAAGGGATGAAAAAATAACTGTACCTGCAGGAATCATAGGAAAAGAGAGAAGAATAGATTGAATTGTACGTTCACCTAATTGATATCTAAGGATAACAGTCGACATCTCAAGACTGCGTAGATTTACTCGTAAATGCAGTCGATTTGTAAGGAAATTGAACATTACATTGCAGTCGGCTGAATCCCGGCGGATCCTATGCCATAAAATGCTGAATAAAAACACCCACGGAATTGATACAATCGGTAGCTTCTTGCTAGACAATACTGTTATTGTTTTTTATGACTGTTTATTTTGTAACAGGATCATTCTATTGCTAGGTTAGTGATTATTAGACTACCTAGGTTCTGAATATTTTTAAAGAACCTAATAATCCCCAAAGGTGAGGATGATTTGGTGAGGATTTTGGAAATGATTGGGCGCAAATGGCAAAAAACGGTTCGAGCATTTTCCGTAAAATTAAAACGATTTGAATGGTGCAAACGATACGCAGCAGTGTCATCTGCACCATTGATGGTGCAAGTCAATGGTGCAAACGGTACGACGGGAACGCGAGATGTATTTTCAACTTCGATTACGTAAGTAAAAGTGAAGCGTGAGGTGAGCTATAGTGTTTTGCCAAAATCCTTTGGTATTATAGGTTTTTAATTGTTGGAATGTTGGTAATGGCCGTGGTGGCCCTGGCTGAAGAATAGGCCCCTCCATATCTATCTATCCGCGGATGTCGTAAGAGGCGACTAAGGGAAAAAAGCTAGGGGATAGGCAGCAGCGTCCCTCAATTTAACAACGATAGCTCTAACAGCGCTCGCCAACCCAGCGTGGTGAGTGGTCCCCCCCCACATTATAAGGAATTCGCTGTGTCTGTGGGGGAGGCCATGTTCAGGCCATGGACGTCGTACGGCTGAAATGATGATGATGAATCGTTGGTACGGAAGGTCTCCCTCTGCCTACTGAGGGATATCTACCCAAGTGTCAACCCTAGTCTCAACAGGGCTGTCACCGTCACATCACAAGTTCTCAATCGACCCTCTCGTTGTCACAGTCCTTGAAAAGGAGATCGTCAACAGTAAGTAGCTAATTAGCCGAGTTGTTTGCATTTTCTTCGAAGATATCATTCAGCCCTTTGGGGCTGGAGTATATTGATTGAGTACCTTCCATCAATACCGTTGGTTAATTTTGAATTTAATTAAATAGTATAAACGTGTCCAGTGTACTGGAACCCGGCCAAACGGCCGAACGGAGTTGGATGAAATTTGGAACAGAGATAGATTATTGTCAGGAATAGCTGCAGAATAGCATATATGTTACTTTTTATCTTCATAGGTACAAGACGAGCGAAGCCGCGGGCCGAAGTTATTTGGTTATAAAGACGATAAAAATACTAAAAACGGATGGTTTGAAGTTCAGTAAAAAATCGGCAAAATTGAGGAAAATTATTTCTTTTCGTTGATAGAATATGCTCTTTTTTTTAGGGATAGTAGAGAAGTAACGAAGCACGTTTTCATATTCAGGTAAAACCTCTCCAGCCAGATAAGTTTCATATAAATGCACTTGGTCGCTATATTTACCTACCTAAATATCTAAATAATGCAAATACAAAACTGTCCACATGGTTGGCGTCTCAATTCCACCGTTCGAAGCCTTCTAAATATTCCACATGCGGTCAGTCGTAAAATCTACAAAGAAAACGTATAAGGGCTATCTTTTATTGCGTTCTCTCCCTATTTTTTATTCGATAACACAATTTTACGACATTTTTTTCTATCAATTACATTAGAAATCGCACGTGGAGTATTGGCTTTAATATTTTATTATGTTAAACAATTTTGCTGGCTTCAATTTGGTAAAGGTGGACGTTTTGATGTGTCCGAGAAGAATTGCACCGCCCTACAGGGTACATGTACTTATATAAGCTACCTTTACACCTAAGCTGTATCCATGTACATGCAGTGACGGATTTGCCCTAAGGCCCAGTAGGCCCGGGCCTAGGGCGGCCAGCCCCTAATAGGGGCGGCAAATCGTAACCAAAAATTTGTAGAAATTGTCGTAGAAAAGCTCATCATCTCGGAATATATTTACAAATTAGTATATAGTTAATTATATTTCTGATTTCGATTTATATAAAGTTGACAAGAAAGTAAATTCATTATGTACCTAGTCTAATGATGGGTGCTGAGAAAGGGGCGGCACATGACCTGGGGCCTAGAGCGGCCAAGACTGCAAGTCCGCCATTGTGTACATGTTGGCAATAAATGAATATGAATATCTCTACAACTTCCAGCAAGTTGTAGAGATATTCATATTCATAAGTGGTAGACAATCATTACTACTGAGGTAAAAGTTAGGACGATCTTACTGTAGGTAGGTAAATTAAACCTCAATGATATGATAATGACTATCAATTTTCAAGTTTAATAAACGACCTATTAGTGGGTAAAAGGCAGCAACTGAATACATAAGGCAAAAATAATAATGCCTTACACCTTTAATTTCCGGGGATTAGAGTTTCGCCTTTCAACTCCTCTATGAATAAACACTCAATTAGCATCGTTTCTTGTTAATTAGGGGCTTTAAAAGGCTAAACAGGGCTCTAGTATCCTCTCAATCAAATTCCGTTTCCTGTGAAGAACGAACCCTTTTTCGTCTTCGATGTCAAGTTTCTTTCGTGTCATTGCCACACGGAAGGGGATTCGGAGGGGTGACAGCAGACTGTGTAGAGCAGGATGCGATAACCGGATTTCATCAAAATTTTATAATAACTCAAAACTTTCCGGCACGGGCTGTTTCGAGCCTTCAGAAGATTTTTTGAATGGCTGCACCGATCCTGATGAAATTTGGTATGCAGATAGTGTGCACCATGTTACATACGTTATTTTTGTTATGTTATGTTGATTTTATGATGGTGTCAGGAGCTGTTCCATGAAACTCCTCAGCAACTTGCCTGATTGAGCTGAAAACTTGCATACCTGTCGGTGTCCGATTACAGTATAATATTATGGTGACGAGTAGATCTGATTATGAATTCAGGTGCTGTTTCACAGAACTCTTCTTAAAACTGTTTGATTGAGCTGAAAAATATAACTTATAGCAGATATCGAGATCTCCGTTCGAGGCCGCTAGTATATTCGTTTTATTCTAGGTAAGCTTACCCTATTGTGTTTTTATTCTGTGAACGATATGGCATTTTATGCGTCATTTAACGCGTGATGGAAATATAACGGAGCCTGCTTTGTTCATAGCTGTATTAAACGTGCTCTGCATCGTATATTATGTTTCTTGCGAAAGGGGAATCTTTAATTGAAATAAATATTAGCACAGTAAATTTTCTTTCGTTTCTTGTTCTCAATTAGAAGCAATCCTTTAGTGTGTTTTGGAAATTTTGTCCTATTATGAAATTCAGACTGTTTGAGAAGCTTGTCAATTACAGGACTAGGTAGGTGTATTAGCTAATTAATTGGGTGACGCTCTTAGACTTAAGTATAAGAACAGACTTTTTCACTAAGGTGTTTACATAACTATCAAAATGATGCCAGAAATCCACTTTATGTATACTTAGATGGAGATGTTAATAACAAATTCAAGTAAAAAAAGCACTAGTACTATTTTTTTAACCCTATTGTCGATACCTATTCTTTGAACAACTTGACTCATATAATTAGCAGAAAATCTTAATAGTGCAAACTATTAACCTACTCAATTCCATGCAAATTGGATCAACGCGCAACGGTTCGAAAGTTATGTTCGAACAAACATACCTCTGATACATACAACACCAAGTTGTTTAAGCTTCTCTCGCTCAATTAGAAATTTTATACCTTCTTACCTGGCCCCTGACATTATTAGTACTTTTTCACTCCCGTCTCACTACCCATCATACTGACATAATTCATGGCGCAATTGGTATAATTGAAACAGCTCAGAAAATCGCACAATAAGTATGCATCAGAGCATCGTCTGCGGCCGATGCAGTCGCGATGTCTAGCGCCCGGCAAAGAGTACCTAACACTTGCACAGATAAATAAATAAAAACACAGATACTGTAGTGACTAGAATTTCTGGATGCCTGAATTTATATTTCCATACAACGCTGTTTCCTAGTGGATAACTGACATTGACAAAATTTCATCTCAGGATGTAGAGATACAGATACTTTGTGGGAATCAGTCAAGCCGGCCCGATGCAACTACGAGGGTGTTCTGGGAACTAGTGTGGCGAAAGGTATAAGTATACTACAGATATTTTACTGGCTGGCTTGCTATAAAATGTATTATTTTGCTATGAAAATAATTGATTGAGCGAGCAAAGCTCTCTCAAACAACTTGGGCGAATCGGCGTTGTATGGTTATCGAACCGTCAATCCGATCTGCATTGAATTTTGTAGGTCAACAGGTTGTAGGTACTATCAAGATTCACTGAATACGAACTAAAAAGCCGGCGATACTGAATACGAGCTGGATTGAAAAAAGAAAAGATGACGTTTCCGATCCGAAATCTTTCCGATCGGAAACGTTCCAATTCTTGTAAGTCGAGGCAGGTTTAATTCTCACACATCTGTTTGAATTGTAAAATTTACTCTTTGCCTGAGATTCAATACCATTAGTACGTATAGCTTTAATACGTGTCTGTTTTCAACATGTCGGGCAATACCAATAGGAGTGAATAGATATTGAATTGAGCTTGGTATCGTCTACTATTTCCTACTCAAATGTTGGAGTAAAAAGAACATTTTATATGCATTCATTTCAATCTAGGCCTTATTAGGTGTTCAAACGGCGTGCGATATGTCACCTATTTTTTTTAATAACCCCTAATTCTTCAGAGTTTAGTTAACTTTGAGTTTAACTTATAGAAGCTTGCGATAATATCGTTCAGCGGAATGGTACACCCTCAAATTATATTAAATATTTAATATAAAGATATTTAAATCTTTTTGATTTACCTACCCTATTGATACGTCATTTTTGCCATTCAACAACCTGCTTGAGTGATTATTTTCCCTTGACCCCCTTGGTCCTGTCTCTTATATGAAGACAAACTCATATAAACTGATTTACTTCAAAGATCCCACAAAGAATCCTTCATAATCCCAGAAAACACATTGAAGATATTATGAAGACAATGTGCAGACAAGGCGAGCATAAGTTAGGAAGCGGTCATCACAAGTGCTGCGAATGTCCACTATAGGGTGGGCTTATAGTTATTTGAGTGGGCGGGAACCCTAACGTCCTAATTTATAACGTCAATACTGGGGACATCATTGCCATGGCCCCTGATATTGCAACGCTCGGCCACAGAGTAAATAATAGACTTGAATTTGAAAATAATTATGGAAGGTAGGTCTAATTAAGGGCTGAGCGCCAAAAAAACGAATGTCTCAAGTCAGAGAAAAAGCTTTTAGCAACTATCCACGGCTTCGATCGCGCGGTACACATAAAATGTTGTCTCCTCCCTCAGGGTTCGAGCTATATCCATACAAAATTTCATCAAAATCTGATTCGCAATCGCTAGTAGTTGTTTGCAACTGCAAGTAACGAACCCTGACCGCGAGCCGCGACACGGTTCGCAAAGCGATTGATTTTGTTTAGGGCTGTCACATAGCTGCCACGCATAATGTCTGTGCACGAGGAAGCCTCTAAGAGGTGCAAAATTTATACCCCAAGCCTGCCAGTAGATAGGCACCTACTAATAAACATAACGTAGGTCGGTTTCCCGAGTTTTCTGGTTGCGGCTTCGTCGTTCTGTATCCCGTAACTATGATTCACGTCGTCAGTGAGTACTGAGTAATGACTCACGCCACCAAGGCCACCGCATATTGGCTCGCTGATGTTATTACAAAAAGTTGTAGGTATTGTGCAACATTTCACACAGTTTCTTTCGCAAAAAAAGATGTCCAATCGAGAAGGGTGACCGTTGGCGAGTTACTTAATGACCATTATGTTTGCTCTACGACTTTTGGAAATTCATCTATTTTCATAGCAAACATGCAATAATCTGCCTTATAACGTTTCTGCTCCACCTTTTTTATAAGCACTGGCAAAGAGTGGAACGATCTGCCAGCGTCTGTTTTCCCGGATGAGTACAATCTAGGAGTCTTCAAATCTAGAGTGAATAAGTTCCTTCTGGTAAAGCGTGCTCTATCTTAGGCCACATCTCACTTGTAAAAGTGAGTTGATGGTCAAACACCTAACCATCATCAATAAAAAAAAAAAATTCAAACAGTTCAAACTAAATAAAATTATTCAGCTGTTTTAGGTAGCAATCTTGATGTTGGCCTTCTCGTAGGTACATTAGTAATAATTAGTTATAGATAAAGAAGAAAAAGATCAGAAACAGCTGATTTGCAAAACTTCGGCTATATCCGCTCGCTATAATCGCTACTATCCCTTTTTTTGTTAATAGAATAAGCCCCTTTCGGGATAAGTTACCTGGTATTTTAAATTACTTCCTTATCCATCATTTCTAGAGCGTGAATCGAATTCCTTGCCCTTACAGACAGCCCTCAGACGGTTCGAATCTAGAGGGGGATGCTCGGAATAACTTAAACAATGCGTCTGAAATCTTGTCTAACTGCTTGACATACCGAAGGTTCGATCGACGCCACTGCGGCTGTGACTTGTCTCTTACCTTTCGAGGCAAGCCGACAGTCATTCCATACATTTCAAAATTTCGAACCGACTGCAAAATTGGACAGTATAAAAGCTTTGAACGCCGCTGATTATGGCGTAATTAAATATAAAGTAAAAATGAGGGCATGTACCAATATGTTTGGACGTGCCCCCGACTACCCCCTTAGACATCTTAAAGATCTGAGATTGTTGCCATGCATATACACAATACGAATAAATACCTTGTGACAATAACCACTGGCTAGACTCTAAAAGCCAATTAATTATATTATTTTGCATCATATATAGCTCACAGAACCGACAACCGTTGGGGAATAAAGTTATCGAATGGCGGCCACAAACTGTGTGACAGCCGGCGACGCAGTGTTGGAAGGCCTACCGATGGACCGACGACATTGTTAAAGTTGCGGGAAGTCAGTGGATGGAAATGCTCAAGACCGTTTGTCATGGAACACTTTGGGGAGGCCTTTGTTCGGAAGAGGACTTCTTCAGGCTAATGATGATGATGATGAAGTGGTATTGCCAAAGAACTTCATTTATGTGGTACCGGTTCAGCTGTTCTGTTCCTATTTTATAAAGTACCTAAACATAATTCCATAGAAACAAGAAATATATTATTTATAAAATGTAAACAAGCCTCTTAGAGCTCCTTGTAGCCTGTACTTAGTATTTTTCTGAGAAATATATTTCCAGGATTTCTCTATTTCTAAAGGCGTTCTTTGTTCGCATGAAAATATTTACAAACTTCTGCTTGTGGCAACACTGGCAACTGAGCCATAATGTTCTAAGTAATTCTCTGTATAAGTGTAGGTACCTACATTGAAGAAAGTAACTTTGAAGAGAATATAATATTATTTATTTGACACATAGACAAGACCAATGACACAAGAAGCAACCTTAGAAATTAGAATTAAGAAGGTACCTAAGTATACTTAGTTACTATACCTAAAACAAATACCATAAAGTTGGTATGCATTAGGCAGATAGGTAGGATTCATCTAAAACTAGCTGTACCCCGCGACTACGCTCGCGTGGAAATTTAAATGTGCATGTGTGAGAACTGACGGCCTGATCAAAACATGATCAATGTCGGCGATCATATTTCCTGAATAAAAAGAAGTCTATGTCATTCTCTGACGCCTAAACTACAATATGCACAAAATCATGTCGATCCCTTGCTCTGTGAAAAACAAATACAAACGGGATCAGTGCATTTTATCCTTCCTTTTTAGTCTATAATTTATCTCTGTGCCAAATTTCATACAGATCCGTTCAGCCGTTCTCGTGTGATTGAGTAACAAACATCCATCCAAACTTTCACATTTATAAGAGTAGTAAGAAATAAGATAATAATCCTTTGTTATTATTATACAGTCACAGTGGACGAGTTGAAAATGCAATAAGAGACTTCAATACTGCACCATATTATTTCATAAAAAAGCAACAGGTAGTGACATAATCAAAAGACTCAGAATTTGCATGAAAAAAAATGTATTAGGATTGGGCAAATTTACCTACACAATTGTTCTTTCGATCCATCATTCCAATGAGGGAAAATACTCTACGGCAATAAATTCTAAAGTAAAGTAAAATATGTTTTCGTGACCACCGACATGCTACTAATTTTATAATGCATAAAATATTGCATACGAACTTTAGTTAGCCATAATTTGTACACCTAGACATTCTCGGAATCATGTTATTTTTCAGGTTAACATTTCAAAGAAAAATAAATGGTCAGGTGAAATATAACCGGTGTCTAAAGTAGGTTAACTATGACCTACTTCATATCACATTACATCATCTGCCAGTAGAAGTCCACTGTTTGGCATAGGCCTCCCTCAAAGAGTTCCATGACGGTCTTGTGCCTTTTCCATCCACCGACTACCCGCAACTTTTACCAAAAAATATATGAATTCATTATGGTAGAGATAGCGAACTACGAAAGGAGCCTCTACTAAGAGGCGCACTCTAATCCTATACTATGACTGACTACACTGATTCTTTCAACGACGATCATAGACCCTTACCTCACCACCAAACCCAGCCTGGTCACTGACCTAATACAGACAGGAGACCAAGAAAGAATCAGTGACACGCAAGTTACTTCACATCGCGAGATACTTTAACGTGGCCTCCGGTACAAGGTAGCGTTATAAAGATCACTCATCCGATTGGGTGACATAGATACACTACGAGCACTTCGTTAGGAACTATAATAGCACCATAGATTAAATGGAGCAGAAATAATACCTATTCATAAAAAAAAACTTACTTCACAAACTTAATAATCAGCAATGACCTACAGGTTCTTTTCGGATCTTTTTACCCATATTTTTAGAATGTTAAGCTATAATAGAGGTTATTACAAGGCTGATGTTCCTAAAATTATGCCCTCGTTGATGAAGAGCCCTCGGAAAGTCTGCTTTATGAGAATTGGCATCGTTACGTCTGCTAGGGGCTGTAAAACCGTGTTCATATTTGTGGTAAATATTTTTGGTTTTATTTTTGGTTTCTCGAATTTTTCATTGAGCTAAGCTCTTAAATCATAGAGTAGTAGTAGAATTTTTCATTCAAAAATAGTATTGAAAACGAATTGTTTAATTAAATAGAAAATGGAGGAGGAGGAGGTAGGGCACAGCGAGATTTTCTCGTTCTGAATTGGAGCAGCCCGCCTGGGAGGTACCTCCGCCTTACAGAAGATCGCAGCCAAATAAATTATTTGTTTCAAATAGTGTTGTGTTCCTGCGATGAGTAAGGTTGCCAGAGCTCTTTAGGGGGGGAGGGGATTCGGGGTCGGCAACGCGTGCGTGATGCCTCTGGTATTGCAAGCGCTCATAGGCTACGGTAACCGCTTACCAACAGGTGGGCTGTATGCTTGTTTGCCACCTCAGTGGTATAAAAAATAATAATAATAAGCTTTTGACTTTTTTCATCCCCAAGAATCCCGAAATGAATGAGAATTTTTCATTCAGAAACAGTATGGGAACATAAATTTGTTTAAAAAATATTTAAAGTAAGCTTATCTGGAAAATTCGTAGACATTTCTCACATCTAAGTACATACCTAGTTATTAATCCAAAGGAGGTGGTCAGAGGTTGGTTGGAAAAAGTTCAAGACCGTTCGAAGTAGCACTCTTTATCTAGCAGTGGACTTTTAGGCTGATTGGATGATGAATATAAAGTTGCAATATTATGAGAACGAGGCCTTATCTGTTAATAGAGTGCGATTTTTAGAGTAATTCTTCTTTGATGTGAGCCACTTTAACGTGACATGGAACGCTAATCGACTCTTCTTCTAAGAATGAGAATTTGATATTTAGCCTATGAGTTTTATGAAAGCATTTTGGGGACTTGTTAATAACAAAGAGGTTCTTCAAAACTTATGAGGTTAGATGGTCAATGAATAGGCATTAGTGACCTTGTAACAAAATATTTGTACGAATCAACTAACTAGAAAACTTTAAACTACATAATTCTAAATAGAAACCGACAGTTTACTAAGAAGCAGTTTTATAAGCTGAAATGAAAAATAGCGCTTACTTTTATATCGTGCTTAATGCTTATCGATCTTTCGCTCAGACACGCTGTGAACGTTTTATTTATTCATAAACTTTGGAAAACTGAACTTCCTATGCAAACTGTTCTTAAGGAGTTATCTTCAGTTTGTTTTCAAAGTTATAGCTTAAAATCTTTCACTCAAACTAACGTAAAGGTATCATTGAACGATGGAGCTTTCAAACCGTGAACTTTGTTAGTATTCACCAAAGAATATTTAGAATGGTCGTTGGTACTGGAATGCGCGTACAGCCGTAGTGCAACTTAACAAGAAAATATCTTCAAAAATCCTCAACGCCAACCTCCTGTTTCTACCTAATAGGCTGGCTGGTAGATAATGCCTTTTTGTACATTTCTTTTTTATGTTCAATTTGGTTTTTAATGAACAAAAGCAAACAAGCAAGTAAGTATGTAGGTACAATAAAGAAAAAATAAATAAAAACAATCACAGTAACCCGCGAAGACCCCAGGAAACTTTATGCTTCTGAGTAGCGAGTCGGATTGTTACAGTAAGGTTTACGACAATAAATGTAAAGTTAACTTATTATGTAACTAATAGTATAACTAGGTGGACTAACCCCTTCAAGCCTAATCCCCGTTGCGGAGTGTAAGATTTGCCACTCACACTAACATTTTTTCATCGCAATGAACGAAGCTCGGTCCACCAAAATCTTTGATCGCAATGTATGTAATTTTTATAAAGTCCTTTGAATTCCATTCGCGACGATTAAAGATACAAGCCAGTTAGGCGATTACTAATCTAGCCAGCTCACCCTCACGCATAATGGACCTTTGAGTACGAATGCGGAAGCGAGAGTCCGTCTGCTTGCGGTAGTACTGTACCTATACCTACTTGCCTATTTCGTAAGTGGTTTTCTCTTACAAAGGTGCTTCGCAGTCAAAGTTTCCTTTGTAGAGTACAAAATAAACTGCTGCTGGTTTTATTGCTATCCACTTTGTTGCAGTTTGCCTTGGCCAGTTACATAGCAGAAAGTAAATGGTGTTACGTTTGTCTATACAAGGTAATTCATAATATGTATACGGAAGCTCTGAATGCGCTCGCCAACCCACGTGCCCAGCGTGGTGAGTACGGACAAATTCGCCCCACATGATAGGAAGTCGCTCTGAAAATCTGTGGGGGAGGCTGTAGGCTGTCCACTGCTGAGCATAGGCCTCCCTCACAGATTTTCAGAGAGACTTGGGGGGAATTTGACCATACTCACCACGCTGGGCACGTGGGTTGGGGAGCGCAGTTAGAGCTTTCGTTGTTAAAATAGAGGACGCTGCTGTCCCCAGCTGTGTTTGGGTTAGGTAAGAATTTTGTCATCTATTTAACTAACTAGCGGAAGCTAGTCAAAGTCGTTCTTTAATAGAACAAACTTTATTACCGATTGGGTGTAGAATAAGCCCTTTAGGATCTCCTAAAGGGCTTATTCTACACCCAATCGGTACAACGTTATTCATAAAGTGTATGCTATCTAGAATACACATTATGAATCACGTTGCATGAGGTTTCCATCAAGGAAACGGATTTTAGGGCCATTTAGGTATACCAAACTATTCCATTTTAAATTATAGCAGTATAATACGACAGACCCTGTGTGAATTCGTACGTAATTTATTTTCATACAAACTTTAACTCCCATTGCATTCCCTTAGGGGTTGAGCTTCGGGAACTGCAACCCCTACACTACAACAAGAAACTACTCTCTAATTTCATGTTCCTAGAACTTCTGTTTTAGGCTGTGCGTTGATTGTCAGTCAGTCAGTAGGTAATCTCACGTAATGTAAGAATTATTGATAACCCACACTAAGGGAATACAATGATTTTTATAATATCCCAAATATTTTCATTCAGATGGGATTTGAACCAGCAATCTTTCCAAGATACAGAGATGCTCTAACCAACTAAGATACTTAGCCTTTTACCGTCTGTGTTAGAATCTTTGGGACTTCCTAGCACCACCTACAGAAGAAATTAATGGTTTCTACCTACTCAAAGACTAAGTTGGTGAGAGAATCAGCGTATCTGGGCGAATGTTGAGGGGTCACCAAAATGTTAAATCAACTCTCAACGGCAATGGGACGGGCCTCTGTGCGAGTTGACACGGAATTGTCTGTTACAAACGTGTTCATGCTCCGCAGATCGTGCCCGTCTCCTAGCCGTTTCTAAATGGGAGTCAGGACTTTGGCTGCAAGCACTTCCTTCACATAATATTGGTACTCTAATGGATTCTGTCACCTTCCGTCTTGCAACCTGTCTTCGGTTGGGTGCGCGTTGTTGTGCACCTCATCAGTGCCAGTGTGGTACAGCGGTCGATCAGCTCGGTCACCACGGATTATCGTGCACTAGGGCTGCCGGAAGAATATCCCGCCACGCTAGCCTTAATGACATCATCCGCCGGGCTCTTACCAGCATTAACGTCCCAGCCATTCTCGAACCGAATGGTCTGCTACGTGATGATGGTAAGCGGCCTGACGGTATGACTTTGGTCCCTTGGGAGAAGGGTAGGCCTATGGTGTGGGACGCTACTTGTGTTGATACACTAGCGCGTACACATCTTCCGGGGACATCAGTTAGGGCAGGTGCGGCGGCAGATTCGGCCGAGGACCTCAAAAGGCGCAAATATGTTAGTCTTGATAGGGCTTACATATTTGAGCCTTTTGGGGTTGAGACCTTGGGTCCGTGGGGAAACGGGGCCCTCCGGGTTTTCAAAAAGATATCAGGACGTCTGATCGAAGCGACGCGTGACCCGAGAGCTGGCTCTTATTTGGCCCAGCGCATTACAATACAATACAATACAATAACTTTATTTCAGGCAACAATAGAATATAAAACAGATGAAATTTTTCTTACACTACGGCCCATATAGATATATACCTTAAAGACTAACATACATATTAATATAAAAACACAATTAATTGCCACGTAGAAACTGCGACGTGGGACGCGAATTGTCATTGGCAGTAGGTAACCGCCCGCAGAAGCGACGGAACACAACACCCATCGGCCAGAGATCTTCTCTTAGGTAGGTCGAAAGATGTTCGACCTACCTAAGAGGATGATGCATTAGCATTGCCATCCAGCGTGGCAATTCCGCCAGCGTCTTGGGGACGCTTCCGACTGGTAGTGATCTGGATCAGTTGAGCTATCTACAGATCGTTTGTAACGGTCTTTAGATGGCTCAACTGTTTCTTGTGTATTTTGTAAATATTAACTTGTATTAGTTTTAAGTTTCTTTGTGTAAATAAAGCTCTTTTACTTGAAAAATTTCACTAAAATGTTTGCCTGTCTGTTCTGACCGGTGCGAAAAGATAAGCTGATGCTATTTTTTAACGACTTCAAAAAGGGGGACGTTCTCAAGTCAGCTGTTTTTTCTTTGTGTGTATATTACTCGAAATCTCCGCCAATACTAAACCGATTATGATAATTCTAAACGCTAGTGTATAGAGTATGATCGGGGTGGTCCCATATTAATTTACTTCCTGAGGGATTGCTACTTGTCCCGTAATCATCTCTTGAAATCACGACTTGCCGATTTCCTACTAGCCGTGAGCTTTTTTATGAGCTACTTCGTACCATTCAGTACAGACTGGGAAGTCGCCAATCGTCTTACTTAATGATTTCATTATATCAGCGCGGTTACCAAATGGATAGTTGACAGCTAGTGTCATTAAAAACGAGTGCTTCCATAGTGGTCGGTCGTGGCTATAATAGTCGTTAAGCCATGAGAGAACCCTTTGGGTGGTTTAGAAACTCCATCACCGGAGTGGCTACAAGCCTACTTATATGAAGATACTTTTTATTTTTAATTATGTTGAAGCTTTTAGAACCGCACCTCGCGCTTACAATATTTTAGCAAAATAAATATTCTTTCATTTATTTTACCCATTTATTCGAAGATAATCCTAAAATTGAAATGAAGCCTACCGTTAAGCCCTCCTTAATTGCGTTTACGGCATCGAACTTTACTCTTCTACTTTGTAGTGTAATAAGTATTCTAAAATCTCTCAATTTTTCGCACTGAAATTTTTTGGTGTCCTAATGATGTTATAAATGCGTAAGTTTGTTAAGATGTAAGTTTATTTTATTTATTTATTTATTCTTAAAAAATAGTAACGGAATATGTTGTATATCTAAAAAACCAAGGGAGGTTTGTCTTAGATGCAAAAGACTATCAAAAATTCATCATATTAGGTATCTGCTTATTATGAGGAATATTAATAAATAGTAAGCATAACAGCGGGTGGGAACTAGTGTTAAATATTTTTAAAATGGATTTCGACCAAAAGGCCGGCGTTTTTGTGTAGGTAAATCCACTTTTTAAGTATCTACAATAATACAAAGAACAGATGTACCTACATTGGCCATGCCAGCTTACTAAAAGATTTTTATAGCTTGCTTGTCGTATCACTGGTTCTGTCTTGGTCTTTGTGAATGTAGCTTAGAGGGCAGGTATTGGGCCCTGAAGGGCCAAAGAAAAAACTGGTGTGGTAAAATGATGAAAGTGCTCTGTGGTGTGTGATGTTTTTTGGGAATTCGCATTCCACAATGCTCCGTATTTAATGGCATTGAACCTGTACACGGGAAGGCCCCGTTGGATTCGAAGTTCTTAGGTCGCGTTCACGTAAAGTCGTCGATATGTGTATTTTTGTAGGAGAAATATTTAACATTTCGCAAATTGACCGATTCGGCATTGTTAGCTAGAGCATAAGTAACTTACAAACCATAAATTCGATCTGCATGAAATTTGATAGTTCAACAGGTTATGCTATCAAAATAAGTGGTGGCCCCGGCTGAAGAAGAAGCCCCCTCATTACTGACCGTGCATGTCGTTCAAAGGGAATACAGCTAGAGGATGCCAGACACCCATCCACCAGTGCTCTCCAACCCGCGTGGAGAGCACTGGTGGACGGGTGGTAGTGGCCCCGCCTTCCGATCCACAGGTCGTGAGTTCGAAACCTGTCGTGCACCAATGGATTTTCCAATCGGAAAATTTATGTGCGCTATGCTAGTGCTCTCAAACGGTGAAGGAAAATATCGTGAAGAAAACGGCACGTCCTAGAACCTAAAAATTCGAAGACATGTGCACGAAACAAGCCTCTAAAAGGCCCACTTTAATCCTTTCACTACACTGATTCTTTCATCGACGGTCATAGGCCCTTTTCAGGGCCACCATACCTCAACTTGGTCACTGACCTGACCAAAGACAGGATGACCAAGAAAAAATCAGTGACACGACAAAAAGAAGAAGAAGACCCGCATGCCCAGCGTGGCGAGTATGGGCTTATCTCTCTATAATAATATCTTATTTATATATCACTCTTATAGGAGGAGGTAGGGCACAGCGAGATTTTCTCGTTCTGAATTGGAGCAGCCCGCCTGGGGAGGTACCTCCGCCTTACAAAAGATCGCAGCCAAATAACATTATTTGTTTCAAATAGTGTTGTGTTCCTGCGATGAGTAAGGTTGCCAGAGCTCTTTAGGGGGGAGGGGGTTCGGGGTCGGCAACGCGTGCGTGATGCCTCTGGTATTGCAAGCGCTCATAGGCTACGGTAACCGCTTACCAACAGGTGGGCCGTATGCTTGTTTGCCAATTCAGTAGTATAAAAAAGTGTTCGGGTTCCGACGGCTGGTATGATGGTATGATGCTGGTATGATGACTGGCCTCATAGCTCAGTTGGTAGTTACTCTGCCTTCTGCGCTAGAGGTCGCGGGTTCGATCCCCGCACTGGACAAACATTTGTGTGATGAACACAGATGTTTGTTCTGTGTCTGGGTGTTAAATATATATCTATTATGTATATCAGTCTCTGGTACTCATAGTACAGGCTATGCCTAGTTTGGGATCAGTTGACCGTGTGAATATGTCCGGAATATTTATATTTATATGGTGGTGATCAGGATATAATTTGGTATGAGGAAGTACCTAGTATAGTTAATACTTACTAGTAAAAGCAAATGATAATAAAATAAGCAAGTCAAAACTGCAAAACCATAATGCACCCTTATGTCGGGTAATGGCCTGCCACCTTTGGCCCAAACACGTTCAAATGTCAACTGGTTTTTATGCCCGGTTCGGGTACAGACAGACTCTCAGACAGAAGGGAGGGGGGGCTGACTGGGGCACTGATAGTGATAGGTAGTGAACTTTCCGCTGCGGACTTTCCGACTGTGCCTATGAAAATATTGGCTTTCAAATTTTTCAATGCTAGCTTTCCATGCTTCCCCGTGGCTTAGCTCACGTGCTACCTCGATAAAAGCAGCCTATGTGCTATTCTAGGTAAAGACTCCACCTATGCCAAGTTTCATAGAAATCGGCTGAGCCGTTACTGCGTGATTGAACAACCCAAACATACAAAAAATCTCACAAACTTACGCATTTATAATATTTGTAGGATTAGTAGGATGGTTAGGATACGACTAATATAACGTAGCTGGGAATTAAAAATCAAAAATCAATTCACTACTGATTATGATTATCGCCATTTGAATTGCATTATGAAGTCAACTATAAAAAAAAACAGAAGTAGGTAAGCCCCACGAAATATTCAGAGTGTACGGGTAAATAAAAAAAGTGAAAGTGGAAAGTGTCACGAATGAAATTTGGCATTCAGCATTGACAAGGCACAATGCAAGCATCAAAAAGAAGATATACTTTCAGAACTGCAATCTGACATTGGTTCGTATGAGCTAGTTTCTTCGTATGAGCTATCTAACACACACAGTGTTAGAGTCACGAACTAACGAAAAACCAATTAATTTCACCTGTAACTCAAAAACTCGGTAGGAATCAAACCTATGAGCTCATAAATAAGGTTGACTTTCAATTGTCAGTCGCTTCGGTGCTACTCAGTCCATCTACGCTGACGGGCCCTACCATGACGTCTAATTGCCATTGAAATTAAAGCGTGTCAGTACTATTTTAGACGAATTTGAACCATAAATATTTGAGACTGTCAACTTAAGTTAACGCCTAAACAAAATCGCAAACGTGATGATACTGGGCTTCGTGCTAATAATAAATCACTCTTGCTTCGCTCATTTCGCAACGTTCACTCTTGTATTCCGATTTAGTTCACCTTGTCCACCTAGACAACAGTCGGGAAGAGATTGCGCTATTAGTACCTAATTATATTGTTTCTTTATTATTATGTGTTTTATTTTGTGCACCGTAAAAAGTTTATCTACGAGTATATATATTTCTTGTTTTAAGGACTGTTTGGGTTTTGCGCTGAGAAAACAAACTAAAACAAAACAAGGTAACTTCACACATAGAATAAACTAAATACGCCAGTAGAACTGTTTCTCATAGTTTGTGCTGTGGCTATGGAGTGTATTGATGCGGCAGACGGGAGTTGCTTACTTATTCATAAACGTTCAAAAACTTGTCAGTGCTCTGTGGAAGGGGATGCGGTGCACTACCCATCATGTATTTAGTGCGGCATATAGTGTTTATTTTATTCTCCAAACATTTTAGTCCGCACATCTGGTCCAGACCAGATAGCTATAGGTTCTCTGATAAGGCTGAAAGCCCAGGCTTTCAGCCTTATCAGAGAACCTATAGGTATAAAGATTAGTTTCAAGCCCGAAAAATGAAATCATAAGAAAAAATGGTAGGTACTCAGAAAACTGAAACTAGTAAGCATAAAAAACTTCTAAAAGGTCTCTGCCCTCTCACAATAATATAAAATCGTTCACTCGAAAACCTCAAATTATTCAATTAAAACCTTAATGAATCTATTTTCAAAGTCAATAATGCAGCAATCAAAACTTGCAACGACGAACATAAATTGATTTATACCAACTTTAAAATTGAAACTGCGCAATGAAACTCGAGATCTGAAATCTAAACTTTGGAAATAACTATTAAGTCTCTAGAAATACTCCGTGGTAATATTTGAAACAACCGCGTTAACAACTCATCAAAATAGTTAACTAGCTGCATAAAAAAAATAGCCAAGTGCGTGTAGATGCGTGATTCGAAGTCAGTATCCATCGAAGGCCATCTAGTTTAGATGGCAAGATCAAATTAGTTTAGTGTGGAGCTTTTATGAAACGATTAAGAAACAGAAAATAATATTTCCTACGTGACAATTATTCGTGCAACTTCAATAATTACAAGGCTATTTATAATATTTATGCAAAGGTTTTAAAGAACCCTAAAAAAGTCTGAAAGTAGGTACTTACAAAAGTTTTGAAACGCTGTCAACAGCTCATCAAAATGAAATAAAACCGGCTTAACGAAACGGCTCTTCATCTCTTGTCTAGACAAAACTGTACCTACTATTCGTGACTTTTTCACGATTCACAATCCCACGACAATTCTGTACCTCGCCCATGGTTAATAGAAATACTGGACTCTACATTTTGTAACAAATGATAGACTGACATGTCATATCATTCACGCATTGGCTTTCTATAGCTGTTTGGATTTCGGCTGATGACGATGATGATTGAAGAGAGTCTTTTCTTTGTTTGTTGTTTTATCACCAAAAAAAAATCACTTTGCCTTCAGAACTGAACATTTTTCATAGTTTTTTTTTACATCTATAATTTGAAATGCAATTTCAATTATAGATAATGCGCTAATTCACATAAGATATGCTATTAGAATTATCAGAATATAACTTTTACACAAAACATTACTAAGATGCATGATTGATCCAGCGTGGTAATTCCACCAGCGTCTTGGGGACGCTTCCGACTGGTAGTGATCTGGACCAATTGAGCTAGTTATAGATCGTTTGTAACGATCTTTAGATAACCCAACTGTTTCTTGTGTATTTTGTAAATTTTAAATTGTATTTTCTTTCTGTGATAATACATATTCAATTCTATGGTATTGTTTTTAATAAACATTATCAATCAACATTTAAGTCATCGCTTGCTTAAAGATCAAGTGGTTCTGCACTTTTAAGAGTAATTTTTACGTCCAAGCTTAAATGTTTGCAGGCTGCGCCCCACCTCAGATCGTCGGTCATAATATTAAATTTTGCCTCGAGGTCTGAGACGCTCCAATCTATTATGCTGTGTCATCGAAATTACAGTTTTATTTGTCGAATACCGAGCGGTGGAAGAATTGATAAAAAAGCATTTTTGCCATTAGTTCTTCTCATTATCCAAGAAAACTGCTCATGCTCCTTTTATTGGTTTTACGTTTTAATATTAAGGTATTTTTTTAAAGGCATAATACATTTAGACTAGTGTTTTGCCCCGAAATGAGATCTCACATTGTCTGGTAAAACTTGGTGCTTTGATGATCGTGTCACAATTAAGGTAAACTTTGTAAATTGCACCGATACGACTATGATGGACCGTTCGAAAATTATTCTCTAACAAATGAACATACAAACATACAATGCCGATTCGTTCAAGTTGTTTGGGAGAGCTTTGTTGGCTTCGCTTGCTCGATCAATAATTTTTTTACAAAAATATAGTCTTGGAACATTCCCTGCAGAGCAGTACAGAACTTCAAGATCCAAAAGTCCAAAAGTGTTGTTTATTTCACTGGAGTTTAACTTACCTTGTTAAAGTTAAACGTTTGTGTACCATCGCATGTCGGTACTAGGTATAAGTAATTAGTTTTATAATCATTTACTTCACTGACCTTAATGACCTTAATGCAAAATGACTAAGAAATAACCTGTGGAACGACAAACAAGCAATGTGTGATCAACGTGTCACGTAAAAAATTGTTCATTGGATATTTTATGAGTACAGTGTTGTGTGCTTTAGGTACTAACATAATAGGTATATGAAGCACAGGTAGGTAAAACAAAACCCACATAATATGAAAACCAAACCATTTTATAAAACTCATCTACAACATACCCCCCATATTTTCTTTATTGTGTAAATATTTCTATTCACGTCATTTCAACGGCTTCTGTGCGGCTGTCCTTACATTCCCGTCCTAGCTTTCAGTTGATATTTTAAAAGAGATGAAAAAACCAGTTGAAATATAAATGAATTTTGTGAAATATTTATTTTCACTAGTCTGTCTGTGGGGGGGTTATATAGTAAAATGGCAATTTTAGTAGCGCAATAGTTGGGCACGTGGGAATAGCACGTTCGAACATTTTTGGATGTAAAGCGAGTTGGTCGCAAATCGACTTTACCTCAAGACTTTCGCTTTGAAATAAGCGAAGTCGAACTTTGAAATAAGGCAATTTAGGTGCAGGTGCTTTGTAAAGGATTTATGAAAATTCACCTCGTATTTCCTTGAAAACGACCCACGCGGAACCCTGCGAAGCCGCGGCGGGCAAGCTAGTGTCAAATATTGACTCGAGTCCTTTATCGTAAGTCTTATGCTATATTTAAAAATATATTTATGAAACTTTTGAAAGCGTTTCGAGCGTTTTAAAAACGTCTGAAATGTCCGTAAACAATCATTGACATATTTTGGTTTGGTTGACGAGTTATTAATGCAATCGTGTGGGGCGGGATTAGTTTAGTACATTTGTTTTAAAATCGTGGAGGTGTGTTCTATGGTTTGTTGGAAGTAAGAATACTGGTGGTGGTCATTTTACTGTGTGCTATGCGTATGCACAGTACAAACTACATAAATTCATCTGTGTAAGTGTACGTAGGTACTCGTACAAAGTACGAACCAGCCAATTTCCGCATCGAAAACCAGGAGTAGCTATTTTCAAATCCTTTCGAGATGTCCATAATTATGATGAACTCCTAGTATCCTAGTACTCCTTAGTGTGTGTGTGTAGGTCTCTGACCTAATGGAGAATGACCAAGAAATAACTTTTGTCATGATTCGCAAGCAATGGGGAATTTTGAGGGGAAATTAAAAACCTATACATTATTATGAATAAGTGTACCTATGCCAAAAATAAACCCCACTAACGCCCAAATACTGAAACGTCACTTATATATAGGTAAGTGGTGATGTAATTGATGTTTGCGTATAAGATTCTAAATGATAACGGTGTCTCAAATAGTTAAGTGACGTTTCAGTATTCGGGCGTAAGAATGTTGGTTAGTCTCTGATAGAAAACGGTTAATAAATTAAGAGCGCAAAATGTTATTAAAATGTCGGTCGCTTTGGTAATACCATCCCAGCCAGGGCAGTGATATGACAACGCGATACGTGGCACATGCCGGAACTGCCC
This sequence comes from Anticlea derivata, assembly GCA_947579855.1. NCBI lineage: Eukaryota > Metazoa > Arthropoda > Insecta > Lepidoptera > Geometridae > Anticlea > Anticlea derivata. The sequence continues at coordinate 4,584,353 of OX388266.1, forward strand.
GGGAACAATGTCGTCACCAGACTGATACCGAGTAGCTACTGAGCTGGATTGCAGTGTACAACTCTAATGTACAGGTTCGCAGTAATGAACGTAGTGGTTACATCCTCTTGGGCAGTAACAATACATATTTTAACCACTATTATAACGGATCATACTATGAACGTAACCGTCTCGACACATGCATAAAATAAAATCAAAAATCAAATCAAAATAATTTTATTTGGAACAAAAAACAAATTTTACAATTAGAAACAATAGGAACACGTTGGAATACTGCATTAGTTAAATTAAAAACTGCTTTGATGCTAAAATATGCTTTGCTTTATTAATATGAAACAACATCTAGAACGTTCCGTCACCTACCAACACCGCACCGTAGCGTACCATTACCGGACCGACAGCGAATTCACAAGAATATAATGATTGGTTCCAGTGGGCGCAGTAGTGTCTACCAAAGTCCGTTATAATGTGTCTGAATGTTCATAGCACGGTCATGGTATGATACTTTGTAAAAGGCAAAGGATTACACGCTGGTTAGCAAATCACCGAGACTATGGTTACCTATAGGTTCGGTCCATCTAACCGTTCCTTGGGTGGTGCGTAGATAATTGGATGTAGATGACCAAAAAGAACTACCATACTTTACCAGTTTTAGGAGGAGGTAGGGCACAGCGAGATTTTCTCGTTCTGAATTGGAGCAGCTCGCCTGGGGAGGTACCTCCGCCTTACAGAAGATCGCAGCCAAATAACATTATTTGTTTCAAATAGTGTTGTGTTCCTGCGGTGAGTAAGGTTGCCAGAGCTCTTTAGGGGGGATGGTGGTTCGGGGTCGGCAACGCGTGCGTGATGCCTCTGGTATTGCAAGCGCTCATAGGCTACGGTAACCGCTTACCATCGGGTGGGCCGTAAACTTGTTTGCCACCTCTGTTGTATAAAAAAAAAAAAAACCAGTTCATATTCTCCTTAGATATTGCGGTAAATATTATAGAAACTTTCTTACTCTTTGTGAAACTAGTTGACGCCTTGTTGGTTTATTTTTTCGGAAACATATTCGTTTGACCAAAATCTCACCTGGTGGGAAGTGACTTTGTAGCCAACGATAGTAGGTCCAGGAGACCAGTGCACCAAGCACGAATAATTCACGAAAGCGTTACGCTAACGATACGATAGCAAAAGTCAAATATTAGCCAATAACATCGGCGATGCTCGATCTTTTAATTTTGATTGGCTAATATTGACATTTACTATCTTAACGTAAGCGTCACGCTATCGTGAATTATTCATGCTTGGGCCACTGTTCACTCTAGTCTTGAAGAAACTTATTTTCAAGAAATACAGACGACGTCAGCTTATTCCTTTTCAACTGTACGTATTATGAAAGTGAATAAATGCTATTTCAAAATTCTATCCACATTTTTTTAAATGTCATTATTTCTAGCATGAATTTGAAAGAGCCTGTTTATCCAAACTTTAACAAAAACAAAGAATTCCGAAGTTTTTTAAAAAATGAACGTAGGCGAGCAAGATGCGTAAATTATCTAAAACATTTTTCAACCCTTCCGGCGCTGCAGGTGAGAGTGTCAGCTGTCAGGGCGAACTGGCCTTTTGTGATTATTTTTAGTGTTCCGTACCAGGTTTTGAAAAGCTGAAATGTTTTAAAACGTACAGTTTTTTTGAGTCTATATTATTTCAGCAGGTTTGTATTATTTTAACGACTATTCGTTCACATATTCGCCAGGGTTGAATAAAACATCTATTGTGCATGGCAGATAACCGTCATGTTAAGAATTGGAAAACTTTCGCAATTGTTCCATAGAAAAAAAAAAGAAAAGAAGATGAAGAAAGTGATGGCTTAAGCGTTAATTTAAACCAAAAGAATAAAGAGCTAGAGCAAGAGCAAGATCATATTTTTTAGCTAAAACAAACACCATAATTATGGAAAAATGCTCTGATAATTTTGAAGAGCTAGAAAGCTAGAAAGCCGTGATGACTCCGGCTGAAAATAGGCTCCTCCATATCTACCCGTGGATGTCGTAAGTCGTCCCTAATTTCACAAAGATAGCTACGACAACTGCGCACTCCAACCCGCGTGCCCAACATTGTTGTATGGGCGAATGATATAAATTTGCTCAGGAAATCAGCGGGGGAGGTAATGTTCAGCAGTGGACGTACGGCTGAAATATACGTAATGATCATAGCTAGAATGAATCTTTTGGCCTCAACCTTGAATACCACGCCCCTGCTCTACCGCAACTAGGTACGGTTAGTTCTCAATCCATGCTACAACTATGCGGGTAGCTTAGTGATCGCATAACGTTTCCAATTTTAGACAACATAAATAACTAAAGGAGTCTGTAAAGTTACCGATCTCATTCATAAACTTAATTTGCGAACTCCAGAGCTGTTTGTATAATATTGCAAGAGCATTTTGTCGTACAATAGTCTGGACCAATATATTACCTAACAGATGTAGATGTATGAGTTAAGGCAGGGTCTGATTTAGATCTTTATAATAAACATAATAAAATAATGTAAAACTAATGTAGGTATACCTTAGGTACCTTTGTTATTCAAATACTTAATCGACGAGTCTTTAATCTTTGGTAAAGGTATTTTTTTGGAATCTTTGGTAAAGGGCGCGAGTCATCTTTAGAAGGGTACAGGGTATCATCAGTATAAGGAAAAGTTATTGATGACCTCCTCGATGGCGTAGCGGGCGAGTACCCGACTGTAAGGTATAGGGTGCGGGTTCGATTCCCGCTGCGGGACAAATGTTTGCATGATCTGCCAATATTTGTTTCAGGTCTGAGTGTTTTGCGGTACCATGGTACTCGTAGTTTCTGATACCCACGACACAGGGAATCCTAATGTGGGGTCAGGATTATGTATGTGACTTTCGGGTGTTATTTATTTATTCTATTCGTTTCATCCGATAGTTAAACTCAGACAGGACACTGAACAGCCGGTTAGTGATAGTCAAGTTAAGTATTCTTCGATGTGCCCCCACCGGTTCATCAACTAAGTGATCATCAACAGGCAACAGGCATTGAATGTGCCCCATAAACTTTTCTGAATCTGCCCCTGGCTTAGCTTAAGTGATATTAGTGGCTACTCGGTGAGCTGGACAAAGCACGAGCGAGACGGACAGACAGACAGAGCAAACACAATATCCGATGTATGACGGCAGATTACGGCTAGTTTTAAACCTAGTTCAAACCTATGAGGGGTGAATAAGGGGGGTTTTGCAGACATGGCTTCAGTTAAAGTTTGACAGCTTTATTCCTAGCAGTGTTTAGGTTTGTTGCTGAATTTCAAAAATAACGTTATATGACAATATGACATTTTTGCTGTATTTTGGGGATGTCGTACTTATGAATGTTATAGGTAACTAGCTTCTGCCCACGGCTTCGCTCGCGTGGTACCTACATAAAAAGTAATATACTATTCTAGGTAAGGAACTCTTTATATTCCAAGTTTCAAAGAGATCGGTTGAGCCGTGACGGCTTGATTGAATAACAAACATCTAAACAACAAAACATACTCACAAACTTTCGCATTTGTAATATGTGTAGGATTGCAATAATGCAATGCAGATTATATAGTCTTTGATTGCAGTTACCAACTTAATTATGTTTACATAACACATCTTTAGTATTTCTTCAACAAACGTATGCGCCGTTTGTACCGATGAGCCTTGGATTCCAATTTTCTTATTCACTTCCAAGATTAGACACGTTCCAGCAAATCCGATATGAGTGGCGATAACAACAGCATCACGTGCGAAATTACCTCTCGAGTTGGTTTAAATTACTTCACTTTCTTATCGTGTAGGGAACAGAACAATTTTCTAGCAATAGAGTTTGACAAACTTTTATTCGTTATATTATCGTCTGATATGATTCATAGTTATGTATCCTATCCCGAAAGGGGCTTAAGCCATCAACAAAGACTTATAACGAGAAAAACTGTTTCCTTTGAGTCAATCGTTTTCAGATGCTGTCTTTGGGCTTATTTCATATTTTTATCAAATTATGAAATGCATGAGACGTGTGTTGTCAAGACTGCTACCATAAATCGCAGTTTGAACTAATTTGACTCCAAATCAGCAGACTTTTGCATGGTGTTTTCTCGACGAAAAATGTAAAATGTCACTCTATGATGTCCAGCCGATGTCCAGCAGTGGACTTCTACATGCTGATGATGATGATGATCGTCTGTTCAAACTTTTCCGTGTTTATTTCACTAATGCCATAATAGTCTAATCGTTTATCTACCCTTAGCCCTATTACTTCAAGTTTCCTTCGTAGAGGAACAAATTTTCCAACTTCTAAAGGGGAAGTAATGAGGTGAGATCAATAACGCTTAAACTTGTCGAACAAATACGAGTAATTGGACTCATAATATTAGATTAAAACTTCGTGTGGGAGACGTGATCGGAGCTTATCTTACTGGAAAAGTTAGGAGGAGGTAGGGCACAGAGGTGGCAGCGGGCAGGCCATATAGCTCGCAGAACCGATAACCGTTGGGGAGTGAAGGTTCTCGAATGGCGACCACGAACCGGGCGACGCAGTGTTGGAAGACCCTCCACCCGATGGACCGACGACATTGTGAAGGTTGCGGGAAGTCGGTGGATGCAGAAGGCTCAAGACCGTTCGTCGTGGAACTCTTTTGGGGAGGCCTATGTCCAGCAGTGGACTTCTACAGGCTGATGATGATGATGATAATGAGGGCACAGAGAGATTTTCTCGCTCTAAATTAGAGCAGTCCGCATGGGGGGGTACCTCCGCCTTACAGAAGGTCGCAGCCAAATAACACTATTTGTTTCAAATAGTGTTATGTTCCTACGGTGAGTAAGGTTGCCAGAGCTCTTTAGGGGGGAGGGGGGAGGGTCGGAAACGCCCCTCGTGATGCCCCTTGTATTGCAAGCGCTCATGGGCTACGGTAACTCCTTACTAACGGGTGGGCCGCATGCTTGTTTGCCACCTCAGTTGTATAAAAAAAAAGTTGAGCAATATGACGACCTCGGTGGCGTAGTGGGCACGTGCTCGACTGAGACTCAAAGGGTACGGGTTCGACTCCTTCGGCGGCACAAATGTTTGCAGGATCAGGAACTATTTGTTCCGGGTTTGGGTGTTGTGGTACCATGGTACTCGTAGTTTCTGATACCCACGACACAGGCAATCCTAGTGTGGGGTCATGACTATGCATGTGACCGTAGTAAAAAAACAATAACATCGTCATTCTTGACTTAGCTAAAAAGTGAGCTTGTGGCCACGGCTCACTTTTAAGCTAAGTCATGGTCTAAACTCGAGTTTATCGCAAGTCTGGGACTAAACCTGGTTTAATAATAAAACCGAAAAAATTACATCATCATGACTTCACGATTTGCCGAAACATTTTTAGAGCTAGGTAGTTTTGGTGCTTATTCTTAACGTTATTTCTTATTAAAAGAATAACTCGGTAGTTCTATGCAATTTTGAACCTTTATTTAATATTTTTAGTAGGGTTTGCTAATGAAACTATCGCGGCAAGTCCTGTTAATAAATTCCTGTTTAGCCTACAGTAAATCCAGTTTCCTTATAGCGTATTATGCATTATTGAAAACATGAATCCAATTTAGCTAAAGTTCCTTGTTATTTCGTAATTTGACTCGCTTCTTTATCATCAGCTTCCCATTCTTTCACAAACAAAGCTTTCAAATAAAACTCCCGGATGTTTTTTACAGAAATGTCTCATAAAATTTCCCAAATTAGCCCATAATTCCTTTATTATCTAAAGCGAAGGTAATTGAAAAGAGTACTTCTCATCTTACTAACAATCTCCGTAATAAAAGAACTTTATTCGCGTAATAACCAATTTTTTGGTAGAAAACAACGCTTGAATATTGCCCATTGACATAAATAAATCATTATTCCTTCCCTCCATGTGGCTTAGAGCGATATAGGCTGCACTCACGTAGAAAGTTGGTAAGTTTGGCGCACCGTGCCGTGTAGATTTGGCCGGCGCGGTCTTGAAATATCAATTGATTCGTGATCTTTGGACTGGCAGGCGTCGTCGCGTCGGGTGGATTCTCTGCCACGGGCGACTCAGAATGCAGTTTTCTAACTTTTCTAGATCATACGACACTTCGCTGAATTGAGGTTCCAAGCTATCTGCCGGGCAAATCCGTAGCCGCATACACGAGCCAGCGTTATAATTATAATAGAGCCAACTTGAGCCAAATCTGTAGTATCCGCATACACAAGCTAGCGTTATATTAGGGCCAACTTGATTTTTCATAACAAACCGATTCCGGTTGATCTCTTCAGAATCCTGCTTTCCATGTGCATGTGTTCTTATAGTCGAATTTCAAAACGAATCTTCATTGTAATGCGCTACAAAAGAAAAACTCGACTATATTTGCGGAGCTTTGTTAAAAATTAATTTGATACCTTTATCTCGATTTTCTTGAGGATATTTTGTAAGGAACATTACGTTGAGTGTTTTGGTTGGTAATGCTGGGTTTTTAAGCAGGTTCGGCTTACAAATTGTAACTTATCAATTATTTTATTAAATTTTTTAAGCTCTAAGGTTTTTCTATATTGGGTGATTCATAATTATGTACCTATACCTACTATCCCGAAAGGGGCTTCTACACCCGATCAGCAACAAAGTATGTTCGAAGACTTTTGGAAATGCGACATTCTTCATTGTAAAAACACTTTGCAAAAATCTGCGGTTTTGGGGTCAAATCTTTAAATAATCCATTATTCAGCCCTTTTAGATAGCAATTATTATTCGTTAATCATTATAATTCGTTACAAACATAAGAAACATACAAAACAGAAAAAAACTTTTATTTTTTATTTTAGGATAAAAGCCTCTTCCGGGAAAGTATACATATTAGTTAACGAAGGCGTTATTGGATAAAGTCTTAAATAATCATCATCATCATCATCATCATAATCAGCCTGTAAAAGTCCACTGCTGGACATAGGCCTCCCCTAACGAGTTCCATGACGAAAGGTCTTGAGCCTTCTCCATCCACCGACTTAAATAATAAACTTTTGCAATTAGGTATAACAAAATCTTTTTTACTTGATGGAGAAAGTTTTTAATGAATGGCGGATTTTACTAGGATATCCAATCGATCCAAAATCCTGAGAATTCAATGAGGTTTCGAGGAAATAAATGCGAAATATCCTGTTGCATTGTCAGTGCCATAAAAATAGTTATTGTTTGTTTCCTACAAAACACTAAAAATAATAACTGAATTTCAATTCATAAAAAGCTCATCACCTTCTTTACGGCGCGCGAGCACCGGCATTTTCTTAATACAAAGACATTTCCACCGTCTAGACTTTGCCATGTGTGAAATAACCTGGCGAATTGTACATCCACTAATAAACCTTAAACGTAGAGCATAAAACTAATAGTACCGTCACTTTGTCGTAAACTGGGTTATTAACGGAGAAAGAGGCTCGGAGCTCGTTTCCGTTACTAAACGAGTTTGAAGACCATACGTGAATTATTTCAGTAGGCTTGTTAATTAAGCTAGATGTTTGAAGTAAGGTGGGAGTTTTTCTGCATAATGAGATGTTGAGATAGACAAGTTTAATTAAATTGCAAGTGACTGGTGACAGAACAATAAAATTAATAAACCTTACCTACTCAGCGTCAGCCCTCTTCCTTCATTTGTAAGAACGAGTTTTTGGCCTAGCTCATAATTTATTTAACTAGATTTTATATAAACTCTGTCTGTAAGTTAGTCTTCACGGCGTTGAATCAGCCATGCAAAAGCTGAAGCTTTCACTTCTGTAGAATATAACAAATTACGTCACACAACTTTTCAAAAATCGTGGTATATTGGAAATAGTATTTTCAGTGGTTTGCTCATAACAAGAGAGACCACCAATGAATCTCCGAGTCCTAAAAGTGCAGCTTCTGTCTCATTATTCGACTTTTACTTTCTCAAGTCATAAGGTATCTTAAGTTCCAAGTAAATATTAGTAGGTACTAAAGAGTAAAGGTGTATAGTTGTGACAAAACTTTCATAATACTACTTGTAAACCCAATGCCTACCAGTCGAGTTGGTGTTGCGTCGTTATGGTGAGGCGGGAAATTGTCCAACTGATACGTGAGAGGCGCTAGTTTAAGTCCAGCAGAGAAATATTATGTTGTCATTAGTAGTTTTTAAACATCACCTAGGTACCTACTTATATTAGTTCCGGGTCTAAGCATTTTCTTCTGAAGAAACTTGACATTCATATTTACTTCACATTTGTGACTAACACAGATGTTTGTCCTGAGTCTGGGTGTGTTAAATATTTATCTATTATGTATATCAGTCCCTGGTACCCATAGTACAGGCTATGCCTAGTTTGGGATCAGTTGACCGTGTGCGATATGTCCGGAATATTTATTTATTTATTTATTTGATACTGGCAATATTGACTGTAAAAACAGCAGACGCTATAAAATGAAGGAAGAAAAAAGTGTGAGACCAGCTAAGCTATTCTGTAAAAATTCAAACTCGAACTCGAATTCACTTATGTGACAATACTCACTTCAAACGTCACGTCCGTGCGGCGCAACAGGCGCTTTTGATTTCTACAAAAAAACTAAATTTGAAAATGACCGTGGATTCATCTCTCCCAGGTTCGGTATGTGTTTACAGAATGCGCCTGCAGACTATGTACCTATGATGATTTCGCTTCACTATCTCGATCAATCCCGTGCATCTATACACTTCGTTGTATAATGCGTATAAAAGTTAGCTCCGTCACGTTGGTGCCATCAATATCGCGCAGTGAGCCATAAAACTAGTAAGTCGATGTTATTGCAAGGATTCTCGAAGGGATAAACATTGTTCCATAGCAATGCACTGATACTTAGTTGCTGTATTTTGGTAATAACTTAGTAAGGCCTTATTACATCTATTCTAGATGATTCATACAGCGTCAGGTGGAAATTTTCTATTATTTATTTATACTTTCACACATAAAATGAGTGTTAGAGAACTTAATGCTACAGCATTTTCTACCAGTCATCCTGGGCGTGCGAAAAGATGGTGAGGCCTGACAACTAAACTAAACTTACAAATAACTTACTTAATTAATTTACATAGGTACTTAATTGTAGAGATATAGATATATATAGATATACCTACGTACGCACATATACCTACGTAGGTATCTAAAAAGTGGGATTAAAATAAAATAAGTAATACTCAAGATAAAAAATAATCTACCTACAGAAGTGATAACAAAAAAATAAACAATAATACCCACAACTTGGTGCCTACACTATGTCAGTTCTAAAATAATTAAATACCTAGTTCCTAGTGATTTTTGATGTAGTGCTCTCTTACCAACCTTTTGAAGGCTTCCTTTGTGTCAGTCGCTTTAATATCAGGAGGCAAATCGTTCCATAGACCAACCGCGAATTATAATTATCTAACTCGTTATTATTTCTAACTCCAGATATCAGTATGGTTGAGGTGACTTTAATAATAATCTTATGATGATTGATGGCAAAATTGCCAAACTGGTGGAAGAATTCAATGCACTTTATCCGCATAACGCGTTCACAGCACGTTCAGTGGCACTATTTTAATGAGCATGAAATAAAAAAACAAGAATTTCTCTTTAAAATATTTTACTTTACCCGTAATGTAGGTAAAGTACCGAAAACTTAAATCATGAAAGCAGCAAAATATTTTACCTGCTGGTTACTGTTTTTATTTTTGTCGGGAGGCGTCACAAATGTTCCCAGACTGGTTTGTTACGACACACCTTTTTGCTGTCCGGCGCAGGTCAAAAGGGGTGAAATTTTATTAGGGTCCCGTCAGGGCTACTATAAATGACGAACTCTTGAAAATTAAAAAAAAACTCAAGCATACCGAAAAATGTTTGAAAAATACCGAAGGAATTTCGGTTACCTATAAGAATACCGATAGCGCAAACACTTTAACTCCGATGTTACGATCATATCATCAGCTTGTAGATGTATCCTTCTGGTCATTGAAAAGTTTGTTGCGATAAAATCACAAGGATCACTTTTAAAAGTCTCAGTAACTGGAGAAGCTACGCTTGTACCTCTCGACCAAGCCGTCATTCATACGACTGGTATTGTTTTTACTATTTTTGTATCTAATACCAATAAAAAGTTGCAGGTAAATAAATTGATCTGTTTCAAGTTTCAACAAAATCAGTTGAGCCGTTACGGCGTGATAGAACCATAAATATACAAACATCCTCACAAACTTTCGCATTTATAATATTAGTAGGAAAGTTGTGAAGATGTTTGGATGTTTAGATATTTGGATGTTTGTTGTTCAATCACGCCCAAACGGCCGAACGGATTTGGATGAAATTTGGTACAGACATAGAGTAAAGAATATTAGTAGGAAAGTTTGTGAGGATAAATGCGAAAGTTGTGAATATGTTTGGATGTTTAGATATTTGGATGTTTGTTGTTCAATCACGCCCAAACGGCCGAACGGATTTGGATGAAATTTGGTACAGACATAGAGTAAAGTCTGGAATAGCATATATGATACTTTTTATGTAGGTACCACGCGAGCGAAGCCGCGGGCAGAAGCTAGTAAGTCATACGGAACACATTTAAAAATATCCGGGTTTCCAGCAGAATTTCAGCCTCATCGCGGTTGTTTTAAATTCCATCAGAGGGAGTGCGGTGTTCTTTTTTAGACATTTCTGGTGTACGGGCTTGCCTAGTAGAATTAACTGGCTAGGGTATTATCAAACTCCATAAAAACTAGCCTTTCCGGTAGGTATTTGATCAGAAGATATGACATCTTGCTATTTTGAATTATATTTACCGGTTTCTCGTAGCAACGATAGCTGCTACGGCGTAGCGTCGTAGCAACGCCGTACTACAAATTAGTAAAAACTATGAACAGGTACCTAGCTTTAAATACTCAGTAAGCATCTATTTTTACTCCTTATACTTGTATCCATCGTAAACCAAAAGATTACTACGTTTCATACGTTCCTCGAATTACCCATTATCTTCTAAGCACCTCTTCTAGGTACTTTTTATTCTCTCAAATCATAAGTTGTGCAGATGGCGTCGGCAACTAGAGCTAATGATACCAGTGTTGCCAGTAAATAATTTTTATAGCCGTCGAGACGAGCGCCGAGATTGTTGCCACTATTTATAATAATAATGCTTATGTTGTTTGGTGTATTTTATTTAGTCTGTGCTTTTAAGTTGGAAATGTTGCAATGGGCTTGCGTTATGATTACGTTGGATTTTAAACTGTAGTCTTACCTTGTGTCGTATCCTAATATTAGCTTACTAGCTTCCGAGAGATCTATTATACTTGTATATACAGGGTGAGTATTTTTTCAGGGCCACTTAGGCGAAATCGGTGTTACGGGCTCGATGATTTTGAAAAACATAGAGATACTAAAACAAAATCGACCATTCAACTATTTTTTCCAACGATTAACCGTTTTGCCTTTATAGTACTCGTAAAATACATCAATTAAATAAAAATAAATATTTAATTCTAACAACGCAACTGCGTTGTCTTTTAGACAGTGGGCAAGCACAGTTTAATTTCGAGTACGAGGGTCAATTTGCACGTTGGACTTTTATGGGTCAGGCCTCAGCGGACCTCAACTTATTGAAACATAAACTCGTAGGGCAGAGTATGAGTCTTCTTAGTGAAACGCGAACGCGAGTGGTTTCGAGCTCGCGATAGATCATACTCGCCCGGATGAAGGTTCTCTAGAAGTCTAGACGAATCGAAACACTACCGGTACTCTCATCGATATTATTAAGACGTGAGTAAACCCCGTTTTTCGAAATGTGTAATAGTACAACTCACGATAGTTTTATAGAAACATGTTTGTGAAGAGTGTGAACCTAATTTCTCATTTCTTCGAAACTTACCAACCATTACCTACGAGTACAAATTGAAGAGCGAGTTTCAACACAACCCTTTTCGCAACTTTTTTACTCTTATTAACTACATAGTAGGTATCACTCATTCTTCAGGACTTTTCGACCGTAGTTTTCATAACATAACAAGAAGTCCGGAAAAATTAAAAACACTTTTGTTATATGAACCAGAAATTGCTTACGCTGGCTATCCATCACAAGTTCACGTTTACTGTATGTGACAAGGTGATAAATAATTATACATGACGTATACCATAACGAAAGGGGTGGTCCCTTTACCATTGGTTATGCTTTTCTTATGATCACTAGTCATGTTATCTTATTACTCTGAGGGCCATATCATGGTACCTAATTTTAATTATCATTAAACTTTATCACTTTGGGCTAGACAGACTTAGGACACAGCTGTTCTAAAGTTAATAATTCATTTTACGGCTTTTCTGTCAGATGGTTATTAGTTTTACGTTTTATACCCAGCTTAGATCCTTCGATTTAGGTACCTACACCTGAGATAATATTGTTTTGGTAACATCAAATTGCCGTGGTGGCCTCGGCTGAAGAAAAGGCATTACCACCCGTGAATGTTGTAAGAGACGACTAAAAGAAAAAAGCTAGAGGATGGGCAGCAGGGTTCAACAAAAGCTTTATCTTCGCTCTCCAACCCGTGGAGCGTATGGGGCAAATCTAAATGATTGGTCACGTTGGAAAATAGGGAAGGCCTGTGCTCAGCAGAAGACCTCCTACGGCTGAAATGATGATGATGAAATTGAAAAACATAACTTTGAAAAATATTTCGTGTAATCTTGCTGGCTTTGTGTGCTGGCTCGAAAAAGGTCTTTACAGAGACAACTAACAACCTGCCGGAGCGGAGTGTTCGGTTTATTTATCTGAATAATAATAATTATAAAAATTATTTTTGCGATATTTTAACGAAGATAACAGGCAACACATAACTGATAGCCATACAATCAAAAAGCTAACAACTTTCGTACAACAATGAAAATGTAATTAAAACAATAACACCGTGTCTCGGAGCGGCCATAAGAGCGTGTACAATGAATGCAATAAGAAAACCGTTTTATTAATGGCCACGAAAATATCTAAAAGCAAAAACGCTCATTGAATCCGCTTCTAGGGAAATCTATTGTCTGCTGGATGTTCGCTGGCACCTGTTGCTGTTCAATTCATAGGTATTGAACATTCCATTCTGATATTCTTTTGTTTCTGATGCTAGAGAAGTTAAATGCAGGCACTGGTATTATAAATATATCAGCTACCTACCTACTAAGCCTCACGGAAGTCTTCGACTTTGCCTGCCAGTTACTTCCAGCCAGTTACTTGTATCTCTGATACATTAAGCTTCATCATCATTCTAGCCGTAGGACGTCTACTGTTGAACATAGACCTCTCCCATAGATTTCTAGAGCATAAGCGGCCTGCATCTGGGTTTCCTGAGAGCGTTTATCTAGCTAGAAAAAACGCAAACATTAGATATAAATAATCACTCTACGGTGACTTCAATATGGACATCATAATTTTATTTAAATCTAAGGGAATACTATGATTATTGTAAAATCCCAGCAATTTCGACTCAAACTGGATTTTAATATTTGTGACTTTCCCCTAGTTACGGGGATGGTACAGTGGATCGTTTGCCGTATCTAGGGGAAGGTTGCGGGTTCAAATCCTGCCTGAGTTGAAATTCTTGGGATTATTATTTTCATCTCCAAAATATCATTATCTAGTCCATCGATACATGTCCATGTACAATTGTACATTTCGTTTAAGAGCTTTTACTGAAATTAACATGTATCTTATCTTCTTTGGATCGTTTGCTGGTTCCGTAGCCCAACCATTACGGTCGCAGCCGCAGTAATAGTTGCAATAACAACAATTCCTACAATGTAATTACTGAATGAGAGCCTTATTCGAGTTTAGGTGCAATTAAGGTGGAGTAATGAGCACTGAAGATTTTGATTTCTGAAATTCGTTGAGAGCGTTTGAAGATGACAATGTATGGTTGGTTACGCTTCAATCTGAAGACTCAATCCGAATCTCCAAGTAGTTACTCGTCACCTAAAATTTATTTCATCGGATTTTGACAGGTATGCAAAGTTTCAGCGCAATCGGACAATTTGTTGAGGAGTTCCGTGGAACAGCACTTAACTCCATCATCAGATCAGCTCAAACAACCAATGTCCTTCACGGGCGGATATAACGCATACTAACGTGCTAGTGTTGTGAACATCGGGATTTTGATTGGAAATGCCCATACCATACTAACCTATTGATCTTCAACTTCTCAGTAACTGATGCTACTTTCGAACTTCCTCTGATGTACTCATATTTATCTTGTCCATTCTAGTTATTCCACACTTCCATCATATTTCTCATTGCTACAGCATGCACTTATTTGTGGCACTTCTTTACTTATTGCTACTCTTGAGTATCAGGATCAGGAGTCTAGATCAGGGGATGGAGGTTGTCTAAATTAGTACAAAAAAATAAATAACAGAAGCCGTGAAGTTTTCACGTGAAGTAATTGCTGCACTTTTAAGAATAAAATAGTAGTTATAGAATAAATAATAAATAAATATTCCGGACATATCACACACGGTCAACTGATCCCAAACTAGGCATAGCCTGTACTATGGGTACCAGAGACTGATATACATAATGGATATATATTTAACACCCAGACACAGAACAAACATCTGTGTTAGTCACAAATGTTTGTCCAGTGCGGGAATCGAACCCGCGACCTCTAGCGCAGAAGGCAGAGTTACTACCAACTGAGCTATGAGGGCAGTAATAGTAATATAGCCTCCATTTCTGAGTACGTCCTCCAAATAAAACATAAATCATCCAGTTACCCTTGAACCCATCACTCGAACACTACGCTCAACCGTCGGCAAATAAGCCATAATTACCTAGTGTTTATGACACTGTGATTAGCACTTAGGGACCTATTATTTTTTAGTGTAATATTTAAAACAACACTTCTTTATCAATTACTGCTGCTCTTTTTTTGTACTAAATATTCGTAGGTAGGTAATTATTAATGTTATCACGCAAAGGAAAAAAAACACTAAAGTTTGCGAACTAATGATCATCATTATCATTTCAGCCGTACGACGTCCACTGCTAAACACGGCCTCCCCCACAGACAGAACGAATTCCTTATTATGTGGGAGAATTTGCCCATACTCACCACGCTGGGCATGCGGGTTGGCGAGCGCAGTTAGAGCTATCATTGTCAAAATGAGGGACGCTGCTGCCCATCCCCTAGCTTGTTACCCTTAGTCGCCTCTTACGACATCCGCAAAAACCAATGATAGGGCTTGTTTTTATCGAAGAAAATCATTAAACAACATTCACTCATTGTTTTACCAAATATCAGCTGCCTAGATCGCAATAAAACCTATGCATTAGGCGAGTTATAAATCACAAGCTATAATGAACACCGTCGTCTACAAAGTTTTTATCGCTCCAAACGTGAGGATGGAACATTATTAAACTACCTAAATAAAGTACCAGGTAGGGAAAGCACGTAAGTAAACGAAATTGCAGGGAAATGTCTGAAATTTTATTTAATTTACCTAAAATCGATTGCTTTTATCGTGAGAGTAACATTACCAGTGATTTTCGCTTATGCGCAAAAGAAAAACGCGGAAAGCTTTTTTTGCAACCGGTTGGCTGGACATCGCTGATGGTAACTGCGAGCCATGCGTTGGTAAGTCTCATGTGCCTGTTATTTTACAGGCTACCTCACCATCCAAACCAGAACACAGCATTACAAGCATTGCCACTTGACGGCTAAATTTATAGGAAAGCGGACGGACGGACGGACCCTTGACGGACTCTGTGCAACAACTCAAAGTGTGCCATTGTTAAGAAACTTGTTATTATTTCAAAAGTTTCATATAAGAAGCAATGATTGCCGTTTATTGTGTTGACTGCGATGTTCCATCCTACGGTCCTCCAAACAATCCTACGGTCTGATCGACCACCAACTTTAGCATGGACCACCGACCAACAACGGGTTTTTATTGACATTTGACATGTTCCGCTACAGAGCAGCGATCGTTGCATTTTCTTATGAAATCAGAGGTTTAGGTAGTAGGCCACGCTTTCAGCTTACCTAGATTAAACGCATCCTAATCATCGAGAGTGCTATGTTGCAAGAAAGTACAAAAGAATAATTTCTATGCATATAATATCGTCTTTCTCGACCTTATAATAAATACAATGAGCTCTAAAAGCTTTCTTACACGGGTTTATTTTTAAACAACAAAAAGGAGATATCGTTTGAAGAATCGGTCGTCAAATTGAAATAACTATCTAGTAATAGGTAATGTAGGAGCGTCTGTCTGGACATTTTCAATTCAATGATGGAGGTTGTTTGAAAAGAACTAATTCGGACTGTGAGTTGATCCAAGTGGGCGGGGTTGTATGCAGGACTTTATGTAACGGGGGCTCAGAAATATTGCCTCTACTATCATTTCCATTTAGCGTAATTAAAATGCCTGCTATTTTTAACAATCGCTTATAACAACTATTAGAATCGAAAGTCTGCAATCAGTGATGACATATGGCAAAGAGATATGGTCGCTATCTATTAGCCTCATACTCAAGCTCAAAGTCGCGCAACGGGCTATGGAGCGATCTATGTTCGTTGTTTCGCTGCAAGATATAATCCGGAACGAGAAAATCTATTGAAGAACCAAGGCCAGCGACGCAGCTCTCAGAATCAGCAAGTTGAAGTGGCAGTGAGCAGGCCATATAGCTCGCAGAACCGACAACCGTTGGGGAATAAAGGTTCTCGAATGGTGACCACGACCCGGAAGAAGCAGTGATGAAAGGCCTCCAACCGATGACCGAAGAAATTGTGAAGGTTGCAGGAAGTCGGTGGTCCATCCACCGACTTTCTTTCCCACACAGGCTGATGATGATGATGAGGGCTAGGGCATTTTACTGGATCTCCTGAGTCCGCTCCTACTAGTGAAGCCATTAGAGAGATTGCTGGCCCATCGCATCGTAGTTAGTTTGATGCATACTGAAGTTCTGCAGACGGCCTCTTATGCGATTGAATTTTATACGGTGTCCTATCTAGTGAACGGGTTGGCTTGATACTAGGTACTTTGAATCTTTCAAAGAGAGTTTTTGCGATCTATTTAAGATGGTAATTGATTTTGCTGTATTGTGGTAAAAATATTTTTGGTACAATTGTACTTTGCAGGCTCTGTAAATCTACCTACATATTATTATTGTCATGGATAAAACGATTAGTTGAAAACATAATTTTAAAGTTAAGATAAAATCTCAAAATGAGCCTTATCATATATTGTTCATGATATAAACGTTCCTTGTAATGTGATTTTGGTTATCCATTGATAAAAATACTTGTGAAGCTTTTTCAGCTGGTAGTGACCATGTCTTTTCTATGGATCAAGGTTGACTAGGCTGAGAAGATGGTTTAGGTGCGAGGCTAGCCTAATCCATCTAAATAATGTCCCACGAAGAATTGCGGCTTGTAATCGAGTATAAAAAATGATCCGCCTGATCGTATAAATAATCTAGAATGCCTTATTGTTAAAAAATATATTTTTCCATTTCAGCAAAATACAGCTTGTAATATAAATCATAAGTAAGATTTTATTCAACAAAGTCCTTCTTGCCAGTCAGATTCACAATTGCATCCCGACTGCATTTGAAGTGAGCAGTCGCCAACATTTGGTCCCCGAACACCCCGCAAAGGAGGTGTTTACATGCATTTTATACCGAGCGCGCCCTTATCAAGTCGCTACATTTGCGCCTCAGGCATCGTCAACCTTCGGCGCATATTTACTCTGCTCACTTTACGCGACTATAAATGCAGGTGAAAATTGAAAAAGTTTATGTTACGACGTTTTTAGAACCCCTAAAAGGAACGTTGGAGTCTAATTGACGTAGTCGCGACGAGTCTGCGTATTTTAGCGAAACGTAAAAATATTTTGTTTTCTTGTACCTACTTCTTCAGGGTTGTTTGCTTGTCATGTCACTGGTACTTTCTTGGTCATCTTGCCGGTTGAGGTATGGTGGTAATGAAAAGGGCCAATGACCGTTTGTGATAGAATAAGTGTTATGATACGATTTAAACAGTAGTGGCTTTGGGTTACTATTCACTTTTATTGTTTATGTAGGGACTCTGTTTTGATTACAATAAATTTCTAAGTAATTTTTCTGACGCCTACAAAAGATTTAGATGGTGCTTCACCTAATTATTTTATAGATTCACCATGGCACAATTAAATAAAACTTCTCTCAAACCTATGAGTAATCCCCTTAACCTTAGAGTGGATTTTTTCACTCCCCTTCAACCAACATCAGACTGAAAATATTTTTTTTAAATTCTTTAATATTGTACACAGAAAACATACAGAAGTAAAACATAATAATACAGGCATGTACAAAGGCGAGCTTAACCCTTCTTATTTTCATCGCAATCGCTAACAAATTTGACTCAAGGCTAAAGCTGTGTTCAAACTTCGTGCGATATATCATCTGAAATGTGTTTAAAATCTATTGCAAAGTCTACTGAATAAAGTCCAGTTTTAGTTTGAGTTTGAGGGGCTAGCGATAAATAAAATTTACTTTATTTAGTAGATCTCTGTAATAAAGTTTTTGACAAAATTTACGACTATTTAGATGACAAAAAGCTTAGGACTGAATATGCACCAACTCGATTACTAATAACGTTTATAAATTCAATTAAATGATCCATGCGATCTCTATGAATAAATGAATATTGAAGTACCTATACGTTCTCAGATTTTGTAGCTTATTGCATGACATGTGAGCATTTACCACGATAGATGCAGTAAGATAATATGACCATTATACCGATTTCCTAGGCGAAGACGCAGACGCACCAGACGGTCGCTCGTAAAAGTGAAATATTATTACCGCGTTCACTGAATTTAAAAAATAGTCTCGCTTCAAACCTTTAATAAAAGCTTTATATCATGCAGGAAATGGTTTCTATTATAAATTGTTAGTTCATTTTCGCCAAAACGGATGTTGTCTTCCATGAAAAAAAAGCTAAGTGACTGAGCTTTCATCGATGCATCGACAATCCTCTGATGTTTTCAAGTCATGTTACATAGCATATAGTGTACATTCGTTGGGCGTTTATCACGCCTTTTGTCGACATGTCTAGGAAATTTAAAAAACTCTAGGCTTGAAATCCTTCATAAAAATAACTAATATGAATACTTTGATTAAATCGCTAGCATTCATCATCATCATCTCCTTCACAGCCACAGCTGTGAGGTATAAAACTATCTAAATGCGAACAGAGCGTCCAGGAAATCCAAACGGTGAAAGTCGAATTAAAAAATATATAGAACAAAACTTTCATCCCCAAGCATGGTAGACATCTTCCCATATCTCCAGGTGATCAGATCTTTGAATCGCATCGGGCATCGCCGCCTTTAACAATACTAACAGGTTTCTTCACAATGTTTTGCTTCACCGTTTTATGCAGGTGTTTGCGCACTTAACATTTTTACAACTAATTGGCGCATGCCCTGGCCTACCCACGATCTTCGGATCGGAAGTCGGGTAGGTACCCCCTAGGCCAAAGTGGCCAAAAAAACAAGTTTGCTCGTGTTAGATCATTATTCTTGAAGCGGACACCAAAAATGCGCAATGATTACAGCAATCTCCTCGCATTTTCGGATTCCGCTTCGAAGCAAGGTAAGCACACTTGTGAGAAACAAAAAGGTGTGAAGGGTGGAATTAGTGCTTCCTTTAGGCCAACTTCAGGTATCCGAACACTCATCTTGCACTTGGGCCTGCTGCAACTTTTGGAAGTTCCAAGTACGATATTGTTTAAAACTTTGTCTCTGTTAGTTTTATGTTTTAAAATAGGTTCTGTGTTGTATTTTATTCATTTATTCATCTATAAACATACTAGCTTCCTCCCACGGCATCGATCGCGTGGTACCTACGTAGGTACATAAAAAGTAGCCTATATAGGTATATGCTGTTCTAGGTAAAGAACTCTAAACATCTAAGCATCCTCACGAACTTTCGCATTTATAAAATTAAAAAATATTATCCTACTAATGTAGGATTATCATGTATTTGAACAAGTCATAATTTGAACAAAGGGACAAGCATTTTTCAAAAGTTTTTCATAAATTCTTACACAAAATATAATAAATAATTAGTAGATTAAAATTATTAATTAATAAATAAATATTCCGGACATGTCACACACAGTCAACTGATCCCAAACTAGGCATAGCCTGTACTATGGGTACCAGAGACTGATATAAATAATAGATATAATATATATTTAACACCCAGACACAGAACAAACACCTGTGTTAGTCGCAAATGTTTGTCCAGTGCGGGAAT
Organism: Anticlea derivata; assembly: GCA_947579855.1. NCBI lineage: Eukaryota > Metazoa > Arthropoda > Insecta > Lepidoptera > Geometridae > Anticlea > Anticlea derivata. Next base: position 4,604,666 of record OX388266.1, read on the forward strand.
CGAACCCGCTATCTCTAGCGCAGAAGGCTATTATTGATTAGTAATTAGCAAAAAGTAGTACTAATTGTTATTAGTAATTGTCAGTAATAAAATAATTCCCATTCACTCGACGAACCGTAAACATAGTATCCGTATTCCGTACCTTTTCCTGTAAATTAATCAGCAGAATTGCTTGATGACTAAAATAAACGTAATTAAAACTTTTGGAATTAACTTTCGCCTGATTTCTTTTTTAATTTGGGCCTGACTCGCCTAATTCCGTCAGCGCAACGGGGGTTGACACACCCTCTATTTGCTGACCCTTTGTCATAAGAAAAAGGTTTTTTAAAAGATTTGTAAGGAGATTTGGATAGGCAAATTTGGGCTTGGCAATAATTAATACTGTTTTGAATACCTGGGCAGAGATAAAGAGGGTAGCCAGCTTAGGTATAACTCCGTACCTTTGAAGTAGAAATCATTTAAAATAACTTTTTAGTCTTCAATATTTGAATAAGATTTATAACTAACTCGTATAGGTCGTCCCATATTACTATTATGAGCTCTTGACTTAATAGACCTTTAACTTTAATAATAATATTTTAATAATGAGTCCAAATAAAAGCAGAAAGTTGTAAATTTTTAGGCGATGTATTATTTTATGTATACGATTACTCCGTAACGGCTATTACAGATAGACAAACAAAACAAAATTACTGAACCTTGAAGTCGGTTCTTACATTAATACATATATATAATTAAGCCTACTTTCCAGAGGGGTAGGCAGAGACCACGGCTTTCCACTTGCTACGATCATGACATACCTCTTGAGTCGGTTGTTAGGTGCTTAGAAAGCATTTGTAATTGCCTAACATACCTAATAAGAGCTTATGTGCTCTTAGTTCTAACTTCAACAAATCCACCTAACAAGGATAGTGATGGGCCAGTAGCCAGCTAAAAACAACAGGACAATAGCCATCGTGCAAATGTAATTTTCTCGAAAACTTCCCGATCGTAAATGACAGTGATGCTTCATTAAACTAAACTCGGATCCAGAACTACCTGAGTCTTTACACCGCGGGTTCTTTACGACTCATTACTTTCGCTGACCACGGCGGACGTGACGATCAATGTGATTGTAGTGAAGGGGAAAAGCCATTATCATGCGAAGTAACAAAAAAATGTTGGGTTTTGTTATTTGTGCATTTTGATAAGCACTGTGCCACACTCAACATTTTATGAAATTATGAATCTTTTTTTTTTATCTTCGCATCGTGTGTTACTTTATTTTAAGAGAAAATTTCAAATAATAATCACACTTGACAGTATTTTCTATGAAGTGTACGAGTAGAGTGAAAAAATATTACGACAAATCGACAAAGCATACCGTGGTCAAGCTTGAGACTGTTATTTTCATACCTGTTCTTATGTTACTTTAGGTATATATCTATTCTATGATCTATGATATGATAGTAAATTTTACGAAGAATTTAACTAGAAAAAACGGGACGGTTTCACAACACTACCTCATCGAAAGTGTCGCATAATATTTTTTATTGGCGGAATATAGTTGCGGGTGTTACGGTGTTCATCAAGACAAGGCGTAAGGGAGATTGGGGAAATATGGGTGTTTCTGAGACCCCATGTCCCTGAGACCCCAATTTTATTGCTTGTTACGCGTCATAAACACGGCCGGTTGCGGTTTAAAGATAATGGTCCTCCGAATTTATTTTTTTGATGTTGAGCATAAAAGTTGTTTAATGGGTGTTAGTGGATAATAAAGTGTTGCCTCTTGAACTACGCCCGGGTATTGTAAATGTGATTTTAGGTACCTACTTGTACATCAGCAAATTACATAGCCATTATTTTGAAAAAACGAGCATTCACGCGTTAGACAGTAAAAGCCAAAAAGAGGTCAATCAAAAGCAGAAATTTCTATGACGTACCTAATGACATAGACATGGCTGGAGACAAGCCACCTAACTCCAATACCTACAACAAAGACTTCACAAATCACGGTCTTCGGTCATGTATGAGGCACTGACCTAAGAGAGATACCTGAGTTTTTGTTTTTCTAGTTAGATTTAAATCACACCCAAAAATTTACGAACCAGCAGCTCGAACCTGCGTAAGTAACTTCGCGTATTATCGGAAATAATCAACTACGCTATTGATGGAACGAATCTCTATATTTTCTATTCTTTCCTAGTTATTCGTTTACTAGAGGTATAAACTTGTGCTCTATTTTTATCATAGACTAGCGTACGCCCGCGGCTTTGCTCGCGTGGTATCTCGATAAAAAGGGGCAGTTTCGAAAAACCCTAAAATACGTATTTCATTATTTGCCTCTAAGAGTATTTGTACCAAGTTTCAGATAAATCTCTCCATGCGTTAAGATTCTCCTATACAAACTTTAACATCTCATTACACCCTTTTAAGGGGTAGTTTTGAAAATCTAAAAATACAGTTTTTTCTTATTTCTATTTTTAGTTGGTTTCAAATCTGTAGGTTCAAGGAATACGATCTTTCATACAAACGCTTTAACTCCTTTTCACCCTCTGAGGATTTGATATTTTAAAAATCCCTTCTTAGTGGATGTGTTTGGCATATAAGGCAGCTACTGTCCAAATTTCAGCTTTATGGCTTCAGCGGTTTGGGCTGTGCGTTGATCGTGGAATCAGGCCTTGTTCTTTTATAGATACAGTACTTATCTTGTACAGATAAGTACAACAGCTTGCAATCAACTAACCTACAAGTTTTAGGTTCTAAGACATGCTAGTTTCCTTCACCGTTTGTGAACACTAGTATTAGCGCACATAAATTGCCCGAATGGAAAATCCATTGGTGCACGACCCACGATCGGAAGGCGGGGCCACTACTACTCCACAAGTGCTCTCAAAAAAATAATGGAATAAGTAAATAGAAAAATCACAATTCCAATCAAGTAAGCAAACAATGTGGGGAAATGTACCAGGATTATTTTACAGGGTGATAATCCAGGCTAGACACCTACCTATAAATAAAGGTTCTCGAATGGCGACCAGGAACCGGGTGACGTAGTATTGGAAGTTTAATATGAAATATTATAAATTGAGTAGGTTCAGGACCGGTAAGTCTACTTCGTCGTGGCACTCTTTGGGGTGGGGCTATGTCCAGCAGTGGACTTCTTCAGACTAATACTAATGATAATGCTGATTGTACTGTTTGCTTGCTACCATACTCGTGAATCACCCTGTAGATTACGTATGTACGCACATGAAAACGATAAAAATGTTTATGTTCTATGTTTGAACACCCTGGAGGTCGCCAGTGCCCAGTTTATCACCGGCCGCTTTATGATTCTTAAATTTCTATCAACTTTTTATTTGGTAGTATAAAACACCCTTTGCGTGTGTTTCTGAGTAATACCTTTTCGATAGCTGCCACACTTGTACACGTACGTACGGAGATACGGAACCCTGTAAACCAGGGGTTCTTAAACGATGTGCAGCCAAGTCAAAAAATATTATGGAAATAAAACTAATTTAAAAAATCATTTTTATTGTTAATTTACTCACACTTAAGTACCTACTAATTACCTACTTAATTTGCCAAGATCTTCGACATGAAATTCAGCTCTCAACACTTCTTTAGTTCTCATGTCATTTAAGAATTAATTTGAGCTATTGTGGACCCCTGTCACACTTATTACGGATCCCTTGTGGGTCCCTGGACCCCACTATAAAAACCCTGAACCCTGAAACCCTACTATAAATGATCTCAGTAGATCCAAAATGGGTCTTAACATTGAATCTAACTAGAATAATCCTAAATTTTCAGCATAACCTATCCTCTTTTACTAATATCATCATAAATGGCGCCCTAATACATCTATTTCAGATGCCTCACATAGCGTTTGGTTAGTGGAGGTGGTGGTTTTTTACTCACTCGCAGGACTCTGTATTGTTTGGGACCTGTTATGATGGAGTAGACTTGCCCAGTATATATAACTACCTCTTAATCTAGTCGGTCCACAATAAAGCAGGTACATGCTTTAGATGAGGACTCTCTAGATGAGGACTGAATGTCTTTTGCTCTATAGTTTTTGCTAGGAGTTTACACTACGTATAATACATATTTTTTTCAAATAGTGTTGTGTTCCTGCGGTTAGTAAGATTGCCAGAGCTCTTTAGGGGGAGAGGGTTCGGTGTCGGCAACGCGTGCGTGATGCCTCTGGCTATTGCAAGCGCTCATAGGCTACGGTAACCGCTTACCAACAGGTGAGCCGTATGCTTGTTAGCCAAATCAATTGTATATAAAAAAAATTTTGCTTGGTTTGTATACGACGACACACTTCGTTATTTTGTAAATACCTGGAACCTATGTACCCTAAGTCGTAGTTGTAGTAATTAATTTATTTTATTTTTATTTTCAAAATCTTAGGAGAAATTTTTAGCTAGGTTTACACAACATCAGATAAAAAATATCTATAATAGAACCTGCCTGGCATGTTTTTTGACGGCTAATTACAAGTTTCTGCATGTATCTTAGGTCACTAGGTACTACCACTACTAAGGCTATCTAAGTTATTTTGGTACTACTAGGTACCTTGTACTACTTTGGCTACAAAAAAAATAATAGAGTTATTTTCTACTTACGTACTTTAATCCCCACTTAGTACCTACCTACTGTATTGCTAAGTAGGAGTGTACTAAGTCTTAATTTTGTACCGTGTTCTCTTTTGTGTGTTTGAGGGTGAGGACAGTCAGCTAATTAAGTAGCTATAAAAATATGTAAAAATACTCATAAGTAATATTATTTTGTTATAAAGATTTCGCTGACAGTCCCCGTCTACTATGTGAGGATAAGCTAATAAAGTACAAATAAAACACTAATATTTATTATGTTTTTTTATTATTCTTATAAAGGTTTCATTGTAATCGTAGGTAGTGTCAATTGAAAATGCCATTACTTAATTAGCTTCCGAATAATGTGTAGTAGGTGATTACGCATAACTAAAACAATGGTAAGTTAAAAATTAAAATATCTTAAAAAAACCACTGAAATGTAAAATATTAGTAATGAATTAAAATTAAATTATTTATTGGGTTAATTCAATTGTGCAAGAAACTAAAAGTAAAGGGAGGTTATTATAAAATTAACTAACTTAAAAACTGCTTACATTATATTTTGTTATTATGTACCTGGTGCGGCACCGAGAAAATTAATATTTATCTATATTCTTTTACGAATAATTTATCAAGATACAACATTACCCAAAATTCGGGGCGCGACTGGTGTTTGATGACATTTATTTTTAATTTAAACATTTTATATTTATCATGAAATTAAAAACGTAAATGGCAGCAAAAGTCTCGATTAGTAGAAATAAATGAAAACTTCAAAGTGTTAATAATCGAGATTTTTATGAGTTACTATTTTTTGTTGTCCGATTAGAAACAAACTAATTGTACAGAATAATAGGCGGTCGTCTTAATCGACTAACCAATGTACGAGCAAAGGATGAGATTTAGTCGCACGACGCACAAACTCACGATTAAACATACAAATCTCATATGAGAAGTCATCACGCGAGTAGGACAATTTTTAATTAGCAATTTCGCCGCCTGACGAAATCGCATCGTTTGCTCGTTCAATCGTTAGCCACTTAGGATGACGCCTTTAGTCAAATGTTAAATGAAAAAGCATCGAGTGTCGCGTCCCTGTGTTCGACCGGCGGCGGACAGCCAATATATTGACAGCATAATATGTTAAGACATTATCACTGTCAATTAATTTCCAGACCGACCTGACGCGAGTTTCGTGTCGGGCCCCAACCAATTCTAAAATAATTTCATTAACAACAGTCAAACAAAATTGGACTAAACAACAAGGAATTTGTACTTTGGGGATGTGATATACAGAGAAACGACTAGGTCCTCATCAAATGAATATAAAATACTCAATAAACATTGTCATAATATAATATAAGCAATATAAAACGTAACATAATCGGAATCCTAAGACAATATAAATTCTGCTAATAACTAAAAAAAAATCAGGTTCACTGTCAGGTTTGCAAGAACCGGCTGCGTTGGGAATGAGCTACGAAAGCCGTTGTGGCTTGGAGATCAAGTGCGTAACCCGCCCCTAACAAAACTGACATGGAATTGTCTAACAATATTAATTAATCAAATATAATTAAAAAAACTTCGCTTAGAATTTGTACCGAAAGTATCTAGCGTCGTTCAAATGATATGCCTGCGAACAGCAACACTTTGGTAAAGATCACAACTTGCGTCCGCCCGTTCCGAATAACGTAATTTCCTCACTACACATTCAGCTATTGATCAGTGTTGGCTGCTTGTTCGGTAGTAGGTACTGCTTTATTGATATTATTACAAATTTCACAACATTAAGCTGGTATAAAAACACTAAGCCTACTAAAACTACTACCTGCGAAAACTCTTTAAAAGAGTAACTTACATACTACCTTCGTAAAGTAACATGAAGCCCGCGCGGTGACGGGCTTTCAGGGTTCGTATAAAATATAATAACATACTTTTTTTTTCATCTCTCACGTTTTATTACAATTTTCTGAAACATCCTACATCTAAATTAGCTTTCCAGCAACAATTCAACGCTCACAAGTCCTTACAAAAATTAATTGCTTTCATAATTTTAAATCGTACAAAATGGAACTTTTTTCTTATCAAAATAATCTTATATTATTAGTGCCACCACACGTATCGAATCCAAATTTATAAAAATATACGTTGCGACGTATAGAATTTAAAAAAAATAGACATTTTACGGTACAAAGTATTTTTTTATCGAATTTTTAAAACGACTCTTAGAATAAATTCAAGCACTTAAAGTTTACTTAATATTAAGTTGGCGTTTCCATCTGAGCTTCCTATTATATCCCTCTTTTCCGAGCCTTATTCAGAAAAATTGTAAGTAAACAGAGATCATAGAAAAAACGTATATGACCACACTCAATATTCATGAATATAAGTGGACGCGCCGTCGGAAACAGCATATCCACGGGCTAAGATAATATTTAAGTATAAAATATTATAAGGTTACACAAACATTCATTCACACGTACTGATAATATTATACGAAGATGGTTTAGTTTTAGGGCAACTACAAGCAAATATTGATCTGTCATTATTAAATTGCCCAACGACCAACTTAGGAGCCAAACATTTTAACTTGCCAAACAAAATACTAACTTTTAGAACGATTATTTCATAAATTTCTGGAGTATATCTGAACGACCAACAATTCACACACGATTAATATAAAAGCATTCAATTTAATAAAAATGCACAGAATAATTACTTACTAATAACTACGACCATTCATATATGAACGCGTAAAGTCAAGAAGGAATCCTACACATGAGTGCTTATTTAGTAAATTCAATGCAAAAAATTTAAGACCGGCTAGATTCCTTCTTAACATTGTACGAACAATCGGTCTTAAATCTATTATCGCTGTTATACACGTAAGGGATCTAGTCCCATATGTCTTACAAAAATACTAAAACTACGATTCAGTAAAAAAGTATATAACTACGTGACGTTTAATTTATGCATTACATATTAAATAGAAAAACATTAATGCTAAATTACTTGTTAACGTTACGAAAGTACAAAAGATTTTCAGTTATAAAATATGACACTCATACCCTGGTGCACCCCGCGTTTCATTTTTAATACGGATCCCTAAATTGTTTTATTCTAGTTGCCACGCAATCACTATTATCATAACAATTTGTCAGATATTATACGACCATTCTCTTAGAAATTCATTGGAATTTTTGCTTTGAAAATTCATTAGCTCTTCTTCAATTACCGAATCTTTTTCGAAGCATGAAACTACGTGGTTGATGCTACGAATGAAGTAGTAAGTGGCAACGGTGTCTGTTATATCACAATTTACTTCCATCCCATTTGTTAGTCTTCTTGTTTCTTTTGAAGTTAAGCGTGTCACTGAAATTAAGGGTGTTTTATTTTATTTAAATGGAACCGATTTCCGCCTAATCGCACTACTTTTGACAACGATTTGACGGATCACAAATTAATTTTGAAATAGGATAAACAACCCCATATGCTTTACTTATACGTTAATACTTTTCCATGACTAACAAATGCGATCAAGACTACCGCTAAACTACACGAGTAATAAAAGACTTTACAAACTACATTAGTGTAGAAAACATCGAGTATCAAAATATTATCAAAAAAGTTTTTTCACTAACCAATAACAGCCGTATACTAGAATCAGCCAATGCGCTTGGTGAATTTTGAGCTCGAACGCTGGGTATCAATGGAGGGTGAATGTCACATGAAGGTGTCTTATGTCGATCATAATTAAGCCATCATAACTGATTGATTTTATAATTATAATCATCAAACACATCTGGCTCAAGCCGTGTTCAAACGGCGTGCGATATGTCACCTAAAACATGTTTAACATTTATTTCAAAATTATTCTTACATCTACCAATTAAAGTCAATTTAGGGTGAGGGTGTAATATAACTCACAGATATTACAAACTATAATACAGTAGACATCAGGATCGGTTTCAAATAAATTTAAGATGAAATATGGCACGCCGCTTGAGCCCGGCTTGAAAAGATCAGATGCGTTTTATATGATGCCATGAATCGCTTTTTGGGTATACCTATAGAAAATCGGCAAGAGCAATTACAGACGTAACGATTTATGTGCGTATCATTCAATATTTCCTTTATTTGAAGAGCGCGCATGCACACTTCCTATGACCAGAATGCACACGATATTATAAGTACTCTTATATAGCAATAATGCAACAATATGAATAACTTAATGTTAAGTGTGACCACATGCATACGTCTCTTTCACTCAATATTATATTAAAGAAAACCCTACGATTCTAAAAGAACTACCATGAAAATTAGATGTAGAATATAATATCATAACCTATTTAAAAGCAATACATAAAACCTACTGAACAAATATTATGCCGATTTAAATATTCTACAGTGCTTCTAAGTGGTACGATTCTTAGTTTATAATTTGTTTTATGTTTAGAATTAAAATTAAGTTCATGAAAATCAATAGAGTAGTAATCAAGATATAGTTTTTAATTAGTAACAATTTTTGAATCTAAAACTTAACGTTCTACAAAATAAACATTGTAAACTAAGGAAAAAATTTAGGAAAATAACGGTTTTAGTTAAATTATGTACTAAATATTAATAGGATTACAGCAACTATTTCATAAACATTACCTAACTGAGGAATTATTTTTAATACCTATGTATTTGATTTATTTTTATAAAATTTGCAAAAGTAACAAATTGTTTTATTTTGTACTTTGAAGCAATTCACTAAATTACACCATAATAAATTCAACCTGACGTTTGAAAGTCGGCATCTAAGTATTGTAATTAATTAGATAATACAACAAATGGTGGGCAAATAAACTAAGAAAGAGGGCAACGTTAGTTTAATTAAATTTATATACTCAATGAAAATGAACAAGTAACTAATTGACTAAAATCTGAATAAATGTAAATGTATATCAAACAGTAAATGTAATAAAGAGGGAAGAACAAAACCATTGTTTCGATCTCATACTAGGTACGATATTACATACAACCTTTAAAAGCGTTTAATTTGAACAAATAATTTTTAAGGATACAATTTTTTTTGTATTTTTATTTTTGTACAATGCTTTGAAAAATCTATTTTGCTTATTTTTATATTTTACTCTGATATTCAAATTGTATATAATGTACTTTAGGGAATAAAATATTTTTTCAAGCCCAATACAGATTTATAGCCATTTTGGTTTTCCTTTAATTAGCTATTTTTTTTGTAAGATAATTATTGTAAATGTTCAAAGTTCTTTATTTATTATATATGAAATGAACAGCCTTCACTTTGAATCAGGGGATTTTGATATAATTTATGGGAATATTTTCTTTAGTAAATAGCGTTTTTGTACCGGAATAGGGATTTTTGTAATTTAAGTGTACTATTTTTATTAAATCTAAATATCTATGGGCTTTGTATTAACTATTAGAAATATATGATTTATAATTTGTCGCTTGACCTAAACTCGCGCGCACCGCAGTGACAGTTCACTTCACATTTGTACATGGCCACCATCAGATGATCTGGTTCTTTTTTTATATTTTCTAAATATACCAACAACAGCTCGTCAACTTTTTTTTTTCAAATACTTTTTGACTACATTTAAAAAAATGTACATTTAACTTTAAATATAATTCTTATTCGAACGAGCAAACTTCGATAAAATTAAAATTGAATAACATATGAACTGTCATTGCGATGCGGCTGCAGTAATAAATGAATAGGGATCTTTGATATTGTGTTATAATGTACTATCGATTTATGGCTACTCTAGCAACATGCAATCGCATCCTTTCTGAAACCACCTTTTAAACTGCAACCATAAAACTGACTGTGAAAATGAAACATTTTGTCATTTGTAGTCGTCTTCATTCAATAGTCACTTTTACAGCGACGTTCCTTACTTGGTGAGTTCAGTCAGAATCGGCTATACTTACTGTAGTGACTAGTATTTAAGGATACCTGCATTCCTTAACTTATGCTGTCTCCGGGGGACAACTGACAGTGACAGATAACAGATGACACCTGAGATGGAGAGATGTATACATAGTCTCTAGGAGTGAGTCAGTCTGTGGTCAAGCCGGCACGAGCAGGCGCGCGGGAATCACTGTGAGAGATTATAAGTGATATAATAATAACGAGGGAGTTGTCCTGCTAGGAACCAGCGTGGTGTAAGGCATACACTACAAATGGCGATGAGGATAACGAGGTATTTATGTATTATCTAGAGAACATAAGTACGAATCGGTCAAACAAACAATTTCACAAGAAGTAGCCCACCATCCTGTGTAGGCTAATTTATTGCAAATTATACCTACTGTGATATCCTATGTTGGTTATCTAGGTCATTATTATGCTACAAGGATTCAGGAATCTATATTTTGTGTGTTTCTGATAGAAAAGGCAAAAATAAAGCATTGTTTTTTTTATCTTTTCTTTGCCAAACATTTTGGCACGAGACGGTTGGTGTATTCTACCAAAGATCCTTGTAGAAATGAAAAATATTTTTTTTTCTTCCAAAAAATAAAAAAAGGTATGGGAATTAAGGTTAATGTAGAACTGTTATTGAAAGTAATATCATGCTGGGTTAAACAAACTTAGGAGCATAAAATCTGATGCCTTAATTATAAACTTCTGATAAGGGATGGACAATGCTAGGGGTCATAGATATGGGAGCTGAGCTAAGGTATTGCCATCTCTTGCTATTGACAAGCATGGTGACAAGCAGTGATAATACAGACGGGGATAATTTTAAGCATTGCTTGCGTTTCGTTTAAAAGTACCTACTCCTAAGTTCCTACTCTCAAAGTATTTTTACCTAGTGTGTTTACAAATTATTTGAATAGGTAAGTACTAAAGTACCAATACCTTCCCAATACGTTTGAAAATAAAAGGTAAATAAAACCCAAATTTTCGTGTTGAGAATGGATTATTTGAAAGAAAAAACATGTTAACATTTAGTTACTTGTTTATTCTAACGACTGTTGGCAGAGTTCAGTGATAGTGGAAATACTCTTGTTCAAAAAAGACTCAAGGTAAGTATTTTAAAGAACTTACTTCTTTGAAATATCCCGGTTAGTTATAAGTCAGTAGGTACCTAAAGAAGCTAACTACCTACTAATAATATACCAGATAACTAGGTAAGTTAACATACCTACCTGAGGCACATCAGGAGATCCTCTAGGTAGCTAGAGAGTAATCTTAGTAAGTTAGTAGGTATATTGACCATGTATGGACAGCTAACATAGGTAACAGTTTAGTTGCCTTGAATCATGGGTTCTCAATAGCTCTCTGTCTATGCAAATTGTACTGTTTGTGGTCGAATTTCAAACATGCTAGAATTCAATTACCTAGCGACAATTAGTGATTAAGAGTGCAAATAGAATGTAGAAATAAAATAGCACGAACTTCCTCTCATATTGTTATCCTGGCCTCTTAATATCATTATCAGAGCTAAACATTCTAATTGAAAGATAAGTTACCCAACACATGACAAATGGTAAATGACTTTCCACCATTATAAGAGCTCATTCTATGTATGCAATGTATTCTATGTGCTTCACCTGTAATTTACATGATAGGTATAAGTTTATGTGCTTTGTAATTAACACCTTGTCTGCATAAACACAGATTTACACGAGACACAATAGATTTTCTATTGTGTCCGAGATGGTGGCGGTCTAGAGGTCAATGGCGATATATAAACTGTCGCCAGGTTCACAATAAAGGAGAGGAAGATAAGTGCCTAATTATAATTGCATGGTTGAGGAATCATTTTGTTAGTACTTAGGTATTAGCAAAACCAAAATAAAACTATAAACCTTGCGTAAAGTTTTGAAAATGGAAGAAAAAATTAAACTCAAATTTTCGTGTGTTAAGTTAAGAATGGAAATGTTTAGAGATTTTATACACGAGTATACAACTTATTAAACTACTAGATCTGGTGACGCGACGAGGCAGTACTAGGGTAGTCCACACATACATAAGTAGCGGCATCAAGAGGCCATAGATAGATACTATAAGTAGGTATAACTCATGTAAGTAGGTACGATGGCAGTTCTGATGATCTACGTACTTATTTGACGAAGAGGTAGTGGATGGTCAAATAGCATAAACAGAAGTAAGGACTCCCGGAAAAATGAAGCGGTGAAATTTTATCTGGACATCAACATGGATAATGTGTGAAGAACGATAATTGGTGGAAGTAACTTCAGAAAACAATATGGTTTAGTAACAGTGGATATTCTTTAGTATAAGGTACATCAACGGAGGAACGTGTTAAGTTGAGATAAGATCACAAAGAAGTACCTATGAACCATAAACTCATACTTTGGATGAAGGAAGACAAAATATAGAAGTCGGACGACGAGACGGCGGCGGCGCTGTCGTGTCATCGGCGTGTTGGCAGCGCGGCGCAGAGTGGCGGCGACGCAGCAGCGTTGTAATATCTAGGTGATTGGTACAAGAAATCAATCTTAGAGATAAATCTTCAGAATCAACGGCAAAACAAAAGTACTGCCCGACCACACTTGTGTTTCACAAAACCTGTAACGTGTATAGTGCGCGGTTCTAATCAGTCTACTTATTTGAATTCAAATGCAACATTCCGCGCCGAGGGCGACGACGACACTTCTGTCTCTCCTACGCGCCACGGTTCCTACACGACTAGCACCATTGCGCGGCGAGTGAGGAAGAATAAGGCGGCCCGCGCGATTCCGCGATTGAAGATTCGGCTCGAGAACTTTCCTTGGTTTTACGTGTTTAATTGCTTTCCGTTAGTTTGCGCTAGAGGTCGCGGGTTCGATTCCCGCACTGGACGGACATTTGTGACTAACACAGATACAGTAACCCATGGTACAGGCTGTGCCTGGTTTGGGATCGGTTGACCGTGTGTGGTATGTCCGGAATATTTATTTATATTATATTTAGTTATTTTGTGTTAAAAGTGTATTTGTATGTCCAATTAAAAGTCTAGTGTTTGTGGTCGTTTTACTAACAATTCTGAACTCCTGAGAAGACAGCCAGCCGGGCAAACGCTAAACGTGGTTTCATGAAAAGTGTTTCGGGATTGTTGTTGTTAGGGTGTGTTCATACTCGACCGACACTATTGCGAGTTTTAGTGAACATTGGGGCTTGCAATCGAATATTCGAATACCACCAAAAAATGGTTGAATACTACAGTTTCGAATATTTGCAAGCCCTAGTGAACATTCGTCAAATCGAATGCCTACTGTCATGCATGAGAATTGGAAATTCGATATGCCAAAATTTTGTTTTGAAAGATAATTCGTTAAAGCATCTTTCCACGACTCGATAATAGTAACAAATATCGAAATACGTACATAACGAGACCATAGATGTATGAACGCTTAATACCATGTTAGAATCATGTGGGCCTGATTATGAACCCTGTTTAAATAAAGAGTAATCTAAATAAACTACTACTCATTATATTCAAGAGCACAATAAATAGTCAGCATTTCTCAAATAAACCGCAACTTTTGGAAGAAAAGGTAGCTTAACGTTCAAGATAATCGATTTGGTCACTCAAGTTTGCTATTTAATTGGTCGCAAACGTATTGGTTACACAGGCTTGCCCATTTGTTGGTTGCATTGCAAGTATTGGTTACACAAGCTTGCCATTTAATTGGTTGCAAGTATTGGTCACACAGGCTTACCATTAAATTGGTTGAATGCTGTCGAGCGCAGGCTTACCGTTAAATTGGTTGCACATGTGCTGATGGGAAGGCGTACCATTAAATTGGTGGCACGGCGTGTCATTGGATTGGCGGCAGTCTGACTGAGCCGTACTATTAAATTGGTTGCAAGGTTGCTGGTCAGACGTCCAGCATTAAATTGCTGGGGAAGGTGTTCTATTAAATAGAATGCAAAGTGTGAACCAAAGGGCTTGCCATTCAATTGGTTGTGGGAGGTATTCCACTAAATTGGATGCAAAGTGTGGACCAAAGGGGTTAAATAGCCCTTGCTTAAAGGCACACCAACAAGTTGATTAGCGGTGGACCAAGGAGTTAACCATGTTTGAGTAGCAAATTTAGTGACCAGTTTTAAATGGTTTACGAGATTTTAGTATATTATAACGAACTGATATCTAATTCTTAATACCTGACGGCACATGAGATACTGGCGTTAGGTCAAGACTGCTGTGACTTCGATTTTCTGTAAGTGGTTGTTCCTATTAAACTACAAGAATCCGGTAGGCCAATTAGAATATCCGTCATTTTCATTTTAAAAAAAATTAAGAAAAAGGAGGGAGAGAGGTAGGTGGCGTAGTAGGTTCTAAGTTATGATCAGGGTATGGATGTTCAAATGTACCTACTAGTGATTAAAATGATCTGGCTATCGGGTATACATCGGCTAACCGGGCTTTCATTACAGGTTTCTTCTCGAAAGGGATAATGCGCTAGATTATTATTATTATTATTTCCCTTGCTTTCAGCAAGGTAGTGATACGATAGCTCAGTCATATTGACCTGCTACCGGCATCTGAAGTAAACGAACTAACGAACTGTGTCATCGAATTATCAAGCAATACCCCCACTATGGGGTGGGTATCACGCGGCTGAGTTACTTGAAATAACACGCCTTATTTCAGTGGTAGTTGAATTGTATAGTAGAAGCTAAGAACGGTAGTGAGGGTCGGTAGAATCTGTCTACTCGCCAAAGCATTACTTCTAGCGAAAGTGATGGTGGTCGAAAATATATTTATTAAAATTATTTTAACAAGGAAGGGATGTAGTGACTAGTATTTAAGGATACCTGCATTCCTTAACTTATGCTGTCTCCGGGGGACAACTGACAGTGACAGATAACAGATGACACCTGAGATGGAGAGATGTATACATAGTCTCTAGGAGTGAGTCAGTCTGTGGTCAAGCCGGCACGAGCAGGCGCGCGGGAATCACTGTGAGAGATTATAAGTGATATAATAATAACGAGGGAGTTGTCCTGCTAGGAACCAGCGTGGTGTAAGGCATACACTACACTTACCTAATACACATAGAAAAGCATCTGCATATAAAATTTAAACGGCATATTTACATAATATTAACGCCTCGCTAATTAATGTTTGTTTATGATAAAGATAATAAGTTTCTTAATATTGAAGCGGAGTATACCTAATATTAGAGGTTAAGGAGGTATAACACAACCACACATGGCGACTGGCAACTATCATCTCAATCTGACAGAAAGCTATAAATCACTGACAAATATTATGATCTCAGTCGATCTCAGTGCAGTCTAACTTGTCAACGCCAGAACTATATTTTACTATCTGTAAAAAATATTGCAGCCATTTGATAGAGAATTATTTATTAGATTCACAAATAATTTCTTGACTTGATTAGTAATAAAAGAATCAGATCTGTTACTTTTTTAATTGTAACATTAGTTTATTTAACTGATGTTCATGAAAAATGGTACTACTACCAATTAATTATTTCAAAGCCGTTTGTACTTAGGTGAATAACCTTTTAAAGATCTACAATCTTCCAAGTACCTATTTTGTGGCAACAAGCCACGAAAGCCAAAAATCAAGAACTCAGGTTAACAGGAACAAAGTTAACTAGGCACCTCGCTGTAATGTTTTGTCTCATTCTCACTCGCGAGAGCGGTAGGCGGTGGGGTGTGGGTGGGGAAGCCTATTCCACGCTATTTTGCTTGGGCTAGACTAAAGACTTAGGCTTAAGGATCAACACGATCATGGATGATGCTGATAGTAGAAGCCAGTCGCCGACCACACAAACCGTGCGTGATGAGATGATGATGGGGTGCAGTGATGCGGATGGATGGCGGATGGTGATGATCTCCTATCACTACTACACGAGACGGCTCGCATTCAGTCAAACCGGAGCTTGATATTAAAATCATTTATTTAAAGCAAAGTGTAAAATTCAGAAATACTTTATCACACTTAAGTTTTTTACAAATTCAGACAATTATTTATATTCGGGAATATCAATTAAAAAAAATTACCCAAAAACAGTCGCATATCAAGCTCCGTAATTTAGAAAAGAACAATGTAAATGGCAGTATCGAAGTGTATTTAATCTATAAAATTGCAAGTCTTCAATGGAATTATTGCCTTTCATTCGGCGAATTCATCACTACATCCAAATCCTGTATAAATCGAATCCGCACCACTTATAACCAATAACACGCACTATTACTAATATTATATCACTTGTAATCACGTTTCGTAAGTATCAAATGTATAAAAACCTATCCTAAAAATTTAACGTTAAAAAATTACTGAGTACGTGCACATCACTTACCACCTTAGAAAGCAGCGCTATTCACTTACCATTAAATAGACACTCATGATAGTATAAAATCTACCCTAGAATATTCACGCGGAACGTTCAAATAACAAAGATTGCCGAAATAGTAAAATTTAGAAGAGGAAACAATATATAAATGGTGTTTCAATTATTTAAACATTATTTTCTTTCTGATATGGCACAATTCCAAAATATACTCGTATTCATTTCTCATGCGTTCGAAACACCATTCACCTACCCTTGATCATTGAAAAGTATAGAAATGAAATAACAATTTAGAGCTACATTATAAATCTTACAAATACACATTGACTTGCTAATCATATTATTGGTGACACAGCAATTAATGTTCTTACAATTAAAGTCCTACCATTAATAAAGAAATTGAAAAATTAAAGTAAATGATGAAAATGATATTTATAACTTGATAACTTCATGGCATTTTACGTAATACGATCTCCTAAGATGTTAAAGTGCCATTTTGGTGGGCAAAACAAAATATAATAAACCCTAGAAATATTGTTTAACACTTAAGTTAAAGTTAAAAATTTTGCTAAAATAAAACATAACTAATAAAATAAATTGAACTATACAACACGACACTCAAACTTGCCCTATCAGATAGGGACCACTATCACTGAAGGAAGGTAATCAATAATTTAAAAATTCGCTTTTAAACTCCTTCAAAAGGAAAACTTCCGATAAAGAATTGACCGAAAACAAAAATGCAATTTCTGGCATCACTCGCAAATCATAATTTGCGAAAAAATCAACTTCTAATCAACAAAGTGCAGAATAAAATTAAAATAAAATCAATAGTCTGATCTTAAACCACATAAAATTATTATCAATAATACCAACTTAATCAGAAATTACTTCTAGATTTCAGAGTCCAATACAAATACGTTAACACATTGAGTTCAATTTCTAGCACGTTATCAATCACTGTAACCGATTTGGTTCAAATAGTCCATGAAATCGTCAGATAAGAGCTGCAGAGTTGGCTCAATGACCGGCGCTCCTTGAGGAATGCAGCTGCTGAAGAGCGAGTTCTCCAGAGACGGCTTGGTCCGGATGGAGGCAAGATAGCGCTCCGCGAGGGACTCTCCAAGACTCATCGCCACCGTCTCCGGGCTCAGACCAAGGAGCGACAGGGATTCTGTGATGCTTGCGAGGGTCGGCGGGGGGTACTTGGGCTCTTCAATAGCTGCTTTGACTACAGGCGGTGCGATAGAGACAGGGTCGGCGCGCGGTGCCATGCTCGTGTTGACGACGGGGCGCAAGGCCGGGGGTGAGGCACGTCGCGGGGGAGACGGTGCCAGGCCACGGGGGTCTGCGGAGTGCGGGGGGGTGCCGGGAGAGGTTCCCGGCACCGCCGACTGTTATGGCCACTGCTGGAATATCGGAAACACCTGTTTGGTGAAGCAGTACGGCAGTGGCTTCACGAAGTGGGTGTCGTTGACCCGGCAGTGCGGGCAGGTCACCGGATGCGAGTAGTCTGAGTAGTTCAGACGCTGCTGCGGGTGGAGCAGTGGCTTGTAGCAGTTGTTGCACTGTAACAAAATATGCGAAATTAGAACTGGGAGATGGCCCGTCTGAAGACCTCGGTGGCGTAGTGGGCGAGTTTCCGTCTGAGACGCAGGGGTTGTGGGTTCGATCCCCGCTTCATGACAATGTTTCCATGATCTGCAAATATTTGTTCCGGATTTGGGTGTTGTTGTACTATGGTACTCGTAGTTTTTGATACACACGGCACAGGGAATCCTAGTGTGGCGATCAGGACGATGTAATGTGACTGTTGAGTGTCATTTATTATTTATAGTAAGTGCTCCAACTGAAGCTGAACTTTTTTGATGGTTATATTGTAAACCATCAAAAAGTTATTATAAACCAAAAATCAGGAGCCCTGTTAGAGAATTTTCCAGAAGTATTTATCTCAAAAAACGTCGAGGATTATGATCAAATTGTTGATTCACATTCGCACTTGGACGCAACACTGCATCTATTGCACTATAACGCGTGCTATTTTCGTCTGCATGATGTCATAGCGTCGTAAAGTGCACACTATGTGGCGGAAAGGAAGATAATAGTTACGGCGGGTTAGCGAACTGTGTAATGTGTTTGAAACTATACATATTTCAGAAACAATTTATTCGTGGATGATTCGATACAGGGATAGGTAAAATTATAAGATAAATGTAAGATCATTTATTTGTTCTGAATATACAAAGATGATAAATTTTGCTCAGTTCCAACATATAAATAACTAGCGTACGACCGCGGCTTTGCTGGCGTGGTATCTTGATAAAAAGGGGTAGTTTTGAAAAACCCTTCAATACGTATTTCATTATTTGACTTTATGAGTATTTGTACTAAGTTTCAGATAAATCTCTCCATGCGTTAAGATTCTCCCATACAAACTTTTACATCTCTCTTTTACAGCTTTATGCTGAGACGGGACCCATTTGCCCCACACAACGCATACCTACTCAACCTACCTACCTACATGTTTTTGTTTTTCTTATTGTGTATTTTTTTTGTATTACTAGATTTAAGTATTTTTTTTTTCTTTCGTTGTATTTTCCTACCTACCTACCTACTTACTGCGTTGTGGGTCAAATAAATAAATTTTCTTTCTTTCTTTCTTTCTATCTCCTTACACCCTTTCAAGGGGTTGTTTTGAAAATCTAAAAATACAGTTTTTCCTTATTTCTATCATTTATTATTTTTAGTTAATTTCAAATCACTAGGTTCAAGGAATACGATTTTTCACACAAACGTTGTAACCCCTTTTCACCCTTTTAGGAGTTGATATTATACTGTTGATACTGGCCTCATAGCTCAGTTGGCAGTAACTCTGCCTTCTGCGCTAGAGGTCGCGGGTTCGATTCCCGCACTGGACAAACATTTGTGACTAACACAGATGTTTGTTCTGTGTCTGGGTGTTAAATATATATCTTTTATGTATATCAGTCTCTGGTACCCATAGTACAGGCTATGCCTAGTTTGGGATCAGTTGACCGTGTGTGATATGTCTGAAATATTTATTTATTTTATTTATTTATTTATTTATATTTTGAAAATCCCTCCTTAGTGGACGTGTTTGGCGTATAAGGCAGCTACTGTCCAAATTTCAGCTTTATAGCTTCAGCGGTTTGGGCTGTGCGTTGATCGTGGTATCAGGCCTTGCTCTTTTATATATACAGATTGTATTATTTTCACAATTGTATGATATGTGTAATATAATTCTACTATATTATCTTTGGTATGACACACAAATATTTAATAAGTTTCATTAAACTTTCCAACATAACAATAAAATCAGGGCTATTTTTTTTTCGAAATTCTCCATTTATATTGTATGGGCTTGTAAGATTGCAAAGGAATCTCAATGAAATAAGAAAAGTGCTAAGAATATGACTGAACTACAATAAGTTAATCGGTTGGGCGAAGTTAACATACTTATACTATGCTATGTTTAGTTTTCCCTTTGAAATGTACTCGTGGTTGCTTGATTGTCGTGTCTGTGGTTCTTTCCTGGCCATATTGCTTAAAGTCAATGACCAGTGTGGTAATTCTCATAAATAAAATTAAATAAATAAATATTCCGGACAAATCACACACGGTCAACTGATCCCAAACTAGGCATAGCCTGTACTATGGGTACCAGAGACTGATATACATAACATAATAGGATATAGATATATATTTAACATCCAGACACAGAACAAACATCTGTGTTAGTCACAAATGTTTGTCCAGTGCGGGAATCGAACCCGCGACCTCTAGCGCAGAAGGCAGAGTTACTACCAACTGAGCTATAAATTAATCTTATACAGCCTCGTTTCAACTCAATTTTCACAGTTAATTGGATGTACTAAGGTAGGTATCAAGACAATAGAGCTACTATATTGTCTTTGGTATTAGTAACTCGAGATTTACTGAGTTTTTTTTAATAACTTAAATTGGCCCGCAGTTGAAGTATGCTGGCCCTGAAAATGGCAATGGCCGTTGACGAAACAACCAGTGTTGTAGGATTACACTTTTAGTGACTACTTTCGAAAAACCTATCCAGTTGAAATCCAATCCAACTGGCCTCATAGCTCAGTTGGTAGTAACTCTGCCTTCTGCGCTAGAGGTCGCGGGTTCGATTCCCGCACTGGACAAACATTTGTGACTAACACAGATGTTTGTTCTGTGTCTGGGTGTTAAATATATATCTATTATGTATATCAGTCTCTGTTACCCATAGGCTATGCCTAGTTCGGGATCAGTTGACCGTGTGTGATATGTCCGGAATATTTATTTATTTATTTAATTATGGTTTTCAGAAAACAGACTACTGAAAAAAAGGAAACTTCGAAAATGTTAAATTAAGAAGATTTATTACCTTTAGCCGATCAGCGCAGCACGGAGTTGCCATGAAGATGTCATAGCTGTACATGGTGCCGAGCACCAACGATGACCCTTCCCACTTTTGGTTGCAGAACCGGCAGCGGATCGTCCGGTCCGGATCGTAGCGCTCCAGGCATGCCATACACACGCACGTCAGGAATTGCGTGCGGCCTTCTACTGTCACCTGTAAGGAACGCCATACATGAGCTGACACTTCAGAGCGATATAATTTTATATAAAATTTCAAGGAGATATCAATAAAATTTCTACCTACAACAGACAATGCTGTGTTCCAGTTCTACTATAGTATCTTTGGTTTCAGTATGACGCCGTGTGTAGCTGGTAAAATTACAGGCAAATGACACTTACCAACGTATGTCTCAGGGTTCGACAGCGGGTGATGCTTTTGGCAAGCGTGCATAGGCTACCGTAACTACTTAAAGCGGGGCTGTATGATTGTTTGCTACATAAGTTGTTTAAAATAATAAAAGGGATTGGTAGTGACTTGGGTAAAGATTTGTGAACTCAAAGTTGTCATGGACCATCAATGGATAGATCATCTCGAGCTATTATTAAGTTGTGCTGGCTGAGTCTAATCAAAGATAATAAACTGAGCTAGAGCTGTTGCTCTAGCAGTTCTAGTTGAGGAACGCAATCTTTCGTGAACAATCATTTTGACCCAAACATTTTGTAATGGGTTAAATTTTATCAAATATATCACTGAGCTAATTTAGACAATCTAATAGAAGCAGACAAAGGAATATACAATTTCAGACACTTCTTCCAGGAAAACCGTAAGCACGCATACATTTCTCGCGACCCTCCACTTTCACCTGTGAGTTATACCCAGAATAACGCACAGATACTAAAATAGTTCCTACAGAGCATTTGTTTGCTTCGGGTTGCTAAGTGAGTAATGCAAGTACTGTATGCGAAGTTAAATCGGTCACGAGCACTTTTTGTTTCGCAAGTCGCGTCACGAAATTGATGTATGTTTTCGATTTCGTCACGAGTCCTACTCGCCTTGAGTTTTTGACGATCCCATACAAATGAATTGTCTGAGTCATCGAGGTTCCAAAAGGATTCAAAAGTTTCTCGCAAACAAATATCGTCCACTGTTTGGCACAAATTAACATCAAACGAATATTGTATGTAAGAGGCAGGGTCGTTAAGGCACTCAGGTGTCGAAATTTTTAATGTCTACTCAAAAAGTGCACCCTACGAGGGGAATGCATGCTAATTCTAACGCCAAACAAACCTGGAAGCATCTCAGCTCCTAATTCGCTGAATAAACATCAAGAAAGTTACGCGTATGAGCTGAAGGACATTTCGTTAAATAAACTTTTGGATCTTATTTGAGTTTATAAACAAACACGGTATGTTATTCTTGAGCGTGTGCTGTATCAAACATGAGACTGACTGAGAATTTGCTATGCGAAATAAAGTTAAGAGACATAATAAATACTGGAAACATAACAAATACATTTTAAAGTTTTAGAGATCGTTACAAACGTATACGTAGTAGTAGCTATGTCTACTGTAAAATTGGAAGACTCTATTTCCTTTCAAGCTGGCTACAAATAAAACTCAACTAACAAACAGATAGTCACTTATGTAATAGCTAGGCGAAATTTGATTGACAGTGAAATCAAAGGCTTATCTAAAACGACACGAATAAAAATTCAGAGACGAATTATTTACAATAGCGTTAATACTTAAGATTATATAAGTCAAGTATTAGCCAATGACGTCAGCGATGCATGCAATCTTTTTATTTTGATTGGCTAATATTTGACATTGTCTATCGTATCGTAAGCGTAACGCTATCTAGAATAATTCGTACTCGGGCGACAGTGTTGAACAGACAACGTTCCTACAAGTACTGAGGCAGTAATGGATAATTACGAAACCTTCATTTTAAGTCAATATCGTTTCTTACCTCAACAGCGCTGCTAGAATGCTGACGGGGGCTCAGGAAGAAGGTGCCATCGACCAGAGGATACCGATCAAACACGTGTAGGGTCTCTTGACACAGCGCGCAGGAAACCCGAGGCTTCTGCTGTCCGGCCAAGGTCGACAGAATGAAGAGCCTCGTGTCGTCATTGCCGTGGTTACCCTCGTCTTCAATCTGCAACAAAGGAATGTCAACTGAGAATAGCAAACGGCTGAATTAGTTCGAACAGCTTCGTTTGTCTTTTCGACTCCTCCCCTCAATAGAATAAGAGCGATGTCAGCTTATCAATATTTCATACCCACATTTACATATTACGATTAATGCATCTACCCACGACACATACACCAAATTCTCCCTTCCTCCCAACTCAAGTAAATGACTGCATAAAGTTGAATAATGAAAGGCTGAAAGGCAATTACGCTGAATTCGGGTCGAAGTCAAACAAAAGCTTACAGCGCCGCGGAGATCGATTGTGTAGCACGTACGAGCAATTTGTGAATAATAATAAAGAAAGTTTAACGAGTTGATGTTGCAGCGAAGGCACCGCAACATGCCATAATTAAACATATTATTATGGAACTGTCAAAGCTCCATCCCCGTTCTCTGTCCGCAACTATGGTTTAATAAAGCATTGTTCTTCGTTTGGAAATGGCTCCGTCTGGTTAGCGATGTTAATTGTGATGTATGTAGCGATTGTACGCTCGATTGGCCACATAGCATCTACACATGGAAGAGAATACACTGCGCATAACTAACCAGCGTAACAGCGTGCATATTAAGACATTCCGATCTATTATTAGTGACGTTGCGACACCGGGAAAACAAAACATACTCGCCGAGAGCGTTGACCTACGCAAACAAACTCCTATGATTTGCAGTATTGCAGTGCAGTTTGCCAAGAGACGAGGCACAAGCAGGTCATCCGGCAAATACTGGCGCGATATCTAAACATCCGACGCCTAGGCGAGGACTACTCCGCTCGTGTCGAACATTTTGTTATTCAATTCTAAATTACAACGTTCGGAGGCGGTTAAATTCGGCTTTCCATTTGTAAATTGCGACAGTCTGACTCCTGTCGTCGATTTGGAAAGTGATAAATAACTGGCCGCGAGCGTCAGCCTGTTTGGGACTCGTGATTGATTCCCGATGAAGCAGATGTTCACTCCACACATTCTAATGATTGATGACGTGAAATAGCGAGAGTAGAGAGAGACACGAGTTTTGAACGAGTTCGCAGCTAATGAAATTTCTATGAATTACCGAGTTAATTAGAACGGCACTGGAGTCGTCGCCTCAGGACTAATGAGTGACAATTAAATTGTTAAGTGTCGCGCTCACGACAGTTTAGTGAGGTTGCAGGTCGCGGCCGACGAACCCGAGCGGTGTGCAGCGAACTTGCACAATTTACTTTTGTACTGCAAGATTGATGAGCACTCCGACACAGACTATTTATTTAGTCAATCCGATCACGCTTTGTCTCGCAATCGTCGCAGTTTACTGAGTACATAACCAGTGGCCGTAAACCGGCGTATAAAACTTTTTGATGAGTTCGAGTAAGTGCTCACCAAGAGCCGCGACAGGAAAAGATCGATCCAGACCAAAAGTCAGTTAACACGAACTTA
This sequence comes from Anticlea derivata, assembly GCA_947579855.1. Taxonomy (NCBI): domain Eukaryota; kingdom Metazoa; phylum Arthropoda; class Insecta; order Lepidoptera; family Geometridae; genus Anticlea; species Anticlea derivata. Next base: position 4,629,544 of record OX388266.1, read on the forward strand.
GGACATTTGAAAACACTATTGTAGCTTCTAATTACGCCTGAATTTGTATAGCGAGGAGACTTAGCACCCGGGAACTAGGCGGTCTGAAACGGTTCAAACGTTTGTCGTCCTCTTGCGGATAAGTCTACGAAAGTAGAATCGAGTTTGAAACGCATTTAGCAATGTAATGAGTAAAGTTTGTATTTCAAAATTTAATCGCGGTTTTGTCCGTTTGTTTCGGTGTTCAAACAATGAGCGAGAAGTGCTTGCTGGGACGAGTAGATGAGAGGCATGGAGAGTGCTTGAAGCGTCGTTAGCACTCGACGTTTCGCGGAACGAATGTACACACATTAAAACTTTCCGAACTGTAGGTGACGCTATAATTAAAGAGCTGTATGGGGTAGCACCCCAACAAACTGTATCGGAATGTGAGAGAGATAAACTGTAAACTAGCTGAGTATTTTAGCATTCATTTGTTGTAAGCACTCAATGGTCCTGCCATGGCATAGCTAGGTGTCTATTTTGTTGTCAAGAACACGACACACGGTTTTATAAACAGCTCGGAATGGTAGCGTTTGGGAAACTTCGTCATATCTTCTCGTCTAAGATACCGCAGAGCCTCTAGACAAAGTCTACAAATAGTGCGTGTTGCCAGTGATGACAATGTGGCACTGCAACGGCGACCACCAACTGGACGGCGCAGTGTTGGAAGCCTCCCCGCCCGATGGACCGACGACATTGTGAAATCGGTGGACGGACAAGGCTCAAGACCGTTAGTCATGGCACTCTTTGGCGGAAGCCCATCAGCAGTGGAGTTCAACAGGCTATAAATTTTCGAGGCACACAGTCAATACCATTATTGTTACCAGTATCTGTACAAGTACAACACAAACGATGTATAGGCAAGCTTCCATTGTGGAACTGCAGACATTGCCGACTAAAGGCTGAAACGACAATAAATCTGTATTGTTCCCTAGGGTGGCTTATTTTTAATTAGCCAAATGAAACTTTTCCTATTATATTTTGCTGTTGTCCGCACTCCGGTGAATATAGCCGCTAAGATAGAAATTAAATACAAAGAGCGAAACGATCCACAGAGAGAACAGAAAAGCGGGAAAAATACCTCCCTCAAATCCAATTAGCTGCATCAAGATATCCAATACTATGGATTTGAAACCGATAAAATAATTTAATTGAATTTTTAAGCAGCTCGATCCGAGGGGAATAATAACGGTCTGCAATTATGGTTTTCGAAAGCTATTCAGACGTATTGGCCTAGTGGGATGTACTCCAACTTTTGATCCTAAGGTCGTGGGTTCAAACCCGGTCGTGAACCAATGAGTTTTAAACGGTAAAGGAAAACATTATGAGGAAACCAGTAAATATTCATAGAAACGGCGATGGGCTTGCAACCTGTCATGTATGGAATATTCACTACTGCAAAGTGTGAGCAGTGTGCCAGAATGTTTGGGCGTGCCACTAACTGGTCCTTCCTCCTTGAAGATGTCTAAGGGGACTGTCCCTTAGATCTTCATCTTCAAGGATCTGATCGGAGATCTGAAAGGTTGCCAACCATGCTTGATAAATGATAAAAGTTTCGAGCATGTTTCTTTCTATTTCATTCAAACGTTGTATTTTCCAAGTGAAGGTCAAGAGTTGCAGTATTTCAGCAGTGGCATTTCAAACAATAAGTCTTGGAGCGGTATTTGCGGTGCTCGATACATTTACCCCGATAGTTCGTTCCGCCTCATGTTTGCCATTGTCTGAGAGCTTCACGCTAATACTTTGCTCTTTGTATCTGAAAATGCATTTCCAGTAATGCAATTGAATTTTCCCCCCTGAAATTTTCCTGCGTAAGGGGTTTGTTAAATAATATTTTTCCTGTCGACCGGTCTAGCGTCCAGAAGTAAAATAACAAGGTGATGAATCTTATCATTTGGAAGTTTTGGATCAACTCACTATGGATCATCCTGCCACGAGTAAAATGTAGATTGCTTTACTTACTTATAAATAATGGGGGTTATGCTAGCATCACTCTTTACTAGTAGATGTGTACGAAAGGATCCTCTAAGAGGCGCACTTTGATATCCTCTCTCAACACTGTTTCCTTCACCGAGTGTAATAGGCCCTTTCAGGACAACCATACCTCAACGGGCTCACTGATCTAATACAGGACTACCAATCAGTGACAAGAACCGACGTTCATAGGCCGTTTTCAAGATCACCATACATCAACCTGCTCACTGATAAAATACAAGAAGACAAAGAAAAATCAGTGTACCGCCAAGCAAGCAGTAAATGTTCTCACAGTATTGTGTATGCTGCTGTTGGTAACTTAAATAGCTTACTGGGTATACTTGAGGAAAACTGGCAAGACTAACAAATGTTTTTCAGCTTTAAATACGGACTCTTCAAGCAAGGAATTCTCCAAGAGAACAATTTGTTAATCTTCTCAAAGCCAAATACCATGGAAGGGTCCGGGAAATAGATGGCATAGAAACATTTTGTGAAGTTATTCATAATATTCGTACCTTGCCTGTTATATGAATGTATCTAAAGCGAATTTCCGCAAAAACGTTGCGCTCTTATATGTGAGAAATATTTTCTCGCGTGAATTAATCGCACGTCCCAAACATTCCATAAAACGACGCCGCGAACAAATTCCAAGATACTGAAAAGTCTTGAAGCGTTCCTTAAAGAAAAATTACGTTTCAAAATGTAAATAATTAACAAAGAATCGCTAAATGTGTTGCTAAGCGCAAAACTCGAGGACAGCTGGACCAATTTCGCAATTATTTTTGAAATTCCATAAGTTACAGGAAAGGTGCGGACTGGCCAGCTTGTAGGTATTATAATAAGCTTTAGGGTAGTCGATCCCTAGTTAGCAAATATACGATAAACACATCAGTACCAGTGACCCAGTAAAGACATTGATACAATTGGTTAGAACAACACGATTCTTGTTTGTGTGTGTGTGGTATGTGGGTAGGTAAGGCAGACACTAGTGTAATATAGATGGGTAGCAGAATAGATAGGACAACAAATAATAGGTTTATTAGGATTGTATGTGATGCAATATTTGGTTGAAGTTTAGATTTGATTGAAATGAAGTTTTTAGTTATTAAATACGTTCGTTGATAAGTAATATTTGTGACTTTTACGAAGATTTAATGTAAAACCGAGGCGAGTTATGTACTGAAATAGTATTATTTTTATTGCTCTGTCTCGGGAGGATATGGAGTGTCGGTGGAGCCATTGCGTCTCGTCACAGCGAGAGAAAAGTAAAATTCAGATTCAAATGGGTGTTAAAAATGCTCGAATGGGAACTGAGAGGGTGTAGGGTGGTTTGATGCGATTTTGATGAGGTTCCCCATCGGCGAACGGGCTGTGCGCCGACATTTTTATTAAAATGTTGTCTGACAATAAAAGGCTGTCCTTCGATGAACGAGGTGTCGTAAATTCGTCGGAACTAATTGATTGGGTGGTCCTGTCGGACACGTTTCGATGGCTGTAATCGTAATGAAAAATGTCGGTAGCAAAGAATTGAAATAGTGGCGTTGTTTGAGTTGTGTTTTGCCGCAGACGAGAATAATAGAACATGGAAAACTACTTACCCTAACTTCGTTTTATCGTTAGCCGTATTGTTATGTCAGTTAGTGCCCATTGAGTACACAGGACGTTATGGTTATAGAGTAGACAGTAGAGGGCACAAGTTTTGGCTTATGCATTTTTTTGGTAGCATTGAAAAATAAAATAGTCTCACGATTTGTATCCCCATGCATGGTAGACAATCTCTCAGATCTCTAGTAGATCAGATACTTGAAGATGTCTAAGGGGGTAGTCAGAGGCACGTCCAAACATTTAGGCAATTGCCCATATTTTGCAGTAGTGAGTATTCGTGATAGCCATTCGAGTGTGTCAAAATCTTTGGGACTTCCAATCGGCTTAACTCGAGATAGAGCATACCTGTATCTACGGGAAGGTTATGGGGTTCAAATCCCGTCTGAGACGAAATTTTTGCAAAATTATAAAAATCTTAGCTATCACAGTACGTGTCTGTTTGTCGATGACTAGTTTTTCAATAGCACCTAATTAACTTAATAGGGATATTTATATAGCAGTAATAGTTAGATATCGTTTATTTCCTGTAATTGCATTGTATAATTCCATTCAATTAAATAATATGTGTCGTGGGTATAAGAATTGTACCACAACACCCAGACCCACAACAAATATTTGAAGTTAATGAAAACATCCCGCAGCGGGAATCGAACCAGTACCCCTTGAGTCTCGGAAGGGCTCTACCGAGGTCCTCTAAATAGAAGTGAAAGATAGAGAAAATAACATATACCTAATTTAAAGATTAAGTTGACTCAGCTGAACTAAGCACGTGGTTCTGGCATGCTGATACTAACTAGACATAACAGAGAATGTCCAGTCCATGTTACCTTTAATCGACTGGGTATCGTGTGTAAATATTTTGCTAAGGTAACATAAATATCGTATCAGATTATTTGTCAAGGAGTGTGAATCACTTTATTGATAGAAACTATGAGTTTTCAATATGAACAACTATTATCTACTTCTTTTTAACATTATTTTATTATTTGTTCCGGGTCTGGGTGTTGTGGTACTATGGCACTCGTAGTTTCTGATACCCACGACAGGGAATCCTAGTGTGGTGTCAGGACTATGTATGTGGCTGTTGGTTATTATTTATAAATTATTATATAAAACAAAGATGGGTTAGTTACGCTATTTATAACTCAAGAATGGTTGGACCGATTTTTATGATCCTGACGCTGAATATAACATAGAGTTTTTTTATATAAAAATTGACGAATTTACAAATCTCGTAGAACAAACCTTATTGCCAATTGGGCGTAGAATAAGCCCTTTCGGGATAGCATACATATTATTAATCATATTGTATTCAGTAATAATTTTCTCTGTGCGTCATAAACGTAACCATTCAATAAATTAGTCATGAACATGTTTTAACTTGAATGCTAGCAAATCAAATGTCTAGACTAAGCTAGCAGATATTCGTAGTTTGCACTGTAGGTGACCATTTCCATAGTCAGTGTATTGTTTATACTGCTGCAGTTTGTTACCTACTTATACCTATGTATGTTTTTCAAGGAAAGCAACGAAAAAACTTTGGACCTTAGTGCTTCATCATCGGCCACGTCGTCCCTTACCAACTGATGAGATTGTGGCCGAAAGAACAAACGTAAGTAGTTTTTCTATCTTTTGAATTCTTTGTATCTAATGTTTGTATACGCAAAATGCTAAATTTTTGTTTAGATTAAAGCGAGGGCTACGCATAGATCACGTAGAGATCAAAGCGAGAGCTACGCGCAAGCCGCGTAGACCGCGCTTCTACGCTTGGACCACGTAAAGAACAAAGCGAGGTCTACGCATGGGCCACGAAGAGACTAAAGCGAGGGCTATGCGTTGGCCACTTGCAGATCAAAGCGAGTCATCTGCAAGCTCTCTTTAGAAGCATCTACTTCTAGATCGCGTGGTTTCGTTGAGATGTCTCTTCCGTGTTCGGTGTCCCATCTCAGTATTGTTTGTTTGTTTTCCTTTTTCGTACGCGTATCTGTTAAGAGACGTCACACGTCCGAGACGTATGCGTCGTCGTTGTAATCAATTTCTTGCAGGATAAGAGCCAATAAAAAGTTAGTATAGTAAAGTCAGTTTTACATTAAACCGATCCGCAGTGACACAGAGCCCCGGTTATCTGTCACTGACAACAGCGAGAGTGGCATTTATGATGATAAAGTAGAATTTATTAGCGGAGAAATTGCTTTCACTGATATGGAAGTGATACTAGAATAGTGATATTCTAATACAGCTGCACTTCAGTAGGAGATATTAAAATGCTATTCATTCATCAATCCCGGCTTTAAATGTCGTTAAGCACAAAAGGAGGCTGCCCAACCCTAATATTTAGCCATTCAAGTTGCCACTAGAGGATCCACAAACCTGATGCAGGCTTAAATGAATAGGAAAACTGGTCAACAGGTAAAACTTCGTATCGTTATAGAGCCGAGTTGGTGAGAAGTATCTAAACTTTTATCTGTAGTTCGCAGGTTGAAATCCCGGTCGTGGAGCAATTTATCTATCTCAACCAAAAATCTATGTGCGCCTTAACGGTGAGGGAAAACATCGTGAGTAAACCTGCGGCTTAGTCAGCTCCACGCGCATTGATCATCGCTCCATGTTTTCCCGTTAATCAGGCCCCCAATTCTACTAATTCAATGACTTGAGAATGATAATCGCATGATAATGATCGCATCATTATCATTCAGTTACGATTGTCGCCACCTTCGTTTCTTTGATTTCATAGGTCCATTGGTTCCACAATGCCATTGAAATACGACTGTGACAGCAGAATACCAGAAGTGTAAAAAGTGGTAAATTTGCCATTGAACCACTGTCATTTTGAAGTCATTGTGGGCCAGGTTGACTAGCTGAGAAAATGAAAAGGTTATTTTTGACGATATACCTAAGTAGGTAAGTAGTAACGGGTTATGTATGAGGAATGTGATGAGAGTGGATGAAGCAAAAGAGTTATGACAGGGTCGTAGCAAGTGGAAAGCCGTGGTCTCTGCCTACCCTGCTGGGAAATAGGCGTGATTTCATGTATGTAAGAATGTTTTCTTTTTCGTTTTGTAATTTTATATATTTATTTTTTTATACAAAACAAGCATACGGCCCGGCCCACCTGTTGGTAAGCGGTTAGCGTAGCCCATGAGCGCCTGCAATACCAGAGGCAGAGGCATCACGCAGTTTTAAATGTAAGTCTTATGCTATGTGGCGGTCTAAATAAATGGTTTTCTATTCTATAAATCTAAGGGTTTCTAGTAAAGCTCTTTGAAGAGTAACTGTAGAATTTCGTAGACAAAGACAGAGGTAGACAAGTAACGTTGTGAACTAGTCGACTGGATGAATGTTTTTGTCTTTTTGGTTCAGTGAAGCGAAAATAAGAGATACGAATGCATTTTGTTGTTGCACACTGTATGTTAGCTATAGAAACATCTACAGAAGATCGCAGCTAAGTAACATTATTTGTTTCAAATAGTGTTGTGTTCCTGCGGTGAGTAAGGTTGCCAGAGCTCTTTGAGCTCTTTAGGGGGGAGGGGGTTCGGGGTCGGCAACGCGTGCGTGATGCCTCTGGTATTGCAAGCGCTCATAGGCTACGGTAACCGCTTACCATCAGGTGGGCCGTAAGCTTGTTTGCCAACTCTGTTGTATTAAAAAAAAAAAAAAAAAAAAACAAGTACAAGCTCTAGTCCGTAATTTTCGCGAGTTAGTGGTAAGTGAGTACCTACCACTGTGAGACGTGAAAAGTGAGTATCTTAAGAACATTATTCTATTATTTCTAACTAGCTTCGGTCCGCGGCTTCGCTTGCGTGGTACCTGCATAAAAAGTAGCCTATATGCTATTCAAGGTAAATAACTCTTTATATTCCAAGTTTCATCGAAATCGGTTGAGCCTTTACGGCGTTATTGAATAACAAACATCCAAACATCCTCACAAACTTTCGCATTTATAATATTAGTAGGATACATCCAATTTTCAATCGGCTATTTTGGTTTTGAACGTATAAATCAGTTATAGGATTATGAAAAAGAATAATTTCTTTTTCATAATCCTTCCAATCCATCCAAGAGTTGGTAGAAATCAATGTTCTGTACTGCGTCTAAAAATTTTCAAAGATTTATTAAATCATTCATAAATGACTGGCCAACGACGACTAGACATCAATTTCGCAGATAAACAACACCGATTTCATGGGAATGAATGAAATAGCATTATCTGAACCCCACGCATCGCCTACAATAACGAATTTAAAAGATAAAATAAATAGGTATTGCATTTATCAGTGCGATAAAAATGGAAAACAATTACTACTTATTGCAACCTACTTAGGAAACACTAGAAACATTTAACTCTGATAAAATAAAATAGAATAAGCGTTACAAACAGTCTTTTTATCGTAGTTATTGAATGCACACAAACGTAAGTAAACACGCCTCGGGGAGAGGACGCGGTGAAGAACGGAGCGATAAGCGATCATCGTTATCATCATCATTATTTCAGCCGTATGACTTTCACTGCTGAACATCGCCTCCGCCATAAATTTCCAGAGCGAATCCTATCATGTGGGGGGACTTGCACATATTCAACACGCTAGGCATGCGGATTGGCGAGCGCATCTTTATGAAAATAGGGGAAGCTGCCCTTCATCTAATAGGGGCCACCACGGCCCCATACCGATATTCGAGTTCTATCCGCGTCACTGGATATTTCTTGGTCATCCCTGAAATAGGTCAACGCCCGTTTTTGAAACCGTATTTAACCGTGGAGGCCTCTTTCGTGAACAGTCTAAGATTTTTAGATTCTAGGACGTACCTGTTTCCTCACGATGTTTTTCTTCACTGTGTTAGTGCATTATAAGTACTCCGAATAGAAAATCTATTGGTTCAAGGCCAAGACAACCACAAGTGGAAGGCGGGACTACCACCAGTGCAATAAGTGAGTAAAGTTGTAAAAAACAATATTATATGTAGTTAGATTGGACCTACACAACACAATCATTACATACTTAAATATAAGTAGTGATCATTGATGAATAAATGCGTTATGAAGTGAATGTAGTTTTAAAACTCGGTAGGTAAGTAATTTTTCAGGTAAATAAAAAATATATTTTCCAAAATTAAATAAGTAAAAACTGGCCATTTGGTAACAACAATAGCATTTTGTAATCTACATTCTGTATTTCTATTATTGGAAACTAATACATTCCAAAACGCTATCAAACCCGCCTAAGTCTATCACTGAGCTCATTCCAGGCGACGTGCGATAAGCCTCAACCTAGTATCGCCTTGCAGAGGATAACGCCCTCTCCAAGGCAAAAACCACAGAATAATCCGAAGCTACTACATAGTTCGCTCAGTAGGACTGTAGCAATCGTTACAACAAACATAAACGGCCCTTACATAACATGTTAGATATTGCTCTAGGCTAGGCTACAATCACCCACTCTATATGAATGACGCATACGCGTAGCTCCGGCTATTTCGATGACAATTCTGTTGAATGTTTACAACAAGAATTCGCCGTATTATATTAAACTTTGGAACATTCAAAAACACTACAACGTGTTCTGTAACTAGTTTACTATCCCGAAAGGCTTACTGTATCAGAAAAAAAAATCTAAAGTTTCAGGTCTTTCTAACGTTTTTATAAATAATTATTAAACGTACGAGTTCCACATCAAGATTGCTATCGGAGCTGAACAATTGCGGTTGAACAGTGATTTTTCAATTAATTTTATTGAAATTCCTAAAGTTGTAAAACACATTTTATTTCTAATTAGGTGTAGAATAAGCCGCCTTCGGGATACCATACATATTATGGATCATGTATAATGTATAATGTAGCTCGTTGAGGAATAGCTTTGAGCAATTTTATAAGGAAAGCAATACCTATTACCGAATAGTATAATTGATTTATTGCCGTAATGTAAATGAAGACAAAACTGTTGTAACTCTTGTAATATGAAACGATATGACAGACACAGCACTCAGCAATATCAAATTAATCGGTCCATTCAATGGACTATAAATAAGCATTTTGCGTAAGTGACTCATTAACTACACGATGAAGCCCTTATTGAGCCCAACGCCTTCAAATGTGTTCCACTTAACATGCATGCATCCGGTGGACTTAATAGCTTAATAATAATCACGGTAAGACAGCACTGAACGAACACATAAATGTGAAAACAACAGTCCTTCCACTAGAAAGATAATGATAAATTTTACTGGCTACTCTGAAATAGAAGCATTCCTAACCCGAATCTTATTTGAGTACACGCTTATCACACTACACCCCGTCAGTATGCATGGAGACAGGAATGAGTTACATAGGTATTTGACATCAACATAGCTTGATTTCAAGCCAAATGCTGTGGTGCAAGCGACATGCCTTGTCAACGCAGTTGTTCCTATCGGTCATTGTACTACAAAACTATGCAACTCAAATTGTTAGTTGCAAGATAAAAATATTAATAGTTCGTTTCAGAGCTCGCGAAGCGATAGCGCAATTGTTTTTCATGAGGGCAATTATATGTGCAACTAGATAGTATCGATAACTATGTTATCAGGCATTGTTCATATCGTGAATGCACGTTTTATCAAAGGAATTTGTCTATTCTTTACAGGAAGTTTCTTTTCTTCCTATCTTTTTACGCTCCTTGTATAAATAAAAAGGTACTTTTTGTAAAGTGTCAGCATAACGTTAAAGATCAAAGAATGCGGAATGTCGATGGATAGAGAAGACTCAAGCTCCCTTGTGGTACTCTTGGGGTAGGCTTATGTCCAGCAGTGGATTTTTTCAGCCTGATGATGATGATGGTATAAAGTATTAATTAGTAATTATTAATTGGCTTACTGTTTGCACTAGTTATCCATAAGTTATTACCGCTGTTGGTTTTCTCATAAATAAATAAATAAGTATTATATCCTGAGAGCGAACAAATGCATAAATCAATTTTGTATAAGTAATAACAATTTGCCAAGAATTTACAATTTGAAAAGATATCGATTATACGTTAATTAAACGAACCTGCTTATTTGTTCGGTTTTATTACACGAAAACACATAAATCTCTTCCTTAAAGCAGCTAGCTTTGAATTAGAGGATATTTGCATTCCGTTCCCATAATACGATACTATTATACATTGACATGCAAATTAATGCAACAAATTGTTGTTTAAAGATTAGAATCCAGATAACGACGATATTCGATTAGTATAATGAGAAGAGTTAATAACCATTTTCTGCTTTTCTTTTCACTGCCTTTAAAAGAGCAAAAGTACATATTGGCTCGTATCTCTAATCGAATCATCGTGAGGTACATAAAATATATCAAAAAAATTGGCTGCATTTTAGAAAACAGGCTTTATCTAAGGTCCATTATGAAACGTAGGTAGGTAATACGAAATTGAATTGTTTTTAATTAGCAATATTTTTTAATGCTTTTTGTGGCTGTTGTGACTCTACCGCTATACTACCCTATTGATTTCCACAAAAGGTGATTCATAATATATGTACAAACTATTTTCCAAAGGGGCTTTTGAGTACACCCAAAGATTTTTCTAAAAAACTCAAAGCAAAGTTTATATTTTTTTTATTAATATCTTTTATCTTTTCGTGGATAGTACGAGTAGTGTACAAAATACAAGAATGAATCATTTTGTAGAAAATGAATGTAATGCAGACGTATCAATATAGTAAGTGCAGTTTAAATAAGTCTGTTTAATGTCTATGCTATACATCTCCGTTCACGGCTATGCTCGACACTTCTAATCCCGTGTATTAAACAGCGAACCCACAGCGATTTATCATACAGCTCACATTGTTGCAACGTGAGATACTACGTAAGCATTTTTGTGAAACACAAGATATGCTTGGGTATTTTGTTATGAGCCCTAAGCTACCAACATTTATGATCTCGGGTTATAGTAAACATGTTGTTTTGCCTCAAATTACCTACTAATAGTAAATATAAGCAACAATTACTTTGGGAAGTAGATGGCCTCAGCGTAAGTTCATTGACCAAATCGGTGACGTTATGGCCTAGTCAAGAGTACCTACCCTAAATCGAATGAGATGAGAGTGAATGAAGCAAAAGAAGTATAAGAATGAATCAGATGTCTGACTAGGCTGAGTGGATGGTATAGGTGTTGGGCAAACCTCATCATCATCATCATCATTTCAGCCGTACGACGTCCACTGCTGAACATGGCCTCCCCCACAGACAGAGCAAATTCCTTACTCCTCATGTGGGGGGATTTGCCCATACTCACCACGCTGGGCATGCGGGTTGGCGAGCGCAGTAAGAGCTATAGTTGTTAAAATGAGGGACGCTGCTGCCCATCCCCTAGCTTTTTTCCCTTAGTCGCCTCTTACGACATCCGCGGATAGGTAGATATGGAGGGGCCTATTCTTCAGCCGGGGCCACCACGGCCAAACCTACTCCATCTTAATTTATCTCAGGCTCTTCAGCGCCCTATAAGTGACTCAAAAGTTCCACCACGTGCCGCATAATATCTAGATTAGATAGATATAATAATAATAAAGCTTTACTACATACTACTCGTATGCTCTTAAAATAAACAATTTCCGCTGATAGGATTCACGTCTACTATTATACTCTCTAGTTTCAGGCTGGCTTGTTTATAATAAAATCTGGAAAACATGTCCAAGGCAGTAAAGCATCGTTTAATTAAACTGTAAGCTGCTGTATTAAATAACCAAGAATAGAAGGTAGCGGCCTTAGAGACTTGTAAGTATTTTAGATAAGGTGCAACACGTTGCCACCGTTGAAAACGTAGCCATAACACAAATTATCAACAGTATAATTACAAACAGACCTAAAATGGAATGGAAGCCAAGTAAGCTCCTCAGTGAGAGAGAATTTCAGGCCATCAAAGTTAACAAGTTTAAAATTCCATTCCGTGGGTGTTAGCACTGTCTTTGTTGAAACTCTATCGTGTTTAAGGAGTCAGCCCCCGTTTGCGAGTTGTTGAAGGATTTGGCGAATTTAAACACGAAAGATACACGAAATCCAAAAGAAAAGCGGTCCGAATGTAATCTGTAGATAAAGCCCATCCCACGCGGTATTTATTTGTCTTACAAGACCGGACTACCACAAATCTTGTTAAGAGATTTACCCTGATCTTTAATTGAAAATCTCACTCAATAATTCTTGAGAGCTATGCTTGAAATTTCAATACGCGTTAACATCAGAAACGAAGAAATCCGTAGAAGAATCAAGGTCACCGACATACCTCTTAGAATAAGCAAATCGAAGTGGCAGGGGGCAATTCATTAGCTCGCTGAACTGACAACGATTGAGGGTTCTAAGATGGTGACCCCGAACCGGATGACGCAGTGCAGAAGGTTCATCCGATTCCGGTTACGGGAGTTGGTGGATGGAGGAGGCTCTCAAGTCCGTGTCATTCTTTGAGGCCTATATTCAGTAGTGGACTTCTACAAGCTGATGATGATACTTGAAATCATGTTGTAGAAGATTTGGCTGTGGTATTTTACAACCGGCCGCCTGCCTATCGTTAACCCTCCTTGGGAATACTTGCTAAGTTCGCAGTTAAAGCTATCGTTGTTAAAATAGGGGACGCTGTTGCCCATCCCCTAGCGTTTTTCCCTTAGTCGCCTCTTGCGACATCCACGGGTAGTTATGGAGGGGCCTATTCTTCAACCGGGGCCCCCACGGTGATGATAATGACTTGAAAAATCTGGTTGGGTTGATCTATGACTTAGCTATTCTGCGCTTTGGAAAACATGACTGCAAACAAAGTGACAGTTAGGGAGAATCAATGTTTTTATCGTTAGGTCTTCCCTACCAACTTCGACAAAGATAGGGTCAACCGAGTAGTTGGTTGTCCTGCATAGTTGAAGTTACAATCAGAGGTGAATTAAATAAGGTCTATGACCTATAAGTAATTCATAGAATGAGCGAGTGAACGTGTGGTGCGGTAGAGCCCGATATGGCAGGTGCGTTATGTAAGCAGACGGCGATGCAGGCACATTGGTGATGCCAACATGGATGGGCAAAATTCGCTTGAAAATGACGAAATAAAAACATGATCTCTTTGATACTATATAAAAATGCGTTTAGAATACGCAAGCTTAAACATAGGAATAGGCTCACGACTTTTAAACCTTTTCCCAATCATAGTAAAAAACCTATCAGATCTCCAGGTGGCCAGATCCTTAGAATATCCCCAATTTCACTGAAACAGAAGAGAGTGACGTGTGGCAGTAGCACAGATGAAGCAAAACAAATGCTGGTCAACTGCATTATCAATTAACTCGGAATTCAGATTAGAAATATTTGAACCTGTGAGCTCATTTGATCATAAAATGCGCTATAACTGGCGCGAACATGTTGACGCTGCGACACTAAATGCCTACCTAATGCTAACCTAAGCCGGCGACTAGATCCCGTGCCAAGGCCTCCACAATTGAAAGTGGATGTCCATTGAACCTTTCGCAATAAAGCTCTACTTCTAAATCAAAGTATAAAACAAATCAACGGTAATAAAGGTCAGCCCATAAAGGGCGGGATTGCAGCACATTCATAACAGGTGCCTTCTGAACTTAGGAGCCAGACAAATTTATAATGATATAGCCCATTACCGCTCGCACGCTCTCATAACGATAACCGTAGATATAGTCGTTACCCCGTCCTAACTACTTCTAAAGCGGACTATTTAAAACATAAATTAGATAGTGCAGTGTCTAAATACGGGAGAATACGGGAGGCAGACAACCACCCGGTAGTCTAGTTAGAGCCGATGAATAACGAACCGAAGAGGATGGGTAATGGGGTATCGCTGGGGATTGAAAGAGAGGGAGGGACCGGCGTAGCAGCCAGTGTGCACAATGCACACAGACAGCGATCGATTAGCGGGTTCGCTCGTCGCTCCCACAACCAATCTATCGACCTTTGCGCTTCTATATAAAATTAATAACTGACCAGTGTTCCGTTCATATTTGATTATTGAATTGATATTTGTTTGGCACCAAATATCGATTCGATTCGTTGTAATATGCAAATAGTTATACTAGGTAATAATATGTATGCTATCCAAAAAGGGGCTTATTCTACACACAATTGGCAAGAAAGTTTGTTCTTAGACTATTGTAATTCTACATTTTTCACAAAACTATGCAAAGATTTAAATATAAATAAATATTCCGGACATATCACACACGGTCAACTGATCCTAAACTAGGCATAGCCTGTACTATGGGTACCAGAGACTGATATAAATAATAGATAAATATTTAACACCCAAACACACAGAACAAACATCTGTGTTAGTCACAAATGTTTGTCCAGTGCGGGAATCGAACCCGCGACCTCTAGCACAGAAGGCAGTGTTACTACCAACTGAGCTATGAGGCCAGTCCTCATAGCTCCAATATCAAATATAAGGATATAAGGATACAAATCCAATACAATCTGAAAACAACGCCTGCTCTTTCAGTTAATAAATCCTCCTCAAATACGAATAAAACTACCGTATCATGAAAACTTCTGTACTATTAAGCGCAAAAATTAGCTCCATAGTAGAATATCAGGTAATTATAAACTCAGGTGACATTCACTCGCCGATCACGTCCCGCCGCCGGTGATCACTTATTTAACTTGGAGTCGTGATTCCTAAGAATAATTCCAGACGCCGCATTTTTTATTTATAAATATTTCCTATCACAGCTGTGGCAGAGGAATAATTTCAATGGAGCTGTTCAGTATTCAGCGGAACGCTTCGGAGCGTCCTTTTCTATCAGCTTAGCAGTGCGACCCGCAGATTAGAGCTGATTGAATTCAAAATCACTTCTGGTTTTACTGAAAAATTTACGAAACCATATAAATCGATGAAGCAGGTACCCAATTGAAATATCATTATATTGCATCTTTAATATTCTATACCTATATTGCATCTATTCTATGTACGTTTAGTGATAAAATCGGTGACGTTTTGGAAAAAGCCCTGGTCAAGAGTACCTACCCTTAACCGACGAGCCTGTATGAGGAATGGGATGAGAGTGAATGAAGCAAAAAAAGTATGTCAGGATCGTAGCAAGTGGAAAGCCGTGGTCTCTGCCTACCCCTCTGGGTAGAAGCAGTCTCCCTAAGCGTGATTTTATGTACCTATGTATGTATGCATTTATTCTAGATGATTTATACGGCGTCAGATGACTCACTTACAGGACACTGCTGCAGTGCCTCGAATATGTTAAGATGAAGTTAAGTAGGCTTGCCCAGCACCTATCCCATCCTCAGCCTAGTCGGCTTTATCTACAGGAAAGAGGTAGTCAATACGTGCTAAGACGCGGTTCCTCACAATATTTTCCTTCACCCTTTGGAGCACGTGTTAATAAGCACAAACATTTTTCGAACCGAAAAATCCGTTGGTGCACGGCCGGGATTCGAGCCCACAACCTTCGGATCGAAAGTCAGGTACCTCCAATAGTCCAACGCGGCCACTTTTTTCTAGATAAGTGAAACCAATAAAATATATTTTGTTGGTTGAGAAAATTCTTTTGTTTTTATAAAATCTTCAAGAACTATTGGATTAAGGACCCCTGTATCCATACATAATGTTGGAAACTTGAAAAAGAAAAAGAGGTTCTTTCTCGCAGCCCTCAACCAATTTGTCTTTGACTTATAAAATTACGGGTCATTGAATTTGCGAAAAATATCGTCTTTACCTTGTGTTTCAGTGGAACTAAACAGGCATAACATTCAACTCTTACTCAGAATTTATCGCTAAAGTTCTTGATAAGAAATCAGAAAATACCAGTCATAACTTTTTATCATAAAAGAAAGTTATCAGCCAGTTATGTGGTATTAAATATCGCTCACCGAGGTAGACCTTGTCCAGGAAGTGCGTAAGAAGCTCGTCAATGTCTCCGGAAATACGAGTATGTGGAATGATAAGAAAGTCGTTTCCGAAGGGATAGCGAACCTCGAACACAGCCCTGACAACAAAGGCTCTCAACTTAGTGACAGGAAAATAGCTGTCGCAATAAAACATAGACCTAATGATAAGAATTTACAGGAAACTTTTAATCTTATCCAATGTTATTACCTTTGTTATTCGAGCGCGGCACAGTAATGAGTGTTTTTCCGCTTTAAAATAAACACAGACATCCTCACTGCAAGTATTTGCTCAACCGATACAAACAATAATACAAACAGAACTATCTGAGAGCCAAGTTCAAGGATTAATTTCATCCGAATATAGAATCTCTGAAGCTCCCTGAAGCGTTGCAAGGAGAACAAAGCTGGGCTAACTCAACAATGTGTTTAGTTTTGAGATTAGAGCAATCCTGCCCAACACCTAAACACGGATTTTAGATAACATTGAAACTCCGACCGCACTGAATATAAATGAGATTTTAGAACGTCGCAGAACCCGTCTTAGGGCTCTTGTGCATAATTACTAGACGTTAGAAACGTTCAACTTACTCTGAACACCGATGAATAACTTAAATAGACGCTTAAAATCAAATAACTAGCACTAACTTGAATCGGTCTGTTGTTCTGTATCGGTCGATTAAAAAAAGGAAAATGGGATGAGTTTTTTTATGGATAAAAGGTCTGGTTCCGTAGTCGAGCGGCGAGTCGGCGTGTCTGGCCCGGGAAAGACGATTGCGTGAGGGCGCGGCACGCACCCTCACTTCCCAGCTGTTTGCGTCTATTTCGATTTCAATGTCAAGAGCGATCAATACCTGCCGGGGATGTAAAATTTCGGGTGTTTTCGGCCCGTTCCGGGAGCTACGAATGGGTCTCGCGGGCTTACTAACCTACCGTAATACGCCGGGGTGCGTGCTCTCCCGCCGATCAATAGCCAGCTAAGGCCCGGCTCCTTTCTAAATAGTCTTGAACTTCACCTCGAGGCCTGCTACGGAAATCCGTGGGCGAAAGTAGAAATATCTTTGGTTGCGCCACGAACTCTCGAACAATAAAAAGCATTTTCTTTGTCTGAAAGAAATGAATAATCTCCATTGGCGCGATAATAAGCCGTTGATGCTGCAGTACAATGCAAAGCGTCTCATTATGCAAATAAGATGCACAAACCCCGTCGGAGAAAGTTTAAACATCTCAATATAACGTGACAATCGGCGGTCGATGTGAATATTTCACAAAGTTTTCATGTAAATCGTCCTTCGCCGAGTGCGATGACGCGATCAACCGCTGGATAACTGCGGGAATATTTCCAAAAGGCACTAGAAAAGAAAAGCTAATATCACTGGCTCCACGCTCATCAGCATGCATACTGACTCAATTGAAACTCGAAATATTTAAAGATTTAAAATTGAAATCAGAACTGAAAGCGATGCGCTCGCAAAATAAAAGGAATTAATTAGAGAAGCGCAAAACCGATGAGATGGGAGTAAAATCAAGCCCGAGCGCCATTACAGTGAGTAAAGGGAGTACAAGCGGCGATATTAAAGGACGAAAACGAGCGGTTCATTACCGGGAATGCTGGCAATAACAATACGGCTAATGGTCGTCTCGCGATCGTCTCAATTCCCGCTTCTACTCAAATACGAGCTGCATTTACTAACAAATCCTTTGCAATTTCCACCGCTTAAAAATGAAACCAGTTAAATAAATAGAGTACCTAGTGATTTTTCAATTGAACAGTACAGTACAGACGCTTCAATTACGTAGGTATAATGTTGAGTAAGGCTCTAGGTATATAGATTACAAACAATTGCTAGTACTTTAGTGCTGTGTCGTTGATAAGTACATGATTTTACACATTCTAGAAGCGAGTCGTGACCTAGCTGCAATGACTATCGCAAATAGTTTTACATGTGGGTAGGTCACGTACACCTTATTTATTTTCATTCAATGTTTTACTCATAAATGCGAATGAGTCGATAGACCACATTTCAACCTACTTCGGTTCGAATGAAGTAACACGTACGCAATTTTACTTAAATGCTCATCGACTAAATGATTCTTTAATGCTCTCACATTAGTACCTACTCATAAATTATATTATGTGAGTTGTAGAGAAGTGCATTCACTATGACTGTATGATTGTAGGTACTTAGTGTTCATGCTATATAGCACTAGCAGGAGGATCAGGAGGAGGTAGGGCACAGCGAGATTTTCTCGTTCTGAATTGGAGCATCCCGCCTGGGGAGGTAACTCCGCCTTACAGAAGATCGCAGCCAAATAACATTATTTGTTTCAAATAGTGTTGTGTTCCTGCGGTGAGTAAGGTTACCAGAGCTCTTTAGGGGGGGAAGGGGGATCGGGGTCGGCAACGCGTGCGTGATGCCTCTGGTATTGCAAGCGCTCATAGGCTACGGTAACCGCTTACCAACAGGTGGCAAGAATGCTGGTTTGCCACCTCTGTTGGATAAAAAAAAAAAAACTAGCAAGAGTCTTTTACTAAAGAAGTCCTGCAGAAATTAATGGAACTAGAAACATACTATGGCAAAATTCCGAAGTCCTGAGGGACTTCTTTAGTGAAAAGGACTGCAGCCTTTTAAAGAATTAGGAAAACAAAAAACCCTTTTCGTTAAAAACGTTCGCTTGGTCGCTTTGATTTTCTAGTGATTGAAGTAATGATTTTTGCTTTATATATTTCACTAGGAAGGCTCAAGACCGTTCGTCAAGGAACTCTTTGGGGGAGGCCTTTGTCCAGCAGTGGACTTCTACAGGCTGATGATGATGATGATGATGATTTCACTAGGTTGCGCTGGCGGCTTGATACCTACTTCAAAAATAGCATATATCAACCTATACATGCTAGGTTGGGAATATTTTTATATAACGCTTTATACATATACAGTTAGTTCAATACTGGTCTCGAGCTGTTAACAGATTGAATGAGGCTGTGTGTGACTAAGTACCTATTCATTTGTGATCACCCAATTTAAATTGTATGGCTGTGCTCTTGGTGACGAGCGCGAGCGAAATTCGTAGGCTCTCATAGAAGCATGAGCCAAACTATTAGGAGCTTGGATCGAGGTGTGAGAGTCTGACGAGACGAGGTGAATATAGGTGGTGTAAGGCGCTGACAGAACGGTGGCTGCGGACTGGCAAGAGAAGTGTCAATGGTCCATCAGGATGAATGACATCGTTGGCGTCGTTGGCCGCACTTGGATGAGGCTGGCTGTAGGCCATTTGAGTGGCAGGAGCAAAGAGAGGCCTAATAGCAGTGAATGAAGTCTGGCTACGGAAAATGATGATGATAAATGTATCGATGCTCAAAGCGTAATACTTTGCAAGTAAGAATGAATCATTGCTACAACTTGGATGTTTGGTAAAAAAATCGAGAGCCCTTTCCAATTATTTTGATGAGCGATCTCGCCGCCGTCACTCTCATACCAAATCCAGCCTCTATGTTACATAGAATAAGTAGCAGTCCTATATACTGGTTATTATAATTAGCTAAAGCAATAACTTTACCACGCCTCACAATTAGATATAGGTTGGTACTTGGTAGTAGCTAGTGTCTGTAATTTAATAGTAAGCAAAGCAGAGTAATTGATCTTTATAAGGAAACTGGACATGAAGCTAATCAGTATAATCACGCAGATACAATTTTCCAGATTACTTTGTAAGATACTTGTAAAGTAAAGCTTAGAAGTAGCCGAGGTATCGATGGCGTGACCGAGCATTTTCGCACAGACGTCGAAACAACAAGCAAGCGTAATTTGATTATGATGTATTCACTAATGTAATCATTTACAAAAGCATTTGAATTTGAACCTATGCCAACAAGTTATACCGTGCAACGTAACAAATCACATCGCTGAATATGGCGGCCATTACTCGATGTTACGTACCTAAATGGCTAGGGTTGTCAAGCCCAAACGGTTAGTTATTGGCATATATTTTACGCTAGTGACATTTATGTTGAGAGGTAATACAAAAAAATTGTGAATGATACAAGAAAATCGAAATCAGAAAGAACGTGAACGCTATTTCGATTTATGAGCTGCTTATAGGCCTACTTGTTTTTATTGTTAGGTACTTATAAAACCTGGCAGACTCGGTTGATGAAGTATTTCTCCAAACGTTTATTCATATCTAGTACTTATGTATTTTCAGAAAAAAAACCTTTTGATACAAAATTAATATGCTAAAATAATAATTTAGACATTAACATTGATTGTATTTTGATTAAAATTACTTCCTAAAAAAAAATATGTTAGGTCTGAAATATATAACTTTTAATGTATTTAGAAACACAGGCACAATAATTTTTTGAATTAGTAACAAAATGGAAAAAATGTTACTCAACATAGGTAAAGTGTAAAAAAATATATTATTTAACTAATAATTACATGGTTTTATACCTAAAAAATATTTCTTCAGTTGCCGGTTGTATTGGCAACCCTATAGTGTAGATTTGCAAGCGTTGCGACTGCGTCGCTCGCTGCATTGCAAGTGCGCGTTGTAAGTGGGTCGTGCGCGAGCGTCGACCCCTCGTCCGACTTCAAGGTTAGCCTAGGGTTGTCACACTATAATTAGTAATTAACACAATAGAATTCTCCGGGCGATTATATTATAATTTCAAATTTTTTAAGAGTTTATTGAAGAAATTGTGCCAACTTCACTAAAACTCAGTTACTTATTCGGATTACATTTTTGGCCTTTATCGCTTATTTACCTACTGACTCACTGTGTTACAACAATCGTTCCAAGTCAACAATGTTTATTAGCCGATAATTTTGCTTAAGATAACATTATTATATTTTACCGAGTATTGTACATGTGAGCTCTTAGAAATATATATTAATACAGATTCAGTCGCTATCTAAGAAATTTTACACTTTCATTGTGAATATTTTTTGCTATATCTTTTTTTTTGGGTTTTAGGGAGCGGTAGGTCAACGTGAATAAAAAACAAAATGAACAACTTGTAATAAGAGCTAGGTGTTGATAATGTGCGCAATGTGCCTACATAAATATGTAGGTAAAAATTATAACCTAGATTTCAAAAACATTACAAGTAAATTAAATGTCAAAATCTGAATTTATTCATGTTACAAATCAAGTGCTGCCAATCTCACAACTTATTCATTAGGTTATGAATTATTAATTTGACTACTAGGCCAGTTATTTCGGCCTGAAATAGAGCTCATGTTTTTCAAACATTATAGCCGCAGTTATCGTGATAATAATAGCTGAGAGTTCAACGAACGCTCCAGTTCTATTCTAGTAAATGAGCAATACCTGCAACGTTGTAGTAGTTTGTTTGAAGTAATTGTGCGCTGGAATATTTTGCAGTTCAGATAGTTGATATTTAATTGTCTTTATACTTTGAGACCCTATTATCGGAGCCAACAATGGAGAACTAAGTATTAAAACTTCTTTCCCACATATTTCAGCGTCAAGATGTTTGGCACATCGATATTAAATGAGAAAATTTACAGTTGAAAAGAGATAAAGTGGTCTTCACAAGTGTTTAATAGTGTGCAAATTCTTTGTCTTAAAGCTACAAGCAAAATATAACCAATTCGGTAATACGAGTGCTCTTCAAACGATAGACGTAAACTGGCGATCCTACACTTAGCCAGGATTATGCTCCTTAGATCTAGCTTACCACAAAACTCTCGAATCCTAACTTTAAATGTAACTCAGCTATAGACATTACTAGTCAAAGTGGCAGTGGGCAGGCCATATAGCAGGCCGCAGAACCGAATATAATTGGGGAATTAAGGTTTTCGAATGGAGACCACGAAAGTGTTTGAAGGCCCCCACATGATGGACCGATGACATTGTGAAAGTTGCGGGAAGTCGGTGGAAAATGGTCAAGATCGTTTGTCACGGCACTCGTACATAGGCATACGTCCAGCAATGGACTTCTACAGGCAGACGATGATGATAAATAAAATAAACTCCATTAAAACTATCGGTTTTATTACGTAACTCATGCCGTAAAAGTTTCAACACACCCGCCAAATTATGGGAGCCACTGCGAAACATTCAACGAAACGCTGCTAAATGTACGCAAACAAGGCGCGTGTTTATATCAAGATTGAATTCAACCAAGAGATGGCACAAAAACCCGCTCCGCAGTCGCACCTTGTACGGTAATAATGTCTTGCAAGTATCCAAGATTCGATTTAAAAAAAAGTTCATCAGCTCACGAATCGGTCTCGCAAGTTTGTTAGTCGCTGGATAAGTTCGCACGCCTGTTTGCCTTTTATAGCGTGCCCTGTCTACTCGTGTCGAAAGCTGGACGAAGCACTAGTACGCAAGATATCTTGCAGCATTGCACCGGCTCGCGAATTCCCTACGTTTTTCTATTCAATTATTCTAACATCTGTTTAATGGAGTGATTACACTGCTAGTTATGAAACTGTTGGTATCTGTGTCGAGAAGAACTTATTGAACGCGTTCCATGATTCTACTAGTTTTTGCGGCGCAGGAAAGTTGCTCAGCGGGACCTATGCAGCCCTATTGTATCTATTAACCGGCTACTTTCTCATTTCTTGCCATTTACGGTCCGTTGAGAAAATCGAGATGCATTTTGTATCAGCTCTTGATGAAAACTCGGGACGACAGCACGCCTTCTTGTCTTCTATGTCTCACTGATTTCCGGGCTTACGGTTTTGTACTGTTTAATTAAATAATGCTTCTATTATAATCATGTGCCAACTGCTGAACATAGGCCTTCCCCACAGATTTCCAGAGCGACTTCCTATGATGTGGGTGGAACTTGCCCATACTCGCCACGCCATGCGGCTTGGCGAGCGCAGTTAAAGTTAACGTTGATAAAATAGGGGACGCTGCTGCCCATCCCCTAGCTTTTTTCACTTAGTCGCCTCTGACGACATTGTCGAGTAGGTAGATATGGAGGGGCATATTCTTCCGCCGGGGCCACCACGGCCAATGTCATGTCATGGAGTTTGACACTTTATCATCTAGCCTAATATATGAAATGCTTGTATTTTGCGCAAATATGCCAAAAATATCAGGCTATAAGACGATTCAAAACAAACTTAGTGTTAATCCACATGGGAAGCCTTGAATGGCGTGTCGGGTTGCGCAGATCGGTTACACGGCCAACCGCGGCCTCATCTTCTACGTGTTGTGAGCACGACGTTTTGATGCTAGTGAATTCTTAAAATAAGTAGGTAATTCAAATAAAAAAGTCTTCAACCTGCCAATACAAACAACTGCTGAAAATAGACTGCATTTTCATTCCATTGGTTTAAAACGATGATGTGTGATGCGTGTAATATATTTAGGCATCACAAATTTACTATCAAATATAATGTTTTTTTCGTCTACGTACATGGTGGCATTATAATTATCCCGAAAGGAGTTATTCTACGTCCAATAAAGTTTGTTATCGATCAAAAAACTCCTGTTTTGGGGTCATATCAATTCAAACTCAATTTCAAATTCACTTATTCTTTTTGTAAGTTTACTAATTAATTGACAGGCCTCTTAGCTCTGTCGGTAGTAACTCTGCCTTCTGCGCTGGAGGTCGCGGGTTCGATTCCCGCACTGGACAAACATTTGTGACTAACAAAGATGTTTGTTCTGTGTCTGGGTGTTAAATATATATCTATTATGTATATCAGTCTCTGGTACCCATAGTACAGGCTATGCATAGTTTGGGATCAGTTGACCGTGTGTGATATGTCCGGAATATTTATTTATTTATTTATTTCATTAAAAAGATGCTAAATATACCAAAAACAGTTTGAACAAGTTTGGGATAAAAAAATAAACACTTATTTTGCGCAAATTTCTTTGATAGAATAATCCCCTTTCGGGATAACATGTTGTACAGGAAAAGATACCATCATTTCGTCTTGGGTTGGCTTTTCTATTGTAGGTATCTAATTAGGTTCAACTTTTGCTTGCGTTAGAGAACTTGGAGGAATCGCTTATTACAACTTGTAATAACTCAGTTATAATCAAAGACAACTTTATAACAAAGAACCGTGACGGCTTTGTACCTGTTTACGCAATTATTACGCTAACGACGGTAATATTGAAAAAACAAGGCTCACGACTATTATGGTAGATACAAGAATGGGGTAGATCCTCCGCTCAGATCTCCAAGCGATCGGGTAATCAGATCTTTGAAGATTACTATGTCAGAGGCATGTAGTTGTGTTGCAGTAGAGATACATACGTGGCAGCTTGCAACCTTCCACAATATTAAATAAATAAATAAATATTCCAGATAAATCACACACGGTCAACTGATCCCAAACTAGGCATAGCCTGTACTATGGGTACCAGAGACTGATATACATAATAGATAACACCCAGACACAGAGCAAACATCTGTGTTAGTGACAATGTTTGTCCAGTGCGGGAATCGAACCCGCGACCTCTAGCGCAGAAGGCTAGAGTTACTACCAACTGAGCTATGAGGCCTGTATATTGTAATAATACTTACTAGTTTCCTCACGATGTGTTCCATCTCCGTTATAAAATACATTTATCCAAAATAGTAATCCGTTGTTGAACGGCTGGGATTCGAATCTTCGAGGTCATGGTACTCGTACCTCTCACTAGTCCAACACGGCTTACTAATGATTTATGAGATTATAATCCAAAGAAATTCTTTGTTTTATGATTTGGCGAAGATAAACCTGTGCTTTGCCTGTACCTGTGCTTAAGCTGTGTTCAAAAGGAGTGCGTTAAGCCATCTTAAATGTGTTTAAAATATATTTCCAAATGATCGTTACGTCTACTGATTAAAGGCAATTCTGTATTCCGGAGACGTAACTTTGAAATGCATTTTGAATGTCATATAGCACGCCGGCTTTAATCTTGTGAAGTTGCGAAGCCCTTGTTCAGCTCAAACCACTGATTATTTTTAATGTAGCAGACAAATTAATTCCACTGAACGTATGAAGCTAAGCTCGTTAGTCTAATGTTTGATCGTGTGGCGATACTGTCTGCAAACATGGAAATTATTGTCGTGATAAATTTATAAGTCAATTCCGTAGCGTGATTTCAGGAGCGAAAATGGGAATAAAATTCATTAGTATGTGACCTCGTTTCAGTAAAGTTATTTTCATATAAACTTCAAACCCGAATTTTAGCAATCCAGTTCTCTGAGCATAATGCAACAGGAAGCTAGAATAGAATATAAAACTTTTTATTGTACACCACAAGGCTGTACATTTTTTTTACAGGTTTTGGTTAATCACGTTATATCTATCTATCTTTATAATATCAAAATCAGTTGCCGTGCGTTAGTGTCGAAAAAATGGCTCTACTGATTTAAATAGGTTGTGGGAAAAAAGAACATTATGGTTTAGGAAAACAAAAAATTAGGAAAACCCAAAGATACAGCCAAAAAAATATAAATATCGATTAGGAAGAGTTACCGTAAAATTAATTTTAGATGGAGAGAAGTTCATCGGTCATGTAGCTTAGAAGAAAAATTACTGTGCAGTTTCGAATCCTCTAAATCACTTTGATTGAACCTTAGGTTTTTAAATGTTAAAGACAATCTTATTTATACCCCACTTTGACACTTAAATTGAAAACCCTGATCCCAAATCGGGCCGAAGAGGGCGAAGTGTTGTCATTTCAAGCAAGTGGAACTGAAATATTCGCCTTAAAACCGGTCGATACAATCAATATGCTGGTAGACAGCAGGACACCATAAATACGAGTGGTCTAGCTTAACGATGCTGCAAAATGCATCGTACAGTGTCTATCTCCATCCAACTTCCATCAGTAAAATTACTTTCTAAAATAACCCGTCTCCCGTTGCAATAAGACTGCTCCAGCAGCTGAAACGTGACAGTGCACAACTTGAGAATAGTTCCAGTTCTCAAGTGGCAAGTATCAATCACGTTTACAGCTCACTATATCGATGCAGTTTCACTGAGTTTCAAGTTTCACCTAGTCTCAATAGGCGTTATATTGACATAATTTTTGAGGAGGTAAGGCACAATATTTTATATTGTTTTGTTGATAGAATAAGCCCCTTTATACATGTTTTAAATCATACATGGATAGGTACTTAAACGGTCAGACTCATGAAAAATAGATAGAGAGGTTACAAGCTAAGAAACAACAAAGGCAAATACCAAAAACAAGGTGCATTATGGGCCTCTGAAATTATTTTGGAGCTATTATCACTACTGCATTATGAATGTCCCCAACTAACTGAGCAGCGTCACGCGAGCAGAGCTTACAAGACAATAACGGACTTATTTATGAATTATTTAAGTGAGTGGAATGTTTTTCAACTGTTTTAAATTATCGCGTGTACCTACTTTGTTCTCTCAAAGGCGAGATCTTCCTACCAACGCTTCTTTGTGCGAATCTTCGGTCAGGCTGTCCGCACAACAACAGAAATTTATATCAGGGAAAGATAATCAGTGTAAATGCGTCCTAGTGAATCGTACCTCGCCCACTTGATCCAGGCTATTCCTTCCCACATCTGTTTCATACTCCATATGTGAGTCCGACGATGCTGTTTCCATTACTGGCCAATCCAAGAGTAACATTGAACTTCGGCAGAAGTGATAACCTCCTCATTTTTTCAAAGTCGGTTATACGTATTGGCCTAGGCTCTCCGACTTTCGATGTTTCTGACATGACATGTTTCTGACTACCCACCTTAGACATCTTCAAGGATCTGATCACCTGCAGTTCTGAGAGGATGCTAACCATTTTTGGGGACAAAAAGCCGAGAGCCAATTTTTTTTAGATGACAAAATGCACGGTCCTATGTTTTGTACTCCTTTGGTGTAATTGGTTGCGACCTTGCTCGCGACTTGTAGCGCTTCGCCCGACAGAATAGCACGAAACCCTATTCAAATGACTTCACCCAGACGGCTATCGGTTTCACCACTATCTTAACGACACTAAACGTCCCTATCACACTTTGTATTAGCTTCTAATAAATTCACGTTACCGGACAGGAGGGCTAATGAACTACGTCTGACTTCCATTGTTAATGTAGGCAATTATGTTTATTGTGTTGCGATAATAAATACAAATTACGATTGTTTGGTCTATTGGTGATTATTATGAAGAGACTAACAATTGATTACAAGGGCTTACATTTGAATGAATTTGTCTTAAAAGGACTTGTATAATAGGTAACTTCATTCCATTTGCGCCACCATTGTCTTTGTAAAATTATCCTTTGGTAGAGCTAAATTTCTTTAGGGGCAGTTTTTCATGTGTTTTTTTATACATTTCTAATTATTAGTTCTATCTAAGAGACTGACTGATAAATTAAAAATAAGGGAAATAACATAACCTTCTTTGTTTTTTAAGTCGGTTAATATTGATTAAATGTAAATATTAACTACCTCGGTGCGCAGCAGGTAAGTGTCCGTCTGAGACGTAACGGGTGCGGGTTCGATTCCCGCTGCGGGACAATATTTGCATGATCTGCAAATATTTGTTCCGAGTCTGGGTTTTGTGGTACCATTGTACTCGTAGTTTCTGATACCCACAACACAGGGTGTTGTATATGTAATCCTAGTGTGTATGTATGTGACTGCTGGATGTTATTTATAACAGTAACCTATAGGTAAGCAATGATTTTAAAATATTTTATTTAACAGATGGTCTTGACAAAATAATCTACGAAATCTACAGAGACACAAACAAAAAAAAATTGTCGGGGGCTACGAGTTACGGTACTTGGTACCTGAAAACACTACACAGAGAGGCAACATAAAAACCCGTAGCCTCTGACACCGAAACAATTATTCAATCGCCGCAATAATAAACAGCATAAAGTATCGTATGTGAGTAATAAACAACTTGCGTTTAAAAATAGAATCATGGCGAGCAGGGGAATGACCGTTTGTTGACACATAACAAGCTCAAGGCCTGAGAGATTAGATACCGCGGCGCATAACAAATACTTACTCATAAATGCAGACAATTGCAAAATTATCCGTGTGGGATCGTCATGAGATGCATTGTGGTGAAAAGGAAGCGAACAATATTTATCCAAATAGTATATCAATGCGACGCGTTAGGTAAATAGTTATTTAGATTAGGTTTGCTTAGTTAGGTTTATTTGTTAGTTTTATCAATCCACTATATTAAAATATATGGTATCAATGCGACGCAGCTCTCATAAGCAGCAGCTGCAGCTCGCAGAACTGACAACCTAGGGAATAAAGGTTCTTGAATGGCGACTAAGAACAGGGTTACGTAGTGACGTTTGTCTAGGAACCTATAGGGGTGGCCTATGTCCAGCATTGCGCTATTTCAGACTGCTGATGATGATGAGGTAGAAAATAGGTTAAGAACTTGGTAACTAATATGTATGGGCAGTAGTCAATAGATATAGTCAATAGATATAGGTCAATTAAGTCTTGTTATTTTTAGAACTTTATTACCCACAATAAAATGATAACTCATTTGACTATCAAGAATGCCTCTACTAATTGAGCGATTTTATTTAAGGTGCCGACCTGAAATAAAATTAAGTAAAAAACTGAGTAACGACAAACACAGTACTAAGTTTTGTATTTTAACATCTAACTAGATTAGGGATAGACAGTAGCCTAGGGATTCATAGGTTCCCCCACCAAAGAACACTGCTTAACTGATTGACGACGATACGACAAGATATAATACAACAGACGGACCTATAATGGACTTGCGTGGTAGCTAATGGATTAGTTAGACGATACCATAGAAGATGCCTCTACACGGGCCACTGAATTGCTCAATTTTAGGACACGTGACTTATTGATAGCAGACGGAAACTTTTGTCTACAACCAGAGATTGATAAAAACACTGGGGTTCTATAACTGCTGGGAATATAGGTACTTACATCAATAATTATTCGCAACGGCAACAAAACATTTGCAAGCCGTAAAACGGCTCAATCGATTTGATGAAACTTGAAATAGATAGAGAATAGCATATAGGATACGTTTTATCTAGGTAATTTATATATACTTTATATTTTTATACCACGCGAGCAAAGTCGCGGGCGGAAGCTAGTTTTACATCATTTAAAAATTAACTTGCTTGCGTTACACATATTTTTCTTAAACATGCGCAATATACAATAGTCATTAAGCACCAGTTATTGCACTAATTAAATGGCAAACATGGAGAATAGCTTAGCATGAGTTATTCAATGAAACTAAAATGTCAAATTAATTTAACTCTGAGCCAAAACCTGTTTGTAATGTAAACACGTTGCATAACTTCGTTTAAATATTGAAATAGCATTCGTGTTTTGACGCTATTTTTACGAACGCATAATATTTGTCACGCTTGTTTACAATCCTTCGAAATGTTGCAAATTGCATTATCTAGTATGTTTGAGCACACCTAGGCATGTGCTTATACGGAAATGGCAGAAGCCTATTTATTAGACTTTAAAAGATTACTTTTTAACCGACGCCCAAAATAGGAGGAGATTATCAATCCGATGACTGTTCGATGTTTTTTTTTCTTGTATGTTTCAATGATTTTTCACCATAATAATAGGCATAGTCTAAGGGTGGTCCCCTATTGATATCGAATTAATGGTTTTTTCATAAAAGTTTAAAACTATGTATTATAAAAGTTATAACATGACATGACAAGATTACCTAGCTACTGTACCACAGTTCTTACTGCGTATGCGATTTTATTGGATTGTCCCAAATACTTCACATTGTTTGTCCTCATTTGCACGGAGCACATAGAGTTATTCCTGCTGCAAGACCAATCACTAATTTGACTATGTTTTCTGTTAAACCCACATTCGTTTATTTCATAAAATTGCCACAAATGAAGAAAAAAAAGTGCTGTGCTTGTAAGACTTGAAACTTAATTATTTTCTGAATTACCTTTAAAATTCCCTTCACAATGATTAAATATACGATATATGAACAATTTCTTTTAAAAAAAGGAGTAAGGTCTGTATAGCTCGTACATAATTATCATGATAATTGACAAAAACATTCGTATTCAAGTAAAACCTTTGCTTAATCCATCTGCCATGTGCTTCCGTAATCCACGTAGCTACGATTAAATTACAAAGTAACTTTTGGAAAGGTTGGAACCACCCCGGCGCGGGGCGGCGCCACCATGACAGGCGCTTTATCGCGAAAAGTGTCAGCCCGTGGTTTTATAGCCCGACAACAAAAGCAAACTTTCACCTTTGCAATAAAATTATTTTTAGTGCTCCCCTAATGTCCAGACGAAGGTGTGCTCAGATGACGGGAATTAGCTCGTTCTGTCTGGAATAGTCTTGGCTGACGAATATCTTTTTTAACTGAGTTTTAAATAAGGCGGAGTGTATGTATATTTTTGGGTACTTATTAAGACCATCTATAATGGCTGGTTCGAACAGTTTTTAAAACTTTAACTTAGCCAGTTTTCTTACTAGGTTCGTCAACTACAGAACATTATAATGTAAACCTACTATCCCGGAAGTGGCTTATTATACCTAAAACCAATATAGATCGTTCTAAGACTATTGGAAATTTGTCATTTTTCACTGAAAAAAAACTATGCATCCGGGATAGTAGGTATACATTCATGTTATGAATCACCTTGTTAGCCAGTTCCAATTTCAAAGTTACTTTAAATGTTTTGGTCCTCTTACATTATGTAGGTACCTACCACTCAGGTATTGTACATGAAAACGTCCAATATTTGCTCGCTTTTAGTCAGTACATTCCCTATTTTTTTCGGGTTTCGAAGATTGATAAAGAACACTAAAGTTTCACCATGACCATCCGCTAAATGTTCTTGCAATCATAACTAGATAGAGGGTCATGTTGTATGAAAGCATAATTATATAGGTAGGTACCTATCTTACTAAGCCTTCCTGACTTCAAAAGCTTTCAAAGTGTGTGGTTCAACTCGCGCTTTGCCAGTTCATTTGTTTCTTACCTTGATCTGATATGAGTTGACTTTATGCTTCGGGAGATGATTGAAAGTGGAGAAGTCCAATCTTCTAGAGAAGATCCCATTTGCACCAGCGCCAGCCCTGCGGAATAATTTTAATGAATATACATTATAATAATAGAAATAACTCTACAATATTGAAATGTCCTGAAAAACTAAGTGCTCTTAATTTAATTCATTATTTCACTTAACTGGTAATAATAATTGGAACCGAGTTAGAACTACTAAAACCGAATGCACTATTGAGTCAAAATCCGATTAGTCCTTTGGCAAGTCTAATATGTCATTCAAGCAGCGGTATAGGAACTCGTTTTATAATAGTGAAGTACCAACATAGAGAGCCAAAAAAATGTAATTGTTCCAAAAAGCCGGATTTGTTGAGTCCGAGCCGGACTATCGTTTTTGCTTTTTGGGAAAACTAGTTTTTCCATTCAACTGATGTGTTTAAGCACGACGTGATTTTGGCGGATGAATGGCATGAAAATATAATGTCCGTCTGATATATGTACGCTCAACTATTGTCGGTTATCTTCAGTTGCTGAAGTTCAAAAAACAAAAAGTCAATCAAGAAATGGCGTCAAATTATATGAAATAGTCACAATTAATAAAAAACGGCCTGTACTTATTTGTTTATTGTTTGCTTGCTTGTTGTGTTACTGATTCTATCTTGGTCATCCTGTATTAGGTCAGTGACCAAGTTAAGGTATGGTGGCCCTAAAAAAGACCTATGACTGTCGGAGGAAGAATCGGTAGTGAAAGAATTAAAGTGCGCCTCTTAGAGGCTCGTGCCCATGTCACATGTCTTCGAATTTTTGGGTTTAACGACATGCCGGTTTCCTCACGATGTTTTCCTTCTCCATTTGAGTTGAGTATTTGTTTAACTAATAAGAAGAATGGATCATAAAGTTTTACAACAAAGAACAACATTTTCTTGCAAAAAATTATAAGATGCGATTTTTTTATGTGTTTAGGTACAGCCCTAGTTATAGTTAATCGCATTACGTGGGTTAAATGGAAACACGCACACTAACAGGTTTTTGTGCAGACTATTGCCAGAGAATACAAAACAGTCACATGGATAATGCAACGATTTTATTAACTGGCATTTCGCCCGAGATTTTAAATCAATAGTATACCTACCTACTCTTAATAAAATAGCTATTTTGTCGAGTTGATATTTTCGTATCTGGTGACGTCACCATTACTATTATTATAAGTGCGTAATCTGTGAAGTCGTGAATCGTGAATACCTAATACAAGGCTTTTCAGAGTATGTTTACAATCCTGAAAGGAACTTATTATACATGTACACCCGAATGGCAATAACGTTTATTCTACGACTTTGGAAATTAATAGTTTTTCTTTTAAAAAAACACTATCCAAAATCTGCTGTTTTGGGATCAAATAAGTTCAAACTCAATTATAAATGCGAGAATTTGAATGGATTGATGGATGTATAATGTTTTTTTCCCGGAAAAATCTATCTACGGTTCCCGTAGGATAGAATTGTTTTTGTTTTTCACAGAGCAAGTGATAACCATGATTTTTGCATAGTGGAAGTTTAGGGGTCAGATAATGACATACGCTACTTTTTATCCCGGAAAACCCACTTTAATCACATTTTGATCAGGCCGACAGTGCTCACACATGCACATCAAAATTTTCACCGATGTCGCGGCAACAGCACTATATACTAGTTTTAGAACACGTTGTATAATTTGAATGTGTGTCACGCGTTCAGTAACGTAAAAAATTGCAACAAACAAGTTTTTTATCTGGCCTTATCAGGCGCCCCGCTGTGCAAAAACGACGTATGTCGAAGTAAGAACGTCGTAAGTCCGAGTTGGGTAAAACTTGTACTTATTTCAATGCCAAGGCCAGCCGAATTAGATACCAACACGTATCTCCTCGGGCGTGTCAACAATGCTTTGTTTATCATACACGTGGAGATAATAAAAAATAACAGCGGCGGTTTTGACCAAAAATGTCAAAACGTAATTATGTATAAGGCCAGTCCCTAGTTATAATTAAGTTTTGACATTTTAACGGTATTAAATTATGGACTTATAAACAGAGTTTTTGAAGCGTATTATATTCTATTTTTTGTTGCTTTAAGCATTATTATAATTAGATACGCCTGTTTAATTATCTTGTAGCTTTAATGATGGCCTATTTTCAACAAGTAACAAAAAAAGATGAGGTAGTACTAAAGGCACAATACGGGCACAGACTCACACGTTCCTATAAAAAATAAAACGGAATCAACCTATTACAAATAGAGTTTAAAAAACTATAAGTCTCATCAACAATTTTAACTGATATAGCTCTCAGAATCAAAAAGTTGTATGTCAGGCTCTGTGGGGAGATGCTGAAGCTCGCAGAACCGATAACCGTTGGGGAATAAAGGTTCTCGAATGGCGACCACGAACCGGACGGTGCAGTGTAGGAAGGTCCGACATTGTGAAGGCAGGAAGTCGGTGGATGGAGACAGCTCAAGATTGTTCGTTGTGGCCTCTTTATGTACAGCAGTGGACTTCTTCCAGCTGATGATGTTATATTTTGAGGGAGTACTGCTTTTTAGCTCGGTAGGTAGTGAAGTGAGTCAGGTGCATTTGTTATTCACCGCGTCACTAAAACAAACGAATTGTTATTCCTAAAGTAAAGTACACATGATTTGCTTTAGCGGAAGCAGGAGCGACTTAAATGGGTAACCTTGAGCCCAACAATGGGTTCAGATCATCTAACAGTTACTATTAACTTTAATTTGATCTACAAAAAGCCGCCTGGCCCAGTTGCGTAACACCATTGTGAGTTTATTTATTTTTGTCTTCCCATGTTCCTTGCTCTACTCGCGTTTATAAATTACCCCATTACTTAATAATAATAAACCGAAAAGGAGTAGGCTGGCATGATAAATAGCTGTTTGGACTGGAATCCTTATAAGGTATCCATATGATTAACCTGCTTAACCTAGTATAATATCTACGACTACCTATAACCTAGCGACTATATATATTATAACTATATGTATTAAATAGTAAGCTAAAAAATATTCGTAATAAAACCCAATATTTTTTTAGTATTATTTTCTTATGTTGAAACCAGGCTACAAAGTAGAAAATAATGTTGTGTACCAAAATCTACTGATCCAAGTAGCGAGGTATACTTTGTAAAGCAAATAAAACACCATTGTCCACGGTTCGAGCTACAAAAATATTCCACACTCGTTCATTCCAATAGTACCACTATTGGTTTAAAACTGCTTTAATAAAAGACCTTGTTTACAGGACCAAGTCGGCGAATGCAATATGGCTGCTTGGCCTTGGTGGCTGGATAAAAATAACGATGTTTTTGTCGAGTTGATTTTATATCAGTGCGGGCGGACGTGGTATTGCTCGAGTGTGCATTCGAGCAAAACACTCGACACGCACGGAGCGGCGCGAGCGCACTCCAGACCCTCAATAATGAAAATCTAACACGATTGTAACAATAATCTTATTTAGTAAAGCCTTGAGATTATATCCATAATATGTATGACATAATAAAATTCGTTTCAAAATAAACAAACGTGCAATGTGTAATCTAAAATGTATTTCAAAATCTTCTTATGGTCTTCTAAATAAAGTTAATTTTGAGTTTGACTTTTAGGAGCTGGCGTTATCATTAAGCTATATTGACTGGCCTCATAGCTCAGTTGGTAGTAACTCTGCCTTCTGCGCTAGAGGTCGCGGGTTCGATTCCCGCACTGGACAAACATTTGTGACTAACACAGATGTTTGTTCTGTGTCTGGTTGTTAAATATATATCTATTATGTATATCAGTCTCTGGTACCCATAGTACAGGCTATGCCTAGTTTGGGATCAGTTGATCGTGTGTGATATGTCCAAAAAAAAAAAAAAAAAATTGCACTCTCCATGTCAAACTCAAAATTGACTTTGTTCAGTAGAGGTAATGATCATTTTAAAATAAATTTTTGATGACATTATATTGCACGCCGTTTGAACATGGCTTAGCAATTAGTTCTAAGTAAAATAGCAAAATAGTACGCGTGCCTTTTAGAACATGCTATGAAGAAAAGCTAACGCTATCTGAAATGTTTGGTATACATGGAGCTCTGGTAGTGACTCCGCCTTCCGATCCAAAGGTCGTGGTTTGAATCCTGCGCCAATGGATTTTCCATTTGGATAATTCATATCGTGAAGAAAAACATGCCATAGAATCTTAATGCGAAATTTCCTTCCACGAAAGGAGCCTTTACCAGGTGAACGGTATTATCTTAATCTTATTACATTTTTTGTGTGTTACACCAACCCACGCCTATTTTATTCCATGGCACATTTGTCAATTTTCGAGATACGACCTACGAATCATGTTTGCTTGGGATTAAAATCCACAGCTAAAAGGTGCGGTAACTAGCGATAACACATCAGTTCATAACGCCAGACGTATTACTTAAGTGCTAAAAGCGATTGCAGTTGTCCAACAAGACTTGCTCTGCTGTTTTGTTTATAGAGACTTATTTAATATTTGTGTTTAACTAACACTGATTCAAGGATCATGTGGTTTTGGCGCTTAGAGATATAACTTAACCTAAATCATAATGTAAAGTAAAAATCTCGTAGCATTAAGGCAGGTTTTGTTGACTTCGGTGGCGTAGTGGGCCAGTGCCCGACTGAGACGCAAGAAGTGCGTCTCAGACGGGAACTCGTCTTCGATTCCCGCTGCGGGACAAATATTTGCATGCTCTACAAATATAATGTTTCGGGTCAGGGTGTTGTGGTACCATGGTACTCGGAGTTTCTGATACCCACGACACAGCGAATCCTAGTGTGGGGACGATCCTTGAGAATACGTATGGGTGTTATTTATTTATTACAAGCACCCCGTCCCGGCTTCGCACAGATAGCAGAATAATACGCCAGGAAAGCTTCCAGTCGCCATTGTTTTTTTCCGACATCTTCAACAATCATCGTCATATTTCAGCCAATTTACATAAAACCTTAATTATTTAAACACTCATACAGTTGAGTTTATCGCGTTTAGACTGACAGTCAGACACGGCGGGGGACTTTGATTTATAATTTGTATGTAGTGATAGTGATTCTATGTACCTGTCATTGCCGCATCCTATACTTATTTAAATAGAACACAGCAATTGTGGCAAGAGTAGTTTTGGTAAGATTACCTACTTCCCCGGATAAAGTCTTTCAAAAGAAGCTCTTTTACCAATAAAATAGTTGCGTTTGAGTCATCTTAGTCAGATTTCTCGTTCCCTATGCACTGCACTTTCTCTCATTAGTCACCGATGCACAAACACCCACTATTAAAATAACAATAGATCCGAGAGCAGACAAAAGCCATTCTACATTTGCAAGACCAATTTATTTCTAAATCGAAACGGGTCAATGCATTTTATTTCAATTTTACTGCGGTAGTAAACGAACTGCGATAGGGTTGCGTGATAAAAGGTAAGAAATGACGGGAAAATCTGCAAATGCCTTTAAAAAGCTCTATAACATTTTTACGTTAAGTTCTGAGCATTTGAAGAAGCAATAAAGCTTGTATTTAGGCTGAAATAGTAATTTTTAAAATCTGGTAACGGTCATCGGAAACAAAAACAGCATAAAAATCCGTCTGAAAATAAAATATCTTTATGTATTGTGATTGTCAAATCATCAAAATAATATTCTATTCTAAATCAAAGCAATCATTTGTTGGCTTCAATGAATTGACTTAAGAAATGAGTATTAAATAAATAAATATTCCGGACATATCACACACGGAATGTTATTTTACCTACAGATTTCAGTGCACGGAATACATCTAGTGATGTTGAGTTTAATTGTAAGCGATCTAGTATCTATCTAAATAGAGCCAATTTGAAAGATTTATGCGAATACTATTCCAAACAATAGAAAAAGGAAAATATAAACTATATACTATAAACTTGAGTCGTATTTAACGTCCTAAAAATATATATTTCTTTAGCGATGCCTTAATGAGGATGATGGATCAGAAAAAGAGAACCTCTCAACGACTTTAAGTAGTAAAGTCGTGTTTGGAATCATTTACATTTTTTTTCATGAAATGTTCAACAGGAGATAAGGATCAAGTCTGATGATGATGTCGGAAGGCGTGTAAACTGTAGGCCACACGAGCACGCTGCGAGCGTCATCTAGCTCAAAAAGTCGGATTATTGGTCGTACAGAACAAATGCTGAATGGAGATCATCTCTAACTTGCAACACTTTAAGGTCGTATAATGCCATTAGAGATTTGATATCGAACAGAAGCCAGGAGATAAGCCAACGTCTATTGTGAGTCGAAAGTCGACATGAGTGGGAGTTCTGTACATCCAAGTACCTTCGAGTATAGCCAGTCATCCGACCGGTTTGAGACTTTCTTATTCATGCCTACTAACTCTTTATCGATCTGTGTTTATAGCTTTACTAACTGTTTATAATTCTGTGTGGTTTGTGCTAGTGACTATTTCTTATCTGTGTTCAACCGACTAGCAGACCGAAATGAACCATTTTCTTGTTACAGGCCAATTACTAGATTAGATCAAATAATTACGGGTTAGATTGAAATAATTGCTATCCTTTTGAGGAACGATTTGTCTGATTGATGAAATATGATTGCTGGAATGTAATTTGTACAAAAGGCGTAACGAAACATTAAGTTATTACCTACGAGTAGGATATGATTGAGACCGCTAATTCTGATAAGATAAGTTATCCTACAGAACAATTTTGCATCTCTTATGTTGGTTAATTCATCATCATCATTCATAATTTCAGCCATAGGATGTCCAATGTTGAACATAGGCCTCCCCAAAGATATCCAGCGCAGCCGACCTTGTATGACCTGCACCGATCCTCTAGCCTTTTCCCTTAGTCGCCTCTTACGTTACGACACACAGATAGTAATGGAGGGTCCTACAGCTAGGGCCACCACGGCAGCCAAGCTGGTCAATTATTGGATGAAAATAAGGGCCGCTAAGTATATATGCATAACAATGATATTCCTACTTAGATTGGTTCATATAATCACCACAACTGAATAAAGATGGGAAGTACCTTCATTTTAGCAAATCCTGCTATGGACCGACTCAAATTAGGTATATTGTCGTATACCTACCTACCAAATAGGTATTCTACATAGCTCCCACACTCATCAGACCTTGAAACCTAAATAATGAAACAATTATCGTATAAAGAAATACAAAGGAAACTGAATAAAACAAAGACGACTCAAGGTGCCTTTGAGGCGCCATTCATGCGTGCAGTGCTGAGTACGTGCTTCGAAATTTCTTATATGACCCTCGGGCACAGAATATATGACAGCTGGAACCAAACGCAAGTATGCCTCAGGCATAGATTAAGTATATAAAAGTTGGTGGGGATCGGTTGCATAATAAGTGCCAACAACAGCTTGGCATGCACGGCAATTATGTGGGTATTGATTTATTGATGCCAGTTGAAGGATGGTTACGGAGTAAATAAAGTGCCTTTAAACAAAGCAATGAGAAGGTGTCGGAAATCGATATCGATGGGTTCAAGGAAGGACTTAAATTAAATAACTTAGGAATGCACTATAACATACACTAGGGCTTCGAAGTCCATGACCTGTATCGTCAACTTTTCGGTTTTGTTTAGGTGGTGACGTAAGTTGACAATCACACATATTTACAAAGCCATGGAAGACAAGACGCGTAGGCGACTCATCTACTGAGTTGCATCATTCAACCATTAATATAATTAACACATTCGCAACAAATCCCATATACAATAGTTTTAGCGATTGAATGCAAATGGAAATAAAAATCGTGTTTACAGTCAACAATTGTAATTTGTAGGCCACTATAGAACCTTTCCAAATTAAATCGATCATTGACGTTATTCCCGATATTACTTGTCGCTCAATCTGTAAATTGTACCATCGCTAACCGACTTTTATATTGCACCAACTTTGAACCGCGGCTGCGTTTCTTCTTTTCTTCTTATTAAATCGTTTATCTGGCAAACATGTTGTGCCGACCGATAATGTGGGCCAAGGGTAGGGTGATGATGACGATGAGATCTAGTGGCAGATCCAGGAGTGACGCGTTGCGCCGTAGATTTAGTCTAAAAAGAGGCAACAGTATCCTACAAATCAAACGAGTTGACTATACCTACGTAATCTGATAGATAATATAATATAATCTGGGTCCAAGCAAAGCATCAGTGTAAATAACAAACCTCAAGGTAGACACAGACGGGTCAGTAGAGGAAACAAAATAAACTAACGATGACTCATAACAACAATAGTATTTAACGCTAAAATGTAATTTGGAAAAGATTGTAATCGTGTTTTACAGCTGTAACAGGCGTAATGAGTTCTTACATACGTTTAATTTGAATAGTTATTGCAAGGTCAACGGTATGTACACCTTAATTCAATGCGATTTATATTAAGCCCAATTTACACGAAGGCAGTTTCTCGCACGCTCTGTGGTGAAAATTGCCTAGAGATACGTGCTACCTTAGGCGTAAAAATAAACTTAAGACTATTTGTAGGTATATAAAAAAAACATTGTCGAATCTTCGGGCGATTGTAGCATTCATTAGTTTCCACTGCACAGACAGATCACGTTACGTTTTTCTGATGTTATTAATGAACTCATACGATAATTTTATGTCGAAGAACGATACTAGCTTTACCTTTGGTTAATGGAAATATTGTTTTGTATTAAACAAAAAATCGCCCACGATTACGACATAATGATAAAATCGATTGTTCGTTTAATGCAATACCTACAATATTTCCTATAACAAAAGTTAAAGCTAATATCCTTCTTCGACATAAAATTATCGTATGAGTTCATTAATACGATTTAAATTTAATTATCCGAGAATCATATCTTTGAAGCGAGAAACAAATTCCATCTAAACGATACTTTAATCTAGTTTTGCATCCGCAATTATTTTTTTGTGTTGATAAAAACTTTAGGCATGTTGTTCTTGCGGAGAGGCGATTCGAGGTGTGCCTTAGTATAATACAATCGTGATGACTAATTGACTAATTTTTTCAAGCTATAATTTTTGAATATTTTTTTCTAAAACTAAGGTGTCAGACTAGTAGCATACTCATCTGTTGGTAAGTACTAACCGTAGCTGAAAGATGTTTGCTATGAGGCATCATGCACGCGTTCCCTAATTTCTAATTTCATATGATACCTCATCCTTCAAACCAGAACTGCATGCAAGCATATACAGGGGTTATTTTAAATATGCGCAAAACTTCACACAAAACAACAGATTTACCTACATTGCGATAAATTGATTTAACACATAAAAATTGTCGTCTCTAATTAATTTAAGTTTTATTAAGGAAATAAAGTGTAGTTTTCAGCCACACGCTACTAAGGTAAAAACGCTTATTTTTCTCCAAAAGTATGATGAAATAATTACAGCCGCAGTTTTTTGATCTTAAGTCTTGCTTTTATTATATTATGGAGGCATTTTTGGACAAAAAATCTAGTCATAGCTGAATACTCTAACTTCAAAACATGCGACAACAATGTTCAATCGTATAATCACGCTAGAAATAAATAAAAAAAACTTTAAAAAGGTCTCAAAACTAAATGTTAAGGGATGCACCACACGGAGCGTACGTGGTTTAATATGAAGCATATTACACCACGCTCTTGATCTCGAAGTAACGCAGTGTGGCCGCGTCGAAGAAATTGTAAACACAATAATGTATCATCGTACAATAAGCAAAATACGCAGCGCAAGAAACGCTCTGTGTGGCTCGGTACTAAACTGGTGTACACAGTGTAGAGTGAAGCCACGCAAAGCCAGACGTACCTTGACTATGTGAGAGTTAGTAAGGCACGCGTTTTTCGCATGCACGATGTATCACCGTCTAACCGCGCGATGTAAACAAGCGAGACCTTGGCCTCGGAACAATAGGCCCCGCAGTCCCCACTAAATTCGATTATCAAACTAACAAGTCACAGGCTATTTAGCTCACGATTTTTTACTATAAACAAGCGTTTACGGCCTTGGGTAAGCACCCAGGGCCGTACTATGACGTCTCGTTGCCATTCAAATTCGAGCGTATCAGCGGTATTTTATACGAATTTGAATCATAAATGTTTAAGACTGTCAACTTACGTCACTGCCTAAAAAAAACACAAAGTTAATGTTACCCAATCTATAAAATATCTCGGGAGAAAAAATCGGAGACACGTTATACGTGCACGAAAATATCAACTTCACCACACTGGTTTTTTCAACAACAGTAATTAACTCTTTTCAGGACCTACCTCGCTGGACACTGACCGAATTCAGAATTACCAAGAAAGAACAAGTGACATGACAAGCAAGCAAGCTATGCCTTAGCCTGGGCATTGGTACGAAAATTGTGGTTACACGGTGGAGAATGTAAATAGAGAATTAAATATTTAAATCATGCTGCGGGGTTTTTATTAAATTAAACTACGCTTTAAATAATAGAGTGATATTATTATCGCAAGGCATAGTCACGATTTACCATATCGCCCAAATCTTTGGACTTGTATCCTTGTAGGAACAAATAATTATATTCTAATAGTAATATACATAATGTTTGTGCACTTTCAACAAATCATCATCATCATCATCAACAACCTGTAGAAGTCCACTGCTGGACATAGGCCTCCCCCAAAGAGTTCCACGACGAACGGTCTTGAGCCCTTTCCATCCACCGACTTCCCGCAACCTTTAGAATGTCATCGGTCCATCGGGTGGGGGGCCTTCCAACACTGCGTCGCCCGGTTCGTGGTCGCCATTCGAGAACCTTTACTCCCCAACGGTTATCGGTTCTGCGAGCTATATGGCCTGCCCACTGCCACTTCAACTTGCTAATTCTGAGAGCTATGTCGGTGACCTTCGTTCTTCTACGGATTTCCTCATTTCGGATCTTATCACGTAGTGAAACTCCGAGCATAGCTCTCTCCATAGCACGCTGCGCGACTTTGAGCTTGTATATGAGGCCTATAGTTAACGACCAAGTCTCAGTGCCATAAGTCATCACTGGCAACACGCACTGATTGTAGACTTTCGTCTTGAGGCTCTGCGGTATCTGCGACGAGAAGATGTGACGAAGTTTCCCAAACGCTGCCCATCCGAGTTGGATTCGTCGGTTGACCTCTTTGTCGAAGTTGGACCTACCTAGTTGAATCGTCTGACCCAAATAAACATAGTGGTCTACAACTTGAATGGTATCGTTCCCAACTTGTACCGGTATGGGTGCAACATGAGCATTGGACATGATATTAGTCTTGCCCATGTTCATTTTAAGACCCACCTGTTGAGAAACGTTACTGAGGTCTCTGAGCATTGCGCCAAGGTCCTCCAGCGATTCTGCCATTATGACTATATCATCGGCGAATCGAAGGTGAGTGATGTATTCGCCATTGATGTTGATGCCATGTCCTTCCCAGTGCAGAAGCTTAAAAACATCCTCCAATGCAGAGGTGAACAGTTTCGGAGAAATAACGTCTCCCTGTCTCACCCCTTTTTGCAATTGG
Source organism: Anticlea derivata (assembly GCA_947579855.1). Taxonomy (NCBI): domain Eukaryota; kingdom Metazoa; phylum Arthropoda; class Insecta; order Lepidoptera; family Geometridae; genus Anticlea; species Anticlea derivata. The sequence continues at coordinate 4,672,540 of OX388266.1, forward strand.
ATAGGATTTGTGCTCTGGTCCTGGAGTCGGATAGACATGGTGGCCTTGCTGTACAAACACTTCAACACTTCGATATACCGGTAGTCGATCTGGCACCGCTGTAGTGACCGTAACACTGCCCAGGTCTCGACTGAATCGAAGGCTTTCTCGTAGTCCACAAACGCTAGACATAATGGCCGATTATACTCTTCGGTCTTCTGTATAATCTGCCGAAGCGTGTGGATGTGGTCTACGGTACTAAAGCCTTTGCGGAACCCGGCTTGTTCGGGAGGCTGGAAGTCGTCAAACCTACGGGCGAGCCGGTTAGTGACAACTCTCGAAAACAGCTTATAGACATGGCTCAGCAGCGAGATAGGCCTATAATTCTTCAAGAGGGTGTTGTCACCTTTCTTGAAAAACAGTACCACCACGCTCCTGTTCCACGCCTCAGGCGTTGTACCTTCGAGGATGACGGAATTAAATAGCTTCTGAAGGACTTTAAGTATCGGTGTTCCACCCGCTTTCAGAAGCTCTGACGTTATTCCGTCCTCCCCCGGTGCCTTATTGTTCTTAAGCTGTTTGAGGGCCGTCCGGATCTCGTATAGGCTGACGTCCGGGATGTCTTCGGTATAGTGCCGGGTCAGACGGGCTCTTGCATCGCTTGCCGTGCTTGGAGCAGGACTTTGCGATGAGGTGTACAGTTGTCCATAGAACTTCTCGAGCTCTCGTAAAATCTCAGGCTTCGACGAGACGATATTGCCGCTATCGGTCTTCAGTTTCGTCAACTGACTTTGTCCAATAGACAGATCTTTTGCGAACACTTTTGAGCCTTTATTGCGCTCTATGGCGAACAAATAAATAAATTATATTCTACTAAAGCCTCGATCAAATTGCGTGCGATATTATGTAATCTAAAATATATATCAAAACAACATCTTTCTATAGACAATTTTGAGTTTAACTTTTAAGGATTTGCGATCGATACGTATCGCATGCCCAATAATATCTTACTCGAAATTTACTTTACCTAGTAGATTTAAAGATAATTTTGAAACGAATTGTAAATGACATATCGTATCACAAACCGTAATGCCGATACGAGTATTACCCCAGTTAGTCATCAGTTCTTCAGCGTCATACATGATTGCTAACATAAACTGACGTAAACTTGAGTGCCTAATGAACCTCAACATTTTATTTGTACAGTCAATATCTTCGGAAATTTAATTAAAGTAACTGAGAATTCTAATTTCAAAACTAAAAAGTCGCATAATTGAGATAATGATGGTTCGGCTAGTGGGATTCCAATTTCAGATTTTAGATTCAGAGCTTTTCGGATGGTGACGTTTTCGTCGTATTTAAAAAAAAAACAATTTTGTCATATTAAGAAATAAGATATTTTTTTCAAAAACTGAAAACCGACTTCAAATTCCTGAATAATTACAAGATTAATACCAACCTCTATTTTTTGTTGTCAACCTCTTTGCGTTTTGCTTACCTACTGAGGATGACACTGGCCACCAACACTTTCGAACACAAACCAAATACCTAAGTATGACATTCATTCATCATAAATAATAACTCATATGGTACTGACTGACTGACAGACAATAAAACGTGGTGGTTTTATTCTCTTTGACAATCAACGCAGAGCCTAACCAAAAGTCCTAAGAGTAGGTATAAAATTTGCAGGGTAGCTTCCTGTTGTAACGTATGGGTGCTCAGAAAGGAATTCCCGACACACAACCCCTAAGGTTAAAGATTATGTAAAAATAACAGCAACCGAACGAAGTCGCGGTAATAACCATACCAAACTACAGTCGACAAAAAAAAAATTCGACAAGTCTTGATTTCAAGAGATGATGACGTTTTTTTAAGTTTTACGGGACAAGGAGCAATCCATCAGGAATTAAATTAATATGGGACCACCCTGAGATCATACTCTATACACCACCGAAATACTTATCAAAATCAGTTTAGTATTGGCGGAGATATCGAGTAACATACACTCAAAAAAAACAAAAAATACAGCCGACTTGGGAAACTCCTCATTTTTGAAGTCGGTTAAAAAAGAAAAAGAGAAATTGTACACTATTTGATTTCCAAATATTGCTTAGTTTATTATGATCATTTCATAAGTGGCGCATTTTTCTCAGCAAACAAGGCGAATTTTATATGGAAAAGGAAAGAGAAATCGCCGGTGCCGTAACAAACTGGTAATAAAAATAATTAGGCAATTTGTTCAATTGTAAGCGGAGGCGGGGCGATCGATCCACGACCATCTTCATCAAATATTAGGGATGCCATAGACTTTTAACTAAACATAGGCAATTATATTATTTAAACTTGTTTTTTTTATTTCAGATTTTTCAAATTTATAATATCCCATTTTTTTTATCAAACCGCTAACCGCTGCACCACCGAGCCTCTGCTCGTTCTGGCCGAAATTCCGTCACTCACGCCAATTTTTTTTTCGATAATTTCGAACGAGTCATATCATTTTTTGTGTACCTCTGTCCCCATTACGCTGCTGTTTCATTAATAGAAACAATTGGACGTTAATATTTTTTGTCCCGTTGTCCTGATTATGCTGTTTCATTAATGGGGACAGCCAAAGGTTTTTTTTTTGTCCCGCTGTCTCCATTACGCTTTTTCATTAATGGAAACAGCGAAAGTTTATTATTTTTTTTCCCGCTGTCTTCATTACGCTGTTTTATTAATGGAAACAGCGGTTTATTCCCAATTCTATAGATTCGAGACTAACATTTTCTTGTCCCGTTGTCCTGATTATGCTGTTTCATTAATGGGGACAGCCAGAGGTTTTTTTTGGCCCGCTATCTCCATTACCCTTTTTCATTAATGGAAACAGCGAAAGTTTAATTATTTTTTGTCCCGCTGTCTCCATTACGCTGTTTCGTTAATGGAACCAGCGACACGTTAACATTTTTTTTTCGCGCTTTATCCTGTTTTATTAATGCGCACAGCGATCCTATTGTATGATTTTTTTTTAAATATTTTTTTTTTAATTTTAGTTATTTTCTTAGCGAGCGTAAGAAAATTTATGTGATTTAAATGAATAAACTGTCTACTAATTTGAAGTTATTGACTTTGATGTGTGACAACCATAATTTACATGAAAATAGTTCAGCTGACTCACGCAATCGTCCGTAACGAAGAAAAACAGTTTCATTCTCTGTCCAAATAAGCAGCACCCAAATTGTTTTAATATAAGTAGGTTTTATGAATTATTACGACAACAAAACTGCATCGAAAGCCGCTGGAATCAACAAGTAAGCCACTCCAACGCCGTGCGATATGTCATCTAAAATTCGACATAATTACGTAACGTCACAGACTTTATGAGTGTTTAAGTGATATCAGAGATTAATAAGGCACTTAAAAGCTTATTAACCCCTTTCGAGCATCGTACATTATTATTTTAAGCAAAAGACTAGAACTGTGAACTATAATAATAAATACATCATAAAGTAGGTACTATAAAATAAAATCCGAATGAGTCAAAGGAAAGGACATAGGTACATACATTATTATGCGATCGTAGAAATCCACTTCTGGGCTGGGCATAAACCTCTATCTTAGCCATTCCCGTATCTAACTATAGTTTTTACCTACTTTATTTTACTTGATTTTTTAAGACTCAAAATGTGTGTAAAACTTAATTTTTGCAACTCTGTCTATCATGTGATGAATTATGTGTTGCATATATAAATGCATCAGTAACATCAGTTAAAAACAGCTGTTTATCTTAAGCCTCGTGACCTACAGGTACAACAGACTCTTTAAAAAACTGTTTGATTGTATTCAAAGTGCTCAATGAAATGTGAAATTGATAAATTGTGTAGAATATGGCTGCTCTTGGATTTTATATTCAAATGCCCTTAGATAAGATCTAAATTACTTGTCGGCGGTCGTTTTTGATGGCATTATTTAGTGTTAGGGTTTCTTTATGTGAATTAAGTAGTTAAATATATCAATAGAATACCGATAGAAGATTTAGCATTCTTTATTTAAAATTATTCGAATAAATAGTTGATTGTATTCACTAAAATATATAGCGTGTTAAAATATTGGCTTATTGTCCAAATATTTATTCAAAATTCCGCAGAAAAATAATCGCAAGAAAAATTAGCACGAATATTGCGAAGTTTTTTCCCTACGTTTTTTTAATATGGCGTATTTGGCATTATGATTTTTTTATACTGGGCGCTGCAGAGTAAGAAATTGCGCGTCGATGGTACTTCATTATTATTTGTAATTATTTATCTGGATGATCATTATATGCAACTTGAAGCAATAAAGCCGATAAAAAGGCCACCTAGTTCACCTTTCCACGATTCCGTTGTGAAACATTTAAATTTATCTTGTTGATTGTACTGCAAGTGGTATTTAATGAGTGCTGTTAGTACATATTAATCGGTATACTAAAAATAAAGAGCGATGTGATCGGCAAATTCCCCTAAAACTTAAGGGGAAAATTAACAAAAAGATCATAAGACCCCTATATTGTATGGCTCTGAGTGTTGGGCTACTAAAGGGAAGGATAAAAGAAGATTGCACGCAGCGGAGAAGCGAATTTTAAGATGGATGTGTGGAGTGATTCTTTTATTTATTTATTTATTTTGTAAACAATATCTTTTATTTGTATATTTCTATTTTCATTGTTGTGCACATGTACCCACTACTTTTATCAGCTCTCTCTAGCCTCAAAGGTTTGCTGGAAGAAAACTCTTTGTAGGGTTAAGCTCGCCTTTGTACATGCCTGTATTTTTATGTTTTATATCTGTATGTTTTCTGTGTACAATAAAGAATTAAAGAATTAAAGTGATCAGTTTGGATAAGATAAGGAATGAGTATATAAGAGAAAATTTGAAAGAGGCGCCAGTGACGTAAAAGCTGCGGAGTAATAGATTAGCATGGTATGGGCATGTTATGAGTAGGGAAGAATATCATGTGATGAGACGAGTGTTTGATATGAGCGTGGATGGATTTAGTTGTATAAGTAGGCTAAATAAAACATGTATGGACTGTGTGAAGGTGGATATGGGTAAGAAAAGAAAGAGTGAGTGACAAGATGACGACTGATAGAGGGATATGGAAGACGAATACATGTTATGCACACCCACTTAAGGATAAGGGCATGAAGATGATGAAAATCGGTAGCCTGCAGTGTGACGATCCTCGAGTTTTCCATCCTTGCTTTAACATCTTCACATGATCATCATTATATCAGCCTCCTATTACTAAGGTTGCCTGGATGAGATTGCTTTTAACGATAAGGCGATAAGCGTTTATTGTTTCTTTTCTTAATGGTGTACAATAAAGATACTATCTAAGCCGTAGGAAATCTACTGCTGAACATAGGCCTCATATATTATTGAAGCAAGAGATCCTAAATTAGGTCGTATAATAATCACGTACATAATGTTCACATATTTACTAACCTAGATACAAATTGTATGTCACAGAATAAATTGTATTACAAAGTAGTAGATATTTAAATAGAAGATGTACTGATAAATGTGTTTTAGCCCGAAACGGTCTTATTCTACATTTTTCATAAAAAAATCAGCAATTTTTGAGTCGAAGAAGTTTAGACTGAATTAGCCAGAGGTTTAAAGAAGCAATCTTGATGTCAAACTTCTTGTACGTTGAATAATTAGTAATTCGGTTGATAAATAGACAAAAAGAGCTGGTTTGAAAAAGTTAGGGATAAAATCTGTAAAAAAAAATAGATTTCATACTCGTTCATTATTATTCTCTGCTCTGATAGAATAAACCCGTTTCGGTATAGTATATTAGTTACAAAACACGTTCTCTATCCAACCGTCAACTTCACCGCGTCGCCTAGTAAGTGGGTTTTGTTAAAAACGGCGTTCGTACTTTTACAGGCGCTACACCCAGTGCTCATTGAAAAATAAATACCTTCCTACTTATTTGACTAAAATTAAAATTTATTCATCATGTCAAAAATTAAATAGACATTCGTACAATGTAGCACAATACTTGAATTTTTACAGACAGCGTTTGCTGTACATAAAAAGACAATGTGACGATAATAGCCAGTATTTCATAAAGTCAAAGTCAAAGTCAAAAGGCATTTATTTCAATAAAATCACTAGGATCACTTTGAAACGTCTGAGAAACTAGGTGAAGCTATGCCTGTTCCTCGCGACCAAGCCTAGAAGAATCAGGCAACAAACACAGCTTGGTGCCTATCATTTTTTCGATGATCCTTTTTCACAAAATGGAATTTAAAGCTTCAGTGTGGTGCCGATCGAACTAGGTGAGGCTCAAAAGAAAAGTTATCTAATTATAATCCCTAATAAATAAAAGCTTATAAAAATGTGAAAAAAAAAGAAGACAAATGTGAGGTACATAGGTTATTATTATTTCATGAACGCGTTGAACTGACCTAAGCAACTGCGCATTTTGTTGCGGATGGTTAGTGCAGAGTGCACACGTTATATCTATAAATGGCTTTTACGGCTTATTTACGTCGAAGGGATTTATTACTTTGTTTTGAAGCCCGCTGATTGGCTAGCCGATAAACGACAATCGTGTGAGCGAAATTTTGCTATGATATAATGTTTTGTATTTATTATATACTAGCTTGCGCGCCTTATATCAAGCTTTATATCAAGGCATCGCCCGCGGCTAGTAAAGTAGCTATGTAAATGCTATTCTAGGTAAGGAACAAGAGCCTTACTTATACTAAAATAAGTAAAATATATTTCTTCGTCAGAATTGCTCATTTAAATCTATACCAATCGCACTCCAAGCTAAATTAAACCTAATGTGAGCAGGATAAAGTTTATATTCCTAAAGCTATAATCAGCAAGAGCTTAGGTTCTCCGTATCAGTTCGATAATTCGTCATCGAAGCGAAGCTCTGTGGTCCAAACACGAAAAAAGTCAAATATTAGCTTCGGCGAATCTTTAAATATTTTAGTTTTCATATTCGACGTTTGATATCGTATCTAAAACGTGTCATCGTAAACTATTCGTGTTCAGGCCACTGTGCATGTAACAAGTCAACGTTACTATAAATCTGTTGGGCACAGACGTCATCTTAGGCCTTTCTAGGCAATTTGCAGATAATTTATAATGCTGACAACTGCCAATGAGACTATTGAACTTGGGCAAGTAAATCTATGTATAGCATTAGATGCCTAGTGAAGAACAGCTTGTAAACACAATTTGGGAAAGAATAACCGTAGGTTAACCGAGAAACTTGCAAGACAATAAAATACCAAAAAACTTTATTTTATATTGCAGGTACACAACATACCTACCAACTGCGCGCTAATTTAATCCGTAGCTTTACCACAGAATAATTATTAACAGTATTTACCGAGGTTTCAGTTTAAATAAAGATGGTCAAGTGCGAGTAGAGCTCGCGCTCTGAGGCTTCCTTACACACGTAACACGGGGTTGAAAAATCAAGATCTCAAGTATACGAAGTGGCAAGGGTCAAGGTAGGAACATACTCGAACACGTGGACCAAGTTGCGGACGGGTAAGCTAGTTGGAAGAAAGTAAAGAAGAGAAAACTAGAAGTAGTAGGTACCTACCTAGGTAACTAATAAGGACTTATAGTCCCAGTTTTTTTACGGTGTTAGTTTTCGTAATTAGTTTTCAAGAACACTTTACATTCCCTTCCCAACATCGTATCCTATCCTACTAATAATATTATAAATGCAAAAGTTTGTGAGGATGTTTGAATGTTTGATAGTCAATCACGCCGTAACGGCTCAACCGATTTCGTTGAAACTTGCAGTATAAAGAGTTATTTACCTAGAATAGCATATAGGCTATTTTATGCACGGGCGGAAGCTAGTGTAAAATAAAATTCTCTTCTATACACACATTTTCAACCTTGGCTTCGGTAGGTTCTTACAGGTGGAACTGAGCAGGTGTCAGATAAACAGTTGCTCGAAAGGCCACCTTTTTAACCGACTTCAAAAAGGAGGAGGTTATAAAGTCAGCGACTATGTATTTTTTTAAATGTAGTAACCGATTACTCCTAGCGGATAGTCCAGTTTTGATGTTTTAGCTTTACTATTGTGGTGAAGGGTATAATTCTGAGATGGTCTCATAGGTTCCAATTTTATTGCCGAGGGATTGCTACTTTTCCCGTAAAACCTAAAAAAGTACGCACATCTTGTAATCACTACTTGCTGAAACATTTTTTATCGGAGAATTTGTTATACCTACTTTCGTTTTTTTTTATCGAAAGTATGGTTTGCCAGTTTTATCCAGAGTGAGCAAAATTATTTGAGGTTGTGCATGCGTGGAAACGCCAACTGGATGCTATCGAAGTCGTTTATTAAGTTCTTGAGACGTAATTATTGAATCCTTTTGCTCCTCATGACATGATCTTCTTCCGGATAATATCTCGCCAGCTGTTCCTGTCTTTAGCGGCGTGGAGCGCATCATAGAGCTTTGTATGCAGGGTTGAGCGAATTCAAATCAAATCAAATCAAAATAACTTTTATTTCGGAACAAGAAACAGAGAACGAAAAATATAGAGAAACGATAACAACCGCAGTAGTTATAAAAAATGTGTCTCGAGTGTTAACGCCCTCCTCCAAAAATTACATTTCCTACTTAAGGATATTGGGTCTAAAAATCTCAGTGGGCTGCGCCCTCTTGGTCGTTTGCTATCTACCTTCCCGGTTACAATCAGTTGTTCGAGGTTCTCACCGTCTTTTCTGGCTATGTGACCAAAGAATTTCAGATCAGAATTGGATGTAGAATAAGCCCCTTTCGGGATAGCTATTATGAATCACCTTGTATATGCCAACAGTGACCCAGCTGCTAATACTTCAGCTGTGACTATTCATCTGATGACTAATAGGCTAATCGGCACACACTGTAGCAATTTCACGACGGAAATGCATGTTTTTCACGTCATTGGTTCCTTCGCGGTTATCCTGCATTAGGTCAGTGACCGGGTTAACGTATGAGTCCGTAATATTCGTGAGTTACTAATTTGTTACCGGTGAGTGGCGAAAAGTGAATCGCTTACCGTTTTTGTATGGTGTCACGTAAAGCGCCCCTACAAAAACCGGCAAGCTATTAACTTTTCACCACTCACCGGTGGAAAGTGAGTAACTCACGAACGTAACTGACTCAGGCCTTTGAAAAGGACTAAAGATTTATGAGAAAGAAATAGGTATAGTGTATTAGATAACAATCTATTGGTGTGAAAAGATAGAGGCCTGGTAGAGTCTTCTGACTGGCCTCATAGCTCAGTTGGTAGTAACTCTGCCTTCTGCGCTAGAGGTCGCGGGTTCGATTCCCGCACTGGACAAACATTTGTGACTAACACAGATGTTTGTTCTGTGTCTGGGTATTAAATATATATCTATTATGTATATCAGTCTCTGGTACCCATAGTACAGGCTATGCCTAGTTTGGGATCAGTTGACCGTGTGAATATGTTCGGAATATTTCTTGTAAATTTAATGTGTCTTCGAATTTAGATGTTTTCCTTCACCGTTTCAGAGCTTGCAGAGAGAACATGCGAGGTTTTGATCGGATGGCTGAAACTACCACCACACCACTGTGCTCTCAACAAATAGGTTAATAGCCACATATTTTAGCGATTTCACGGCAGAAACGAAAGTGTGAAAGGGTATTGCAATACGCTTTTAGATTAAGCCGGCGCGGCGTTGCAGTTTCATTAGCCTAGCTTAATGGAAAGTTAATATATGAAAACTAAGTCTTGTATCTTTAGTCATCGTGAGTGGAATTATATGAGGAAGTTTAAGAAGAATCAAATTTGACAAATTTGTCTTTAAAATTAATGCCAGAGACTCTGCAACGTCAGTGAGTTCTCACTTATAGTTTTCGACTGTGAAAAGTGAATGGCTTACCGGTTTTGTGTGGTATCGCGAAAAGGGCGCCTACAAAAACCAGTAACTGACCTAATGCAAGATAACTGCGAAGGAACATCGGAACAACAGCAATCAAATTTGTCTCTGAAATTTATGCGTGATCCCCTTGTCTCTATTCACTTTTCACGGTTGAAAAGTAAGAAGTGAGGACTCACTGATTTTACAGTGGAGTGAAAAGATATTGATGACTAAGAATACTAGGGTAAGTATCAAGCAGCGTGGCCGGAATGACTAGAATGACTTCGGAATAATATACGAAATGTCAAGGTCAATGCAACAACAAGCGCGATGCATTCTATAAATATTTATTTAATTATTGGTTTGAAAAACAAGGCTACTGTCGAATATATTTCACCGATAGGTACCATCAGTCTCAAAGATTTATGAATAAAAATAACACCCAACAGGCACATACATAGTCCTGACCTACTAGCAGGATTCCCTGAGTCGTGGTTATCAGAAACTACACAACACCCTGACCCGGAATAAAATATTTGCAAGTCAATGAAACCATTTGTCTCGCAGCGAGATCGAACCCGCACCCCTTGCGTCAGACGAGCACTCACCCGCTACGGGAATCTTTCCCTCTGATCAATAATCAGTCACTAATTTTATCGGCTCGATAACTTTAGCTCTGTCCAAACAAAAAAAGATGCGGACTTACTTTTATAGTGCCGATAAAGTAAGAGAGAGATGATGAATAAAGGGTTTTGTGTCGGGTCAGGACTATGTACCTAATTCTTGGTTTATTTATTTATTAAATATAAGTTGCTTTCTTTACCATAATGTGAAAAAATGGTCTGTTTGAAAGCGCTTTAAGTACACAGTAGGTAGGTAATTAATTTTATTTGTGGTATAACGATGGCAGAACAAAGCTTCGCACAGAGTCAAAAGTCAGACGAAGCTCGTAAAACAAGCTCCTGCAAATGAATTATTGCCCCGACATACAAGCCCCTCGAGACTTGCGATGAGAAATTCAAACGTTACGCTTACGTTATTAATTTCAACTTTTAGCGTTCGATGTTGCCTTTCCAGAGTTAGTACGGAACTAGGAAGAAAATTTCCAACTTGGAAACTTTAGAAAACTTGGAAATGTTCTAATACCTAGTTATTACAACTATTTTGTACTAGCTTGCGCACAGGGTTTCGTTCGCATTGTACCTAGATAGAAAGTAGCCTATATGCTATTCTAGGTAGGGAACTCTATCTATTCCAAGTTTCATTGAAATCGGTGGAGCCGTTACGGCGTGATTGAACCACAAATATCCTCACAAACTTTTCACATTTATGTAGGAAGTAGGATAGTGGAATGACTAAGGTATACAGAGACAGGTGAAACTTTATATCCACTTAAAGGGCGATGTTGTGCCTGGGACATGATAATATTATGGAGAAAGGCTGGAGCAGCACCATCCTCTCAACCCGGTATTCTTTCACTTCCCTCACTCTGAAATTATACTGACATTAAGTATTAGTAGAAATTGCTGTCAAATTGATAGTTTTTTAGGGTTCCGTACCTGTCTGTCCGTCTGTCAAGTCCCTTTTTCTCAGAAACGGCTAAAGGTATCAACTTGAAATTTATACAACCTATTAAGGTCTGTAGGCTTATGATGCCGTATAAAAATCAATGCTCTAGCTTAATGCATTAAAAAGATATGGCAATGAATGTAACATTTTTGTATGGAAATGGCAAAAATCAAAAACCTCTAGAATACATTCAGTTACCCCACAATTCTGAAATTTCGAATGCTAGGAGTTTTTGTAACACATGTAAAGGGAAAAGTAAAGGTCTGAAATTGAGGAATTTCCAAGTTTTTTGGAAACAAAGTTATATTTGCGGTCAATGTCATACAATGACTACGTGAGTGACTACGCAAATATAAGTTTGTCAATTCCTACACTTGACCGTCTTTATTTTAAATCCACTCACTACTATACCATCCTCAGCCTAGACGGCCTTATCCACAGGAAAGACGTGGTTATTACGTGCGGAGCTAACTAAGCCGGTTTCCTTATGATTTCCTTCAACGTTTTAGGACTGTAAGCGCAAATTATTTTACCGAATACAAAATCCGTTGGTCCACGAAAGTATGCTACTAAAACCAAAATATCCTAATTACATTTTTACGTCAAAATTTCAAAACAGTGGATTAATTATTTTGTCTCATAGGTAGGTACTTGTTATTTTTAAATAATACCCAAAATTTTCGAACCTGTGGCATTCAAACCCGCGTTGTTGCCTAGAATCGGCAATGCTACTATGCCATGGAACGAATGACGCTGGCGCCGAAATGAGCAGATGAAATATTTTTATCGGTTAATTCAAAATGCTTGTAAGAATATCGTATATTTTTTGTTAATGCCTTTCAAACTATATTAAGATTATAGGCAGATTTACGAAGGGATCAAACCTGCGGTGAGTGTAACGAGGGCAGACATTTTAAGGCGAGGCTGAAAAGCAGCGAAGCTGAGCCGTCGACCATTTGACTTGTCTACCTACAATACCTACAATAACTTTGTTTTCTTTAATGTTATTGAAAGTACTTAATTGTGTGTAGGAATTCTAGATGAGTAAATAAATGCCCTTATATTTTATTTATTTATAAAATAATCGAGTACCAACGTCCTACAGGCTAATTTTATATTCATGAGACATTACACCAACATAAACGACCAGGAAATAAGGCGTTATTGAAAATACATAATGAAGGTACGTTTTCATGGACGCTCAACAGATAGGCGTTTGTAAAAGTAGACACGACCTTTAGAAGAGACGACGAACGTGAGATTCGAGTAGGTACATGTAGTTAAATTACTGCACACAAAGCACCAGTTTCTAATGTTATTGGCTTATGTATGACTCCATGTGTCCAAGGCAATTAAGCCGTGCCTAACCCTGGTATTCTTTAATCTTTAAATATTATTCGCTCCAATCTCATTGAAATCAGACTGGCATTATTTTCATAATAATAGCTTTATTCTTTTTGTAAAGAAAACTCATGAGTTTTATCCTCTCTCGCACATGAGTAATGTGCTCATACTCCACTCATACTAACAGAAACCTGAAATTCGTTTCATAGAAACTGCTCAATAATGATTTGTTTTTTGAAATATCCCCTCAAAATTCGAAGGCTTGTATGTTTATTATTCGCAAGTGCAGTACCAAATATGAAGACATTGACTAGGTACTAAGAAACAAGGGTTAATCGCAGTCCAGCTAGATTAGTATTGGATACAAACGGACGGGCTCACAAGTAAGATGATAACATCAGAAGCTGGTGTTTAGGGTACCTACTGAACTTTACTGAGCCGCTTTTAGTGCCAGTTACGACGACAGTAAATTCTTTAAACTATCGAGTTTCATAGACAAACCGTTAATACAGAGCTTCATTTTCAACCAGTCGCAAAATTAAAACATGATAATCTGAACACCGATATGGCGTGTCGCCAATGTTGTATTCAAAATGATGTTGTCATAACTTGATGCGTAACGCCTAGCGGAAATTTCCCTTTAGGGAAATATCCGAGGGTTCTAAAGCTTTAAAGTCATGAAACAGACTTATTCCATAAGCAATTGCGTGCAAATGGTACCAACGATTGCTGTATCGAAAGTTATGCATTTTTCAACCGCACGGCAACACGGAATGCCATATATTTAGCTTGGAAACATAAAGCTTGGCTTACAAATTTAATTGCATCGACGATCGCCAGCCGCGAGCCGTAAATAGCCACAGTTCGTCCCTGAACCTTCCGAACTTTCTCCCTCTACGCCGCGAACTGAGAAACATTAGTTTATTTTTATAGCGAAGTCCAAGGCTAGACGTTGATGCATTACGAACAAAGCTTACTTACTCAAGTCCTTTTTGCTCCGAGCAATCTCAACGATACCGATTGTAATGGAATCTTCCCGATTGCATCTGCTGCATCAGATATGGCTAAGATCTTCAAAGTTGCATCCAAAGCGTACCTATTACAGTGGCCGGTCATCCTCGTCTGGCGCATAGAACTACCAAGAGTAATTTTGAGAATTAATGGGCGAATTATGCATAGTTCGCTCTGAATAGTCGCTGCTCCGTCGCTTGACTGCGCAATGAGCTTTAGCTGACCATGGTACGTGACTATAAAATATCCACACGCGTCATACATAACCCTTCAATATAGGACTATGTAACCAACAGGATTGCCAGTGCGACTAAGTGGCTGAAAGTGCACGTTAAAACAGAAATAGGAAAGTGAACATGGTAACACGTTCGAATGCCATTAATATTTTCCAATAGCAGAGTGCATTTTAGGGTTGAATCGATGCCGTTGAAGCATTGTCGGGCGAACTGAATATGTGAATTGCGGAGGGGGATTTTAATGTCGAATAGTCCTAGTACGGCTGTACAGTGTTGCGTGCCCACACGCGTATCCAACACACAATGCATACAATGCACGCGTAAATACATCTTCGCCCGACTCCACTATGCATAATCACACGAATTTGCAAGTAAAATGACGCGACACGGCACTTTTGAGCGTTGCAAATGTAAAATACAGCATTGTTGAGTTGGATTTTAGTGCGTATGTCGTTGTGGTTCAAAAGTTTGACACAAGGTCGTCCGCAATGTTGTGTGACATTGTGCATTAGTGGAGATGGGTGTTTGTGTTCCGATGCAATTTACGCGCAATTGCAGGCATACGCCGCCGCTGGCCGATCACGCCCTAAAAGCAGCTCTAACTAACCATAGCGACGAAACAGTGGGGACGGAAATCGTCGACGGGAAACCCAACCAGACATGGACAATTGTTACATAGGATCTTTTTGGATTAAGCCTATCAAGGACAATTTGGTTTTGTTTTGTTGTTTAACAAGCTATATTAATACATTTTAAAACACACTTTATAGATTCTTGCGTACCTGTATTTGCGGGCCAGCGTTGATAGCAAACATTAAAATCAATATTCATAAATAAATATTCCGGACATATCACACACGGTCAACTGATCCCAAACTAGGCATAGCCTGTACTATGGGTACCAGAAACTGATATACTTATTAGATAAATATTTAACACCCAGACACAGAACAAACATCTGTGTTAATCACACAAATGTTTGTCCAGTGCGGGGAACCCGCGACCTCTAGCGCAGAAGGCAGAGTTACTACCAACTGAGCTATGAGGCCAGTCAAGATTTTGATATTTAGAGATTTGATCAGAAAGTACCTATTGTATTGTTGAATCAAACGTTACGTAGCCGCTGCAGAATGTAATTTGTTGGTCCATCTTCATGAACGCATTTTGTAAAGGTAACCGCGAGTTTATCGAGACTGTTTGACTCATTGACTGTGATTGAATAAAGAATGAAATGCACAATGAATGTGAATTGCACATTCAATGCCAGGTATAAAATATCTAAAACAACGGGAGCTGAGCATCGCTATAAATGTCAAAATAAATGCACAACCCAGTTGCTCGTCACAGCGATAACATGTCAGAATTATCTCAACAACGCACCTACGAAATGTCAAACGTATACAAAACTTGTTGTGACTTGTTCTGAAATACATTAAGATTACTTATATTTTTGATACTAGCGAGCTAAGCGAGTTGTATTTCTATGATTTTATCGACGCGATAGCCCACCTTTGCCATAAAATTCATAATATCTCGTATCATGAATTTTATCATGTCATTTTGCAACCAGTTTTAATATAAAGTTTATTACCGAATACACGTGTAGGCAGAGGTAGAGATAAGGTTGAATAAATAACTCATCTTTTAATAAGTGTATAAAGATAACTCTTTTAAGACAATCTTTTCAATAATATATTGTTGTGGTCTAAATAACCCTGTGGGGTCAAGAAGTTGACAGAACAGAAGATGATGCATAAATACACGATAAAATCCATTGGTGCACTTTCAAGCTCCCGACATTGGGATCGAAAGTCATTGTACCTACTAAGTCTAATCAACACGACTAATTCAAATGTAATTTTACCTAAATGAAAGTATATATTTATATCCATTTGTGAGCTTTTGAGTACCTGGGGGCATAGCAGAGCCAAGTAGATTTTTCATATTGAGTCTGTCGCCATCTACAAGTCATCCGGCATCTTAAATGGTGCATCAAAATGTTGTAAAATATATTGATATACATTATTTCACTTCTTAAAAAAACTAAGACATTACAGTACCCTTTATCGGCCTCCCCTAAGTTTGTTTCACGCTTCGTCGGACTCTGAATCACTGGTCGCACCTCAGACGCCATTCTGAAGGGCTAAGTATGTTTATTTCTGTTTAAATGCAGCACCGACTCTCTTTTGTAAGTGAACAGGGAATTACTTTTTCTTTTTCTAATGCTTCTGACATAGATAGTATTATATTTATTTATTGCTTATATAATTTTTCTTTTGAAAGAGCGTCATGTTTGTTTTAAAATATGAGTCATTATTCACGAGTTTTTTGTGTCCTATTAATAGTATTTTTATTATTAGTTTTCACCCGCAGACTGATATTACTCGGTCTTTTTTCAAATTTAACCTCATAGAACTATCATGACGATTAAAATGACGAGGATATAAAAATAGGTCCAAGACCTAGAAATATTCCGGAGCAGAGAGCAAATATCTCTTGCGATTAATTTATCAATAGGTACAATTATTATTCGATACTTTTATGTTTTATCAGCTGGGCGCACTTTTTTATTATCATTAAACTTATCAATGTGTATATTTCTGTCATACGTCATCAAAGATAAATTTGTCTCAACGAAATTACCAAACGCTTATTTCGTGAGGCATGTTTACTTTGTATAAAGAGGGCTCGTCCCAAGGCCACGACTTTGATAGCTATACATACGAACGTGAACGTAATCTAACTGGTTTTTTGTACCCGTACATGCCATAAATAAAGCTTAATGTTATAATTTAAAGCAATAAAAACTTTACTATCGGATATTGATCGTTAAAACTTGAACTTTCAAAAAATGTAATAATATTTACGGAAACTTTACGATTTCCAATAACAGTGTATTTTTAAGTATTTCTCTAATTATAATTAAAAAGGGTGACATTTAAATTAATAATTAATTATAATTTTATTGTTTTACTTTTACTGTTTTCTCTACGGTACCCGTAGGTGTAATTAAATTGGTTAAAAAAATTTGTAGTAAAAAGTTTTGTTTCGTATTAATATTTTCAATAAGATATCGTAGTTTTCCCTTGATAAAAATCACCATTGAGACAATCATATAAAACTTAAGTTAGACTATAAAAATAATTATTTATTAAAATTAAAACCTGTTCAAGTATGTAATTCCGCCAAAACAAGAACCATTAATTTATTCAAGGGGCAGGCCCAACAGGTATTTTGTTCTTGTTATTCTATCGAGAACAACAAGAATGAAATAATATATTATTATCAGTTACAAAAAAAATATATTATTTTAAAGAGCGGGGACTCGAATAAAATTATTTAGAGTGAAATATCTAATTTGAATGTATGGAACCTTTTGACGCACTTTTAATTAATATGTGCTATAAAATATTTGAATTATTATTATATTGATTAATTAATAATAACAGGGCGTCTGATTAAAGTGACTCTTACGTGGCAATTCCGGCTGCACTTTTGGAACGCTTCCGACTGGTAGTGATCTGGATCAATTCAATTATCTATAGATCGTTGATAACGGTCTTTATATGCTCAATTATTTTTGTCTATTTTGTAAATCCTAACTGGCTTTTCATTTTTTTTATCAAATTTTTTTTTTTAATTATAGATATTAAATACTTGTTATTTTTGTGTTACATATCCCTTAAAATCTTGATGATTGCATAATTTGATTTAACAAATTATGCGTGTTTTTGGTAATCACACAATTTATTTTTGGACGACGGAATTGCAGTGTCTGCGATAATTTTTTATTTATTTAATTCATTTATTTCGGTTGTTCACCATAATTGTTAGTACATTTATCTACCTATAAACTATGTTAGTAACCATAAAAACAGATTTCAAATTATTCATGTCACATATTATCAGAAAACATTCAACAAATTATTATTGCAAAAATAAATTAAAATTACTTAATATTGAAAATTCTAACTAGATTAATATAAGCATGTAATGGCTGACGATAATGGCGACGACACAGAGGTGCAGTTGAAACAGCGCCTACTCTTAACACACCTATGTTACAACTAATGCAGACATACATACGAGTAATGCAGACAACAATAAGTAACGGAAGCATAAAGGCATCATAATATACTCAATTATTATGTTGTCTGCCCATTATGCTGCTCTCAGTATGACAATCCGAAATAATAACAGACTAAACGCTACGCTTGCGCATACTCATTGCCTCATTTATTTTGTCTGTCGATCGACGTGTTTGTCGTTGACGAACGATTATTTAGGGCTTCTGTTTCAAATATCAAATGTAAACCTATTGGCATGAAATTCTTAATCTTATCAATTACTTTCGTTTTATGGTTAGGGTTTGTACGATGAATTTATTTTGAAGCCGTTTTCAAACGGCGTGCGATACGATTATGTCATGTAATGTTATGTTTAAAATTTATTTTAAAATGATTCTTACGTCTACTACTGATAAAAGACAATTTCGTGTTTGACTTTTGAGTGGATATAGCTCAATAATATCACAAGCCCCTAAAAGCATAATGCCCCAAACTCAAAATTGACATTATTTTGATATAAACTTCAGACGACACATCGCACGCTGTTGAACTCGGCTTGAGACTGAATACTCGCCTAATCTACGTTGCGGAGGCGCGGCGGCGCTGGTCTATAAAATAACCTACGGTTCGACTCCCACGCTTGTTATACGATTAGTGAATCATACAAACGATACTGTGCTACGTGATTTCTTGCATGACATGTTTTTGTCTTAGGTACCTACCTATTTTTAACGATGTTTTTGTATTTATTGAATAAGTAGATTATTAACAACTTGCTTTTAATGAACGTCTTGGTACAAAATAAACAATAAATGATTTTTATAGATAACCACGAATTGTGGAATAAAATCTGGTGTTTAGATGAAGGTTAGAGCACTTTTGACTTAACAACTTAACACTTCTTAAACGCTATAACTAGATGGTAAGATTTTATGATTTAGTTGGTTAGTTCTAACACGACGAATGAGTTGAATAGCCTTTACCTATGTTTTATTAAAAATAAAAAAAATAACTATATATTTTGTCCTCAATAATGGTGTCTTAAAGGGTTTTTAAAAATAAATATTGTATAAATTAAACATTCCGGACATATTCACACGGTCAACTGATCCCAAACTAGGCATAGCCTGTACTATGGGTACCAGTGACTGATATATATAATAGATAAATATTTAACACCCAGACACAGAACAAACATCTGTGTTTTTCACACAAATTTTTGTCCAGTGCGGGAATCGAACCCGCGACCTTTAGCGCAGAAGGCAGAGTTACTACCAACTGAGCTATGAGGCCAGTCTAGAGATCGTTTTATTTCAAAATGTTGGTGTATAGCCTTTTAGATGTTTAAGCATCAATATAATTTTATTTATACTACAAAGGTACCTAGGTACTTTAAGTTTCATCAAAAAAATTACTTAAACATATAACCCACTAAACACTTCCTTATATTTTGGATTTAACATATATTTGTACTCAACTAAATTAGTTACAGAACCCTCGGCGCGTATGCCTAGCTCATATTTGCTGAATTTATTGTATTGATGAATTATTATAATATATTTTATTATATTTTAATATGTGGATAGTTAGTACCTACTACCTATTTGCTTTTTCACAATCAATTTTATAAGTTGTTCGGAACCTATAACTCCATAGATGGATTTTAGCTTGCATAAAATTCAATGTCTAACCTATGGCCTCAGCTTGAATTTTGTAACGGAAATGCTGAGATCCCCACACGATTGCAAGTGTTACATTACTCTGTGAAAGAGATCTGTAAGTGCACATGTCCAGCTTTTTGCACGACAATTTGGCATTACATAGCAGCTGTCTACCATAATTTCGGGAAAAACGCATTTTAGCCAGGAAACGGAAACCAGCTGTGCAACGGTGCGCGGTTAATGTATTAAGCCGGCGAAATTGCATTTTTAGGGCCTCCGCCAATTTGGGATGCGCTGCTACGAATTTAAATGGACAATGCACAAAAATGTGGGCGTACAGTCTGAGAACGGAAGCGCTGCAATTAAATACATATAGTCGTGTTGGCCGAGTGGGAGGAACCCCGACTTTTGATCCAAAGGTCCTGGGTTCGAATCTGGTGCTAACCAATAACTTTTTCTGATCGAATAATGTACCTTTGTTAATGCGCTAACGCATTCTTAAAACTAAGAAGGAAAACATCGTGAGGAAACCAGTAAGTAGGTATTCTTATAAGCAGCTATCGGCTTGCAACCTGTCATGTATGGAATACTCACAATTGAAAAATGTAGGATTTGCCATATGTTTGGTTGGACGTGCCTCTAACTAACATGCTTGGGGTAAAAAACGTGAGCCTATTTATAATATTTTTCTTTCTGAACTAAATGTTCCTACCGTAGGTACTCGTTAACATTTTTAAATAATTAGGTCTAAATACTTAGTCCTTTTTTTCATTCAGTTTTCTATGGAGATTCTTAAAATGGACAACAAAATAGAAATTGCCTATATTTTGTCGACTAGCTTACATAATGTGAAACGGATGAATTGCGCAAATTATATAAATCCATTTTCCAATTTTCTTTCATACCCATAATTTTCTTTGTCCTGAAAATTACGAACACAACGAAAAAGAAGTTAGCCAAATTGATCGTATTGTTCTCAAGTGATGTGATGCTCCGTCATGTGGCAATTGATTTTCACTTATATAGATTTCGTGCCTTGCTTATTTTCTAAACCAGATGGGTTTTCTTATTCAGTTACTAGTAGTAGATACCTAAGTACTAAAATAGTATGTGCGAGTCGTGTTCGTCTGAAGCAGTAGAAGGTGCAACTTGCTATGCTTATCTAAATTCAATAGCGAAGGGCTGGGTAGCCGGTTTGAGACCCGCTTTCGTATACCTACATACATTTTCTGTCCAGAAACCGCCTTAAACCAGTTCTCGCGAACTATGTAGACTTATTCGATCCGATACTCCGATTTATTAAAGGATTGGATTTTAATGATAGTGTAAAGTGCTTGCTGCAATATAAAATGTGCTCTATTCGCTGGTTTGTAAATAATTTTTAAGACAGGTGTAAAAAAAATATACGGAACTCAACTCGCTAAATATCACACACGTCTTATAAAATCACATTTCAACAAAAATAATTTACAAGAATAACAAATTAAAAAAAAAATGTGGCTTTATTGATGCAACCTGTCACGCATGGAATACTACTACACTACTCCGAAATGTGGGCATTTGGCAAATTTTCGGATATGCCTCTGACTATCCGCTTTGACATCTCTACAAAAATCTGATCGCCTGGAGATCTGAGAGGGTATCTACCATTTTTGGGGACGAAAGTCGTGAGCCTATTTCTTTTTTTATTTTATACAACTACTTAGGTATTAAGTATTTCACAAATAATGTCATAAGATTTTTATTTGCCAGAATATATTATGTTACAAATTGAGTCTTAATGTATTCTACCTAATAGGCCCGCAAAAGTCATCAATGAGTTCATTTTGAAAATTAATCGTCTAACAATAAAAGATGTAAATGTTACGAAATAGATACTTACATAGAAATAATGAATGTCAATTTAGCCCCCGTTAGTTAACGCCGTAAAAAAAACTGAGTAGAAACCAAAAAAAAAAACAGTTTTACAGGTAACTATATAAATTGCCTTAGTAACTAACTCTACCTTTCTATACAGTAATATAATCGCTGTGACGGTCATCGACCCAAACATTTCCTAGGAAATTTTTAAAATAATTTTTCATACTTACCTTTATGTAAGCAGGGGCGAAAAATAAACCCGTCATGAACAGAATAAGGACTGAAGTAGGGAAGTACAAGGTAATGATATCTGTATGTAGAGTACGTATCCTCGCTTAACAAGCTTTCAGTTCATTGCATGGTTTTTAGTAGGCGGTTTATATCCTAATCCGTAGCTTATTTTCAGAGACAAAAAGATATGATATTTTCAAGCCTTTTTGCATCCATTGTTGGAACTCAAAACAAAAATGAACATACTTTGATAAATGAAAAAAAAAAACATATCTCTTACATCACCTTAAAAGCGGTGTATCTCCATCTTAATTTAATTTCAAATACCAATGAGCACACAGACGGTTTTTGTTTAAATACTAAAAACTCCTTTTTTTTGTATTTTGATCTTAAAGTTGTCGTAAGCGCCCCTTAGGAGCGCGTTTTGGTTTCAACTTTAATTTAACACCGCTAAAGCAGATATTTGTCATCCCACGATTCATGGCGCTAATCTAGCATCTAAAATCTTGGAAAATAGATTTAAAATGATATAATTACGTTTTTCTTACCTGATCCTATCGGAAACCAGCTCGTGCTTGGAGATTTTCTTGCCAGGAGTGACAGCGAGGTTGGGCGCGTGGATGGGACTCACTGAAGTTTCTGAGGAGTTCGAAGGCGGGGAGCAGGAGTCCGAGCTGGAGAAGCTGAAGGCTCGTGAGCGCGCGTCCACCACCACGGGGGTCCTGGTCGGCCGTGCCCGACGACGACGCTTCTTCTCCTCCTCAACCTTAATGCCCAGCCCCGGAGGAGCCCAATCTAAGTCCTTCTTCAAATGCCCGCGGCCGCATCTACATCCGCAAGCCTTAAACGCCAAATCGTAACCCTTCTTCGTCCACAAATTCTGGTGCCTCTGCCTCTCAGACCATGACCGTGCTCGACCGCAGGACTTCAGATAAGCTAGAACCCCAGCCTCCCACTGGTCGAAGCACTCTCTGTGCATATACCGGCCGGCGGCGCACGTGTCATTATTGCATAACACGCGAACCGCATCCTCAGCTCGCACCGGGTCCCGGGGGCGAAGGCACTCGCCGGGCACGCAGCAGCCGCGGGGCTCCTCCGCCTCGCGTTCGCCGGTCGCACCTTGCCGACGAGGCGCCATGCCGAAAACGAAAACAAGCGTGTACTGGAGCGCGTCACGCAAGAGACATGTTTGCCGGAGCGCACGCGGCCGACTAATAACTGCGAGTGAACGAAAGCGAAATTTCAAGAGCGTCGCTGGCTGCCGCGCCGCGCGCCGCGCTCCCGCCTGCAAGCGGGCCGCGCGGGGCTGACCTTGCGCCGAGCGGGGCGCGGGGGCGGGCGTGCGGGTGCAGCGAGGGGCGGGGCGAACCGACGCCGGCGGTGGGGAGAAAGTGCGTCGCAGAATTTTCACTTTCGCGCAAAAGCGTAGGCGACAGCGGGTACAAACGCGTAAGCGGGTTGGTCAAGTTCAACACTTTTCAAAGCTCTGCAAAGCTCAATGTTTTCTAAAACAACTTTAAATGCTATTCATGAAACATTTTCTGTATGATATTCCTATTATACGAAAAGCTCCGTAAACTATCGACGTGGATAATCTAATCGCTAAGCTTGCGTAAGTAAAATCTTAGCGCTTGAAACTTAGGAACAATAGAAATTCAAGAAACAGGGCCGAATAAATACGCCATTCATCGATGAATCGGAGTCCAATGGCGATTCTCATGCGCACGTGTTCGAAGGGGATAAGCTATGAAAAGAAACTAGTGTGCTTAAGTGGCACAACCGGTCTCGGTATAAAGGGAATTCAGGATAAGGTACATACGCAATGTGTGACCCAATTCTGTTCATACCAGGTGGAGCCTGGAGGTGCATTCTGAGGGGAACTTAAGTAACACGTATTTAAGAGTGATTTTGACCCCGAAACGCATTTTAACCACTATTTCCCTCGGTTTAGGGAGTAAAATAGCGAATATAGTAAGGAAGCTGAATGAAGCGTCGCAAATTGAACCGGTTACTGAAGCTTTTCTTCCAATTTCCAATTGTGTGGCCATCTGCGTGACCTTAAAACATAAAGCTTCACTCAAATTACTGCGCAGTTTGTGAACGAAATAAATTCACATTTTATTTTGGGATATTATTATGACATTACTAGTTACTTTTAATTTGAAAGGGTTTGGAAAATAATATCATCATCATCAACAACCTGTAGAAGTCCACTGCTGGACATAGGCCTCCCCCAAAGAGTTCCACGACGAACGGTCTTGAGCCCTGTCCATCCACCGACTTCCCGCAATCTTTAAAATGTCATCGGACCATCGGGTGGGGGGCCTTCCAACACTGCGTCGCCCGGTTCGTGGTCGCCATTCGAGAACCTTTACTCCCCAACGGTTATCGGTTCTGCGAGCTATATGGCCTGCCCACTGCCACTTCAACTTGCTAATTCTGAGAGCTATGTCGGTGACCTTGGTTCTTCTACGGATTTCCTCATTTCGGATCTTATCACGTAGTGAAACTCCGAGCATAGCTCTCTCCATAGCCCGTTGCGCGAAAATAATATAAATGTGGTCCTCATTTTAATTTCATCGTAATCATTAGAAGATTAACCTACTAGGCAATCCTACTAATGTAATGTATAAATGCGAAAGTTTGTGAGACTGTTTGTAGCATATACTTGGATGTTTGTAGTAATCACGCCGCGCGCCGCTCCGTACGGCTCAACGGACTTAGATGAAACTTGGAATAGATACCGTTCTCTACCAAGAATAGCATATAGGCTTCTTTCACGCGAGCGAAGCCGTGCGCGCAAGCTAGTTGTATATAATGGTTTTCTAACTGTTATTCAAATGATTGTTCTATTAAACTTGTTCATGTGTAATTTGCCTAAGTATAAGAATACAAAAACCACTTAGAATATTATTATTAACCTTTGCACTATTAATGTTTTACAAAAAACTTCAGAAACTTTACTTAGACCACAGAATACATAAAAGTGCATTAACAGCCCATTTCCTTTCGAATACTGCGTAGTAGAAAAAAAAAACAAGTACCTACGTAGGCAATGTAGGTATGTTAGTAAAGTACTATTTAGCACCCTTTGTTTAGCGTCCGAAGGTTGTGTGGTTCCGCATAAAATAAAACACATGTCCAATGGCAAACGTATTGAATTCGCCAGGCAGGTGTTACCTCCGTATTATTTGTGAAAATGTACACTACATAATTATGACGAATGCCTAAGGTCGGTAATGGGAATAAACATGACAATTTTGTATGTAAAATTCAATCCTACGACAGACTTAGAAATGTAATTTTACTGGATTCTATATACTAACCCTCTTCACAATCACACACTAACTTTATCGGCTCGATAAAAGTATGCTTCTTTCTTTTGTTTACTATTAGAAAAGGACAGAACGAGAGTTATCTAGCCGATAAAGTTAGTGTCTGACTATAAAAAGGCTACTCTTTAATTTCGTTAGCTAGAAGGATCTAGATTTACCATATTTTCTCTATTGAAAAAAATTGTAGGTACATCAGTTTTTCACAAAAAACGGTCAAATCAGTTCAAACTCAATTATTCAGCTGACGTCTTACTTTTCCTACGTTTTATAAAAAAATTGTTATATATTCGGGATAAAAATTTCATTTTTTACAGTCGTTTTTTTTTGATAAAATTTTTTATAGGTACTTCTTCATACAATATATAATAATACAAGATATTCATATATTTTTAGACTAGCAGTAACGGGGCGGTTATAAGCGTTTCAATTTTTTTTTGCATTTTTTTTTCTAAGTTCTCTTAAACACCTTTTTGGAGAAAAAACATAATGCACCGAATGTCGTAATAAAGTCGCGAGTGTGTAAATATATATAAAACTTATCGTTTTAGCTTGAGGCATGATACCAATTTGAATGTAACAAGCGGAACCCTAGTCTTCTCTTTTTATTTGACCCATATCTACGGTATAATTGCTGGAGAATAAATTATTTAATTATTGCTTTTATAGGTCAGCGTATAAATTACCTTGAAGAGCCCTAAGCAGGTGCACCCATGCATGCATGCACCTGCTTGGGGCTGTTCAAGGTCTTGGAAAAATGTGGTTTCGCAAGGCTATTACTATAATACAGGCGCATCCTTTAGTTAGAAAGGTAGTATTTTACGCCTTCCTTCATAACCAACAGCCTGTAGAAGTCCACTGCTCGAAAAGTGCATCCCCCAAAGAATTCCATGACGAACCATATTGGCTCTTTTCCATTCACCGATTTGCCACTTTTAACAATCTCGTCGGTCCATTGGGTGGGGGGACTTCCAACACTGCATCGCCTGGCTCGTGGTTGGCATTTGGGGACTTTTATTCCTTTATTGTCGGTTCACAGCCTGCCCTAAAAATTATTTCACAATTAAGGACAGCTGAGGGAAAGTAAGTTTCTATTACTATTGCGACGACGTTAACCCTAGAGTTTTTAAAGTAAATTGATCGTATCTGGCTAGTGATCCGGATCAGTAGAGCTATCTCTATTATTTTACGAAATACACAAGAAACAGTTGAGCTATCTAAGGTCTGTGGCAAACGATGTATAGATAGCTCAATCGATCCATATCACTACCAGTTAGTAGCGTCCTTAAGACGCTAGCTGTTTATTTTGTAAAATATTTGTGGACCTTTGTATTATTTGTTTTTTTTTTATTCCTTATTCTTCTACAAAAATATGTGTTTAGACTATTGTTTTTCTCACCATAAGCTTTCCTAGCAAGTATCATAGTGGGAGCTCTCGAAAAATGTTGATTAAAATAATAAGACACCTTCAATTTATCCACTTTTTTATAATAATCAAGTCATAATAAAGCTACGTTTGGTTGTCGTCGGTATTACGATGCGCCCAAGAATCTTTTCAATGCTACCCACGCCAGTGCTTCATCAACAAAATTCCAGACAAAAATAAGTGGATGTTTAATAGGTACCCTGCAGAACCGGTGGGCCTTGAAGGGACCCTTGCCAACGTATTGGCAAGCTAACCTTGGGTTATTTTTAAACCAAGCTTGCATTCGAAGCCCGACGAGCGACTCCTTCCGAGTATTACATAATACAAAATTATAGTTTTCTTTTTGTTCAGCGCTCTCCTCTAAAAGCGTGTGGCCCTGTCATTTCGTTTTTTGCCCTTTGTTTTGGCTCGCACATATTTTATTTCATTCCTCTGGATCGTAAAAGGAAGAGGCAGTGAAGGGTTTTGTGCTTTTTGTATTATTTATGGTGCGTAATAATGGCCCTCCGAGTTCGCCGCTACTCCGATGTGTCGGATGTCGAACAGCTGTGATAAACGAAAATTGCGTTGTATTTTCACATTGGTTATGGTTTTTTGAATGTTTAGTGCGTTTGTAAGGTTCACCGCACATCAAAACATAATCTAACGATGACGCTACCCAATTGTGCCTTTGTTTGCACCGAATAAAGCTCGGTGGTTATTATCACGGTAGCGCGCATACATCCCCCTATTCATACATTCTATTCGATGTTTGTGGAGTGAAAAGAAATTGGATAGGTACCGTATAAAAATAAACTCACTTCAGTAGTACCGACTTGAAACCAGTTTATCTTGTTTCGCTTCATTCAAAAGTTTTTGTACTTGTTGGTAATTTGGCTTTAAAACTGAAGACGGGTGATAGTGGGGACCATCATCATCCTTATCAGCTTGTAGAAGTCCACTACTAGACAAATACCTCCCCCAAAGAGTTCATTCAATTCAATATTATTGTGCCTTACAAATTTAACATTTATTATACAAATAATGTCGCTACCCTAGAGTTGTGGAACTGTTCAAAAGATCACTCCAAAAAAATCTTCTAACTAGAAAAGTCGCGCACGTCCTTATTTCTTCTAACTAAGAGATTTCGTGCTTTTACATGGAGGATACGTTAAGACGTCCGTCGCTGCATCGCTTGGGTCCCGGCTACAGCCACGACAGCAACCTAAAAAACTCCATCACTAGAGTTAGCCACTAACTTATCAACATGAACTTACTTTACCAGCTGTAAGAGATTTTAATCGCTTTTTTACCAGAAACAGTCGCCCTCGCTGTTTCAGCTGAAAGCGATACACGAACATTAACTTTCTTTTCCTAGAATCGAATCTTTTCATAGAACTAATCAGCGAGTTTAAATGGCACTAAAACTATGCTCCGTATCCCGATTAAGTTCCCATATCGTGTCTGAATCGATAAAAATCCACGAGTGTTTTTCTACAAAGCACGTTTCTTGGAACTATTCCGTCGGGGCTACTTAAATTTCAACTCTCGGTTGCATAACTCGAAAACAACTCCGCATTGTATTAGATTATTGACCTGGCCTTAATCAAATTCTTGGAAAAATAAAGATCGAATAACTGTGACAGTTTAATTTATCTATGTAGTTAATAGCCCTCTTAGTTAAGGTTCTGGATTTGAGTAAGGCTTCTTCTTCTTTTCATGTCTTTGATTTTTGCTTTGTCATCCTGCATTAGCATTAGTAATGACCAAGTTCAGGTATGGTGGCCCTGAAAAGGACCTATGACCGTCGGTAAAATAAGCAATGTGTCAAAAAGATTGAAGTGCGCCTTTTATGCACATTTCAGAGTAAGGCATCTATCCTAGATGATTTATAAAGTGACATTTTGTGGCGAGGCTGAAAAGCAGCGTAGCTGAGCCCTCGACCATTTCACCTGTCCACCTACATACATACCAAAACTTGTAAATTACAAATAGTATCTTTATAACAGTAACTGTGTGTAGGAATTCTTGGTGAATAAATGCCCTTTTATTTTATTTTTAAGTGGAAATTTATACTTACTTACAGGACGAAGAAAAACATCGTGGAACCCGCCGCTCGCAGCTTTAAGCTTTGACCATATTGTCTTTTCTATCGATAAGGCCAACTAGGCTGGTATATGTGCTGGGCAAGCCTACTCCATATAAACATGTCCCAGTTACTACAGCGTCCTGTAAATAAGGAAACCACCTGACGTTGTATGAACTAACTATAATTGTAATGAGGCCGTGTTGGCTTAGTGGGAGGTGCCCAGACTTTTGATCCGAAGGTCGTGGTATCGAATCCAGTCGTGCACCAATGAGTTTTTCTGTTCGATAAATTTAGACGTGCATTAAGAAGTGCTTGGAACGGTGTAGAAAACTCTCATCGTGAGGAAACCAGTAAGTATTCATAAAACGGCGACGGGCTCACGTATCATTATCATCATCATCATCTCCCTGCCCTTATCCCACTTCATGTGGGGTCGGTACAACATGTTTTTCTCTTCCACTCCCCTCTATCAGCCTCTATCGCAAGCTCACGTATGAAATACCAAAATGTTTGGACTCCGCCTAGACAAGATATCTAAGAGGGGTTCTTAGATATCTTCAAGGATCTGTTCGCCTGAAGATCTGAAAAGTTGTCTACCATGATTGGGAATAAGAGTATTTTTTTAATGATGCCATACTAGTGGTAGTTTACTTCTACCACAGAATAAAGATTAGTACCTACTGTCGTAATTCTACCTTTCATCATCATCTTCCTGCCCTTATCCCACATCACGTGGGGTCGGCACAACATGTATTCTTCTTCCATTTCCCTCTATCAGTCGTCATCTCAGCACTCACTCCTTTCTTCACCATATCCACTTTCACACAGTCCATCCATCTTTTCTTTGGCCTACCTCTACTCCGTACTCCTCGGTCGTACTTCTACCTTTATCATGAAATATTGTTTGGTATGTAGATAAGTAGAGGGTACGTATCAAATAGCCATTCATCACCCACTCATTCTAAAATTAGCCTTATTTATTTGTAAAAATAAAGACATCTTTGTCTTTTTTATCATATTGCGCATTATGTTCACACGGTACTCAGCCACATGTTTTTCATTGCGTATATTTTTTATTCTGATTTTGAAACTGGCTTTTGTCAGTGACATCTGTTGTTTTTATTGGACTATTTTTGGTTTTCGAATAAAAATCGTAAACATAAAATTATGCAAATTTAATTTCTGTAGAGGAAACTGTAGGCGTTTTACGGCACCATCGGGTCCTTAACTGCGTCGCCCGGTTCAGTAACTCAATGCCCCAATGGTTGTTGGTTCTGCGATCTATATGGCCTGCCCACTGTCATTTAAATTTGCTAATTCTGAAAGTTCGAAAGCTATTTCGGTGACTTTGGTTTTACTACAGATTTCCTCGTTTAAAATTTTAACACATAATGATATCAAAGGATAGCTATCAAGACAATAGTTAGTGAATTACCCTTATGTACCCTTATTTTTGTGCGAGAATATTTTTCCCTTTTTAAATAAAATAAAATAAATACTTGGGAAATGTATAAACCCGCTACTGATTAGCCAAGTCTAGCCCTTTATCACAAACAGCCGCATCAGCCGATTATTTAAAGCGACAGTTACTTGCTATGACATCACTTTATATCAAATTGGAGCAATTTTAATATCAACTCGTGTTGGCACTAAAATTGGATTTGTTTGCTTTTATTTAAGCTCATTATCATGGCATGGCCAGAAGCTGTCCAGTGATGTAAATGACAAACATTATACACATCATCATGAAACTATACTACTAACAGTTCTCTTAAATATATTAGCACGTCATCATTACAGTTTCTGTTATTACCAATGTTATACTACATAAATGCGAATTTTTGGTTGTAGTAATTACAATAAATCATTATTATTACTCACCTCTTAATCGTAAAAACAATTTTGATCGGCAATTCCATAGGAAGTAGGGATTTAAATTAGACAGCGATAATATGTTAAATATAATTAAAATTATTTTTAAAAAGTCGAGGGATGGGCAGCAACGTCCCCTTATTTTAATAACGATAGCTCTAAATGCGCTGATAAGAATCTCCCACATGATAGGAAGTCACATCTCATGTTCAGCAGTGGACTTCCAATGGCTGGAATGATGAATTGATTATTTATTGTGATACCTTTATGATAAAGTAAGCTAATTTATTTACAATAAGGAAGTCAATAGTAAAAAAGCACAATACCTATTCTGCTTAGGTACCTTCAAAAATAAACATCGAAATAAAAATTAAAACACCAACATTGCCGATTCAAACAGGCAATAATACGACATTTTATAGTGCCACCGTGCGTAATTGTATAGTAGAGCACACAAAAGGGAAGTGATTAAAAATACATAACATTTTTAATAAAAAAATCCCTTTGATACACCGTTCATAATCTTAACGACAGGAAAAAATATGACGTCAGTAAAAATTATAATGGACCAACTCGTAAAACTCTAGGTACCCACATTTGAATAGGAAAGTTACATATCAAAAATTTTCAGTGATCCGTATTTTACGAGTTTGTCGTAAATGTGTACTTAGCGGGACAGAATCTGTCTTGTCTCACTTCAAATCAGCTTTCAACGTAAAATGAGCTTTCTTGCATTCACCTAAGATTGTATTTCTCTTACAAAAGCAACAAGATTTTTTGTAAAATTTGGGTTAAAGCCGGTATTGTTGCACCAAAAACACAATGACACAGCGCGTTACAATCGCTTTGACAAGAGTGCTGTGCTCAGTACTAACATTCACGGGCATTCGTTTCTACGCAAAAAGTCAAGCTTAGATAGTGTTAAGTTTGATGTACAATTTGATACTTAAACTAGTCCTGAGTCCGCTGCATTCAGAAATCGAAATAGTGAAACAGAAATCGTATGTGTGCCACATGTTCACACAGTGTTTATTCCCTTTACGTCATCAAAGTGAAGCTTAAGAGCGACACTACTATTATTTGATCTTTGCCGGAATAAAGGAGAAAGACCCTTCAGATGTGTTTAAAAATCTACATTATGTGAGCTTGCAAGGGGAACGTAATCAGTTTGCAAGATCGTTGCGTATCCAGTTTTCAATATCAACATTTATTTGCTTTGCTTTTATTATATCGATTCCGGTTTTTGTTGATCCATCTGTTCTCGTTTAATATCGCGAAAGAATGGGTGTACCTATAGATGTAAATCCAATAAATCATCTAGGTACACGTTCTTACTTATCTTAATTTTAACAAAATCAAGTGCCTATTAAATATTTTCTTAAAATTCAGTAAAGACTATCTTTTTCTTTGTAATATTTTTTTCTTTTTGCTAACGAATAATCTCTTTCGGGTTAGAATACTAGTAATGGTGGCACATGTTGGATAGCCTATGCATAGTGCACTGAGTCAATATTTAATTTTTCAGAGCATCATAATATAATTTTATTACAATTTGATTTGATTTATATATTATGGATCTACTAGTTTTACATCATGACTATGAAAGGAAATAAACAGGAGCACAAACGAACGAAAACACTAAACTTTTTATCTTGAAAATGTTATCCAGCCTCTATAAAATATTGTAATTATAATTCTAAAGAGGGCCTTAAACTCGTCCCCAATGTAACCGGATGCCCATTGAGTTACACAATAAGATTTACTTATGTTGAACTTAGCTAAAGGGAATACAGGTGGACCAACAATACGCTCCCTAGAGTACTCCCTCTTTACTATTTTAAAAAGAAAAAAACTCCATTCACTCCAGCGAATTACTTTAAGATGAATAAATAAATGAACTGTTGGATCAGAAGATTGGATTAGAAAAGAATTTGTGCGTAGAAAAGTATTAAGAAACGGCCCATTCATAAAGTTATGAGGGAGAGTACAATAAGAGGTAAAGCGGAGTCAGAAAAAAATACGATCAAGTGCGAGTAGGAGTCGCAACAGGAGGATTCTAGAGAATACCTTTTTTTTTTGCTGAGTTTCAACATTTTGCAGAAGTTTTTAACATGGTTAGCCTTCGATGAAGAGGCTTTACCATACCCGTATCATGTTTTAAAAAATTGCAATCAATATGGTTAGGACTAGTTGAACTGGATATTACCTGCACTACCTACTTATAAAAAGAACATTTTGTAAACATGTTCTGTGAATAAATGATCTAATCGAACGAATGGAACATTCATATCCGTAATGAATGAACATTCATTACCGATATTCCTAATTTATTACAGTCTACAAAACTCTACCTTGATTGCTCTGTAAAAAGGCTGTTTTTGAGTCCTATAGCGCCTCTTAGGAAAACTAACCAATAAAACGCGCGTGGGAGACAACAACGTCACATCCGTTCGCCGCGCGCCGGTGCGCATCTTGCAATTAGCCTTCCTGTTGTAACTCGGCTGCACTACGCAACGCATACGCATCGTACGCATCTTACCGTACTCAAAAAAAAGTCAAAAGTCAGAAGGCATTTATTTCAATAAAATCACTAGGATCACTTTGAAACGTCTTAAAAACTAGGTGAAGCTATGCCTGTTCCTCGCGACCAAGCCTAGAAGAATCAGGCAACAAACACGGCTTGGTGCCTATAATTTTTTTCGATGATCCTTTTTCACAAAATGGAATTTAAAGCTTCAGTGTGGTGCCGATCGAACTAGGTGAGGCTCAAAAGAAAAGTAATCTAATTATAATCCCTAATAAATAAGAGCTTACAAAAATGTGAAAAAAAATAAGACAAATGTGAGCTTCAACAAATGATCTAAGGGCAACACACGCTACACTTGATGAAATATGTACCTAATGCTTATATAAAATTAAATAATACTTAAAATATGATGCAAGCAAAAACTGTAAAGACACTGCAAAATGGCATTTTAGTTGTCGAGGGGCTGAGTGACTTCAGGCCATGTGGTTTTATCATTTATGTAATCATTTTGTTTATAGTACGCTTTCTTAATAAGATTATTCTTTATGTACACTTTAAATCTTCTAATAGGAAGTTGCGTCGCGTTTATCGGAAGTTTATTATAAAATCTTACCATATTCCCCATAAAAGACCCATTTAATTTTTACAGAGAGATTGTTTACAGAGAACCAATTAAGGACTAGTGACAAGGATGCGTTTACGTCATACGTCATTACGTCGTAATTTGTTTTGGATCTGTCGACTTTGAACACTAGCGAGGTGTCGTCAGCAAATAGAACTATGTCACACATTTCTTTAACATAAGAAGGGAGGTCATTAACGTAAACTAGGAACAAGAAAGGGCCTAGAATCGAACCCTGTGGCACACCCATGACAATAGTTGACCCAGTACTTCTTCTCTTGCCCTATAAACCCAACTGTAAACTAATCTAATGCCCTGAGATTTTTGAAGGCTTCTATTGTGAGTGATTCTGAATATATTTTTTACTTTTTACTCTAAATATTAGTCTCTAGCGAAAAAACGCTATCCGCAACATATCTTATTTGCGGGTTTACTTCGAAATATAGAATCCTAAAGAGGTTGACAATAATGGCAGGTATCAGTGCGGAAAAAGGATCAGTTTTCCTTTTGATGCGACATCAAAAAGGTTCAAGCAGCCAATAGGATCATAGAATTGTTACTTTCGTGAAAATTGGGTTTGATGACATTATTCAAAATACCACTAGCTAAAAAGGCTTCCCTTTTGGCCGGAGATGTTCGAAAAAGCTAGATCAAGTTCGCGGTAGGCATAGGATAAAGTCTATGGTGATTTAGTTCAAAAGTCATAGTTTTACTTACTTCTGAAATTAATCAATCTTCTAACCGTGGTGTCCCCTTCTGGAAACTAGCCCCCACCCCAAATCTACTTACACGTGGATGTCATAAGAGGCGACTTAAAAAAGGGGGGCAGCAGCGTCAACTATTTTCACAAAGATAGCTCCAATTGTGCTCTCCAAACCGCCGTAAATTCCCCCCACATTATAGCTATTTACTCTGAAAATCTATGGAGAACGCCATGTTCAGCCGTGGACCTCCTAAAGCTGAAATTATGATGATGATGATGTAACACTCACACTGTATAGTTTTCCTGTGCTTGTAGGTACCAATTTGGTACCTACTTGCACAGGGGTACCAACCACAACGACCGCATAAACAAAGCTGAAAGTTTGCTTCAGCATAGATACCGTAAAACGCCGTAAGAAGCACATTACCCAGCTAGACGGATCACGTATCTCCGAGCCATCAAGACGCTTAATTAGTATCAAACACGCGATCTGAGGTTCTTAGTGCTGTTTTTCATATTCAGAGCGCTGGGAGCGACATCTTTACGTCATACTGAATCGCCAATCCTGGTTTGAAAATCATGGGATTGAAAAATCTTTTAGCAGCTTTATCCTTTTTTATTTTATTTCCAACGTTTCGACTGTGTTTCAATAATTGTGGTTGCGGGCAGACTTATAAAATTAAAAAGGTACGCGATAAACACCCGTTTGATTTCAATAAGCTATGTATTGATAGCGAATGTTTGTAAAATCTACAGCTAGAATAGCTGTATGTAGTTCGAGCGTACCCCACAAGTTACTTATTCATTGTTTGTGATTCAGGATAGTGAAATGTTATAATAATTAATGAGCTAGCTAGGTTATTTAGAAAACCTGTTACCCAATATAAAAGGTCTTGATTGTTAAAAGCAAACACAAAAGTTTGGAAAACTTAAACAAAGATGTACTCAGTATTCTTTACTTGATCTACCTGCTGCTTCAACCTATTGCTTGTCATACAAATAATATCTCTGGCTCTCGGTATTATCAGTAGTAAAAGAGGAGTGCCGAACCACGGTTGGTCGTGAAGTGGCTGCAATGAAAAAATCGTAAAACAAAGGGGTACTGAAGAAATATGATTTTTGTGTGTGCGTAAAAATGCATCACTATTTTGCGATTTATTTCGACTTTTTTAAACTTATTATTTATATAATTTCTAACCCCCCCTTATTAACTGCGATCGTAAATAGCTAAAACTAAAAAAAAAATCTATGTATTTCTAGTGTTTCAGATGCTGTCTTTTACTCATTGTATCCTAACTAGCCTAATCCACCCGACTTGTAACCTACTCTATTTGTGATAATTTTGGCGATCAAAATAGTATGTACCTACAGCATTTTATTCCTTACGATCTGCAATTTGCGTAATAAAATAGTTTTATTTTTGATTACCCAATTTGAATAGAGTTTTTGACGAATGAATGAAGTGTTTCTTCTCGACCTTTCTAGAACTCTAAAATCGAAGACCGTGTTCCGTGGAACAAAAGGTTGAATGAATCGCCGGACAGATGGAAATATAGATGGACATAGAGAATCTATAATGGTTCTTAGTCAGACTTCGGAGCCCATTCGGGTAGTTAGATTGATTTGCGTGGGTCTGGCTGGGTGGGTGTGCGTGCGCTGCGCTCGGTCGCTCGCGTCCAAGCGCAGAACAATAGAATGCGTCCAAGCGTCCGTCCGTCCAAGTGAAACGTAAACAAGCACTCAAGCAAGTTCAAACTTGTTTGTTTCACTCGCGCGCGCCTTGCCATAGACTACAAAAATTGTCTTTTGCAGAGGCGAAATAATGACGCACTGCTTTGCAAAACATTTTTATTAGATTATGTAAATTTCATATTTTTAATTTATTATGTATATGTATTTATTGGTTGGTTCGTGAGGTCACCCGTCAGGTTTGGTCTGAAAACCAGCGCCGCTGCATATTATCCTAATGTGTAGCGGCATTATGCTGAGACCATGCCTGTTTTGGCTCACACATACGGGAGACTAATTAGCACTTAAATATTGTATGACATATATACCTACTTATGTGTTGTTGTTTGTACTGTATGTTATCTGTGTTATGTCTACCTATCTCCCTATCGTTAACGTTTATTCTATTGTTTTTTGTGTCTTCTGTCTGTGTTTGTCAAAATAAATTTATTTCATTTCATTTCATTTCATTTCATAAAAAGGTAGATTAAATACCAAAATATGCAACTGGACCTGGATCCTCAAACAAAACTGTCTCCTTCAGCATGCAACAATCACGTGCACAAAGTGTCTCAGATTTACAAATATAACTCCTTATGTCACTGTGGGATGATTTTTAAATTAATGCCGATTGTAAATCTTGTCGCGCGCCTCTGTAAATTGGAAACACCTCGGTCGGGGGCGTGCTATTCCTGTGCTTGACACCACTACGCAGATTGCTTAGTAGTTAGATGCAGGGATGTAGCAAGGGCTATAAACAGGGCCATCATAACTCACATGAGGGTAGCTATACCTGCCTTGGAGTATTTCCACCCCACCTTTAAGAAACTGTGCCTAGGTATTATATTACTTACGTTGGCGCCGCTCGCTGAAAAACTTTCGAAAAAAATAGGCCGACGCATGGATTGTTGCATTTTTAGTAAAGGGGGCAAGCAATATGTTCTTAACTCGTAGCTTATACTCTGTCAATATTCTGCTCAAGCAACACACTTTGTACTTGCTAAAATATTTTAACAGCGTTATACTACGTTAGTCTGCTCTAGTTATAAAGGCTACTTACCCAAGCGTTAGATTTGTTGTTTCAACATAGGTTTGCTATTTGGCTCAAAGTGAGCTGCACCCAGCCCCTTTCCTGAATACATCCCCGGTTGTTTCGCCCCAGGACCCATCACGACGAGTCTTTGTTAAAGACGTAGCTGTTGTAATTACTTCCACTTACAAGAGTTACAATTTAGTCCTGTCGCGATTATGGGGTGCCTCAAATGAGAAGAGGCAAGCGCCGTTGGATTAGCAGCTGCATAGTATACAGTTAGTGCCTTTACATACTAGGCAAATTATATGTAAGTTAAGATTATTTTTTTTGTAGCTACAATGATAGTTGTTTACTTAACGAGTGCGTTGGCTGTCCTACAACACACTCAATGTGTAAATGTACTGCAAAACTATCGTGTATACAATTATTATATTTATTTATGTTTGTAGAAATGAGAAATTCACAGAAGCGTAGCGTTTTCCTTCGTAGCCGCGTAGGCATAGTGGGAGGTACCTCAACTTTTGATCCGAAGGTAGTGGGTTTGATTCCAAGTCGTGCAACAATGGATTTTTCTGTTCGAAAAAATATGTGGGCAATAACACGTGCTCAAACATTGTGAGGAAGCTCGCGGCTTAGTCAGCTCTGTCTGATTGACTATTGTGATTAAAAATACAAATATTACTTCCTGTGGACAAGGCCGACTGGGCTAAGAGGACCGTTTAGGGGCTGGGCAAACCTACTCCATCTAATCATGTCACAGGCACTAACATCGTCCTGTAAGTGTGTTAAAAGGTCCACCTGACGCTGTATAAATCATCTAGAATAGATGTTATAAGGCAAATTAACGTTTTTACCAATGATTGTCATGGTTTGTTACACTTACTGTAAGACATTGTTACAATTTACTGTAAGATCAACTTTTGTACCTGGAAGATCAATGAAATCCTGAAATCTGTAGAGACGTGTAATTGAGACGAAATTAAACGTTCACAAATATCAAAAAAGTGTTGCCTATCCACTAAGCAAATACCAACAACTTTGATGCCATCTATTATTTATAGCCATCTAGCTGTATGTTATAATGATAAATGTTGACAACTCTCTCCACAATAGATCTGATGACGATCTCAATAGCTGCAAACATCATTAAGTTTTTACTTGATGATTTGACATCAACGATTTGTATTTCTTTTTGAATCAGGCCGCCTCTTGAGTGCCGTATTCATCTTCAGCCTGTACAAACAAAGCCCGCGAAACCATTTCATCATTCGACGCATCTTCTGCCACAGAATATATTGAAGCTACTCCTCATTTGGGCAGTGACGTAACAGTAAACTTGGTACAAAACTGTGCCGGTGCGAACAAAGGAATCGGGAAATTAAAAGTTTGGTTACCATAGAGCTTGGAAAAGATAAACTGCTAGTATACCTCCAGATAAGACATTGTATTCATAATTTTTTCTTGAGAAACATAACATTAAAGACGGAAGCTCATGCATGGACGTTCATGCCGTACTAGTCGTTCTAGATAACCTTCGGCGCGGTCACCATATGGATGGGTAACTCCAAGGGTGCTAATAGGGCAATACGGAGGGCATGTTAATATCTGTCCCGGCTTTGAAAGACAGGTGTTTGTTACTCAACCGTAACCACTGAATGGATTGGACAGAAAATCGGCATGCCTGAAATAACATAATAATATACCTAGACTTTTTATCCAGGTACCATGCGAGTGAAGACGCGAGTGGAAGACTGTATCAAATTAATAAATGTAGAGATTTGTAGAGTTTGTAAAAAAAAACATGAACATTTTCATTTAAAATCCCATGTCTTGAGCTCATTCAGAACATTTCCCCACTTTTGGCTTCAATAATAGCTCCATGTTATCGTATCCTTGAAACGTTCCATGCTCCATGAATTCGTTCTGGCAAGTAATATTTAGTTCTCCACAGCTGTCACTGAGCGGAGATTTACACCATATCTGTCAGATTTTAAATCTGTTTTTGAACGAACAAAGGAGTCTTGTGTGGTTCAGGACTCGGGAGCATGATGTCATGAGCGTCTCTTTTAATTAATAGTTTGACATTTACGGTGTGCTAGGGGCATAATCGAGATTGATTTTAAGGGGAAAATATAAAAATAATAGGCGTGTCCATAGCAAGGAATTGTAGTTCTACTTAAACAGTCTTCGAACTCTGGATCAAAGCATAACATTTTCGACAGGTCTCAGTAAAAAGCTAAGCTAACAAAGAATCTTTAGTTGAGTTTCGTTTTCATTCAGCACTGTTCAGAGAGATTAACACGTGAAAGATTCATTAGTGCACGCCCAGGGTCATCTCCCACTAGACCAATACGGCTAATATGTACTTGTATTGTCATCGACAAACATTTGCAAAGTTTCGGATGAATACGACACTAGAAGTTGGCTAAACTTGGATTCATAGATTTTTTAAAATATATTATAGGTACACATTCAAGTCTAAAAAGCATGTTATGCAGAACCCAATTGGATCTAAAAACAGACAAAAATTGTTGCAATTTATAGAATGGATAAAATATGTTGGTGTATGGAGTATTCAGATATCAATACCTATTCAGAGTGGAATTTTATGGCGTATATTTGTGAACTTAAACCGAGCTCTGAACTAATTCTTTGTTTTGGAATTTATTGCGTGCAGGAGACTTCGAGAATTGAGGGCGTAACTCGTTAAAATACAGTTAGGTATTCTGAGAACATAATGGGATGGAAATGTATGGGAATATTTTTTTAGTTTTTATGAAAAAATAAATGAAGAGAATTCAAAACAACATAACAACGAGCTTGCAGAGTATAATAAAGTTTTAAAATCTCATTGAAGTGAAACGGTCAAAGGTATAACGTCATAATGTATCAGAGATGGCATTTAACACCAATTATTTATCTCTAATGGCTACCCACGGCTTTGCTCGCGTGGTACCCAGGATTAAAAGTAACCTATGTCACCTGCGTAACTAATTTCATCAAGATCGGTTCAGCCACCGTTTAGATACCTACAGAGAGAAATAGAGTTAGAGAGACAGAGCGAAATTCACATTTCTAATATTTATGTGAAAATCGTGATGATCATATAAAGACACGCCACATCCAGACACTACATCGTAAACCGTTAAAAAATTATGATACGATGCTCGCCGAAGGTTATGAAAAATGCTGTAAAGTCTCAGTGCCTAAGGTTGATAATCACCTACACCGTTGTATTACGTCGGTTACGTCACTATTGTACTATCAAGTAATCTCATCTTGGGAAGTTACAATTATTATTCTTCTCTAGATTCTTCAGTATGTTTTTAACATAGGTGTTTGCTATCAACAAGCGGCAGGCGTAGCTTAGGCGATTGTATACAGTATGGCAAAACTGCCAGGCGTCACTAAAAAGTCTGACTTTCCAAAACTTTATATTCTTTATATTTTCTTACGATATTGAAAATAACAGTTCATCCTTATTAAAAGTAGAAATAATCGTTTTTATTTTAACATTTCTGTGGGAAAGCCTCAAGAACCGGTAGATCGGTATGGTCGGCCCAAAATTAAGGTACAAGACAAGTATACGGGCAGTATGCTTGTCTTGTACCTTGATAATTGGTACTTACTGGTAAAAATCAGTGCCAATTTAATTGTACTATCAATGGTACTAATCAATGGTATATCTGATCTGGAAGCTATCGGGTGCATCTAAATAATCACATTTTTACAGGCTTAGTCATCCTACTACCTAATAATTATCATAAATGCGAAAGTTTGTGACGATGTTTTGATGTTTGTATGTGTGTGGTTCAATCACGCCCAAACGGACGAGCGTTGGCACAGAGATAGATTATAGTCTAGAATAGCATATGGGCCTTTATATCTTCAAAGATACCACGCGTGCGAAGCCGCCGGCGGAAGCTAGTATACTTAAAATCGTTGTGAGGGAATTTTCAATAAAAGAACTTGGAGCATTTTGATGAAACTAATGAACCTAAGTCTAATGTCAGTGTGGAAATAGATAAATTGATAAAACGTAAAGATGCTGACTTAGATTACATGGTGTAACATAAAATTATATTACGCAATAACAAAACGCCTTCAAGTACTCGACTATACACATCAACATTGTAAGCTCAAAGTAACAAAACCTCGAATCGTTATCTTATAAATCTGTAACTTGAGATCGTGCAGGAAAATTCATCACAACTTTGTTGCCGTGTATCAAAATTGTTACAATCGTGTCTTGGGTATTAAATGACAATAAGTAGTTTGGTTGCTGTGCCACGTAGGCCGTTAAGGAGCAGCCAAGGCATTCCTTTGTTCAGTGATATAATTTAAATTTCATAGGTTAGAGTTCACCAGCACATGGTACATCATCATTATCATTTCACCCGTAAGACTTCCACTGCTGACCAACCTCACCCATAGATTTCAATAACAATCATTTGGGGGTATTTGCCCATACTCGCCACGCTGGGCATGCAGGTTGGCGAATGCGGATAAAGCTTTTGTTGATACGGAACGCTGCTGCCCATCCTCTAGCTTTGTTTCCCGTCGCGACTTACGACATCCACGGGTAGAAGCCGGGGGGTACCACGCAGCACATGGGTAAACTACCAATTATCATGCAGACTATTTGGGTTGAAGCTCTACGTTCCTAAGTACCTAAATATTATTATTACTATTAGAAAATATTCGTATTTTCTACTCTACATTTAGAAATAACCTGTCTTAATAAAGTCAAAATGCACATTTTGAATTAACTGCTGATTTTGCACCTTTTTACCTTTAGTAAGAATATAGATTTTTATACCGCAACGTTATTATTCCAATACCCTTTATTTAAATCCGATAAAAGCCTTAAGAATCAATTTGATCCTAGCACAGACTTCTAAACAAGACTGGAATCTGAAAATTACGAAGTTAGCTGATATTAAGGAACTGAAATCCATTTAAGGGTCGGTAAATTTATGTAAAAAGCAGGTTCACGACTGCTTTACTATTAGCCTTAAAGAAAGCTTAAAAGCTTGTTACTACTAGCCTTAAATTAAGGTCGTCCGCTTTTTCTCTATCCCTGTTTTCTACGCATCACAGAATTCAAGTTATATTACCATTTTGCTCATTCATGATGATACTGACCAAATACATGGATTCCAATAAAAAAACAAAACATTAATAAAATCGTCTACAAAAAATGTTTCAGCAAGTCGTGATTCCAAGAGATGACATTCTAGTAGCCTAATCTAGAGACGTTGCATTAGGCCGCCCAAATGCATCCGTAATAGCTGACAAAGACTTATTTGTACTCAGATTGAGCAATTTGGTGATCGCTAAGAACGTTTCGAAACTTAACTTATTTATGCAAACTACGATAAGAGCGTTAGTAATCAACATTCTATGTGAATGTGGCCTAGGAATTGTTGAGGGAAAATAAATCAGAGAC
Organism: Anticlea derivata; assembly: GCA_947579855.1. Taxonomy (NCBI): domain Eukaryota; kingdom Metazoa; phylum Arthropoda; class Insecta; order Lepidoptera; family Geometridae; genus Anticlea; species Anticlea derivata. The sequence continues at coordinate 4,715,134 of OX388266.1, forward strand.
GGCGCCGGCCGTCGTTCGACGAACTCTGAAGTTGGGAACAATTGGTGGAGATGTAAATTAAATCGAGTGGCTCTGTCGCAGACTGCGGCGCGCGTTTACAAAAGCTTCTATGATAACAATTTCAACAATAAGTAAAAAGGCAGAAAATATAACTATTATATATTATTATTATTAACTAAATTCTCCATTTTCTAATACAGCGTAAACCGCGTATTCACAGTGAAGGTGTAAGTCTAGCGTAGGTTTAGAATACATTTTGTGTAAGTGTAGCATAGACTTGGCGTCGATATAGCATAACAACGTATTGTCACGCCTGCCCATCTTTTTGCACGCCCAGCATGTCTGGTAGATAATGCTTTGGGATTATGTCCTTGAACTGTGTTGTTCTGTGAAAGTCTATCAATAATATAAATGAAAAGTATTCGCAACGTAGGTCTTGCGTAGGCCTAGCGTCATCGTTGAAGCGGCGTAGACCGAGCAAAGATCTTGCGCCGATTCAGCGTAGATGAAGTGTGAACCCAATGTAGATACAACTTAGCATTTATGGAGCTTGCCGTGTGTAAAACTGTGTAATTCAAGTGGATTTCATGGTTAACCTGAAAATATATTAACAAGTGCACCTTACGCCATAGTTTCAATAACGATGAGTTTAAAAATCTTGAGTAGAACAAAACATCAATTTAGCAGTAAGTTTAGGACCTTCAATAGGCGTTTGTAAAAACGCGTCCCAGGTTCACGAGCACAGCCGGGACTCTTAACATCTTCGCAACGAGTTCTTTTTAGTTTTCTAACAAGTTCTGTGTCCCAAACGTTTGTCAGTTGGAGTGGACGAGCAAATCTTTAGTTACTAACTTTGTACGTGCCTTATTATCTTGGACTTGTACGCGGTATATTTTAAATAAAGAATAATCGTATATTAATCGTTGAATATAAAAATAGTTGCAATATGAGACTCCATGTCATCCCCATTCACGTGGATATTCGGAAACGCTAGCTGCGGCCTAATTTTGTAACTAAAAGGAATCGGCTTCTCCTACCAAATTTCCAATATATTTTGACAGTTTTCCTCAATACCTCAAACCTATGTCCAGCCTTTTTCATTTCATTTATTCATGCTCCATGTACATAGTCACATAGTTTTCAGCAGTGGACTACAACCTGATGATGATGACTCTATATAATCTGTTCGAAGCCAATAACATTCAGGTTGAATCAAGTATGATAAAAAGTATTGGTTTTATTGAAACGGATGATAGTTCATTGTTGTGAAAGTTGTAACGCAGCGCCGCCTTTGTTGTAAGGAGACTTTTCGGATTCATTCGGAGGTTGATGCTACTCACTGAAAGCTTGAATGAAATAAGTCATCTAGCCTATACCAAAGTTAAATCCTACCAAAGCTCCTCATTCGGTTCTTTCATAACAGCGCGATGAGATGTTCAATATTTGCATGCGAGTTGATGCGAGCAGGCTTACCGCGATCCTCTTGCGAAAAGATGGGAATTTACCTTGAAACATTCTAAAGATATTTTTCAAGGCATGCAAATTCTTGTTTGCTATGAAAATTATAGAATGTCTGAGCGCCTAGAATCGATCTTTATTTTGGATAAATTTTGTGCACTATTTTGCAATGGTCGTATAGCTTGTAGAACTAGAGATCACAGACAGCTGGACAAAGAGTCTGTCATTTCTTAATACTTTTACTAAAGGTATAGAATACAATGTACTATGCTGAGCTTAACCCTAAAAAGACAACCGACAAACGATAAGGAATTTAGGTTCTTGAATGAAGACCACAAACCACACGGAGGCTCCCCACCCGATGGACCGATGACATTTTGAAAGTTGCGGAAAGTAGCTGGATGTGTAGCAGTGAATTTCTTCAGGTTGAAGGTGATGCTGATGATGATGAATCCTTGAAAGAGTTTCCTTCCAGCAATCCTTTTGATTTAGAGATAGGTAGCATTTTGTAACGGAGGCTGGATGTCCAGCAGTGGTCGTCTTTTGACATCATAATCATACATTGTGATGTTTGGAATAGAGAACCTCAAGATCTACATCCTTATTTATAAAAGTTACTTATTGCTTGAAATATCAACTGACACTCTTTTTTATTATGCAATAGTAAGAGATGGCAATTCTTTATGCATTGTTTATCTTTTGACAGGTTTTTATAAGTATTTTCATGACCTAAGAATGACTCAAGTGTAAGTAAGATTCAACGCCTTCTTTTTCATCACAGCAAACACCAATTACATAAGTAATCGTTTGAAAAGGCGTTTTATAAGTGCTTGATATCAATATTGTTTGATAATATTTCAGTTGCCTAATTGAATATGTTATTTCGCTTTCAACTTACATCCCACCAAATTAAAAGTATTATTAAATGAGATGCTACTCAAAGAAGAACTCTTTCCCCGTATCAATAGGGTATATTCATATTAAATTGTTCCCCTGCAGTAGCTGAGATGAGGGAGTGACCCATTGACTCACTACCCTAACAGTGTAGGGGAGAATGACGTCATCCTCTCCCCTATGAATTGACATCATCGCAGTTTTGCTACTTGCAAACTTATAGGCTCTTTAATTTGTCAGAGAACAATAAGTATAACTTAGAAAAAGGTTTGTTACATTGGATTGAAGAATAAGACTTTCGAGGAAATAACTCATTGTGCTGGTCGGTGTGAGGGTGATATACTTGGTGTTATTCATTGAAAAGCATAGTGGATTAATTCCCTTTGTAGAACCTAAGAACTACGTAATATATCATCCCTTTCAGAAGTCAGAACTAGGTAACACTCTATCCTTGTACGTTTAGCAATCATTTGTTCATCACATCATTTAATCAGTTGAGATGTAGTAAAATGGGGATATTCCAACTAGGAAAACTGCGATTGCGGAGCCCCAAAGACCTTACTGTTCTGCCCGTAGTGCAGTACCACCTGTTTATTATGACAATAGATTTGAGGCGCGACGCCGCGACGCGGCGTTACAGGAACATACCTGTACAATGGTACCATAGCGAGACGCCATGGAAAATGCAGTCAAAATGGCCAAATAATACGAAGGATATTGTAAATCAATAGAAAGAATACACGAATAATAAGAAGAAAATAGGAAGGATAATTATGAACCTATAACTTTCTTGTAAAGCACTTATATCTAATAGTTTAACCTAACAACCCGCATTTCAAAGAGCAGTAACAATCAAAACAACTCAATCTCCGTTTTAAAATGAAATAACAATGAAACAAACGCGCTGTTATGTAAACAAGATTTCCATTTCGAGCATTAATTTCGTGTTTTGATCCCTCTAGCATCCTAAGCAGAATTACATTATTATTGCATCTGTAAACAGTTACGACTGGCGATTAAAACTAACCGCAATACAGTTGTGTAGTGCGCGGGACGTAGCCATGCGTCTTTGATGCTGCCAGGCTAAAAAAATGGTTAGGCTCGGAACCTACTATTAGAAACCTACATAATATTAGTTTGTAACCAGGAAAAATGTAGATTGTACTCTTTGGGGAAGTCCGATGCCCTGTGAACTTCCACAGGCTGATGAAAATGATTATCTAACTATGTACTTATAATATCACTTTTTCATGTGGTACAGATATAGATACAATGCTGTGCTATAGGTAGGTACATACAAAACCCATAATCCTGTAAGGCCTAGATCCGAACTATTTGAAAGTGTTAGCGCTATGTGCAGTAGGCTCACAATCATTACCGTAACACAGTTTTTTAACTAGCACGGAAGTTAGGGTTTTTAAACTACATGAACGCCAACTAACACTACTTGTAAACATAATAATTATCTACTCATAATTTGAAAAATTTGGCTTACTTTATTTGTGGAAATAAATTATCTTTATCTTATCTTATCTTAATCATTTGGTCCTGTGAGAGGCTAGATTAGTACTTCGAATAGTGGACTTTCCATTTTCTAAGTGAGTTATTAAAGTTGAAATCAGAACGCGGTTCAGTGGCACATACGCCGGTTTTGAGAACCCCAATGCGAAAAAATGCAGTTATTATAAAAAATGAAAAACTTTTTGATGTATTATATCCATCAATGCTACCTATGCGGTTATGAATTTGAAAATGTATTGTATATTTTTTAATTTTAATTATAATGCCAATTAGAAACTTAATGAAACAACCTAACATTTCATAAAGATTGTCGCAGAAGTGCATGCTTGCCAGACGCGTACTATAACCGAATAGCTAGAAGCGGAACCATAACATACCTAAACTTTATAGCTAATATACATTACAATGAAGCATAAACTTCACATTAGAATAAGCACAAACCCCAAGTAAAATGCCACCTTAGATTTTAAAGACGATAAAAGCCTTCCGAATGATCGTCTGAAACGCACCCTTTTTAATAGTAGTGTATGATGGTACAGTCAGCGTAAGTTTGTAATAGCTGTTGATAACTCGATATTTTGAGCAATCAATATTATAATTGATTCAGCAAGAAATGAAGAAACGAGACGTTTTGAAAAAAAAGGGAAATAAATAAAAAGAAATGTTTGCTAATAGTTTTCTTTTTTTTGACAGAATAAGTCCCTTACCTACATAATATCTTAAATGTGAAAAATCAAAAATTATATTCAAACATTTTTCATCTTTGGACATCAGAAAAAATATTGAATACATTAATAAATTAAAGGTTATATTGATTTATTAGTGATAGTTTTAAAAGTGAAATATGGTAAGGACATTGTTTGGTGACTAGGTTTCAACAAAACAATAGGTACCTACCTACCGCTATGTTACCTACCGGTAGATACATTATCTGGTTGATAGCTGTTATTGTGCCTGTAAGTACCTACCCATTAAAAGTATTTTATTATGTTTTTTTTGAGTGCCTGAAACTTTGATGGGCAATTCTAATGTTCGATTTTACTGTGCATTTATATAAGGTGGGTTATCTATTCCTTTTATTTTTATAGTATGAGATAAAAAGGCGCATTTGAATGCCTTCTTTTAAGGGTACGTAAGGTTATTTCAAGTCCATAATAGTATAAGATTCTGCAGGAGTTATAGAGAAGATAACCATGAACCTCCACTTTATGTAACGCCTGGCTATTATCTTAGAGCAAAGCGTACAGCGTGATTGTGGAAAGCTTCAGATTAGGTAAATTGTACATAAATAGGATACTTTATTTACAGAAAGAAACTTAAAACTAATACAAGTTAATATTTACAAAATACACAAGAAACAGTTGAGCCATCTAAAGACCGTTACAAACGATCTATAGATAGCTCAACTGATCCAGATCACTTCCAGTTGGAAGCGTCCCCAAGACGCTGGCGGAATTGCCACGCTGGATGGCAATGCTATTTCGCTGGGCCAAATAAGAGCCAGCTTCGTAGGTCGTAGGTTTAAATCGATTGTGCGCCAGTAGATATTATATTCGAAAAGTGTATGTACCTACGCGTTATCACGTGCTCAGATTGGTGAAGGAAAACATCTTGAGGAAACCCGCAGCTTCAGCCAGCTCCGTACGTAATGAGCATGTCTTTCTTGTGTATAATGTTAATATATAAAAATAAGACGAACTAGGGAAGACGAATCCTAATTTTTTTGAAGTCGGTTAACAAAATGATTCGCCCAAGAGCCGGGCTAGAATATCTGTGCCGCGGTTCATAGCGCCTTCCGGCGGGTATATACATTTAGATAGTTTTTATTTTGTAGCTAATAAGACTAATGTAATTAACTACAAAATAAAAACTATGTATAAGGTATCTAAAAATATAAATAACTTTACTTCTCCGTAGTATAACCAGTTGGACATCAAAGTTGTACCACGGGTTGGGAGCGCAAGTTCGTCATATAATTAGCAAATGACATCGGCGATGCTAGAAACCTTATAATTTTGATTGGCTAATATTTAACATTTACTATCATATTGTAAGCGTAGGTAACGCTTTCGTGAATACGTGCTCACAGATGTTGTTGCGTTGTAGTGACGTGGTTTAGACCAGTGACGGAATTCCTACACACTACTACGTGACAAAAACGATCTACTCCACAAAGTCATAGCCTTTTTGAATAATGATGACGTAAACAAAAAGTTTCATGAAATACTCGTAATTTAAATATTTTGTCAAAATCTACCTCCAACATGTATACGTTATGTATCTAACTCATATTGCGGACGCATTCCTCAATAACAAAAAGTTTATTTTTTATTTTCAAATATGTTACGGATTCCTAAAATTTAAAAGCAAGAATACTTTTGTAGCTAACAAAGTACTTAGCTCTTTCCGCTTGGCAATAAGGTTTACTAACCCTCGATTTATAGTCGGCCATAAAAGCAAACTCACGAATATTTCCAATTTAGAAATCGCAAATTGAAGTTTGTACTAAACAGGTTCTAAAATCGATAACTTTCAATATCTCCTATACATCTTTGAAGCTTTACTTGAGCTATCTAAACTTGGATATCAGTTTGCTGAATCTCTTTTCCACAGCTCAGAAGACAAAAGCTACATCACTACAGCAAACGGTGCCGCTAGCGTAGAATATTTACCCAGTACCAGCTGAGTCTAAGCTTTACTTGAGTTAAAGTTAAAATTAGCATCGTGCGTAAAATACAGTTGTATGTTTTTAGTGTTCCGTAGGTAGGTACCTCATTTGAAAAAAAAACGGAATATGTAAGATCACTTTTTAAAAATAAAAATAAAAGTAAGTAAAGTTTGACTGGCCTCATAGCTCAGTTGGTACTAACTCTGCCTTCTGCGCCAGAGGTCGCGGGTTCGATTCCCGCACTGGATAAACATTTGTGACTAACACAGATGTTTGTTCTGTGTCTGGGTGTTAAATATATATCTATTATGTATATCAGTCTCTAGGCTATGCCTAGTTTGGGATCAGTTGACGGTGTGCGATAATGTCTATAATATTTATAAAAAAAAAAAAAATGTTTATCATATTATTATGAAAGAACTTTGTTTATAAACTCCATAATAATTATTTTTATTTTTATTCTAAGCCATAAAATTTTTGAGATACAACTAAAATAGTAGTAAAATAGTAGAAAAATAATATAACGACAACTCTCATTTGGCTTCAATGAAATTGACTTGTTTGTTCAGGTAAGATTGGATACAGAACATGCTAAAGATGCAATTTTCAAAACTTATCATAATTATGCCTCAATGATCATCAAAGTTGCAACTTTTAACAGACATCGCGAGATCTCAGTTAGAGCGGAACCACTAGTTTCATATAATTATCTAAATAATATTGTAATAAATATTGTGCTCAAAATTTACTAGAGATTACTGAAACTTCAAGAATTGCTTAACTGAGGTATTACTAAGCTGTGTCTCTGAAACGGCCTTATTAATTCCCCTTTATATCTTGCAGAGCACACACGCTAAAGCGATTCGCGACTGTTTTACAACGTTGGCTTTTCTTTATGCGACAGTAAAGTAGGCGTAACGTTGTAACGTCTGGGTTTGTTGTGTTTTAATTGCGAGCTTTTGCACCTGAGTCCGAGCGCTTCTGTTTTGGAAGAATTGACTTCTAAACTGATGAGCAACACAGTTTATACCCTGTCATTTAGCTCCATTTGATGATAACTGACGTACATAATCTTGAGGAGATCAAAGACTTTCCTAGGGATTATAAGTACCTATATTTTTTCTTCTTATGTAGGTACCTATACCGCATCAGACCCAATGCTCATGTTGCAGACATCTAAGGAATGTAGGGAATGATACCTTTCCAGTTGTCGGTCACTATGTATAGTTAGATCAGATGATTTTTCGGGAAAGAATACATATTATGAATCAGCTTGTATGAGATAAGAAGTGCTCTAAAGGAGCCTATAAGAAAGAATCAGTGACATGTCAAGCAAGTGGACAATTTTGTTTGGTATTCTATATAATTCTCTGATGGGGGCAAGCTGGGGTAATCAGCATCATTACCGGCCCATTTGAGGGGCAATCCAGTCAAACATTGATTTTTATTTCCTTTGGTTCCGGAGTTCGCCTCTAACTGAAAATGAGTTTAAAATAACTTGTTGAAATATGGCGAAACTTATACATATTTTCTCATAAAGTGTTAAATATGTATATGGTAAAAAAAGTTAAAGCTACTTAATGCATACATACATACATAAAATCACGCCTATTTCTCAGAGGGGTAGGCAGAGACCACCAATCTGCATTTGGCTTTTTAAAGTCCATTGAAAAGTATCTTGTCATAAATGTAACTGTTTTAGGTTATCGGTTTTTATGATATTTAACGTGGTGGCCAAGCCTGTAGAATATAGGCGCTACACATCTACCTACCCATCGTAAGAGGCAAATAAACTTAGGAGTGGGCAGCAGTATCCCCTATATTAATAACGATAGCTCTAACTACGCTCGCCAACCCGCGTGCCCAGCGTGGTAAGTATGGGCAAATACCCCCTATATTATAAGAAGTCGCGTAAATCTGGGGGGAGCCCTATGTTCAGCAGTGGACATTCTAAGGATGATATGATTATGAATTATGCTTTACGATATACACCAAAAATATGTAACAAAAAAAAAACTCCTTATAAAATCTAAGGTAAACGCACCGATTGTCCCCAATCAGGAACAGTCATTGGGGACGGACCTGATTTAGAAAATGAGCGATTTAAAATCATTTATTTTGGAGTTCGGACGGCAAACAAACGAGTGGCGAATCTCATTCGGCCAGAGCACGCCGGAGTATAGATGACATAATAGTACTAAGTAACTGATGTATCACTTCAGCGATGGATGGCACTGAGAAAAACTTTATTTGGCTTATCACAGGCTATGTAAACTAGTAGTTAGGAACATAGTGTTAGATTGAAAAAGAATTTTTCGAGCGTTTATGAAAAACTAACCTATTAAATTAATTTCGCCACGCATGCTGCTTTCATGTTAATGGTGTTAAGCACGAAAAAACATTCTTCAACAAAACTGAATATCTACATCTAAAACAATAGATATAAAGCTCATTTTACAACAAGACCAGCTTTGAAGAGACAAATTCATGAAATGGTAGAGTTACCTTGATTTATAGCACTTGTTCGATCCGACAACAGCAGTCATTTATATCAATGTACGCGACTCTGAAAAAAGCTTTTAACGAAAACGTATTCAAAGTAAACAGTCGTGGTTAATGTGCCCATTTGGGGACGTATTGATGGGAGTTTCGCTTTTGATTAGAATGTTTTCAGAGTGATTGAAATATTCATTAGGTATGTTGAATAGTTTATTTTATTTGAGATGTATTTGAAACTTTGGATATAAATTAGTATTCAAAAAAAACTTGAAACTTCCTAAAAACACAAAAAAATACATAACATAAGGTCGGTGTTGCGACCCACCCAAGTAGGTATACAAAGTACGAGTATGTCCTTCGTTATAAGTATTCGAATAAAATTCACTATTTTCCTTAAAGAGCAGCGCAATTTATTCACATCTAGGTACCAGGAGATCATAAATCAATAGCAGTCGAAGGTGTTTGCGATGCAAGCGAGTCAAGTCTCCTAAAGGAGTTTCCACACTGTTTAGCAGCATAGCTGACAATAAATGAATGGTATGTCGGCACAAATATGGCTTGTCGTTGCACAATGACAAGCCATATTATTTTTTTACTAAACAGATTCTTCATTAGAGATATCTGAAGGCATGCTTGTGTATGTTTATTAGGTAACTTTTTTAAACCATGTTGTCAGAATTGTGGAAGGCTATAATGTAAAATTGGCCACCGAGTCGTTCATAAATAATACCAGGCGCTACCAGTAGCCATCGATAACTCTCGAATCTCCAATCCTGAACTATGCTTGGGATCCTTTCTATATTTCAACATTTCGCAGACATGTTTACTCTTAGAACGGCTTTTGAGCAAACAAACCTATGCAAATGTATTTGTTTTGGCTCGCTGACGTTTATTTTCTAAAATAAACGTAAAAGTTACGAGTTATACTTCTAAGTATGGCTACTCCTGAATAAAGTATCGAGGCTTAGGCTATCTCCATACAAAAAATAAAGATCGTGTCAGCCAATTTTCGGGGTTTTCAAGGAGGTAAGGCACAGCGAGATTCTCTCGCTATAAATTGGAGCAGCCCGTCTGGCAGGTACCCGCGGAGGTACCTCCGCCTTACAGAATATTGCAGCCAAATAAAAGTATTTGTTTCATATAGTGTTGTGTTCCTGCGGTGAGTAAGGTTGCCAGTTCTCTTTAGGGGGATGGGTGGAGGGGTTCGGCAGACAGCGCATTAGCAATGCTCCAGGTGTTGCTGATGTCAATGGGCGACGGTAACCACAACACCAAATGGAAACACCCCACATGCAGCTTATAATTATGTCAAAAAGATGAGTTTATATTCTCCGAATCGCCCCAAGACCAGGAAAACGACAGGCTTTGTTGAAAGTAAATCCCAGATTGTTCATGGAATGCTCATTATGATTGTTCTGTAAAATACAGCGAATCAATATTGTAGAATTAAAGTATGATCCAGCTCAATGCCTTTAAGATTTTTGCGAAACTAATAAACTTTAATATTTAATATTATGACTCATCACCAGTTTGTTTTCCTCATAATTGAACAATCTGCGACCAAAATTTTTATACTTATTATTTAACATTTTCTAGAATTTATTACTTTTTTTTACTAAAATATACACTAACATTGGCATTATTTTCCTTGTAATATATTTTTGTCAAGGTGGCATCATAATGTAACATCATTTTAATATAAGCTTATAAGAAGTTAGTGGATGGAGAAGGCTCTATCGTGGTACCCTTCAAGAGACACACAATAGTTATGTCCACATGTCCAGCTGTGGACTTCATCAGGCAGATGATGATGAATAGCACAAACATTTGCGTCTCTCCACAACGGAAATTAATAATACACCTAGGAACCTCGCTAAACGAGTGCATAATCAAATCGCAGCTAGGATTGGGGAGGCAACGCAATTAGCAGACGAGACATGAAAGTTAATGCGGTTAATCACTAAGCGAATTGCAAGGAAATTGCGCCCCACTTGGGGGCGAAATCGGTTGATTGGGCACTGGGTCGGTAGAATACCTATGAAGCTACGAAGTCATCATCATTTTTTCAGCCGCAGGACTTCCACTGCTAAAAAATACTACTCCCCCTTGTTGTACATCTCATGACAGGGTTGTAGATTTCCCGTAGACTTGTCTTCTTCTGAACAATTAAATAAATAAATAAATATTCCGGACATATCACACGCGGTCAACTGATCCCAAACTAGGCATAGCCTGTAGGTACTATGGGTACCAGAGACTGTTGGTATAAATAACATTTGTGTTAATCACACAAATGTTTGTCCAGTGCGGGGATCGAACCCGCGATCTCTAGCGTTGGCAGAGTTTCTACCAACTGAGCAACGAGGCCAGTCGAATATTATTGCCAGCTATTCCTATCTTTAACCGCGTGGAGAGCATCATATAACTTTAACATAGGCCTCGCTAGATTTCCAGAGCGACCAACATTATGCGGCTTGCGCTAAACGGCTCCCAGCAACCTTAATTAGGTCGTCGTTCCATCTAGTGGGGGGCTGTACTACGCTGCGATTTTCTATGAGAAACTCTCTAGATTTAAACGAGGAATGGAAAAGACGTGGATTACCCATGCGTAGAGTAACACAATATTGTGGAATTGGTCAGAATTTTCTGTAGAGTGTAGAGACCGCAATGAATTAGCAATATTGTGATGTCAAAGTATCCCGCTACCGTCATTAATGAACAACCAAGCCCATAATTATGATAATATCAAAACAAAATAATTTTAATGATGTGTTTTCGAGGATATACGTCAATTCGATCAATTGATGAGAAATAGGATATTTTCTGATTATTCCAGAAAATTACACCCGTCACAGCAGAAGTTTTCAGTTTTTTTTTTCAAAATTCCATAAAAAAAATTATAACGAACGTACACATACCAAACGGATGAAACCGTGGGTGCAAGCTAGTCTGATATAAAAGAACCTTAGATAAAAATATCTAAAAAGTTTGATTATAGGGTATAAAAACAATCACATGAGCTCGAAACTGGGTTTTGGTTTTGGTTACGGAATTCCTGAAACTCAATCCATACGAGTTTCAGGAATTCCGAAACCAAATCGATTGTAACGGACGGTTAAACCGTGCGGTGTAACCGTCCGTTACAATCGATATTAGTTATCAATTTATTAGTTGTATACTCCTAGGATTTCTGGTTTAAACTGTGCGTTGATTGTCAGTCAGTTGGTCTCGATTTTATATGTATTTGTATAACTAATTCTTAAAGAATGTTTTAAATCAGGTGCTACAGGAGCTCGGATACCACAAAATGGGTAAAACCGATGTTCGCGCATCGATTGCTACAAACTTGTTTTACCTACTTGAATTTTCGTACTGCCTGCTAGGTATATCATTTCATGACGATTGATAGGGTTAGCAAGAAAATTATTTTACCCAACTACGGTAAGTTATATGTTCAACCGGCTATGTATATATAATTGTATGTTAATCTGTGCCCCGAAGTGATGAGTGAGGTATAAATGAAGCGTCTTGATGATTCTTCATAATCGGCTTAACCCACTTCATGTAGGATTTTCACTCGCTCAATCAATTTATTTTTTATTTCTGGAGAGATTTGAAGACAGAGAAGAGTTTGCCCTGCACTAAGGCGTCGCAAGAGACAAGAGACTAAGAGACAAAATAATCAATAATGTCCATAAGTAAGCCCTAAATATTTTAACTAAGATGAACCATCATATCGACAATGATGACGTAAATCTTTCTGCAAACCCTACACAGAGAGGAGCAACAAAACGTAATCGACAAGTATTTAACGTAGAACTTGACCTCCAGTAAACAGTATACTCGAGGCAAAGCGTCGAGCTGTCGTCTCCATAGTCACATAATTTATTAGAATATATACGTACTATTAAAAAGTTTTATGTAAAAGTGATAAATAGGATAGTGAAGTGGTACAAAATGGAGAAACTTTTTGTGTGTATAGTGTCATCGCTCTTATGGAGTCTTGCTTGTGAGTACATGACATTGAACTTGATTGTTAGGTTACATGTGTTTTGCATCTTCGATCCACTTCTCGCTTACCTCGATTTTATCCTTTGAGTGTAAGATTGTAGTTCGGATGATGTTATTTCGAAAGGCGAAACTTTGACACCACACTTCTTTGACCGGAGTGATCTTCGTCAGGTTTGAGGGCTTTGATAAGATCTAAAGCAACGTGGTTGTGAAATAAAAGCGTCTAGCAATTATTATTAAAACAATAGCAGCTACGTACGTTAAAAACCGGTTAAACAGGTACAATATTCTATATTACAAGGAAAACTATTTCACTTGTATACAATTGGAGGAAGATAGCAATGAAATCACAAAAAAAACTTAATTGAGAAAGATTACTCATCAAGTTCAACTTTCTTGAACCTACCATGTTTGATTTTTTTGCGATATTTTATTCATCGTTGCTGACTTTCCGGAATATTTCAAAATAATAATCACATAAAACCAGCTCAACGTTGCTGGGATTTCCCAGTTTTTATTCAACTTGAATTCGTTTTAATAACTTCTTTGTATTGTTGCTTAGTAGGTGGTTTCCGTAAGATCTGGTTTGAGGAAATATAAACCAATGACCTTTTGATCTTGAACCCAATCAAAACATGCCCGGTATTATCTTGGGTTATCAACAATGCACGCACATGTAAATAATTATAGGGCAACATGTGCGTCTATATGGACAAGAATGAGAAAGACTACCTTTAGGCTTTTGTTCCTGATATTTTCATACTATGCCATTACTTGTACTTAATTGTTTTTATAGTTTTTCAATCATTAAAAGCTTTTTTTTTTCTTAATTATTTAGTCAACACTCTTATCGATGCTTATGTTATGTCACGAATATAAAAGCCAATATTACTAATATAACTATATATACTAATAGGTTAATTCTGACTTGTTTACACATTGAAGTCGTCTACCATTTTCCTTATCCATATCCGTGTGATGATCTAGACTTAAGATATGTCCATCTACGTTTCAGGGCTAGGATGATTTAGCCAGTTTTAGAGAAATATTCTTTGGAAACTTTTGTTGCAAATATATTTATGTTTCAATACGTTTTTCACAAAATTACGTAAAACAAAGAGTGCTTTTTTAGCACTTAGCTTATTTTACGTAAACTTTATTGAATTTAGTCTCTTTGCTAGTCTCAGATACATGTATCACACCACTCGGGATACGAAGTGAATGCGTTGGAATCTATGAATGCCCACAACTAGTAGCAGCTCTTGGCCAGAAACCTCTGCCAAATAATGTGGCCATCTTTCTGGCAAACTCTAAGTGTGGCTTCGATGGTCAAGTCCCTAAAGTCTGCTGTGGGCCATTACCTTCACAGAACAACGTGGAACCAACGGTAAGCAAAAATATTTAGAGTAATCTTCTGAAGATCAACCACGAAGCGGATATTTTTTATATCCGCTTCGTGGTTGGTGGTCATATTGGTAGAAGTCTCTTACAAAATAAAAAAAAATACAAGTTAAACAAAGATTAAATTATTTATGTTAAATATTGATTAATTAAGCTTAAAAAAGAGTTTTCTTTCTAATATAATATTAAATTATGTTATCAAGAGAGACGAAAAATTAATCAATGAAACACTTGATAATTTATTTATAAATCATTCATTATTTCTAATTGCGATTATAAAATAATACCTGTCTAAAGAAATAAAAGATTTAGGTATTAATTGAACAGGGGAATTAACCAATTACTAACCATAACTGGGAAGGTCTTATACATAGCATAAATTCTATGTTAAATATTGATAACTTCAATACATTGTTATGTACTTGACGACATTGAGATACACTAAGGAATATCAGTTGTTCAGCGGAAGTAAGCTCGTTTTAAAATAATGTTAAGTCGTTGACCTCATTCACTTGATGACTTGATGACCACGAACCCTATTACCTTTATATAAGGTTAATAATTTTAATCGGGAAGAAGTCCAAGAAACTAACAACAAGAACGTGGCACAGGTGGTTTAAATTGAATCACGTCGAATAATGAAAGAATCAAATTTTATTCTCATGCTCTTTTTCTTCGTTTTTAATTTCAGCAAGCACCATCGACGGACAACGTGAAGATCAACAAGTTATCCCCCGACCAGATAGAGCCAGCTTACGAAGAAGACTCAAGCCCCGCGCCAAAGAACAACTGTGGAGTAGAAACCAATGGAGATAGGATTTACGGAGGGACGGCTACGGAATTGGACGAGTTCCCGTGGATGGCGCTCCTGGGATATCGCAAAAGTAAGTAGCAGCTGCTTTGTACATTTTCAGATTATTTCCTGGTAGAAACACATGCTCGTCTCTGTAAGTTTCATATAACTAAACCGTCATCCAATAACTACAGACACTAACCTAAAGTCGGAGAAGATAAATACAACCATAGGTCTTAAAACATTTTTCCACAACTATGTAACTCAGCTACGTTTTTTTTTTGTCTTAGGCACCGGTGGTCTGACTTACCAATGCGGTGGTGTGCTGATCAACAGCCGATATGTGTTGACTGCTGCTCACTGTATCACTGGAGAAATTGAGACTAAAGTTGGAAGACTGTAAGTTTCTCGCAGACAAACCAAGTATCATCATTATCTTTATCCCGAGTTTTTTTTTATTTTTTTTTATACGAAATAGGCTAACGTTTGACCACAATCTCACCTGATGTTAAGTAATGATGTGGTCTACGGTTCTAGGCAAACGTGCTACACGTTTGCCTAGAAGAAACCTATTCACTCTGGTCTTGAAGACACTCAAATTATAGGTATTCGGAAACACAGACGCCGGCAACGAGTTCCACACTTCGCCTACTGTTGGGTATAAGTCTCTCCTTGTTAGTGCTATCCCCCACTATCATCATCCATGGATGCGGTCCATGATGCTGTATCTTCTGCCTAAAGAGGTATCTACAGTGTTTTGTGATCATAGTGATGGTGGACAGAGATGGTTGTTACGAACTTGTTATGATTACCATATACGAGGATGATGTAAATTATGAATATTACCGCGCTGCTGGAAATATATTTCTGTGGTTTTCCTCAAAATCTATTTACAAAAACAGTGAAGCTTGTATTATTCAATAAATGTTTATGCACTAGCTAAGTAATTATAACTTTGAGTTCACAAAAAAAATGTTTTTTAGGGAAACAATTCGTCTCGGCGAATACGATAAGCGGTCTGAAGTAGATTGCGTTAAAGGTACCTGCGCCGACAAAGCCCAAGACATTCCCGTGCATATAGCTGTGGCCCACCCCGGGTATAAGGACAAGAACAGGAGTAGGGGTGATGACATCGGTATTGCCAGGCTTGCACGACGAGCTCGTTATAACTGTGAGTACCTAGCTTATTTTCTTTCACAATTGTGAATTGTGGATCAGCATGAATGAAGTAATATCGCCTTTTTATCATTGGATGGATGATGTGTTGGTTCGAACAGTTGTCTATGAAAGGAATTACATTCTGGGTTGTTCCACTTAATTGTAATGAAAATATGATGGAGACAGAAAAAAAATCTCAAATTTGAAGTGGTTTTCCTATAATTCAATGTTTTTATTATTAAAAACCCCAAATATAATTATTAAATTTTCTTTACAGACTACGTACAACCCATCTGCTTGGTCAGTAATAACGTACTTCTTGACGATGGCATCCAGGTCTATGTTGCTGGCTGGGGGAAAACTTTGAGCGGTACGTACTAACGGTTACTTACCAGAGTACCCACTTATTTTATTAAATAAGAATAAGAATAAGAATAAGAGCGAGAGATAAATAAATATCTCAATATTATTTCTAACTTAACCCTACCTTTTACTGATAATTTTTCCCAGACGCAAGTAAAACCCATCGCCCATAAGATTTTAATCCATCTCCTTTCAAAGTTCTAGGTCAATTGGTTATTTTGTGACGAGTCAAATAAATGGCTTCTTATTATTATTATTTAATACTATATTGCACACACATAATACAAATTGTACAAAAGGAGAACTTAATGCTACAAGTATTTTCTAACAGCCAACCACAAAAGTAGCAAGATAAACTGTCAGCGTGCTAGCTGAAAGTAGGGAACAAATAGAGCTGAACTTATTCTTTATATATTACTAGCTTTCGCCCTTCATCCAAATCCATTCAGCCGTTTAGCCGTGTTTGAACCACAAACATCTAAACATTAGCATTTTTATTATTAGTAGGATATCGATGGATATAAATGGATCAATCTATATTATCAGTCACGTGGTAAAAGGTTAATGAGTTCACTATTTAGATGACAGTTGTTTACTAATGACTCGCCTTTAGCATTGACGTCGTTCTTTGCCAAACATTTTTAATGGTGCTATTGTTGACTTTGCAATAAAGTGAGTGTAATGTTCTTCGCCAAATGCCTTGTGCATTTTATAAAATCGCAAAAATTAATCATTTCATTTCATCCTGTAGATGAAATTAATCATTTCATTTCATCCTGTAGATGAAATAAATTATATTAGCAATATGCATTTTCTTAATGCATTTTGAACTGTCTATAGACAAAACTAGCAAATAAATCTACAAGTATGAGCATGTGCGGTTTTGAATTCCACCATAACTTCAATTATCGACACCAATTATAGGCCACCACTAAGTGGAAATAAAGTTCTAAAGTTTGGAGCCGTTAGGAAGCCAATGATCAGCAGTGGACTTCAGGTGACTTATATTATGAACCATCAATTTGGTATTCATCATCATCGTTCCACCCGTTAGATTACCACTGCTGAATGTAAGCCTCCCCCACACATTCTAGAGCGCCTTCTGGGGGGAATTCGCTCATTCTCACGACGCTGGGTACGCGGGTTGTAAAGCGGAAATTGAGCTATAGTTGTTAAAATAGGGGATGCTGCTGCCAATTAGTCACCTCTTACAACATCCATGGATAGGTAGATATGGTGGGGCGCATTCGTCAGCCGGGCCACGAAGGTTAATTTTGGAATTATTACGAGGTTAAACATAGTTTGAAAGAAAATACTTGTTTGTTTCAGGTCAAAACAGTGATGTCAAGGAGAAACTTGGCATTCCAATATTCAACAAGAACGAGTGCGTAAACAAATACGGCCGGCTTGGTGCATCGATCTCTGAAAAGCAGGTCTGCGCTGGTGGTACCTTCGCCGCGGACACCTGCAAGGGGGATTCTGGCGGTCCTTTGATGAAGAAGAGGCCTGAGGGCATCTGGGAGTCAGTGGCGGTGGTATCCTTCGGACATGGCTGCGGTATGGACGGCTGGCCTGGCGTGTACACGTCGGTAGCACACTATCTTGACTGGATTACCAGCACGATGCGATCCACTAATGTTTAAAGTGACAAGTTGTTTACTTCGCCTCTTTTCAATTGGCTTCATAAAAATGTAGTCATAAAAAAATCGAGCCTCTATCCTAAATAATAAGGGTATTTAGTAGCTTTCTAATGACTAACTGATTTTCCAAATTTATATTGAAATTGCCATGCAAATCATGTTTTTAGTTGAATGAAAATTGCTAGGGTGTCTCGATTTTTGTTTATGTGAAGTAATGTCCTTGTTACAACAAACACTGTGGATGTTTTTTGACCAATAATGCCAATGCACGTTAAAAAATGCCATAAGTGGTTCCCATTTGCCATACGATTTGTGATTTCGTCGACTGTTGGTACAGGGTGTCCGATGTTAAGTAAGAGGACAAGAGGAAGTAACAAAAATAAAATTAAAATTATCGAATTACGATTGCTTATTATGGGACAACCTTTACCTATTTAGATTAGAAAAATAGAGATCCATTAACTTTAAGTTAAAACAAATGATATTATCGATTAAGGACTGTTCATAGATGTAATTTAGTGAATAGGATATTAAAAAATTAAAGACCCAACAGTTTTTTATTCTTCTACAGTAATGTCAGTCTCAAGCTCACATTGGAACTCTAAGCCGTTATTATTTTCTCACTAAACTCACTCTGAGCTTAGATTGACATTATTTTCAGTTTGATTTTTTTTTGAAATTTCGTCTATATTTATCTCATAAGCCCAAATCCACCCACTGCTAGATGGACGCTTCCGATCGTGCGCTAATCGAGTCTATTTATTTCCTACGCTTTAAGAGTTCCGTACATAAACAGAAAGAAAAGGTTAACCCTTATAGGTTAACTTCGTTGTCCGTCTGACTCACTACCTTTTTCTCAGGAACGGTTAAAGGTATCAAACAAAGGATCTCGATTTACGACTATTTACCCGGCCCCGTGTAATGAATGGTACGGAAGCCTCACGGCATGAGCACTACTTGACCGTCTTTTTTACAATATCATCTGACCAAGGACCAAGCACCCAAAAATACCACTAACAATGGTTAAAGATACGAACTAAATTCTTTGATATATAAAATTCTATAAAAAGCGATGTTAACTTTACTGAACACACATTGCAAAATATTGTTTCTTTAAATGGATTTCCCCACTAAACAAACTAGCTAACTGCTAATTATGTCACAATAGGATGTTGATTGATGCTTACATTGAACATTATAATTATCGGTAATTCATATACGGTACAAATAAATGAGATGTTCATTTTGCACAGTGATTAATTGACAAACAAGAGATGAGCTCTTGAATACATAATTAATCAGTGTTGTTTTGTTTTAAACTAGTTTCCGTCTGCGGCTTCGCTCGCGTGGCACCTAATTCGCTATTCTAGGTAAAAACTTGATCTATTCCAAGTTTCAACAAAATCGGTTGAGCCCCTACGGCGTGATTGAACATCAAACATCTAAACATCCAAACATCCTCAGAAAATTTAGCATTTATAATATTTGTAGGATAGTATAAAAACAAAACGTACTGTCGTTTTATTCAGTTTAATAAATCGAAAGTGATGTCGATATTGGTGTCAATTCAATTGTTACATTTTCCTAACCGATTTTGACGGATGTAAAAATGTTGCTGTCCCTTTCATAAACATAGAAATAAGAAGAACGGCTTTGATTTTAGCGCTGAAAAATTGCAACAACAGAAGCGACACTACTGTCAAACAGGGGATAGGAGACCTTTGATTGAGTAGTATAAAAACGTATTTTCTCTATTAAGGCTCTGCTATACATCGCAAACTGGTAGGTTTCAGGTGCTGGAGCTATGTGCTTCTTGATTGAGGCTATATATGCTATTATATTCGAGCCGTTTGGGGTAGAGACATCAGGCCCACAGGGATACCTGATCCCACAAAATTAACAAGGACCTGGCGGGGAGACTTTTAGAGTCTACGCGTGACCAGAATGCTGGCTTTTACTTCGGTCAGCGAATGAGCATTGCCATACAACGTGGCAATGCCACCAGTATTTTGGGCACGCTACCATCTGGTGGCGACAGGGATCGAGTGGATTTTTGTGACACCTACTCGTAAATAATTCAGCCGCGTTTTTTTAGTAGTCGTTCGTTAAATAGTTATTTAGATTAAGTATTTGTATATTTAGGATTATTTGTATATTTGTTATAGGTCTTTTGTTGAATAAATTGTCACGGTTATTACAAAATGTATTAGATAACCAGACAGTGCCATAATAACTCACGGCAAAATACCATTTTGTGTAAGTTGAAATGGCATTGAAACTCGTTTATTGGATCCAGTTATTCTGGTATCTATATTACCAACTTACAATCCGGTTGCAGCTGTTTCTCACTGACATTTATTTACTTCGAAAAAAAATAATTTAATAACATTAAAAAGTTATGCTCATTATTTTAGTGTTGCTTTAATTTCAATTAATTCTATAAAAATTATATTGAAATGCCATTAAATTTTTTTTTTGTTTAAAATACTATAATACTATTCGTATAATGCTTGTGCGCTCTAAATTGTTGAAGGAAAACATTGTGAGGAAAGTGGTATGTCCTAGAACCTAAAAATTCGAAGACGTGTGACATGTGCACGAAAGGCGCCTCTAAGAAGCGCACTTTTAATCATCTCACTACACTGATTCTTTTACCGACAGTCATGGGCTTTTTCAGGGCCACCATACCTCAACCTGGTCACTGACATAATTCAAGATGACCAAGAAGGAATCAGTGACATGACAAGACAAAGACCAGTGCCTCATTATGATCCTAACGTCTACTAAATAAAGTCAATTTAGAGTTTGATATTTGAGGCCGTGCAATAACGCTCAACGATATCGCCAAACTGAAATTCGACTTTAAGTCTCATCAGTCCGATCATCGGGCTAAATCATCGGATTACTGATACTAGGCCTTATTTAGTGGGTGTAAGGATAATTTTGAAGCGAATTTCAGATTACATATTGCACTCCATTTGAACATGGCTTTTAAAGTATCTTTAGGTTTAAATGGAAAACCATGCACTTAAAATGAATGAATATTCATCACTGGGGAGTCCCAAAAGTCATCAAATTCCAAAGTGTGTGAATAAGGATATTCAATTAGTTCCCTAGATGCCATTTGCATAGATTAATCGTATGTGTTCGGTAGGTGTCACTGACATTCAAATTAAGTGGCACAGTCTACTACGCACTTTATTCATAATCGTCTGATTTACATTGAGTCTGATGTGAGGACAAAATTGTTTTACAAGTCATTTCAGTAACTAACACGATGAATTATTACTTTTTCTCCAAATTGATCATAAACTTTTTATTGTCACAACACATTTGACACTCAATTTCTCAAAGTTTAACCATTATTTAAGGAGCTACGGACACAGATGAACATACATAGACTGTTAAACATAGCTATTCGTGGTAGGGTTTAAAATATTAAGCCTATGTCACTCGGACAATAACACCTCATTCATCAAAATCGGATGAGTCGTATTGTCGCTACGGTGAAACATAAGTAAAATACATAAATAGAATGCTAAAAACATAACCCTTCCCTTAGGCTTTGCCACAATTAGTTAAAATTGTGGAAGAGAATACGTTGTGCTACCTCACTTAGGGGCAGGAAGATAATAATTAGCCCTCCAAATAAACATTTCAGGAAAATGTTTTCGCAATATTTTTCCTTACAAAAAGAAGGTCCTTTAAAAAGTATCCGGAAAAACAAACCGCTCGAGTAACTGATAGAATATTAATAATTCGGATGAAAACACACTGTAAATCAAAACTGTGAATATATTCATTTGTCTCACAGTGAGATAACAAATACGCGTGGGGGAACTACGATCGGAATATAAAAATTACGGCAGTTTAAAAGTAGGCACCATTTACATAAAACAACTATATTGGATATGATATATTCCTTTTGAACACCCCAAACATTTTCTCTACCTACACGTGTTTGATAAAGTAGGTTTCTTCAATGTTTTGTTTTACCAAGTTGCGTTATGTTAGTAAATACCGAAAATTACGAAATTCATTGATTCATAACGTCTAGGTCTACCTAGAATTAGTCTACATTATGAATCAATGAATTTTAGGTATAAATTTAGGTCTCTAACCCTAGAAGATCATTTTGAACTAAATTGTAGATAAATTTAAGATGACATAACGAAGGCCGTTTGATCACGGCCGTGTGATGAAAAAAAACTCTAGTATTTTTTTTCCATTTTATTCGATCCTACTTCATACTAATAGCAAGTTGAAGTGGGAGTGAGCAGGCCATATAGCTCGCAGAACCGACAGGTTCTTGAATGGTCACCACGAGCTGTGCGTTGCAGTATTGTAAGGTCCCTCACCCGATGAACCGACGACATTGGCAAAGTTGATGGTAACGGATTCAGATCGTTCGTCATGGATCTCTTTGGGAAGGCTAATGTCCAGCAGTATTCTTCTACATGATTTGATGATGATTATGATGACTTCTTACTATTTTTTATGCGAAATGCATGTGTATGTTTGTTACTACTCAGCTCCGTAACGGTTGAACGGATTATTTGGGATCGAAAAAGCTTAAGCTCTGAGGAAATAGGAAGGACGTGACTAAATGAGCGAAACCGCTGGAGGATGCTAGTGTAATTAATACCTCAATCCGAAAACTATTCATTCAATCATTTTATACTAATTCACTTTCAATGATAAATCACTATTATTTTTCAGGACATGAATAAAATAAATCAATTTAGTATTAAGTGAAATTCAATTTAGAAGAGTACTGGTACTTACCAAAAGTTGCAAAGTTATCTATTGAAGGCTGTAGCTTTATCGACAATGACCTTGATTTAACCACAAACATAGGAAATAAATAGCGTGCCCTGTTTAAAAACAGCTTCAAAACACGCAATGTGTACTTAATGCTATCGTTGACACATCTTATGTATGTCCACAACAGAGATCCCTATCAAGGAACGTATATAAATATGATGGAATAAAAATATTCAATTTATCTGTAGGTAACTAGTTTCATCATGGTCCATCGTACTTGGTTTCCATTTATCTTAGTTTTTTTATGTGTGGATCGTGGATTGAGTGGAGATGCTCAAGTGAGTACTACGTCTTGTTAATAATAATAATATAAGACATGCGAAAAAAATACTAATATTATAAATGATTGTGAGGATGTTTCGATGTTTAGATGTTTGTTGTTCCATCACGCCGTAACGGCTCAACCAATTTCGTTGAAACTTGGATTAAACAGAGTTCTTTACCTAGAATAGCTTATAGGCTTTTTATTTAGATATGGAAGCTAGTAATATAATATATATAAGTTGTAACTATTAGAGTATTTATAAGAGAAAATTACTTTAAACCAGAAGTATTTGCCTTAAAGGCCTTTGCCAACTACAACGTATCATACCATGACCGTATCAGACACGGTAGGGGTCTGCTAGGACACTACTGTGCCAGACACTAACGTAGCATTATATACTCTTCGTGAATTCGCTGTCGGTCCGGTCATGGCACGCTGTGGTGTTGGTCGGTGACGGAACGTAGTGGGTATTGTTTCATATTAATTTATATAAAGATTTTTTTGCACGTGCCAATGCGGTTACGTTCATTCATAGAATGATATCGTTACGTTCGTAGTAGGTAAGATTAGGCCGTGGATCGCACAGTAATGCCAAATGTAAAGCTCGATAGGGCTTGCATTTTTGAGCCTTTTGGGGCTAAAACCCTGGGTTCGTCGAGAAGGAGGAACCTCCCGGTTTTCAAAACTATAGCAGGGCGTCTGGTGGAAGGCGACGTTTGACTCGAGTGCTGGCTCCTATTTGGGTCAATTAATTAGCTGCCAGTGTGGTCGTAACAATTGAACTGTCTATAGGTCTTTAGTTAGCGCAACTATTTCTATTAACTAAACTATTGTGTATTTTGATAAAACTTGTATTCTTTCTTTCTGTGAATAAATAAGTTACTTATTAATATTACAACTCATTATAACGTACTTAGCTATTGCCACTGTAACCGTTTCATTTTTCACAGTACAAAGCGACATTTACAGCTGGAGCTGAATCTTGCTCTGATTTCAAAAATGATAAATTCGATGCTGACAATATGAACCTTGCGCAAATAGACTCGGAAGACGACGACAATGCTGGCATAATGTGTATAGAAGGTTCTCTAGACCTTCATATTGAAATTGATGAGGGTGTTATGGTAAGGATCATTGTTTTAACACGGAATAGTCTATGAAAGAAATTATGTTGGCATAGATGTTCCTGAAAGTTATGACTATTTATTAGACTTGAGTTAGTTCGTTTTTGAAGTCAATATAGCCTTCTTTGTAAATAATTTTTAGAATTTTTTTTTTTTATAAATGAGTTTCCAACCGATTCCAAGATATTTTACCCTCTTATTTCCCACCGTTTCCAAGCAAGTAAGTATAGTACAGTCAACAACAAACAATCTACTAGCATCACAAGATGTTTTAATTGTTATTGTGGCTAACTTGTAGTTAAAAATATGTTATAAATCTAACAAGCGAATGCCTACGCATCATAGAGCAACGATTAATAATTGGTTTTTAGTTAAAAGTCCAAAAACAGCTCATTTGAAGAATAAATAAAAATTGAATAAGCTGCGACACTTCTCGTCAATGAATTAAAACTAGATTTAGTCATTGAGCATATAGCAACTAATTGGTTCTTCTGTGGGTGGATCTTACGACGCTTTAAGCCAAAGATAATATAGTAGAAAGTTGTCTTTGTTTAAGCCGATTGGAAGACCCAAAGATTTTCGTACGGACGGGAAGTGGCTGAACATTTTGTATGATTTTTTTTATAGCTCAACATTGAAATAGAGAAAGAAACAGATGCAGGCACTGAACCGATGATGACAACAGCCATGGATTTGTGCCAGGCTCTTAGCGACAAAGATGCTCCTTGGGCACCTATTTTCGCAGCTATGGGCATGGAGAGCTGCCCTGTTAAAAAGGTGATTTATATGCCCGTCACTATAATAGACTTTAAGTTTATAGATCGAGTAAGCAAAGCAGCCTACATCTTCCAGTAAGGTTGGACGAACTGGCATTGTTTGCACCTATAAATGTATTTATGCTTTATACCAACTATAACTTTCGAATGGCAGACCCGATCTTCATGAAAGTATGAACATAAGACAAATATAATTTGATTGTAACTGGGGTTTTTGAATAGATGGTGTGTTTTTTAGGATATAAGTGGCAATAGGAGTGGAACGATAATTCAGAAATAACCACTCAACAACCACACAGACCTGGCCCTACACTAGGTCTAGGTCATGATTTGCAATCAGACTCTACCAATACCATGGTACTCGTACTACATCAGTCCCGTCATCAGACCCGGAACAAATATTCGCAAATTATGCCAAAATTCAAAAGGATCAGACCCGCAGCTCTGACTCTTCAGCCCACCTGAACACTTGCGACGTAATCCAAATAATTTAATATCATTTTTTCAGGGAACGTATTCAGTAAAAGACTTGGAGGTGCCAATGGATTTTGCCGACGGCATATTGTGCCACGATTTTGTCGGGGAGTACACGTGTAATGTGAAACTTACGGATACCCAGCAAAACGTAATTTCTTGCCACAACATGGGTATGTGCATATTTCAGGTTTAATGAGCAGTATTCTACTAAGTCTATCATATAAACAATAATTATTAAAATCATCAACTGGTGGCACAGAAATTGTTTATTTATTTTTTTAAGTTACACCTTATAAACTTTCCGTGCCTCATGAAGGAATAAAGACGGTCAAGTGCGAGTAGAACTCGCGCCCTGAGGCTTCCGTACCATTACACAGGGTTATAAAACCCAGATCCCTAAGTGTATGAAGTGATAAACTTATCCTCCAACCCACATGCCCAGCATGGCGAGTATGGGCGAGTATGGCGAGCGAGTATCCCCCAAATGGTTGTTTCTGCAAATCTATGGTGAGGCTTGATTTCAGTACTGGACGTCTTACAGCTGAAATGATGATGATGAAGTTATCTATAGGTTTATTTGATTAGTTAGTGAATATTTCAATCGTGAAAATACAATTTATACTGCATGCATCCCCCTGAGACATACGTTGGCAAGTTGATGGACTTGTAATTTCACTGGTCCGGGTAACTTACCCAGACCTAATTTGCTTATAGAAATTCAAAATCCGTGTAAGCGAAAAACAAATCATCGTTTGTATGGTTAGCAACAGGTTTTTATCGAGTCGGTTGGATTACCAGCCGCAGTCGGGATAGTAACGTCTAGTGGACAAGTTTAATTAAAACATTACCTTCTTCCTTCTCGGCAGTCGGGTAAAAATATGTCAAGTCAAGACACAACTGAGCTACCTTGTATTTCAATATTCTATTTATCTATCTAGCGAATTTAATGTTCAAAGTGTTGCTAAGGGCCTAGCAATCCTGGCTTCTCTACACGGACTCCACTGCATTATGCAAATGTACCCAGATGGCGTTTGAACGATCTCAAATGGTGATATTATTCAAATAACACATTTATACGTCATCGGGATTTATGTAGGTACAGACGGTATTAAGAATTTAATTATGAGCTGAATTTACATTGCGGCACTTATTTCATTTTTTGCAGACACCGCTCACGATGAATTCATTTCATCTCAATGTGACTCTAAGTCATTGAGTTGTGTATTCATAATAATTCAATTCTAATTCTCATCATCATCATCATCAGCCTGATGAAGTCCACTGCTGACCATAGGCCTCCCTCAAAGAGTGCCATGACGAACGGTCTTGAGCCTTCTCCATCCACCGACTTCCCGCAACCTTCACAGTGTCGTCGGTACATCGGGTGTGGGGCCTTCCAACACTGCGTCGTCCGGTTCGTGGTCGCCACTCGAAAACTTTTTGTTCTAATTGGCACATAGTCGCAAAAGTGTTTTATCTCAGTTTTATAGAGAGGTAGGGCACAGCGAGATTTTCTCGCTCTAAATTGGAGCAGCCCGCCTGGGGAGATACCTCCGCCTTACAGAAGATCGCAGCCAAATAACATTATTTGTTTCAAATAGTGTTGTGTTCCTGCGGTGAGTAAGGTTGCCAGAGCTCTTTAGGGGGGGAGGGGTTCGGCAGGCAACGCATTAGCAATGCTCCAGGTGTTGCTGATGTCAATAGGCAACGGTAACCACTTACCATCAGGTGGGCCGTAAGCCTGTTTGCCTCCGTATAACATAAAAAAAGTGAATGGGTTAGTAAAAAAAAGTAATTTATATATTAAGTTGAAATTAGTCATATAAATTGAAATTGTGCTGAGATAGGGACCTTTTTGGCCCCATGCAACAGTCAGTCTTACTTTTGTTTAATTTTATCTTTTATCATGTTTTTATTTTTCTTTTTATTGTTATTTTAAGCCATTTCTTTTTTTGAAATTTTGTCTTTTTATCTATGTTGTTTTTGGAACAAATAAATGATCTTACTTTCTTTCTAAATTAAAATATACAGGTGCGATTTTATGTGTGTATGGTTCATATTCCTAATTTTTCTTATGGCGTAAGTAGGTACTCGTGTGAACGAATCGATTAAAAATATAAAATTTATTTACTCGATGCCTTTAAAACTATAAATGCTTGAAACTTTGTTTGATGAAGGATCATAATGAATCTCCTACTCATCATCATCATCAGCCTGTAGAAGTCCACTGCTGGACTTATGTCCAGCAGTGGACTTCTACAGGCTGATGATTCCTGAGTCCTGGAACTCCAGGACTCCTGGAACTCCAGTGAGTTCCAGGACGAACGGTCTTGAGCCTTTCCCATCACGCAACTTTCACAAATTCACAAAATCATGAATCCTTATCATGGTTTTATTTTCTCAGCAGTTAATATCTGCTATTCGGAATTTTATTTCTTTATTCTCAGCAAATAGAAAATACATTTTCAATTTATTCGCAAGCAAAGATATTAACATTTCGCTAAGTTAGCAGTTCTCAATAATAGTCAATTGATGAAATCATAGTACGTACTTATACTTATGAATTTTCGCAAGAATGAACTCATTTGATTTATATTGGGTACAAACAAGATGTATAATTTTGAAAATTAGCATAAAGTTGGCAGCATTTTCATTTTCACAGGCCACAATTTCATCGTAGACAAACAAATTGTGGACAAGGAAACATGAACCTTAGTTTATGTCAATAGGGCTTGGTTTTATTTGTTGGTAGGTGAGGTCTAAAACAATGCTGTCGACGTTGCCCCGAGTCCTCAGAATGAAGGAAATGCTTTAATTTTCGAAGAAGGGTTCGAAATATTCCAGACTTGCTTACCTTGCAGTGCTTTGTTCATTTTGTGGATATGGGAAGGGAGGTCTTTTGATAATACCGCTGGATGTATAATATTATATTGGCACTTCAATTGATGGATTATAAAAGGTGATTCATAATCTGTCACGACTCACGGTACCCCAAGCAAGGTATGGTGTAGTCAGAGGCATGTCTGAACATTGGCACATGCCCATACCGTGTCAGGCTGCCCATTGTGTTCTGAAGAATTGTTTGATATGATGCCTTCAGCTTCCTTTTATCATCGCACCTCTCGCCATAGGCAGGGGATCCATCCTCACACCCTGGAGCCGGGTTGGTCGCGTACCGTGCGGTTTCAGAGGAACTTCCTCCCGCGAACACTCAGGTTGTGGAATGATCTCCCTGCTGAGGTTTTCCCTAAGGACTACAGTATGGGGTTCTTCAAAAAGGGCGTTTTGAACTTTTTAAGGGGTCGGCAACGCGTGCGTGATGCCTCTGGTATTGCAAGCGTACATAGGCTACGGTAACCACTTACCAACAGGTGGGCCGTATGCTTGTTTGCTACCTTAGTTGTATAAAAAAAAAAAAAAAAAAAAAAAAAAAAAAAGGCTGCAAGGTCCGGTAACAGTTCCTTTAATAAATGTAAATACAATACAATACTGATTTTGTTGGTTTTATTTTATAATTTGCTTTACATATTGTTTTACAAAAATCAATCTTTATTCGATCCTGAATTAACCTTCTTGAATTAAACGAATGCGCGCCTTCTTGTTATTTGTTTGACACGTCGTCACGTGGTTGTTGTTGATACGCTTAGTTACCTAGTATATACAAAATTACTCTATGTTAGTTACGTACAGTCGTATGATCTTCCTAGTAAAAAATTAAATTGGCTAATATAATTCGTTATTTCTTAAAAGCCATTGCTTTGTTTTAATTACACATGAAGCCCTAACTTCATATAGATTTGACGCCAAAACAGCAGAATTTTACAATTATTATGTGATTCATAATAATTGTAAAATTCTGTATTATATTATATTCTTATATCAAAGCGGAATCGAGGTAACGATAAATTGTTGTCAGTTGCGCCGCATAGATGCAAGTTAAGGCTAATGTTCCACACACTGTTCATCCGATGAAGACGTAACTCCGCTGGAGTAGATCCACCTGCAATATTAAAAAAATCTAGACCCGACGGTGTATTGACTCCAATATCAAAACAGAGTTCCTCAAAGCTACGAAAGTACTTCACGATATCCGATTGACAAATCAAAAGCATCCTGAACCCTCAAAGAGTACCTCAATTCTCTTCAACTGCAGAACTATTTGCTAAATTGAGAAACCGTGTCCGAGGATGCCACTTGAAAATCAACGAAAAAGGAAAGCGGACAGTCGTGGCGAACTTGTGTTGTACTGTCAGTAGCAAAAACTAGAAACTCGTTTCTTAATAGGTATTTACAATGAATTTTCAGAATCTCTTCGGAAATCAGGCCTAGAGACATAGAGATCAGGTATAGAGATCTGGGTCGTCATCATCATCATCATCAGCCTGATGAATTCCACTGCTGAACATAGGCCTCCCCCAAAGAGTTCCATGACGAACGGTCTTGAGCCTTTTCCATCCACCGACTTCCCGCAACCTTAACAATGTCGTCGGTCCTTCGGCTTTCCAACACTGCGTCGTCCGGTTCGTGGTCGCCACTCGAGAACCTTTGTTCCCAACGGTTGTCGGTTCTGCGAGCTATATGGCCGGCCCACTGCCACTTCAACCTGCTAATTCTGAAAGCTATGTCAGTAACCTTGGTTCTTCTACGGATTTCCTCATTTCGGATTTTATCACGCAGCAGAACTCCCAGCATAGCTCTCTCCATAGCCCGTCGGGCGACTTCGAGCTTGTGTATGAGGCCAATAGTTAGCGACCAAGTCTCAGTGCCATAAGTCATCACTGGCAACACGCACTGATTGTAGACTTTCGTCTTGAGGCTCTGCGGTATCTGCGACGAGAAGATATGACGAGATCTGGGTAAAGAAAGATAAGTATCTCTACAAATTTACTAGTTATAAATTATATCCTTTAGATAGTTTTTAGGAGGAGGTAGGGCACAGCGAGATTTTCTTGTTCTGAATTGGAGCAGCCCGCCTGGGGAGGTACCTCCGCCTTACAGAAGATCGCAGCCAAATAACATTATTTGTTTCAAATAGTGTTGTGTTCCTGCGATGAGTAAGGTTACCAGAGCTCTTTAGGGGGGATGGGGTTCGGGGTCAGCAACGCTTGCGTGATGCCTCTGGTATTGCAAGCGCTCATAGACTACGGTAACCGCTTACCAACAGGTGGGCCGTATGCTTGTTTGCTACCTCAGTCGTATAAAAAAATTAAAAATAAATTAAAGTAAGATTTATATGATTTTCAAATCTAGAAGAACCAAAAATAAGCTTTATGATATGGCATTATCATAGTACCTTAAGGAGCTTCGATATAAGTTCATGTCCAGTAGTTGATGACGATGTTCACCTACATAACGATGAGGCCGTTTTTCTCAACACGCGAGGCGAAGAATCATTTCCTTTGCAAAGAAACATACAACTTCTTGAAAAACATATAGTCTCACACATTTTCTTTTTTATACTACTTATAACTTGAGCTTGCGTAAGAGAGACCCAAAAAGCCGCACGCATCAGAAAAATGTGATAACTAGCGTAAGGGAGGTGTAAAGAGCACTCGTTCTTTCAATAAGACGTTCGCAATAAAGCGTCGAGTGGAGATCTGCTAACGACGCACTTTTATATCCGTTTGAGTTCTCGATTGAGGTGTAAACACATGATTTTGTGGCGTTGACAATTTATGGATCTGTTTCTTTGCTTAGATCTTTATAAAACTGAGCAACTAGTCTATATTTTCACCATAGATTTTACTCTCACGTGATTTACGGCTCTTTTTTTATGTTATACGGAGGAAAACAGGCTTACGGCCCACCTGATGGTAAGCGGTTACCGTCGCCTATTGACATCTGCAACACCTGGAGCATTGCTAATGCGTTGCCTGCCCTGGAGAAATCTTTTTGTATTTTTCTTAAAGCTCTTCATGTTGTAGGTTAGCGGGAAAACCTCGGAAGGAAGCTCATTCCACAATTTGCACGTATGGGGGAGAAAGGATCTCGCTTGAAGGAGGCTTGTTTTATGGACAAAGTAAGTAAGGCCTTATGACATCTATTCTAGATATAAGGTGGAACGTTTTACCCATAGAACGCTGTAGTGCCTAGGATATGTTTAGATGGAGTAGGCTTGCCCAACACCTATACGATCCTTGCAGCCTAGTTGACCTTATCCACAGGAAAGACATGGTCAATACGTGCGGAGCTGACTTAGTCAAGGGTTTCCTCATTATGTTTTCCTTAGCCGTTTGGAATGCGTGCAAATGTACACATTCATTTTTCGAATAGAAAATCTATTGGCTGTATTTGAGCCCATGACATTCAGATCGAAAGTCGAGATATCTCCCGCCTAGCGGCCAACCATGACCCTCTGTACGTTTACTAATTATCACACAATAGGGTTTCTGAAAGAAATAAAATAAAATAAATATTCCGGACATATTCACACGGTCAACTGATCCCAAACTAGGCATAGCCTGTACTATGGGTACCAGAGACTGATATACATATTAGATATATATCTAACACCCAGACATAGAACAAACATCTGTGTTAGTCACAAATGTTTGTCCAGTGCGGGAATCGAACCCGCGACCTCTAGCGCAGAAGCCAGAGTTACTACCAACTGAGCTTTGAGAAATGTATAAAGCTTACCAAAATAGCCAATTATAGCATCTCATCATAAACCCAGACCCCGGCTGATGAACAGGCACCTCCATATCTGCCTATCCGGTGGATGTCATAAGAGGCGACAAAGGGAAAAAAGCTGCATCCCCGTTTAACAACGATAGCTCTAACTGCGCTTGCCAATCCGCCTGCCCGGCTTGGTGAGTATGGGCAATTTCCTCCCATATGATAGAAAGTCGCTGGAAATCTGTTTGGGAGGCCTATGTTCACCAGTGGACGTCCTACGGCTGAAATTATGATGATCATGAAACCAGTACGCGTTTCGCTACTTTTTGTTGATTTTACAGTAAAACCACGCTCGATTGATGTGTGGAATCCTCTAAGCGTATAATTTGAAAAGCAATTTCTCTAATTTTCTACAGAGGGGACTAATTTAAATCTTCACAATAAAATGTCCCATTTCATTTTATAGTACCGAACCCCATACGAGCAGACATTTAGGAAAAAAGTTAATGGTGCTTGAAGCCTGGACTCTGTCCTGTAATTACGAATTAAAAACTTCGTCCGCCGGACCCCAGTTTTTTCTCATTTATTTGGAGAAGATAATATTGCACCCCGAATCTATTTAATTTCCCAACTGAATATAAATCCAAAGTTGTGAAGGATAAAGTTTAAAATTGTCTGACGGTGAAGTCAATTACTTTTAATGTTATCTTTACATGCGACAATTTTATACATATGTCTGTTCCAAAGCGAAATTAACATTGCTTTCTGAATGTTTTTATAAATATATTGGTTTTAATCCATCTTATGCTTTTTAAAACGAAATGTTTAGAATTGAACACAAATCTTTGATCAAAGGAAGGTTGTGTGTGTTGTTTAATAGAAATACAAATGCATCTAGTCTAGTAACAAGGTACATAAAACAACAAAGTTTCTGAAATACACAGACTTTGTAAGGAAACTTTGTAGTCGCTACTGTTCTTGCGAAATAAATAATGCACTGAACGTTAAATCTTTTGTAAACGTGATTTTAGTTCTATGTTTATCTTACATAAACTATCATCAGATGTTAGCCCACAACAAATTTTGTTCATCATCATCTCCCTGCCCTTATCCCACTTCATGTGGGGTCGGCACAACATGTTTTTCTCTTCCACTCCCCTCTATCAGCCGTCATATCGGTATTCACTCCTTTCTTACTCATGTCGTCTTTCACACAATCTACCTACCTTTTCTTTGGTCTACCTCTTCCCTTATATCCTTCCGCGTTCATATATAACACTCTTATAGTGACATGGCATTTTTCCCTTCGCATGACATGCCCATACCACGCTAATCTTTCCACAACAAATTTTATTATAGTGCGATTTTTTTTGTTTAAAATACGATAGTTTTTCATAGTGTCTTTGAAAGAAGCAGACACCGAATCTTCCATAAGGCAGAAAACAGTTTTTCAAACATTTGCGATCAAAATTAAAGGCCCTGTTGGCCTAGAGGACCCTGTCTTTCGATCTGAAGGCTGGGTATTTATGAAATACATACACACACTACTGGAAAAAGTGGGCGTGTGCTAAAATGTTTGGACTTGCCTCTCACTAAACCCCTGACACATCTTCAAGGATCTGATCGCCTGGAGATCTGAGAGTTTGTCAATAATGCTTGAGGTTAAAACACATGAGCCTATTTATTTTATTCGCGATCATTAGGTATACCTAATGACCTACCTAGGGACTTACCTAGGGTTCCAACGGATTTTATCATTTTATATTTATCGCTTTTCTAAACCAGGAAACGTATTAAGCTCTGACATTTGGTATTGTAGTTGCGTATTTATCATCAGGGGCTATCCGAAACGGGGGCTAATTTGACTAACCCTACTAGGTATATGGTGTATGATAATGTGGCATGTAATGTATTAATAATAAAGAAAAAATAAAAATGCTACAAAATATGTCAGTGATTACATAATTCTAAATTAAACTTTAACATAGAAGAGTATAAAGGTCAAATTGAAATATTACAGTCTGAACTACAATGTTATGAAGCTATTACGTAATTCATTGCACAGAAAGTTCCCCAGTAAAATCACAGAATTGCAACTTATAGAAGTTTAAAAGTAGTGAATGGAATCATAACAGTTTTATGCACATAAAACTGTTGACTGACTGACTGACTGGCCACATACACATAACTTAAGCCCACACTCCTAATATTAGGAACTAATGATTGCCTAACCATCAGAGCCTGCGTTGCCAACCAGTTTTTTTTTTAGCCGGCTGATCTGTCGGTCCGGATTATGTTTTTTGCGCGTATAAATACGAGTATTTATGTGTGTAAGAGGCAAAAACATATTTTTTACCACGTTGCACCCAAACTGATAGATGGGGTCTTTGATGAATAGTATATCACTACATTAGACAGTTATGTGACTGACTGATGTTTAGTGGTTTTAGAACTCTACGCAAACGAAGCTGCGGGTGTTGTGATAGTCTGAAACACAATTTTATGAAGCTATGACGTCACTGCACCATTCCCTGTCTGCCACTAGTCTCGTTTTCATTTAGCAATAAAACGACCACGTTATATAAAAATGAATTACAATACGTAATAAAATCACGTTGAGGGAATCTGTACGAGATTAGGGACTCGGATTATAGTCAGAGTATTATTTTGTTGTTTTACGACATGAAAATAATAAGCGGTGTGACGTTTATGTGTATCATAAAAGTTGGGCCCATTGTTCATGCTTGGGTGGTATTGAATAGAAGAATTCATATGTCGGAAGTGAAATTTGCTGACATTACATGATTCTCTTTGTGCAAGATTTTATACTGCTTCGCTGTATGGGTTACACGCAGCGTACACAGCGGCATTTTTTTCTTGTGTGAACCAAGTCTCAGCAAGAAGCTATATATTTTTGAAACGACGCTAAAAAATTAACATTTTTTTTGTTTACACCGATTACTCCGTAAGGAAAGGTTCGTTTCCAATGGTTTTTTTATAATAATAATACGTTTTATTTGAAACAGAAAAAAATAAAACTAAAAATACAAAGACATTTGATACATATTAGGAATTATTATTTATTATTATTTATCATATAGGGCCTAGTCTCGAGGTGGCAATTCGCATCTATAATTTTAGGAGAATGGTACTTATATCCACTAAATCAATCAAAAAAATGCACTTAAGTCTGTAGTCGTAGGAATCATTGTAAAATAATGACTTGTGTGTGCGAGTGTTTACAGTCTGTACTCGGCTATTTAGATGATGAATCGCTCCGTTTATATTATATAGGTACTCAAGGTAAAATAAATTTCAAATGGCGGTTGATTATTTGGTACAACTTTGATATTTTATAAAAATTGTTTCACATGCGATTTAAAAATTAACTTAGAAAATAGCTTGAGAAATATATCAAAGAAGATTTATGCGAGCTTTTAAGCTCTTACACAAATAAAGCGTTCATTGAAAGTCCCTTGATTGATGCTTCACTGCTTTTAAAAACATTGTCAGTTGTGTAGACACAACACAAATAAAAACTTAAAAAGCTGCTACCAAGTTCACAAAATAATTCAGACAAAATGTTTTTTTTCGCAACAGTCGCATACATAGTCCTGACCCTACACTAGGATTTCCTGTGTCATGAGTATCAGAAACTACGAGTACCATGGTACCAATTTTTCTGGCCTGTAAACCGTAATCGACGTCATCATTTCAGCGACGAAGTCTGAAGAAAACACCAGTCTCAAACATTAACTTCCGACTTCTTCAGACCTTTGACTGCAAAACAGAAACAAGAACGAAAAGTACCAATGAAACACTTTTAATTCCGAAACACTTACCCACCACCGAGATTGCAGCTATGTCTCACTAATTGTGAAGAACACTCCACGCTCCCTTTGTTAACTAAATTAAATTAATTGCGAGGAAATATTTAAATAGAAGGAATACTCGGTGCTGCCAATTGCAAACCCAACTTGCTTTTGTCTAGACTTTAACTAGACGCTTATTGTGAAGCTTTTAAAATAGGGAAACGTGATAACGCCGCATTTACACAAACTCATATGAATTCATTCACTAACGAGCTTGTAGAAAACATCATAGCCTAGCTACATTAAAATATGAATCAGGTTCAGGCTCAGGCTCTAATTCCGCTCCCAAGTATGTGAAAAATCCCCTCACATGCTAGGATAGATACTCTGGATATCTATGGGGGCTTTGCTATCATACAACGATAGCAAAGCCGCGGGCACTTAAATGGTTCGATATCAGATAAATCATATAGCAAAACGACAATAGCAAAAGCAAAAAGCCTAGATCGTAAGTTGTCTTAGTGGATGACTCTTCTGAGGCTTGGCTTGGTTAAGCCTAGCTACCAGATCAACGGTTTCAACGTCAGCTTATCTATAGCCACAGAAATTGACGATAAATAACTAGAAAAATGACATAAACATCGAACACAATAGGCGGTAGACACAACACAGGCGAGTGTATAAAGCCAATTACACTCCCTCGATTTGACGCCACACAGTATCTGGCTGGTCCATATCCAGTCGAGTATTATTAGATTAAAGTGACTTTCAGACCGAGTCAGATTCGTAAGCCAGCTTACTGTTTTGGTCACACTATTGTGATGTTTAATAATTTTCATTCAAGTGGATTCAGATTAATTTTTAAATAAAAAGTAATAGTTTGTTGACTTCTTGCTAGCTCTTATAAATAAACCAGCCCACCTTATAAGAAAAGTGCAACAAAATAACCTAACTAATGTCATTCATTATGAATCATAATTTCTTGGAATCATACCAATTATTTATTAAACTTATGACCAAAGGTACCTTGACCGTTTGATTATAATTAACACAGAAATGAATTACTAAATTATTATTGAATAATCATGTACCTACCGCAATATGCATTTTGATGTAATTTATAATGAAGGTTTTTCAATAAATGATGATCAACGAATAATTAAATAAAAGCAAACTAGATAACATAACCCCATTTAAAAGCGGTTTTAAGCAAACGTGTATTATTTTTATGGAAAAGTGGTAAAAGCATTTAGTTTTGTGGAATTTAAAGTAGCTTTAAATACAAGGTGATCCATACTATACCAAAAGGGGCCTAATCTAGTCCCAAAAGGCTAATGTTATCCAAATAGTTATTTCAAACAAGCGCAGTACTTAATAAAATCTCTTTAGAGTAAGACCTTGGAACTGGACAGACAACGACAGAACTTTTACAGCCGACGCCGGA
Organism: Anticlea derivata; assembly: GCA_947579855.1. Lineage (NCBI taxonomy): Eukaryota > Metazoa > Arthropoda > Insecta > Lepidoptera > Geometridae > Anticlea > Anticlea derivata. Next base: position 4,752,880 of record OX388266.1, read on the forward strand.
GTAGAATACAAATTGTTTCTAAGGTACCTAAATGTAGAATGGCATCGTAAAATGCAAACGCGGTGATGCACATTTGTAAGTTGTAAAATATTTGAGATATATTGGTGGAGATAAGTTTGGTTTTTGGGGTTGCAACCAACAGATGGTCCATTTGGTTCCAGTCAGACTTTGCAATAAAACGACAGTGCCTAGATGTGTTGAATATTTTCACGGCAAGGTTATATAGAAGATTATCCGTAATATATTCTATCCCGAAAAAGGCTTACTCTACACCAAATTGGCAATAAAGTTGGTTCTTCGGCTTTTGGAAATTCGACGTTTTTCATTGAAAAAACACTGCAATGCAATGCAAAAATCGGCTAGTTTTGGGTTTATATCAGTTCAAACTCAATTATTCAGGTGTTTTAGCAATCTTGACTTTGTCGTTATTTATTAGTTATTAAGATAATAAAATGAACAAAAACAATTGATTTGGAAGAACGGAAAAGAAATAATATCAATAAAATTATTTTTTTAGGTTCTTAAAATTTCATATTTTCTTTGTTAAAACAAGGGATAGTAAACATTATTATAAATCACCTTTTGAAGATGTTATGTTTTATTGATTTCCATTCAGAAAAGTCTTTTGAAATACATATGAACACACGCCATTTTCAGAGTCCATCCGATGTCAAAATTTGACATTATTAAATTTTAAAATTGTTGCCTAAATGAGACTTTTGAAGGGGCATAAAATGAGGTTGCCTAAATAGAATGTAGTAAACTTTTCAAACTTGCGTTCAATTTTAAGGCACAACGAGAAGATACCCTACAACTTTTCAATCACTGTCCCTGAAAGGTGAACCTTTCAGACGAATTCTGTACTATTGAAAGGTGGACCTTCGATATCCTCTTGTAAACTTATATATCCACTCAAAGCTCTGATTGGCGTTGCGAACTTAATCCGAGAGCGAATCTGCGAAAAAATCTCATACTATTACTCTTTTGAAAGCGTTCCGGTGTATTTTCCTTGAGCCGAAAACTTTTGCAATACTAGATACGAGAAGTTTAAACTCCGAGGAAAGGGGATTCTGACGATCTCGCTCCGTAATAAAAAGTCTGATGCTGCTGAAATATGTTGTCACTGCATAAACTTTACGAGTTAGCTCGCTATGAGACAAGTTTTGTGCGTGATGAAGTTCCAAGTGCTCGTTCAATCATATGTCAACTTCATACACTGCAATAAAGCGTCGTTCAAAACGTCGGCGACACGTAGCTAGTTACAAGTGCTGGCAAAAAGATTACATGTGAAATACTTATAGTTATTTTTATACCTAGTAGGTAATGTAGTGTTAAACTTTTGTACACCACCGTTATTTGATTTGACCCGATCATTCAAAGGTTGGACACAAAATAGCTCTAGGGTACAAAAACCAGACAGTGGAAGTGGAGCGTAGAATCGCACAAGCCTGGGCAGCATTTGGCGCAAACAAACAGACACTACGTGGCAAATTACCACTGCATCTTAAAGTCAGAGTCTTCGAGCAATGTTTCATGCCCGTGTTCACATATGGTACAGAAACCATTACGCTTACCAAGAAATCTGCTGAAAAGATCAGAGTAGCGCAGGGAGGTATGGAAAGAGCAATGCTTGGAATCACACATTGCACGGCGGGGCACATTGCTAGAATGGACGCGACCCGCTGGACCAGAAGAACCCTGGAATGGAGACCCAGAGCGGTTACCCGGGGTTGAGGCAGACCGGCTAACCGCTAGGTGGACGACATTAGACGCCACTGAAGCCATGACTGGATGAGACGGGTGCGAGATCGCCAGGAATGGAGAAGAAGGGAAGAGGCCTATATCCAATATTGGATGTCGAAGAGGCCACCATGATGATAGTGATGATGCGTTCAGAGAAAAAACCGACGAGCTTGCGTCAAGGCACCATTACTTATTATAAACCTAGCCAAAAACGGAATATTTCTCCGGGGAAAGTAGAAAAATATACTTGCCAAATGATACAACAGCAGTAATGTCACATTAAATACGCGATTAATTTAATTTATTATTTCCAATTGGGCGACTGTTACGTAAAATTTTATCGAGAGCAATTTCGATAGTGCGCCATAATGGGAGTTATAGGACCTTTAATGCCTATAATTTTTATTCTCTTGAATGGAATTTGAATAATTCAGCTTATATTTGCCGTGTCGTTTATCAATAGCAGGCGTGCCCTTTATACAAGGTGATTCATATGTATGCTATCCCGAAAGGGGCTCTACATTGAATTGGAAATAAAGTTTGTTCCAGATTAGTACATTCGAAATTTTTCACATTTTATAATTTTTTTTGGCTAACATTCTCTCTATTTGTAGATAGAACAATCCTCGTTCGGGATGATATACATAATATGAATCACCTTGTATAATTAGCTGTGTAAGGTAGCAATCTCGATGCCAAGCTTCTCGTAAGTACATTTAGTAATTAGTTTTGAAAATGATACAAAACCAAAAACAGCTAATTTGAAAGAGATTGGATAAAAAATCAATAAAAATATGTTTTATTTCGCTAATATTCTTTCTTTTTGTTGATAGAATAACCCCCTTTCGGGATGGTATACATATAGAGAAACTCCTTGTATATATTAATTCAAGTTATTTAGCACGGAACCTTCGCGATTTTGCATGCTCGTGATTTAGTGAATAGCCGAGAGCTGTGCTGCATGTAAATGAATGGGAATATCTCACTTAAAACTGTATTTTAGCGTTGAATAAAATACAAAAAATACTGTGAAACTTTTGAGGCGAATGGGTAGGTAATTGTCTGGAAACTAAGGACCTTATTCAACGTAGCGTCTTATTATTTATTTATTTATTTATTTATTTCGACTTTCAGATCAATGTTTTGTCTCCCATAAACTATCAGAAGACCAGAATATTTTATTACATTTAAAATGTAGCTCTGTAATGTGCGCGAAAGCAGCCTCTAAGAAGCGCACTGTAATCCTTTCACTACACTGATTCTTTCACCAACAGTCATAGGCCCTTTTCAGTGCCACGATACCTAAACCTGGACACTGACCTAATACAAGTGCCCATGATAGAATCTGTGACACGGCAAGCAAGTAATTAAAACCAACAACTATTGTTTTGTTAAATACTAACTACGTATTAAGTTTCTTGGTTGGTTGGTTTGACTTTCTTTCATGCAGAAACGAAACAACGTAACGATTTGTTTTTTTTTGCATGATTTAAATTTGCAGGATAGAGAGTAACAACAAAAGCTACTTTGTATCGGGGTATCATGCGAGCAAAGCCAAGGGCGCAAGCTAGAATTTAATATAATATGCATAAATAAAAACCAATACCTACCTAATTCTTATATCTGAATGAGAGGAAAAGGGCCTTTTTGCAAACACTTTCAATTATTATCCGAACTATCGATATAGATAACCCACCCCTCGAAATCGAGAGTTCATAATTCACCAACTGCAGATACAATTTCCAATTTCACATCAATGGCAGTGATTTAAGTATTTCCCGTATCATTTGTTTCTCCTGTTCCAATATCGTATTTTTTATTTTTGTTAAATTGCTTTTCTTTGTAGATCACCCCCCTCTTCCCCCATCATACAAACACATGTGTGCGCTCTTGCGTTACAGAGATTTGTTCTTAAGTATAGACATTTATTCGGTTTAGCTCACGGCGGTATGGTTCATTATTTAGACTTTGATACATTGTTGGAGATGGAGTACCTACATCATTTAAATTTTATTTTGCTTTGAAAATAGGTTTTAGGAAAACAGAAAAGTCTCACGAATTTTATCTATAAATATCCCCAAAAATCGTAGACATCCTCTCAGATCTCCTGGCGATCAGATCCATATGTGACAGGTTGCAAGCCCATCGCCGCTTTAAGAACACTTTCTGGTTACCTCATGATGTTTTCTTTAACCGTCTTAAGCACGTGTTAATGCCCACTTGGATAGGCCAACACGACATTGGTATTATTAAACTGTTTGGAAAATATTAAAATGTTACTCAGAACTAACTTTTAGGATTTAAGTAAGTTTTTATAAAACATAGAGCCATATATGAGGGCAACTAGAGCTGTAATTGCCTTTTTCCCCATTAAGATTTGAATTCCCCATTATATCAAATGCTCCGACCGTTTTTGCTGTCAAATGAAAGAATGTTATTGTTGTGTATCTATCATGCTGACTATTTGTGACGCAAAATAAACGTTTTTATTCTGATTCTTATTCAATTTATCACAATTTAATCTGCAGTAATTAATTGTGATTATTTTGCAGAAGATAGATCTCCACGACTGATCTGACATGACCCCTAATTATCTTCTACAAAACTGACCCGTTGTCGTTTTCTACTAAGTAATGTTGTGGATGAAACTTTTTACCGCAATGGTTCTTTAACTGCTGCTAGGCTCTTTTCGGAGCCACCGTCACTGATTTGAGAAATAGCTTGTGATACGAAGAAACTTGATTATTTTTACACAATTTATCAATAAATTAAACGTCATGTTTATTACACGCTAGGTATTGAATTTGCCAAATATTATTTTCTGTAGTATCCCAATTTTTTTCGACTCAGGTTGGAAATGAACTTGCGACCTTCCCCGCGATACGGGGATGCACTGACCGCTGCGCCAACAAGCCACTTCCCGAGAAAATCTTAGTATTAATATTCTAAAACAACATTTTGCCAACGACATTTTTTGGAACACAATAAACTTATCCTTGACAAGAGGATGTTGAAAATCCATCCAAAGTCCGTGAAAGCTGTTCATCACATCATATACCATTTAAAGATAACATAATTTTTATTTACACAAAGAAACTTAAAACTAATACAAGTTAATATTTACAAAATACACAAGAAAAAGTTGAGCCATCTAAAGTTAGTAAATATGTTAGTCTTGATAGGGCTTACATATTTGAGCCTTTTGGGGTTGAGACCCTGGGTCCGTGGGGAAACGGGGCCCTCCGGGTTTTCAAAAAGATATCAGGACGTCTGATCGAAGCGACGCGTGACCCGAGAGCTGGCTCTTATTTGGCCCAGCGCATTAGCATTGCCATCCAGCGTGGCAATTCCGCCAGCGTCTTGGGGACGCTTCCGACTGGTAGTGATCTGGATCAGTTGAGCTATCTATAGATCGTTTGTAACGGTCTTTAGAAAGATAACATTACCTAATATTTTTCACATAAATTCTTTTCTGAACCAAAATTTAATTCCACAAACAACGTAAATCCCTGTCCCATAATTCAAATTCGTTTTTGATTGCTCACTCGTATGTCATCCGGGGCCTTTTAACCGGCGAAACACTCGTGTCAGCGACGATGCAAAACATCATTCATTACTAGACGACTGACAATAAATAGATTATGACGATACAAAAGTGCAGAGTAAGATTACAGGGCAAACAGGAAAGCTGGGTTAGGATGACACCATATAAAATTAATCATCATCATCAGCCTCCACTGAATATAGGCCTCCACAAAGGAGTGCCTTGCGAACGGTCTTGAGCCTTCTCCATCCACCGACTGCCCGCAACATTCACAATGTTGTCGGTCCATTGGGTGGGGGGCCTTCCAACACTGCGTCGTTCGGTTCATGGTCGCATTCGAGAACCTTTATTCCCCAACGGTTGTTATATATGGCCAGCCCACTGCCACTTCAACTTGCTAATAAAGCTATGTCGGTCACCTTGGTTCTTCTACGGATTCATATGAAATAACTGTAGTCTTGATCTGCGATAAAAACTAATAGTTTGTAGAGCGCAGAATGTAACGGTGTCTTTTTTGAATCGTCTTGAACCGGACTGCTTTAGCCTACAAATTAAATAAAAACGACAAATTTGCTCATTAGAGGTTTTATATTAATTGGAGTTGTTTTAATTTTATCTAAACAGCGTTATTCTAGAAAAACAATAATTTAAAAATCACGGTGTATGAAATGAGGTAACTGTAATCTGCCCGCTACCGTAAGACTTTTTTTCATGCCCTCGTTTCGTGATACAATAATCAAAGGAATATGGGGGAAGTCAAATGTCAACGTATGCGAGCGATAAAAGACTTGAGTGCGTTAGGGTTGCTCTTTCTAATTTTATTAGATTTTTCTCATTTTAATATTTTCAATGTTTCGCGATCAGCGCGATATTGACGACCTTGATGGCGTATCGGGCGAGTGTCCGTTGTAGACGCAAGGGTTCGATTACCCCTGCGGGCCAAATGTTAGCATGAACTGCAAATATTTGTTTCGAGTTTTGGTGGTACCATGGTACTCGTAGTTTCTGATACCCACAACACAGGGAATCCTAGTGTCGGGTCGGAACTACGTATATGAATGTTGGTTGTATTTTTGGTGTTATTATTATATTTCTATTTCTAAGCCCATTCTACTATTGGTTTGCAAAACAAAGACCTCCTCCAGTTCTTTCCATTGTTGTCCGTCTCGTGCAGCTCTCGTCCACAGCGGGCCTGCAGCTTGCCTGATATCGTCTGACCATCTCTTTCACTGTCTCCCACGCTTTATTTTAGTGCATACACGAGGGGTCCACGTGTGGTTATAAGCAACCGCAAATGCGAACAAGTAACACCAAAAAACTTCAAACATTTTCTTAATTTTCATAAGGTAAAGGAATCTCATCGTATACAAGGTTTCATATGATTCAATTAGCTTTTATTCAAACTCAACTTCCCTATAACTTTATTATTCCTCCTCCCCAACTTGTTCACATAACAGAATCTAAGTACCAAGATCTCAGAAATCGGAGCAGCTGTCACGCATGAGATAATCCAACGAGCGGAACGCGCCCTCAGCGTATTGCGACTTACCGCCGAATCCCGCGAGAAGTACCAGGCTCACATGATAACGAGAAAAGTAATTTTTATATTAGAGCTTTGGAAAAACACAGATTGGTGAAAGCTCGCAACGCTTGGATAGATACGAGTTTGATGTTTCTCATGCGGTTAGGTGTATAGTGCTCAGTGCATTATTTCAACCTACTTTTCGTTGGTTTTCTTACGAAATAGAACTCTGCGATCAGATAAATTCAGAATTATCTTGTTATTTATAGCCAGTTTTAAGTTTGACATGTAGATGAAATAACTCAAGGATATCAAACACCTCAAACTCAAACTTGACTTTATTCAATAGACGTACGGATCATTTTGAAATAAATTTTGGATGATAATATATCGCACACCGTTGGAACACAGCTTTAGTTAATTTCAATAGAAATGACACTCAACGCACTCATGATGTGCCTGGAAACAACGAATTTTTACCTTCTCTAAAAGCAAAACATAAAAGAAACATAAAAGGTACTCATGACTGCGCCGCATAAATTAGTTATCCGGAAATTGTTTGTTCAGTAGACGTTTTCACGTCAACATTTATGAATTTTTCCGTTTTGTTTTCTCACAACACTACAATAAAATTTAGACAATATACGGCCAATGTTTGTTTTAACATATTTGTGTTCCTTCTGTTTTCATAAAATAATTAAAACAACAGGTAAAAAGAGCGACGTTTCTAATTAGTTTGTGTTTCGGCCTACTGCACTTGTGCACGAGGATAATAATTACCGAAATGTAAGTCTCCCAGTATATTTATGTGCAAAAAATGTGTTTTTTTTACAATTAATGAGTTTGTTTGCTTTTTTTCTCTCCTCTTTATTAAAGTAGGTAAATATTTATAATGAAATATTAATAATATTATAATGTTAAAGTTTGTGTGTGAGTGTGTTTTTTTTAAATAAATTTTCACGGCTGAGCCAATTTTCATAAAGCTTGACATCGAGATATCCTCATAGGCTATCATCGAAAAAGGGCAAAGGCTACTTTTATACGGGTACCTCGTTAGCATCCGCGGGCGGAAGCGAGTGAAATACAATTAAGCCTTGGGTTTTTTTAATCTAGCATGTTAAGATGAAAATGTTTTATGCAAATTGAATTGAAAATGTTCATACTGGTGCGAAGAACTTTCCGGTATCTGGTCAGTAATTAATTAAAAGCTTATATGGTGCCATTATGGGTTTTATGCTAATAGACGCTGGTTAATATGGAAGCTTCAAAGCCGGTACAAAGTAGGCTGAGCTCCCAGGGCAAAATGTTATCTTGACGGAATATTTTCTCTATAGTTTTCGCAGTTTTATATGTAAAAATTTTAACGCAAAATATTTATTTTCCTTGGTGTATACAATAAACGAACTGATCACGAACGATACACGAACCGGGCGACGCAGTGTAGGAAGGCCCCCACCCGATGGCCGACGACATAGTGAATGTTGCGGAAATTCGGTGGAAGGAAAGGTTCAAGACCGTTCGTCGTGGAACTCCTTGCGGGGGCTATACATGTTTAGCAGTGGACATCTACACATGCTGGTGATGATGATGATAATGATAGAATAAAATGTAGACTGTGGAACTAGTCTTGTATAATAGAAAAATCAACACCTCGTATTTGAGTTGTACCCTCGTTGTCCTACTTGGTTACCATTCAGACTGCCACATAAATAAATAAAATAAAATAAACATTCCGGACATATTACACACGGTCAACTGATCCCAAACTAGGCATAGCCTGTACTATGGGTACCAGAGACTGATATACATAATAGATATATATTTAACATCCAGACACAGAACAAACATCTATGTTAGTCACAAATGTTTGTCCAGTGCGGGAATCGAACCCGCGTCCTCTAGCGCAGAAGGCAGAGATACTACCAACTGAGCTATGAGGAGAGTCAACTACATGCGTAGCGTGGAGCTTGTAGTACCTACTTTTTAAAATTTTATGACATTGTGAAGGCATTTATTTTGACCCATAATTTCTCCATTTATTCTATTTTCAACGAATAGTGCTGAATAGAAAGCTAATTTAGAGGAGACAAAGTTTTCTCTGCCGGGATGCATTTTAATCACAGAAGCTTGATTATCTGGCTGACTTCAAAGGCCGCTACATAAGCGAAACATTAAATTTCAGCGGAGCGGCACAGAGCACGGCGGCTGCACCGGGTTATTAGATTACTGTTGTTTTTTAGAGTATTTGGTCTATTTGGAGGAAATATTGAGCTCTCCTAACGTAAAATTTACGAGGGAATGAAAAGGCTCCTAGAAAAAAGTCTCGATGGCGTTATCCGGCTTACGTTGAAATGTAATGAACAATTTTAGGTACGATCAAATGTACCTATTAGAGTTTCAACTGAAAACTCTCTTAGGTATATTTGAAAAACAAAATATTACAAGAACACGGCTAGTTTAAGTATCAATCCACTTTTTCTAAGTTCTGAAGATGACCTATAAAATATACGTTTACGCATCATCATCATTATTTCAGCCGTAGGATGTCCACTGCTGAACACAGGCTTCCCCCACAGACTTCCAGAATAAATAATAAATAAATAAATATTCCGGACATATCACTCACGATCAGTTGATCCCAGTACTATTATGGGTACCAGAGACTGATATACATAATAGATAACTATTTAACACCCAGACACAGAACAAACATCTGTGTTAATCACAAAAAAGTTTGTCCAGTGCGGGAATCGAACCCGCAACCTCTAGCGCAGAAGGCAGAGTTACTACCAACAGAGCTATGAGGCTTGTCTTCAGAAAGGGGCCTGAGAAAGGGGCCTATCCTTACGCATACATTTATCATATTATATTGCTTACTTGTCGTGTCAAATGTTCTATAGTAAAAAACCTGGCCTTGAAAAGGGCCTGAAAGAACCACTCTGGTGAAAAAGTTCTTCTGGTGAAAGCCCATATCATCATCATCATCATCAACAACCTGTAGAAGTCCACTGCTGGACATAGGCCTCCCCCAATGAGTTCCACGACGAACGGTCTTGAGCTCTTGAGAAGTGAGAAGAGAAGACAATAAAATAAAATTGTATAAAAAAAATAATTAATAAAGTCATTAAAAGTTTTTGCATGTGGTGAAACGCTGATTGCGCAATAAGCTATACTTTGGAGCGATTGTACGTCGCATGCACATGGCGCAATATCCAGCGGTAGGCGGGCGGGCCGAGGGCGGGACACAGTGAATATAAATACTAGTAGTATTAGTAGTCAAAGTAGGTGTTACAAAAAGCAAAAAAAAACTGTTTCAATATTCTACTTTAGTTAAGTACTTTAGTTTAGCTGTCTGAGGCAAGACGATTCTAATAATAAATAATTTTCTGCCACTTAAATGAATAGATATAAAGATACGACTGATAATATGTCAGGTAATATGGCTTTTTCAAGAGAATTGGGATAAATGCTTCAGTTGTTTTTAAAATAGATCCGTTCAATCGAAACAAGTTTGTTAGCCTTTTCAGACCAATAAATACACCAAGTATAATCACTTCTTATATTTCTTACTTTTTCACACAGTAATACAATTTAGTTCACTTCACTACTTGACGACTAAACGAAGACTGACTAAAATAAGTAATAATTTTACAAGTGCATACTTGTTTCGATTGGACCTGCTCACATGAGCATGTGAGGTTTCTGTATATTTTTGCACTGTGTGCGGGCGGCGGTCCGGGTACCAGTTAAATTGAGCACCGCTACGCCCAGACACTCATTTCCTCCATCCACCATTGTGCTCCTCTCACAATACAAAAACATTTTTTTACGAATTTCGACAAAAAGTGCTTTGAATTTTTTCCAATCTTCGCCTCTATTCAGCTTTTAAAACTTATTGTATGCCGCAAAGAGTTCGAATTAAGGGCGGGGCTAGATATGAATTATAGTCAGTGGTAAGCGATCTATTGATGTATGTATATGTATATATTGCTTGAATTATTGCTTACATTTGTATAATATTTACACATCGTAGGATTCATAGGTTGTTTGACAAACTCAATGGCGCCACAGACGAGGGCCCATTTGAGACGAAAGGCGTGCGGGTTCGATTCCCGCTGCGGGACAAAGTTTGTATGATCTGCAAATATTTGTTCCGGGTCTGGGTGTAGTGGTACCATGGTACTCGTTTCCCGTTTCTAATACCCACAAAACAAGGAATCCTAGTGTGGGGTCAGGACTATTTAGGTGCATATTATTGATTTATTTAGTAGTAGTATAAGACAAAATATGACGTGGATGTTTTCCGAGAATCTTTCTCGTTAGTACACAGGTCAAGCCTCCCAATCTACCACCGACCATCTAAGCGAGGCTCGATATAGGTTGTGGCAGGAGAAACATCCCCCTTCTCCCGAATACATTGCGCCTGCAGAAAAGCTCCCAGCGGGCAAACTTCTACCTTGGTCAACCTGGAAATCGCTTAACCGATTGAGCAAGTGGGGGTACTCAAATGAGACGCAGTGCGATTGTAACGCAACGCAAACTATGTTGCACCTACTTTCGTGCATGCAGTGCCCTCACACCTGCACACTGAAGGACCTCTACGAAGCCACTGACAATGCCGTAGATGTGGCGGAGTACTGGTCTAAAAAGATTTAGTCCCCCTGAACCATCGACACGACAGAAGAAGAAGTATACAGGTCAAATTTTTTCGATTTTTTTGGTTCTAGACCATGCCAGTTTACTCACGATATATTCCTTCCCCATTCCAGATCAATGGTATAGCGAACAAACCCATTAGTGAACGACCGGGATTCAATCTACGACCTTTGAATCGTAAGGCGAGGTCACTACCACTAAGCCACCAGTGCTCTTGCGTATTCTGTACTAACTTAACTTTGCATTTATACAAACTCGAAAGGCATAATTCAGTAGAGTCACGCCCGAGCTTATAATTTTATTGCAGTGATAATTATGATAACTCCTTAGAAACGTAACTCATTCGAGTCGAGATTTGCGTCTGGAATGGCCGTATTATACTAATTAATTGTACTAAGCAGTACTTAATGGTCTTTATTATGTCTGGGATTAGTTAAATTAACTGTAAAAAGTTAATGTGTCGTAATTTATTCAACTGTTTAAAGTTTTAAGGGACATAAACTTAAGCAGTATTTTACCAAGTTTCGTTTGGTTGATTTTTAAAACGACTCTTTGTAACAAGATCACTCTCTTGATCTTCTATCTCTATCTTTAATAAGGATTGCGATATTTTAACAAGTCTTCAAATATCGAACTCAAAATGGACTTTAAAAAGAAGATATAAAGATCATTTTAAAACAAATTTCTGGTGACATATCGCGCCGTTTGAACACGTTTTAAGGTTAACATGATTTGTTCATGCTCACACTGACCATTTACATCGCCATTTGATTACGGCTGCCTAGAAAGATGTGGTTATAATCTTTAAGCCCTCTTAAAATCTCAATTTAGTATCATTACTATTCATGTATTTACATCATTAATAGCCATCGTCTTTCATTGTCTTTCCTCATGTTTTGATAAATGAGTTAGTGAGGCCAACATAATTAATTGGGATCCCGGCAGTTGGATACCGAAACATAAATCTTGTGTTGGTAAATTGTGAGGTGGTAATGCGGTTGTGATGGGAAGATTAGTCTTGACGAACGCAAGTGAGGTATGCGATTGTTTAAAGTCTAGATGGTAGAGATGACTTTGCTGTAAAATTGACCGTAAAAAGTAAGACCGTAGTAGAATAAAATATTTTTTCTATTTTTTTTCTAAATAGTAAAAATAATAAGGATGTTCATAATATTTTAACTTTAACTTTAGCTTTTAGTGTAAATTAAGCAGTTGAGAATCCATAAAGTAAAGTATAGTAAAGTACTTGTACTGTGCTTAGACAGAATCGAGATTCAAGCACACATATTTTGACGGTTTTGCCATAAAAACTGTTTTTTGAGACTTGGCCGATAAGGGATCATGACATACTTTGATTTTATGAATTTTTTAATCGAAATAAAAATACCAGTTTAAGCGCGGCCCTAGTGTATGCACCTACTTGATTTATATATTTCAAGAACTACAATACTAAACATTCATGTGATACACTTTATTGCTACGCAATGTCTCTTCGTTAGCCCATCGTAGCCCTGCTACGACGTAGCCATTCTACAACATTTTGATAACTCAAAGTTTAACGTTTGTTACACTTTTACATAGATGTCAGTCAATTACATCAATTATGAATGAAGAATGATTGCTGGAAATTTACTACATACGATGTTTTCATCAGTCAATAAATCAACACATTAAACGATATCGCATCAGTCAGTTGAGTAAAGCCGTGTTCAAACGGTTACGATATGTAATCTAAATTTTGTTTCAGATAATTGAGGATTATAGGGAACGCTGCTAACCATCCCCTAGCTTTTTCCCTTAGCCGCTTTTTATGACATCCACGGGTAGAAATGGAGGGGCCTATTCCTCAGCCGGGCTCCTACAGCATATAAATAATGAAGTAAAAGTGACAGTGGGCAGGCCATTTATTGCTAGTAGCTTGCAGAAGTGACAACCGGTTGGGGAGTAAAGGTTTTCAAATGGCAACCACACACCGGACGACGCTGTGTTGGAAGGCCCCTTACCCGATGGAACGGTGATATTGTGAAGGTTGCGGGAAGTCGGTGGATGGAGAAGGCTCAAGATTGTTCGACATTAAACTCTTAGGGGGAGGCCTATGTTCACCAGAGGACTTCATCAGGCTGATGATGATGAATCGATATCAGATATTCGTAGTCAGAATTACAAGTTCAGACAGGAACTTTGATCCTACGTAGTCTGAATCTCAAATACAGGTGTGACGTGCAGCGATAAATCAGAGGCGATCAGGTTATCGACGGTCTGCGCAGCGACTTTGCACAGGCTATTTGCATAGGAATCCAAAGGTTTTCTCAAGATTGATGTGATCGTCCACATGCGACCAAAGCTATTAATTTTAGGATTTAATTCCACACATGGAAGGAGAAGAATGCTTTTTTTTTTATACAACTGAGGTGACAAACAAGCTTATGACCGACCTAATGGTAAGCGGTTACCGTAGCCTATGAGCGCTTGCAATACCAGAGGCATCACGCACGCGTTGCCGACCCCGAACCCCCTTCCCCCCTAAAGAGCTCTGGCAACCTTACTCACCGCAGGAACACAACACTATTTGAAACAAATAATGTTATTTGGCTGCGATCTTCTGTAAGGCGGAGGTACCTCCCCAGGCGGGCTGCTCCAATTCAGAACGAGAAAATCTCGCTGTGCCCTACCTCCTCCTAAGAAAATCTCGCAAATCTCTTATATTAGATCAATGACCAGATTGAGGTGTGGCGGCCCAGAAAAGGGCCGATGACGGTTAGTGAAAAAATTAGTATAGTGAAAGGTTTAAAGTTTGCTACTTTCGTCCATATGGTACAAGTCTGCGAATTTTTATGTTCTTAATGCACAAGAAACCGTTTGCTATGTAAGAGGCGTTACAAATGATCTATGGATAGCTCAACTGATCGAGATCAATACTAGCTCGAAACGTATCCAGGATGTTGGCTGGCAGTATTGCAACGGTGGATGGAAATGCTGAACGTTTAAGCTAGATAGAAGTCTTCTTTTGAAAAGAGGAGAAGCCCTGAAATAATTTTAGACCTAGTTTTTACACGCATTAATCACCGAAACGCACTTATATTCAAGCGCATATAAACCTTAAAGATACTAATATAAGAGTATGTTTCAGTATCGCCCCATACTAAAAGCATTGTTTTGCATAGATTGGCATTCGATGATTGCCTATCATTGATGATGATCAAAGCCTAAAAGCTTTTTATCACCTTTCTACTTTAAAAATGCTGGCACTTTAGTATTCCGTCACGTCGTCGTCTGGCCATTCAAATATTACTGCTTTAATATCGTAACTGAATGGTTTATGACCATTTTAAGACGAAAAAGCCATATTTTATAGGTGATTCACTCGGATTGGTAATATTGGTGAAAGGAAACCTTTTACGAGCTGGGTACTTGGAATAAGTTAGATTTGATAGTTAACAGTCTGAGATACAAAGAGTTTAACTTAAAATGAATGGCAATTCGTTCTATAAAATAAAATAATAAATATTCGGTCATGGTTTGAGTAATTGAATTTTCTACGGACTAGAATCTAGATTCTAGAAAGTGTAGAAGATGTTGAGCTTTTCGTAATACTGTAGGTACATGGCAATGCTCTCCACGCACAGTCGCACATACCACATGTTACCCTTAAATTTCTTTTTTTCGAAGTAGTGTAGGTATTATATTTTTTTGTAGTTTTCAATGGAGTTCACACCTCTTCCATTATACTATAAAATCCGACATTTTATAATCCCATTACATTGATTAATCGCCTATCACTTTGTAAATTTGACGAAAAAACGTAGATAATTAGAGGGGCTGGTTATCTCACCCAATTTGGATAATTACCGGAAAACGGCGCCTATTTCAACTCTTTACGACCAGCTACCGTCACGATAACGAACTAATTGTCGAATAAAAAAGGATTAGCTAATCCTTGTTTAATAAAAATGTTAATCATGAGATTTCCAGTCGAATTATGCAAATGAAAGGCACCCCGCTCAAGATTGGCTCGGTTATGTGTGTGTATGCTAAATAATGTATATTGTGTACCGTAAACAGTATTTGCTTATGGGATGTAATATTGCAACTGAAAATTAAATATTAAGAGAACTGAATGCTTCTTAAAATCTACGAGTTCATCAACGACTACGACCTCGGTGGCGTAGCGCGCGAGTGTCTATCTGAGACGCAAGAGATTCGGGTTTGATTCCCGCTGCGGGACAAATGTTTGCATGATGTGAAAATATGTGTTCCTTACTATTGTGGTACCATGGTACCCGTAGTTTCTGATACCCACGACTCAGGAAATCCTAGTGTGAGGTTAGGACTATTATATGTAACTATTTGTAAAAGCTGCCTTAATGTCAGACTCTAATTTAGAAATCAATAATACCCGAGGGCTTATGTAGCAAATTCTTTACATCCCAATTAGGGAGTCTGAACGTAGATACGAATATCCATACGAAAGGGTGTACCATTAGGAGAATTCTTAGGGATTACGAAGAGGCACGTGGTCTGAGCACGTACCTAATTTTTAAAACGCGGTTTTACGATCTGCATACGTAGGTGATAGTGATGTGAAAACGTTAAAGCGGTGTGTTATCGATGTTTTGATAAGTACCTACAGAATTCGCTACGTTCATTTCTAACTTTATTTGTAGCATAAAATAAATTGAATGCTGTCTTTGTTTGTTATTTTAACTATGTCGTATAAATGTCCTATGGACCTTAATAAAATATGTAGATAGATGTATTTTTAATGCTATTTATATACTACTAGATAACGCGGCTTCGCTCGCGTAGTACCCAGTTCAAAAATATCTTATGTCTCATAATATTTAAGTATATTGGTTGTTCCGTTGCTGCGTGAAAGGAGGACTAATAACCATACAACGAACTAAAAAGTAAACACACTTTCAAATTTATAGTTTTTATTTAACTTTTGCTAATCATCATCATCATCATTTCAGTCGTAGAATATTCATTGTTGAA
The DNA here is from genome assembly GCA_947579855.1 of Anticlea derivata. Classification (NCBI taxonomy): domain Eukaryota; kingdom Metazoa; phylum Arthropoda; class Insecta; order Lepidoptera; family Geometridae; genus Anticlea; species Anticlea derivata. The sequence continues at coordinate 4,769,340 of OX388266.1, forward strand.
CATGGGCCTCCTCCACAGATTTCCAGAGCGACTTCCTATAATGTGGGTGGGAATTTGCTCATACTCACACCACGTTGGGCACGCGATTTGGTGAGCGCAGTTGGAGCTATTGATGTTAAAATAGGGGACGCTGCTGCCCATCCCCTAGTTTTTTCATTAGTCGCCTCATACGACATCTATGGGGCCTATTATGCAGCTGGGGCCATCACGGCCAAGCTAGTGTGCCGCACACCAACTCTACTGTATAATGTATAATATCTAAGTACAAAACAAATTAGCTAAGATCTAATTTATCGATAAAACGGTTCATATCTAATCTACACTCTACATCAGGTTCTAGCTCTACACCTCTGAAAAAGAGAATTTATTCGAACAATTCTTGCTGCATTCCCACAAGTCGGATTATTGTAAATAAGTATTACCACCGACGCCCAAATTAATCCACCTTTTTAGCGAAATGCGAAAAAGTTTAACCAAACTTTCCTCCGCCCCGAGTTAACGAAACCCAGCGGTGAATGTGAAATATGGTTTCTCCCTAACAAAATTATTTGTATCAATAGAATGTTTGTAGAAAGCCTGTGCAAATACGAATATTCGCTACCCACTTTAAAAAGGTGTGTTTGACTTAACTAATAAGGTACTAACAGGAGGGAGCTGAAACTTTTAATTTGAAAGTTCAGGGAATATAATAAAAATACATTTAATTTTGTGGTTTGCCCTGATCTGAGATCTCGCGGTATCTATTCAAAGTTGATGCTCCGATGATTGTTGAGGCACAATTAAGATAAACCTTGAAATTCGCATCTATTACACACTCATAATAATAAACCAATCTTACCTTATCTACGAAATCAAATTTTGATAGTATAACCTGTTTATCAATTAAATTCCATGCCGATCGGATTGACAGTTCGAAAGTTATGCTCTACCTAATTAAAGTACCCAATTTACTTTTTTTTTAAATAAGCCTGTTACATCTTTCTTCGGGCAGAGGACAATTTCCCTACGTATAATTAAACTTAGTACGTACATGAGCTAATCTATGATTTCATAAATATTGTTCAGTCGCGCGATTTAGAAAGCAAAACATCCTTACTTTTGCATGCATAATGCAATTAGGTAAAAGGTACATTCGATGTGAAAAATAAATTGAAACCCATTGAATTTTCAACAACACACTTTGTTCCGTCTCAGCGCGCGCGACCTACATCGCGGTAAAAGCTATCTCGTTAATTGACTGTTCAAATAATTTAAATATATTGCGGCCAGCGGCTATATATCAACGGGATATTATAAATCAAAGGATTAGAGAGTGGAAATGGATACTGGCAATAGAGATAATGCATGTTATATTCTGCATACGTTATAGGGCGATAACGACAATATAATCGCGTGGGGAGAGTGGGGAAGGACGCAGCGGGAGGGCCGGACAAAAAGTACTAAGTGCGAGTTAAATACCCTTTGTGACGTACTCTGACCGGCATTCGAGGGTCCTCATTATTCAGTCGAAATTCGATTATTTTCCCATTTCACAAAATATCCCTATCGTCCCCGGCTTTCATTCTAATTGGTGCCGGAGCATCCGCTGTTATTGAAGTAATCGCACTTAATTTAGATACGCTCGTACTCAAAAATCTATTTTTATGGGGCAAGTCCCAACATGTTACAAATATTCGCTTAACACCTTTAGAGTTTTCGTCTTTACCAGTACACATAGAACTTCATCACAGCACTACGCCAACTAAATAGACAATAATACAAGGTGAATCATACTATGTAGGTATACTATCCTGAAAAGTGATTATTCTACATGTAATTGGTTATAATAACATTTGTACAACGCCTTTTAGAAATTCGTAAATTTTCTAGGAAAAAACACTATGCATAAATCAGTTGTTTTGGGGTCAAATTACAGTTCAAACTCAGCAATTCAGATATTTAGCAATCTTGATGTCGAACTTCTTGTATGTTTAATAAATAGTTACTAAAATATCAAAAAGACCAAAAACAGCTCATTTGAAAAAAAGTTCTTTAAAAAAACCCGGAAAAAAATGTTTTGTTATATATTTCGCTAATAATTATTTTTCATTGTTGATAGAATAAGTCCCTTTCGGGAAAGTATACATGTTACTGATCATCTTGTATATGTTACCCTTCTACAAACCAGGCTGGCAAGCTACAAATTATTGGGGCAAAATCTGCGGCTTTTCCTTTTGTTTTAATAAGAGCCGCCCGTATATCAGAAGCACAGCTAACAGACGGAAGTAAAATATCCTGTCCGAAAATGATTACTCGGCACGCGCAGTTAACCGGCGTTATGGCCAGCTTATTCCCCATTCCGGGGGTATTAGTCTGCTGGCCACCAATTTATGTAATTTATTAAGAGTCTCGCTTACTCTCAGCATTTGGAGGCTTCGCAGAAAAGAAATATAACCGCGTGATCAAAGACCGTCCCGAGGCGGACTGATCCCTAATATTTCAGTCATAATTGGTTTATTCTAAGCTTAAGGTTCCGTATGTGCGGTCCTTTGATCCGCCCAGTGTATTAACTTGTAGCGGAGATGTATGGCGTACATTATTCGTTTAGATCTGAAGCTTTACTCAATGGCGTCATTTGCTACGTATTGAGGGTGCCTGAAATCCCGCAGCCCTTTTCTTTATTATTTTTTTGGTAGAGACGTATGTTTTATGAAAAATGGGACATCAATGGCTTTGATGGTGACTTTTCGTAAAGACTCATCCTCTCCGTGGGTTCCAGTAAATTTGCTCAACATCAGATCGGAAAATCAAGTTAAACGAAATATATTTCTCAATATAATTGGTTGATCATAGCATTCGTACCATAAAGCAACCATATTGAAACCAAAATTAAATATACTAAAATAAATGTTAATACATTGAAGTTTTATTGTATGTAGTTATACAAGGTGATTCTTAATATGTATACCATCCCGAAAGGGGCTTATTCTATTTATACCCCTATATCTTAGCAACCCTTGGCCGATTTGATATTCTTATCAACAAATTTTGATAGTAGGTACAACTTGTTGACCTACTAAATTTTATGGAGATCGGATTAACGGTTTCAAAATTATTCTCTAACAAATAAACATACAAACATATTACGCTGCTTCATCCAAGTTGTTGAAGTGCCCTATTGAGATGTACAGTACAACCTTCAAGACAGACCGTAGACCCTCAGACCCTGAATTTCACGCTCAGTCAGGCTGCAAGTAACGTCGTGACCTATTGCACCCCATGGCTTCACCCATGGCTAATCAAGAACTTATTCCACTACAATGATTAACGCACTGTCCTGGCTAGTTTGGCATATTGTTTTCGCATATATTTGCCATAGTAGAAATGTAAAATAGATATTAAATCGCAGTATTTCACAAACTAAACCAAAAAAGCAAAAATCCTATGAAGATAGCGAAGTATATTTTTCACTGCCCTGTCTATTATACTGATATAGACTGATATTTTTTTTAATAGTAATTGCCTTAGAGATCCATAAAAGGCAATTCGTTTACTTGAACTCTGTCTAAATCAAACTTATATTATAGTTTGCTTTATTATATAGTTTTTGAGGATGTAACATGTTTTACAAACCAACTTGAAAATAATGTACGTATTACATGTATTTTGCATGTTAGTGGTGTAACCAGGGATTGAAGTTCGAAAGTTATGCTCTATCGAATATAAATACAAGCAAACAACGTCGATTCGCTCGTTTGATCAAATTTTTTATTGTGTAGGTAAAATACTGATTTTACAAATGCTCTGTGTGGCTATTTCAGAATATTGTTTTCACTTATTGTCGCATTGCTTGTCCCCACGGACCGGAAGCTGTCCGCCCTGTCCCTTCCATTTCCTGCCACAAGCCACTGTCAAAGCTTTGACAAAGTTAATGTCGTGAAATATTGCTCAGCTTATTATGGTAACGAGATAAAAGATAATTATTAAGAGATTAAATAGAAGATGCTTTTTTTTCTTAATTCACAATTAGTAGTTTGTTGTTTCATACCTTAATTATTGATCTAGTTATGTCTATGAATGTATAGAAATGTCTCATTATCAGCAATCATCATCGATAGGTACCTACTATGTCCCCGCTTATTTCTTTCGTGCACTAGTTTTTCTTGGTTATCCTGCATAAGGTCAAAGACCACAGACCGACAATATTGTGAATAAAATTTTAAAAGTAAAACTGAATCGTGTCCCCGCCTTTCGATCCAAAGCTCGAATTGACACATGTAACATGTGCACGAAAGGATTATTTCACTACACTGATTCTTTCATCGGTAATTGGGGTCATTTTCACCCTTTTCAGGGCCACTGTGCCTCAACCTGGTCACTGACCTAATACAGGTGACCAAAAAAGAATCAGTGACACGATAAGCAATCATTAAAATCTTGTGACTTCCAGCAAATAGACTAAGAGCTAGTCTATTTGCTGGAAGTTGGAACGTTGAAAGTAACAGTCAAATTTAGGTAAAGATCAATTTAAATTCTGTAAATGCACACTTTTGAGCTAGTTCACAAACTTTAAATTGCTGTAACCATAAAACAGTACTTACAGTAAATTAGCAACAGAACGCTAATATGTAGAGCCTCTTTATCACGATTTAATGGCGTCTGCAGGCGACTGGACCGTAATAGATTATTGGCGTAGACGATAGTTTTCGTTAGGGTTCTTTTAAACACAGAATACAGAGAAAACAGTAATTTAACTTTGAGAAACGGTCATGTAGCAAAGGTTCTCATTTCAACATCACCATCATCAGCCTGTAGAACTCCACTGTTGGCCATATTATACTTCCCCTAAAGATTGCCACAAACAACGGTTTTCAGCCTTCACCATCCTCTTTAAAGTATTTATTGAACCGCCTCGCATAATATTTTTTTTAATCTCTTGCTGGTGGTCTTATTGCCGTGGTGGTCCCGGCTGAAGAATATGCCCCTCCATTTCCACCCGTGGATGTCTTAAGAGACGATTCAGAGAAAATAGCTAGGGGATGGACCGTAGCGTTCCTTATTTATCTGCGCTCGCCAATCCGCTTGCCCAGAGCGTGGCAAGTATGGGCAAATCCCCCCAAATTATTGTTTCTGGAAATCTATGGGGGAGTTATGTTCAGCAGTCGTCGTCCAATGGCTGAAGTGGTGATGATAATGATGAATTGAATACTGATAATAATAACTAAATTTTTATGCTAAATTGGTATCCCAATAGAAAACTTCAAGAAGCTGAAATACTGAGATATTTAAGCGTACTGTAATTTTTATTTCACAATTTATCCGTCTGCTATTGTGTTAGAAATGAAAGGCCAGGTCTGATTGGAAGCATTTGTGAAGAGCACGAGTTTCACGCAGCCCTTTGTAGAGCTGATTAATGTTTACCAGTGTAGTTATGGAGAAGGCAATTGGTTTTCGCTGTTTTTCTGAAGTCATAAGAAGTTGGTAATGAGTAAAGTGAATATTATACCATTAAAAAACCAAAGTACCTACCTGTCTGTTCTTGGTTTCACTGAAGTTTCAAAGAAGTGAAATTGCTGGATATTGAATAACAAGGTTTTTTTATACATGTGAGTGAAAGCTTCAAAAAGTCTTTTTGTAGAAAATTTGTATTCACAAATATATAAAGTTCATATTGCGTTGGAAAACTTCTCATACATCACCCCTCATTCTTAGTGGAAGTAATTACGCGTCCAGTAATTGGGACAAAAACCCTTGTTTAAAACCCAAGATCTGCAGGGGACATTTTGTTAGTATTGTCCTGTCTCAAACTGACCGGGAAAATCTAAATTGTAGGCCGTGGCATAGAATAAAGTATTGTTAGTACACAAAGGTTTTACTCTAAATTCACTAAAACAAACTTCATGCATGAATATGACAAGCACGCTAGCGATATTGAACCTTAAATCAGCGCGTGATATTTTAATTTTATTTGACTAAATTTAACAGGGTTCAATGCAAGCAGCTATAAACCTTAAATCAGTGTGTTAAAAACTGTTTTAAGCTAAGACTAGTAAGAAATGATAGTGCCGAGCCGTGAGTCCATAATCGGGCTGATTGGGCGTATTGTCAACTATTCTCAAGATTGTAGGGGCGATAAATTATGCTTTCGAGTAGTTAGGGCAAAATTAGTCCAATGAATCGGAGCCAATTATGATTTAATTTGAGACTATTTGTTCAAAAAATACTATTATCATCATCATAATTTCAGTCGAAAGACTTCAACTTCTGGACAAAGTCCTCCCCCATAGATTTCCAGAACGACTGATCTTGTGCGATCCGCAACCAACGGTTCCCAGCAACTTTTATTGATAATGATGATTTTTAAAATGATGTTTATTACGGTATAATCTTTCTTTTTGTTGATATCCGACCTAAAACAACTGATTAATTGAGTTTAAACTGATTTGACCCCAAAACAGCTGATTTTTGCATAGTCTTTGCCAATTGGGTGTAAAACAAGCCCCTTTCGGGATAGCATACATATTATGAATCACCTTGTATAGGAAACTTAAAGCTGCTTTATGATCAAACGTCAGGACCGCACGGACTTGCAAACAATCATTTTAATTATTATAATAGCCTATTCGTATAGTTAATCAAATTCAAAAGCTTTCTGCCTAAAGAGGGCCAGGGATCGCCACCTATCTCCGGTTTCTAATTCACTTAATTTGGGCCCTGGGCCTTAAATCTCATATTGCTACCCAGCCAATAATAATTGCGTTTGTCAAACAACAAGCTAGTAAAGGCCTGGCTTCTATAAAATTCGACCGTTAAATTACGAGTACCAATATAGACCGGGTACTTTAGAAGTCAGGTACCTTATTTTATTGATTTTGGAGTAGTTTTAAGTCTGTCCTTTTCTGACAGTAAACAAAAGAATGAGGCAGAAGTACCTAATTTTAAACAAATACCAAACAATTATCAAAAATATGTGAGTTGAAAAAGAAACGATTGATAACTCTGAACAAACTCTATCACATAAGTGTCCAATTTACCTATACTGGCCCTTTTGATGGATGGAAACCTGTATTTATTTATATCTATTTAAATAGTTTTTTTTATTGCAGTAATCAATAGATAAGCAATGTACCTAGCTATTATGAACCTTTGTAACATAACTGAAAATTAACTCCGTTACAGCCGCAGTGGCACAACTAACTAGATAATAAGCTTGTGCGTAGGGCACGGGACATCCATTAGTGGCTTCACAACTAGATAGCCAGGCGAGTGTACGCCGTAATTATATTCCGGGACAAAGATGGTGTTCAGATAATTAGATACAACGCAAATTTTGGAGCGGGTTTTCGAGGTAATGGCCTCCGTTAAATGACGTTCGTACGTTCGTACTAGTGTTAAACTGACGTCAGCCGCAAGTAGCAATATGCATAGTATTTTATGAAGCAGTGGATTGCAGCGTTGACATCATCGATGCACATACTTCTCGAATTGCTTGGTTTATGTAATGTTCAAGCACGAATAATTCACGAAACGTTACGATTACTATACGATGGCTATCGCTATCGATTGATCGATTGCTATCGTAACGTAAGCGTAACGGTATCGTGAATTATTTCTAAGTTTAATCATTCCTTATAAAGGTGATGAAAAGACCAAAAACAGGCACTTTTGATAAAGATCAGGAATATTTTTTATTATTATTATTTTTTCGAAATGGTTAACATATTTTTCAATCACTATGTACCAAACGACAAAGCTGATAAGATCAATATCTAGCTACCTTCAGATTTTTATTTTTAAATTGAATGATTTGCGATAAAATTACAAATTAAGAGTTTCGTAATTCCAAAAAGTATCAATTAGATTAATTTGGCTTGTAAAAGTACCTATTTGATTCACCCCTACGTCCAAATAATAAGCACAAAACGAATAAGTCCTATTATTTGTACGCCGGACATTAAATACAGGTCGGGAATATTATTTTCTGCGCCACTGTACACACGTGTTATTATGTCCAGAAAATGCTCGTAATATCGTGTTCCTATTGTGTAGTCACCTAAGAGTAATCCAAGCATGGTGAAGAGCGAATCTACAAAATTGCTGACAGCGGCAAAAACGTAAAATGCTGTCTAAACAAACCTTCGAACCTTCTCTTCTTACGACTCTATGCAAAATAATACTGCAAAAGTTTTGAATTATTTTGCATAGAGTCCTACGTTACTTTTGCTGAACTATAGAGGTCAATATTACTCTGAGGCAGAACATGTACAGTGATGAAATAAAACTCATGTAGCTACATAATAGGGGCGATTGTCACAGGAATTTGTGTGCCGAAATCATTTGGACGTGTATCATAATATTATTATTTCTATAGCAGAATGAAATAATAAAAAAAATCTTTGGAAAAGAGTTAAATAATGTAGATTAATCCTCATAATCATAATCAGTTACTTTAACGGCTTGATAAATCTCATCCTGATCTTTTCTATCAGTAAACCAAAAATAGAGTCATGCATTTATGTCTCTCGAGCTGTTAAAGTTAGCGAGTGATTAGGGGTTACTTTATTTTACTCCGGGTATTTAAAAAATGCGGAATACAAGAAAAGCTAAGAACAAAATATCAACGTGTGGATGTTTTTTTTCATCCTACTGGTTTAAGTTGTTAAAGTATATACGAGTAGGTACATACCTAAAATCACCCCTGTTTCGAAGAGGGTTAGGCAGAGGCCACGAGATTTTTTAGGGCCACCATACCTCAACCTGGTCACTGACCTAATACAGGATGATAAAGAAAGAATCAGTGACACGGCAAGAACGACCTTTTAAAAAAACTTAACCGTCAGTCACACATAGCTTTTTTTGAAACAACTTGAATTAGCTGCTTGAAAATATCGCTGCTTCTATTAGCCGTAGTGGGATTAGCTTTAAAATGCTACGTGTTACCGACGCACGACGCATTAACCAAAGAACATGGGTCAAGGTACCATTAAACTTGCCCATCATCATCGATTATCAAATAATTATCTTCTTTCAACCTAAAAAATTGTTAATAGCTTTCCTCATCCGAGGAATCAAACATCTCAACTGACAATGCCAAACAATGAAACACGAAAATCCGCCTAAACAGATGCAATGATTTCCGTAAATGGCCGAATAAAGCTCATTTCTTTTCACCCATAAATGTGCCGTTTAGCCTTTGACATAAGGCACAATTTTGTATAAGACATAGGCTTATTCCACGTCTGTAAAGGGCATTGTTAAAGTAAAACCAGCCAATCAGTTCCATCAGCACTTGCGAAGCCAATGAAGCGGGTATAATGCTCTTCACGAGGGTTAAGTCTTTGGGCTTAGGCAGCAAGAACGATCAAACTGTTTAGTAAGGATTATGCTGGCGTCGTTTTTTTATCGAGCGTGAGAATGTAGCGTAAATCTCTCAAACAATTTGGATAAATCGGCGTTTGCGTTTGTTTTTTTCTAATAGTTTTTTTATAAACCACCTAACAGTCACATACATTTGACCTGATCCCACACCAGGATTCCCTGTGTCGTGGGTATCAGAATCCATAGTACCACAACACCCAGGCCCAGAACAACTATTTGCTAATCATGCAAACATTTGTCCCGCAGCAGGAATCGAACCTGCACCCCTTGCGTCTCATATAGGCGCTCGCCCGCTACGCCACCGAGGTTGCATAATACCAAATTTATCATCCTGCCCGGAATACATCGATTTTTTTAATTTTTATTTATTCTGGACATAGAAGATAAAAACGGGAAACAAGAATACATTGACAATAGAGTTTACCAAAACATCAATCATGTGGACTATGCGTTTGGTTTTGTCATTTTATCAATATTTGTGGGACATTTTTGAGAGTTGAATTGATTTGAAAACAGACATTACTTTCGGTAGAGCAGTTACTCTAATCTTGTGATGACACTTGAGTGGATCGGGGCGATTATCGGCTATCAGAGATGGGATGAAATAATGGATAGAAGCTTAGACAAGTTGGATGTGAAGTGATAAGGATTTATCAAATTGCTCGTCGAGCACCAATAACTTTTTCTCTTTAAAAATATTATGTGCGCATTAACACGTGCTAAACGGCGTAGGAAAACATCGTAAAGACACGAAAACGTATTCTTATATACGGCGATACGAAGAACCGGCGTGACCAATATAGTCCTCAGTCTTAGTGTGGGGTCTGGACCATGTATGTGACTGTTGGGTGCTTGTTATTTATTATTATTTTCTTATGAGCTTATTATTGTTATTTTTACATTAATGAGGTTATTATTTTCAAACTACTGGAAGGTCTATCTATTGGATCTACTAATAGATAGACCATCCAGTAGAATATCAGTGCAAGTACACATCTAAGTAGGTCTCAAAACTTAAAAGCGTAGTAGGTAACGTAAGTTTGCGAAAAATCATACTAAATTTTTGTTAAGCTTTACTCTACACACATATCCATACACTACACATACTGCCATTTTCATCTGCTATTTCAATATAACCCTGTATGCCACAAATGTATTCCATCTAAATTTAAATTTCTCTGTAACCCACAGGTGGTAACTCTAGATAAGTATTAATCTAGACGAAATAAAGCCTGTGCTGAGTGCCTACATCTTGAGGATTATTAACCTATTGGAAATTGAGCGTTATCGTATTCACATCGATGTCATTGGCATTTGCAGAGTATTTTGACCTATGCCCTTTTGTGGACTAGGAGGTTCGTTCTTTGGATTTAGCATGTACCCGTATTTTCGTCTATTTACGTATATCTAAATTGACTTTTATTTTGAATGCAAAAGGCTGGAGTATAAAGCTTTTTTCTTTTTTTTATACAACTAATGTGTTGGTAAGTGGTTACCATAGCCTATGAAAGATTGCAATACCAGAGGCATCACGCACACTTTGCCGACTCCAAACTTTGCACGCTTTGCCGACGACACTTTGGCAATCTTCTGTACGGCGGAGGTACCTCCGCCGGCGGGCTACTCCAATGTAGAGCAAGAAAATCGATTTGCCCTATGCTGTACAAAATAATCATAGTATTTTTACAGTTTTATGAGACAAGATATATGATTCAGCATTTTTTTGCAAGAAACTATACAAATTGATTCTCACGAGTACTTATCCTAACCATTCATTTTCAGGTAAGGTTTTTAACTAGCCTGTCATTCGTATCCAACCAGACCGATAAGTTCAAAGACGAAGGTTCACGAATTCACAATAACGCAAAATTATTTTCTCTCCGGGACACAGCGGCAACCAGTTGAATTTTTTATTAACTTTTAAGTTCATAATTTTAATGGGATTAATTTCTAGTATTCGGAAAATCTCAATTTTGCTTATTTTATGTTAGCAGCGATTGTAATTACGATTAGACTAATAAACTTAAGGATCTAGTTGGAGTTTTTGAAGTTCATTACAGGTATAAAAATACCTTTTTTAATAGCAAAATATACTTTCATAGATATACGCAGCGTGTTATATTGAACATGATCTTGGATTTGTTTCCTATTTTTCTGTGTCAGGAACTATTTCTACGCTCCTGTCAATAGTTTCTAGACAAAATGTCAAAAAATGTGTTCTTTCATACAAAGTAATTCATAATAAGTAAACTATCCCGAAAGGAGCTTATTCAACATCCAATTGCAAATAAAATGTGTTAGATGAGATTGGAAATTCGACATTTTTCATAGGAATAACACTATGCAAATGTCTGCTATTTTAGGTAACAATGCAACCTCTTGTATGTTTAAAAACTTGTTAAAGAGATGATAAAAAGACCGAAAAAACAGCTGAAAAAAGTCTGCATTTAACAGAAAAATAGTTAATCTGCCGCTGACCGCTAATTTTTTTTCCTTTCTTTAATTGAATAATCCACTTTCGGAATAGTATACTGACTACGGAACACGTCTTACACTCGTATTTCTACTTATTGGCGATTAGCCCTTGAAATATATTTATTTATATATTTCGGCTTTCATTAAAATAATACTGTAATTCTGCAAATCTTTATTGCACACAGAAACATTAAACATAATAATGATTATTTCAAAAGTCATGCACATAGGCGAGCTTAACCCTAACAAGAGTTTTCTTCCAGCAAACCTTTAGTTCTAGAGAGATTTAAATAACAAGAAATTGTGTAGTTACTCCGAGGGTATTCTGGATTTATTTGTCTTTACCATAGTCACCACATCGTAGCTACGTTCAGTAAAACGAGGGCAATTATGTTCAAGGGGATTAGTTTAGTGGTGGTTGCGTAGTGACGTCACCGCTCAAACTTGATCCGATTAAGGTAATTGGCGAGAATCTTATAGAGTCGGCTTAGAGACTTGTAATTACGCATTTTAGTAGCAATATGTATACTCCAGGCCTCTAAATTGTGTAGCACTTTGCCTGCTACCCAATTTTGAGGCCTGGAAGTAAGTAGGTTATGGTGGATGTATCGAAAATACTCAATACAATACCCATCGTAGTTACGTCATCCTAAATGATGTGAGTATAGTCAGGAGTAACAACCTACATACCCCCGATACGATGACGTCTATATTTAGTTGATGCCTATATTTATGAAAGTTATACAAGAGGATTCATAAATGTATTCTATCCCGATCTTCAATAAAGTTTGTCTACGACTTTTGGTAATTCGATATTTATTAGAGAATTGTAAAAAGCTATGCAAAAGTTAGCTGTTTTAGGATCAAATAATTTCAAACTCAATTATTCAGCTCTTTTAGGGAGCAGTCTTGATGTAGAATTTCTGGTACGTCCAATAATTAGTTAAAAAGACCGTATTATTAGTTAAAAGCATGTTTTAAAAAGTAAAAAAATCTGAATAAAATAGTGAAAATTAAAAAAACGCGATTTTCCTTTCTTATTTTTCATAGATTGAGCCCCTTTTTGAATAGTATATGTATTTATGAATCACCTTGTATAGTGTTTATAGAGATTTGTGATGTGAATAATAAAAGATTTCACTCGGTTATCGCTAGTTTTAACACTATCTGGCAGGCCTTAGGGATTCCAAGTGGCATGCGTTTCAGAGTCCCCAAGTTCATCCAGATTACTATTGTGTCAGATTGTATTTTGGGTTCGAAATTGCTCAGGCTATATCAGGCTTTGTGGTTCTAATATTCGTTGGGACAGGTGGATGTTATCTCTTGAATTTAGTGCTTTAGATAAAGAGTCTTGAAATTTTAGATGACTACAAATATATAACCTAACTAGAAGTATTATAAGCAGTTACATAATTTTATATGTATTTTTAATTCAATATTTAATGATTATTCTTTGGGGGAGGTCTATGTCCAGCAGTGGACTTCTACAGGTTGTTGATGTTGATGATGATGATGATTATTGTGCCCCATCATCATCATCATCATCAGCCTTTAGAAGTCAACTGCTGGGACATAGGCCTCCCCCAAAGAGTTCCATGACAAACGGTCTTGAGATTTTTCCATCCACCGACTTCCCACAAGTCGCAACTAGTGCAGTAGTAGTCGAAGTAGCAGTGGCTGCCCACTGCCACTTCAACTTGCTAATTCTTTGAGCTCTGTTGGTGACCTTGGTTCTTCTACGGGTTTCCTATTTCGGATCCTATCACCTAGTGAAACTCCGAACATAGCTCTCTCCATAACCCGTTGCGCGACTTTGAGTTTGTGTATGAGTCACTGAGATAGTCACTGAGTCTACTAGTCCTAGTCACTGAGATTTGGTCGTTAAAATTGTCATCACTTGCAACACTCACTGATTGTAGACTTCGTCTTAGAAGATATGACCAAGTTTTCCGAACGCTGCACCATCTGATTATTTTCAACCATAATATAAATTTATGAAATGCAAAATGATATAAAATGAAAATTATTACCTATTGATAGGAATATCATTCTGAAAATTCAATCTCACAAAGAAAGCTGTTCTTATCCTCATAATTCTATAGCGCCAAAGAATATTAATAGTTACTAGAGAATAGTGCTTTGATAGCAAAACGAATTGTCATTTTCCATTTCGGCTGAGAGCTTGGCAGCTTTCAGTAAATGCTGATTGGTTGTATTACCAAAGGGACCGACACCTGTACCTGTTATCTTCAAAGGATTTCATTTGGTGCATTGTTTTCTGTCTGGCCATTATCAAAATTGCTAAAGATTTTTTTGTCTAGAATTGTATTATACATATTTGCTTAAGGTTCTTTCTTGGCCAGCCTGCTTAGGGCAAAGACCAGGTTGAGTTTTAGGGCCCGGAAAGGGCTAATAACCGTTGGTGAAAAACACATTGTGGTGAAATGATTAAAAGGCGTATCAAGCATTGTTCAAATGGCATGCGATATATTCCTGTTATTCTGTAGGCTTAGACTATTTATTGGTGCTTATCAAACGCAATCTGTGGTTTCCATAGCTGAAGAATAATAGGCCCCTCCATATGTCCTACCCGTGGATGTCGTAAGAGGCCAATAACGTAAAAAGCTAGGGGATGGGGCAGCAGCGTCCCCTATTTTAACAACGATAGCTCGAACTGCCCTTGCCAACCCGCGTGCCTAGCGTGGTGAGTATAGTTAATTTCCGCTCTAAAAATCTGTGGGGGAAGCCGATGTTCAGCAATAGACTTTCAACGGTTGGAATAATGATAATAATATTCAAACGCATACCGAACCCTAAACGCATTTCTGTATCGAGTTCTACAACTAATAGGTATATACTTGCAGTTAGTTGATCCCACGTCTGCCTCGAACTGAGTTTACTTAATATACCTAAGCCCTTAATGTCAATAAGCTCTCAGGTAATCTGTCTTCGGCTTTAAGTTGCCGTCAAAGTATGGAATACAAATTATTTGTATACTAACTTCCATCCGTGGCTTCGCTCGCGTGCTACCTACGTTATATGTAGTCTATATGCTATTCTAGCTAAAGAACTTTATATATTCCAAGTTTCAACGAAATCGGTTGAGCCGTTAGCCGATTGAACAACAAATATCCAAACATCTAAACATCCTCACAAACTTTCGCATATAATAAAATTATAATATTAGTAGGATTTTCCAGTATTATAAGTTAACTATTTTGAAAATCATATCTAGAGAAAATACACAAGAAGAACGTTGCAAACGATCTAGTTAGGGTAAAGGCCAGTTTCAGGTAAAAGTCATAAAAAAATGTACCAACTTTTTTTATGTGAATGACGAGTGTGTATTTTTTTTTAAATTATATAAGAATTTACCAACCTGATTACTTACTTTATGTTTCGAAAAATAATTATCCCTATAAGCAAAGGTTCATATAAATTTATCTAAAACTGCAACATGCTTGTCTCGGTTCGATTAGCGTATCTTGTTTGAACTTAATTAAGAGCACACGTTCAAAATGAACGGCGAGATCAAAGAGACCAATGTTAATATTTACAGCGTCTATTGAAAGAAGTCATTGGCACCGAGAATACGGTACCTACATTATATATGAGGGTGTACTGTACTACTAAATTTTGATGAAGCTAGCTTCTGTTTATACTAACATACGTAGGTACTCAATTCAAACGAAGTCGTCGACTGCAGCGTAAGCTTACGATACGATAGCAAATGTCAAATATAAACCAATCAAAATTATAAGATTTCAAGCATCGCCGATGTCATTGGCTATTATTTGGCTTCTACTATCGTATGGTAAGAGTGCTACGGTGAATTAAGGCATACACACACCGGGACGGCATGGCAAAGTATTTGAGTCCAAAAGGAATTTCTTGGTGCCGCGGGATTGGTTGTAAACATTGGAATGTATAGGTATCGTATTACTAGTAAATAAGTTTCAATGTCATTAAGCAAAAACAAAAATACTTTGCCATGCCGTCCCGGTGTGCGTAGGCCATTATTCGTTCGATGCTCCGGCACCGTGTCGTACTTGTAACTAGAGCCCTGAATCTGTAACGTGAGTTACTTGTCAGTGGTGAAAAGTGAATGGCTTGCCGGTTTTTGTAGGGGTAAAAAAACCTACAAGCTATTCACTTTGCAGCCCTCACCGGTGACTATTGAGACGGCTCATTTAAATGCGGACTCACTACTCAGTGAGATGTAGAGGAAATGGGTATCAGTGCGTTACCGCGCTCTGGCTTTAGTTGTTTGTAGGAAAGAGCAACGTGACACGACACCGTCTAATCAACAAGTCGATACCACTACGGTCTGGCGCTGTGCAACGCACTGTGTGGCCTGACTCTTACGGTTGTCATATGACGCTCATGATTTCTAAGAGCACCACATCTTTCGCATTTTGAAGCCCAAAATGAAGATCTGTACGAACCGCAGACTCAAATCTCAGTGTAATTAAGGCTGAGCTCAGCCTAACACCACGTGAAAACGCCTTAGCAAAATGAAATTAGCGTAAATCACATCACAGACTAAGATTTACGGAGATACTGGGCACAGTAAAGGGTCTTTAGCAGCAGTAGATACACTTATTATAAAATTGTTCTTCTTTATTAAATTCAATTCATTTCTGTGATCTTATTCATTTTTCATTAGCAATATTTTTTCAAAAATTTCAAATTATTTTTTTGTACATTATAACATACCAATTACAGAATTTATGTAATGCACCGGATTATATGAAATATTATGCCTTACTAAAAAGTACCATACTTAATGTAGATTACTTAATAAATTTATTTTTTGAGAAGAAATTTACCCATGTACAAAGATTAAATAGAGAAATTAAAATCAGAGGAGCCCAAACGATTATCATAATTTTGCAAAAGCGAAGCATTTTTACTTTACTGTGGCTGAAATTGACAATTTAACTAGGTTAATAAAATAAAAGACATGTTTTTTTAGGTTAAATCAATTAATCGACATTGGAATCAGTTGGAGTATCTGAGGTTTTACGGATTTTATAAATACGCCTTTATATATCTACCAAAACGGCACATACGAGGCTGTCAACCGTAATTTGTTTGGTATAATTAGGTTTTGCCTAGCCGGATAGGGCTTTAAGATATTTTATTTTTTAGTGTACTGTTTGCGCAAAATAATAACTATTCTGTGTATAAGCGCTCAACGTGAAATTGAATCAGTGTCGCGCTTTAGTGGTTTCACTCTACTTTGACGAAGGGAGAGGATGCTCACACTATAATGATTGCAAGTAGGTATGTTTTGATGCAAAATAAATCGATGCTGGGGTTAATGATCAACATTAACCGTGATACCTTTTACCTTTGATCTAAACCGTCGTACAGATGATTACAGTGCCGCAGTAAACATGTTTTGTAGCACTGGTGACCCTTCCGTTCATAAAATCCCAGACATGCACTAACTGATTTTCCATTTAAAGAAGTGTATGCTCTATGCTAGTGCTCTCAACGATATGTGCACGAAAAGAGCCACTTAGAGGCGCCATTTAATCCTTTTGCAACCATACCTCAGCCCAGTCACTGATATAACGCAGGATAATCAACAAAGAATCAGTGACACAACATAGCAATAAACGCTAGTAGCATTGACAACTCAGCGCTTTATTGTCTATAATGTATGTTTATCAACATTTATGAAACTCTGAATTTCAGTGAGTACCTAGTTTCTAAGTTATCCTAGGCTAAGTTTATTTCACACACTGTTGATAGAAGCTTAATGAAAACATTTCGTTATCAAGAGTCTAGTGCTTCTAGAATCTTTCAATAAATAAACCGAAATTGCTTTTCAAATAAAATACGAAGAGGTTTCGTAAAATATTTTGGTGAAATGTATAAAATAAGCGAAAAACCGAATCACTTGAGCTGGGTCACGCTCTGGAAAATATAAATATTCATAGAAAAAAATTCAATTAGTTATGCTTCGTAGGTACTGAAAATATGATATGTATTGTTTGGTTTAATTTTTGTAATGTAACTATTTCGTTTCATCGTCGTCGTCATCGTTTCAGCCCTAGATCTCTTGCTTAGCATTGCCTCCCCCACAGATTTTCAGAGCGACTTCTTATCGTGTGGCAGAAATTTGGTATATATTGTTTAGTTTTTAAAGATGGTTAACAAGAGCAAAAACAACAAAGACAAATTCAAAACCTTGGTATTTATTTCGCTTATATTATTTAGTTTTGTTGATATTATAAGCCCCTTTCGAGTTAGTATACTAGATCCAGAACACGTTAAAGTCCATTATAACGCCGTGGAGGCCCAGGCTGAAGGTAAAGCATCTCCATATACCCATGGATGCTGTAAGAGGCGGCTTAGGGCAAAAACTGAGTGAGAGTGAGTACGGGCCACACGATATTCACTCTGGAAATCTCCAAGCGAGGTATATGCTCATCAGTGGACATTTTACGATGATGATGATGATTTAATATGTATCTGATTCCATTTTCCTATCTCTGCCTTATTTTAGTTCAACATTAGTTACCGCCCGTAATGCGCGAACATTCAGCAAACGTCTTAATTTCCCGAACCAGCTTACTGCGCCTTATCTGCGATATAAATCTTTTAGCACTCGTTCCCGGCTTTAGCAGATCTTGTTGAGCTCGCTAACTCCTACAACTGCAATTAGCTTCAGTACGAAAGTCCCTGTAAGCTTCGTGGACCGCTTGTAATTTAAATAACCGAATGGCAAGTAAGCTCCTGGTTTCTTCAATGGCGGCGGCCGTTCATTCACGTTCGGATTTACATTACAGCGTAAAATCAATACACATCCTTTACTTTTAACTAACGTCAAAAAAAAAGGAAAGAGTCATCAATCCGATTACCTGCATTAACTACATTTAACTGCCCTGATCTGACAATGGTCTTCGAAGACATACCGATATTCATAATAATATTATTATAATATTTTGACTGTATATACAGTCAAAAGATTCTTATTCTATACGCAATAGGCAAAAAAGTTACATTAGTACGACGAAATTTGGAAATTCAACTTTTACCTTTGAAAAAACACTATGCAAAAATGATCTGTTTTATATTCAAAATTCCGCGAATTCAAAGTCAGTTTAGAGTTAAAAGTTTAGTTTTTAAAACATTATTATTTGTTTTGCAGTTGTGAATCCATTTTGAAAATAATAATACCTACCTGCTTCTTGTATTATTTTGAGTGTGATGACAATTTGGCAATCGCATGCATCGTCATTTCATACTAAAAATGGTTATAATGAACATGAGCAGCAATGAACAGCCTATGAGATGAAAAATAACTGCTGTACGCTACCTGTTAGAGCTCAATGCACGAAGTTGTAATAGCATAGAGCAAAAACCGCAATGTAGCATCATATACCGGTGATCGCTTGTTAAAAAAACGAGACTCACCATGCGGCTCGGTATGGATGTTTCTAGTTGGTTGTGGACGTGATAAAAGTTTATGTAAAAGAAAATAAGGAATTGGTAATCGTTGCCAATATACTTTATTATACACCATACAAAACTATGACAGTTATAACTGTTTTTTGGGCAATTTTAGCGCTAAATCTATCTTTAAATTTATTCAATCTCAATCTCTTATCTAAATATATAGTCGTGGGTGGTTTGATAGCTGAATCGTTGAAACAGCGGATAGTCTAAAATATAAGTTCATAATTCAAAATTCATAATCCGCAAAATTTATTTAAATTTCAACTTTCTCTAGTCTTCGATATTAAAAGAAAAAACAGGGTGTTATATTAAAGGTGTGGATTGTATTTTGACCGCAGGGATTTTCACACGTTTGATCAAACTAAACTCCAACAATTAGTTACAGACAAAATATAATTCTTCTTCGGGTTTGTTTGTGCTTCTTCTAAGCAACTGAGCAACGGATGGACGTGATGTTAAAGAACTGGATAGTAGCATAAGCAAGCTACTTTTTATCCGGGTACCTACCACTCGAGTGAAGCTGCGGGCGGCAGCTAGTTGAAAGTCAGTCGAGAACAGTAGATAATCTTCTGCAATCACCCTATAAAGCAAGATAGGGTTCATTCTGAAAACGCGAAATCACCACGATTTAACCCCTTGAGGAGACGCCAATAAATCAGCTCGCTCGCAGTAAATTATAGTTACGGAACCACATTTTAAACTAAAACAGAATTTAATAACGTAACGCATCGATTGTTTAACGACTTTGTAATTGAATTGTTGGAGAAACGTACCGTGTAAGGGGTAAGATGAGTTATTCTGCTATGTTAGCAAAATGTAAACAATATTTGGAATAACAGGATTAAATGTAAACTGAAAACTGATTATAATATCGCTTAGCTACGCGTAGGAATGGTTGAGCTGGATGGGAATAAGTGGACCTAGCCCTAGGTTCTGTGCTCATCTTGAAAGTCTAGTAAAAGGTGGAGTACTCACCTTTTAACAATCGATAAACCTTGCCTTAAACCGTTGAAATTAATTAGACTCTGAGCTCACCAAATCTCGGGGTCAGAATTGCTACTAAGCCCGCAATAAATCTTTTTAATAAAACATTCACAAATATTATCCCAGCAGCGAGCGAAAACAAAAAACACATCCAAACATCCACAATCAAGTAAATTAAGTTTACTTTAAAAATCATGGCACGCTCTAATTGGTGCCAAGAGGTACTGAATCCGAGTTGTCCCCTAAGATAATATTGACTGAGGTCTCTTTACATCTTCTCCGCTATAAAACAGATTAATGTTTGTGCCCGTTTGTTTGCACGATTCTTCATAAAAATGCTACCAACAGTGCCACAAATAAACAAGGGAACTTAAATAACATTTTGTTTATTGGGTGTACTACAATGTGCCCTTCTAAGACGCAAGGTTCTCATACCGAGTTTGATTCCCGCTGCTGTGGTGGTACCATGGTACTCGTAGTTGCTGATACCCACGACAGGGAATCCAAGTGTGGGGGCAGGACTATGTATGTGACTGCTGGGTGTTATTATTATTATTTTGTTAAACAAGGTAATATTTAATATGTATACTATCCCGAATGAGGCTTATTCTACACCAATAAAGTTAGATCTACGACACAATTGATAGATGTACGTATTATCGCAAAGAGAGTATCAAGTATACCAGAAATATATTCACAATATAAATAATAACTACATCAAATACTTGTCTGTTAAATCTGTTTACATTAAAGTGTAGACGATGTTTACTCTGAATATTTTGATCTTGTTGAAATTATATAGAAACCATTTTTCATGCTTTATTTATGATACACCCTGTATTTTACGATTGTGCCGTGTTTATCGTGTAATCCCTCTCCGTGTTTATCTTTAATAGCATTTCAGGATCGCCAGATTTAGTTTTTACATATAATAGAAAATTGCTAACTGTAGCTAAAAAACCGCTCGATATTTTCCAGACCAATTCCCTTAATACTGTCGTCAATATTGAAGTACCAGGAAATCATTATGGCCAAGAAGTTTAACAACACGGACGGAGCAAATACTCTTTTGAGACGGAACGTAATCTCCTACATCTCTGGATTTTAATTACTTATTGGAAACTTGTGGCCGCCGGCTGTATGGGAGCGTCTCAGCGCTTATTGCAAGATTCAGTACCTATGTCAAAGTTGCCACTACTATGCTTACTGTCGTGTTACTGGTTCTTTCTTGGTCATCTGTATTAGGCCAGTGACCCGGTTGAGGTATGGTATTAAAGTGCGCCTCTTAAGAGGGTCCTTTCGTGCACATGTCACATGTCTTCGAATTTTAGATTCTACGACATACCGGTTTCCTCACGATGTTTTATCCATTTCGCAGTCAAATAACTTTATTTGTTTCAAATAGTGTTGTGTTCCTGCGGTGAGTAAGGTTGCCAGAGCTCTTTAGGGGTGGAGGGGTTCGGGGTCGGCAACGCGTGCGTGATGCCTCTGGTATTGCAATCGCTCACAGGCTACGGTAACCGCTTACCAACAGGTAGGCCGTAAGCTTATTTGCCACCTAAGTATAAAAAAAAATGTATAAAAAAAAACCACCACTCCACCAGTCCCTTTGCTTTTTACTTTTCTCTTCCATTAAAAACGAGCGACCGAGAAAACTTTGCGGATATTTTCCTTAATTATTTTTAGTACGCTTATGTATTTCGGTGTGAGAAGCCATGGATCGTCATTGTGTCGAGAACAAATGGTAATCTCGAACCTCAACACAATACAGGATGTAATTTTCTTCACGCGTCAACTTGTGTGTGTCTTTGTCATGTTTGTTCACAACTTCACATTTGTAGTGGGATATACACTTTAAAAGAAGTGATTGAACTCTACAATATAAGAATGTATTAAGCTATACAGAGAGTTTAATATGCTGAAAAAAAAACAAGCTACAGACAATAATTGATCAGGGAAGGGCACTCCCTTCCCTCGATCAAGCAAGTCTCAATCCGATGTGCATAGAATCTAGTAGTATCTAGTCAAAATTTCCTGGTAAGAATATGAATTAAATCGGCCAAAGGGTTGTTTAGATATAGGCGTCCAAAAGGGGGATTCAAAAGAATATACATGCAGTTGGGTGTTATATTAAAGAGCTTTGTTTATACAGTTTAAAACGGTTTTTATTTTCATTTTAGGCCACATGGTAGTATACAATGAAAATAGTAACACATGCAAACCAATAAAAAAATGTTTATCTTATCTGTGTCACAACGTCATCGAAGTACCAACAGACTGTTGGTACTTAACCGTTTACCAGACACCGCGAGATCTCAGTTCGGAACGAACCACTAGTTATTATGAATATTATATTATAGTTATTCAGAATTATAATACACGATGATTGCAGGCTGCACTAGATCAGCCACTCTGAGAATCTATGGGGGAGGCCATTAGGCCTGAACATTAGTTTAGCATTGGACGTCCTACGGATGAAATGATCATGATGATCTAGTAGCACCTCAAGCAAGCTATTTGGTTCAAAGATTTTACCCAGTTACCTTTACGTTATATATTATATTGCACTGTATGTTTCAGTGGTATTATTCAGTATTCAGGTGATACATTGTAAATTATACATTTCAGCCATTATTCATGGTAAGCTGAATGTGAACATGTCCCCACCACATACGTTGTCAAATTATTGAATTAGCGGTTCGCGTTAAAATGTAAATTAAAGCAAAAGCGCCTACAAATCAACGCCACTTTCAGGAAACTCATTAAATATTAACAAACTTTCTTAAGCACATGTTTGTGACTTACACTCGAGTGATTTAGCTAAAGGTTTGGCCTTAGGGCCGGCAAATTTCGGTTCGTTTTGTCACGGTATATTCAACAATCTTTCGGAATATATTAAAAATCTGACAACTAATGTGTTCAAAATTCGAATTCACAACTGGCTTGTCGATAAATGCTTTTACACCATAGGAGAGTTTGTTTAAAAGTTTTTTTTAAAAATGAGTGCGTAAAATATATTGTAATGACATTATCGATTAATTTAATAATACGTACTTAAACTTCGTTTTGACTTTATTTTTTGTATTTTTTAATTTTATTTTATATTGAATTTGTAATTGTATAATACTTTAAAATAGACACTTATTAATTCGTGATTAAAATTGATGATATTTTCTAATCATGCTTGCTTTCTTCCTCTAGTTCCTCACTCACGCGGAGACGGTGGCACGATGATAATTGAAATCATCATCGTCGATCGCTCATAACTAACCTCTTGCTTTTTCTGGTGACGTGTCGATGTTTTTTTTTTCAATTTCTAATCTTACTTGCTTTTTTTTTTTTTTATTGGTAATGGTAAGGCGTTTGGCCACCAACTCACTTTTGCAAGTGAGATGTGGCCTAAGATGGAGCACGCTTTCCCAGAGTGAACTTATTGACCCTAGATTTGAAGACTCCTAGATTGTACTCTTTCGGGAAAACAGACGCAGGCAGATCAAAAATGCTAAATGCTTTTTTTCTTCCTCTAGTTCCTAACACACGCGGAGGTGGCACGATGATAATTGAAAATATCAAAAGTGTACATGATTATTGCACACACAAATAGATGACCTCAGTGGCGTAGCAGGCGAGTGCACGTGAGAGACGAGTTCGATTCCCGCTGCGCGACAAATGTTAGTTTCACTAAGAATTTAAAAATCTGTAGAAATCAACCTTAAAGAAACACAATCAAAATTGTATGCGACTAAGCAGAATCGCTCTCCGCTCTCACCTCAACCGCACCCCAACACAAACTACCCTCACGTCATACTCCTAATTACTAATCGTGTACATGCTCGTATTTTCGCATGCTATAATTAAAGCAAGTTAATCTAAAGCGTTCTTACGAACTCATACAAAATTCATCCCGACTGAAGGCAATGAGTGCCCTAGGCTCCTTAGCAGCTACTTACATGGTGCTGCAACTTTTCAGATGTTTTTAAAGCCATGTTGACCTAGTGGGGGCTTCCCTGACTTGCGATCCAAAGGTCGTGGGTTCAAGCCCGGTCGATCACCAAGCACAGTTGGGGAATAAAGGTTTTTGAATGGTTACCACGAACCAGACAATGCAGTGTTAGAAGACCCGATGGACTGACGATATCTTGAAGGCTGCGGTAAGTCGGTGGATGGAGAAGACTCAAGACCGTTCTTCGGGACACTCTTTGGTTAGACCTATGTTCAGCATTGGATTTCATCAGGACAATGATGATGATGATTCTGAAAAAAGTTGAGTAAGCATCTACATAGAATTCAGAACGGAGTGCCTGCTATTAGGCCTTTTAGTGTTTGTTGAAAGTGACAACTTTTGATTTCTTTAACTCGCTATTTTCAAACAGTGCTATACAATATGCATCCTCAACTGAAAAGCCACTCAGAGTCTCTACTTAGAAGACATCGCGTCCCGAGTTTCAGATATTCTTTTATTATTTAACAGCTCTCAGCGTTTGCTTGATCTTGAGTGCTTATGGCGATGGAATCGCTTTATCTTAGTTCTGGGTTTTATCGTCGTATGAATAAACAGACAGTTAACCTTGAGGTAGATTGGATAAATCCTACTACATAGATAGTAAATGCGAAATTGTATGTTTTTTAATGAAGATTACAAATGGGTGACTACTAATGGGTTCACATTTTTTTTTTTAGTTATTATATTTTAATAATTGTCTTTGTTGCTTATGAAACATATTTTCTTTCATTCATGTAGAGATATCTCTAAGGAAGGAAGTACAGTGTCGATTTCAGATAAAAATGCTTTGTTTTCACTTAAATTATAATGTGGATGAAGAAAATCAGTCTTCGGAATAAAATTGATTTTGAGTTTCACTTTTATGAGCTTGCGATATCGTTGAGCTAATCGCACACCCTCAAATATCAAACTCAAAATTAACTTTGTTCAGTAGAGGTAAGTATCATTTTACAACGAATTTTATAAGACATATCAATGACATATCGCATGACGTCTGAATACGGCTTAAGACTGAAAACATTTTATGATTGAGCCATTTTTTTTTCTAAAACTAAAATAGTAATTTACATTTTGCACAAACTTTTTCAATTTTACTTTAAAAAAATATTCCGAATATACTTTGATTCTAAACAGTCAGGGTAACAACACAATTTGAGCAAGACAAAATTTTCTGAAACAGCTTGGACGATCAGCGTTGTATGTTTGTTTATTTGTTAGAGCATAACTTTCGAACCTTCGGGGCGAACCACTAGTTTAAGTGAATTGGGCCCAAAGTTTAATTTATTTTCGTTTCACCATTCTAAATTCTATACGTATTAAAGGTAATTTTAACAAGAATTGAATCCTAATTTAACATCTATCTACATACGGTTTATGCCCATCTAAGCATTGATTTAGGATTCCATACATGACAGTTCGCAAGCCCATTGCCACCAAATGGAATACCTACTTACTGGTTTACGCACTCTGATGATGCCATTTACAGCATTAAATATGGTAGTTTCTAAGAAAGTGTTTATCTGAAATTTGTCTTTGTTCTTGAATTAGATTAACTTCGACTTTGATAGATCGTTAATACGACTGTTTGACCTAGAAGCTCTACCTACCTTTTCTGAAACCCAAAAGGTAAGTACTCAAATGGAATAAATAACCAAATTATAAACTTATTTAAAAGCAATAAATCATGTAAAAGATACCAAAGTTTAAATCTTCTGAATAAAAGAACAGAGATCTGTCAAGCAAGTGTCTGATGGATGTATTCTCCTGAAACTTATTTACAGACAGTGTTGATGCATCTACTCTGTATAGTCTGTGGGCCGTTGACTCCTGTACTTTGAAATTGAGTTCATTTTACAGTTCAAGTTTGATTGAATACGATAAAATGATTAGAAAACTTTCAGAAATTATTGAGTTAGACCATAAGTTAGACACCCCGATTTTTAACCGACGCCAAAAAAGGCAGGATTCTATTCAGACTATATTCAGTCAGTCAAATTATGCACGCATGTTTGCATCATAATTTTATTTGCACATGATTGACGTGCATTTTGTTTGAGAAGTTGAATATAATAAGGATAATAAGGATTTATTAAGTAGGAATCACTTTTCAGGAGAACATTAAATACGGTAAGTATTCGAAAAAATCCCTAATTCAAAATGTGCTTTCACAAAAAAAAACACAAAAGTCCCCTTTCCTCGAACTAGGTGTCGGTTATTTATTAGTTCTTAAGCGAAATTATTAAATTTGAATTAGGTTAAAAAAAATGATGTGCCAAATTAAACTTAAATGACCCTTAAATGAAAAGCAGATACCCTAAACATAGCGTACCTTAAAAAGGGTTACAAGACCCAGGATGTAATATCACACTGACGAGGGGAATTCAAGGTCGACCCAGCTTTCCATCATATCCCCATAACTAGCCATGTGCTATGTCACAGCAGACTATGCTTTATTGCAAAGAGCGAAGATATATTTCCGTGGTTTGGCGCAGTTAGTATTCGCATAAGGCATAAAGAACCCTAACTTGATGCACTCAGAATACAATTTCATATGATTATCACGCTGTCCCCCTAACACAGACAAAATCGATAGCGTCTGCAGTGGGGTACATGCAAAATAAAAGTATACGGCGGGCGGCGCAATGCGGAAGTGAATGCGTATTAGTCAAAATATTAAAATTATTACGTTTTAAAAACTAAACAAACACCCATTTCAAGTTTGATCCACAACAGATTTCACCAAATTAAATTAAATTACTCTGCAGGTGAAGTACTGAGGCTATTCATTCCATCTTGTGGAAAGGATCATTGATAAAACGATAGGCACCAAGCCTTCTTGCCTGCCTGATTTTTCTAAACTTTGTCGCGATGAACAGCTGTAGCTTCACCTATTTTCTCAGAAGTTTCAAAGCGATTGAATTTGACTTTACTGAGGCATAGGAATCGTTTATAAATAAATAAATAACGAAGACAACTATCAAGTTAAGTCATGTAGTTTTTTAAGTGTCTTAAAGTACTTATCTCAATATTACTTAGTCATTCCCTGCACAATAGTAAAAACCATCATAATCTTATCAGTCGTTACGAAGTATCGATGTACATACATGAATAAATTTTATAGCCACCGACTTGTTAAGCGCCTCCTTTTTTGAAGTCGGTTTGAAAATGCAGTGACTTACCTTTCATCGAATTTGTACGGCTGGAACGTAGTTATTGAGAATTTTACTTCGTATAAATGTCGTTTCAAAGCTTTCTCGTTTTGTTTGTACCTGGTTTATTTCTGCAAGCCGTGCTACGGCGTAGTTGCTACGGCGTAGTAGGAAGGAAGAGCAACCTATGGCTGTGTTGATCGTTATGTAGCTCACGTTTTCCTACTACGCATTTAGTTTGGCTCGACAACGATTTTATATGCTTGTATGCTTAGGTATGTAGAGAGAGTGACATAATGCGAGTGATTCATATTATGTAAGCTATCCCGAAAGGGGCTTATTCTACACCCAATTGGGTTGGGAGAAGAATAAAAAAAGTGATGAAGTTCTACAACTTATGGAAATTTACATTTTCATAGAAAAACTCTACTGTTTTGGGGTTGAAATTTTTTAGTTCTTTTAGATTAATGTTGATGTCGAACTTCTCGTACATTCATAACTTTTTAAAAAGATGATAAAAAGACAAAATACGTAAAAAAACAGGGAAAAAATCATTATTGTCGACAAAATAAGCCTATTGGGATATTTTACATATTATAAATGCCCTTGTTTTTTTTTCAGTTTAAATCAATAAAATCGTTTTTCGTCTCTCCGCATTGTAGACATCAAGTCAGATCTCTAGATGATTCTTGGTTGTTATCAGGGGCAGGTCCAGACGGTGTCAGTCCGATTCCCGCCGCGGGACAAATGATTGCATGATCTGCAAGTATTTGTTTAGAGTCTGAATGTTGTGGTACCATGCTAAATAAGGATAAAGATATTTATTGTTTGTGGAATCTAGATACAGATTAGTTCATTAACATTTAGATGTTACTCGTTGTTTCTGATACCTGCGACTTAGGGAATCCTAGTGTGGGGTCAAGATTATGTATGTGACTGTTGGGTGTTATTTATTAATATCTTGAACAACTGGAGATTGTAGTTTTAAATATAATGTATAAGATTTATCGAACCACTTCTTTGAATGGCAGTTCTGTTTTTTTTTCAGTTTTCTTCACTGGCCGTTCAACACTCTTATACACAAAAGTAGCTAGTACAGTTATTGTTACATTTATGCAGGCTGCCCGTGACCGTGGGGCGGAGCGTTGCGTGTTTGTTTTAATAGGGCTTTTAGCGAACCTTTTGCGGCATGCCTGCAGGAATTGCCGTGATTTCATTTCATAAAATCTTTATGTATAGACTCACATAAAGATACACCTTAGTAGAATGTATTTCCAGAAGATCGCAGCCAAATAACATTATTTGTAATAGTGTTGTGTTCCTGCGGTGAGTAAGTTGCCAGAGCTTTTAGGGGGGGTACGGGGTCGGCAACGCGTGATGCCTCAAGCGTTCATAGGCTTTGGTAGATGCCGACTAACTGGAGGCCGTATGTTTGTTTGCCAAATAATATATATCAAAAAAAAACTGAACTTTAGTGTTCATTTTTTTTTGATACAAATTAGGAGGGAGTTAAATTTAACAAGAAAGAATCTAGGTTATGAAATTTTATAGCAGGTTTTGGTTATAAAACTGCTTTATAAAGCCGCATTCGAACGGCTTGCGATATGTAATATATTATTTCGCATGCAGTTTGAACACGGCTTAGACTGTCCAAGAGGTTCTATAAGACTACTAAAAGTAAGTGCAACTATGGAAAATGATTGAGAAAGTTAATACATCAGCATATATAATATACAAACTGTATATATTCATAATTATGTATACGAAAATTGATGATAACATCATTACATCGCAATTGCAATGATCAGACTGAACTAATGCTAGAGTGTGTTTAGTGAAAAAATACACTTGATTATATATACCAAGGTAAAGATAGGTTGATAAAACTAAGTTTTCTGGAATGCTAGCCTTATCTTGAAAGATCCCTCGGCGACGCTTAACATTTTAAAAACGATACATTTGAGACTCATTTCGCTGTAATTTCAATACCTGAGTTAGGTTGGTCTTAAATTAGTTTTGTAAGTCAATTTCGTTTAGATTGAACGCTTTTAAATTGTTATTTCGTTTTATATCTAATTTTGAAACAGATATGATTGAATTTTTTTGATTTCTAAAAAAAAAATTTTTCAGTTGAAGTTATATAAGTTAGTCTGAAATTATAATTATTTGAAGTATTTGACAGCACAACTCAAACTTAGCACAATTATAGATATACCTTATTTTACCAAACCTCAATTTCTTTCAATATTTGCGAATCCTTTAGCAAATATTAAAAGCTCTACAAAATATTTTCTACGTGAAGAATTAAAGCATACTCATTTAAAATGTTATTTAAACTTGGCATTTCGGTAATAGAAAGGCACCTTTCGGATGCTGAGAAGGGGCCCGAAGAGGTCAAATAAAGTAGGTCAAAATACTGCGTAGGCGGTATTACTGTGTGGCAATGCGTCATCGGTATTTGTAGCCCCTGGTTTCTGCTACAGCTCCTTTCTTAAACTATATACATGCTCATGAAATATAATTAATTTAAATAAAATAAATAAATTTAATGAGTTGTGTGCGTTAGAATAAAAATTTAAATGCCTACCGTATGTACCTAAGCTCAGTGGCTTATAGACGTCAATATGATTATAAATGATACTCAAGATAGCATGACAACAACTCTTTTAAAAACAGGATATTTTGATAGCCTTTTAATATGCTATTCGAAGATAATAAAAATACCCCCATTATGCGAAATTGGCACAAACGCGTGGTCATAACGCATCGTGGAAAAGACTCGGTAAGACAGGTATAAGCCATTAGGGAATAATAAAACACCCATATCGGGCCATTAGATGCTCGTAAAATAACAGTTAGTCATAATAATGTGATGGATTGATAATGTCCGTGTTTTTCCAAGATTGTGGTTATCTCATTCGTAGAGGTGCTACGTGCTACGAGGTTTGTCGTAGGCCATTGCTCTATTTCTTTGGTCTTGCAGTGATTATTATCGGCACTAATATTATAAATGCAAAAGTAACTTTGTCTCTCTATTTTAGTAACGTTTTCACAATTAAACGGCTGAAGTTATCTTGATGAAATTTCGTATCGAGATAAAGTGCACCTTGAGAAAGGACCTAAGTTATTTTGCGGGTCGGTTTTACGGTAAGAGTCAGGAGCTGTTGCACGGAACTACTTAGCAAATTGTCTGATTGAGCTGAAAGATTGTCGAGCTCCGATGACAATACCGTATAATTATTATCGTGACAGCAAGCTGATCTTATGATTGTCGGTTTTGATTCGTTATTATTTATTAAAACCATGGTTTTAATATGAAAAAAAATTGGTTGAGTAACGTTCTTTGATTTCACTTGACATTTTCATAACAAAACATTCTCTATCGCAAAAGTTGATTGAAAGATTACGTAAGTATATTCATTTCGTTGTGTATTCAGAAGTAGCTACATCAATCACTGCGTCGCCCAAATCACCTGCAAATAGTTACTCCCTCGCTTCAACCCTTCTTATTTCAGAGGCATATGTCACTCAAATTCGGAAAAAAATTGTCTAGGGTTGAAACAGCTGAGAGCAAAAAGTCTGTTAATTTTTCTCTAACACAAATCTTAAATTCTGGTATACTTTCCCAGTTCAAATCACTACTCATAAGTCACCATAAGTCACCACTCATAAAGTTTTTCAAGTGTTTCACTCAAGCTTGAGGCAATTGCGTCAGTCTACTCGATCATCGTCAGTCACTTCGATATAGATAACCGAAAAAACTGACATTATTTTTGACGCAATTGCTGTAGAAGATTACATTTATCATAATAATGGTTGAGCCATGACTTAAAATATCAGGGTAAGTCTTTCATATGTTTTAACTTCACTGACACTGACAACAGCCTGTTATATCATACAAAATGCAACAGTTAGGATGCAAAAATAATCGCTTTCGGGCTTCAGAGAGCATGTTAAGATGGTCACGACTACAAATAGTCGTTAAGCTATCAAGATAACAAGCTGTTATCATAATTACCACCGTCGTCATTATAAAAGAAGTCCACAGCTGGACATAGGTTTCTCCCAACAAGTAAGGACGTCGTGAACTTCCTCCTGACTTCTTGCAATCATTACATTATCGTCGGTCCACCTGGCGGTTTACAAACTCCGTCGTTAAACTTGGCTACCAACGTATACGAAACTATCGAAAGGTGACACCCCTATGCGCTGACTGATGTTAGAAAAACACGCATCAGCAGCACAATGGTGCTTTAATAGATCAGTAGGTACGTGCCGTAACCGATTTCATATGGAAATCGGTTCGATTATGCCACCACCCGTCTGAAATAACATTTTTAAGATACGCTCATGCAGGACCATTATGGCAACATTTTCATATTAGCAATACAAAATCTTTGATAGCAATAACCAGATTCTAATGAAAACTTAAAAAAATACGGTGAAGGAAAAAATCGTAAGAAAACCAGCAAGGTTTATTATAAATGGTGATAGACCTCAAACTATCACGTACGTAATACTCATTGCTGCAAAATATGGTTATGTACCAAATAATTCTAATCGTGCCTCTGACTACCCCCTTCGACATATTTCTTATTATATATCGCACACCGTTTGAACTCGGCTCAAAAACGCCGCGTCTCCGTTGCAATGCATCGCGTGGCTTCAATGCATAAGATGTAAGCCGGCAGCAACAAAGAAGTAAAACCTTCAAAAAATCTCTTCGTATGACATAGCCAGTTTTAGTATTGAAAGTCTTCAAAATAGCTATAAATTTCAAAGTAATAGTTTCAATTTATTCGTAAAATCCTTTTAGTGTAAGGCCCTCTCACCTCTCGCTAGAGCAATAACAATAAATTTAGTTCGTTACCAATCAATACCCAATTTGTGCAGTATTCATAAATCAAACACAATTTTAGTAAGACCGTAGGCACAAACAAATTTTACAATCAATCTATTATTCTCTATTTGGTATACAGAGACGTTAAAAATATATGGATTTTGAATGTGCCGGTTTCATAATTCATAATTCATTTATTGTACCGGATTTCACAAGGTTAAAATTTCATGGAAATACGACAATCACATTTATTTACCCCCTTAAAATCTGAATAATAAAATACACTTTCTTAGCAAGGCCTACGTCCTAAAAAATGTGACGATCTTGGTGGCGTAGTGGGCGGATGCCCGTCTGAGACGTAAAGGGTGCGATTCCCGCTGCGGGCTAAATGTTTGTGTGATCTGCAAATATTTTTTCCGAGTCTGGGTGTTGTGTGACCTATACTTGTTGTTTCTGATACCTACGACACAGGGAATCCTAGTGCATCGCATATTTGAATCTGTGCCAAATTTCAAAATTTATGGTCTGTGTTATTTAAACAGATTTTTAAAACCATAAATTATTGGCCCTGTGGCCCGGCTGAAGAATACGCCTCTCCATATCTACCTATCCGCGGATGTCGTAAGAGGCGACTAAGGGAAAAAAGCTAGGTGATGGGAAGCAGCGTCCCTCATTTTAACAACGATAGCTCTAATTGCGCTCGCCAACCCGCATGCCCAGCGTGGTGAGTATGGGCAAATCCCCCATATGATAAGGAATCCTCTCTGTGGGGCCATGTTCAGCAGTGGACGTGGAACGGCTGAAATGATAATGATGATTGACCAAACTAAAACTAACAGTTTATACAGACCATATTAAGTTAATTTTACCAGCTCCATACCGTTGCCGTTTTTGCGTATCTACATATATAACACACCGGGTAATTATTATTTGTGAATACGGCCGCGGCCCTTAGCTTCGGCATGGTGATTCGATTTCTAAGCATTATTGGAATATAAAATTGAATTAGTTGTCGTTACAATCCGATTTCTCACTGATATTTTGGCTCGAATTTTATATTCGATCTTCTATGATTTATGAAACCATTTGCTCGCATGTAATGGGAAAACAAAGAGTATTTTTTCATAAAATGCATTAGGAAAATTGCTTTATTCTATTCCATGCTCTTTTTTTTTAGTAGATGCTGACATGCAATTTATTTATAAATCATATTCTTTGCAGATTTGCATGCATGTGAATTAGTCCTTAAGAAAAAGACGAAATCATAATTCAAAGTAGCTATAACTATCTCCATCCATCATTCACAAGCAAGATTCTAAAGAGACAGTAAAACTTGAGGTAACGTCGCTTTTCGGCATAAATCACAACAGATTATCTCCGAGCATGACTGAGTAGATCTGATGTTTGAATTATTTATCATAGCAACATTATTTTGGCAGTGCAATCACAATGTATGATAACCCTGTGACAGAGGTGAGGAAAAGTTTTGGATATGAATGATTACCCTTCTAAAACGCAAGAGATGCTGATTCAATTCCCGCTGCGGGCCAAATGTTTGCATGATCTGCAAATATTTGTTTCGGGTCTAGGTGTTGTGGTACCATGGTACTCGTAGTTTCTGATACCCATGACACAGAGAATCCTAGTTTGGGTACGGAGTTTATACAATACTGTTAGTTGTTACTTATTCATTTATTTAAGTACGTATTTTGTTAAAAATGTAGCTTACCACACGACGTGGTAGTGTAATTATTGTATGGAATTGACATTAGCCATAGAAGTGTCCCTCGGTATAGGTTTTAAAAATTAAGTAAAGAATATTTGGCGTATCTCGAAAAACACATAAAACAAATTTCTTACGGATATGAAACAAAAAACTGATACAAGACCACAATATTTTCGAGATATTTCATTAAATACGCCACACGTCACAATAAACACTTTTGCAGTTACTTTAACTGAAAATTAATTTTCCATTTAATTTTCCATTTTCTAGTTACAAAATAATCTTTTCAGCGTCGATATTTTTAAAAAGATACAGTGTAAACCATTAATTTACCAAAGAGCTAATACGGGCTCAGCGCAACGTGATAACATCAGCTTCAAAGGCATTCAATGAAGTACTGACACCATGAAAAGGGGCAAAGCATTTGTATTCAAGGGAGTCCTATCACTCCGCTGATGGTATTGAGTTGTTCATAATGGATATTGCAGGTCGCGGCCAATATCTCACCCCTGTGGTAACGTGTGAATGGTTTTTCATCATTTTTTTATCATCTTTCGTTGATCGGATGCTGAATTATGATGGAGGTGAATCGTGATTTTCTGCTACAGGAAAAATTCTACTTCCTACTAATATTATAAATGCCTAAAATAAATGTATGAGGATGTTCGCATTATTTTGGTTCAATACGCCGGCTCATCACGGCTTAACCAATTTCACCGTAGAATATGTGTCCAAAATCCTCAAGACGTTACGTAGTTGCATAAATTAACTACGCTACTCGGACTGTAATTGTTATAAGTATTTAATTAATATAACAATTTGTTGTCCGAGAAATACAAATACAAATACAAATACAAATCATTTATTGGTAACTCCATAGTTACAAGTCGTGTTATGCTATTTATACAACATACCTATTAGAGTTCAGGTAAATTTAACATTTCGTTAAAGTCGTAGAACGACTGTTCTAATAGCCACTTTTTTAAGCGGACTTTGAACGCGCCGGTGGAAGGTGCATTACGTATAGCGTCAGGTAGTCTGTTATAGACGGAGGGTCCTGTTATAAAGACGGACCTTTCAGACTTCGCGAGCTTGTGTGTAGGTACTACAAGGCGATCCTTGTACTTGTTGCTCCGCATCGCTCGTGCCGCGTTAATGCCCCTGCGCTGGAACAGGTGCAGGTTAGTGTGCGTGTATACGGCCATTTGGTAGACGAGTTCGCATGGCAGTGGGAGGATTTTGAGCTCTTTGAAGAGGGCTCGGCATGAGACATCATCTGGAACTCCGACGATGGCACGCACTGCCCGCTTTTGCATGACGAACGCCCTATGATTGTCTGCGGCTTGTCCCCACAGCTCCACGCCGTAGGTGAGGGCGCTATGGACGGTCGCGAAATAACACGAGCGCACCACGGCTCGGGAGGCTGTACTTGCAAGCCGGCGCAGTGCGAAGCACGCGCGACCCAGTTTCCCACACAGCGCGTCGATATGCGTGTCCCAGACGAGGGCGCTATCTATTTGGAAGCCTAGTAGCTTAGTGCTGTTTACCTGCCTTATTGTGGCATCACCGGCAGCTATCGTGAACGGCTGGGATAACTTGCCGTTCAGGCTGAATGTTATAAAACATGTTTTTTCCCTGTTAAGCGCGAGCCCGTTTGATTTAAACCAAACTTCGAGTTTTTGCACCACCGAATCCAGCTTACATTGTAGTTGACGGCGGGAAGGCGCGGTGATCACTGCCGCTACGTCGTCCGCATACATGTATATTTCAGCGTTTTCGATGGCGCTAGGTAGGTCATTGAGTAGTAGGCTAAACAGAGTATTCGATAAACAGGAGCCCTGTGGCACTCCCATGATGTTTTCCAACTCAGACGACATCTCGCGGCCCCCGTCACCTACAACTACCTGTGTCCTTTTGGACATAAAGGAAACCAGAAGGGACAAGGTTGGTCCTCGAATTCCGTAGAAATGCAATTTGTCTGCAATAAGGGCGTGGTCAGCGGTGTCAAACGCGCGCGAGAGGTCGCAGCAAAGCAACGCAACGTGCTGACCAGACTCGCGCGCGCTCAGCACCCGCCACACTACCTCGCGGACCAGGTCGGTTGTGGCACGTCCAGCGCGATACGCGTATTGCCTGCCGGTTAAGACGTCGCGGCTCCCTATAAACTCGAGAAGTCGTTTGTTGAGTCCAACTTCGAACACTTTACTAATCGCGGGGACGAGCGATATGGGGCGGTAGGACTTAATGTCACATTTTTTCCCTTTACCCTTATACAAGGGGGCTATTTTAACTTTTTTTAGTGACGTAGGGTACGTGCCCTCACGGACGCATAAATTAAAGGTGTAACTAATTATGCACGCCAGGGGTTCTATTGCGGATTTAAGCAGCTTGGCTGACAACCCATACAAGTCGGTGCTATTTTTAGGTGCGATTATTTTTGTAGTAATCATGAATATTTCAGCAGGGGTGAAAGGTCTTGTTCTCATTGAGACGTCACTGGGGTGGCGCAGGTCAGCCCCTAGTGCGGCCACAGCGCGTGGACCGTTGGCTGTGGGGGCACCACACTTACTTGCTGCTGTAACGAATTCTAGATTCATCGCGTTCAGTAATACCTTTTTGGACGTGAAGAGCTGGCCGTTACTGTCTCGCACAAGGTCGGTGAAGTCCACTCTTTCACGGCTTTTACGACCTAGTTCCGCGTTAATTATACGCCACATACATTTGGACTTATTTGAGTTGTCGCGAATTAAATTAGAGTAAAAAAATTCGCGTTTTTCTTTCAGAAGCATTTTATATTTACTTGAGTATTTATCGCACTTGTCATTTAACGCTTGGTCATTCGGAAATAGTTTTTTTAGGCGGAGAAAATCGAATAGCAGATGCTTAAAATTATGGATTTCAGCGTCAACCCATTGCTTACCATTGCAAACTGTTTGCTTCTTTAGGGGGAAACATATACCAAATTGATTCATTAGTATATTAACAATAGATTGAGCTAGTGAATGGCAGCATCCGCCCGAGTTTGCAATCACTTCATCCCAATCGATGGAGTGGAGAGCGTTTACGAAGTTGTTACAGCTGACCAAATTGAAATTGCGCGCCAGTCGGAAGTTAGGTGCGCGCGTTACGTTTTTTAGTATGGATAGCCGCTGGGCATTGTGGTCGCTGAGATGCGTGTCGATGCCGGTGACGTTCCCAACAACGCGTTCTATAGGAATATTTGTGTATGTATGGTCTAAGAGTGTACTACTACCCCCCTCCACTCGTGTGGGGAAGTTGACCAGCTGAGTAAAATTATGGATTGAGAGTATGTCGACAAGCTGTTTTTTGACGCTAGAGCTTGCTAAAAAATCTATATTTATGTCACCCATGATTATGCAGCATGACCGTCATCTGAAAAGCGCACGCACTATGATTGTGTATAATATTGTGTCTTTTCTTTAAAAAATTAGACAATTTAATTGTTTTTAAATCGTTGTCCTCACTAACTGCCAAACATCACTTGTCAAAAATGATCGTAAACATCTGTAAAATTTCTCCAAGCTACGCTACATTTATTGGAATTTGGTGTCTCTATGAGGCTATTTCGAAAGCGCTGTCTCTAATAAATGACTATCCCAAGCCACAATATTCTATTCCGAACGGGTATGTAAAACCAATATCGATGATCATAATACTAAAGTGAAAGTGTTATGATTTTAAATCTTCACCCCTTCTAGAGTATTTTGTTTATTTTATAACAGTTTATTGGTTACCAATGGACATAAAGCCGGGATACAATTTCAATTGCCAGGACTGCAGACAGCAGCGCCGTGTCTCCGGAGTTTATTTATTGTGCTGAACCCCAAAAGTACTGGATTCTGATGTGTAGACCTTAATGGAAGTGGCTTGTAGTGGATTTGTGTGGTATTTATTGAAACTTTATATCCAAAAGTGGACAAGCTCCGTACCATAAGCTTTGCAATTTTGTTTATGCGGTAACGTAAGTTTGCAATAAGATATCATGGAGAGCCCATGGTTATGAAGTATACTTTGTCGGAAGCATAATTTTTAGGTAAGAAATCTTAACTGACTTTTGTCTTAATATTAGTGTGAACAAAAGATGTTTTAATTCAAGGTCTTTTCCAGTTAATCAGCATCCTGAATATCAGAGTAAGCCCAGTCTCTTCCACTCGAAAAATTTCAATCGCACCTTACCGCAGACCGCCCACTGAAAATCCTTGGGATACGTGAAAATACTCCAAAACTCTGCTGAAAATAACTGAACCAACTGCTCAAATTAGATACGTTTAGCTAGCTAATTAGTTTCAATAGTGAAGCCTTAAAAGTTAGCTTTATGGAACCCTTGGGATAACGTTATTGAATATGTTTTAGTTAATGTAAATGCTAGCAGATTATAACCCGAGTAAGTATTTACGCAACAAAATAACCTAGGTAAATAATTAGACCATTGGATCTCGTCTGTTTTCTGTTGTTTCAAGATCGTATTGTGAAGTTTTTTGTCTATATTTCTGATAAAATTGACTTATTCCTATCCACTCTGGTACCCTTGTACCCGGATAGTTATAGATATGTTTGCAGTAGTGTCAGAGAATAAGACAAAGAAATCTGTGGGCGACACAACGGATGAAACACAAAACTGAGGAAGCTGGTATAAGGGAATGGAGGCCAGTGTTATCCAGTATATCAATTTAATCCAAACTAGTATTCTCCTGCAGTGTGTAATAGAAGTGTACTTTATGATGATAATGAAACGGACTTGTCAATTTGCAGCTTTTTAATTAAGCAACCAAAGTTGAATTGACCAGCAGGCTGGCGCTTACCTCGGACGAGGGATTAATATAGCTATTCAACAAGATACCGCTACCAGCCTTTTGTGCACACTGCCAGCGGTTGATGATCTGAACTCTGGTATTTTTACTTTAGTCGTAGTAAACAGAGTGAACATTTTTTTTTTAAAGTTAGTGAAAACATGGTTAGGAAAACCACGGCTTAGTTATATCTACACGTACCTATTGACCATGACATTTCCTGTGTATAATGACTTGCTGAGAGGATGGCATAGGTGCTGGGCAAGCCTACTCCATCTTAACATGCTCCATGCACTCGTATTACAAGTGAGTAAAAAGTTCCACTGACGCTGTTTAAATCATTTAGAATAGACGTTCTAGGTATTACTTTTACTTTTATTTAGTTAATGAATAAAGTTAAAAATAGAATATATTCCAAAATCCTGGCCGACAGATTTTTGTCGACTACAATAAATAAAAGAGCTAAACATCTAAAAACAGCAAAAAATTCGCATTGCGACGCGATAAATATACCGGGGGCGATACAATTTTTATCGCACTGTCTGTGTCCATAAATTTAGGCTTACACCGAATAGGTATTGGAGCATGCCCCGACACGTGGTAGATAAATCTTTACCACGAGCGTTTATCATAATGTTTATTAAAATGACTTCTTTTTGGAATGACTTTGCGTCTTATATCAGAGGATTCTTCAGTTGTGACTTTTAGAATCACTGGAATATAAAATGAGTGACTGGGTGTACCTAACTAGCGAGTTGCATCTACCAAATATTAACCAAATTTACCTAACTAGCGATTTGCAGCTATCAAATATTGACAAGTATTTTTCAATGACGATCAGAATGTTCACATTGACGATCAATTGATATTATTATCTTCACCACTTGACGGATTTTTTGCAATTTCTTCTCTGATAACATAATTTTCTTCATCAGAAAGGCCGTAGTTTTATTTTTCTTTATTCTAGTTTTACGAGTATAAATTACCCGATCTTGAGGATGCTACAACTAGTTTGGTATGTTTTAAGCTGTTTTTTTCTTAACTATGTTTGTGACAATGAAAACATTTTCGAAACGTACACACATACTCGTATTATTTCCCACACAATATGCGCGATACACCCGCGATAAGGTATAAAATAAATTATTCATGCCTAGACCGAAGCATGGACGCAGACTCAAAGATAATCTCCAGTGATTTACGATGGGAATGCATTCACACTATCTACACTTATTTACATCTCTCTTATTTACTTTACCTACTAGTTTTTACCTCCGACTCAGTTCTCCACCACGTTCAAGATAATCCACTCACATTAAATTTTGCGAAAGTTTATCAGACAAACATTGACACATCTGGTAACGATATAATGGCTAAATGGATTTAGGTGTTTCTAATAAAATTCATATCTGAAGTACTTAGTAAATGCGTGGGTTTTTTTCTTTTTTCTTTACCCTGCCTTTCACCCTTTCCTTTCTGTTACCAGTGGGGACATGGACATAGGAGCACTGAAAATTCACATCCAAAGGGGATGAAAGAAAGAAAGAAAATATGTTTATCCAACAAATAAAAACAGACATAAATTAATATTTTAAATAAAGGATGAAAAGCTATATATGTATATATGCTATATACGTATTTTAGGTTTGAAAACAGACAGACAGTGTCTAAGGTAGTTATAGAGATATGCTTATTTACATCAACATTGTAGAACGTTTGTGTTTAAGTGCAGTCGTGAAAAAGCTTTCTAGGGAAATTTATAAGGATTTAAAAAGTGTTCACTTTTATTTCGCGTCTCATCTGTTTTTATGAAAATATGCTTGAGAATTAACTGTTGACATAACAACTATTTTGAACAACAAAGGTAAAAAAAATGTAGTAAGTATTGTAAGTTGCCGAGGTGGCCCGGTCAAGAATAGGCCCCTCCTTATCTACCTCCCCTTGGATGTCGTAAGAGGCGACTAAAGGAACAAAAAGCTAGGGGATAAGTAGCAGCGTCCCCTTTTTGAACACAGGAAGCTCTAACTGCGATCGCGAACCCACGTGCCCAGCGTGGCAGTATGGGCAAATTCCACCCACGTGATGGGAACTCGCTCTGGAAATCTGTAAGGGGGCCTATGTTCAGCAATGAACGCCCTATGGACTGATGATGATTACGTATTGTATATATATATTATTACATATACGTATAGCTTTGTGTGTATTTAATTTTGTGTACATACATAATAGACAAACATCAAATGAACGTAAAAAGTAGAGCCTAATATTTTTTATAAAATATTACTTTTATTCTCAGGGAACACAAAGAAATACAACAATCGCTCTTAG
The DNA here is from genome assembly GCA_947579855.1 of Anticlea derivata. NCBI lineage: Eukaryota > Metazoa > Arthropoda > Insecta > Lepidoptera > Geometridae > Anticlea > Anticlea derivata. The sequence continues at coordinate 4,810,483 of OX388266.1, forward strand.
GAATTACGCTGCAAATCCCATAACGTGTCGAAATATTGAATACCCGCGCCAAAACCGTAAATGGAATATAAACATTATTACAAGATAAGCTGCTAAGGGACCCGAACCAATCTAACGCCTCAGATTTCCCTCCAATATTGCACGTACTATGTATAGGTGTGTATTAATCACAAAAGGCACCCTTTGGAAACCTGACTACAGACGTGCGAATACCTATTCTAATCTTTTTGCACTTTCCATCTGAAATCGTATTTACGTTTCAAAGAACGTCTGTGTCGGCTACCAGGATCGGATAAGAGAAACTACTTTTTACATGCGCACCTTTAAAATCCTCTTGATAATATACTTACTTAATTTGCTGCTTACGTTTGGGTAGAAGAATCCAATCTTCTTTGATAACGCGTACTTAATTTCACTGAACAATATTATACATATTCTGATTCATAGCACCATTTTAATTTTCAAAGTTAAAGTCTACATGTATTAGGTATTTCAAAAAAATCAGAAGGTTCACTTTTAAATGCCTTAGGAACTAGGTAAGCTACGGCTGATCAAGTAAAGATGAATAAGGCAATAAACACGACTTTTTCACAAATGAGTATGCTTATATTTTTGGTTTAATGTATCTAGATGTGAGTAGCTGAAACTCGAATATCTTATCTATCACCCAAAACCATGCCATGTTGTCTGCATACTGCGCATTATGTTTCCATTTGTGCATATCGCCTTGTAATTATTTTGTTTTTGATTAATTAGGAAATTATAAATAATCGAGTATAAAACATGTAACATAAAGAGATTTTCGGTTACCGACACTTTTCATACTTTGATCGTTTATTCTTTAAAATTACTTAGGGATACAAGTAAGTCCAGATTAAAAACTTCGCGATGTTACCTGCCACAAGCAAAAAAAAACTTTCAATTTTGAATTTTGCGCATTTTTTTCATATCCCGAATTTTGACAAAATCCGCGTCCGCGCATACGGTTTAATTTTTTTATACCGACACTATTCTTATGTACTATGCATAAGGGAACATAAGTTTTTGAGCTAAGCTATATAATATTCTAGGACGTTAGATTCATCAGGAAGCCCGGTGTTGACTATCATGCAGTTCCACTGGCCTACTGCAACGCGCGCAGCTGACCTCGTGTGATAGCGAGAGTGAATCAATACTCAACTTCTTGCTGACACCTAGATGTTCCCTTCCATTTTGCGAGATGAATCACGGTACAGTAGCCCAAGCTCGAGTAATTCATGGTTACGTTACGATAGCAGTTAACGAATATCGCATAAGCTAAGTGGTGCAATGACCCCGGCAAAAAAATAGGCCATACATACAAAAAAAGCTAGGGGATGGGCAGCAGCGTCACCTATTTTCACAAAGATAGCTCTAACTGCGCTCGCCAACCTTCGTGCCCAGTGTGTTGAGCATAGGCAAATGCCCCCACATGATAGGAATTCGTTCTGGACTCTGTGGGCGAGGCCATGTTCAGCAGTGGCGAACAGAACGTCCTACGGCTGAATTGATGATGATGATGATTCGACAAAATATACTAAAATTTTAATTACAAAATCATAAATACTTCAAAGTTGAATACCGTGAGATGATCCTGTTATCTTGAACGAGCAATTCGTAATAATGTTGAATTATAGCAACTTTCCTTCTCCGTGGGAAGCCAAGTGTAAAAGATTAAAAGGGGCCAACAATCAATGCAGGGTTTATTGTTATGCTTTTGTGTTAATCGGCGAGGAAAATTCTAATTAGAACGGGAATAATACAATATCATCCTGGGGTTATTTATATGATCAGATACCGTTAAAAAACACTTTCCACGCGTCTTTTATGTGGGAAGTTAAGAAACTTAAATTATGTTCTACTTTTACGTTTGTCATTATTCAATCAATTATAAAAAGAATTCAAAAGAAAAATAGGTTGGCATACGGCATTTGCAAATAATGTCAGTCTGACGTTCGTGTGAGGTGGGGAAATAACTTTATACATTGTTAATTAGTAGAATTGGCCACCAGTGCAGGAAAAACGTATCACATCTATATGTTATATTACTGACATTGATTAACGAAGGAGTAAGTAGCTCTAGACACAGAAAACTATTTAACCATGCTAACATAATATTATTTCTTTGTAGTTTTTACTTAGGAAATGATTCTAAGAAAACAATGAAACTAAAAGATACATTAAAATATGCGAAGATGATCGCTCGTATATTTATTTATCCAATATTTATTTAATTATATGAAAATAAGTCCGCGGAATAAGTCCGCGTGGGCAGATTATGCAGAATTTTTTAAAATAATGTCTTCATCATCATTTCAGCCGTTCGACGTCCACTGCTGAACATGGCCTCCCCCACAGACAGAGCTAATTCCTTATCATGTGGGGGGATTTGCCCATACTCATCACGCTGGGCATGCGGGTTGGCGAGCGCAGTTAGAGCTATCGTTGTTTAAATGGGACGCTGCTGCCCATCCCCTAGCTTTTTTCCCTAGGTCGCCTCTTACGACCTCCGCGGATAGGTGGATATGGAGGGGCCTATTCTTCAGCCGGGGCCACCACGGCTTGTGTGTAAAATATTGTAATTAATATTTATTATATTATTTTATTGTTAGTCTTGATAGGGCTTACGTATTTGAGCCTTTTGGGGTTGAGACCCTGGGTCCGTGGGAAAACGGGGCCCTCCGGGTTTTCAAATAGATATCAGGGCATCTGATAGAAGCAACGGGTGACCCAAGAGCTGGCTCTTATTTGGCCCAGCGAATTAGCATTGCCATCCAGCGTGGCAATTCCGCCAGCGTCTTGGGGACTCATCCGACTGCTAGTGATATGGATCAGTTGAGCTATCTATAGATCGTTTGTAACAAACTTTAGATGGCTCAACTGTTTCTTGTTTATTTTGTAAATATTAACTTGTATTAGTTTAAAGTATGTTTCTGTAAATAAAGTATATACTTATTAATATGATCATCTCAGTATGATTTTTGCTTACCGGCACTGCATCACCACCGGGAGGAAATTACAAACAACTTCTTCGAAGTAAACTTATCTCAAAAGAGCTCCATTGTTATCGGTATTTCTACATATCATATTCAAAACTTTAGCATCGCATATACAGAAATACTTGCCATGATTTCCTTGCAAACTGCACCCAACAACGGCCTTTATTGTTTTGAAGTTACGGATCAAAATAGCGCAATAATGCATGGTATGCATACCGGACCGAATAGCACAGATCGAATTTGTCTGCAAAGTTTGAATGTTTCTGTATACAGGGTGGAGTATAAACGCTAAAGCGAGATGAGGGGACGAATTATTGATGCACCCTGTGTACAGCTGGGGCTTTAATGGCTCTCTTATTGTTTGCAGGGTAAACCTACTTATTCCTAGTTTGCTGTATTTGAAGATGAATAAATTTGAAGTGGCAAAGGGTAGGCCATATAGTTCGTAGAACAGTCAACTGTGGGGGTATAAAGGTTCTCAATTGACGGCCATAAACCGTAGTGTTGGAAGTATTACCCAGCGGATCCACAACTTTGTGAAAGTTGTTGACTGGCCTCATAGCTCAGTTGGTAGTAACTCTGCCTTCTGCGCTAGAGGTAGCGGGTTCGATTCCCGCACTGGACAAACATTTGTGACTAACACAGGTGTTTGTTCTGTGTCTGGGTGTTAAATATATATCTATTATGTATATCAGTCTCTGGTACCCATAGTACAGGCTATGCCTAGTTTGGGATCAGTTGACCGTGTGTGATATGTCCGGAATATATTTATATATTTATTTATATTTAGTTGTGGGATGTCGGTGGAAGGAAAAGCCTCAAACCGTTCGTCATGGAAATTTTAGGGGGAGTATACTCATATGCCTAGCAGTGGACATCTACATGCTGATGATAATGATAAAAACAGATTTGAGATTTTCAATTGTCTGAGCCACAAACCACTAAGAAACTCAGAGATATCTAAGATCTTTAATTGCATTAAGTTGACCACTGGGAAATAAATGTTCTCGATTTGCGACTACCAAGCGGATGAACAAAATGATGATTATAATTGTGCGGTTGATGCTTCAATTGTAGTGTAGGCACAGGCCACTCGTCGATATTCCTTTGTCTCTACCTTATCCTTAAATATTGTCTGAATGTTTATATTCTGTTAATTACATTTAATCAAGGCCCTTGTCTGAACACCAGTTTCTGTCTTGTTTTGTCGTTTATTACCCCGTTTATATGTATGCGCCTCGCGTTCATGATGGTAAAAGAAAATATACCTATGTTATTGAAGGAATCTGCCGATGGTTAGGAACAGAATTAACACTGCCAACGGGATATTTACCCTGATGAATTTACCCTGTTATGAGGTTTACTAAGTTTTCAAATATATAAGCACAACCCAGTGATCATGGCGCATGCAACTGTGCTGAAAATCTGACATATCAACATCAATTACCAATAAACGCTCATAAACTAGAGGCATTGCATTTCGTCTATGAGCAGCTTCTAGAAATCGATGTATGAATTTTGTATTTACAACGGACTCGCCGTTAGAACTGGTGCTAAGGATGCTTTGTTATAAATACAAATTAACAATTAATAAAATACGCAAGTGTAAAGCGTGAAATTGGATCACGACTCGCCAAGTTTGAGTAAATCTTTTGATTGGCTTTGTCTAAACAAAGCGTGATTTCGGGTAGCTCACTCCTCAAGATACTCTTTGAATTAGAAAGTTTATAGACGTCATATGATATTTTAAGCTAAAAGTTCAGCTAAGATATCAAAATAAGAATTCGATACTTTAAGGTCAAAGATCAGTGGCCCAAGCACGAATAATTGACAGTAAGGCTACGTTTACGATACGATGGCAACTGTAAATTATTAGCTAATGGCATCAGCGATGCTTAAAATCTAATTTATTTTGATTGGCTCATATTTATCAATTTAGAACTACAAGTACGATGGCCCACAACACCCAGACCCGGACCTAATAGTTGCATATCATGCAAACATTTTGTCCCGCTGTGGGAATCGACCCCTAGTGTTCAGAGGGGCACTCGCCCGCTCCACCAACAAACTGCTGTTATTAACTAGTGTATCTTATATTCTGTAAAAATAAAAGAAGTTCATAAAAGAATAAAAGAAGTAATTTATGAACCCTCTACTCACTTATACCTTTGCAAAGCCATTATTTCGCAACGAGTTTCATTGACACGTTATTATTACCAGACCTGTCATCTCATATTCCGCGAATTCGCACCACACCTAAACCGATTTACCTCCATTTTATGCTGGCCCGTGAATCTGACTCTGGCAGTATCAGGTTCGAGTGTTTTTGGTGATGTCTGGAGGTCGAGGAAGACTGGTTATGCCCGTCAGTCGCAGGTGATCGGATGGAGTAATTAGAAGCTGGCAGTTAATAACTGAAGTAAGTTTGACAGGCGTAGTGCTACGCTCAAACTTCGGCTGTCACTAACCGAGATGTCTATGAGATAAACAAAGGCAAATGATTACCAGTCTTTTACGACCGGTCGGCAATATATTTTCTGGTTCATATACTCTGTGGCTTGCAACTTTAATAGACACGGAATTTGGAGGAGAATTAAAAATGTATATTTCATTGCGGTGTGGGGGAAAATTACAATAACTAATGGTTGGACAATCATTCCGATGAAAATAATATCAGTCTGATGTCAATGTAGAAGAGTAAAAAATAAACTCCACATAATTTATTTTATAGACGTATTTATCCTCGGCACATCGAAAAAACCAACTTACCAAAGAATAAATAAATACCAGTTAATAAATTACAATTTAATTTACTACGATGCTTTTTAAATTTCACAGAGGCAAGCACCAGGCTATAGCAGCGGCAGCAATAGTCAAATCGGCTATACTTTTCCCTTACTAGCTATATCTAGACTATATCTAGGGATACGGTTGGAAACTTAGCTCTGGATCGTAGGGTGAGACGATTTGGTGACCAAAGTTAATTACAAGCTTTACTTACAGCTAATAAAGAACCAGCTGGCTCAATGTAGAGTAGGGGCATTCAACCGCTATGATAGCTTGAACTTATTCGTTGCACTATACAGAAGAGTCATGTTAAATTCTAGAATGCGTTATTTGGCGAGGTTGCTTTGGAGTCTTTATACGGCCATAGTTTTCAATTTGAAACCAGATGGCTCTATGCTGTAATAAAATATCAAAATTTGTGACCGATTGCGAAGTTGACTATATACGAAAGGGACCGATTGCTCATCTCCTAGAGAAAATTTTAGTTGACGGTTTGCTAAGTTGGCCATAAGCGAACAAATGTATCTAACGACAAAAAATACCAGAGTTATTTTTTAGTTGTTTTATTTTCCTCCATCATTTTTAAAATACTATCTGTGAAAGCCAGACACACACTAGACAGCGCATCTATAAGAACTATTTATTTTAAATGCTAAATAAAAAACCCTCATTGTTCAATCAGTCACTTTGCCGGCACTCTGTCCGTCTGCGCTGACCTTTGAAAACCTCGAAGAAAACATTTTGGTTCAAACTCTTAGATTGAACCAACTCTTTGCTGTTTATAGTAAAGACACAACAGTCAGACTGCGGTTTTAATAATTCCAACGGGCGCCCTGAATTGATATAAATGATTTTGTTGGACGGCACCCTAATTTGAGAGCGTACCGTGGACCCAAAGTTCGTAGGTGCTTCCAAATTAATGTACCCGTGCTCAGTTTAGCTTATGAGCGAGACATGTGGTCAAGTTTCAAGTTTAATGATTTAAATTATTGAGTTACTTTGACTAGACTTAGCTGAATATTGAACCCATTACTCTAAGCTGTGATTAGTAAAAGATCTTTCATTTTATATAAATAAAATCTGTGTTCCAACGTGACTTTCATTAGTCATCATCATCATTTCAGCCGTACGACGTCCACTGCTGAACAAGACCTCCCCCACACACAGAGCGAATTCCTTATCATGTGGGGGGATTTGCCCATACTCACCACGCTGGGCATGCGGGTTGGCGAGCGCAGTTAGAGCTATCGTTGTTAGAATAAGGGACGCTGCTGCCCATTCCCTAGCTTTTTTCCCTTAGTCGCCTCTTACGACATCCACGGATCGGTAGATATGGAGGGGCCTATTCTTCAGCCGGGGCCACCACGGCTGTATGGCCATCAGTAGACGTATCATTTTGAAATACATTTTAAACTTATATTTATGTTCACTAGCAGACTCCGTAATGTTCTAGTTCCTTTATTTGTTATTCAGGAAGACTTCAAATGCTAATGTACAAAGTTTGCAGTTGTCTTATGCAAGAACACTGGCCACGGACTACTGGATTTCAAATAATAAAAGGAATTCTCAATTTATAACAAAAGAGTTTTCATTCACGGAATAGTCTAGAATGGTTACAACCATTCTTGATAATTTGATTTCTTTTTATTCTCAGCCTCCGATCTTTCTTTGTTGCCACCAGTAATTAAAGGATTCGAATTTTAAAAGTTTCAATATTTTTTTCTAATGATTCTGTGGTTATAAGATAATTTTAGCAAGCTACTATTGATTTCTGCACTGCTTGAACAAAAATGAGTAAGATTAATGTTTTTCATTCGAAGTGCACTCATGTTTGGCATTGGGCTACTAGTAGTTTTCACGAAAAATATCCCGCTAAACTCTTTGGAACTCTTTGGGGGAGGCCTATGTCCAGCATTGGACTTCTACAGGTTGTTGATGATTATGATGATGATCCCGTTTAAATAAGGGGAACTAAAAATATAGTATGAAGTATTATATAATTATATTCTTAACAATGTCGTTGATCTATTTCCTTCCAACACTGCGTCGTCCGGTTCATAGTCCTCTTTCCCCAACAATTGTCTGTTCCTTGAGCTACAAGGCCTGCCCACAGCCACTTAAACTTGCTAATACTAAGAGTTAGGTACATTCAGCAAAGCAAGATTATTCCGCCACAATACTCTAGCCGTTGCCTATCTCTTTCTAATCTTTTTGCCACGTCCGCACTAAGCAGGCATTTAGAATTCTCGACGCAACCCGGTCAACTGTAGCCCCAGGCCAAAATTATACGTTTTGCCAAATTGTCTCTAGCCTATCTGGTTGATTTCGAGATGTTTGATGTACAGTCGGCATGACAAATTATGAATGAGAGACGCTATTATCGATAAACTGTTCTACGTTTGGAAATTTGTAATTTATTTACCATGCAAAAATCTGTTGTTTTGGGTAGCAATCTTGATCTCAAACTTCTCGTACGTTTACTTATTAGTATCTAATAAAAATATAAAAAGACCAAGAACTAGCTAATTTAAGAAAGTACGGGGGGAAAGAATTGAATAAAAAATAAGCTTTGTTTTTGCTCATATTCATTCTTTTTGTTGACAGAATAAAATAATCATTTTGGGGATAGTACGTAGAATCACCTGGTACATGTAGGTAGGTACGCCCAAAAAACGATAAGTAGCTAATCGTATTTTGACGTTACAAAATGATAAGCTTGTTAGACGTTGGCACCAGACGGAAAATTCGGAAAACTCCGCTTTTATCCCGACCGTACCGAGCGCTCTCCAAAAGTTAATAATTCGGAACCCGTTGCCAGTACTTGTCTGATTCCCCATTCATATTCATATTTATTTCGTTTCACCTATTCGCCTCGGGACTTCTCAAATTTAAATTTTAATCCTTGATTTTAACAAGACACGCGGCATAACTTGCGGCATTCAAACAAATTGTTTGACGGAGTGGAAAGCGTTCTTGTGATGTGATTTTGAACGGTTTATTCTCAACCCGACACAACACATCTTAATTTCTATCCTACTTATACTATTAATGCGAAAGTTTGTGTTTGTGTTCAAGTATATGTTTGTTATCACTCAACTCCTTACGGGTTAATACATTTTCAAGAAATTTGGTATGGAAATGAGGTAGCTTAGTTTGTGAAAATTTTCTAGAACAACGGACTTGGAGTGGAGATGAGTCAGCTCAGGTACAAGATTAAAGCAATTTTTTAAGACTTATATATTATTTCTCATATGTACCTACACATAATTAATATAACTTGTCGTACGGTATCGATTAAATAAATGTACGTCAATTTAAGCTTCGTTCATATAATCTAATGAAAATTTGGTAAAAATATGCATTATGAATCTTCTGAGAGGTTGGGTAAGGAATAAACTCCATGAATGAACGTATTTAAGTATTGTTAATAACGAAAATCTCATATTAATGTAAATTTGACGCGAGACGAATGCTTTGTTCGACGTTGTTAGACATCTTTGTGTTTGTGTAAAGGAAAATCTTTATGTTAGAAACCGCAACTTTATTAGCTAAGCAATCAAAAGGTAGGAAATGGAGGGATCGAGACAAAATACATTAAGTAAAGACGTTTATTCACGGTGTTCCGTAAATGTAGGTATAGTAAGTCGAAAGCATATTATTCTACACTCAATAATAATAAATAAATATTCCGGACATATTCACACCGTCAACTGATCCCAAACTAGGCATAGCCTGTACTATGGGTACCAGAGACTGATATACATAATATATATATATATATTTATTATCCAGGCACAGAACAAACATCTGTGTTAGTCACAAATGTTTGTCCAGTGCGGGAATCGAACCCGCGACCTCTAGCGCAGAAGGCAGAGTACCAACTGAGCTATGACGCCAGTCCATGCAATAACTTTTGTTATACCTACGAGTTTTGATTTAAATTAACTATAAGCTTTCTTGTACGTTGAATACTACAATTATAAATGTGAAAGTATGGATGGATGGATGTTCGTTACTCAATCGCGCCAGAACAGTTGAACGGATCAGGATGAAATTTGACGCAGAGATAGATTTTAGTCTATAAAAGCATATAGACTACTTTTAATTCTCGTTGTTACCACGCGAGTGAAGCCGTGGGTGGAAGCTAGTTAGTCAAAGGTTGGTACTAAAACCAAAAACAGCAGATTGAAAAACCTCGGAATAAAAAACTTCACAAACATCAATAACTTTTTGGTATAAATTATTTTAGAAATACATAGAGAAGCTTCAGCCCTTTTCTATGAAATCCTATAAACAATAGAACGAAGAAACACAGATAAAGTTTTAACTAATAGTTATGACACACAGAATCGTCTTTTTCTTATGTTCCTTTTAAATATTAATTATCTCCCTGCCCTTATATCACTTCATGTGGGGTCGGCACAACATGTTTTTTTCTTCCACTCCCCTCTATCAGCCGTCATATCAGTATTCACTCCTTTCTTACTCATGTCATCTTTAAAACACCTTCCTTCCTTTCCTTCCTTTTAAACACTCTGTCGCCTTAATTAATTTTGCTAGAATAACTCTGTCCACCGCATCCAAAGGAATGCAATTACCATTTGGTTAATTATTAATTCTAGACCAGTCCGGGGACGTAAAGTCTGCGGTCTCAGTCAGCCTCTTCTATTAGTACCCCGTTTAGTACTGCCCATATGAAAAGGATGTTTATGTGACAGCGGAACGGAGTCAAGAATACGGGCTCCACAAGATTGTATGGATTATTTACTCCTTTAAAACAATAATACTTCTGTGTTGTTTGTCATGTGTTTGTGTTGCAATTAAAATTATTTTCTTTCGTTCTTTCTAAGAATAAAAGCGTGCGTTGGATAATATGTAAAAAGCAAAAGAAAACTGTTGCAATACTTTGTTATTTTTGAGTTTTGAATAAACGAGTAGTAGGTACCTATACTTGACGACATAGCTTTCAAAATAAGCAGGTCGAAGTGGCAGTGGTCCGGCCATATAGCTCGCAGAACCGACAACCGTTGCTGAACAAAGGTTCTCGAGGGGCGACCATGAACCGGACGACGCAGTGTTGGAAGGCCCCCCACCCGAGGGACCGACGACATTGTGAAGGTTGCGGGGAGTCGGTGGATGGTGAAGGCTCAAAACCGTTCGTCATGGCACTCTTTAGGGGAGGCCTATGTTCAGCAGTGGACTTCATCAGGCTGATGATGATGATGATGATACTTGACTTGATAGTTTAAAAGCATTGTAACAGGTTATGTATATTTTCAGCGCGTATCATGACGACCTCGGTGGCGTAGCGAGCAAATACCCGTCTAAGATGAAAGGTGCGGGTTCTATTCCCGCTGCGGGACAAATGTTTGCATGATCTGTAAATATGTATTCCGAGTCTGGGTGTTGTGGTACCATGTTACATGTAGTTTTTGATACCCACGACACAGGGAATCCTAGTGTTGGGTCAGGACAATGCATGAGACGGTTAGGTTAGAAACCTTACTTTCGATCCGAATGTATGTCCACGACGAACGGTCTTGAGCCTTTTCCATCCACCGACTTCTTTCCTATACAATGTCTTCGGAAATATTATTTATATGGAGAGTTTTTCGCTTTTAAAATGCAATTCTAAACACTCTCTACATATAAATAGGTCTTAAAAACGCTCCAACTGATGCATAAATCCCTAGGAACGGTACTTAAACCACGCTCGCTCCGTTCAATTGTAAATAGATCTAGGCGAGCCACGCCATATATTAATTTCACTGCATAACCCCTCCCATTGAATTGCGTATTTCAGATTCTCGAACAAGACAATCGAGTGAGCCATGAGCTTGAACCATCAACTTATAAGTTTGTTTAGCCAGAGACGGTTCAATTGTAGGATTATAATAAATGAATTAGACGAGTAATCGTTTAATTAATTTATTAAGATCCTACAACTGGCTTCCGCATGTGGCTTCACTTGCATTGTGCCTGGTTAAAAAGTAGCCCTGGTCAGTCTTCAGCTCCATAACTATATCCATGCAAAAATGACTATCATTTCGAAACACAATACAATGCTTTATATTAGCCAATATTTTAAGAGTTTGTAAATAAAGCCTTTGATCGCATTAGAACCGAAAAGCATTTTCTGTTTTCTCTTTATCAGAAATAAGTAGGTAGGTAATTGAAATAAATTGAGAACCATTCAATAACACTTTTAATATTATTGTCATTAGATGCATGAACTTTAGTCTAAGCTCTTTGTTTGAAAACGTACCTTTACAGCGCATTTATTCCAAAAACTATTGTCTTACGAGCAACAATTGAGTAAATATTTATAATAGGCTATTAAGATAAGAAAACTCATTTTCTCATCTAAACATAAGTACCTAGTCACGTACTTATTTCGCCAAGGAGCTTACATTTTGTACCAGTAAATAAAATATCGGTATAGTATTCATACTTAGCGGAATTTTCGCTCCAAATCAACTCACTGTGTGTATTCGATAATCCTTTGAATTGTATATTAAACATCTTAGAGGCTTTCTTTATGTAGCCCTCGCCAATAGCTCACGATCGCGTTACATTTATACGATAGCAAATTTCATATATTAACCAGTCAAAATTAAAAGATTTCATCATCGCCGATGTCATTGGCGAATATTGGCTTTTCTTATCGTATCGTTTTTACAGGGAGGAGTGACGGAGGAGTAGAGAGGATTTTTCTTCGCGGTTTGTCCGCTAAATATGAATAACCTAAGACAGTATCTAGCTAGACGATTGTTCAAGAGTATTGAAACTACTTTAAGTGAGTCTGCTCTTTAATTAATAGTTATGAAGAACGTTTTAAAGTCTTTAGAAATATTAATTTTGTGTAATTTAAAATCTAATTTTGCTCGATCTCAGTCACGCAAAAATATTTAATACGTGACTATTTTTAATATTAGTCTTTAAATGAGACGTTTTGTAGGTAATTAAATAATATTAGGTTTATTAAAATATTTCAATCAAGTAATTTCAAATACCATAAATTGTTTACATCATTATTGATTAACTAGTGAAAGCCCCCGCGACTTTGTTCGCGTGATATTATTTTCATACAAACTTCAAACCTCGCTTTATCTCATTAGAGATTGAGTTTTGGGAATTCCTTTCTTGATATACCTCTATACTACAGGAAAATACTCGCCGAATTTCATACTGCTAGGTTTTCTAGTATAGACTGTGATTGTCAGTCAGTCAATAAAGTAAGAGTTTTGTGTATATTGATTATTTAGCTACTAATTTAGCTCTGAGATTTTCCAGGATTTTTGTGAGGCAATTTCAGCATACCTCTCTCGTTTTCCACTTAAAATTAATTCTCACACGCCTTGGGTACGTCTGTGTAGCGGATGCATAGAAGCCAGACATTAGCCGTGGCTTTAATGTAACCACATTCTGGTGTTATGACGAAAATTTGCGTGCCGTAGATATTGTTAATAAGTAAAAAATGTATCTAAGTATTTAAAGTTTATGGAAAAACATTTTTTTTTTCTTAGTAGGTATAAGTTTTTCAATTACAAAATGAGTTTTGCTTTTTGGTTAAAATACTGGCTGTACGAATCTGTTTAACTTCTAGTCACCATCATCATCATCATCTCCCTGCCCTTATCCAACTTCACGTGGGGTGGATAACTTCTAGTATGATGTGCTTTAAACATACTTAGGTCTTGCCCCCCACTAGGAGTCCCTGTGCTGTGGGTTACAGAGAACAATGTTACCACAATTATATAACTGTATGTTACTGTGTTACTATTGAGTCCACAGGAATATCAAAATAATCAAATACCGACAAGATTGTGATACAACGTGGTGCTAGTTAGGTCCGACCTTGATATTCCTGTTTATCAATCTAAATAAACTATCAAAGTATTTACAATTTGAACAGTCCGTAATATGTTTAGTTTAACAAAACCGCAGTCAGTAATGGACATCGAAATATTCAAATTACAAAGTTGGTATCTGAACAATGTGTTCGGGTCTAAAGTTTACATCTACATTATATATCTGCAACATTGTGGTTTTGATAATACTGGACTTTATTAAGCAATGATTGATTTAATAACTGAATTCCAGGCGAGCGCGAGGGCTCTACCTGAACTATTTAGTAAATGTTAACCATTAGGAAAATTGCTTCGACAACAAAAGCTAATTTTGGAAACACATTTTCATAGTTGTCAAATAACGTAGATAGCGGGGCTGATCAAGTTCTTAATGGTATGCAAGGCCAGTGGCAATATATAACTACATAAATAATAACACCTAACAATCCTAGTGTGGGGTCAGGACTATGTATGTGACATAGTCCTAACCCCACACTAGGATTCCCTTTGTCGTGGATATCAGAAACTACGAGTACAAATAATTGCAGATCATGGAAACATTTGTCCCGCAGCGGGAATCGAATCCGCACCCCTTGTATGTGAGACGGGCACTTGCCCGCTATGACATCGAGGCCGTCAGAACTGGCATATGGATTGCTAAACAATAAGTTCCTTTGTCCTATCATAAGGGGGGGATTGAACCATAACCCACCACGCTGGTCCAGTGCGGATTAATGTGTGGAGCGCCAGAGACTCGTAAGCTGATCGGCAGGGTGACTTGCCAGTGAGGTTGGCTTGGGTTCAGAGGGTTGTCATTTGGAACACCTTACACCCCTGCGGGAAGTCGGTGGATGGAGAAGGCTCAAGACCGTTCGTCATGGAACTCTTTGGGGGAGGCCTATATCCAGCAGTGGACTTCTACAGGCTGATGATGATGATGATGATGATGAAGTTCCCTTGTCTCGATTGCTATTGCTTTGCCGATATGTACGGGTGAGTCTAGCAGTCCAAGTTTTCAATATTAATACAAGTTTTATAAAGCTGACCAAAATATAACCTAAGATACATTAAAAAAATTTAATCTAAGATACATCTGGAGGGAAAAACGACCATAAGGTACATTGCCATTTGGTCGTACAAGACCGATCGCTCTGAGAATATCTATGGGAAGGCCTATCTTGAGCAGCGGACATCCTACGGCTGAAATAATAATGTTGATGATCTATGTGTGTCTATCTCACAACTTTAATATAAATTCCGATCATGGAACGACGTCCCACGCTCACAAAAAGCTTTTCATAGTAAATAATCAGATCTGACGATATGGAAAACTTATTTCAGTTCCATTCATATTTGACATGTCGTAGCGTGAAAAATCGCTGTGTACGTGTATCGCTCACAGTGATCTAGTGTATTCCTAACCTAACCAATAAAATCAATGTTTTTGTCATGTCACTTTTTTACACACAACTAAAGTGGCAAACAAGCATTCGGCCCACCAGACTAGTTCGGTTCGGACTAGTGATATGCGTAGCGGCTGCTAGTGCTGTCCTCAGCACAAAGATACTCCGGGTCCTTGAAAGTAAGTGGTTCCTATAGCCTATAGCTTGCAATACCAAAAGGCATCACGCACGGGTTGCCGACCCAGAACCCGAGTAATATTGAAGTCCAATATAAAGTGAGATCCCATTTAGAATAGTTTCAATGACCTTGTAGTTCAGGGAAAATAAGTCATTAGATAGAGCATACTAAAGGTGCTATTTTCAAAGTTTGTCTTAATTGTGCTTCAACGATTATCGAAGCACCAACATTTACATTGCGAGATCTCATTTCGGGGCGAGCCAGTTGTTATAATGTATACAATAAGTTTGAGCGTAGCCTGAAAATAAACATGTCTAGAATCAACAAAAAATTAATTGAGTATTCGTGGTCGTATGTTTTCTTGCAGAACTGGCTTAGGTGGATTTGTTTCCAATTCTGTTATTATTATTCAATACCTTGCTCGAGGATTTTTGAGCTGGGTTAAGAATTAACCCTATAATCTCTGTGTAGTTCGAAGGCTTCAATATCGCGCGTGACAGGATTTATGTACCTACACTAGTTTGATAAATAGAGCTGAAGTAGCTAATTTTGATGGATTTTGGAATAAACGTTGGTTTTCGCATATTTTTCATTGGTGTCTAAATAAAATTTTACTCGTGCCGTCCCGGAAAAAAATCCGAAAAAAGCCAAGTCAGAAAGAAGCCTTTAATCAGAAAGAGACAGATAGACATACCAGATTTACCATATGAGATATACTTATTATCACACGAGTTTGAAGCCATGTTCGAACGGCGTGCGATAAGCCGATATATGCGATGATAAAATGTGTTTAAAATATATTTCATTTGACAATTCAGAGCATGATTTCAACGATATAGCAAGCCCTTTTAAGTTACACTCAAAATCGACCTAAGGATCATTACGAAATAAATTTTTAGTGACATTTTGCGCGCCCCGTTGTTACAGCTTTAGATTGAAATAGTAAAATAGGCAACAAGAAATAAACTTACTTTAGAATTTACTACAAGTTTTATTTCAAGTTATGTAAACTGCAGTAAAAAGTTGATTGTAAAATTACAATTACGTCCAATGCAGACTGTTTGTCCCAAGTGATAAAGTTCCTCAAATAGTCGACTGACAATAAACAGACAATAAACTTTCACTGATGAAAACTCAAAGGGTTGTAAAATTTAACGACTCGCATAGTCTCTTGTGTGAAATTTAATTAGGATCGCGCCCGTGATGTGGTATTTTAATAATGTCCTGTCGTCCCCAAACGGCGATTTATGACTCTTAAGCCAATGCTTTATATTGAGATCGTTATGGATGGCGCAAAGTTTTAATTTATTTGATGTCCGAGCTGTAATTAAGTTAGTTATGAAGCATTTATTTTAGTGGTTTATCGGCGCGACTGGCGGTACATTCAGCTGCGCTCGCCAACCCGCATGCCCAGCGTGGTGAGTATGGACAAATCCCCCCACATGATAAGGAATTCGCTCTGGGGGAGGCCATGTTCAGCAGTGGACGTCGTACGGCTGAAATGATGATGATGAATAAAAAGGTTTCAAGCATTGGCTTATAATTTGAATTTTTTTATCGCCACGGATATCTCACATAAAATAAAATGTTTTATTAGAAAAAAGTCAAAGCGATTTTCTACCCATATCAGGGATCAGTGTTAACCCACAGTGATCAACTTTTAGAGCTTTAAGATTTTTTAAATAGATTTATACACATACTCGTGGTTATGACTGCACTTGTCCTATCTAATCTTCAAAAAATTCAAAACATATCAGAGGAACTTCATCTCGTTTCAAATAAGACTTATTCAACGTTGTTAACATACATACTTATATAAAATCACGCCTAATTCCCAGAGGGGTAGGCAGAGACCACGGCTTTCCACTTGCTACCATTCTGACATACCTCTTTTGCTTCATTCACTCTCATCACATTTCTCATACATGCTCGTCGGTTTAGGGTACTCTTGACCTGGCCTTTTTCCAAAACGCCACCGATTTGTTAACAATGCAATATAAGTAGGAATTTCTCGATACAAATATCTCTGTGAGTAACGGTAACGTCAACACAATAAATGCGACACAACTACCTACGCGCTTATCGCATGAACGACAATCTGACTTCCGTCATACGCACGACTCAAGGCTTTCAACGAACTTTTGACACACGAATGAAGGCTTTGAAATGTACAGGGGATATACGGTTTCTCACAGAAAGTGTATTAAAGTTTCAGATTAGCTGATTGATCAAGCGCATGAGTGTCTAGGGGACCTACACTATGAAAAATACTTGAAAGTATATCAGGACGTCTGATCGAAGCGACGCGTGACCCGAGAGCTGGCCCTTATTTGGCCCAGCGAATTAGCATTGCCATCCAGCGTGGCAATTCCGCCAGCGTCTTAGGGACGCTTCCGACTGGTAGTGATCTGGACCAGTTGAGCTATCTATAGATCGTTTGTAACGGTCTTTAGATGGCTCAACTGTTTCTTGTGTATTTTGAAAATATTATCTTGTATTAGTTTTAAGTTTCTTTCTGTAAATAAAGTATTTTTATATTATTTGAAAGTGCAATAATTACAAATATATATATATTTTATCATCATCATTTCAGCCGTAGACGTCAAATGCTGAACATAGGCCTCCCCCATGATTTCCAGATTGATCTAGCGCGGCCTGCACCTAACAGCTCCCAGCAAGCTTACAGTTATTTTACTTACGTAAATAGGCAAAACGGAAAGTTCTGCTCACGGTCTCTCAGTTTTGCTATCCAATGCTGGTAGGTAAGTTCGTATTTCCATCTAGTGAATACCCTACGCTGCCTTTTCCGGTGCGTGGTCTCCAACTGGAACCTTTCTGTCTCAACGGCCATCTGTTCACTGAGCTCTGTGTCCTGTCTACTGCCACTTCAACTTGTTAATACTCTGGGCAATATTGATAACTTTAGTTTAGCTACGGATCTACTCATTACTGATTCTGCCTATTAGAAAAAAACCAAGCATAGCTCTCTCCATAGCTGAGTGACCTAAGCTTTCTTATCATGCCCACAGTAAGAGAACTTGGTTCTGTGCCGTATGTCATCACTGGTAGCACACAGTGGTTGAAGACTTTCGTCTTGAAGCACTGAGGTATTACAGTGAATCTATACACCAACCCTTAAAAATAAACATCTTTGGAAGGCGCGAAAGTTTAAAAAAAAAACTATTCCTATTCTCTGCATGTCTTCGAAACTGTAGGTAAGACCACTTATATACACTTCTTATCGATTATCGAGTATTCCCTACAAATATCGAGGTACGAATACTTTATACTCCTGAGAGCATAAGCCAACAAAAGAAAAATCGCTATTTGTTTTCGTTCCCCCAAACGGATCACGTCATTATTTTGCGGATCGAGACTTTTTTCTCCATGTAGTAATTAAAGATAAATATAATATAAAATGCTCCACTTAGTACCATCGTAGCGCTCTCCTTTGTCTACCTAAATGGAGCCCCTGTTGATAGATTGTCATCCATTGTTTTCTTAATCTGAGCAATGCCGGAGGACAGAATAAATGATTTATAAGTTGTACAGTCTTGTGCTCATTGAGGAATAATGGCTGATGCTGGAATAAAAATGGAAATATTTTTCTGATAAAAGAATGCTTGTAATAAGGACAATGTTTTATTTTTAATTTAAACCTTTTGCAGGGTCACTAGGAAAAGACTCTTTAGGAGGTGACGTTACCAATTTCACTGGAGAAAGTAAGCATATTTACGTAGTAATAAAGAAACGTTAAAATTAATTTTTCTTAGTCTTAGTTTGTATAGTTTAGTCCATAAGGTGTTGGGTAATTTTAAGGTGCCTTTTAATGCTACGAATAAAAGTATTTTCTTTCTTTCTTTCTTAATTGTCATGTAAATTGATGCTGATGTCCAGTTTCTTGTAGCCAAGGTAAAATATCTACCTAGAACAGGCCTTATAACATCTAATTCTAGATTATTTATACAGCGTCAGATGGAAATTATTACTCACTTACTGCCTGGTACATGTTCAGATGGCGTTGGCTTGCCTAGTCTCTCAACCTAGTCGGCCTTATCCACAGGAAACGTAGAGTCAATACGTGTGGAACTGACTAAGCCGCAGGTTTCCTACCGTTATCAGCACATGTTAATGCGCACATAATTTTTTGAATAGAACAATCCATTGGTGCGCGGGCACCTACGACCTTCAGATCGAGAGTTGAGGTATCTCCCACTCAGCCAACACGACCAATCTACCTAGAAGAATGAACTACAAAGGTATCGCCCCAGAGTTGCCTCTCTGGGGCGATACCTTTGTAGTCTACAAACAACGCTGGGTGATTTTCCCACGGTCTTTGGAGATCAATTCAGGTTCATAGAAAAAGTTGTTTACTATTTTATTTATAACGAGTCTACCAGACCGATGTTGATTCATTGAGTTCGTCTTACACTGCTCCGTTTAGGATCATCTTTGAGTGTAGAGTGACAAGACAACTATTGGTAACAATTGGATCGGAAAAGTCCTTTTGCTTACAATAATATTAAAAAAGACGTTATGATAGGTATCATGACGTTTTATTGCCATTCAAATGCCAGCATGTCAGCACTATTCTACACAATTTGAACCATAAATCTTTGAGACTGTCAACTTACGTCACTTGCTAGCAAAATCGCAGAGTTCGCAATCTTTATAATTTGACCATTTGCAACGTTGTTCCTGCATGATACCGTTTACTAAGTATAAGTTTGCACCTCAGGGGGTAGATAGAGGCATTTTGGAACATTCGGTACATGCCCGCATTTTGCAGTAGTACGTGATATTTTAAACACGTATTAAAGTGCACTCCAATTTTTGGTTCGAACACGGTCGTGAGACCGGGTTCGAAAAACTAACGAACTAAGGTATCATATAAGTTTTATTTCACTGTAAATCTTTATGCATTTTAGAGAACATCCCTAATGAGCCAAGCAACTATCCACCTTCAGGTAAGACTTCAGACTACAACTCTATCAAAGCTAAAGTTTTAGGGTTCCAAAACCGAAAAACAAAACGGAATTTTGCATCATGTTGGAACGTTTGTCTTGTAATCCACGAGTAAAGTAGAGTGTACAACTCAGGCGCAAAATATTTTTTCTTCAGGCAACGTACTTTGAATACTTCGCTCTAGAATCCTTCGTTCCGCTCTGGATTCAAAATAGAGCCTACGCTATAAAAATAATATACTGCTCCTGTGTGGAATCCTCAGTGAATACATGTCATGCAGATGTAGGTTCGAGTAAGGGTAGTATTGATTTGTAACTCGTTTTATTATTGTTCTAAAATAATGTATTTAATTATTACGAAGGTATGCTAATTCGGAACCCAAACTTAAGCACGTCTCGACACGGTTTGGGCAGTTTATTTAACTATTCAAGACATCGTAAAAGTGTTTTTATTTACAAACGGATAATGTAAGATTCTCCGAGTAACCCGTCACTTTGACGTAAAATAAGCAATTTCCTTTTGAATCTAGTACTAAGGTGTTCATGTTTATGACCCCTGCTTTACGATTCGTTTGTGTAAGCGACAGGCGGAGTTTTAAAATCGAATTTCTGCAATAAAATTATAGTTAGTCTGGCGCTTTTCACAATGTTTACGTTCTATGATTTCAACGCGGAACGGTTTATTGCCTTTTACTTTCTGTCAGACTAGTTAAAAGTGATAAATTCCGAAAGGAGGAAATCTGTAGAAGAACCAAAGTTACCGACAGCTCTCAGAATAAGCAAGTTGAAGTGGCAGCGGGCAGGTCATATAGCTCGTTGACCGAAAACCGTTTAGGAATAAAGGTTCTCGAATGGCGACCACGAACCGGACAACGCAGTGTTGAAATGACAATGATAAAGTTGTGGGGAGTCAGTTGATGGAAAAAGCTCAAGATCGTTCGTCATGGAACTCATTGAGGGAGGTCTATGCCCGCAGTGGACGTCTACAGTCTTAGGTAATGATGAGTTAAAAGTAAAAACATAGGCAAATCATAATTAATTTTTAGTTGAACTTGTCAGAAGGTTTTCGAAAACATTTCGTATTAGTCAAAGCTGATACAAAAGAGACGCGAAATAAAATTTATATTCCTCAAAGCTACTAATATTCCGAAACAGTTCCATGTGGCGGTAACAAGCTGCGTAAACACATACAATAGCGAATCAAAATAGAGGGAATGGTAGAAAACACTGTAATTTCAGTCTGGGCACACAGTTTGTCGAAAAAAGGAATGTACGTGCGATGAATAGGGAGATCTGGACGGATGGACACGGAATACTGTAGTACCTACATGGCTATTTACATAATACCTGGAGGTATATTTAGTAAGTCTGTAGTGAAAGACTGCAATGCTTTAATAAGGTACAGTCAACAAAAAAAATGCGCTAAGCACGAATTAATTTTACTAAGAAAGAAAAAAGAAAGAAAGAAAATCTATTTATTCGTCCCATAAGTACAAGTTCACTGTACAGGCATAGACAATTAGCAAAAAAGTAAGAATGTAATATTTTAATACCCTACCCAGGCAACATACAAACTAAATTTATTGTAAAATAAAAATAAATTTGACCGACGACATTGTTAAGGTTGCGGGAAGTCGGTGGATGGAAAAGGCTCAAGACCGTTCGTCATGGAACTCTTTGAGGGAGGCCTATGTTCAGCAGTGGATTTCATCAGGCTGATGATGATGATGATGATGAAAAATAAATAAATAAAAATATTGCATTAGTAGACAAAAATCAGACAAAGAGATAAGTAGTCACAAGGGATAGGTTGATATAGAGTACCAAATTAGGTAGGTAGGTAGGAAGGTAAATTATAGTAGGTGGGTGCATGTACCTGTGCGTTATATGGGACAAATAGGTTCTAGTCTCAGCATAATGCTACACCAAACTTGGAAGTACGGTGCAGCGCTGGTTTTCAGACTGGAACTTGTGACATGACGAGACAAACACCAATAAACGTACATAAATATGTAAATATAGCATTATCAGGTAGGTATGTAAAAATAATAATGAACTATTTTAATAAATAACTATAGATATATATATATTGCGTGGAACATAAAGATTACGGGCTAGGCGTATACCAAAATTGGCGTAAAGAAAATTATTTGTCGGACCGTGCTTTATCCTACCATAGACTACAGAATGCACCTCCTATTGGTCAACTACTAGTGTTTCGCCCCGAATTCAATTCATTTTTAACAATGTCGTCGATCCATCGCTTGAGGGGCCTTCCAACACTGAATCACCTGGTTTGCGGTCGCCATTCGAGAACCTTTATTCCCCACGGGTTGACTGTTCTGCGAGCTATATGGCCTGTCACTTCAACTTGATAATTCTGAGAGCTATGTAAGTAACCTTGGTTCTTCTACGGATCTTACCTACCTAGTATCAATGATATTTTGTTCTTTGTATCAATCACTATGTTACCAAATCACAGACACAATTTCAATAAAAAGCGGAAATTCGATTCGATCGCCGGCCGTGCGTCACGGCTGTGAGCGGCGAATCAAATAGCCTTTGTGATGGAGAGACTTCGTATTCATGGGACGTTGCCTCTATGAAATAAGAGTTCGATTAAATATCTATCATGGAACTCCTGAGTACTTTTATTTAATACCCTTATAATATTATAGCGATTGTTAATCATAATAATAACATCCTGCTTCTAGGCTTGGTCGCGTAAAAACAAAAGAAGTTCACGCAGCGAACAAAGTCGCGGGGACTTTCACTAGTAGTTAATATTATAAATGTTAAAGATCAATAAGGTGTATGTTTGTAACTCAATCACGCCGTAACCTCTGAACGGATTAAATTCAGAATGTATTTGGAATATATACACATTTTGTATCAACTATGTATATTCTGTACTGAATCAAATTTTTGTTCAAAAAATATATAAATAACGTCTTTGACACAGTCTTGTTTTCCTCTACTCCTACTGTACCTACCTACTGAACTCCCTAGCGGGTGAAAAATTACGAATTTTCGCAATTTAATTCTACAAAAAAATCTTGATATAATTGTATTATGAACAGCGAGTCGAAGTTATAATGCATTGCATATTATTACAATACATTGTCATTTTTATAGAACAAACAAATTATCTCAGTAATAGAATTATCGGTATGATGCCGTTAAAATACCCGAATATTCCGAATTAAGTCACGTAGAACGAAAGTCAATAATGAAGTGTGTTAGTTATTCAGTATTCATAGTGCGGTAACCCTTTAGGCAGGTCGCAGATGTGAGATAGGTTAGAAACCTGCCCACAGCTTTAGTTATATCAATAAATGATAAATCTTTTTTTTTTCCCCGCTGGACGTTGTACGAGTAACATCACAGAGAACTTTGTTAAACTTATTAATTTATCAAACAGTGCTTTACAGTTAAGTGTCGGAGACTGATTTGTAGTCATGGATATAGTTTGATACTGGGTTGTGCTATGTGTTATTAGTGAACTAAAACAAGTGCTTTAATCGTGTTTAGACCTATATTAGTTAAACACTGTAATTATTACATACCCACAAGTAATTTAACCGAACAGTTGCCGAGCACATCAGTGAAACGCGTAAGCGACATCGAATACACGGCGCTTGCGACCTTTTTCTCGCAGGGTCTGTAGCGTTCCACGCTTGAGACTTTATTAGTGTGCCAAACTATTTCTTTCTGTGCCATACTAACTGGTTGCTTATTTTGTTGCTGTGTTCTTTTAATAACTTTGAAATTCCGATTCTATTTTTCTAAACTGAACTGAACCTTCAATACACATCTGTGTGGGTGGACGTCATTTTTGGCTGGAATGCCCAGCCATGCATTGTCACGGTTGTAATTCTACATTGAAGAAGGATGAATTCTTAAAGTGTAACACTTGTGCTTCAAAATACTGTTACAACTGCTTGAATGTATCACCTGCATCAACTAAGAAACTAAGTGCTGACCAACTTGCGTCGCTAAGCTGTCCATTCTGCCAAAACGTAACAAGGCGTAAGGTCAGTGACAACACTCCGATTCGTAAGCATCGCACCTTGAACGACACCATGGACGTCTCTTTTAGTCTGGCCACTGCTGACTCTCATGATTCAATGAGTGCTTCGACGAGCGCTGGTATTATGGACGGGCCGGTAACCATGGAGAGCATCAGTATGCTCTTTGACATGAAACTTGCACCAGACTCTTCATTTATGATGAACTTGCGCACTTCGCTTAAAAAAGATGTAGAGAAAATGGTGGCTATTGAGGTTAATCGGGCTATTGAGGAGGTAAAATCTGATTTTACGTCATCAACCGATTTCATCTCCGCTGAACAAAAAAATATCAGGTCGGAAATTTCGGACAAGGACGCAAAGATAAAGCTACTTCAATCGCAGCTCTCAAAAAATGAAGAAAATTTATTTAAGCTTCAAAATCGCTTGCACACTGTTGAGAAGATCTCCCGCGATCTTAACATAGAACTTCATGAAGTACCGGAGAATAAGAACGAGAACCTCGCGGAACTGTTCAAAAAGCTATGCGAGTGCCTGAAGGTGACAATGACTGACACTGATATAAGAGCCTGTCGTCGGGTTGCCAAGATGAATCCTGACTCAAAGAGATCGAGGAATATTCTGATTTCCCTCTCCTCGCAGCGTTTTCGAGATGAACTTCTGTCTGCGGTCACTCGGTTTAACAAGTCCAACCCGAGTGACAAGCTTGGAACCAATCACATTGGTATCAAGGGTACAGCTTCAAGAATATACCTTTCTGAGCATTTATCTCCTGAAGCCAAAGCATTACATAGCTTAGCAAGAAAATATTGTAAAGAAAAGTACTTTAAGTTTGTTTGGGTCCGTTTTGGCCAAATTTATATTCGTAAGGACGAAAAATGTCCTGCTATTCTCATCAAGAGTATTGAAACCTTAAATAAATTGAGAAACGAGTAGTTCTGTAGCACGCTGAGTCATACATCTTTGTTAAATAGGTTAAGAGCTTAGTAGCTCACCCAAGTAGCTTTTATTTATTCCTTTTTATTATTTTGTGTATTAGTGAATAGCAATAGGTATGGTTGCAATCTATTATCAAAATGTTAATAGGTTGCGTAGTAAATTAGTAAATTTTAATTTAAATCTGTTAAACTATAACTATGACATTGTGTGCCTTACAGAAACCAATCTTAATAAATCTGTTTTTGATGGCGAAATTGTCGATTCCCGCTATGTTGTCTTCAGAAGGGATCGTGTTGATTCCTGCTCTGAAAAAACTGAAGGGGGTGGTGTTCTTTTGGCCATCCAAAAAAAGTATCAGGTTATCCGTCAGGCATCATGGGACAGTGATATGGAGGATGTCTGGGTAAGTGTCATACCGGAAAATCGCAACTCTCCGCGTCTTAATATATGTGCTTGTTATTTACCACCTGACTTAAAATATGATAAATTAGATAAATTCTACGCTCACTGTCAGAAATTAATATTGAATGACTATCCTGATGAGAACTTTCTATTAGTGGGTGATTTTAATCATCCAGATTATGTATCTACTATTTGCATTGGTTCTTCCTCAATATCCGACCTCCCTACAGAACCATCTTTATATAGTAAAAAACTTCACTTGCTTAAAGAACTTATGGTTCTCTGCAACTTAAAGCAATATAATAATATAACAAATGATAAGGATCGGATTTTGGACTTGGTACTTTCAAATCTTGAAAATATCTCAGTTGGTGAAGTAACGTCACTGAGTCGTTTGGACAAGCCTCACCCTGCGATTGTAATTAGCTTACCCCTACTGAATGTCTCCAAAAATCTTATGCGTCGTAATACAAAACGTCTGAACTTTTTGAAATGTGACTTAGATCAAATCAAATATGAATTAAACTCTTTTGACTGGAGCAAAGTTCTGTCTCCACCTGATGTTGATCAGTGTACTAACATCTTTTATGAAACCCTTTTTGAAATAATTCGTAAACATACGCCTTTGACCTCACCTAAATCCATGTCTTTTCCCATCTGGTATAGCAAACCTTTAATTAATTGTAACATAGAAAAAAATAAATACCATAAATTATTTAAAAAATTCGCTAATCCCCGTGATTATGACACCTTTTCCTTGCTACGAGATAGATGTAAGGCTTTGACTGAAGAGTGCTATAATAAATACATTTCTTCTACCGAGGAGTCATTAGATAAAGATATCAAGTCATTCTGGAGGTACGTTAATAACCGAAAGGGTCAGGTATCTATGCCGCAAACGATGTCTTTCGGAAGTGACTCTTCATCTAATGGACAAGCAGTAAGTGAACTTTTTTCAAGTTACTTTGGCTCAGTTTTTGTTAGAGACACAAGCCATAATTCTAATGATGACATTAATAAATCGAAAGATATTGACGACTATATTTCAAGCACATTGGCACATATTTCTATTAATGAAGACGACATTTTGTGTAAAATCAAAAGCTTAGATAGGAGCAAAGGTCCTGGACCTGATCAACTCCCCCCATCCTTCATTAAATCTTGTGGTAAGGAACTTTCGGTTCCCCTTTGCATCCTTTTTAATAAATCGCTCAGCTCGGGTGCTTTCCCAAATCGATGGAAAACTGCACATATTATCCCTATTTATAAAACTGGTGACAAATCCCGATGCGAAAATTATAGACCTATTAGTATATTGTCGTGTTTTGCTAAAATATTTGAGTCTTTAGTGTACACCCATCTCTACAGCCACATCAAACCAATAATTTCTAGTAAACAACATGGTTTTGTTAAGAATCGGTCTTCGGTAACCAACCTCTTGGAGTATAAACATTATCTTTGTCAAGCCTTCGCCATTGGCGGTCAAGTTGACTCCATCTATACTGACTTTTCTAAGGCTTTTGATAAAGTTAGTCATCGACTACTCTGTCGTAAGCTTTCCTCATATGGTGTTCAAGGGAGCCTATACCGCTGGATATGTTCATACCTTGACAACAGGAGTCAGTTGGTGGCGTTAAAAGGTTTTGTTTCCTCCCCGATGTTGGTTACTTCTGGAGTCCCACAGGGATCCCACTTAGGTCCCCTTCTCTTTGTGATATTTATCAACGACTTGATTCAGGGCTTACAATGCAATTGTCTTTTATATGCTGACGATTTAAAAATTTACAATATAATTTCTGATGAGTCCGATTGTTTATCCCTGCAAAGAGATTTGAATACCGTGACTGAGTGGTGTAAAACCAATAAAATGTATTTAAACATAGATAAATGCTTTGTAATATCGTTCACTAACAAACGGCACAAGATCGCTTTTACCTACTTCATAGATGGGCATGCGCTAAATCGGTCAAACATTGCTAAAGACTTAGGCATCTTATTTGACGATAAACTTTCATTCAGGGCACACTATCAACATATTACAGCTAAGGCAAATCAACTACTTGGTTTTGTCCTGAGATCCTCTAAAGGGTTCAAAAATCCACATAGCCTTTTATACCTTTATTTTGCCTTGGTCAGAAGCATTTTGGAATATGGTAGTGCAATATGGTCTCCGAATTACAAAGTACATGTCGATGCAATCGAACGTGTCCAAAGGAAATGCCTCAGATTATTGTGTTATCGTCATCAGCCGGGGCGCTCTAACCTCAGTTATGCAGATAGGTTAAATAAATACAGCGTTCAATCTTTGGAGACACGTCGTATATACTTCGATTTGGTGTGCCTGTATAAAATTGTACACTCATTAATTGACTCACCTGAATTACTGTCGCATATGTTCTTCAATATTAAATTTAGTGCGCGTAGATCTAATCAAACCAATGTTTTTGCTTTATTAACTTATAAAAATAATATTTCTTATTATAACCCACTTACTAGAATGTCTCGTCAGTATAATGAAATAGTAAAGACGAATATTGAGCTCGATATTTTTAACTCTAAATTAAATAATTTTGTTAAAACTTTGAAAGACATCCTCCATTTTAATGGCACCCCTGATGCTTCCGGCGGTGTCCAGGTTTATAGGTAATCTTAGATTTTTATGTATGTTTCTGATTTTGTCTTAGTCTTAGTCTTGTTTTATATAATATTATTCTCGTTAAGTTAAGTTTTCCCAACGCTTTTTGTCCGCTTGACGCTCTTATATTGATTTAGCAGTACGCATGTAAGTTACGTTTCAAGCCAGATCAAAACTACTTTGTTAAATAGTATTATATTGTATGCTTGTAATGTGTAATGTGTGTCCAAATAAATAAAAAAAAAAAAAAAAAAAAAAAAATAATTAATATTGCTGAGTGTCTTATAAACTGTAAAGGAATGAGTACAGTCGCCTGCAAGAAGATGTATACGTTTCATAATTTTGAACAAAATGATGCCGCTTTACAAATGAAGATACACAGTAAAGTTGAATAATAAAAATGATGCCATACGAAAGTACTGTGGTATCATTTTTATTGTCAAATTATGAAATGTAATACATCATAATGCAAGCGACTGTACATCTGGAGTAAGTAAGTACATTATCAGCACAAATGCCCATTGCGTTTTGGCATTTAAAGTCGATTGCGATTTCTAGCTAGTTTCGCAAAAAAAGGAAAAGGGATTATCGCGAAAACGCGAGTAAAGCCACGAGCAGAAGCTATTAAATATTACGAGTTACATAGCCATTTTCGTAAATTCAACAGCTTAGATTCATGTGCTTCATACTAATACAAATTGCAGACATTAAAAACCATTGTTAATTTCGTCCTGCAAATTAGATTTTTTGTCATTACTTTTCTCTTGCAGTCGGATTGCGAGAGTAATTTATGGCCTCAATAAACTGAACCTTAAAATTGTTAATGAAAAGGTATTAAAACAGAGCGGGACCATCGTAAATAACGCGGTGACATCCAGAGGAAAGAAAAATGCGCGCGGATCTCACAAATTGTCCGCCGTGTGATTGTTTATTGTTTGCACATTTTATTCGACGACCTCGGTGGCGTAGCGCCCGCCTGCAAGGGGTTTGATTCCCGATGCGGGACAAATGATTGCATGCTCTGTAAATATTTGTTCCGGGTCTGGGTGTTGTGGTACCATAGTACTCGTAGATTCTATTCTGATACCCACTACAGGGTATCCTAATGTGGGGTCAGGGCTATGAATGTGACTGTTGGGTGTTATTTATTTATTTATTCGAGCTTTCTCTGAATTAACTAGTGGTTCACTCGGAACTGAGATCTTGCGATGTCCGGTATAAGTTGGGGCTTTGATAATCATTAAAGCACAGTTGAGAATCAGTTGAAATCTTACCAGAACAACGAAATCATTAAACAAAACATCCAAATAGTTTGAGAGACCAACGCTCGCTTCACTTGATCGATCAAATACGTATAATTATTTGCCAATGCGAAAAAGTGAATTGGAGCTCTTCTTGCAATCGCAGCTAAATTATTGGTTGGCTTTCGTAAATAGAAGTTTCAAGAGTTCCCTATTTCGATAAAGTTGGAAATCAATGTTTTCGAAATGTCAAAAAAAATCTAATCGAAAAGCGAAATCACCTATTGATTTCTCCAGTGTTTTTTTTTTCTCTTACAATTTCCAAACTCCCAAAGCTCGTCCATAAATTATTAATTAACTCGCCTTCACCGCATCAGGATTTATTCGAGTGGTAGGGGATGGAAAAAAACAAGTAATACGAGCCAAAGCGGTATACAAACGCTTCCAATTGCGCTCGGTCAGGCGCGAAATTGTCATTAATATCGTAGCCATGCAAAATACTGAATAGATGAGTTGGTATGTGCCACAGTTAAACAATGAGTACGAATATTGATTGGTTCTGATCAGTAGTAATTTATCTAAGTATGAATAATTCAGGGTAATGTCGCGTTTAGATACAATTCTATCAAAGTTAAAAGATCCGAAGCATCGTCAATGTTATCTCAAACAACTTAGACGAATCGGCGTTGCATGTTTGTGTGTTTATTTGTTAGAGCATAACCTTCAAACCGTCAATTAGATCTGCATAGTATTTAGTAAGTCAACAGATGTACTATCAAGATTTTGATCGTAATAATATTAGTTAAATCGGCTAAGGAGTTGTTAATATATAGGGGTCTAAGAGGATGCCTTTTTGGACCTATATATTTTAACTAAATAAAAAAATATATATTTAAAATACATGAAGTGGGGTGTCATAGTAGTAGAACTTTGTTCAAACATTCCAAAACGATTTCTATTTTTTTCGTTCGAGGCAAACCACTAGTATTTGAAATTCACTCATATCGTCACTTCAAATCGTTTCATAAAGTGGATTGTTCTAGCTTCGCCAGCAATCAATACCATTCTAGAATCAAAATTTCTCACCTCGATTAAACCATCCATACATATAGCAATCAGAAACAAGAGACTAAATGAATCGATCGCCAGTCCCCTCACTAATCCATCCACAGTATTCTATACATATGATTATAAAACTTCTGACCTTGGGGGACTCTCGTAACCTAGCAACGCGTGTACTCAGATCCCCTAGCTTCATCTGCAGATAACCATACCTATAGGGTGCCTACAATGCTAACCATGGAGGCATAAAATTTTGAAGCAGTCAAAAGTCTGCATTCCGTCTCGATTCATTTTATTTAGCAGCTTGCAGCTTCGTGCTATGTAGAGCACCATAGCTTAGACTCCTCATTAACCATGATATATTGTATCTCTTTATTAGGTTAGATTGGCATGTCAAATAGTCCATACCAGTGCTGTGTTCGCCTATTTGGCTACTGTATCAGTCTTAGTCTTATAGTTCTTATTGAATGTTTGATACATGTGCTGTTGACGATCCTATTTAATAAATAAATAAATAAATATACTAAAGGCTCGTATCTTTAGTCGACGTAACTGGAAATTTGAGGGGACATTTAAAAAAAAACAATCACATTTACAACAATAAGTAATGGCCGTTCCCAATATTCAACCCTCAGAGAAGTTTAGATAGCTACACAGCTAGTTCACGCAGCCTGACGCTGTATTAGTGTGATCCACGTGATTTTACCAGAAAAAAAGTTTGTTTTATTTTCAAGCTAACCTTATTCGAGTAGTCAGTTGATTAGCATCTATAAAGTACCATCACTTATGCTCTACAAGTTTAATAACAACATTTTTTTATCTTATCGTATCTTTATTTTTTTATTTAATTCATTAAAAACTAACTAAATTACTAACAAATAAATTAGAAAAGAAATCAATAATAATAATAATTTACAGTAAGTAGGTACGTCACAAATTAAATATGTCGATGTAATATAATGATAGGAATAATATAATAATAATAACAAATAAGTACAAAGTAAAATAAATCCAGATTATACACCCAGTTATACATCACTATTACAGAAACTCAAGCATTCCAACAAAATTTCTTCTCTCTTTAACAAGCCATGTCCAAAGCGCCAACTTCCTAGGCATCAGGCACCCCTCGCCTGGCAACAGCGAACAAGGCTGCACCCGCCCCAAGCGGCGATACAGTCACACTGATGAATACCTTCAACATACAGCCGTATTAAAAAAGTTGCAATTTTGATCCCGATTTTTGCTTCTGACAACCTAGTGATGGAAAAATTCGCTACTTTTATTCGGTCTAGTCAGAAGTTCGCTGAAGAAGAACTTTTGTTTGTGCTGTGTTTACCTCGAGTTTGGAATGTTTTTGAAATTGGATTTTGGGTTTTAAGTCAGAGGCCCTTTTCAGGGCCATCATACCTCAGCCTGGTCACTGACCTAATACAATATGTCCAAGAAATAATATGGTGATATGGTGCTTATTAAAGTGTTTCTGAAACAATAAAGTCGTGTTCAAAACGGCATGAGGTATGTCATCTAGCATTATGTTTTTAAAATGAACCTTAGATGATGTAATTTTATTTTGAGTTTGACATTGAGGGCGTACTATATAGCTCAACAAAATCACAAGCCCCTAATAGGTAAACTAAAAATTGTATTTTTTCCGTAACATATAATGATTATATTAAAATAAATTTCAGCTGTCATTGGGCACGCTATTTGAACATGTATTAGCTTAACTATTTGTGCAATTTGCAAAATGTAAATAAACAACTATTGAAATTAAAAGTACGTAGTAAAAGCACAACTTCTAATAAATATTCCCTCCATGAGACAAAATGAATTCTAAGTTTATGACTGTTTCTTTAATGAGTCTTTTATATGAAAAATCGAATCCACAGATACGCTGACAATGCTGTGAGTTATTTCAGATATCAAATATTTAACAAGAATCCTGTTTTATCCATTTCACAGTACGACAGAGCTAGATTTAACTTTGTAATCTGGGTATATATAGCACTTCGTTTATAACATTTTACGAAACACGAAGGATAAAGTATTTCTTCAATCCAATCAAAAAGTTCAGCCGCCAAACAAACAGGATAAAACGCCGCGGGAAATAAAGATCCCCAAAATAACACAGATACCTATATCCGTCTTCAAAAGATCAGCACTGACATAGTGAACTGATGCGTGCGGCACACTTCTTCACCAGCCCTCGCATTTTTGTCACACACTCACTGACACACTTGATGTTTCCCCCTATAATTACTTCCCTTTCCCGCACCCCAACGCCACCTAGATCTACCTAGCATACTAGGTACGTCTGCCGCAGGATTTGCGAGGGGAATGCTAAAAGGGTACGTTGTGATATAAATTCGTATCACTGTGTGTGTTCGTATACCACACGTTTCGTATTGCAAGGACGGGATACATCGTCTGCTTTGTATTTTGAACAATATTTTGCATGGAAATACACGTGCAAAGTTCGGTCTCAACTATGAAATTTAAATTTATTTACCACCAGGTGCGGGCTTGAAGTATCAAAGCTTTCTCTCGTTATATCAGTCATGCTTCACGATTTTAATGAATATTCCAGTCAACCAAATAAATTGGGAGTCACCAAAAGAGTGTCCATTAAAAGGAGTCTACATCCAGCATCAAATTAACTTCGGTAAAAGTTTACCCTCGAAATAATTAAGGATTCGCCGCAATTATCGCCGCAAAATCAAACTCCGCTTTGATCGTTATCCAGAAAAGACTTTTATCGAATTTAGCTCTAAAGTCAACGCTCTAAAAGTACAAAATTTACGAGCCGATAGATGTTTAGACCGTTTTGTACTAGGAAATTTTAATAACCAGGAGCCGAAAAGTTGGACACTTTTGCCTTTTTGCGAATCACCAAAGGAACCACTAATAATTATAATTATTTACCAATTGTGACTAAAGTTTTCGGTTGGCCCCGTAATTGCAAGAAGTTTAAAGTATCATTTAATGAATAATCTCCCGATTTCAATAGGAAATTCGAGCGGCGGCACCAAGTGGGCAAAATTATTGGAAGAGCAGAGGAGACTTTTTATTCAAAGAACTCGTTTTGAAGTTAAATTATTTCGCATGCAGCAATTCTTTAGGGCTTTACAATTTGGTTTGAATACTTGATACCTATTTTAAACATGAATTCACGTTGCAATTTAAAATTATTCAAAAGTTTTAGTTGGTTATTTTGATTTTTGAAATAAGGTTTTTTTTAATCGTTGTGAGTGAAATTTTAAGGAGAAATATTTAAAAAAGAATGAAACTTTACAGCCATTTATATAAAAATAATTTCAGTCTCTGACTGTAGTGATAATATTTCACGATTATGAATACCATGGTTAGGGTCAGATGTTAAGTTAAACGTTAAACGGCTTCGTTCTGGTTAGTATTTTCTCCTACACTCACTCTTTTTAGTAATTAGGGATGATGAACATTACAACAAAACTAATAAAAAAATTGGTCTGTGTTCTAAATTAAAAAAAACCAAACGAAAAACATTAAAATGGGATCATATAGACGGAAAATTGTAATCCATCAAACCCAAATCAAAATCAGTAGATCAAAACAAACGTATAATACCTACTTCAATTTCGAAATATCTCCTAAAATTGCGACAAACGGACGACCCTCGCTAATCCTGTCGTATCTTAAAAAGAATCAAAATCGAATGAGAGACATGATAATCTGAACATGGGCATAGTATAGGTATGCGGTGTTTCACAAGCATACAAACTGCCTTGTGTAAAGTTTTTCTTTTACAAGACCGTACCTCAATCTACTCACTGACCTTTGCAGGATGACCTGGAAAAATGTACGAAACAATATTAATTTTCAGTGATCTGCACTGGTTTATGTCAAAGTTTATGTGGCAAAATGTTTGGACGTACCTCTGACTACCTTACACATCTTCAAGGATCTGATCACCTGGAGATCCTTGAGGTTGTCAACCATGCTTGAGGATAAAAGTGGTGAGCTTATTTCATTTGTTTACCTGTATTTTTAAATAATATCTATGGCATTCCGACTTCGCTAGGGTTCAGCTATTTTCAAATCTAAAAAGTAAGATGTTTTCACTTAAAACAAAATCCATTGATTTTTGTATAGTTGCAGTACTGATCTTGGAGCCCTTTGTACTCGGTTTGGTTTCAGGTAAATAGCTATTACCCGCTCCGCTGGCGCGCCCAGAGATAAGGTCTGACATCTCTGACAAGTTCAGTAGCGTTACGCATGCTGAGGACCTTTGATTGATAGCCTGTCGAAGCATCATACAGGGGACTTCATTTCATGGAGATCTAAATAAAGCCGTGATCACAAGATTGATGCTGGGGAAAGTAGTTGGAGATTATCAATGAATCATAACGGGCTAAGAAAATTATGAATATAAAAGCATAGGTGTGGTGGCCTCGGCTAAAGAATGGGCCCCTCCATATCTAGCTATCCGCGGATGTCGTAAGAGGCGACTAAGGGAAAAAAGCTAGGGGATGGGCAGCAGCGTCCCTCATTTTAACAACGGTAGCTCTAACTGCGCTCGCCAACCCGCATGCCCAGCGTGGTGAGTATGGGCAAATCTCCCCACATGATAATGAATTTGCTCTGTCTGTGGAGGAGGCCATGTTCAGCAGTGGACGTCATACGGCTGAAATGATGATGATGAAAGCATAGGTATCGAAATATTCTGACGACATACTTTGAATACAGTGGGCTGGACACAGCAATCACTGTTGGTTTGAATCCCAGTCTTGCACCAATGGATTTTCCGTTAAAATTAATTAATACCGTAAATTATGTGCGCTACTACTAGTGCTCTAGCGAGGTATACTATTGCAAAAAAACATATTTTAAAATTAAAAAAGCTTCTGCATATCCTGAATTGACAACCTCTTTTTACTGTAATTGGTTACAGTTGGTTGGTAAGTCACGATGGTAATTTTACAAATACCTCCAATTCCTTATCAGACGCAATTTTAGCCTATCTCTCCCTTTATTTTTTGATTTGAAAGAACTTTGCATAGAACTGTCTCGTTGCCTAAAAATCAATGGAAATTATTCTCGTGGCAGCAATTTAAGTGTCTCTATATCGGACCGTCACATTCAACTATAAAACGATCCTATTCATTGAACGGAAAACCCTTTGTGCTATACGAATCCATTCGCTCCTAATGGCCGTGTTTTGGTCCGCTACTGGTCGACACTACTTTTGTAGAAAGTAGCTAGGTCACTCACCAATAAATAATGTTTAGTTGTTGCTGTCGGTCTACATTAAAACAAGAGTAATAACTATAATAGGTTTCTCCGTAAAACCCAAATCTAACACTATCATGTCAAGATATGGCTAGGTTTTGTTTTAGAGATATAAGGAAAGATTAAATAATGTTAGCGCTAATTTGTTGACAATTTTTAAAAACATTCTCACAACACGATCTTTGAAATTAATTGAGACATTCTTGTTCCTCTCCTACTTGCTACAGGTTATTTGTCACTTTGACTGTGTAGCAGCACTGCTAATTTCAATGGGCAGAATAGCGGAAATTGTGGAAAGAATAGTGGTTGTATATAATTCCATTTGCCTTGCAAAAAATACTTCAAACATTTAAAATACCATAGGTAATACACTAAGCTACCATGAAGCTTGCAACACGGCTAATCTAGCTGTAGTGAGCTAGCTTAGTGCACACAAGCACTAGTGCGGATGTGCGATTTTAATTATTTTCGTCCAATTTACGAGTGGCCATTAAAGAACTGGTCCCTTGCGGGCCATTAGAACTCACAGGTCCCATTCTTGTTGATAACTTTACAGCGTTGTATTTTATTCTGTACGTGAATTAGTGGTAATCTCGACTAGGATGGTGGCGGGTTCAGCCACATTCACACATGAAACAGGCTCATTGTAACAGTCCATGGGCGCTAACTGGTAAGTACTCCTGCTTTCCTCGCGATGTTGAAGTAGTTCTTCTCTTCAATACAAACTAAGAACCAATATGACGAACACCGATGGACACAGAGGTCTGAGTCCGTAACGTTCGTGAGCTATTCACTTGTCACTGTGAAATGTTAAAAATAAATAGCTTTACGGTTTGGCCTCATTTTGGCTGATTCTGTAGATTCCAAGCTTTTGCTTTTTTTTAACAAGTAATGTGGCAAGCAATCTTACGTTTTACCTGTTGATAACTGGTTACCGTAGCCTATGAGCGCTTGCAGTAACAGGAACACAACAGTATTTGAAACAAATCATGTAATTTGGGCTGCGATCTTCTGTAAGGCGGAGGTACCTCTCCAAGTGGCCTGCTCCAATTTAGAGCGAGAAAATCTCTCTGTCCCTACCTTGCTTGTACTCTTTTCGAAAAGTTTACTTATTGGTTTTGCTCGAGATAAATCAAGTATATATCAAGATACATAATTATATCCCTAACATGCTTTCTATGTAGAGGATATCCGGATGGTGCGATATGTTTGTGGAATATTTAATGTGGGAGGCTCACAATTAGTGAGGTCGAGATAATTTCGGCAACGGGTAGTATCTGCGCACGCACCGCTATTATTTATAAAGACAAATAGGTGAACCAATCGTAGAGATTGTGTTTGCATTGTTACGGATGCGATTTAATAATTGTCTAGGTAATTAGTTAGCGTAGCTCTACGACGCTACGAATCAGCTACGAGAGCTACACCTGGTTCTACGCCGTAGAGGCATAAATAAAATGTTCAAGCTTATCATAAAATATACTAGTTTGTTTGTTTGAGGCTCGCATAATTGAATCATAAAAGCGAGTTGCATGTTTTGCCTTTAGCGGTCATCCATCAATATGGTGACCGCAATGAACACAAATCAAAGACCGCAATGAACAGAACATCAAATAGTTAAACATATTTGATCTGTTGGAAGGCTAAGTAAGATAAGTAGCTATGCATTGATAGCTTAGAGGGATAAATAGATATGCAAATTCAATGACAAAAATAAAAAAAAACTCCAATTACACTAAAATGCAAATGAAGATAGCACTGTTTACGGTGCGCAAGAATGGGTTCCGAATTGTCCCAAATGAACGAGATGTTAAGGGTTTAGGGTCGCATAATATATTATGGCGTCCACCAGCAACGGTCCAGTATCGTCAATCACTCCCGCACTCAACGTGATTAAATTTGAATGTAGTTATAAAAGAGCGATGGTCGGTTTTTATCGAGAAATGGAACATAAATGCAAAAAATGCAATAGGTATAAACGCTTTACAGCAAATATGCGTAAAAAGGTTGTTTTTGTTAAAGCAGATAACAGATAAGGAGATAAGGACTACAGTATAGGGTTCTTCAAAAAGGGCGTTTTGAACTTTTTAAGGGGTCGGCAACGCGTGCGTGATGCCTCTGGTATTGCAAGCGTACATAGGCTACGGTAACCACTTACCAACAGGTGGGCCGTATGCTTGTTTGTTACCTTAGTTGTATATAAAAAAAAGATAAGTAAAATAAGACTAAGAAAATAATTAATTTGGCGCCACATTATGTAATAAATTGATGTTTTTTAGTTACATAAAAATACAAATAGTTACGACGAAAAACTTCACCAACCCAAGTGGCACCCAGAGTAGCGCTGGAGCTACCGCGACACGCATTTACATATTAACTCATCAATTTATAATTAGTGCTATTGTGTAAGTACATTTTATGATGACTAACAAAGCTATGGAAAAAACAAAAAAAATATTTAAAAAATATTTATTAAAATAAATAAAAATAAAGTAGTAGTGTTTATCAAATTAAAACTATAATATTAATATAAATTTTATTTCTGGTTACTTAAAAATAGTACAGATGGTAAAAAAAGAATTCTAAGACCCATAGAAATATATTAATACACCTTAACCTAAAATATATAAAATACCTAAGCTTCATAAGCGTTACTTTTTGATTACTTTAAAGCGCGCGCCCACGTTATTTCAAACTCTATTCAAAAACGTAGAAAATATATAAACGGTTTATTATGTGAATAAAAGTTAGTAAATTTAACATATTATTTTTTAGAAAAAAGTTCGTTTTAGAATTCTTATAACAAAATTATTAGCATTACTGGTTCCTAACGCCATCTAGTGACCTTTGCCATCTAGAGCATTAACTTAGTTATTTATGTTAGAAAGATCATAAAAAGACGCAAAAAGAACCCTCTTTTTATCCAAATAAAGGATAAATTACTTTGAAATAAACTCGTAGATTTTATTTTATTGTGTAAATAAAATCACGGCCAAAAAACTAAGTTTACGCTCAAATTTGTTGCCAATTGCAAATCTTCATGAGTTCCACGAATAAATATTTGAATGCTTACAAGTACTTTTTACAGAAACAAATTAGTTTCGAACTTTAAAAGAATTAGTCGTGCATTGCGACTATTAATCCTGAACTTCATTTGAATTTACTGCCCGAACCTTTGGGAACTTTTAAATGTATTCGAATAAAGTTTTTAGACTAAATTTTTTTTTGCCAGAGGAATAACAACTCGTAGAGCATGAAATTAGGTATGAACGCTAGCATATACGAGGTGGTTCATAACATGTATATTATCCCGAAAAGGGCTTATTCTGCACCCAATTGGCAAAAAAGTCTACGACATTTGTATATTTCATTGAAAAAAATCCATAAAAATCTGCTGTTTTGCGGTCCAATCTCTTCAACTCAAATATTGTAATTCATCATATTATAATTATTATACTCATAATATTATAATTCAGGTAGTCATTTTGATACCGAACTTTCCGTACGTTCAATAATTAGTTATAAAGATGATAAAAGTAACAGTGATTTAAAATAGATAATTTGAATAGTGTTTCGTTAAAAAAAATATAAGAAAAATGATGATGATAGAATTTGCTCCTTCGGGATGACTTATCTTGTATTTACGTTTTTCATATGTCTCTAATAGTAATGTCAACATGATTTCTTTAACTCTATATCCTTCCAAACTCGATATAAGCTCAATCTCTCAGTCTTTCATTTACGCTCCTATTTATAGCTGTCAATACTTTACTTTTCATTGGAATAAACTTTCCACATCTTTTTCACACGGTGTCTAATTTTCGGCTTACGCTTAGCACACCATAATTCAATAGAAGGCATAAATTTTGCGTACATTTTCTAGCCGTGCAATAGAAGGGGAATTAATTTGTTTTTCTTACAATGGGCCGTCTAGACAATCGCATATAATTCAAGTTTCACTTAGTGCCTTGTAGACACTAATAGCCAAAAGCCGAGGCGTATATTAAGAAAACAACGTGTGTAAATCATTTAAAGAACGTTATTGTACGATAATCTTATCGTAGGATGCCTTTACAACTTTTTGCTTTTAACAGAATTTGAGTCATGACCGTATGTGAAAGAATTTACTGACACCTGTCATGTCTCTGCTGTATTACGAAGTACGGCATAAAGCCGTGTTCAAAAGGCATGCGATAATGTCCTAAATGTATCATATGACATGGTTCGTTTCATAATGATCCTTACCTCTACTGAACAAAGTCAATTTTGAGTTTGACATTTAAGGGTGTGCGATATATTCCAACGATATTGCAAGCTCCTGAAAGTCAAACACAAAGTCCTTTTTTCAGAAGACGTAAGGATCATTTTAAAATAAATTTTATACGACATATATTTAAAGTGACAATCAACAAAATTTTACTTTCCTACAACGCTAGTTTGTATGTTTTTGGAAAGTATTTAAACTTACGAAAAACATTGAAACTATCGTAAAATTGTTCAAGAGGAAAGTGATAATATTCCATAATGTTTCTAAAACATCCCAGACAATGTATTTTA
This sequence comes from Anticlea derivata, assembly GCA_947579855.1. Lineage (NCBI taxonomy): Eukaryota > Metazoa > Arthropoda > Insecta > Lepidoptera > Geometridae > Anticlea > Anticlea derivata. The sequence goes on from OX388266.1 coordinate 4,850,814, forward strand.
TCTATTCGAAACTTTTTAAAGTATTGTTTAGACGTACATTAAGTTTATTCAGTTACAGTATCTGGTGTCGCTCTACTGAAGGTTTGTTTGTATGTAACGATTCCGGGACGTAAATAAAAAAAAATGTTGTGCCGACCCCACATAATGTGGAAGAAGAAAACATGTTGTGCCGACCCCATATAATGTGGGATAAGGGCAGGAAGAAGAAGAAGAAGACGTCTGTGGTCTACTAAATAAAGTGACTTTTGATTTAGACTTAAAGGGACTTGCAATATCGTTGAGCTGTATCGCACGCTCTCAAATGTCAAACTCAAAATTGCCTTTATTCAGTAGAAGTAAAGATCTTTTTGAAACGATATTATTATGTGACACATCGCAGGCTGTTTGAATTCGGCTTAGCTCAAAGCTCAATCGACTCTATTCAGCTTTTGACTCTTTGCAGATACAAAGACGTTTTTTTATAATACCTAGGTTCAGTAAGAGGACACATGAATAAAGGATTATTAAAATATCTTCTCCGCTCCGCGTCGTTGTAAAACGAATTCACTCTTAACGTTTATCTAACCCGGTTCGTTGGTTTTACTGCTAAAGTTGCTTGGCTTACAGAGGGTGACACAAAAAGTGTCTTTTATTATATTTCACTTATAAATACCGGCCATTGTCTGTGAAATATTTATTGTGTTTTTTTATTTCGTTTTAACAACGGCGTGGTGAAAGAAACTTTAGTATCTTAGTTATTTTCATATTTTCTTTAACTCATACTGACATAGAACTTATGTTGTTTTAAATAAATAAATAACAGTGTACACTATTTATTATGAATACTAAAAAAATACTCCATTCTTAAATGAACAAGCAGTGTTTTAAAGAGAGCCTGTAATATTTTTGTTATTTCTTTGTGATTTATTTTAATATAGTAATAGTTTATTATGATACGAATAGAGCAATAAATTATTTAAGCTCAATGTTAACAAAATACGAAATGATACTCCAAAAGCAATTCCATTATAAATTAGAATCCCTTCGCCACATTAAAACCATAACCGCGTCAAGAATGTATTGTGGCGACGGCATTTATTAATATTCCTCGTTAAAACTATAGCTTAACAGCAGTTATAGCACTTTTACGTCTTATTAAAGGGTTGTAAAATTTTATGTAACGCAAGTTCCTCTTTAATTAAAAACGTTTTTGGAATAATCAAGATGCTTTAATATGTTTTCTACGAGACGGAGTTATTAACACCGCATACTCGTTATTAAATTTAAATGTCTTTTCTTTACGACTACTTTATTGCCATTTGAAGTTTTATCGAAGATCTGAAGTTTGGGATCGAGATCTAAATATGTAAGCGGTCAGAACCATTTTACACGAATTTGAACCATAAATCCTAAGATTTAGAAGTTTCTAAAGACTGTCAACTTATTTCACCTCCTAAACAAAATCGCAAAGTTGATGGTACGCGGTAGGATCTATATTATAGTTAATTAAGTGATTTAAAGATCGTTAAATTTCTAGGTATTATTTATCAGACATAGGTATTTAAATTTGTTAAAATACATCTGTAAAAAAATATTGTAATTCTAATACCATAACTACTACGTCTTAATTTGCTTAGAAGCGGTGTATTTTGTCAATATAGTGCCCACAATTTTTAAACCAGATTCATTCGTCGATATCATATAGGTTTTTTTGATCAATTTTTTGTTTAAAACATGCCTTTAAGCTTTACACAACCAAAATGAAATTGAAACATCCTACACTTAACTACGAATCCTAGACTACAACACCGAAATATATCTACAATTTCCACGATTCGTTCATTATTCATACCGTGTACACCGGTGTCGGTATTTGTGTAGATAACGCTACAACTTGTTCGATTTGTACTTATTTGCATTAACAGCTACGGTCTGCACGATAAGCTAAGACCCTGGTTCCTGAATAGTCATCAGTGCTAGCAGTTATATAGCGGAAAAATATATTTTTAACCTAACGTCATTGTTAATTACGAGTATATTTCTACTGTGTGTGTCAAATAAATAAACTCTTATTTTTATTCCTATACCTAATCTTCAAAGAAACACCAAAATTTCCATTAAAATACATGTCAATTAGTGCCCCGATAGCGAGTGTTACAACTACGGCGCCTCCTAATGGCGTCTGCGAGTATTCCCTTATTATCTATTTACAACCCGCATTTTATTATTGGGGTTAAGACGACTACTGGGTATAAAAGCGGTAGAGTGGTCATTGACCGACTTTTTTAAATCATCCGGCCCAGTATCAGGCCCATAAACAGGGTGACAGTATAGAGTGTTTATAAATAACCGGCTTCGTAAAGTTAGAAAATGAGTCAGTCAGTTTTCGCTATCAGTTTATAAGTTTTGAATCCATCCAAATTATTAATATAAATGCGAAAATATGTTACATTTTCTCGCCTAAACCGCTGAACCGAATTTGATGAAATTTTGTATGAACATAGTTTAAACCTGAGGAAGAACATAGGATACTTTTTATGCGGTCTGGTTCCGTGCAAGCAAAGCCACGGGCAGCTATTTTAAAATATTTTCCAAGGGGCAGTTATCTGAATTTATCCGGCTTTATTTTCAGATCTCTCTAGCCATTCTAACTTCATCGCATAAAAGCTGTAGTACATGGGCGGGTCTGAAATCGGACGATCGTTAAGGGATGGGTTTACGGCCATCAAACGATACTTTGTGAGATGGCATCCGGTTCTTAACGTAAGTCGTAATTTAGGGCGTTCCTTAGTCTGATCTGCAGGTGGAGTTATTGCATGAATAGTATCGTCAGTTTCCTACTAGTGACTGTCATAGTATGGCGACAACTATAATTATTTTAGAACCATATTTGGATTTTCATCATCATCATCAGCCTAGAAGTCAACTGCGTGACATAGGCTTTCTCCGGAAAGTGCCATGACGAAAGGTATTGAGCCTTTTCTATCCACTGACTTCCCGCAACCTTCACAATATCGTCAATCCATCGGGTGGGTTCCTTCCAACACTGCTTCGCCTGGTTCGTGGTTGCCATACGAAGATCTTTATTCCCCAGCGGTGTTTGGCTCTGCGAGCTATATGGCTATATAGCCTGGGCGTTAAGCCCTTAAATAGCTGGGTTATAGCTTAGTTTGCCTTTTTTGTCATATGCCAATTTCCTATAAACTTTATTGTCAATTGTTTGTAGAATAAGCCCTTTCGGGATAGAATATAATGTACTTATTATAAATCACCGTGTACAAAAGGCAAAACTTTATCATAGTGACAGTTAAGCAGTTACCTACTTGAATACAGTTGAATAATGAAACAAATTATAACTAGATTAGATCGCTCCCTACCCGTGGTACAACTGTGATGTCCAACTGGTTGTACTAAAGAACAAAAGAAGAAGAAAAGAAAAAAAAATAAGAAAAAGAAAAAGAAAAAAAGTTACCCATAGTTCTCAACTCTTTTTTTTGACATTTTATATGCTCAGATTCTAACATTAGTATAAACAGAATGAAAATATCTTTAATCAACAAGATATTTTAGATGAGTTCGTTAAAATGATCATTTGCTGAGTAATATAAAGAATCTACTTGAAATTCAGATATCTCGCTAGCAAATATTAAAAAATTAGTAGGTACGCATTTTTTAACTTGAAAAATTATTTCCCAAGTTATTTTGCTAAAGTTAAAGAATTATTTTGACGCAGATGCTCTCAAATCTGTTTTGTACGTGCTCAAGATGCTTGCCACTGCTCAGTGTTAATGAACAACTCTTTATGTCTCATTTTGTACATCGCTTAGACGAAACTCCACCATTCCTCTTGGAATGTAAACAAAATGAATTTAGAGAACCTTTGTGGTTCTCTCGCATTGTTTTATTATGATTCTCAAGTTTGTATTTTCTTTTAACGTGGTTTTCTTTTACAAACGTCTTAGTAGACTAGAACTAATCTTAACTACTTTGTTGAGTGTTTACCCGTAAGTATAGCCCCGGCTGAAGAATGGGGCCCTCCATTTCTACCCGTCGATATCGTAAGAAACGACTAAGAGAAAAAAGCTAGGGGATATGCAGCATCGTTTCCTATTAACAAAAATTGATTTATCTGTGCTGACCAACCCGCATTCTCAACGGCGTATGATATAACTTAAAATTCATTTTAAAATGATTCTTAGTCGACAGAATAAACTCTCTGAAATCTTCTGAATTTCAAATGAAATATCGCAGCCTATTTTACTCAGCTTAAGGTCAAAGTCACCACAGTTCACTACTCGTTAATCCAGTAAACTTCTTAACGGCGTAAACGCAACGCGACATTATCTAATAATGTGGATGAAATTGCGTCTGTGCGATTGCGATGCTAAACTCGTGTGTGTAATGGAGTTAGCGGTCCGCACGGCGACGATCATTACTGCGGAATACGCGACCACGTAGGTCAAAGATATAAAATCTAGCTAGAAAGCGCACATACATTTGTGTAGTTCGTTGCCTTGTTATCGTAATTGCGGGAAGTCGGTGAATGAAAAAGGCTCAAGAACCTTCGTCATGGAACTCTTTAGGAAGGTTTATGTCCAGCAATGGACTTCTTCAGACTGTTGATGATGATGATGATGAACCTAGTGGGAGGCCTACCCCGACTTTCGAACCGAAGTTCGTAGTCCCAGACGTGAACCAATGAATTTTATGTTCAAAAAAAATATGTGCGCTTTAACACGTGCTCATAATAGTGAAGGAAAACATCGTGAGGAAACCCAAGGCTTATTCAGCTCCACGCGTATTGACCATATCCTTTCTGTGGATAAGGCTGAGAGGATGGTTTAGGTGCTGAGCAAGCCTACTCTTTCTTAAACATGTTCCAGGCACTACAGCCAGCGTCCTGTAAGTTAGTAAAAAGTTCCACCTGACGCTTTTTATATCATCTAGAATAGATGTAACAATGTCTTGCTTACGATGCAGGTAAGTTTTTGACCATATCTAGAATCTTTAGTTACGTGATAATCTTAACATGATGCGTCAGCAGGTTTCTACGATTCCAGATAATTCCGATCGCCTTTCGTTTAGTTTCAGGTAGATGAACAAAATAGACTTAGAACAAAATATTTTTTGTCTACTACAGTTTTAGTAGGTATTATATATTTTGATCGTAATTATTACAAATTCTTATCTATGATATTATGATTCTTGCATAATTTTTGACGTCTTAAGCCATGTTCAATCGGCATGCGATATTTCATTGATATGTCATTTAAAATTCGTTTCAAAATAATCCTTACTAAAAGTCAAACTCATAATTAAATTTATTCATATGAAGTAAGGATAATTTTATGTCTAAAGCCATGTTCAAACGGTATGCGATATTTCCTTGATATGTCATTTAAAATTCGTTACAAAATGATCCTTCATCATCCATCATCATCAGCCTGATGAAGTCCACTGCTGAACATAGGCCTCCCCCAAAGAGTGCCATGAGTGCAATGAGTGCAAATGATCCTTACTAAAAGTTAAACTCATAATTAAATTTATTCAGATGTCGTAAGGATATTTTTTTATTTACTTATAGATCTTAAGGCTTCATCATCACAATCCAAACAAAGAAAAGCTCAAACAAAAGAAACGAATACGAGAAACAAAGTAGCACCAAAATGACAAATTAGCAAACTGTCAAATTGCATTCCCATCAAAGCCATTATAATAGCGTTTCCCGGTTCTGTCGGAAGCAAATAAATCTGCACAATAAGAGGACGTCACAAGGATGGATGTGACGTCAATCCGTGACTATTGCTCTCGTGTAGTGCCATCTAGCGGTCGTTATCGTGCGAGACACGCGGTACGAGAGTTTGGTAAATGCGAATATTCTTAGTTGATAAATTTGAAAATAATAGTAGTGTAGTATGTGGGTGGGACTCTAAGCGTACTTTCTTGTTTTTTAAAAATATGTTTCAACTATCATTTTATTTATCAAAAAAACGAACATTTAATAGGGTAATAATAATATTACGCAAATCAATTTAAAAATTGCAATTTTTCCACGTGTTGATTCCATTAGTTAAACGTATTATCTTAATTTTTCTAGGCATCTCATGTTTTTAATTTGCATTAAAATAATAAAAAATTTGGTAATTCTGAAAAATGGTGTCGAGATATTATTGGTGAAATTTCATAAAATAAAACAAGTTCCGATAAAATGCGAATGGTGTAAAAATTTACTCCAATATGAATGCTAGGTCTCAGGTTGCCCAAAATATTATTTTAAAAACTTTAGCGATAAGCAATACTTTCTTAATAATAAAATTCAACCAAAGAACTGAAAAAAAAATGTATTTATTACTACAAAAAACCTTACAGAATAACATAGATAACTTAATTAATGCTACAGTTATGAGGTACTTTGCTGACAACTTAAACTCACGGTGGAAGTATCTAGTGGTTTCCTCACTAGGCTAAGCCTGTATCGAGGAAACCAAGCTACGATAAAATCAAAGCAATATGTCTCGGACGACAGATGCGGTTATTTATGTACCAATATTCTAATATATTCTAATTCTAATATAACTATGAATTTAATGTTTCTCGTCTCATCATAACTGACGAAAATGTTGTTGGTCAAACTTTGTTTCCATGTGTCACACACAACACACGTCCTGGAAGATGGGGGAAAGACAAAAACTTAATGACAAGTGGACAATGACGCAGATTCGAGACGCATGTCTTCTAACTGTCAAAAAGCTTTTGTGGGGGAAATCATGTCTCATTTTTCGGCAAAATAATCAGTAGTTTACTACTGATTATTGAAGGAATATTAATAAAAAATAATATTAGTCTTGTTATCGACAAATACAAACTTTTACACACTTTTTTCATCTTAGGTTTTTTACAATAAACTTAACGTCATATTCAGTTCTGAATATTTAAGATTAATTAAAATCTTAAGTTTAAAAGTACTATCAGTGTTAGTTTAGTTTTCAACTTAAAAATACATTTAAAAAGCCGTCGGATTCAAGTTTACTAAATTCAATCTTTCACTTTCTTAGTTTATTTCTTCTTATAAAAACGTTGAACAATTTCAAAGAAGTTCTTACTATTTTAAGAAGCTTATTTAGGATGAATCTTACCGAAAGCCGCTTATTTACTATTGGGAGCCTCAAGCCTCAAGAAAATCAAATCAGACAATCAAGTGGAAAAATCCGTGTCCACTGTTCAAACAATCATCTCGAGTTACGATGTCCGCAGTGATGTGGGGCTCTCTTCACTTATTCCACCACTCCACTTGGGACCAACCCCTGGGACGTCGTTATTTGTTTTAAAGCTTTATTACTAAGTAATGTGTACACAGGTCAACCCTCTAAAAATTTAAGACCCTGACCAATATCGCTAATGCATCTCATCCTTTGAATGACTAAATAAGAATTTTGTTTATCTCCACTGGTCCCCAGCGATCAAACCAACGAGCATTTTAGAATAAAATCGACGTCTGGATAAAAATATCTAAAAATACTAAATCGTAAATAAACTTTTTAGTTTAGATTTCAAGAATAATTTTGAGTTTGGGTAGGACCAAGGGAATTCTAGATGTGAAAATAAATTTAGATTCGAATTGAACTTTATGCTAATCAATCTTACTAATCCTCTATCTTATTTAGACTTCAGATCTTCATATAACAGTTGAATATTATAATACTTTTAAGCCGTGTTCAAGCGGTGTGCGATATGTCACCTGAAATTAATATCAAAATGATCCTCGTTAACCAAATAAAGTCAATTTTGAGTTTGAATTCTAGGGCCTTTCGATAAGTTGAGCTATATCGAGCGCTCTCAAATTTCCTACTCAAAAATTGTCTTTCTGACGAAAGTATACGTAATATTAAGATAAATTTTAAACATTGAGATGACATATCGGATTTCTTTTGAATACGGCTTTATTGGATAAATTTTCGTGGCTACTGCCAATAACAAACGTATCAATTCATTTAACCGCCCTTCTCACTATAAATAAGACAGTCGTAAAACCGCGGAACCATTGTCCCAGTAATTTATTCACCATCCCAAATACAAAAAACTTGTACGTCTGTTCGTCACAGCGAGGGGTCCGAACCCTGGAAAAAGGTGTCAATTTTTGAAAGATTGGTGCGTGTCATGAATATTATATGAACGAATCGAGTTAAGGGTATTTTGCGATAATGTTCGACGTTTGGTCCTGTCAGCCTATGTCATTTCACATGGATTTGCCCGATTTGCCCTTTATTAAAGTGACACGACACGTAGTGTGTCAACGCGACGACGATATAGCGATGAAATTTGCCTACTCAAAGCCAGGCAATGTTTACGTAATCATGTAGGATAGCGTTATGTCCTCTCATTGTTTATATTTTGTCAATTCTTTTTGAGTTTGGGAAAACTAAATGACAGTTCATAAAAAAGGAAAATTAAGCTTTATTTTTGAGTGAACATTAGAGAAATAGGCACACGATTTTTATCCCCAAGAATGGTACATATCATCTCAGGTCTCCTGCAGATGATATGTACTATGCGATCAGATTCTTCAAGATGTCTATAGGGGGTAGTAAGAGACATGTCCAAACATGTACATGACCACATTCTGCAGTAGTGAGTCTATACCTACGTGATAGATTGGAAGCCCATCTTTAAGAATACTTATTGGTTTTATCACGATGATGTTTCGTTTTTAACACGTGTTAGTGCGCTAAATAGAAAACACATGACCCGTTTCGAGCCCACGACCATCATCTAAATTGTGAATATTAAAACTACAGTTATTCATATTGTTTCCTGTATTAACTTACCTTGATTGATTCCTCTGGTTATGAAAAGTCCTTACCTATGTTCTAGATTATTTTATGCTTTCACCATAGCGTCGAACAAGGTTATTATTTATTGTAGTTAGACCGGACGGACATTTATATCTATACGTTACAATAAAAACTTAGCAAGCGCAATAAATAACAATTTTTTCGCAGACGCATTCGTAGAGTTTTAGGAACGGAAATCGTAAAATAACTTTTTTTCTGCGTTGACGCCCGCCCCTGTCTCGGCAGTCTGCGTCGATAAATACATCCAAAGTTACACTAGAGAATAAAAACTTCATATTAAAAACTATTTCATTTTTTTAAAAAATTTTATTGTTTTTGAATCATTTAGAAAAAGTCTAGTACTTTGTACTAGCCTTTTACGAAAAACAATTTGCATACCTAACTAAAGCATTTTTTCATAGCAAGTCAATAACTAATATTTTACCATTGAAGAAGTAAAAAGAGCCGTGTTGGCGTAATAGGACATTGTCCAACTTTCGATCCGAAGGACGTGGGTTCGAACCCAAGTGCGCGCTAACACTTGCTTTAAAGGTGAAGAAAAACATCGCGAGGAAACCGGAATTTATAAAGAAGTGACGTGCTTGTTTTCAGGTTTTTTTTTTAATCATTTAAACTTATAATGGAACATACACAGTAAAAAATATAAGCCTTGTTTGGCAATGTTTCCAAGTAAGAAAATCCCAGTATAAAATACATAAAACTTTGAAATAGTTTCGCTCATTTGAAACTGAAATATCCAAGTATTTTTGTAGCTTTCCTCTGCAATGTTTGCTTTTCATCTACTTCACGAAGTCAATTTTAAGTTGATTTTCGGCGCCCTGCGTCTGAACAAATAATGTTCGTGTCAAACACAACACTGTAAGCAACAATGACGTCTGAGTGAAATGTCAAACCACGTTGCAACACGCCATTCGAACCAATATTTTGTGTAAAATGTTGAAAATCATTTGAGGTATTACGATATTTCTGCTGTATTTCCTTTCATTTCTCAAATCCACTTGAATTTAAATTCTTAAAACAACAGATAGTGTATAATTTTTCATTATAAAAAATAAATAAGGGATTTGTAACAATTTGTTTGATTCGGAAACTTTATCTAGGTAAGCTAAAAACAAAACGTAACAATCCGATAAAAACAAGTAGCCTTGAAAGGGTTGAGATCAATGAATTTAATTAGTAAGCAATGGTACTAAGAAATTAAATAATAATTTTCTTCCTTGTTAAATCAAAACATTGAGCATATTGACACACCCGTAATAAATTTTCTTTCATGTCGTTAAAGCAACAGGAAACGTAACCCTCATACGACACCCACTCAAAATTCATTAAAATTTGGTCTTAGTCAAATGTAATAATTTATTTAGTCAAAAATCCCCAAAAGTAATATCCATTGAAGCGTATTTAACGTTTAACAGAGGTGTAGTGATGCGATACAGATAAATATTATAAAGTTATCGATGAAACTCAACTAATATTTTGCGAAGAATACATCTAACAAGGCGGTTCTAAAATTACAAAAAATTACGTAAAATTGGTTAACTAACAGGATTGTATTGTCAAAGAGTAGTAAAATACACTTTTAGGGTTCGGTTTTTTCTTGTGAGTTACGGGATCACAATTTACAAGGTTAGAGGATCACTTTGTTGTCCGTTTGTCTGCATCTGTATAATAAGTTTGTCATTCGTACGCTTGGGATCTTCCGACCTCGTAAGGACGCCTCAGGGCGCGAGTCCTACTCTCACTTGACCGTCTTTATTGATTTTATTTTATCTAATAATTAGCCACTGGTATGTATCACAATTGGAACTCCATTGCTAATGACTCAGACGGGGCCTCAAACCCTGTTATTATGAAACTGGGTTCAGACTAGGACTAACTAAACCCTGATTTTGTGACGCGTCATTTCATACATTTCACATTATGACATGAAGCAAATGTCATGTCATAATGTGAAATGTATGAAATGACGCGTTACAAAACCAGGGAACAGGGAATAAGTTTGAAGTTTCTTAAACATGATTGTCGATGAGAGTTCATCGCGAACGTCACATCTCTTGTTAGACGAGAAACGTATTATCCCTTAAATAATTCAGCATATCTTTCTTCGCATTATGTCATTTACGGTGTTACCTTTTAGACGAGTATTTACACAAAAGAAGAGAATCAAAAATGATAATTACATGCAAATCCGAGGATCGTTTGAGAACCACTCAGAGAGGCTGTTGGCTTATTTTGAGGAAGCGTACAATTTTCAAAGGAATCATGGGGCTGGTGAAGTATTCTTGAATAAGTAACGGCTACTTAATTCTTTGTATCCAACTGAGTTTTTTGTTCCGCTGAAGTTTCTATCAATGAGATTGTGAGTGCTTTTGTTCAAGTTGAAATATGGTTCATCGGTTTGGTTATATTCATTGGCTCTCGAATTCAATAGAGTAATTTAATGTATTTATAGATTCAGTTATTTTTTGAGACTAAAATATTTCGTTTTACTGAAAAAATGTTATTCAATTATTAGCTGCAACTTTGCTAATAATATAACAGTCGGAGATAATCTTGCTAGACGCCTTTTTTTTACAATTAACTTAGGTGGGAATCATTCGGCCTACCTGATGGTAAGTGATTACCGTAGCCTATGGATGCTTGCAATAACCAGCATTACGTGTGCCAACGCCTGGCACATGAAAGACTTATAATATAATAAATAACGAAATATCATGGGCTGTTATAAATATTATGACTAAAACTTTGGTAAGTCTAATAAGTGCCTTTACTTTTAAATATTTGCAAATATTTTTTATTCCCATCACAAAAAGGACCGTCATGTCGAATCTATCCAAAATCGTTTTATTCATGAGCGTTTTAACAAAACTAAAAAAACCAGTTGACATCACGTATTCAGGCGACGAGCGGTCTTCGTTAGACCCGGCCGATACCTGCGCTGCATATGTTACTGCATCGAAAACTCTCGCAAAACTAAATTCCTTTTTGTTTATTTGTTACGGGTCTGACGTACGTACAATAAATCGAATTCCCTTTGATTCAAACGAAAGAAAAACAAAGAATGACAATTCGATAGTGAAAGATTACCCAAATACAGGTGGGGTTCAGTTTTATTGGATTGGATAGTTTATTGGTATGTTCGGAATGCTGAAAATCCAATGGATACATTTTTCTTAAACTATCATATATATAAGAAAATGTTATTTTAAAATGTATGAAAATATCTCAGTCCTATATTTTCTACTCTATATTTTCACAAAAATCAATAGGCTCACGCAAAGGTTACAGTTTTATGATTATTTTTCAGTTTTTTGATCCAATATATATATATTTAAAAACAAAGATAGGTATTCCTAGCAGCACTTTGAACCATTTACCTATCAGATTTGCCCAAGCTCCTCTACAACTTTGAATCAAAGAAAATGCTAATATCACAGACATTACTAAATTATTAAGAACCCTTCATTAATACTCATTACACTGTAAAAGGCAAGACAAAGGTCTTATGAAGTATAATCTGTGCAACCCTTTTGACCCTCATAACTATTAACGTATTTCATTACATTAATTGGTGGTAGCCATCTTTTCAGAATTAGATGGTAGTTAATTCTTTAATCAAAATTCATAATTGATGCCATATCACTTTTTTTTGGTCTATTTTGAACAAACGAAAACCTCAATTATCTATGTTAATACCTACGTTGACACATCACTTGAGATTGCTGAATTGCTGAACGGATTTTTCAATTATTTATTTTAAAAATAGGAAATAAATTGGACAATGCAAAGTCGAGTCAGCTAGTTTGAAATAGTTATTTTTCGGCCAAACACGCTTATGTTCAATAATGGACGTTTTAATGATGATGATGATGACCCAACTTATTCCTTTCGCAATCATCATAAATAGCATTGCAACAAAGTCAAAATGTCTGGAATAAAATTAAAAACGAGTTACGCGATAAACACCCGTTTGATTACAATAAGATAAATTTACCGTTTTCCTTGAACATAGTGAAAATCAAAGTGAAGCTGAAATTTCAATTTACCTATAACTGCATTTCGTTAATAATTTACAGTAGATTGAACTCGAAGCAGACACGAACATAATGATGTTACGGATCCTATTTAAGATATTTTATAGAGCTATTAACTGGATCTATTACGGTCTTAAGTATTTTCGAACGAAGGCTTGGTTCCGAAGAAGTGGTGAATGATGAATGAAGACCGCGAATGTAGTGAACACATTTGAAATTTAAAAAAAACTTTATGGTTTGGCCCTTCTTAGCTTATAAGAAGAACCATTGTATTTTACTAAAATTTTCTTATCTTAGTGCCAAGCGTGCTGATTACGTTGTGCACCTGTAGGTACTAATCAGGGATAGCGTAGCTTTCTGTTCGTCTACGAATTTTTACTTTCAGATACATCCCCTACATAGAAACAAACAAATACCTCTTTATAATAGTGTAGATATAGATAAGAAGCAATGTTTCAATCGAATCACGAATTTATTCAACCAGAACATTGTGTGAATAGCTCTCAAATTGACTTGAATTCACCTCTTACGATAACAAGCAAACTTTGAATGCGTTCGTACCAAATTCTAAAGAAATATCTAAAGATATTTAATAACTCGTCTAGACCAAATATTTTTGAGAAGCGATTTCTGCATCGCCAATCCTAAGTTTTCCACTTAAGACCCAACATTGATCTGTAAATCCTTTGCCATAGAAAACGCAGAACCGGACCAACAATAAATCTAGTATACTACATAGAATCAATGTCCTGACTGATTGACAGACTGAATTATAGACAAAGCACAGCGTAAGCCGCTGGCCTTAAAATTTTAGGAGTGCTTTTGGTTTGATGCGTATCCGAACCGCGAACCACCTAGAACCTAAAAATTGGAAACCATTTGACATGTGCACGAAAGGACCCTCTAAGAGGCGCACTTTAATCCTTCCACTACACTGATTCTTTCACCGACAGTCAAAGGCCTTTTTCAGGGCTACCTCAATCTAGTCACTGACCTAATTCAGGGTAACCAAGAAAAAATCTGTGACACGACAAGCAAGCACCGCATTCTGCGTGGCTAAGCCATAATGTACGACATTGATCGGTGGAGGTTTTTATTGGTGGTTTGTTTGAGCTCAGCGAATTCCTCTTGTTTAGACTCAATCAAGTTGGAACCAATAAAATGGAAAATAAAAACTATAATGAGCCAACTTCATCGAGCAAATATTTACTTGTCTGGAGAAGAGAATTAATGAGTTGGCGTCCTGAAAATGCTGAACTTTCATTTATGCTTAGTTTGCGGAGTCGGTAAATTTTCTGTTCGTGTTCAAATTCAAAACTTTGCAGATGAATAGCTTTGAGCGGATTAAAACTACTAATTGATTTATTAATGTGAAATCACAATATTTTGTTACAAATAGCATCATCATCATCATTCCAGCCGTTTGAAATCCACTGCTAATCATCGGCCCCACACATTTCCGGAGTGACTTCCTATCGTGTGGGGGGGAATTTGCCCATACTCACCACGCTGGGCCAGCGGTTTGTCGAGCACAGTTAGAACAATTTTTGTGAAAATAGGGGACGCTGCTGCCCGTCCCTAGACATTTTCCCTTAGTCGCCTCGTACGTATATGTGGAGGGGCCTATTCTTTAGCCTATTCTTCAGTGGACGTCGGTCGTGTGGCTGAAATGATGATGATGATACTTTAGCCGGGACCACCAAGGCTCAAATAGCATATAAAAATGTTACCTATATAATTTGCACCTTTTTTGCAGCTATAAAAAGTGATTTAGGTTTATTATGTATACTTTTTTAATAATTAATATTAGACCGTTTCGGTCCAAATTTATTTCATTTCATTTCATTTAAAGTAGGTACTAATTGAGTAAATACTATAAAAAATCTGCTGTTTTTGGGCTCAAATCAATTTAAATACAATTATTCAGCTGTTGTAGGTAGAAATCTTGATTCTTAGCTATAATTATGGTAAAAAAACAAAACTGCTGATATTAAAAAGTTCGGGAAAAACAACTAAATTTTGACTTTATTTTTGCTTATCATTTTTTTCATTTTTTTAATTGTTTGTGGTATCGTCCAATTTCGCACGAAGAAAAATATATACATCTACATTTCCAAGGGCGGTTTATACCCTCTATGCAAACTTTCTTAATAATGTATCCAATATTGACTTAAGACCGTTGTCTTGTCTCCATCAATCTTCTCAAATGGGCCAGTATTACGAAGTTAGGGACCCAATCTCTAGAGGTCAGTTCCTCTTCTAGTTAATTATAATAATTGGTAAGGGTCTACCGTGAGATGGCCACTTTGAATGCCACTTTGTCTTGTTTAGATGCTTATTAATTGTCATGGTTATAGTTGGGTAGGAGTTATTGGGCTTAAACGTGAATAGTGACTCAAGCAAAAGCTAGTTGACAGATTTTGAAAAAAAAACAGCAGATGACATATTGCATGCCATTTGAACGCAGCTTTGAATGATGAATGTCATGTCAAAATCGAAGCATCAAACTAATGGGTGAACCTGGAATAAAGACGCTTAGCTCTGCCGTTTTTTACGTTTTTTAACCGACTTCAAAAAGGAGGAGGTTCTCAAGTCGGCTGTATTTTTTTTTTTGTTTTTGTGTATGTGACTCAATATCTCCGCTAATAGTAAACCGATTTTGATGATTCTTTCGCTGGTGTAAAGAGTATGATTGGGTGGTCCCATATTAATTTTATTCCTGGGGGATTGCCACTTGTCCCGTAAAACTTAAAAAAAAGTCATCATCTCCTGAAATCATGACTTCCCGAATTTTTTTTTGTAGACGGTGGTATGTTATCGTAATCCCCGCGACTTCGTTCGCTTGCTGCTGAAGAATGAAACCACTACGTTTGATTGTCAGTCAGTCAGTACCGTAAGAGATATTATTGATGATGAATGGATGTCATACTTACTTTTATTTTTTTATTCGAAAGTGTAGGTGGCCAGTGTCATACTCAGTAGGTAAGCAAAGCGCAAAGAGGTTGATAACAAAAAAAAGAGGTTGATATTAATCTTGTAAATATTCAGGAATTTGAAGTCATTTTCTAGTTTTTGTAAATCTCATGCTTGGTTGAGTTGGTGTGTTATCGGTTGTATTTTAACAATTTGATCTTATCAAACATTTGTATAACTTTTGTATTCTTAAGTAGCTTATGTAACTTCTCTGTTTTATTACTTTCCACCGACAATGTAGAGCTCAATTGAGGCATAAACTAATTACCTGTTTCAAATAGCAGGCGATCCTTCATTTATACTGCGTAACTTAATTACTTACACCGACAGACAAGCACCACGGTGCTACAAATAAACCAGATCATCAAGACCTCCGGTAGTATTCTACCGCTAGCTCTTTCAATGTAAATAACAAAACATCGCGATCACAAATGAGCTCTTATTAAAACGGTCGGTTTACGGTTGCGTATTGCTATTATACTGTATTTGAGAATGTAGATTAGCTATTGCCTCTTATAATACGACTGAGAGGAAACTCTAAAGTCAATTACTGTGGAATAGTTTGAACATACGCTGGAAGAGCTCTCGTTGCATCGTATAAACTGATAAATTTACGGAATTGCCAATATACAGAGCGTTTGAAGTAAAATCTAATTTTCTTGTTCATACAAACGTAAATTGTTGTAAGGGACATTATTTTGTTCCTGATATCGAGGGTTTAACATGTTTTTTTATAAGCGGCGATGGGCTTGCAACCTGTCACGTATGAAACTCTATGTAGGTACTGCTAAAAGTAGGCTTATGAGTATGGTGGTACCATGGTACCTACTTGTAGTTTCTCATACAAACAACACATGGAATCCTAGTGTGGCGTAAGGACCATGCAAGTGACTGTTGTGTGAAAAAAAGTTTAAAAAAATTCTGAACGTGCCTCCAACTTCCCTCCATAGACATCTTCAATGATTTATTTATTTAATTCAATTAATACGACTAATAAACCAATTACATTAATTGAAAATATTAACAAACAAATTAGAAATCAATAATAATAATAATAATTAACGCTCACAGAAACTCAATCATTCCGACAAAATTTTCGTCCATCCATCCACAAACAAGTCACAATTAGGACTAGCGTTCAGGAGAGCGTTTAGCGCGGTGAGGATGATCTGTTCGCCAAACCTGAGACTACGTCTACGACTACGCGTTAGCATAACTATTTATATATCTCTTCTCTTTAAGAATTCTTCTTTATAAAAGAAATATAAATAGTAATGCTAACGCTTTTTATTCCTACGTGTGGTATAGACGTAGTCCCAGGTTTGGCGAACAGATCATGCTCACCGCGCTAAACGCTCTCCTGAACGCTAGTCCTAATTGTGATATCGATGTGAAAACATAAACATCTCCATAAATTAGAAAAGTGCCTATACTTTCGAGTTTAAGAAGAGCTCTGATGAAATACAAAATTAAAAAAGACTTTAGTTTACATGATTTATGAGATAGCAAAATATAAGAGAGGATAAAAAAGTTCAACATTTTATGAAAATTACTTTTTGAAATAAACCTGATTAATTCGTTTGCATATCTAAACCTTCAATTTAAAATTACCTTTTGTTCACCATTTGCACAACAAATACGCTGATTTAAATGCAGCTCAACTTTTTAATTTAGGTACAGGCATTAAATAGAGCAAATGTTTTACTTTATACATATTTACTAGTAAAATTTATTTACTTTGATCGCGGATTTACTTTTACTACTACCACAGACGTAGAAATGCAAACTATGAAACAATATATCTGCCTGGCATCGTAGCCTCACGTTTATGAGATGAAATTGGTATTTCCTACAGACACTTCTCAAAAACAATAACGCTAAGGATCAATTTCGAGCTTAGAATTTCATATCTAGTTCTTCTCTGTGGACTAGACTGGCGTAATTTAAAATGCTGCTATTAAAATCGTAAACTCTGAATAGAATAGGTTTTTTTCTGAGAATATCTGGTTATAGGTATGTTTATATTTTGCCGGCAAACTTTTAATGTATGCGCGTTTCGCTGGTAGGTAGAGATGTTACTTTCATCTTTCAGTTTCAATGGTTTCTATCGATAAAATTGAAACAAAGTTTTCACTTATTCAAGGTGATTCATATTATGTATACTTATCAAAGCGTGGCTTATTTTACCAACATTAGCGAAAAATGGAACTTTCAATGTATATTTTCAATTTACCTTTCAAATTAAAAAGATGATATTAAAACACCAAAAACAACTAAAATCTAACAAAAGTTTTCAATAGTCGTGCAAAAAACTTTATTGCCAATTGGGTGTAGAAAAAACTTCTTTAGGTATAGCATATGAATTATCTTGTATAAAGGCTTAATTTATTAAAGGTATTTAATAAAAAAGCGATAAAAAAACCTAAATGTATAAAAAAAAATGTAAAACCCTATTGTTCTGAGACTAGTGTATTTTTACAGACACCAGACTGACAACGCCAATTCTGTCGCAAGTGTTTAGAATAGAATAGAAAAACGTTTATTTTGTTACCAATACAATCAGACTTAACATAACACAATGCAAAAAAAATGCAATTCAACATCATGGTAACAAAAATTGCCATCACTTAGCATGTGCTCACTGCGCTACGCCGTATGCTACGCCGTAGGCATAGCGTAGCGCACTACGCTATGCCTACGGCGTAGCACACATTAGTTAACCTGTTTTTTTCTGGTTCAATCATACTACTATAAGATAATGATAATCTAAACTGTGATACACAGTCAGAAATGCTCAATAAATAATTAAAGTGACTTCTATCCTACGTTAGGTAAAGTCGATAGATGTTCAAAACGTAAGGCATCCCTAAGTGGGCGTAGGGAGCGAAGAGAAACTTGCTCCGTCGATTCCAGAAGCTGAAGAACTAATTTAACTGCGTCCCTGAACTGCCACTTCAATAAATTCTAAACTAGTAATGTAGTTATCGTTTAGAAGAACGCTCCTTCGTAAATTACTTTTTTGCATATATTAAAACTGTATAATCGCTAAATATTGTTTAAAGTTTAATTTAATTTCTGTTTTATTTTTAACCCAACAGTCGCATACTTAGTCCTGACCCCACACTAGGATTCCCTGTGTGGTGGGTATCAGAAACTTTGAGTACCATGGTACCACAATACCCAGACCTGGAACAAATATTTGCAGATCATACAATTGTTTGTCCTGCAATGGGAATCGAAACCGCACCCCTTGCGTCTCAGAGCCCCTCACACCCGCTACGCCACCGAGGTTGTCGAAATTATTATGGGTGTCTAAATAGTATACTAAGTATTCTTACAGAGGCTTCTTCAATTAACATTAAAAATATTATTATTTATTGCCTCTTCTAACACCCAAGGGCAGGCATAAACGCGTATAAAGGGGCCTGTTTTTCAATGAAAATTGTAAAAATCCAAAAGTCGTAAATAATGGGTGTATTAATAAGCCCATTTCGTCTTATACAAATTATAAAATACTTATACGCGGTGTTTTATATTATGAATATTTTGACCAATTATAACATTTTCGCTTGTGTTCAGAACGCAAACTCAAATATTCTGCTCCAACTTCATAGTGTGCATTAGTCTAATGGTACTGCCATCAAAATGTGGGTCTGCATAATATCAAAATTTCCTGGGCAATTCCGCTAAATGTTATCTGCAAGCCGTGTCAAGGTGGAGCTAATTAGACGGCCGACTTCGCGCAATGCATGTTAACGACTGACATTTGCATTCGCATCTCTCGCCTCATGGTGTTAAGGAAGGGCCTCAGTGAGCGAGCAAATAGCCCTTACCTTCAGAGTTTGAAGAAAACACATGATTTATTTATAAAGACGTATTCATTACTTAGAAACGCTATTTGAATTTAAGCAATGTTTAAAATTATCGCTGTCACTGTTTGTCATTAAGCAATAGTAAGATATCACAATACGTTAAGCACTGTTTATTTTAAGACAGATATTTATAAGTAAGGCCATAAAATCATACAAAACCTGTCTTTACATAGTAACATTATTTGTTCAATTCAAAATGCTTAACTTTTATGTTATAAAGTAACTGCACTTCCCCGTACGAACTCTGCACAGAGATACCTCATGCTTTTACAAAAGCCTCTTGCTTCAGAACCCACATTAGAAGTGCAGCATAAGCTCAGCTATTTTTGTAATCGTGCAGTCAAACACTACTCTAAGCCGGGTGGTAGGGGGTAGGCAGCAACTGTCAAAATCACCACGTGATCATTACACCGGGGAATGAGTTGGAAAATGAGCGCTCACGGATAATTGGCGTCCCGGAATGAATTTGTGATTCAGTAATGCGATATTTTGATGATGTGCGGATGACGTGTTTGTTGTGAGTGTTTCATATAAATGTTATATATAATAAGGTGATTCATAATATGTATGTTATCCCGAAATGGGCTTATTCTCACCCAACTGGCAATAAAGTATGTTCTACGACTTTTCGAAATTCGATATTTTTCACTGAGAACACTCAATGCAAAATACAGCTGTTTTGGAGTCAAATCAGTTCAATGAATCGGCTGTTTTAGGTACGTAGCAATATTTATGTCGAACTTATTTTACGTATGTTGATTAGTTATAAAGATGATAAAAATACCAAAAAAAGCGAACTTGAGAAATTTTGGGAAAAAAATAAAAATACAACTATAAAACTTTATTGTACACAAAAAATTACCATAGGGAGAAACAATAAATATTAATTACAATAGGCGGCCTTATCACTCAAAGTAATCTCATATGGATAACCTTCGGATGGAAAAGATCTCCATTTACATCCATTCACATTTTATAAGCATGTTTCAAGAATCATCTTATTTCAACCGATTACTTTTGTTAGAGTATTTTCCAATGTAATGATTTTACCCTTCATCTACAATACAACACTATACTTGCGCATGAATAAAATTAGGAATAGCAATATATCATAAATCTGTATGACCTAAGATTTTATATTACCATTTAGGGAAACACAGACCGACTTCTTAAACTATTAACTAAACCCATCCACTTAAGCATAAAACTTTTGCGAAAACGTTCTACTACATCAAACTAACTTTAAAACTGCGAAGCGTCATTTTGCTATTGCAAACTAACCCTTAACTCTAAACTGTTATGAGCCATTCAAAATGAAGTATTACTTGTAGCGTCTGGAGTGTGTACGTTACTTATTTTTATTGCCTGCTTATAATATTTTTGTTTGCTTAGACTTGATACTGAAATTGGAGTTTTGTCCTGAGGGATATTAAGCCACCCGTGGAGTTCGTTCCGTACTTTCTGGCGAATAACGACTACCTTCCTGTACGGTGCCATAGCTTCATGAAAACAGTTTGTATTGAATTGTTTACCTGATGTTTGATGGTCTTATAAGAAAAATATAAAAAAATGAGGGCAACAAAAAGCGTACTTGGGTAGTTCAGATCAAGAGTCAATCAACCGTAAACCGACGAGCATGCACCAGGAATGTAATGGGAGTCAATGAAGCAAAAGAGTTAAAGCCGTGGTCTCTACCTATCCGTCCCAGAAAACCTCTGATTTTATGTCTGTAGAAAGCAAGAGCGATCTATATGCAGAGTATGTCCGGGGAAGTACTGCTCTGCCTTGCCAAATTCTGCCGACAAGCAGCAATGCTTCCAATGCTGTATTCCGGTTTAAAAGGCGAGTTAACGGGTTAAATTACAGCCTCATGTGACTTACCGATCTCATAAGTCAGTCTGATATCATTTCCCGATTCATATCAGTTGTCAGTAGGAAATCATCAATTTAGAATTTCCACCTAAATGCTTTTATAGTTTGAAATACATTGGTGAAATCAATAATAAGTTAACATTGATCGCTAAGGAATGATGCATTCAAGTTACTTCCTGCAAATGTTTACAATTCATACTTGAACTGATACAGCTAAATAGTTCTGCCTGTGTTTCCTGTTTATCGAAACTCTTGAGACGTTGGTCTGTATTATATATGTTATAAATATTTGTAGTTAGTTTGTTTGGTTATGCAAAATGTTGTCTGGAAGCGAGCACTTAGCTAAAAACAACCAGAGTATCTCATTTTAAATTATTTTTCTCGTGAAAAACAGCTACCTACTACGAAATAGATTAACCTTTTTAAGAACTAATAACTTGGGCTGGCAGTTAACCCAACAGATGGTAAGCGGCTCAATTCATCAGAATCCTACGATGTTGCCCACGTGGATATTATTTATTAATGTATAGTATTGCATTGCTTTTATCACCTATTGTAATCTGTCTTTGAACACCGCAGAAAAATTTAAGTTTGATAGTAAATATGTGTTAGTGTTAGATACTACATAGGGTAGGGTGGCCTTATTTTCAAGAGCCGCCCATCTTTCAGGCAATTTTGACTGGCTTCGAAAACCTTATTGTACCAGAATAATTAGGTGCCTACATCAAAACTTTTCAAATAAAACTGAATGAACTGACTTCGGAGCAATGCCCTGCAAAGTACATAAGTACTCGAAACTCCTAAATCAAACTTTGTAATTCGCTTACGCAGATTGTTCAACCAATTCAGAAACCCACATCAATGCAAACACACATCGCCCTTGCTTCAAAATTCAATAACCAAAACAATAGCATCTCTTAATTACTTAGCATCCATACACACTTACTTTTGTAAGGAGGGTAGAGCCAAAAGTATTATAAAAACCATTCATAGGAACCGTTTCGCAATGAAATGCTCTTTATACGTCAAGAGAATAATATTTTACGTACGGTTATGTATCTTACTGCCTTGATATAAGATTGAAATTGATAAGACAGTTTTCAGCATGGTGTATTATGACGTCGAAAACACGCAGACCCTACAAAAATAGATACTCGGTTAAACAATGCTCGTTTTGATAAAATAACGCATTTTGATGAGGGTCCCGAATGAGAAGAGGTTTCACACAATCGCTACGTCGAAACATTTGGGTTTTTCTTTTTAAGGAACATACGGATAACATGAATTGTGATTTTACAATGAGACCTAGATATTTTAATGTTGAAATTCATACTAGTCAGTACTTTTTTCGATAAGGTTCTTGAATGGTGACTACGAACCGGACCACGTGGTGTAGGAAAGAACTGATGATATTGGGAATGTTTTGGCAGTCGGTGAATGAAGAAGGCTCAAGATCGTTCGTCGTTGCACTCTTTGGGGCCGCATTCTTTGGAAACTCATTGGAAGACGCTGTGTGGGAAGGTTAGAGCGACCTGTGCCCCAAGCGTGAATAATTCACGATAGTGTAACGCTTGCGATACGATAGTTAAATTTAAATTTTAACCAATGACAATGCGATGCTTGACATCTTTTAATTTTGATTGGCTAATATTTGACATTTTCTTTCGTATCGTAAGCGTAACGCTTTCTTGAATTGCTCGTGCTTGGCCCATTGCTCGATTATTTTGCGCTCTAAAGTTAAACTAGCCTGAAAAAGAACAAATATAGACTTCCCACAAAGCATGCCACGACGAACGGTCTATAGCCTCTTTCATCCATCGACTTCCCCGACCTTCAGAATATCGAAATTCCTACACTGCGTCGTCCGGTTCGTGGTCGCCATTCCAGAACCTTTAATCCCCATTTGTACATGCAAACTACCTTTGTCTAATAGCGCAAACCGACTTACAACTTTGGGTCATCTTATCACGCAAATCCATATTTATAGCCATCCCTTCAAAATAAGCAAAGCACCTTCAAAGTTCCATCCCTTACAAAGCACCATCATATCCAATCAAGAAGCTTACGATATTATGGAGAAAATTTACATCGTAAACAGTAACTATGCTCTATCAAAATTCCAATAGTTGCGGATTACGTTTTGTAAACTAAAACGGGTCGCAATCATCATCTCAGTATTACACCGGGAAGAGGATTATGGACTTCGTACAACGTGCTTGTCGTACGGTATCTCAACATTAAGCATTTATTTTCATTATTAGAAATATGTACATTGGCCCAGAACCAAAATAAACAGCAATTCGATATTTCCTGATTATGAAAATATAAGAACGTCAAACGATACTGAAAACGATGAACTCGTACGAAAGGAGTCGACAAAATCGTTAGACTTATAAGAATAATCATAAAGAGTAAAAACGATTATTTTGCGTCACAAATAGTCAACATTTAGGAGGAGGTAGGGCATAGCGAGATTTTCTCGTTCTACATTGGAGCAGCCCGCCTGGGGAGGTACCTCCGCCTTACAAAATCGCAGCCAAATAACATTATTTGTTTTAAATAGTGTTGTGTTCCTGCGGTGAGTAAGGTTGCCAGAGCTCTTTAGGGGGAGGGGTCTTCGGGGTCGGCAACGCGTGCGTGATGCCTCTGGTATTGCAAGCGCTCATAGGCTACGGTAACCGCTTACCAACAGGTGGACCGTAAGCCTGTTTGCCACCTCAGTTGTATAAAAAAAAAAACATGACAGATACACAACATTCATATTATTTCGTTATTATACAATGTATATTCTATATACATGCATACAGCATGTAGGTATTTGCGCTTACGACCTCATTGGCGCGGCGACCAGACGACGAAAGGTTATCAGATCATCATGTTACCAAAGCATGATCATCTGATGACCTTTTGAGAACCTTTATTCCCTAAATAACATAGTCAGTCATAAGTTTGAGTATCCCAGTAACTTGCTGATTAATTTTGAAACTAAGAGTTTCGCTACTGGAATTTACGTGTACTATATCACGTCTTCATAATACCAATAGCGGCTATAGCCGGACTGCCCCGGGCAAACCCTTCGTCCTGAGCAAATATTCCATATAATGATTTGGTTTTAATTATTATTGGTAGTGGCTAAGTTTTGTTTGATGTATTGATTAGAACCGTGTTTGTGCTCAAGTGTCGTAGCGGGTCGAGTCAATAGACGCTGATCCCTAGAGGTTTAGTCTGTTGAACATGACGTTTGAGTATTAGGGCTCTGGGTAAATATATTATTGCTTTAGAGCATCGAAAATTTTGGAGGTCCGAGCTGGGTAACATTAATAACTTTGCATTTCAAATCATATACTACATTTCTTCTAACCGGAAACAAAGTCTAAGGCTCGTATTCAGAGACAAGACTCAAGCGTTGATCTGTACTTAAATCTCGATTTGAGGCGAGATTCTAATTCTTGAACAGTACTTATGTATAGATTCAATGATCACAGTTCACCTGAGTAAATGCTTATTCTGAAACGTCAATCAGACGAAATCAGTGCTTGAGTTTAGATTTGATTTGACATTAATCAAATGACATTTACGTTCCGTTACACGTACTTCGATGCATATTTATACTTCACTTTATTGTTCTATTCTATTTCCACCCTGGCTGTTTGAATTTCTGCGTAAAACGGATCGAAAATTATAAATAAATCAAAATGTAAACGAGAACATTTGAGTACAGATTTGAAACTCGATTCAGCTGAGAGTAGTTTAAGTACCGTTCTTGAATAGAAGTTATGTTTGAGAAGAGATTCAATACTTAAATAGAGTTCAGCTGATCTGTGATTAAATCTATGCTTGAGTCTTGTCTCTGAATACGAGCCTAAGAGTCCTTCCACCCTATCATGAAATTTCATGATAGGGTGTCAGAACTATATTAAACGAATTTGGACCATAAATCTTTGAGATTGTCAACTTACATCACCGTCTCAATAAATCGCAAAGCTAGTACGGGGCCTTTCTACGAAAGAAGTCTCGCGGCAATTAGCGTTAGAAAAAAAACATTACATGTCTATAGCATTCCCCTGAGCGACTTCTTTCGTGAAAACGTCGTTCTTCTTAATGCATTTCGAGTTGTGTTAATAATTATTCGGTTAATAATTTTCAGAGATATCGAATAACATACACATAAACAGACAAACCTCATCCTTTATAATCCGTGGTAGACGGTGTTGGTGTCACAATTATCTGTTCATTTACCATTTAAGTTACAGCCTATGTTTTATTGCGTCACTGTTTGTTTACCCAAATAAATAAAAAAAAATATATATATGTATAATAATTTTTCCGTTATAATATTTGAAGTTTTTATATTGTATGTATGTTAGTTTTAAGGCATATATTGATATGGACTGTAGAATAAGTTAAATAAGACCTATAACTTTACTATAGTCTGAAATAAATGAAATATTATTAATATTATTATTTATTGAAGTCGGTTAAAAATAAAGAACGACACTAAACATGAGTGGCTGGGCATTACCTTAATTCACAAACTCGTGTTAATCGTAAATCATAATAGCAGAGTCATAACAAATATATGAAACATAAACCCTCTTATCTACACAGCATCATGCCTCGCCAATAAATACCGTACGATCGTTACATTGAAAATTTCATATAACGTGTACACAGTAAACATATTGGCATAGGCACGGTATTGAAGCTCTTGTAAGCAGTATAATCGAAGTAAGAAATTACCATAGAACAACTGAACCTAGTACTAATGAGATAGGCAAATTGGTGGGGTAGATGCGCCACCGTTATTATGATCAGAAGACTACTGTTTAATAAAATGTTGCTGCTGCTTACATAAGGGGCATGTAAACTTACCCTGTAGACGCATGGCGGTGCAATTATGCAGTCTATTACGTTTCAGTCTATGTGTCATTATAAGGTGGCATTGTTTTTGTACCAAATAAACTCAGAAGGCCATTTTAATTATTGATTTCTTAATGACAATCTCAAGCCGACAAAGAGGATTGAACCTTTAAAACACATGAGATCTCTACTTGTTCTGGAAGTTTGCAATAGTACTCGTTATTTCTAACTCCCACGACATACTAAACACAAGTACGGTATGATGCAGGTCTATATAGTACAAACCCACCCAGTGTAATATCCCATAAAAAACGTGTATAGACTCTTTACACGTGCCTTGTATTGCCCTATTCTTATTCTTCTACATCTATCGAATCACTCTACCTTTGGCGAGCTTTTGATTATAGTAAAAGTTACCCTACTGGTTAAAAGCAAATAAGTACAACATATATTTTCTGTGTAACAGCATAAACACATTGGGGTTACATTGTCGCACTACTTTACGAGGGCATAAACATAAAAAAGTCATCGGAACCGAGCAAAAATACAAAAATATGAAAACACACCTAATATCGCACCTACGAATAAAAGTTTTTCCATTTAGAAATTCGAGTATTTCCCTATAGAAGTCATAAACATGATGGTTAGCGGACAGTCTGGGCTCACTCTGCAATAGAGAAGATAGGAATGGCTGGTGGAATTACACCGTAAAAAAATTGTAGGCGTTCCTACATTATAATTATAATCAAATGAATTAAAGCTCAATCCTGATCATTTCACTAATAATGGTGTGCCATTGCTTTGCTTTGTGATACTGGGTTCAGTATTATACAGTTGATAATAAAACCCCTAAAAAAATACAAAATATATATAAATAAATAACACCCAACAGTCACATACATAGGAGGATAATTTAAATTCTAGGATTCTCTGTGTCGTGAGAATCAGAAACTACGAGCACCATGGTACCACAATACCCAGACCCGGAACAAATATTTGCAGATAGTGTAAACATTTGTCCATATCCATATCTCCATATCTCTATCCGCGGATGTCGTAAGAGGCGACTAAGGGAAAAAAGCTAGGGGATGGGCAGCAGCGTCCCTCATTTTAACAACGATAGCTCTAACTGCGCTCGCCAACCCGCATGCCCAGCGTGGTGAGTATGGGCAAACCTTCCCACATGATAAGGAATTTGCTCTGTCTGTGGGGGAGGCCATGTTCAGCAGTGGACGTCTTACGGCTGAAATGATGAAACATTTGTCCCGCGGCGGTAATTGAACCCGCATCCCTTGCGTCTAAGACGAGCACTCGCACTCGCAGTTCTACCTAAAATTAAGTAAATCAGATCTCACTACACAACATACTTAGAAAATCAAAATCAAGCAAACCCTCTCCGACTCGCTATGTCGTTAGATACGTTTAGCTTTTTTCGGCATTTTAATTTTGCTAACATAATATGTCTTACATGTGATAAACCGTACATGTCTACCCGTGGATGCCGTAAGAGGCGACTAAGGGGAATAAAGCTAGGATATGGGCAGCATCGTCCCCTATTTTAACAACGATAGATGAAAAGCGCTCGACGTCCCCGGGCGCCCAGCTTGGTGAATATGGGTAAATTCCCCCCACATGATATATATCTGTGGGGAAGGCCTATGTTCAGCAGTGGACTTCTAATGGCTGATATGAGCGCCTACCTTAACAAGGCTATCAGTTACAGTTATAGTAAATATATAGAAGTAACCCAGCTGTTCATTTCACTGTAAACTTTACTTTGCCCATTCCCCTTAGAGCTTAATGGCTGAAGTTGTATTTTATTTCAGTCTTCACCGGTCTATGTTGTTGGAAATTGTTGCATTTTGCGAAACTAGTTGTATGTCACGGTTGCTGCTGGTGTCTGGGGGATTTAGCACATGTATCAATTTATACTGAAAGTGGAAAAGCTAAAAGTAAATTGTAAAAAAAATAATACGAACTTACAGTGACAGCTTTAACTTTGTACACCTCATCATCATCATCATCGTCAATAACCTGTAGAAGTCCACTGCTGGACATAGGCCTCCCCCAAAGAGTTCCACGACGAACGGTCTTGAGCCCTTTCCATCCACCGACTTCCCGCAACCTTTACAATGTCATCGGTCCATCGGGTGGGGGGCCTTCCAACACTCCAGATCATGATCATCATAATCACCTATGTCCAGCAGTGGGTGAAAAAGCCATTGCTGAACATAGGCCTCCCCGACAGATTTTCAGAGCTACTTCCCATCATGTGGGGAGAATTTGCCCATACTCACCGCGCTGAGCACGCGGGATGGCGAGCGCAGTTAGAGCTTGTTAAAATAGAGGACGCTAAAGCCCATCCACTAACTTTTTTCCACTTAGTTAGTCTGACAACATCCACGGGTAGGTAGATAGAGGGGCGTACTCTGCTAGGGCAAACTCAGCACATAAAATAATAATCACAAAAAAAAAGAGATTTTCCGAACAAATCGTTGTCGAATGAAAAATCCTCTTCAACACCGCAGTCCTAATCTTTATTCCGACACGGTCAATCCGGCAGCTCTCCTATTTATCACTACGCGGCTCGTTTGTTAGGATATTCGTAAATATTTCAATCGTTATTGCCGCCATCAACATAATGTTATGGGGCGAAATTTTTGAAAACGGAAACAAAAGATATAAAGCTTCGACGTGGCGGAGTTTCGCGAATGTTGTTTACAATTGGTGCGTTGTAAGTTTAGTATGTTTTTAAGAGAAACTGTATGCCTCTATTCATTTAAGCTCAGGCTCGAATCTTTTATCAACGTGAACTGAATTTTAAGGTAAAAATTAATGAATCTCAGATGAGTGAGATGAGACCAATGACCGAAGGGCTGGTGCTTACCTCGGACAAAGGATCAGTATAGCGATCCAACGAGGTAACGTCGCCAGCCTTTTGGGCACGCTGCCTGTGGTTGGTGATCTGAACTCTGTTTTCTACTTGTAGTCGTAGTCGTAGAAAACAGAGTTCATTTCTAGTATAATATTATTTTAGTTTAATTTACAACTGTTATTATTATTATTTTTCTGTTACTAAATAAAAATTGACAACATGCTATAGTCTAATGAATCTCAGATACATATCAATTTCTAGACAGATACATATCGATGTCAGTTAGCTCACAGTGAGATTAGGGGAGCGGGGATTTGTGTCTACTGTCCACCATATTTATCATATTATCAATCCTTCAAACCATTTATTTTAACTCTGGTATTCTTAATAGTGTTTTTTCACCCACACTGACATAAAAACGGGCATTATTTTCATAGCAATTATCCAACTTTACACATTTTTTTCCTTACGGTTTAAAATCAATGACTGGCCTCATAGCTCAGTTGGTAGTAACTCTGCCTTCTGCGCTAGAGGTCGCGGGTTCGATTCCCGCACTGGACAAACATTTGTGACTAACACAGATGTTTGTTCTGTGTCTGGGTGTTTAATATATATCTATTATGTATATCAGTCTCATAGTACAGGCTATGCCTAGTTTGGGATCAGCTGACAATGTGTGATATGTCCGGAATATTTATTTATTTATTTATTTAATGCTTTGTGTGCCTCTGCATTGGAGGATGTTTTTAAGCTTCTGCACTGGGAAGGACATGGCATCAACATCAATGGCGAATACATCACTCACCTTCGATTCGCCGATGATATAGTCATAATGGCAGAATCGCTGGAGGACCTTGGCGCAATGCTCAAGACATGGACAAGACTAATATCATGTCCAATGCTCATGTTGCACCCATGCCGGTACAAGTTGGGAACGATACCATTCAAGTTGTAGACCACTATGTCTATTTGGGTCAGACGATTCAACTAGGTAGGTCCAACTTCGACAAAGAAGTCAACCGACGAATCCAACTCGGATGGGCAGCGTTTGGGAAACTTCGTCACATCTTCTCGTCGCAGATACCGCAGAGCCTCAAGACGAAAGTCTACAATCAGTGCGTGTTGCCAGTGATGACTTATGTCACTGAGACTTGGTCGTTAACTATAGGCCTCATATACAAGCTCAAAGTCGCGCAGCGTGCTATGGAGAGAGCTATGCTCGGAGTTTCACTACGTGATAAGATCCGAAATGAGGAAATCCGTAGAAGAACGAAGGTCACCGACATAGCTCTCAGAATTAGCAAGTTGAAGTGGCAGTGGGCAGGCCATATAGCTCGCAGAACCGATAACCGTTGGGGAGTAAAGGTTCTCGAATGGCGACCACGAACCGGGCGACGCAGTGTTGGAAGGCCCCCCACCCGATGGACCGATGACATTCTAAAGGTTGCGGGAAGTCGGTGGATGGAAAGGGCTCAAGACCGTTCGTCGTGGAACTCTTTGGGGGAGGCCTATGTCCAGCAGTGGACTTCTACAGGTTGTTGATGATGATGAATGCCTTTGTACATGTCCTTTCATTTAGTTTGTTTTTTGTATGTGTTTTCTGTGTACAATAAAGAATAAAGAATAAAGAAAGATGAATGCTTTGTGTTTTTCTGTACAAAGTCATACCACCTGCAAAACCTTTCAATCTTGTCAAACTCCACTCCTCCAATTACTTCCACTATTATACTGAAGCATAGAAAACTATTCCTTGTCAGTTTAAAAGCGAAAACAAAGTAAATCTCTTTTAAAGTGCTCCGCCGAAGTGAAAAGATAACTGCGTAGCGCGAAGTTTACCTGAATTCAAAACAAATTGCTGTAGGTGTAAATGGAGCGTACTTTATAAAGGAAGTTCTATAGGTATGTGAATACCTACACCATGCAAAAAAGCATTTTTTAAGCATAAAAAAATTTCCCGTATTGTTCAAACGCGTGTAAAATTTGTTTAAAAAGATCATTCAATCTACTGAATAAAACGTTTTGATATGAATTATAGATGACAAATCGCACGCCGTTTGAACACGGCTTAATAGCAGTAGGTAAAATGAAAAATTTGTATGTATGCTTGCTTGTCATGTCATATTCTTTCTTGGTTAACCTCCATCAGGTCAATAAACCGGTTGAATTATGACCTTTACCAATAACCGTTGGTGAGAGAACTGGTGTGGTGAAAAGATTAAGTACGCCTCTGAGAGGCTCTTCTCGTGCACATATTGTCTGGTCTGAATTTTTTGATCAGATTCCTAAGTCCTTAGTAAAATATACGGATCATATTTTATGAGAATATCTCACCTGCAATAGATATTTGTAGCATCTAACTACGCCCAGGTTATTTACAACACGAGAATGCCAGTCGCAGTGATAAATCTTTTTGATGTGAAAGGGCTCTTAGTGCATCGCTCAAGACAAGCAGAAATTGCTCGCACACGACACCTGGGCCATCCAGCAATTGCTTTATACTTGTAAATAGTCCTGTCTTTTCACAAATACGACGCTCTTTCAATTTATTCCTTTCTGGTTGCTTCGACGGCGCCGGTGCCAGTGATGTTTGCGTTTAATTGTTTTACTACAAACTGCAAAGCGCCTAAAGTTACGCGTTCCCTTACTTTATTATAGTCGTCATATCATCGTCCACAGGGAAACTCCAACCACTGCTGGGTATCATCATCATTCATCAGGTCCGTAGAGGCCCACTGCTGGACATCGGCCTAGACCAAAGAGTTCCATGACGAATGGTCTTGATCCGCTTTGGACGCCGACTTACTCGTTATTCAATTAGTATTAAGGTTATATCATCATCATCATCAGCCTGTAGAAGTCCACTGCTGGACATAGGCCTCCCCCAAGGAGTTCCATGACGAACGGTCTTGAGCCTTCTCCATCCACCGACTTCCCGCAACCTTCACAATGTCGTCGGTCCATCGGGTGGGGGGCTTTCCAACACTGCGTCGCCCGGTGCGTGGTCGCCATTCGAGAACCTTTACTCCCCAACGGTTGTCGGTTCTGCGAGCTATATGGCCTGCCCACTGCCACTTCAACTTGCTAATTCTGAGAGCTATATCGGTGACCTTGGTTCTTCTACGGATTTCCTCATTTCGGATCTTATCACGTAAGGTTATATAAATAGCGAATATTCCTAGCAGTCGATGCCGCTTTCATGAAAGTAAAAAACCTCTATTCCCTAATAATTTAATTTATACATAACAAACTTGCACCCGCGGTTTCACTGCTGTGATACCTAGATAAAATGTAGCCTATATATTAATCCAGGCTATTTACTACATACGAGTACATGCCAAATTTAATTCCGATCTCTAAAGAGTAAAAACATCTTCATATACTCACATACATCTAATATAATAATAATAATAATAATATTCCGGACATATTCACACGGTCAACCTGATCCCAAACTAGGCATAGCCTGTACTATGGGTACCAGAGACTGATATATATAATAGATAAATATTTAACACCCAAACACAGAACAAACATCTGTGTTAATCACAAATGTTTGTCCAGTGCGGGGATCGAACCCGCGTCCTCTAGCGCAGAAGGCAGAGTTACTACCAACTGAGCTATGAGCTATCTGTACAAACTTTTGCATTTATAATATTCAGATATTAGTGGGACAATAGCTTTCAAAATAAATAAGCGTAAATAGTCTCTCCAAGGAATCCCCCAATAGAATTAGCCAGTAAATTGTTCGTAATGAAAAATACATTTCCCGCAATACCGAAGGCAATTTTTAATAATTATGTTATATTCCGAAACCTTTGGGCGCGGTATATCTGTTCGTGCTATTACGGGTATCATGAGGCTTGAAGTAAAGCCGGGAGAGCAAATAAAGTTACGCTCCAAACGCCGCGTAATGAGAGTTCATTGGATTACGACCGCTTGTGTAAGCCCCAATAATAATAACCAAAAATGCACGTGGTCCGTGTATTAAATAACTCACTCAATAATGTACAATTTGGGTTCCGTACTACCCGGCGAGGAATTCCTGGGCGCGGCTGAGCCTCTTGTTTATGTCGGATCTCATTACGGTAAATGTTACGGATTCTAAGGTATTTAAAAGGTAATTTGTTTTTTGTGGTTTCGGGTCAGGTTGTAAATTTTTTGAAGCGTATGTTGGTTTTCGAATGTATAAGGGTTGAATTAGTAAGGTCATTTTGTTGCCCTAAGATTTATAAACATATACAAGGTGATTTATAATATGTATACCACCCCGAAAGGGGCTTATTATATAGATTTTCATCTTATTCCTAAGACTGTAATTAACTCATAATTACCATTCTGTAAGATTCCTAAAATATTTATACTAAAACATCTTGTACACTTGAATCTATAATAAGGGCCAACAATATTTCGGTAAAACTCAGCTCAGCAATATAAGTGACAATTTCATCAAATAATAATGCCCACTTGAGACTTTCATTTCTCGCTAGCCATCCCCTGTTCATTAGCAATGGATTTGCAGGTAGGTGTGAACCCTCTCGGATTATATCAGAGCCAAATCCCTGAACAATGCTCCGCTTGCTGACGATGCTCCTTTTGCTATTCGCTATCGGATGCGCTACACTGTTTAAAAGTTTTGAGGATTTTATTTTTTATTTTTAGGTTTATTCTTAAAAAATATGTCCCATCTTAAACTTTGTTGCCCAAAAACGATATTTTTTGCGGAAATAAAGCATTTTTACGTCTATTTTGGCTGAAAGTAACACTTCTCTTCCCTAATATTATTATAAATATCCTACATAAAATTATTTATTCAGAATATTAATTATAACAAATTAAGAAATAATCCTTAATATACTAAACTAATCTCAATAACTATTTAACTAACGAATAAGTACTAATAAAAATGCGACTGAATTTTCTACGAGTAGGTGTAATTATATCCTACATTAATTTTAACGATAAACAACCTTTAATATGTACAACAGTTCATAATAATATATATGAAGGTTTAGTATGCACTAAAAATCGGCTGACATTTTTGGCTTGACCACATTTACGCGTTTACCTTTTTAAAAAAGTTACACTTTTTTCTACTCATTTAATTTTTACTTAGATATCGTTTTTTGAACAACGGGTACAACGTGTTACTGGAATCATGTCAATCATATGTTATAATGAGAAGATTAGTGAGCAGTGTGTATTGTTCACTATAATATCCATCTGTGTGTCCACTCACGGTCAGTTACAATACATCGGAAAGCTAATAGGACTGTCCCTAATTAGGCTAGACCCTTCACAAAGTCCAATTATGATGGAAAATTTTGAATAGTTACACTAATAAATTGGAGTAACCCTTTTGATGTCCGATGTTCAATTCTGTTGAATAACAAATGTAAATATGTTAAAGTCTGGGTGGTCAGTATATTTTTGGTATAAAAAACATTTATAAGAAAGCTTTTGTCTTGCTCGGTTTGCGTATTGCTGAATTAATGTTATACATATAACTTAAAAACCAGACCCTCATCATAAACCATGCTTGTCACGGCGTCAATCCAGCAATAGTATTTCCCAATGGACCGCCAAGAAGGATATTTAATTACATATTCGATTCACCCAATAAATATTCGAATAGCATAAAATTTACATATAACCAACCGCATTTGCAATATTTGTTGTGTGGGAGAGGGCTAGAGTAGGTGGAGCTGGAAATCATAAATTACTCTAAGTGTGTAATACACCTACATAATTTTTTTGGAAATAGTTTCAGGCTTTGATATAACAGGTATATAAATCAGTTAGAACCTAATAAATTCATTAACAGAAAAAAAAAAAAATGCAAGTGAATAACAAAATACAAAAGAACCAGTTAGTTTAATAAGGGGTTCTTACAGGCTTAGATCAAACTATAATTTGTACTGACTGACCATATTACCTTAGTGCTTGATAGACTGATGAAGATAAATCGTATGTACATAGATATCATTCCAACAGTCATTCGTTATTCATGATAGATGGAATTGACAGATGTATGCATGAGTTTACAGTGAAGGTGATCTCAAAAATGATTACATGAAGAGTCGTCAAACCCGAAAAAAAATCAAATGAACCCAAAATGAATACAATCAAAAACACAATGAAAACTAGTTTTCCAAATAAATTGTCAATTCTGATCGAAAACAGTTTGCTTTGGATCAAACGAGCGGCGAATCAAACATAGCAATATGCAGACGACATCAAAGACTACAAAGATACTCAATTACTATTTCGAATTGATAGTTGGAAACCCTTATTAGGTAGACCACGAAATAAGGCAATTTTGTGGACAAAAGACCCCTCCGATGGACGCCTGTCTGCGATTCGAAAGTTTCTGGATGACGGGTCGACAAGGCCACCCTACTTTATTGAATTTCACGAGGAGGATGACCACACGTTATTGTTCTGCCGGACTTTGATTGGGGTGCAAGTTGTACAGGTACATCGAATATGATTTAATGAAGGGGATGTTCAACCGCGCATATTTTGCTTAATTAATCCTTTGTTGTAATGGAGCTAATGTTTATTAGTTTCGTTTTCTATATTCTTCCCTTGTTTGTTCAGATAATAAACCAAACTTATATTTTGAAAATCTCAAATCATAGAGGTTAGTCCATAAAAAAACCTTTGCATAACTTACCATACCATATAACTTTATTTTACCTAGGCTCTACGTGAGTGGAATTTTGTGAGTGAAAATCCAAAATAGGGAACAAATTTGAGAACGATATCTATATCTACGAAATTAATGAATACTGTCAGTGTTAGTAGAGTTAGAACTATTAACTATAATTACCAGGGCTAGTTTCACCATACCGATCTCAATTTTTTCTCAAATAATAGGAAAAGAACGTTAATAGATGCTGAAATAAAATACTGAACTAGAACAATGCTCTTTTAGTTTCAACGCTGATTAAAAGCTCATTGTTCTACAAAAATATTGCATTGCATTTGTGAGTCTCATATCCAGACTTTGCTATAATATTTTGTAGGAAGAGTTCAAATATTTATTGTATTTCTTTATTATCCACAATGTTAACACTAAACCCATCCTTGGCCAGTCGCCTGTAGCAACCGACAATTTGTCCCGTTCAGAGGGAGCTTTTCAATAATAATTCCACGATAAATTCTGTGAGGGAGGGCTACTTGGAAACTAGCTAAACGAAGCTGATCAAAATTATCACTAAGTTGGGATTGTTCAATTCCTGATCAAAATATGTAAGGGTTGGTTCAAAGATAACCGAAATATAGAGGTATGAGATATGGTCACTAAGTTGGGTTTGTTCAATTCCTGATCAAAAGATAAATGGTAAGGTTCAGAGATAGGAGAAGATTTGCAGTTTTTGAAGTGGCAGCGGGCAGGCCATATAGTTCGACAACGGTATTAAAGGTTCTCACGTACTGGACGACGCAGTGTCTACTCGATGGACCTGAATCTTGAAGGGTGGGTGGAGGAGGCTCAAGACCGTTCGCAATAGAACTCTTTTTTTTTCCCGGACTTATCACACACGGTCAACTGATCCCAAACTAGGCATAGCCTGTACTATGGGTACCAGAGACTTATATATATAAAAGATATATATTTAACACCCAGACACAGAACAAACATCTGTGTTAGTCACAAATGTTTGTCCAGTGCGGGAATCGAACCCGCGACCTCTAGCGCAGAAGGCAGAGTTCCTAACAACTGAGCTATGAGGCCTGTGTCTTGCTGGACTTCTTCAGGCTGATTTTTATTGTTAAGCCAAAATAAAGCTTGAATGTGACTACTTTACTGGTACCGCCCCTGTCTGTCCAGCTTTTACGGGGGATAGTGCAACCTCAAGCAATTAATTATTATATGGGTTTTTGACAGCATACCAAGCATAGTTTCTTTATTGAGACGCCTGTTTCTCGAGGCGATACGAATTTATTGTTTCCTCACACTTTATTTATGGCATTATTTTACGCTTGCAATTTTTTGCATTGAAACATTCCATGTGTGAGAAAGACATTACGTATTTTATTCACCGGCGTCGATCTATGAATAGTAGACAGAGAAAACTTGTGGACAGTTGAAAGCGATTAATTCTATGGAATTTTTGTATGAACTCAGGACTCACAATTCGAACGATGAGAGAGTTTTTAAACAACAATTTTTGTTTTAAATCATTTTTACTATCGAATGGCATATGGCTAGTTTTACTAAACATGCTGCGAAAAGGTGTTTTTTTTTTTCAAAATAACGTAGGTTTTTATGGTTATTCTTCTTTGGACATGACAACGTCTGTCGGGTCAGCTAGTTCAAACTAATAAGATATTTTTTACAAAAACTAAAAACCGACTCCAAATTCCTGAATATTTACAAGATCAATATCAACCTCTTTTTTTTGTTATAACCTCTTTGCGTTTTGCTTACCTACTGAAGATGACACTGGCCACCTAAACTTTCGAATAAAAACCAAAGTAAGTATGACATCCATTCATCATCAATAATAAGTACTAACTCTTACAGTACTGACTGACTGACTGTCAATCAAACATAGTGGTTTTATTCTCTTTGAAAATCAACGCAGAGCCTAACCAAAATCCTAAGAGTATGAAATTTGTGGTAGCGTAACGTATGGGGGCACAGAAAGGAATTCCCGACACACAACCCCTAAGTTTAAAGTTTATGTAAAAATAGCAGCAACCGAACGAAGTCGCGGGAATTACCATACCATACCACAGTCAACAAAAAAAAATTGCGGCAAGTCGTGATTTCAAGAGATGATGACTTTTTTTAAGTTTTACGGACAATTTGCAATCCCTCAGGAATTAAATTAAAATGGAGCGGGGACCACCCCGGGATCATACTCTATACACCAGCGAAAGAATCATCAACATCGGGTTACTATTGGCGGAGACATCGAGTAACATACACACAAAAAAAAACAGCCGACTTGAGAACCTCCTCCTTTTGGAAGTCGGTTAAAAATGCAAGAAATTAGTAGCAATCTACGCTCTTACTACAACTTCTACTCATATTTTTTCAGCAGCATTCTTCTAAAGAGAAATGCCTCTAAACAATCTATAAATCTAGCCTAAACGAGATATTTGTGGAGGATAAATGGTCAAAATTAAATGAGCCTTGAAATAAAACAGCACAGGTTGACCAACCTATTAATAAATCTACCGTACTATAAAAGCCCGTAAGTCAAATAGGTAAGGTTCGTTCACTTCAGGCTATGTCTACGGCAATTCGTTACTGTAATGTTGGCAATCTGTCGCTCAGTCAAACCTATTACTCAAGACAATACACGATAACGATGTTGTTCTAATAGGAACAAAAGACTTTACAATCTAACAGAACGAACCTATCACGTGATAAGATCTAGCAATAAAGAATGTACTAACACTAGTTTCTCATGCTATCGAGTCGCAAGTGAGTCTGTTGGTAATATGTCAAAACTCTATATTTCTAAATATTTTAGTTTAGTTTTTCATAAAGGGATAATTATGTCATAATTAAGTAAGTAAAAAATGTATTTCTGACCTATCTAAGCACATGTAATTATTTCTAAAGATGAATAAATTGAAATTGAAATTGAGTTGTTGTCAAAGAAGCAATTATGAGGAGAAATTTTATCAGTCATTAATTGCGATGATTAATAATGTCAGTATGAGATGAGGAAAAAATATTCTCTATAAAGATGCAAGCATTCATCAAGAAAAATCTGGGCAATATTTCAAAAAAGACCTGTATTAAAGTCATTAAAACATCACAAGCCG
The DNA here is from genome assembly GCA_947579855.1 of Anticlea derivata. Lineage (NCBI taxonomy): Eukaryota > Metazoa > Arthropoda > Insecta > Lepidoptera > Geometridae > Anticlea > Anticlea derivata. The sequence continues at coordinate 4,889,914 of OX388266.1, forward strand.
CGTCTGTGAAAGTTCTCAGGTCAGTAAAAAGTTGATTAGCGTCAATATTTGACATAACTATGAGAGGAACTTGCTAGATTTTCTATAAAATCAAACTCATGCTAAGGGTACTGAATAGCGTTATCTCGATGCCATGTTTTTCAAAGGTCGCGTACATACTAAGGTTTCATTAGTAAAATATTTACAAAAACAGCTACAAATTCCAAAGCACTCCATTTCTTTTTTTCTGTTGTAAATGTAAACAAACTCACTAAGTAGTTTCTTACGTACCCCAAAGAGACTCTTGGTACTTGTTCAAGTTTCAAGCTCCAACGAGCGGTGAGTATTCGCATTCTACTAATTAAAACAGTCTGTAATGAAGACCTAGGCATTACAGAAAGTACACTTGAACAGTAAATAAAGCTGAAAATTAGTTTCTGTTTCTTTGTAAGGGCGCTTCAATATTTCAGTCATGAGATTTTTTTCATATTTAATGAGACAGTGCTTTTGTGAATTCAGTTTTAATTAGAACGTAAAAGTGAAGACGTAGTAACATTTTAGAGATTTTAATGCAGACCTTTTGATAGAGCCCTCTTTTTTGCTTTAAACTTTCTATATCCCAACTTATTCTTGTTTGCTTTACGTACATCTACATTAAAGTACATACAATCATCACGCCTTTTGTTCATAAGTCGTAAGGAAGACAGATTTCCACTTGCTACGATCCTGACATATCTCTTTCGCTTTATTCTCATAAGCTCGCACTTCATACAAGCTCATCCGCTTTAAGTAGAGCATTTTCATCCTTTCACCGCACTAGTTCTTTTACCAACGGTCAAAGCCCTTCTTGAGGCCACTATACATCAACCTGCTCACTGAGCTTAACGCAGGACGATAGGATTGGTGCAGCATTTTTGCTGACACACAGAGGTAAGTGTGGATAAGACAGCACCAATCATCTGCAACTGATGCCCAAACCATTTTATTTACTACTAGCTTGAGCCTGTCGCTTCGCTCGCATCGTACCTGGTTGAAAAGAAGCATTTTATCTAGGATACAAGCTAGTAACATAATTAAGTAGGATGGGACGTAATACTATACATATAAATCACATGTATTCGAGGTTGTTTCGATAAATTGCAACTTTTACGAGATACCGTGTATTCTCTCCTACACACGTCTTTCTTGTAAAAAAACTATTTATAGACACTCAGAGCCATCAAAGCTAAACAACTACACAACACTTACTTACATTAATAGCCAATAAAGTTCGCCCAATTTATGACGTAACGTGTGGGGAATCAACCGAGACTCATGAATAACGGTGCGGTGAACGAACCAGTGATATTGTATTTAATAGATGTACTATTTACCTGAAAAGTTTTCACAAAATCAAGGAGCTGAAAACCACTTTTCTTAAAAATATCCTGTTATTAACATTCTTCTCAATAAAAAAAAAACTTAAAACTAGATACAAGTTAATATTTACAAAATACACAAGAAACAGTTGAGCCATCTAAAGACCGTTACAAACGATCTATAGATAGCTCAACTGATCCAGATCACTACCAGTCGGAAGCGTCCCCAAGACGCTGGCGGAATTGCCACGCTGGATGGCAATGCTAATGCGCTGGGCCAAATAAGAGCCAGCTCTCGGGTCACGCGTCGCTTCGATCAGACTCAATAAAATGTTGTAAGTCATAATATTATGTTGTCTCAGAATTACAACAACCTAGAGTTATTAAAGTGCCCATAGACTAGGCATGTGGATCAAGATCATTAAGCCTACTTAGGTGGTAAAGGTGAACTTCATTAAATTGTACTAGCTTCCACTCGCAGTTTAGCGTGCTACTCGGATAATGTAGCCTATAAACCATTCCAGGCTATTTACTACATACATGACCAATTTCATTGCAAAAGGTGCAGTAGTAAGGTGCATACTCATATCTTTGCAACTTCAACAAGTTTCACAATTATAATAATGGTATGAAGTAGAATAGTAAATTGACAACTTGATCTTGAACATCTAATGCGTTCAATTATCATCATCAGCCTAATGGAATCCACTGCCGAACATTAGGCCCCAAAGAGTGCCACAAAGAGTGCCATAATAAACAGTCTTGAGCCCTCGCCACCAAGCGACTTCCCGCAACCTTTACAATGTCGTCAGTCCATCGGATGCGTTTAATTTCTTGTAAAGATGATAAAAAATAAAAAAATAAACTAATTTGAAAAAGATCTGTAAAATCAGAAGATAAAGTGATATATTCTTCCTTTTTGTATAAAGTATTAGCTTTTTTCGGGATACATTTATGAATCAACTTGTTGAAGTGACAAATCTTGTCTAAAATTTCAATGAACTTAAACTTTAATAAGGTCCTCTGAGTAACGATAGCAATTTTACAGTTTTCCCTTAGCTTGCTCCGGCCATGCATGGCGCGCACGATGCGAATCAAGCAGTTATAGTTCCAGAGAATTGTATTGCAATTTGAAACTGAATCGGGTTTTCTTTTGAAGCTAAAATATAATTTGACGTAGCTAGTTTCAAAACATGGGAAATAATAATAAAATACAAGGTAATTTATATTTCTATCAACAAAAAGAATATTACCGAAAATATCAAGGTATAGCAAGGTATATACATAAAGTTTTTAACCGACTTTTTTCAAATCACCTGATTTTAGTTTTTTTATTATTATTTATTATTATTATTTCTAGTTCGACACCAAGATTGCTATCTAAAACAGCTTATTAATTGACTTTGAACAGACTTTACCACAAAATGACTCATTTATAAAAAGTGTTTTTTCAATGAAAATTTCAATGTTGAATCTTCCAAAAGTCGTACAACAAACTTTATTTTAAATTGGTTGTAGGTAGAATAAGCACCTTACAGTATAGTATACATATTATAAATCACCTGTATGTTTTTGTTTGTTTGTTTGTTTAAAAATACATCATAATAAACCTCTAGTGTCGTGTTTAGTTCAATATAATCATTAGGATCACTTTGAAACGTCCTAGAAACTAGGTGAAGCTATGCCTGTTCCTCGCAACCAAGCCTCGAAGAATCAGGCAACAAACACGGCTTGGTTCCTATCATTTTTTCGATGATCCTTCTCCCAAAATGGAATGTGACGATGTAGAACCAGGACTGAAGATGTGGTTGCCCGTTCAATGAAATACGTCACGAGCTCCAAGACACCGCCAACAAAGAGTTCAAAGTTCATTAAATCACAAAGCTCAATCAAATTAAAGATCCTCAATCCGTTTACTTCGTGGAACGCACTCCATTTCCATCAAATTAAGCACGATCTTCGCACAACTATTTATAAAGATTCCTGAGAGGGTGGAGCTATTCAGAATGTGAAATTTGACGTGTGAGACCTCTGCTCGAGTGAGGACCTATTGTTAAATCTACCTCACAGCCAGCGAGTGGATATTCTTCGCCTATTTATTGGAAGTTTACTGAGCTGGCATTGAACATTGTATAATAACATAGCTTTTGATATTGATATTAGAAAAGATACAATTTTGTAGCCTTTCAAGTACAAAAGACCAACTCTCTCACAAACAGCGTACACTTTATTTATAAGAACAACAAACAGTGGTAGGTTCATAATGTAAAAAAAAGCTATACAATAGCGCTTTACACGTGTGACCTTAGGTTTTTGCTTGTAAGACACGTCTTATAAGCAAAAACTTAAGTGAAAACAAAAGTTACTGCTGTAGAAATAGAATATTACTTTTTAGCAAGTGATTTTTTCTTTACTTACTCAAGAACGCAAAGAAAAACGCAAAGAAGAAGAAAACGCAAAGATGTCGATAAGTAGGTACAAAATTGGGTGTTAAAAAAATGGACTAGTTTTTTTATCAAAGAAATACTAGCCTGATATTTTAAGTAATTACATTACTTATTTTCTCTTTACTCAAACAAAAGCGACATTATTTGTATCACAATTGTTTTTGAGCAATTGCCTTCCTTGGGTTCACAGTTGGATCATTTCAGAAAAGTATCAACGTTTCATTGAGTTTATTTATTTATAGTACCTAGATCGAATGCGTTTTATCTTCTCTATCTAGATACCCCGCCATCGTTATGGAATCGTATTCCATCTCATGTGAATAAAGAACACACATAAAGAATTCAGACGACCCAAGTGATCCTAACCACTATATTTTGATCCGTCGCCGAGCAATATCACCTCTTACCTTCCTCAATTCCCAGCAGATGAAGGGTTATGGGGTATCAGGTTATACTGGCAGATGAAACCGAGAGCGTGTAAAGTCCGCATTTATAAAGATTTTCAAACACATTCCACAAATGAACACAATTTAAAGACGAATGCGTTTTTGGATTCCTATTTCAATGAACAATCGGTGCGCTTGATTGAATCGTAACGAGGTAATATATTATTTTTATCTGATTTTGAATAAGGATAAATAAATTGAGACATCTACTCTCAAGAAATTGTTTTCCGCTAAACTGCACCGATCAGTGACTCATTCGAAAAAGTTATGTGAAAAACTTTATTTTTCAAATAATTGTGTAGGGATTGTGTAATCTTCTTTCGGTCTACGAGTACATGCGTACACCACTATCATCTACATACCATATAATCCTCTTCTACCTACTTATTACATCAAATTCAGCTTAACTACAATATACATACAGTTGATTTCCCTCAAGCAATTTGCGATATTAAAGTACATTAAAATAGGTCAAGGAGCTCTCTAGAGTTGCGATTGCTTTATAATTTGGCAGCCATTGTTTAGATCTGAATTGGGGGTCACAGGATAGATAAGTTTACACAAGTAAATACACTACATTAGTTAGAACAACGAAAAGAGTAATACTCAGTTGTGGAAACACTGGCAATCATTGCGTTTCATTTTGAGAAATGTTTTGTTGATTTATTCATCATAATCATCCACAATCCGCCTTCAACCACTTCTGAGCATAGGCCCCCATTTCTTTGTTTGTTACGATCCTGCGCTAGTTTTGTCTATATACGGCCCTGGATTTTAATAATCGTCTGCCTGTGATGTGAGACCGTGATTATATCAAATTACCCCCTTACTTATAAACGCTACATAAATTTAAGCATTGTTTAAAAATACCCCTGTCACTGTTTTTCATTATGTAAAAGTAAGAGATGGCAATACTTGAAGCATTGTTTAACCTTTGAATTTTTTTTAAGGCATTAACAATTAACTTAATCTTGCAGTATAGATGGCCGTCAACTGGAAAGAGTATTGATATCTGTCAAAATAATCATTGTGTAGGTATGATGCGCTACAAAAGCATTGTATGACCCATGGTTTTAAATAGTATCATTACTGTTAGTGAATCAAACTATTCTGTGCAGCGGTACGCAGGGGGGCTCTTAGCCATGCCGTTTGGAGTTCTTTGATGCATGACTAATATGGATTAATCCGGTGTATGTCATCCACTCCATGCTAATGTGGGCCTTCTATGGCTTTCTGATTCCCTTAGGGTATGGAATTAAATATTGGCATAGCTATTGGGCAAGACCGCGAATGGGTTTGGTTATCGGTAAAATGATAGCCAACATTAATCATTTCATAGGACCATGTGTAGGGTTAAATTATAATCTTCTTAAACGTCAAAACGGTATTGCTATCGATTCATAAACCTGTCTTCGTTATGTTAAGGTACGCGTTCCTTGCTACTTATGATAACACAGCAAAATACGCGTAACTTTAAAACCCGGTTCAAGGTATAAAATCTCATAGATTCATGTACCTATATAGAGAATTCAACACCTTTATTAAAATAGTTACGTAAAGAACATACTTCATAGATAACTACGATTGACTCAGTTTAATCAGTGGGTATTGCTTGATCCATTCAAGCTCTTTGATCAAACAATTATTTGTTAAATGCTACAAATCAGCCAGAACATAATTTCTTTGAGCTATCATCCGTAATAGTAGCTTTATAGTTCTGATTGACACTGACTTTTTTATAATGCACGATAAACATTTGTAGAGCAAAGTTTAATGCTGCTCTTGGATAATCAATGTAGAATCGTATGGTTGTAAAAATCTTCAGTATTTCAAATACTATAAAAGGGCTAAATTCGATAAATGAACTTTACAACTTATCAGACTGTTCTATGATTCTGTATATTCTTTTTCGGCATGTCTAACAAAAGTTATGAAACTTTGAAAGCAGAGTTCTTATATGAAATAGATTTCGTAACCAACATCGGCTATAAAGTATTCATATATCCTTTTATTGGAAAATCTAAAACCTCATTTTATTGCTACAAACTCACAAATTTTTTCGTGTTGGTCACTTCATTCCAACTGTTCTTGTCACTGTGTGTAACCAAGTTTCAAGACTGGTTCGAGATCGTGAACATAACCCCAAATTTGGCAGTATGTTTGATGATCCTAATCAAATATTCAAAAATGCATACCCATCGGGACGTCTACGAAAACGTCCTCCACCATTTCAAAGTTCATTTCTGGGATATTATTGAAGACACAAAAGATCACAAGATTATCCTGGAGAGGTATACAAAGATATCGAGATTGATAGTCAGATTCCAGTATTACTACACAATCATTTTAGTAATGATCGTCATCACGTTTCCTAAAATGATTTCTCTATACGAGACGAAAATTCTTCACAATGATGTTCAGTACTTATACCCGTTTGATGGATGGTACCCTTTTGACAAAGTAAAGTGGTATTACGTAGCTTACGCTTGGGAGAGTCTTATGACAACCGTCGTTATTTTCATTTATGTTTTCGCTAATATGGTACACATATCCTTTACAAGATACATTTGCATGGAGCTTAAGGTACTTGGGAACATGATGGAGAACGTAGTTACGGCTGAAGAGGTATTGAACATTATGAATAGGAAGCGAGTGAAAAAAACTCATGACAGTATTAAAAAAAAACTGAAGCTTATAATCAAGAGACATCAGTTTTTGACTGGGTAACACAAATTCATACGCACTAAGCTAATATTAAGTAACGAGTGAAATTAATGTTTTATTGTTTTGCAGAATCATTTATGATTTGGACGACGTTTTAGGAGATGGGTTTCTTGTGACTTATGCATTTGGCTCTGTGTTTATTTGCCTTACAATATTTACTGCTACGGTAAGATAAAAACTCCATTTAATCAAATTCACGTATTTAGTAGAAGGTAGTCAAAAACGAATAGGTATCTGAACTTAAAATGTAACGACCCTTGAAAACGGTTCAGTAGTTTCAGAGAGTACCCCCTACATACAACAAACAAAATAATTTTAACTCTCAATAATATTATAGTGTAGTTTTGCTATCGTTTCGTTAGCGTAACGCTATTGTGATATTATATTTTTAGTGCTCGGTCCACTGAAAATAAACCTGCAAGTGAAACCACGCGGGAACAGCTAGTGGGAAATATTATATTTTTTTATTGACAGGAAGTGGCTCCGTGGTTAGAGCATCCCCGTATCTAGGGGAAGATGGCGGGTTCAAATCCCGTCTGATTCAGAATTTTTGGCATATTATATAAAATCTTCATACAATTTGTTAACTTTATGATGTTTTTAGGTTGTAGACAGCTTTTACTTGCAGCTGCGGTATGCTTCGTTCTTCTGTTCATTGCTGGTAGAAGTATTCATACAGTGTATCATTGGACAACTTCTCATTGATCATGTAATATACGTTTCTATTACTATTAGGTGATTGATAATATGTATGCTACCCCAAAAGGGGCTTATTCTACACACACCTGGCAAAATCTGTTTTTTTTTATTATTGCGATTTTTGTTTCTACTCATATTCGTTCATTTTGTTGATAGAGTACCTATGCCCCTTTCGGGGTGGTTTACATATTATGAATCACCTTGTATTGTATATGCTAACTATGATACTGAATAATACCTGTTTACGTATCATTGAAAATTCATTTTTAACCAATATATCAAGTCGTTAATACCCATATTGGCACAGTAGGTAGTTTCTCGGACTTTCGATTCGAAGGATTTGAACCTCATGCACCCGTGCACCAGTTATTTTTGTGCAAAATCTTTGTGCCCATTACACGTACTTAAACTGTGTAGGAAAACATCGTGAGGAAACTAATTCAACACTGCCTCTAACTACACCCTATAGAAAAGAAATAAACACATTTTGACTTAGACTTGGACGCAGTGCGAAAACACACAAAACCGGAACTTGTAAGAAATGGCCAAAAAACATTTTAATTCCTTATACTCAGATTACAAATATTTTGGCGTTTCTCCAGTTTTGTTTTTGACACGATATGAAAAATAAATGTCCATTGGATGTTTGAAACTTTATTGCAAAGTTGAACTTTTCAGAGTTCGAAGTTGGAGCAAGCTATATACTTCGCTGATTGGCCATACGCGGATCAGGGAATGAAACGTATTCTTCATATTTTTTTGATTCGTGCACAAAAACCGTTGACGTTTTCTGCTCGAGGCTATGTGACTATGAATTTGGATACGTTTAGCAGCGTAAGTTATACCTACTGCCGAAATATAAATAAAATAACACCCAACAGTCACATGCATAGTCCTGACCCCACACTAGGATTCCTTCTGTCGTGGTTATCAAGTACCTACCATGCAGATTCGGAACGAATATTTGCAGATCATGCAAACATTTGTCCCGCAACGGGAATCGAACCATTCAAATTGGGTGTGTTTTTGTTGAGGACAAATATAAACGAACTTTAGGTAACGGAACCCTAAAAATAATTGAGTACCTATTTTTTGAGAACTACTTTTTTTATACAGTATTCAAATAGGTTTTATTTCTTTACAGATTTGCAGTTTGTCATATCAATTATTCAACTTACTGCGCACTGCGTACTCCTAAAATATAAAAAATATTTCATACTACGCAACTAACACGATAAGATTAAAATTCACGCCTTGAACATTGCACTTATACATTTTATGTTATATAAATTTATCGAATACTTCTTCATTTCCTTTTCCAACTGAAGCTAACAGTTAAAGAGGTCGAAAAAGCCTCAACTACGAGGAAAATATTCAGAAAAATTATTAAGTGCACACGCTATCGAAAACGAGGGAAGTCGAGTTGACAATAGCCCTGATATTGAAGTCTGGCTTGTAGGCCCATCGATACCTCAACGGGACGGACACGAGCTAAAAAACGAAAATGAAATATATAACGCGAGGACCTCGTTGGTGCAGTCGGAAAGTGCCCACTGAGACGAAGTGTCTGAAACGCAAACGTTGCGGGTTCAATTCCCGCACGCTCGGAAATCGGTGGATGGAAAAGGTTCAAGACCGGTTCGTCATGGAACTCTTTGGTGGAGGCCTATATCCAGCAGTAAAAGATTATTATAGAAGACTATAGGCTGATGATGATTATTATGAATGATCTAAGTAGGTACAATGATACTATGGTACTAATAATTATTATTAATATTATTATTATTATTTTTATTTTGGTTATTTACCATTTCGTTTACATCTCTTTATTTACAGGCAAAATGTATAGAGGAAAAGCCTATTTTAAACATTCATATTTTATTGATTCTAGTAGTTATATTCAAGATTCGACTTGCTAGTGAATCAAAATTTACGGATATGAATGCTAGTAGGAGTCCATCGAAACAAATAAACTATCCTAGATACTATGAAAAATCTTCTCCTAATTTTTCCGGGTACATCCCATCCCTGGTCGTTACCCTCCTGTCGCAACACGAACGGCCCTATGCAGTCGTAAAAACAAGATGTCTACATTCATATCGGCGCTATGGGAAATGTTGGCGTATTTGCCGGTTATTGCCGATGAGCTGAGCATTACGGGGATTGACGATAGCCAATTGAAGGAATTTGGAAATTTTCGCAGAAAGAGTAGGGAAAAAGCTTAGTGAGTTGTTATGAACAGAGATATTTTTGGCGAACATGAATACCTGACGGTATCTAAGAGTATATATGTATTAAAAAACAAAAATATTTTTGTATGGGCCTTTATGTGGATATTTGTAGAAACAATATTGTACAGAAAAGTTAAAATTAGACGATCGAATATCGTTAACGTATAATACTTTTTCAAATATCGGACTAAGGCAAATTCACAAAAAGAAATACGCTTGCTGAAATTGTTTTTTTTTTTTTTAATTAAAATAAAGAAGTCATTCTGGGCCTGGTCCATGTACACTACATAGAAAAATTAGGATAAAATTGGAGATTATAAGAAAAATACAATTTCATTAATTTGAAGACAAATGCGATGGTACAAGAATAGTTCTTCTGGTAAGTTTTTTACTATGTGAACACTATTTGAAGGCCGCCATGTTGGTTTATAATTGGCGTTTGACATATTTTTCATGGCATGTTGTTTGATTTGATGTTTTTGTTTTGTCAGATAAATGTGGGTTGTCAAAATGACATTTCACGCACGTCCATCCGCCATATTTTTGTAGCGATGTGTGTTGCTCTCTTTGTCGAAGAAAATCTTAATGTACCTTAGAACGAAGTCAATTTAAATAAAATAACAAATTAAATACTTTACTTTATTGCTTAGCCATATTTTAGAGTAGTGTACACAGTGCAGGCCCAGGCTCCATATATTGATGAAACGTCTCTTTTATTGTTATATTCCTTCTCCCACGTTCGGCTGAGCAGCTAATCTCAAGTTAATCAATAAGTTTTCGTATGGGAAAAATGTAATTGTCACATTAGTCGATTTGTTTAGGATTAGATACAAAAACACGTGTATCACGGTCGCCAGTTAGAGCAAAAACTATTTTGTAAAATGCAAACTTTAGCTTCTGTAGTGTACCTTTATCAGATTTTTTATAATTATATCTATATAATTATATTACTATCAGTATTCTTAACTAAGTTGTTTATATACAAGCAAACCTGTAGTCTTTACATAGGTATGTTGCGTAGAGAAATTAAACCACTTTACATTATGGATGCAACATTTATATGACTTTCCGTAGGTAAAGAAATTAATAAAAACATAATTAGTATTTTAATTATAATAATGTACGAGTATAACACGATGGAGCAATAAAAAAATATTATAATTCAATCACGAAAACTTTGTTTTATTGTTTTTCTACTATAAAAGCTGTTGTAATTCCATCAATCATCAGTCCTGAGACTCCAAGATGGGTGGAACAAAGCAGTTAAAAATCTTCGTTCTTTTAGTTATATTTCCTATAGGACTACTATGCCAGGGTAAGTAAACTTTCTGATTCTATTAGAGATATTTTAACATTTAGTTAGGTATATTTGTATTTTTTTCTGGTCTGGAAAAGATTTAGAAATTTCTAATTTATTTTATTGAACCAGTTGTATGTAAACTACATATGCATCATTTAAAAAAAAATTTAGATGACATTTTGCACGCTATTTCGACTTTCAAGGCATTGTGTGGCGATCACAATAGGCCCTGGTTACGCTGCAGTGACACTACATATACCCACATAAAGAAAAATATGTGATATGTCTTTTTCCAAAAAACATATCACGTCTTTTTAAACTCTGTTACCGTTACCGTATAGACCTACCTAACTCATTGTATACTATCTATACGTATGTGAACATAAATATTTTTTTTCCAGAAAATGGGGCCAACCAAAATCAGACTGCATCCCAAGGTAGTTTATAGACCTAATGAACATAATTGTATATTTCATTACATGTAAAAACAATTTTAATAAAAATAAAGTCAGTCCGTCATAATTGTCAGTGAAAACCTACCTAGGCCAGGGAGCTTTGATCCATTTTTCTATCATGTGTGAAAAGTTTTTTACAACTGTATTGATACTTTTACACAAAATAATATAGACTAATTTAAATTTGCAGACAATGACTACGACCCCAGTTATGAAGACGGTAAATAAATATTTAATTAAATTCTTGGAAAATTTCTAGTATGCTCGAATTTTCTCAAAAAAAAACTTTTTTATTCCGTACATAGCACACACGGTCAACTGATCCCAAACTAGGCGTAGCCTGTACTATGTTTCTACATAACTTTTGGTTACGCAATTTTTAACCCTCGACCCAAAGAAAGTAGCTCTATAAAGTTTAAGATTCAACGGTTCACATTCTTATCACAATGTGAAAGATGAATGATTCGTAAATAATATCAGTATAATTCAAGATCTTTTTTTTTTTTGCAGAATATTATGGTGAGCTATCATTATTTTTATGACTTTTTCGTTTGTCTCGGTTTAATTATTTATTTTATGTTCATGCGAATTATTAAGGTCAATTAAAGTGCAATGTCCTATATGTTTGGTGCTCAATTAATATTACCTACTGGAAGAACTCTGCACATTTTATGTTACTGGACCAAATTGGTGACGCTTTGGAAAAAGGCCAAGTCCATAGCATACCTAAAACCGATGAGCAATATTATGTGGAATATGATATGTGTGAATGAAGCACAAGAGGTCAGTATGGTGTGAACTGTTAAGCCTACCCATCCGGGAAACAGACGTGATTTTATGTTTGTTCATCATCAGCAGGAAGTCCACTACTGGATAAAGGCCTAGCCCAAAGATTTCCACGACGAACGGTCTCAAGCCTTCTCCATCCACCGACTTTTCGTAACCTCCGCAACTTCGTAGATTCATCGATTATACATCCTGCGTCGTCTGGTATGTGAAGCCGTGAACCATTTTTCCCCAACGGTGGCCTTATAGCTCACAGCTATAGGGCCTGCTCACTGCAACTTCAACTTGCTTATTCTGAGAACTACGTCTTCCACGGATTATGTATGTAAAAATACTGGTAACCCTGATTTTGCAGACTACCCATCAGCCGAAGACGTAACCACTTCGTCATCATCAACTTCTTCAAGTTCAAGTTAGTATTTCTGTTATGTTATAATTTGAATCGTTAGTGGTATCGAATCGTCGCATCGAATCTGCATCCATTGCATCTTAGACGGGCACTCGCCTTCCGCGCCATTGAGGTCGTCGACATTATCAGTCGTAATCAAAATATTAGATATAAAATGAACTACTACTTGATGGCTTCATTATTAATCAAATTAATTCAATTCCAAAAAATAAATAATGCAACTCATTTTAGTTGATTTCTTATTATTATTTGTAGATGCATTATTTGGACATTAGAGTTGAAAATTGTTCACCATCTTTTAAATTCCCACAGGCTCCGATGATGCAGGTTCTACAACATCGTCCAGCACCACTAGTTCTTGTAAGTTTACGTGAAGATTTTTTATCAAAATTTTAGCATCCTTCAAAAGAATAAAGAGAGAGCTCCTCAAGAACTATACAGCAGATACAGCTCTAATGAGTTAAGAGAAAAGTGAAAATATAAAAGCACCACTGGGCTCTTTTCCATCCATGCGAATTACGCACCGAAGCAAACACCAAGCTCTAGCTCAATGACCATCTGGGCAGATTCCAAGATATAAAGGAGATTATAAAAAAATAATTGCATGATTCATCGCAATTTTCTAGCAATTGCGATGCATCATGTCAATCTGTTGTCAGTGCGAGTGGAGTGAGCGCACTTTAATCCTTTCTCTACACTGGTTCTTTCACAATCCTGGTAACTAACCTAATACATGATGAACAAGAAATAATCAGTGACACCACAAACAAGTAAGCAAAAACCATTGAGGTTTGGAATGTTTCTTTCATCAAAATATATATTATTACATTGGCTACACTCAAATCAGCAATTTTTTTTGATGCAATAATTTTCAACTCTACTTCCGCATACCGAATTACTGCGTTTTTCGGCCGCCATAAGCGCCACGTTGGAGCATTCTCCAATTTCAGAGCTATTATAATGGTGATAAAGTAGAAAGAAATTAGAAAGAAATGCTACCTTTATAAAATGTATAACACCTTTAACACATGTATTTCATGCAATAAAGTAAGATTTGATTTGTTTTGATTCGAGATGCTAATCTACCTTAATCTTATTTTATAGCCAGCGATGGTGGATCTGGTGGAGCCTCATCAGACAGCACCAGCAGTGGTGGTAATTATGAAACAGTGGCAATCACAGAACAGCCGAACCTAGTACCTTGTTGTTCCTGTTTTGTGGTCGCCATTCGTAAATCGGGTCCTACTCATATTATCTTCGGGAAGCAACAGAAAGAAGTTGACTTAAATTCCCAAATCTTAGTCTTCCCAATTGATTTAAGATATTATAATTGATTTAACACAAAAAAATGTTTTGATTTGTTATTTGAGGAGATTTTTAATTGACATTTGAAGGCGTGCTGTACCTATATCGCATAGATATCGCAAGCGCCTAAAAGTCAAAATAGACTTTATTCAATGGACGTAAGGATTACCTAGTATACAATTTTTATCATATCGTAAGCCACACCCACACTCGTTTGAACACAGTTTTAAAGAAGTAAAGTCGATTAAAGCCGTAAATGATTCGTTTTCGACGCAACTATGATTGTTTCCATCGCATTTTTCTTTCTGTCTGTCTTCTCTGAATAGTTAGTTGATAATTGATTGATTGAATTGATTCTATCATTGATTCTTGCTGGCGTTCAAAATAAATGTACCTATTCATTTTTCCTTTCACTTTCACTTAAAATTACATATATTGAAAATGTAAATTGAAAACAAGTGTTTTTACTAGCATTCTTTTTATAGCTGCCAGTGCTGGTAATGGTGGAGCAAGTACAACCTCTGGAAGTAGTGGAGGTAATTATTTTTTATATAGTGTGATGATAAACCGTAGACAATCACAAAAATCGTGTGCCTAGTTCCAAATTAAGTAAACCATGAACATGATATATACATAAAACGTTAAATTATAGGTGCCACAGCTGGTAATGGTGGAGCTAGTACTACTTCAGGAAGCAGTGGAGGTAATTTTTTTTAATATTGTGACGATGAGTAGTGCCTATTCCTTATTAACTACCCATGAAAAACATGTATCAAGTTTGTTTTTTTGTAAAAAAAGGTTATAATATTTTTTTACATAAAATGTACGAACTTCATAATTCTAAATTAAATGATAATCAATAAAATAAAAAAGTAAAAAAATATAATTATATTTTGTTCAGACACTTTACATGAAACTTTAAATTACAGGTGCCACAGCTGGTAATGGTGGAGCAAGTACTAGTTCGGGAAGCAGTGGAGGTTATTTTTTTTTTAATGAGATGATGGGGTCTTCCTTACCATGACAAACGTATGTCTTGTTTTTAATTATTTAAACATGGCAATATTTTTTACATAAAATGTATTATTCCAGGTGCCAGTGCTGGTAATGGTAAAGCAAGTACATCGTCTGGAAGCAGTGGTGGTAAACATTTTTTTTTTTATATAGAAATGCTTAGTTTTAATCAAATAACTATTAATTTTATATGAGGAATTT
This sequence comes from Anticlea derivata, assembly GCA_947579855.1. Classification (NCBI taxonomy): domain Eukaryota; kingdom Metazoa; phylum Arthropoda; class Insecta; order Lepidoptera; family Geometridae; genus Anticlea; species Anticlea derivata. Next base: position 4,905,268 of record OX388266.1, read on the forward strand.
GATTAAAACTCATATCTTATAAATATGTTCACAGGTGCTAGCGCTGGTAATGGCAAAGCAAGTACATCGTCAGGAAGCAGTGGCGGTAAACAAGTTTTTAATAATGTGTAGGAAATCATGAAAGAGGATTGCCTAGTTCTACATTAAATGTTTAATAATAAAGTATAAATATATATATATTGTTAAAGACAAACTACCTATGTAAAACTTAATATTATAGGTGCCAGTGCTGGTAATGGTGGAGCTAGTACTACTTCAGGAAGTAGTGGAGGTAATCGTTTTTTTTTTAATAATGCATGATGAGGTCTTGCGTACAATGAAAAAAGTGTGTCTAGTTTTAAATTTATTAAAATGGCAATATATTTTACATAAAAGGTATAATTATAGTGATAATTGACAATTTATGAACATGAAACTTTAAATTACAGGTGCCACAGCTGGTAATGGTGGAGCAAGTACTAGTTCGGGAAGCAGTGGAGGTTATTTTTTTTTTTAATGAGATGATGGGGTCTTCCTTACCATGACAAACGTATGTCTTGTTTTTAATTATTTAAACATGGCAATATTTTTTACATAAAATGTATTATTCCAGGTGCCAGTGCTGGTAATGGTAAAGCAAGTACATCGTCTGGAAGCAGTGGTGGTAAACATTTTTTTTTATTATATAGAAATGCTTAGTTTTAATCAAATAACTATTAATGTTACATGAGGAACTTGAATAAAACTCATATCTTATAAATATGTTCACAGGTGCTAGCGCTGGTAATGGCAAAGCAAGTACATCGTCAGGAAGCAGTGGCGGTAAACAAGTTTTTAATAATGTGTAGGAAATCATGAAAGAGGATTGCCTAGTTCTACATTAAACGTTTAATAATAAAGTATAAATATATATATTTTGTTAAAGACAATTTACCTATGTAAAACTTAATATTATAGGTGCCAGTGCTGGTAATGGTGGAGCTAGTACTACTTCAGGAAGTAGTGGATGTAATCGTTTTTTTTTAAATAATGCATTATGAGGTCTTGCATACAATGAAAAAAGTGTGTCTAGTTTTAAATTTATTAAAATGGCAATATATTTTACATAAAAGGTATAATTATAGTGATCATTGACAATTTATGGAATTTAAATAAAACTTATATCTCATAAATATATTCACAGGTGCTAGCTCTGGTAATGGCAAAGCAAGTACATCGTCAGGGAGCAGTGGCGGTAAACAAATATGTTTAATAGTGTAACGATAAGGAGTGGATAATCATGAAAGACGATTGCCTAGTTCTAAATTCAATGTTATCTAATTCTCAAAATATTTTTTTTAAATATATTGTGTTTTGTTACAACCAATTTACATAAAACATGAAATTACAGGTGCAAGTGCTGGTAATGGTGGCGCTAGTACTTCTTCAGGAAGCAGTGGAGGTAATCATTTTATTTTTAATTATGTGTCGTTGACAACAGGCTAACCATGAAAAACGAGTGTCTAGTTTTGAACTAATTAAAAAAAATATTGCCAATTTTTTTCAAAAAAAATCAAAAACTGTTTAATTACAGGTGCTAATGCTGGTAATGGTCAAGCAAGCACATCATCTGGAAGCAGTGGCGGTAAATATGTTTTATGATTGTGATGCTTAAATGAATCAAAGCATTATGCATATCTATTTCTTAAGGAGGATATAAATGAAACTCAATTCTATATAATATGTTCAAAGACGCTAGTGCTGGTAATAATAAAGCAAAAACATCATGGGAGGGCAGAGGCGGTAAACATGTATTTTATTGACGTAAAGGGGTGAAAAATCGTGAAGAACGATGGTCTAGTTCCATATTAAATATTTATTAATAAAATATTTAGTAAAAAAAAGCTGGTAGATATTACTTCTGGAAGCAGTGAAGATATTTTTTTTAAATAAATCCACGTTATGGTCTGGCTAGTCATGAAAAAAGTGTGTCTAGTTTTTATTTAATTAAAATAGCATATCTTTATACTTACAGAAAGTTGACATTGAATGTTAAATTACAGGTGCCAGTGCTGGTAATGGTGGAGCTAGTAGTACTTCTGGAAGTAGTGGTGGTACATAATAATAATAATAATTTATTCATAAGATTGTAGTTAGTACACAAAAATTTAACATATTTTTATTAATCTAATCATAATGCTTTAACTCAATAAAAGCATCATCTGTTACACTTCTAATGATTAATTCAGGTAAATAAAACTTATATCTATAAAATAAATTCACAGGTGCTAGCGCAGGTAATGGCAAAGCAAGTACATCGTCTGGAAGCAGTGGAGGTAAATAGATTTAATAAAATACTAGCTGGCCCCCTCGCAACTTCGTCCGAGTGTTCAATTATGTTCTGACCTTGATTCATGTCACTTCGTTCACTTGAGATCTTGATTTTTTGACCCTGTGTTACGTGTTTATGGAAGTCTCAGGGCTCGAGCCATACTCGCACTTGACCGTCTTTATTTCTTAATTAAAATAAATTAACAGTATGTTGATTCCAAGAATCCACGAAACAATCCAAATCCTAATGTCTAGCTCGCATAGAAATCGACGTGAATACTTATGACTGAAATTTTAAATGACAGCTAGGAACAGAAGACGAGATGAGATAAACAGATGAGATATTATTTAATGAGGAATTAAAATGAAACTTATGTCTATGAAATATGCTCACAGGTGCTAGCGCAGGTAATGGCAAAGCAAGTACATCGTCTGGAAGTAGTGGCGGTAAACATTTTATTTATTTAATGCTTGCAATAAATCAAAGCTTTTTATATTTTTAATGAGGAATTTAAATAAAACTTATTATATTAATGACTACAAAATATGTACACAGGTGCTAGCGCTGGTAATGGCAATGAAAGTACATCGTCAGGAAGCAGTGGAGGTAAATAGTTTTATTAATATAAGAATTCTTATATATGTAAAAAAATATCATACTTTTAATGAGGAATTTAAATTAAACTTATGTCTATGAAATATGTTCACAGGTGCTAGCGCTGGCAATGGCAAAGCAAGTACATCGTCAGGAAGCAGTGGAGGTAAATAGTTTTATTTATTAATATAATAATGCTTAAAATAAATCAAAGCAACATATTTTTAAGGAGAAATTTAAATAAAATTTTTTAAAAAAATTAAATGACTTTAAAATGCTCACAGGTGCTAGCGCGGGTAATGGCAAAGCAAGTACATCGTCTGGAAGTAGTGGCGGTAACTATTTTTCTTCTTAATAGTGTGACGATAATGCGTTGACGCTGACTTGAAGTAGTGGCGGTAAACAGTTAATTATTATAATAATGCAAATAAATAAAAAATTGTTCGCAGGCGCTAGTGCTGGTAATGGCAAAGCAAGTACATCATCAGGAAGCAGTAGCGGTAATCACTTTTACTAACATAAAACTAAATCAAGGCCTTAATCACGTGTCCTAATTTTTATAGCCGCTGTTTTTTTTTATTATGTAAACTCTAGTGAGCAGGATAAGGACAGTGGTAGCAAGAAAGGTAGAGATAAGGCACTCGGACTATTTTCATCCGCCGGATGTTCAAGTCCAATAGTAGACACACGCAGAAATTGATAGTGATTAATTGTTACAGCTGCTAGTGCCGGTCGCCGTAGACGAGGCAGGCGTCCTGGTTCATCTAGCGGACCTTCAAGTGGGCCATCTAGCGGACCTTCAAGCGGACCATCTAGCGGTCCATCAAGTGGACCTTCAAGTGGACCATCAAGTGGACCTTCAAGTGGACCATCTAGCGGACCTTCAAGTGGGCCATCTAGTGGACATTCAAGTGGACCATCTAGCGGACCTTCAAGTGTACCATCCAGCGGACCTTCAACTGGACCATCTAGCGGACCTTCAAGTGGGCCATCTAGCGGACCTTCAAGTGGGCCATCTAGTGGACCTTCCAGTGGGCCATCTAGTGTACCTTCAAGTGGACCATCCAGCGGACCTTCGACTGGACTATCTAGCGGACCTTCAAGTGGGCCATCTAGCAGACCTTCAAGTGGACCATCTAGTGGGCCTTCAAATGGACCATCTAGCGGACCTTCAAGTGAACCATCCAGTGGTCCTTCAAGTGGGCCATCTAGCGGACCTTCAAGTGGGCCATCTAGTGGACCTTCAAGTGGACCATCTAGCAGACCTTCTAGCGGACCTTCAAGTGGGCCATCTAGTGGACCTTCAAGTGGTCCATCAAGCGGACCTTCAAGTGGGCCATCTAGCGGACCTTCAAGTGGGCCATCTAGTGGACCTTCAAGTGAACCATCCAGCGGTCCTTCAAGTGGGCCATCTAGCGGACCTTCAAGTGGACCATCTAACGGACCTTCAAGTGGGCCATCTAGCGGACCTTCAAGTGGACCATCCAGCGGACCTTCAAGTGGGCCATCTAGCGGACCTTCAAGTGGGCCATCTAGCGGACCTTCAAGTGGGCCATCTAGTGGACCTTCAAGTGGTCCATCAAGCGGACCTTCAAGTGGGCCATCTAGCGGACCTTCAAGTGGGCCATCTAGTGGACCTTCAAGTGAACCATCCAGCGGTCCTTCAAGTGGGCCATCTAGCGGACCTTCAAGTGGACCATCTAACGGACCTTCAAGTGGGCCATCTAGCGGACCTTCAAGTGGACCATCCAGCGGACCTTCAAGTGGGCCATCTAGCGGACCTTCAAGTGGGCCATCTAGTGGACCTTCAAGTGGACCATCTAGCGGACCTTTAAGTGGGCCATCTAGCGGACCTTCAAGTGGGCCATCTAGTGGACCTTCAAGTGGTCCATCAAGCGGACCTTCAAGTGGGCCATCTAGTAGACCTTCAAGTGGGCCATCTAGTGGACCTTCAAGTGAAACATCCAGTGGTCCTTCAAGTGGGCCATCTAGCGGACCTTCAAGTGGACCATCTAACGGACCTTCAAGTGGGCCATCCAGCGGACATTCAAATGGACCATCTAGCGGACCATCTAGCGGACCTTCAAGTGGACCATCTAGTGGACCTTCAAGTGGCCCATCAAGCGGACCTTCAAGTGAACCATCCAGTGGTCCTTCAAGTGGGCCATCTAGCGGACCTTCAAGTGGGCCATCTGGCGGACCTTCAAGTGGGCCATCTAGTGGACCCTCCAATGGACCATCTAGCGGACCTTCAAGTGGATCAAGTTCATCTTCTAGTAGTAGCAGTGGTAAGTCCATTTAAAACATTTTTTTGCATATAAATTTTATTCTTAACTTACTACAGAATGTCTTGTGGAAAAATGTCTGTCTAGTCTATCACTGTAAAAAACATGTTTTTTCTTCTCTGTTCTCTAAAGACAAGTATTTGAAAGGCCAGTGTTTACCAATATATAAACAGGCGGTTACTATAACCACAGATTACATAATACTATACTTGTAAATTATGATGACAAATAACATGTGAATTTTTTTTTAAAAATAACAATTCGTTGAACGCTCGGTTATTGTGTTGGTGCATTTAAAAAATAATCTTATTAAGAAAGCGAACTATAACATAGAATATTTTATGAATGATAAAACCGTACGGCCTGAACTCGCTCTGCCCCTCTACAACTAAAATGCCTTTCGGCATAGTCTTTGCAGTTTTTGTTTGCTTAAAATTTTCAGTATTATTTATATAGGATTATATATATATATATATATATATATAGCATTAGGTACATAATTCATCAAATGTAGCGTGTTAGATCATTTGTTGAAACTTACATTTGTAATTTTTTTTACATTTTTACAAGCTCTCTATTTATTTGGGATTATTATTAGATTACTTTGCTTTTAAGCCTTTACGCCTACATTCCTTTGTGTAAGAAAGGATCATCGAAAAAAATGATAGGCACCAAACCGTGTTTGTTGCCTATCATTTTTAACCAAGTTTCGAAGACGTTTAGAAGTTATGCTAGTGATTTTATTGGAAAAAAAAACACCATTGCCGTGGTGGCCACAGCTGAAGAATAGGCCCATCTATATCTACCTATCCGCGGATGTCGTAAGAGGCGACTAAGGAAAAAAATCTAGGAGATGGGCAGCAGCGTCCCTCATTTTAACAACGATAGCTCTAACTGCGCTCGCCAACGCCATGCCCAGCGTGGTGAGTATGGGCGAATCCCCCCACATGATAAAGACTTTGCTCAGTCTGTGGGGGAGGCAATGTTCAGCAGTGGAATTCGTACAGCTGAAATGATGATGATGACGAAACACCTTTTGACTTGACTTGATTGTCTCCGGTCACCAGCTCCGATATCTTAACTTTTAACGCTTACTAACTGACTCAAAACATATGCACCAATGAGAGATTTTGATAAAAAAATATTTATTATTATGTAATTTTGTAGGTTGGGGGTTAATCGATACACGTTCTTCCTAGAACTAGTTTATTGAGTTTGATTTGAACTGGTTCCAACCTGAAGCTGCTGATTTTTGCATCGTGCTAAGGCTGTTTAGGATAAGCCCCTTTCAGCTTTCTAATACAGATTCCGGAACACTTAACTTAAAACACTTACGTTTGTTTATTTTGCTTATCAGGCTCAAATGCAGTGTCAGGAGGTTCTACATCTTCATCTTCTTCAAGTGGTTGTAAGTTCCTTGTCTACAAACCAACATCCAAAGTAACTTTTCGCTCTTTGTGTTATTGTCCTGATGACAAGAAAAATAAATAATAAAATGCGTGCACAAATCAGCGTATTGCTTGCTTAAACTTTAATAGATTGGTTAGCAAGCAAGTTTATTAAAAAACAACGAATGATAAGCACATTGTTGTAAGGGCTGACCACATTTCGCTGTACATTACCAAGGTCGTGCTAGTGGAATGTAACTTGATTATAATATTATTGTTTATTACGTTTATAGCGGCAAGCTCAGGAGGACCATCTAGCGGATCTTTAACTGGACCATCTAGCGGACCTTCAAGTGGACCATCTAGCGGACCTTCCAGTGGCCCATCTGGCGGGCCTTCAAGTGGGCCATCTAGCGGACCTTCCAGTGGGCCATCTAGCGAACCTTCAAGTGGGTCATCCAGTGGACCTTCAAGTGGGCCATCTAGCGGACCTTCAAGTGTACCATCTAGCGGACCTTCAAGTGGGCCATCTAGCGGACCTTCAAGTGAACCATCCAGCGGTCCTTCAAGTGGGCCATCTAGTGGACCTTCAAGTGGGCCATCTAGCGGACCTTCAAGTGGGCCATCCAGTGGACCTTCAAGTGGGCCATCTAGCGGACCTTCAAGTGGGCCATCCAGTGGACCTTCAAGTGGGCCATCTAGCAGACCTTCAAGTGGACCATCTAGCGGACCTTCCAGTGGACCATCTAGCGGACCTTCAAGTGGGCCATCCAGTGGACCTTCAAGTGGGCCATCTAGCGGACCTTCAAGTGGGCCATCCAGTGGACCTTCAAGTGGGCCATCTAGCGGACCTTCAAGTGGACCATCTAGCGGACCTTCCAGTGGACCATCTAGCGGACCTTCAAGTGGACCATCTAGCGGACCATCGAGCGGACCTTCAAGTGGGCCATCTAGCGAACCTTCAAGTGGGCCATCCAGTGGACCTTCAAGTGGGCCATCTAGCGGACCTTCAAGTGGACCATCTAGTGGACCTTCAAGTGAACCATCCAGCGGTCCTTCAAGTGGGCCATCTAGCGGACCTTCAAGTGGGCCATCCAGTGGACCTTCAAGTGGGCCATCTAGCGGACCTTCAAGTGGACCATCTAGCGGTCCTTCAAGTGGGCCATCTAGTGGACCTTCAAGTGGTCCATCAAGCGGACCTTCAAGTGGGCCATCTGGCGGACCTTCAAGTGAACCGTCCAGCGGTCCTTCAAGTGGGCCATCTAGTGGACCTTCAAGTGGGCCATCTAGCGGACCTTCAAGTGGGCCATCCAGTGGACCTTCAAGTGGGCCATCTAGTGGACCTTCAAGTGGACCATCTAGCGGACCTTCCAGTGGCCCTTCTGGCGGGCCTTCAAGTGGACCATCTAGCGGTCCTTCAAGTGGGCCATCTAGCGGACCTTCAAGTGGGCCATCTAGTGGACCTTCAAGTGGGCCATCCAGTGGACCTTCAAGTGGGCCATCTAGTGGACCTTCAAGTGGACCATCTAGCGGACCTTCCAGTGGCCCTTCTGGCGGGCCTTCAAGTATGCCATCTAGCGAACCTTCCAGTGGACCATCTAGCGGACCTTCAAGTGGACCATCTAGCGGTCCTTCAAGTGGGCCATCTAGCGGACCTTCAAGTGGGCCATCTAGTGGACCTTCAAGTGGTCCATCAAGCGGACCTTCAAGTGGGCCATCTGGCGGACCTTCAAGTGAACCGTCCAGCGGTCCTTCAAGTGGGCCATCTAGTGGACCTTCAAGTGGGCCATCTAGCGGACCTTCAAGTGGTCCATCAAGCGGACCTTCAAGTGGGCCATCTAGTGGACCTTCAAGTGAACCATCCAGCGGTCCTTCAAGTGGGCCATCTAGTGGACCTTCAAGTGGTCCATCAAGCGGACCTTCAAGTGAACCATCCAGCGGACCTTCAAGTGGGCCATCTAGCGGACCTTCAAGTGGGCCATCTAGTGGACCCTCAAGTGAACCGTCCAGCGGTCCTTCAAGTGGGCCATCTAGCGGACCTTCAAGTGGGCCATCTAGTGGACCTTCAAGTGGTCCATCAAGCGGATCTTCAAGTGGGCCATCTAGTGTACCTTCAAGTGGTCCATCAAGCGGACCTTCAAGTGGGCCATCTAGCGGACCTTCAAGTGGGCCATCTAGTGGACCTTCAAGTGGTCCATCAAGCGGACCTTCAAGTGGGCCATCTAGTGGACCTTCAAGTGGGCCATCTAGTGGACCTTCAAGTGAACCATCCAGCGGACCTTCAAGTGGGCCATCTAGCGGACCTTCAAGTGGGCCATCTAGTGGACCTTCAAGTGGTCCATCAAGCGGACCTTCAAGTGGGCCATCTAGTGGACCTTCAAGTGGGCCATCTAACGGACCTTCAAGTGGGCCATCTAGCGGACCTTCAAGTGGGCCATCTAGTGGACCTTCAAGTGGTCCATCAAGCGGACCTTCAAGTGGGCCATCTAGTGGACCTTCAAGTGGTCCTTCAAGTGGACCATCTAGCGGACCATCGAGCGGACCTTCAAGTGGGCCATTTAGCGAACCTTCAAGTGGGCCATCCAGTGGACCTTCAAGTGGATCAAGTTCATCTTCTAGTAGTAGCAGTGGTAAGTCCATTTAATACATTTATTTGTGCAATTTAGTTGAGGTAGATACGGTAACGGTAAGTGAAAGCGTCTTGAGAAAACCAGCACGCCTTAAAATCAAAACTCCAAAGGCTTGGATATTATTTCTTTGCATTTATTTGTATGCAGCAAGCCCGTCGCTATTTATAGGTCATCACCATCATCATCAGCCTGTAAAAGTCCACTGCTGCACACAGGCCTCCCCCAAAGAGTTCCATGACGAACGGTCTTGAGCCTTTTCCATTAAAAAAAAAAAAAAAAAAAAAAAATTATTGCCTTTACAAAGAAAAAAAAATATTAGAAAAAGAGCAGGATACACATAAAAATAATAATAGAAAGGCAAAGGGAGTAAATTCAGCATTTGCTGCAGCGCTGTTTTTCAATTTCCATCCACCGACTTCTCGCAACTTTCACAATGTCGTCGGTCCATCGGGTCGGGGGTCATCCAACACTGCGTCGCTCGGTTCGTGAATGCCATCCGAGCTATATGGCCATTTAATTCATTTTATTAATTTATTTATTCAGTAACAATATTATATTCGTTTTCGAAGTCGTAGGGGCTTTGACTAGTATAATAAATAGGAGGCTTGGTGACTGACTAACATTTAACGCAGAGCCTAAACCACTGGTCGCAGAGGCTTGAAATTTTGAGGGTGTATTTCTCTTGGTATGTAAGGGTGTACTAAGAAGGGATTTTTCGAAATTCAACCCCTTAGGGTGCAGCGGGGTTTGAAGTTTGTATGAAAAAAATTACGCGAACAAAGTCGCGTGGGCTTTCACTAGTATTTTATATGTACCTTCTAGAACAACACCTTTAACACTTATTAATAGAGGCAAAACTTATGTAAATTTCAATAATATTTTTTTTTTCTGATTTATTGATGAAGGTTTAAGTGTTGGTCGGTTTACACTTTTTTTTTCTAAAACATTGGAATTAGATAGATAGAGTGCTATAACCATTTATGTTAAGCCCCTTTCAGCTTCCTAATACATTTTCCAGAATAACTTATATAAAGTACTTACTTTTAGTTTTTTGCTCAGCAGGCTCAAATGCAGTGCCAGGAGGTTCTACTTCGTCATCTTCTTCAAGTAGTTGTGAGTTCATTTTCTAAAAACTAAAATGCAAAGATAAATTTATCTCACTGAAAAAATAAAATATAAAATACATTTATAAACTGTGACGCTAAATAAATACACACAATAACTGAACAAGTTTATGAGAAAAGTAAGAAAATTAAAATTAAAAACAATTTGAGTCCCAACACCCAGTCCATGCTATGTGACAAATTGGTGTTCAATTCAGCATTTGTCTTATCGTCCTGATTACTACGAGCATTTTTATTGGAATGCCATCCTCGCGGGCCGGCATCCAAAAACCACACTGTTGTTGGGGCTGACCGAATCTCACAATACATAACTAAGCCTGCGGTGGTCAAATGCATCTTGATTGTAATATTATTGTATATTACATTTTTAGCGGCAAGCTCAGGTGGACAATCCAGAGGATCTCCTAGTGCTCAACCCAGTGGACCTTCAAGTGGACCATCTAGCGGTCCTTCAAGTGGGCCATCTAGCGGACCTTCAAGTGGACCACCTAGCGGACCTTCAAGTGGGCCATCTAGTGGACCATCTAGTGGACCTTCAAGTGGACCATCTAATGGACCTTCAAGTGGACCATCTAGTGGACCTTCAAGTGGGCCATCCAGCGGACCATCAAGTGGACCATCTAGTGGACCAACTAGTGGACCTTCAAGTGTACCATCTAGCGGACCTTCAAGTGGGCCATCTAGTGGACCTTCAAGTGGACCTTCAAGTGGACCATCCAGTGGGCCATCTAGTGGACCTTCCAGTGGGCCATCCAGTGGGTCTTCAAGTGGGCCATCTAGTGGACCTTCAAGTGGACCATCTAGCGGACCTTCAAGTGAACCATCTAGTGGACCTTCAAGTGGGCCATCGAGCGGACCTTCAAGTGGGCCATCCAGCGAGCCATCAAGTGGACCATCTAGCGGACCTTCAAGTGGAACATCTAGTGGACCTTCAAGTGGGCCATCTAGTGGGCCTTCAAGTGGACCTTCAAGTGGGCCATCCAGTGGGCCTTCAAGTGGGCCATCGAGTGGACCTTCCAGTGGACCATCTAGTGAACCTTCAAGTGGGCCATCTAGCGGTCCTTCAAGTGGGCCATCTAGCGGACCTTCAAGTGGACCACCTAGCGGACCTTCAAGTGGGCCATCTAGTGGACCATCTAGTGGACCTTCAAGTGGACCATCTAGTGGACCTTCAAGTGGACCATCTAGTGGACCTTCAAGTGGGCCATCCAGCGGACCATCAAGTGGACCATCTAGTGGACCAACTAGTGGACCTTCAAGTGTACCATCTAGCGGACCTTCAAGTGGGCCATCTAGTGGACCTTCAAGTGGACCTTCAAGTGGACCATCCAGTGGGCCATCTAGTGGACCTTCCAGTGGGCCATCCAGTGGGTCTTCAAGTGGGCCATCTAGTGGACCTTCAAGTGGACCATCTAGCGGACCTTCAAGTGAACCATCTAGTGGACCTTCAAGTGGGCCATCGAGCGGACCTTCAAGTGGGCCATCCAGCGAGCCATCAAGTGGACCATCTAGCGGACCTTCAAGTGGAACATCTAGTGGACCTTCAAGTGGGCCATCTAGCGGGCCTTCAAGTGGACCTTCAAGTGGGCCATCCAGTGGGCCTTCAAGTGGGCCATCGAGTGGACCTTCCAGTGGACCATCTAGTGAACCTTCAAGTGGGCCATCTAGCGGACCTTCAAGTGGACCATCTAGTGGACCTTCAAGTGGGCCATCTAGCGGACCTTCAAGTGGGCCATCTAGCGGACCTTCAAGTGAGCCATCTAGTGGACCTTCCAGTGGACCATCTAGTGGGCCTTCAAGTGGGCCATCTAGTGGACCTTCAAGTGGACCATCTAGCGGACCTTCAAGTGGACCATCTAGTGGACCTTCAAGTGGGCCATCTAGCGGACCTTCAAGTGGGCCATCTAGCGGACCTTCAAGTGGGCCATCTAGCGGACCTTCAAGTGGGCCATCTAGTGGACCTTCAAGTGGGCCATCCAGCGAGCCATCAAGTGGACCATCTAGCGGACCTTCAAGTGGGCCATCTAGTGGACCTTCAAGTGGGCCATCTAGTGGACCTTCAAGTGGGCCATCTAGCGGACCTTCAAGTGGGCCATCTAGCGGACCTTCAAGTGGACCATCTAGTGGACCTTCAAGTGGGCCATCGAGCGGACCTTCAAGTGGGCCATCCAGCGAGCCATCAAGTGGACCATCTAGCGGACCTTCAAGTGGAACATCTAGTGGACCTTCAAGTGGGCCATCTAGCGGGCCTTCAAGTGGACCTTCAAGTGGGCCATCCAGTGGGCCTTCAAGTGGGCCATCGAGTGGACCTTCCAGTGGACCATCTAGTGAACCTTCAAGTGGGCCATCTAGCGGACCTTCAAGTGGACCATCTAGTGGACCTTCAAGTGGGCCATCTAGCGGACCTTCAAGTGGGCCATCTAGCGGACCTTCAAGTGAACCATCTAGTGGACCTTCCAGTGGGCCATCCAGTGGGCCTCCAAGTGGGCCATCTAGTGGACCTTCAAGTGGACCATCTAGCGGACCTTCAAGTGGACCATCTAGTGGACCTTCAAGTGGGCCATCGAGCGGACCTTCAAGTGGGCCATCCAGCGAGCCATCAAGTGGACCATCTAGCGGACCTTCAAGTGGAACATCTAGTGGACCTTCAAGTGGGCCATCTAGCGGGCCTTCAAGTGGACCTTCAAGTGGGCCATCCAGTGGGCCTTCAAGTGGGCCATCGAGTGGACCTTCCAGTGGACCATCTAGTGAACCTTCAAGTGGGCCATCTAGCGGACCTTCAAGTGGACCATCTAGTGGACCTTCAAGTGGGCCATCTAGCGGACCTTCAAGTGGGCCATCTAGCGGACCTTCAAGTGAACCATCTAGTGGACCTTCAAGTGGTCCATCTAGTGGACCTTCAAGTGGACCATCTAGCGGACCTTCAAGTAGACCATCTAGTGGACCTTCAAGTGGACCATCTAGTGGGCCTTCAAGTGGGCCATCCAGCGGACCGTCAAGTGGACCATCTAGTGGACCATCTAGTGGACCTTCAAGTGCACCATCTAGCGGACCTTCAAGTGGGCCATCTAGTGGACCTTCAAGTGGACCTTCAAGTGGGCCATCCAGTGGGCCATCTAGTGGACCTTCAAGTGGACCTTCAAGTGGGCCATCCAGTGGGCCTTCAAGTGGGCCATCTAGTGGACCTTCAAGTGGACCATCTAGCGGGCCTTCAAGTGGGCCATCTAGTGGACCTTCAAGTGGACCATACAGTGGACCTTCAAGTGGGCCATCTAGCGGACCTTCAAGTGGACCTTCAAGCGGACCATCTAGTGGTCTTCCTAGTAGAAATCCTGAGTACATTTGCTTCCGAAACGAAAATAGGAATACTAAGCCAAATTCCATGTCCCCTCAAGATCTTGCGACCCTCAGGTCTATAATATCCAAATATAAGGAGGCTGATGACATTGAAACTATACGGCGCAGCTTTAGGGAAGCACGTGAGTATTTCTTATTCCTATATCTTTTTTCGGTGTCAAGCTATCTCCACACCAAATTTAATCATAATCAGTTAAGTCGTGTAGTCATCACAAAGAGTAAAACGAAGAGTAATTTTCGTATTTCAATTTGATTGCTTTGTTATTTCTCTTTCAAAATTTTTGGCCCTCAAACTATGTAGAAACATTTCTCAGTCTCAAGGATTTTACTGTTTAAACTCTGAAATAAATAATTTAATAAATAAATTAAATTTACGAATGCTTAAACGACAGCTCATTTTCATCTGATGCGGAACTCGTATGTAAATATAAATAAATAAATAACACCCAACCACATACAATAGACCCGACCCCGCTCTTGGAATCCCTACGTGGTTTCAGAAACTACGAGTACCATGGTTCCACAACACGAGTCCTAGAACAAGTATTTGCAGATCATGCAAACATCTGGAATCGAACCCACACCCATTGCGTCTCAGATGGACACTGGCCCGCTACGCCAGCGAGGTCGACTCTGTATGTTCATGCCAACTTCGGCACTTGAGCAACGTCAGCGCACCAAAAAATCTTACTAGTTTTCTAAAATAGATGTTCAATTTTACAGGTTTTTCGGATAGTCCGGATGGCCCAGACGGCAAAGAAGAGAGACGCACATCTTCAAGGAAAAGGCTTTGCCCTTGCAGAAGAGGTGGAGATCGCTCCTAAAAGACATAGGTAAAAATGCAAACTCAAAGGCAAAAATGTATGATTGGTCTAGCCAAAAATTTGAAAAAAACAGTAACTTAAAACTAAGGTCTGTGAACATGTTGAGATATAGTAGCCCTAAAAAGCACTTATTAGCGATCTGTTAAGAGTCAGCCACTCTTAAATAGCGGAGGAATATGGCTCTATTACAGTCACTTGAATCGTATAAATAGTACTGAAAATTGAAGATTTGCACTCATAATGTACAACTTATGTTTGTTGGTAAAACTCAAACTTGTTGACTGTACGTCTTTTAAGCCTAGACAAATCAGACATCAAACCAATCAGATCAATGTTTTGACGAAACCCAACCATCCTTTATGTCTTCAGATTGTTTTATTTATTTCACAGGAAGCAAGATACAGAGAAACAACCCACATAGAAAACCACAGCACGAAGGAAACTGATATCGTTTAAGCATAAGCAAAGTGTAATTAGAAACACTTTTCCATAAAATTATACAATTCATTGACTATTTTGGAAAAGTTCTGTTTCAATCACACTTTGCACCTATATTTAATCACGGGAGCATAATAAAAATGGTGGAGGGACAAAAAAAAAACAAAATATAATCAATATTACACATAACAATAAAGAAAAAGCATACAAATTTTATCTTTTATTTCTTTAATACTTCACTCAATTCGATCTAGGAACTAGAAACAGGTAAAGCCCTTGCACAAAAACAGTAGAAAAAAGAGGGTGCTCTATCACACCGACTCTGTCTTTATGATAAGGCTCCCTCTTTTATAAATTAATTCGTAAAATCAAAAAAAACTTAATGTTAGTAATGGTCTGTCATTATTTCTCATGCATTAGATTAGTAAACTGATATAAGGCTGATATTGAATAAAATGGGTGTTGTCCCCTTCTCGAAAGAACAACATAGAAGGAACTCTGCATTTATAAAAAAACAAAAAAAAAAATACTCACCCATAGTTCCCAGAAAAGAAAGAAAGAAAATAAGTTTATTTGTAACATACATAGCTATCGGCATAACATCGATAACCAAAATACACCTGGGTGGAAGAATCAAAATATTTATGCTTATTTAATGATTACAAATATAAGATATTAGTGGAATAGGACCAAAAAAGAGGTTGCTGTGAACTTGGGGTGAGGTAGGAAAAAAACAAGGGGAGCAGAACTAACAAAGAAGCAGCTTGGTTCTTCAATAGTTAAGTTTACGATTACAACGATTTCGATCGTAACCAAGAAAGCAGGTGGCAAACATTGTACTTCTGATGTTCTAACTGGAAATATGACCAAGTGAGATGAAGGAAGAAGAAGAAAATATTTTTATTTGTAACATAGGTAGGTTATAACATCGATTACCAAAAGCAACAAAACTAAACTACAGAATACCTAATCATATGCCACAAACTGGCATCCAACTCAGCATGTTGTTGGAGGAAATAACAGTAGCAGGTAAGGTATCTTCTAGCTGAATTTTCTTGATTAAAAACATTATTGAGGACGTAAGACTTAATAGTAGATTATGCAAAAAGGGCTTAAAGTAGTGTATTATGTCCCGGGCGCTATACTGATCCCCGAGAACGATTTCAATGGCTAACTCCCGAGCGGCAAGAATCCTGAGTACGAGGGGTTCAAGATCGCCCAAGACCAATACACATTTAAGCCCGCGATGCATACTCTACTTTTCATACTTTTTGTGAGGCAATTGAAAACAATGACTGTTAAGTAGAAAGAAATGATTTTTCTGGAAGTAAGTTTCCAACTATACCAGAGGCTTCAGATTGTATGCATTCTGGAGTCGAATCAAAATCACTGTCGTCGTCACTTGACATTTTTTAGAAGTTTATTCGAATCGAAACTGAATTTCGGTGTAGATAACAGCACAGCAGTTTGAGCGCTTGGCGCCTTTTTTTGTTTTTTTTTTTGTATTCTATTCTGTAGTGGTCCGTTCGACATTCGAATAAATCCTTCTTCGTGCGCGGGTGAAAATGAATTTCGTAAAAATTTTCGTGTTTTTATTTTTTTTTATTTTTAGGCAATGCAAAGAAAATTATAACATACAGCCTAATTAGAATAAAATCTCATTGCACCCAAACATTTTTGAAACCAACCTCGATCAAGCACGACTACATGGGTTGCATTCCAAATTCAAATCACATTATGTCCCATGGGAAATAATTAAATTCAGTACAACATTATGACCCGGCTAGACCGTAGGGCTGTAGTAACTTACTTTAGGAAAGGTTTGCATAACACATAATATGCCATTGACGAGCAGGTAGTATAAAAATGTACTTTATTGATTCGCGAACTGAGATCATAAGATAACCGCATCCAGTACCTTACTTCATATCTAATGAAGCTATCTTATCCACCCCATGACTAGTTTAACTCGTATTCTTACCAACAAATATAGTACAACCTGTCAACTTATCGAAATCCTAATAATGGTGCGAAAGTTATGCTCGGACAAACCGATGTCGGTTACTAAAATGCAGAAATGTTTATCTTATAGATGCGAGACTTTTGTATGCATTCAATGCTATTCGTCCGAGTTGATTTAGATAAATGCGCTCGCATGATTTATAGATATAACACATACAAATAAGTGTATACACATATATGTAAGTCCTAAATATAGCGGTCTTTTTGAAAGCAGGGAATTCTTCCAGATGACCTAACCTTAGTACCTAACAGTAAAAAAAAATATACAAACTGGATATTCACCATCCCCCGAACTAGCGATAATGGCTAACAAAAATGTAATTCTTCACTGAATCTTCTAATCAACTAAACCAGAGATAACGTTATTAATAAAATGCAGAAATGTTTATCATATAGATGCGATTTTTTTTATGCATTCAATGAATTCAGTTCTGGAATGACTTTATTGTAGGTAATTAATAAAGATCTTGTTTCTCTGTAGGTATATCCATAATATTTTATTTTCATTGGAATTTAGGTGCAAACGTAAAAAAGATACTTTAACATTATATTTCCAAACATTCAAATGAAAAATACTACAAGTGAGTGAATTTGGATTCTTCGATTTACTTGAAAACTAATAAACATGCAGTAACCTAATAATGCAAGTGTTTTAGAAATGCTGCCAAAACAACGAACAGTGTTTGCCTGCCTCTCAAATAGGGTGATAGTTTTCCCAAAATAGGTCCTTCGAAAATCAGCACTGTTAACTCGTTAGCAGCTCATGAGCTCAGGGCTTTTCATACTTACCGGACATGGCAGCGTTTGCCACGCACATGCCACACTTGTTTTCTCTCTTTCTGTCCACCTCTATGGTTTTTGTATTTGTGTGTGTCTTACTTTTGTTCTTGTTGTTGTGTACAGTTTTGTGTGAATAAATGATTTCTACTTATACTTTCTACTTCGTGGGTTTTCCGTTTATTGTAATGACATGTATGTAGGTACATGTATGACAATGTGTACAATACAGATTACAAAAGCTTCTAAGAATTAACAGTCTATCAGTCAGTATCTTTTCCTATATTTAAACGGAGCAAAGAATCACTAATGTCACTGATTTTTTTTTGGTCATCCTGCATTAGGTCAGTGACCTGTATTAGGCCGAGAATTGATGGCCCTGAAAAGGGCCTATGACTGTCGATGAATGAATCAGTCGTACTAAAAGGATGAAAAGTGCGCCTTCTAGAGGCTCCTCTCGTGCACATGTAACATGTCTTTGTTTTGGTTCTAGGACATACCGAATTTCTCACGATGTTTTCCTTCAAGGAAGAACACATATAATTATGTTTTTGTCACGAATAAAACATAAATTTAATAGATTTTTTACCACACCATATTGTTACTAATAATACTGTAAATAAAATCAAAAACGCCATAAAAAATAGATTACGGACATGAATAGTTCATCATGACTTTGTTATAATTTTTTCTTACATGAAACACTGTATTTTTAGTGAAAAAACGTATTGACATTTAAAATAACATGTTACTAATCCCTGTCTTTAATTTATTTGTCGTAACAATTTTACTTGGTACTGTGAAAGGTAAGATTTAGACCCGTACCTGTCATGGTGGCTTTTATAAGCATTCCAAAAATATATCGTATTTTTCAGTCTCGAATCCGTTTGAGCACATTATCAGAGTAGGTATTGGTATTATACTCGCATTCGTGGGGTCGAATCTTTATTGTGGTGAGTGGAATTTTGAGGGGAAATTTCGAAAAAAAAATAGTAACTCGATGCGAGTTCACACTTACCTACATTAGAATGACATCATTTTCATTACAACTGTTATAAAACGAAATTATTAAAATAATTAATTTAAATAATTAGCCCTCAAAGTTTTCTTGATGACGAATAAAGATACGAGTGTGTGTATGCTTGCCTGTGAGTTAAATAATACAAATCAGATTATTTTGACCCATAATTATACATAGATAGTTATAATAATTCAATTTCACGAATTCTCGTGAAGCTTTGCAGATTGAATCGTATATAGGTACCTAAATTACTTGTACTAAGTTACCAGACAAGTCACCGTGATTGAATAACTATACAATATTTTGTTTAGTAATATCATGGACCATTGGTGCTCTGTCTTCCAATATTTTCATGACCTACCATAAAAGCGTGCTTACATATTTCGGAAACAACTGTTTCAGATGCTCATCAAACAAGCACAGTGTTAAGTACTGCTGGTACATCCCGAACTGGCGAAGTTTTAAGTACGAGTGACAACACAGGAAGCGGTTCAGGTAACGCCAGTGACCATTTGTAACCGTGAGTCCCAACGGTATAGTTTTCTATAGTACATGAACGATGTAAGTACCTACTGGTAAGGCCATAACCACCACTGAACTAAAACAAACTATTCCTAGAACGCGTTCCATTCTAGAATTCTAGTTTATTATTGTTCAGAAGCTGAAATAAATTCTGTAATCGCAAATTCTCTCGACTCTCCGTATCATCTAAAAGTACAAATGCTCCCTGTCTCTCTGTATCTTTCTGTCTTATAACGCACTAGCTTCCTACCTTTGAAATGGAAATAAGTCAAATTTCTAGATGTATTTAAGCAATATGCAAAGTTACTGCATATTGTCGACAGAATGAGCTTACTTGCCCATTACAGAATCCCTGGTACAACAAAGGTTCTGTAATCATAGCCTAAATAATTTTGGAATGTACTGGCATCCTTTTCAGATAGTGACGACTCTTCTGTGGATAATTTAGTAATTGATGACAACGGCGACAGTGGCGACTCAACAGATGACCTTGTTTTCGATCAGACGTCTAATGGTGAAGGTGGAGGTAGGGTTTTTTATAGAAGTTTTTTAAGTTGATGGACTTAAAGGATGGACATTAAAGGAGGTTTCTACTGCCGACTGCCACTTAAATTTGCTTGAATTTAAGTGGTAGTGGGCAGTAGAAACAAATATTTTTTGAATAGAAAAGTATTTGATAAGAAACATTTCCTCTTTTAGCAACTCCTAGACAAAATGTTCCGAAACTTAAAAGAGTTGCCCGATCCACACAGTCTGTTATTGTGCACCAAGCTTCTGGACCAGAAGGTTCGAAGAGCAATGTGGTCGTCAGTCAGGATGGGGCCACTAAATCCTATGGTAATATTAGAAACACGGGAGCCAGAGATGATTTTCTTACGTTGTATTACTTAGTTAGAGGGACAAGTTGGAATACAACGTATTTCAACTTTTGTATTTTTTTTTTCTTTAGGTATTAGTGTAGACTTTTGTCGGTAATATCTGACAACTTAAATGAACTATATATTGTGGCAAGACTTTTCGAATCAAACAGTAATCCAAAAATTATTTCTACAAATCGCAAAGCTGGATAACTAGCTTGCGCCGCGGCTGCGCTCGTGAGGTATCCGGATAAAAGCCAATGTTATTCATCATAGGGGTATCGTTTGAGTTAAGACGATGGGTTATGCAAAATTTTAAAAAAATCATCCCCACTTCACAGGTACCCCACTACACTACCACTACATAACTTAGTAGACGTCACCATTGTGTATCACTTTGCAAAATGACAAGTTGATAGCTCCAATAGTCTGCGGGCAGAACCGCTGACCAAATGACAGACAGACAGACGGGCATGGTGCAACTTTATGGGTTCCTAGTCAGACTTCGATACCCTAAAAATGATCACTGGCTCCTGGCTTCATTTTCTTCAGTGGTTTGATGGATTTAATTGAGGTTTGTAGAATTCGTTTCAGGGTCTCCAAGCACCATCCAGATAGATTTTGATGAAAACCGCCCTAAGCCCTGCTTTGAAAGCTTTGTACGTATAATTAACCACAAGGATACAACTCATAACATGTATACCATCCCAAAATAAATGTATTTTCTTTCTTTCAAAAGGGGGCTATCTTTCAACAAAAAGAAAGAACTTTATCCAGAAAATCGCCTTTGTACATGCCTGTATTATTATGTTTTATTTCTGTATTGCTGATTCATTGAGTTTAAACTGATTTGACCCCAAAACAGCTGATTTTTACAAAGAGCTTTTTCAATGAAAAATTTTGCATTTCCAAAAGTCGTAGAACAAACTTTATTTGCCAATTGGATAATTATTTTATACATATATCTGTCCAATCAGCCGGTAACACCCACTGGACTTTTCTCTATCACGCCACTGCTGTCGGTCTTTTGCTAGCCGTATTCGTTTTGTGAAATTTCCACGCAAAATTCGCAGTAGGATTAGTGTAAAATATTTCTCCACAATACTATTAGAATTTACACTCAATGGTGTAACTATTAGTTTAATTATGTTTTCTAATTCACATTTTCTCTGTTTCCTTTCAGTTTTGCTTGGCCAAGAAAGCAGCATCGTTCTTTACTTTATGAATTTAAATTTAAAAATCTAAAATTACATTTACGTCTTGTTTTTATGCTTTTGCAGTTTCGGTCATATAGCTCACTCAGGCTTTGGTTTCCAATATCACAGTGACCGCTATTACGTAGCATAGAAAAAAAAGTCAAAGTATTAGGAATAGGTCAATATGTCTTATAAGGGCGGTATTCTTCTTCTTAAGAAGAAGAGGGCGGTATTTCTAAAAATAATATAGTAAAACATAATTAATAGTAGTAGTTTTATTGAAACATAACCTTCCTAATTTTCTATCCTACATCCTATAGAGCCAAAAATTTTAGATTAAATTAAAGTCTGTAAGCGACTACTCGCTGCGCTCGTATCGTTCACTTATTTTATTTTTAAAGAATGCCTGGTTTTCTTTATACTTCTAAGGGGACAAAAAGCATACGGTCCACCTATTGGTAAGTGTTTACCGTAGCCTATGAACGCTTGCAATACTAGAGGCATCACGCACCCGTTGCTGACAGAGTATGAAACGTCATCATCGTTTCCTAAATATATTTTCTGTACCTTTGTGACTACATATTCCAAATAATCGATTTTATTATTATATTATTATTATAATGCATACGCGAGTTTTGGACTGAAGTTTGGCACGGATCGACTTATATCAGATAGTAAATAATCTAACTAACACGAGCTAAAGCTCCGTGTAGATTAAAGCGGGGAGGTGAGAAAGAAATAGCGTGAGAGAATACCTAGCTACCTACCTACCCGTTAAATATAATATTAGAAATTCATATGCGAGAAAAGAATGTTCAAAATATACTACCTCTACTATAATATGTGAACTAAGGCGGCTTATCGGGTGAGTGCCCGGAGATGCAAGCAGTGGAGTTTATATTCCCACTGCTGGGTGTTGTACTATGGTACTCATCATTTCTGATACCCACGACACAGGAAATCCTAGCGGGGGGTCCTAACCTAACCTAACCTACCGTGTGCTGTAGTAAACATTTCGTGATTCACAAAACACCGTGCCCGTGCACCGTGCCGTGGACGGGGCACGTTCCAATTCTTGTAATTTCTGATACCCACGACAGGAAATCCTAGCGTCGGGTCAGGACTATGTATGTGACTGTTGAGTGTTATTTTAAAAGTGAAGTCCACTAGAGTGTCTAAAATACGCGTTGGAATAATTAAATAGCGCTGTGAGCGTGAACGGAGCACGGAAGAAAAATTACGAAGAATAATACATGTTGATGACAGCACACCTACCGTGTGCTGTAGTAAACATTTCGTGATTCACAAAACACCGTGCCCGGGCCGGTACATGTCGCGGACGGGGCACGGTCCAAGATCTTTATTAAAGTTGTACTCATATATGAACTTTTTCACGAACCCACAATCGTGTTTAATTTTTATGTAGAATTTTATGATTAGGCACTTAATGGTTTAGTTTATCATTGTTACTTTTTTATGGTAAGATTTACGTAATGATTTATTTTATTATAAAAAAATATTTTATTATGTATTATATGGAAATTTTCATCACGACGACCAATTAATATAAAAAGATTTCAATTTAAATGCCAAATCACGATAAGAAATAAAAATGTTGTTGATTGCAATATCTGCATCATGATGTCTGCAAACTGTTATAAATACGTTTTTAAATAACCAAAATCATCATTCCTATTCTAATACTGGAACAATCGTCTGGTTGAGAAAATGAAATTCAGAACTCTCTTTATTTTTTGTTTCATGATCTTAATCAATGGAATCATGGGTAAGATACTTTTATTGTTTCATAACTCTATTTATTATTATTTTTGTAAATAATTCGCTCAATTAACCAACATTCTGTAGTTAAATGTTGATAGTGAGGTTTTGAAATAATTAAGAGATTGGTAAATAACAAACAGATATGTATAAAAAAAACCGCTAACCGACCTGAAAATACGGAATTCCTCAATCGCTTCAACTAAAATCAGCCCCCGTGCCGTCGACCTTAAGGTGGACAGTCTCAAAGATTTAAGGTTCAAATTCTTGTAAAATATTGTTGACCCACTTGCATATGAATAGCGAATAGACGTCATGAAAGTAACCCAGAAGGACCTAGGTACTACTATATAACCCGTTTCAGATGGTTTTTCGTCTATTTACAGGCACTTCAACTTCAACTCTAGCTGAAACTGGAGACGACGGTTCCACGGCAGCTGGCAGCTCTACTTCAACCGACCCTGAAAACTACATACCAAATCCCTTCAACATCTTTAAAGAATTCTTTGACAAAGAATTTGAATAGACTAAGATCTATTCACGAACACATAGTTATCGATTAAAATGACGACATATACATGTTTTTTTAATAATTAGCATGGCAGTAAGCTAACGAAAATTTAGTAATATATGAACATTCTTATAAGGTATTCTCAGCTCAGCTCATGTCAATGTTCAAATTAGACAAATAAAATGTCATTTTTAAAATTAGTCGATATGGATATTTGGGGGTGGCTTAAAATTCTCTACACACCTCCCATAATTACTTATCATATAATTGAAACGTTATCAGGGCACAGTGGCACCAACAAGGTTTGCTCCTTTTTCTAAACTTTGAGGAATAGAGTGAGAAAAACGTTTTCTTTAGTCCAGTGGGCAATACTGACCCCAATATTGCTCCTGAATAGGTTTTTAATATGATGATGATTATAATGTGACTCATTTTAGGTTGACGTTATTAAATTAGATACGTAGGCAATCGTCACTTTTTTCTAATCTACGAGTACGTTAAAACATTGTCGTTGTATAGTTTACACTATCTCAAACTTTTCGTTCGAATTTACTAAATTTTCAACTGGTTTGTTGTACCAAGCAAATAACCACCAATGACGTAAAAAAATTGTGGCGCTATTTGTAAATTGGGTGTATTTTTGACACGTACAAGCTTTTGTACTCACATTGACTGCTGTGACATGCAAAATCTTGTATTCGCCGGAAATACACACGGCTGCTGTAATGGTACTGTTTAAACAGTCGTTGAACAACCAATAATATGTTAATTCATAGTTTGGGATCAGTTGACCGTGTGTGATATGTCCGGAATATTTATTTATTTATTTATTAATTCACAGATTTCACAGTGATACCCCGGCTAGGTGGAGCGATGACCTACGAAAGGCGGCGGGCAGTAAGTGGATGACAAGGGCCGAACACCGGGCTCAGTGGCGTGTATTGGAGGAGGCCTATGTCCAGCAGTGGACTAATGTGGGCTGATGATGATGATGATGATGACAGTGATACCTAGTAATTGTATTTATATACATAAATCTTTTATTTATTTATTGATATAATCAAGCTATTAAAAAAAGAATACCGATTGTATTCGTGGTGTTTAGTAATTTTCCATCCTGCTTATTTATTTTATTACATAACAATAAATATTGTCTTAAAATTTTAATTTTCTTTTCTACACACAAATTTTGTAAGTAGTTGTTATTTAATAACAACTTGCTATGTTATTAAATTATGTCAATTTAATAACATAGCGGATATAGCGATAAGTAAGTAATATCATCGACCTATAATACTTATCCTTGGTAATATTGAGTGACCACTGGTCGCGACATGAAAGGTTGTCGCTTAAGGGTTTCCTAAGAAAGCTTTTTTGTATTGAAACTGCCTATTTTTAAACTAATAAAATAGTAATGTATCGGAAAGCGCTGGCAGTAGACTCTTGAAACGTTGCATGTACTTAGATCCTCAAACAAAAAAATCGAATACATGTTTTAGCATTTTGCAAAGGCCATTTTTTTATTCATTTTCCTTGAAAAACGGCGGAAAGGCGCCCGATTACAGTCTATTGAAATGCACTAAAAGTAAGGAAGCCGCTCGTGTTATTCAGTACCTACATAAAGGATATTTTTTATTTATAGGTCGTAAAAAATATCTGTTCGTTTGTGGCAAGGCATTTGCTTTTATGAAGATCAGGTCTGATGATGGACTTGAAATATAATAGACCAGTCCAGACATTATAGACATATAGACCAGTCGTGTTTGGACTTATTAAATTTATTTACGTGAAATATTATTTTACTAGAGATGAGAACCATGGTCTGATGATGACGGAAGGCGTGCAAAGGTACTCAAAGGGATGTAGTCTGTGGCCGCGAAACGCATATAGGCTGCTTAATTCCGGCAGGTATATCACGCAAGCCAAACTGCAGGCTGAAGCCTATACATAAAAGTGGAGACTTATTCAGTCACCACGAAATCATCACTCATCGCGAACTTAAATTATCGCACCACCACAAGTTCAAGAAAACTTCGCTTCATGAACCTTTTCCACCAAAGCTAACTTAAGCTAAAGTTCTAAATCAAACGACCCTTTTGTTAAGATACAACTTTGAATAAGAAGTCAACTGATGAATCCAACTCAGATGGGCAGCGTTTGGGAAAATAAACATTCTCGTCGCAGATACCGTATCAAGACGAAAGTCTACAATCAGTGCATGTTGCCAGTGATGACATATGGCACTGAGACGATGTTGCTAACTATTGGCTTCATACACACGCTCAAATCGCAAAAATGGCCTATGGGGAGAGCTATGCTCGTATTTTAACTGCGAGTACGTAATACGTTTTAGGAGGAGGTAGGGCATATCGAGATTTTCTCGTTCTAAATTGGAGCAGCCCGCCTGGGGAGGTACCTCCGCCTTACAGAAGATCGCAGCCAAATAACATTTATTTGTTTCAAATAGTGTTGTGTTCCTGCGGTGAGTAAGGTTGCCAGAGCTCTTTAGGGGGAGGGGGGTTCGGGGTCGGCAACGCGTGCGTGATGCCTTTGGTATTGCAAGCGCTCATAGGCTACGGTAACCGCTTACCAACAGGTGGGCCGTATGCTTGTTTCCCACCTCTGTAGTATAAAAATATATATATATATATATAATCCGAAATGAGGATATTCCTAAAAGAACCTAGATTGCCGATATAGCTCTCAGAATAATCAATTTGAAGTGGTAATTGGGAGGCCATTTAGCTCAAAGAAACGACAATCGTTGGGGAATAAGGGTTCTCACAGCCCCTCCCACCCGATGGACCGACAACGACATTCTGAAGGTTGCGGATAGTCAGTGGGAATTGGCTCTAGACCGTGGAACTATGACGAGACCTATGTCTAGCAGTGGACTTCCTCAAGCTGATGATGACGATGTCTAAGTATAAACTTCCCATCACCATCTTCCTACCCTTGTCCCACATTATGTAGAGTTGGAACAATATGTACCTACCATTAGAAGTTACACAGTTACCCATCAACAAATTTAAATTTCAGGTCAGGAGATTTCTTGAGAGTCATCCATTTTACCATATTACCGAATATATGAATTGTTCATTCTCTGATATGCATACGAGTAATATGTAGGACACTATCTATTAATCCATTAATAATCTGTAATAATAATACTTAATTAATAATCTGCATGATAATTTATGAAAATAACTGTAATTGGACATACCTATGTTATGCAATGTAACGCTAAGGGTGAAATAAATGAATATGAATATGAATATACCAATATGACCTCATCCTAAAAGAACGCGACAACGTGAACATCAACCATATTACCCTCTTATTCCTAATCAGTCACTAACTTTATTGGCTCGATTTTTCTCGTTCTATCCTTTTCTAACAGGAAACAAAATAAAGATATAGAGAGAGTTAGGTAGTTAGTCTTTTTGAGTGTACTTATCAAATATTGCGAGGTTATTTCACGCTGTCATACGTATTTTGATCGCGCAATTAATTCGCGTTGCAAATTTGCGCGATGATTGTGTAGTAATCGCGTTCTATAGGAGGCTTTAAACTAACCGTTAGTATAACTGACAAAAGTATAACTCTACCTCTATGAAACCTATTTCAACGATATTCTTGGCTTTCTTGATTTTAGAGCTGCGCTGCAGTGGCATCTTTATTATGACAATAACAATAATTTCATTGGTGGATAAATCAAGTCGTATTTTTTTTATACTTCACGACAATATTTTTTATTATTATGTACCGTCGCGGTTAACTTATTTTTATTTACTATTCGGATTATTTTCATCGAATCAAAGTATCGGATACCTAATTCTGTGTACACGTTTTTTAACTTGAACAGAATGTTAGCTATGAAGATTTTTTTATGTCTATTTATTTTTGTATTTGCCGCTATTCAGAGCGCGGTTGGTAACACTGCATATGTACCAAATGATGAAGGTAGCTACAAAAATATTAAATTGCAGTTGTTGCGTGATCTGCAAAAGATTATTTGTAACATTTGTTAATTTTTAGGGCATAAACAAAACATAGTTTGGCCATGTCCGTCTTTCCGTTCTTCAGTCAGATCAATCCATAATGATGTCTATGGGGGCAGTCAGTTGCATGTCTGAACATAGGCAAATTAGGCCCACATTTTGGAGTAGTAAGTATTTCATACGCTGTCACGTATGGAATACGTTGCAAGCCTATTGACTACTCACGATGTTTTTCTTCACCTTTTTATCATAGGTGCACGAACGGGTTCGGACCCCGACGGCTCCAAAACAGTGAAATATAAACATTCATCTAATTTTTTTATCATTTCAGGAGAACAGAAAAGCGATGGTAATTTTTATTTTATTCTTACTTACAAGAATCACAAAAAAACATTAGTAATTACTATATTTTTTTAATTACTACTACAGTCACTTACATTCTTAACTTTCAGCCGAAAATAAAAACGAGAACAACGTGAACCAGAATACTACAGTGATTGTGGAAAACAAAATTGAAGAAACGCGTGCTTTATGTAACGGGCTTCTGGTAGGTACACTTTGTATTGGATGTTTTAATATCATCATGATCTTCCTGCCCTTGTGTGCTCACATTATATGGAATCTGCACACATATTTTCCTCTTCCACTATCTTCTTATAGCCGTCATCTTCGCACTCTCTTCTTTTTTACTTATGTCATCTTTAATGTCAGTCTATTCATTTTTTCTTTGCGCTTCCTCTACTCTTATATCCATACATAACGCTTTTTTCGTTACATGACTGTGGAGATCCTCTCCACATTGCTATCTATAAATAGTTTTAATTATTTATATAAACACCTACATACTACATTGAATACTGGCACCGCGACACTCACGCACACGTCAGTCGGATGGAATCGCGAGTGCGACCTGTCATTGTCATTGTACCGGTCGATGCCTTTGGCTTTTGTAAATTACGTCTTTGCTTGTGAACTTTCTTGTTATTCCTTTTGTTTATCCTTCTATTCTAAGCTTACTATCTACTCGGTGCCTCTCTCCTTCTGAACTATTAAATGTAGTGCTTGTGAATGTGTTGGAATTGGAACAATATACAGTTAAACCTTTCTGGACTACTTATTCATACTTCCACCAACACCACCACCCCTTCGCCTACATGACGTCATCCCTCTTCATGACATGACCATACCTCGCTAACCTATCACTCCTCAATTTTTCCGTCACTAGCGCAGCGCTACTTTCAAAGTTGCTCTGATGTAATCATTCCTTATTATGTCTATGCTCGTCTCTCCACACATCCATCTCAACATTCTCATTTCCGCAGCTTGCCCTTTTCTTTCATTTATCCTTAGGTTGCCTACATACAGTACGACAGGTCGTATGAGAAAGAAAACCTAAGTACATATTTCTCTTTTTTTGCTGCTAATGTGATTTGTACAGCCAACTTCTTTGATTTGTAGGCCACTGTAGAACCTTTTCACAATCAATCTATGGCGCAACACGTCGTCCCTGGTTCAGTCACTAGAACTACCAGATATCTTTAAAGATTCGTTTAATACGAGTCAGAGGATTATCAGATTTCCGATCACAGCAGCAATAGGATAGTTTTGACCAATACAAACAAAGGGGAATAACGACAATTGTCGATTTAGTTTGAAATGGTTCTATAGTGGCCTACAAATCAAACTTGTTGACTGTACATACTTTTTTTGGGACCATTTCTTACTATCCTAAATTAATTATAACTATGGTTATTTTTCACAGTCCTGCATTCTTCGAAACCTTTTTGGATGAATACATACCTTCAAAGACAATCTTATTTGTAATAAACATTACATTTTTCAACCAAGTTTTTTTACGATTTCATAAAACTAACCTTTATTTTAAGTAGAAATAATCAAACGATAACTATCGAATGGCCTGGCTATCATTATTATACCCCTCCATATCCTATCCGTGGATGTCGTAAGAACCGACTTAGGGGAAAAAGGCTAGGGGATGGGCAGCAGCGTCCCTAATTTTAACAACGATAGCTCTAAATGCGCTCGCCAACCCGCGTGTCTAGTATACAGGTGATGGAATGGTGAGTATGTACATATTCCCCCTCATGATAGGAAGTCGCTCTGGAAATATGTGGGGGAGGCCTTTGTTCAGCTGTGGACGCCTTGCGACTGAAATGATGATGATGATGACCTGTCGAATGATACGAGCGACCAGGTGGGAAGGTGGCCCTTAAAATTTACGATGAATGATACTTGGTGAAAGAACAAGTGTGGTGTCCGTCGTCCAGTTCGTGGTCGCTATTCGTAACTTTATTAGAACTATTTGTGTAGAAAAATCCTTACATGGCTTTTAACGAACACATAAACCGGTCGTTCAACGGCTTACTAACTTAACCGATTGTTATTTTCACATATTATTATAATATACTAGCTTCCTCCCGCGGCTTCGCTTGCGTGGTACCTACTTACAAAGTAGCCTATATGCTATTTTAAGTAAAGAACTCTTTATATTCCAAGCTTCAACGAAATCGGTTGGACAGTTACAGCGTGATTGAATAACTAACATCCAAACATCTAAACATCCAAACATCCTCACAAACTTTCGCATTTATAATATTATTAGGATTATTGTCTGTCATCATAATCGATGGTTACAGTAAAAGTCTATTTAAAAGCTGAGAATACAGAGACAACATTTAAAATGTTGGTTGAAAATCGATTGAAACATTTGCTTAGCAGTTATTTTGAGTTAGGCTAATATGCATTGCTCTTATCTTGCATTGTTCAGCGTTATAAATAAAAAATATATTTTGATTTTGAATTTTTATTCATTTCGTGGTCCCATTACAAATACAATTAAATAGATAAAATAGGTATTGACATAAATACTAAAATACTATCAAAATGATAAAAAAAATTGTACAATTTCAGGTTTAATTCTTCTTTTCTAAATGTAATGCGGTTTCGTTATTGCGAGCGTGGAACCCTATTTCTGCCGTGAGCGTCGGCCAATCAGCGCGTGGCGTGGGTCGTTCGCTCGCCGAAGCTCGCACCGCGGAGAGTTTACCGCGCCCGCCGTCCGACAACGGCGTCGCGTCAGTCGGTCCAGAGCCATCAGGCGATCATAGAGTAATTTTGTATATACCAGCGATGTGGTAGCGTATAAATCCTCCGCCCGCTCCGCGACTCCGAGTGTACCCTCTGTGTAGTTGTTTGATTGTAAACTGTTATAGTACCTAATATTGTCACCCTACCTAGTATATATCCGCATAATTATTGTTATTGTGTGTCGATTAAACTTTAATATTAAAACTGTGATTTTAAATAAATTATTTATTCTGGGATCAAATTGATAATTCTGAAACAAAAAGTTGATATTATAATTTAATAAAAAATCCCACCACCACGCGCTTTTAGAGCTTTCTTTGTGCAAATAGGGAATGCTACTCAAACATGTCGTAAGAGGCGACTAAGTTGCCTCTTAAGACATCTTCGAGTAGGTCGATATGGAGGGGCCTATTCTTCAGCCGAGGCCACCACGGCCTGTTGTTGTAGTTACTTACGTTCAAATCAGGTTATGATTATTGTCTGTCTATGAAGTTCTCCAGATCAGTAAATTGGTCCTGCTTTGCTGAGTTAGCATTGTTGTTTAGGGCTGTAGCTGCAGATGCTAAGAAAACAAACTGATTAATTTCTATTTCATAACTGCCGAAGACTCTGGAATGTTTTTATGATGTAGTTCAAACTTCAATATTAAGCTCAATAATGTAACGGGTAAATCAATTTGTTTGAGGAAAAATCATAGTTTTTATTTACTTTATACGTTATAGTAAATAATTCGTGCTCGGGCCGGTAATTTCAATGTGAAGGGAGATACACTCTGCTCTGACGATGCAAAGTCACAGATAACATAAAACTATACTAGTAGAAGGTAGACGGAATATACAAGAGCTCAATACCTAAATTTTTTTCATTAATGATATGAAAAATAAAAAATAGTAACCAATACATACTTGCTGAAATATTGACAATGTAGAAGCAAAGTAGCATAATGCTAACTATTACTGTTTTTGGATTCATCTTTAGGGTTTTCTTGGCTCAACTCTGCTAATCAACTCAAAACTGACAACGATCACCAACTTATATACCAAATTCAGGCAATTTCATGACCTTTCTACTAAAATTTTAATGGATTTCGTGTGCACGGTACACGAAATCCATTAAAATTTTAGTAATAAATTTAAAATTTTACTTATAAACGTTTAATTAATAATAGAATAAAAATAAAGACGGTCAAGTGCGAAAACTCGCGGCCTGAGGCTTCCGTACCATTGGTCGTGGGTTCGAATCCTGATCGTGCTCCAATAGTCAGATAATCCAAACACGGGGTCAGAAAATATAAATACTAAGTGTAGGAATTGACAAACTTATAATTGCGGTCGCTCACGTAGTCGATGTTTTGTTTGAGGAAAAATCAAACATTGACCGCAAATATAACTTTGTTACCTAAAAAACTTCGAAATTCCTCAATTTCAGACTTTTCCCTTTAATTGTGTTACAAAAGCTCCTAGCATTCCAATTTAAGAAATTGTGAGTTAACTGGAAGTACCTTAGAGGGTTTTCATATTTGCCATTTCCATACAAAAATTATACATTCATTGCCATATATTTTTAATGCATTAAGCTAGAGCTTTGAATTTTATACCTACGGCACCATAAGCCCACAGACCTTAGGTATTAGGTCGTATACATTCAAGTTGAGTCCTTTAGCCGTTTCTGAGAAAAATGGTCTTGACAGACGGACAGGCAGACAGACAAACAGACGGACAAAAAAGTGATCCTATAAGGGTTCCGTTTTTCCAAATGAGGTACGGAACCCTAAAAAGTGTAAAACTAAATCACAGTTTATTAGTAAATCGTTACAATAATTATTAATTACTAACCATTAAAAATTCATCCATATTAAAAACATTTTGGCATATCAAAAGCTACTGAAAAGCTGTGCTGGTAACTTTAGCATTTTAAGTTGCGCATATTTCCTTCTTTTTAAGTATATTTAATCTCAAGTTTCTTCAGTTTTGACTAAAAATATGATTGTAAGATTCTTTTATATACCAAAAATTTCCGTTTCAGGCGGGATAGGAACCCGCGACCGTCCTAGATAGGAAAATGCACTCACTAACTACCCTTCTGAGTCAACTCCTCGCTATTTACTTCCAACCTCAGTATTTCCTTATCGTAATGGGTTAACACTTCAAAAACAAATCTCGCTACTGTTTTAGATGTGAATGTTTGTAAAGATGTGAGTATGTGAAGGTGTTTGTTACTCATTCACGCTGCATCCAACGGACTGGAATGAACTTTGGAATGAATGAATGAATAACAAACAAAAAAAAGCCTTTATTGCCTTTAAATTGGTACAAATATCAAAAAGAGCAGGATACTATAAATATACACCAAAAAAAAAAAAAAAGGTAGAGAGTAAATTCAGCATTTGCTGCATGCATTGCATGCAGCGCTGGTGTTCAATTTACCCCCCTCGAAAAGATGGTCATCGAGGGTTTAGGTATAAGCGGGTTACATAATTATTAGATAGTAGCAGACAATTAATCAGATTGTAGATAAAAAAAAACAACAGTCACATACATTTTTCCGACCCCACACTATTCCCTGTGTCGTATCAGAAACTTTGAGTATCACGGTACCACAACACCCAGATCTGAAAAAAATATATGCAGATCATGCAAACATTTGCCTGGCAGCGGAAATCGAACCTCTTGTATCACAGGCGGGCGCTCGCCCGCCACGCCAACGAGGTCGTCACGTACAAGGAGATTCATTATATGTATGTTTTTTTTTATGCTGTACAGAGGCAAACAGGCTTACGGCCCTCCTGATGGTAAGTGGTTACCGTCGCCTATTGACATCAGCAACACCTGGAGCATTGCTAATGCCGAACCCCTCTCCCCTAAAGAACTCTGGCAACCTTACTCACCGCAGGAACACAACACTATTTGAAACAAATAATGTTATTTGGCTGCGCTGCGATCTTCTGTAAGGTGGAGGTACCTCTCCAGGCGGGCTGCTCCGATTTAGAGCGAGACAATCTCGCTGTGCCCTACCTCCTAAAAAAATCCCGAAAAATCCTTGCTATCCCGAAAGGGATATATTCTACATCCAATTGGCAATAAAGTTTGTTCTAAGACTTTTGGAAATACAACATTTTACATTCAAAAAACTCTATGCAAAAATCTGCTATTTTGGCAAATTAAAAACATAGTAAAGTGCCAGATGATGATAATGATGATAGTGATTCCTCTTATTTGTTTTATGGATATTTTGTAAGTCGAAAAAGTTTTTATGTTGTTGTCAGCTTTATTCATATACTCGTACAAGGTCATTCATAACATGTACCTAAACCATCCCGAAAGGGGGTTATTCTAAACCCAATAGAATGGAATAACCTGCTGAATAAAAAATGCTGCTGTACATTTCTTTTCGCCAACGCTCCTAACAAAAATAACGTGCCTATTGTAATGTTTCCTATAGCTAACTTTATAGTGAATGTTGCTTATTTGTATATTATTTATATTCAAAGAGTCCTGTTTCTGTAGTATACCCAAAAATTTACTAAGTATAGTATGTGTTAAGTTTACAGTCTTTCGTCTAAAACCATAATTAGCGATGCTCGAAAAGAGTGAATAAGTTTATAAGTGCCATATTCATAGCTTTAAGACCTCTCTGTAACACTTATTTCTGCAAATAAACATCTTGAATCTTGAACCTTTATTGCCAATAAAGGTTATTCTACAACTTTTAGAAATTAAAAACTTTGCACTTTTTTAGGATCAAATAAGTTCAAACTCAATGAATCAGCTGTTTTAGGTAGCAATCTTGATGCCGAACTTCTCGTTCGTTTCGTAATCCTACTTCTTACTAATAATATAAATACGAAAGTTTGTGGGGATGTTTGTATGTTTAAGCGGCTGAACGGATTTGGATGAAATTTGTCCCAGAGATAGATTATAGTCTGGAATAGCATATAGGCTACTTTTAATCTTCATAGGTACCACTAGTTAATTATAAAGATGATAAAAATACCGATTTGAGAAAGTTTGGGTGAAAATATGAAATATTCTTGCTTTTTGTTGGTCCCTTCGGGATGGTATTCATGTAATGTAATGCACCTTCTATATATAAGTACCTATATAACGATTGTAAACTGAATAACCCAAAGTCTGACTGAGTGTGTCATGGACCCGTTAGTGAAATTCCTTTAAGGTGAATACTTATACAAAATAAATTTTTGTTTCAGTCAGACAATTTCTTCCAGCTACTATGGAATAAAACAAACATGCACACAAAACACACTTTATTTTATTTATTCATTAAACAATTATTTCTAAGGTGTACCTTTCCTATTTTTTAATGATAGATCGTTTGTAGTTTTTTTGGGTTCGGTACCTCATTTGAAAAAAACGGAACCTTTATAGGATTATTTATCACTGTCCGTCTTTGTTTCCGAGTACAAATAAATAAATAAATATTCCGGATATATCACACACGGCCAGCTGATCCCAAACTAGGCATAGGCTATGCCGCATAGCCTGTACTATGGGTACTAGCGCAGAAGAAGGCAGAGCTACTATCAACTGAGCTATGAGGCCTGTAAATCCCGGGGATTGCGGGGCATCGACTTCCTCCTGGAAGGAACACTCAAAGATTTATAGTTTATTGTATAATTTATTTATTTATCAGATAGTTTAGATTACTTTTAACAAATCTTAGACTTCACAGACAATTTTTTTTTAACTTGTCACTGTCACTTGAGGTTCGGCAGCGCACTCGTTCTGAGGATTGCCGCAAAAACGTGCAGCTGATGCTAATGATGCAATAAAAATAAATTATTAAATATTTTATAACTGTCTAATAAACATTCCGGAATGTTTATAAGATGTATTACGCAAAATATTGATTAAAAAAAATAATTAACCATTGGTTTATGAGGAAAAATCATAGTTCTAAATTACTTTTTAGTTCTTAATGAGCAAAACCGCGGATGCATAATACATAAGATAATAAAAATCCAAAAACTCTGTACTATGTTTTTTCTTCAATAACGTGTTACACAAAAAAAATTGGATAGGAAAACTTAATCTGTCTGTCAGTCTCTTAAATTGTTCGAGCTAATCTCAGCAACTGAACGAATCTTTGTAATACAATAAATCACATTAGCGTAACGCTAATGCTAAAATAGCAAAAAATAAATACTCATCATACAAACATACATACATCAAAACGCGCCTATTTCCCAGAGGGGTAGGCAGAGCCCACGGCTTTCCACTTTAAATATTCATCAGCCTGTAGAAATCCACTGCTGGATATAGCCCTCCCCCAAAGAGTTCCACGACGAACGATCTTAAGCCTTCTCCATCCACCGACTTCAGGAGTGCGACATGAGCATTGGACATGATATTTTTCTCGCCCAGAGACGGTACTAAGGTCTCTCACAAATATTATCCAATCAAATTAAAAGATTTCAAACATCGCCGATACAACTATTTGACTTTTACTATATAAGCTAACGTGAATTATTTGTGTTTGGGCTACTAATCATCAGGTCAGTATGAGAGTCTATAAATACAATCTACTTTGAATATAATTATTAGA
Organism: Anticlea derivata; assembly: GCA_947579855.1. NCBI lineage: Eukaryota > Metazoa > Arthropoda > Insecta > Lepidoptera > Geometridae > Anticlea > Anticlea derivata. The sequence goes on from OX388266.1 coordinate 4,941,554, forward strand.
CCTACTGTAGGAAATTATATGATGAAAAAGAAAGGTGAACGGAATACACAAGAGTAAAACATTTTTTTTTTCACGTAATGTTATTGAAAATTAAATACAGTAGTAGTACAATATACCTGCTGAAATACTGACAATATAGCAGCTGAGTAGCATAATGCAAACGATTACTGTTTTTGGATTCATCTTTAAGGTGTTCTCAGCTCAACTGACAACACTCACAGACTTATATACAAAATTTAGGCACTTTTATGACGTCCCTACTAAAATTTTAATGGATTTCAAGTGCACGGTCTCAATAATGTTTTGCTAATAAATTAAGTTAAAATTGGAAAACTTGATGACAGTTTATTAGTGAATCGTGTTGAAAGTAACCATTAAGAATCCATCCAAGACCGTTCGGCACTCTGGGGAGGCCTATTTTCAGCTGTGGACTTCCTCGGGGCGCTGATGATAAAGATAAAGATAATTTATTTCCACAAATAAAGTTAGCCAAAAGTATTCCAAAGTAACAGCAATTATATTTACAAGTAGTGTTAGTTTAAAACCCCTAACTTCCGTGCTAGTTAAAAAACTGTCTTACGGCAAGTTAGTGCTTCATGATGATAACGATGAACGCTTAAAATTGTAAAGTAATTATTATTAAACAATAACATAAAACTATTATATGGAACAAACACACACGTTTTACTGATAATTATAACGACATACTCATTTCTCTTTGTATATAAAAGAGCCCGCCATTTGTTTCGGAAAGTAGTTTTCTGAAACCAAAAACATCGTAAAGATGAAGGCCAAATCTTTTTTGATATTTTTTGCGCTTGTCTGCATGTACATCGGGGTTATCTCTGCTGGTATGTATTTGTTGGTATATATTGTTTATTATAAGCTTTCTTTGATCGAGCGAGCGAAGGTCTCTCAAACAACTTGGACAGATTGGTGTTGTAGGTATGTTTCTATATTTATTTCCTTCTTCCTTTCCTTTATCTAGACCTGTTAATGATTTTACCATTTATTGGTTTAATTTTTTTCATTGCAGCATCCACAGCTTTGGCTTCTAACAATAATAAGAACAATGCTACGCAGAAGACCACCACTCAAATTAAAAACATAATAAAAGTGCCAGCTAATGAAAATTACTCGTATGAAGATGATGAACCTTGTTTCTTTGGTAAACTATTTGTAAGTTGAAATACTTTTATTTTGAGCCAGCTTTATTCATACACAAGGTAATTCATAGCATGTATACCACCCCGGAGATAAGGTATATTAGCGTGAAAAAAGTATTTAATATTTTCATTCAAAACTTTTACAAATTACCTGTTTTTTTATCAGCATTAAGTATAAGTAGTTATTAAACGTACAAGAAATTCAACATCAAGATTTTAACCTAAAACAGCGAAATAATTGAGTTTCAAATGATTTTAACCCAATACCTACAGCAGATTTTTTGATATATTTTTTTACTGGCCTCATAGCTCAGTTGGTAGTAACTCTGCCTTCTGCGCTAGAGGTCGCGGGTTCGATTCCCGCACTGGACAAACATTTGTGACTAACACAGATGTTTGTTCTGTGTCTGGGTGTTAAATATATATCTATTATGTATATCAGTCTCTGGTACCCATAGTACAGGCTATGCCTAGTTTGGGATCAGTTGACCGTGTGTGATATTTATTTCGGAATATTTATTATTTATTGTTTTTATTAATTAAAAAGATGAATTGACGAATGTCGCAGAACAGTCATTTTATCGGTAATACATAATATACAAAAATTATAATACTCTTATCTTATACATTATATGAATCACCTTGTATATAAAGTATATAATAAATGTAATTGGTTTGCCGTCAGCACTGAATAACCTGCTGAGGCTACGCCTTATAAAGTCTGATTGAGTATTTAATGGACCCCTTACCTTAGTAAAAATACTATAGAGTGAAACCGCTAACAATTTCAATTTTGTTTTCAGTGCTTCTAGTGCAGACAATTTCTTCCAGCTGCTTTGAAATAAAACATATTTTGCAATTACACACTTTATTTTATTAAAAACTCCTTTCTAAGGTCCCAGATTCCTAATTTTTACTATTATAGAGCGTTTGTTGATTTTTTTAATAGGATGTAATAAGACAGCTCCCAAAATCTGAAAGTACATGCACTGCTGCTGCTATACACAAAATGAATGTTTTAATTTAAGTCTTGTTGTAAGAAAATCTTATTTACATTAATAAACAAATTCTGGTTAAAAAAACATTACTTTCATACCTTTATCGACTCCCTCTTACCTACAATATGAAGTCCCGGTTTTCAGCCACACGCATCCATGCTACTCCATACATTCATAATTCACCATTACCCACCTTTCTAACGGCTTTCGTGAGTTTCTTTTTCTTTGCATGTCTCCCTGATATCATCATCATCATCATCAGCCTGTAGTGGCCTTCCACTGCTGGGCATAGGCCTCCCCTAAAGTGTTCCATAACCTACTTTTACTTATCAAAGGGATGAGGAGGGCATTAAACCATAACCCACCACACTGGTTCAGTGCGCTTTGGTGGCTGAGCGCCAGAACCTCGTTTGTGGATCGGTAAGGTGTACCACGAGCCTGTGAGGTTGGCTTGGGTTCCAAACGGTGGTACAAGGAACCCCTTACACTCCTGATATCATATTTTCAAATGTCTTTATGAATATATGTTTGACAAAAATATCAACCGAATGTCGCAGCCCAACACCCAGTAGGTAGATTTTGCAAATCTCTTTGAAGTTGACAGACGTCCGTAATGGTACGAGGTAAACAGGAGATAGGACGCATCTCAAACGAATCTAATTTGGAATATTCGTTCTCGGCTTTGAATCGCAATTTGTGGGTTGCTCTTTAGAATAACTTTCTTATGTCCTACAATAGATCCCAATGTTATGTTAAAATACCTACAACTTTATACCTATACAAAAACATTGAAAATTTTAAAAGCCTAAAATTTTCAATTTTGTTAGGGAAATTATAACTTTTCAATTGCAAATAGTAAGGGACCGTGACGAACCTTCAATGTTTGTGTGTGTGATTATTGAAAGTGTACCTACTACCTATAGTTTCAAGGATACATATGGTTTTTGCAGTAGTAAATATGGAGAACTACAAACCGACTCCGGTCCCAGGTTGGCCGCTGCAGAATAAATCTGGCTACGTGGGGTATAATCGACTCGTCCACAGAACAGTGTGAAAAATGTAGGCAACCAACACAGGCCATTTCGGTCTCTAAAATAAAGCATCTGCATGAATAAAAGAACTAAAGAATGCCTGGTAGAGACATCCCAATATCGCATCCGCTCCCCTGAATTTCGTTTAGCCGGTGAAATTGTGCATGTGACCCCATCACAGCACTACATCTGCGCGCAAATCACATTACCTACCAATGTGCCCAATAAGTTCCCTTTCAGAAGCACCCGGTTGCCATCTCAAACTATCATCATCATCATCAGCCTGTAGAAGTCCACTGCTGGGCATAGACCTTCCCCAAAGAGTTCCACGGCGTACTGTCTTGAGCCTTTTCTATCCACCGACTTCCCGCAACCTTCACAATGTCGTTGGTCCATCGGATGGGGGGAACTCTCTACGCCACCGACGTACAAAAATCTTAGTAAGTACCTAAGTATTTCAGCAATGCTCTTATAGCAAAACGCACCCGTGAACCGTGTGAATGTCAAAAGGCGCTTTCAATGCACCCAATAAGTCTCAGAGGACATTGTGAAAGCCTTTTTGAACAAATATGGGATGAAAAGGAAAATTTGGCGTGAAATGATATGCCAATTTTTTATATCATTTTCTTTTTATGAAAATGTCTCCATCTTTTGAAATCATTATGGGGTGTGACATAGTTCCTAAAACTCATCAAAAGGCTCTTTTTGTTTTATTATTACTGAAGCAGGTGTTAAAAAAACAAAATGTAAGTGGTAACTTTTAATTTACAATTTATTTACATTTGTACATATTCTACAGTTTCATATAAATTCCATACCTCCGTGCAAACATTCACAAATCAATTAAATAGGTACATTTACAAAAGCCATTATGCTGGTAACTGGTGTGTATTTTACAGTTGAAAGTTCATTATCACAGTTTGATTATTAAATTAGGTGTACAATAGTTACTAAATATATAGAAAGTAAGAATCAAAATATATAGAAAGTAACTTGAATATTTATATAAAAAGCAAATTTTGACCTCTTCAAAAATAATATACAAGGTGGTTCATAACATATATACCATCCCGAATGGGGTTATGCTATCAACAAATAAAGACGGTCACGTGCGAGAACTCGCGCCCTGAGGCTTCCGTACCATTGATCGTAGGTTCGAATCCCGGTCGTGCACCAACGGATTTATAAAAATTTATAAAAATTCTAAGTGTAGGAATTGACAAACTTATATTTGCGTAGTCTGAGGGCTTATGGTGTCGTATAAAAATCAAAGCTCTAGCTTAATGCATTAAAAATATATGGCAATGAATGTATAATTTTTGCATGGAAATGGCAAAAATCAAAAACCTCTAGGTTTTTGATTTTCATGCATGGTACTAAGTTCCAGTTACCTCACAATTCTGAAATTTGGAATGCTAGGAACTTTTGTAACACAATTAAAGAGAAAAGTCTGAAATTGAGGAATTTCGAAGTTTTTTTGGAAACAAAGTTATATTTGCGGTCAATGTCATACAATGACTACGTGAGCGACCGCAAATATAAGTTTGCCAATTCCTACACTTAGAATTATTATTTCCTGACCATGACCACTGGTGCACGACCGGGATTCAAACCCACGACCAATGGCACGGAACCCTCAGGGCGCGAGTTCTCGCACTTGACCGTCTTTATTTCACATTATTATCCCAAACTCACCCACCCAATTAGCTTTTATTAGGAATTTTTGAATTTTTGCAAGCAAGCTAGCATCGCGGGCCGCAACTGCATGAGGCTTGCACAGGATAGAGGAGAATGGCACATACAAAGGGAGGCAGTACCCCTACAGTGGGTAAAGTCAGGCTGTGGATGATGATGATGAGGAATTTTTATCATTTTTATATTCATTTATCGTTGGTACGCGAAGTTGGGCATCAAGATAGCTACTTAAAAATGCTGATTCATTAAATTTGAACTGATTTGACCCTAAAAGCTGATTTATGCATAGAGTTTTTTTTCAATAAAATATGTCGAATTTCCAAAAGTCGTAGCAAAAACTTTATTGCCTATTGGGTGTAGAATAGGCCCCCTTCGGGATAGTATAAATATTAGGAATCACCTTCTATAATGGTACAATAACAATACAATCAGCACTACTATCTGGGGTAGCTATTCTGCCAGCATCCTGGGGGTGCTCCCGATTGGTACTGATCTGGATCAGTTGATCTATCTATAGATCGTTTGCAATGGTCTTTAGACAGCTCAACGGTATCTTGTTTATTTTGTAAAATATTCGTTAATATTTACTATTATTAGTTTTCCATAAACAATAACACAATAAATATTTTTCGTTCGTTATTCATTCTTTTACACAATATTCCTATGAATGAAACAGTCGTAGTATTGGTCTTAATTTCTTCTATCTCCTCGCATAGAATCTTCTATAGAAAAACCTTGGATTCGCTGGACCTGTGAACATTTGCAGTACCTTTTACATACAATCTAAAAAATTTATTTATTTTGGAACGAAACGTTCAAGAAACTTTCAACCCCCGCCTTCAAGATTAGTTTTTGAGACAAAAGATAGTCTATGTCATTCCCTATGGTAGGTATACTGAACAAATTTCAGTACGATCCGTTTAGCCGTTTAGTAGTGGTGAGGTAACAAACAATCAAACTAGTACGGATGGATGGATGTTTGTTACTCAATCACGCCAGAACGACTGTTCAGCTGTTTATCCGTTCGGATTTGGATGAAATTCGGCACAGAGATAGAGATATTTTCGTAGGTACCAGGCGAGCAAAGTTGCGGGTGGAAGATAGTTATGTATAAAAGGAAATTTTGATAACCTTTCAGGTCTGCAAAGACCTACTAGTTTGGAGCCTTTCCCACACTACTTCAATCACATGCATATTTTTGTTACACGTAGTTAAATAAAAACTTTATTTACAGAAAAATATTAAAACTAATACAAGTTATTTTTTTTTTTTTTAATGTTCTTCCCTTTCGGGCTGGCTATGGCATCTAGGCCTTACTGCCAAGTCTTACGTGTATTTTTTCTTGTTAATTTGTTTAACTTTCTTCATTTTCTTTCGTTTATGATCGTCGAGTCACCGTCAAGTCAAGTCAAGTTCAGTTTTAGTAAGATATGATGGTGGCTATTTTACTAAAACCTCGAGGGACCTCTTGGCGCCAACTCGAAAAATGACGATACACGCAATCATTTCATTTCACTTCACTTGTGCGGTTTACTCAAACAATATTACGCAAAATACCACCATAATTACACAATATTATTCAATTTGACACTAGTTTTGTAAAACAAATTGAGAGCAAAACATCACTTCGCAAGTTCCCGCCAAAAAGTAAAATAATACAAGTTAATATTTACACATAGTTTATTAAAGCCTTAAAAGCTAAAAAGGAGTTGCCCATTAAAAAAATTAAGGCGCTTGCGTTAGTAATGTGGCCATGCATTGTTTTTAAGTACTCTACTACTATAATAATAATAAAATCAATTTATTTCAAGCAATTTCACACTCATAATGGGAACATCAAATGTTAAAAGATAAAATAGGTGAGGAAATAAAATTAGACAACCCAATTTTTTTTTTTTTTAATAAAATCATTCAAAAATAAAACTATCCTATCCCGCTAGGGGCATGCCTGTCACAACAATGACGGATATTATGGACAGTCAATTTTGGCAGCTATGATGGCCTCCTGGCCATGATAGCTGCCAAAATTGACTGTATTGGTGCTGGCCCGCAGCCTACGCACTAGGGACGAGCATCGTTTACGCAAAGTGGTATGAAAGCAATCGATGCGTGCTTCTGCAAACATGCCCGAAGCGCTACAGTAGCGGGGCAACCTCAACACCCCGCCCTGAACGCGTTGTTAAATTTGACGCGGAGAGCACTGTATGCTGCCTTGGTGTACTTCACCCACAAACTGCACGGGTATAAAGATGTGCAATAGGCTCTGAACAGCGTTATTTTAACTGGCTATAAGTTCAGATAGTAATTTTAATTTTATTTCTTATAGTAGTAGGTAGTATAACGTAGTATTAAACTTTCTTACACCGCCGTCTTATTTGTTTTGTTTATCCTGTCCATCCAAAGGTTGTCTGGAAGAGTTCGGTAAGGTCACCCATTGTAAATATTTGTTGTTTCGCCCTAAATTTTTTTTGGTACAATAAAGTGTTTATCTTTCTATCATCTTTAAATATATTATCAGTCTGACCTCAGTGTGACGAGGGCAATGAAAAATACTTACACTTACTAAGTACGTTAAAAATGCTAGGGTTGATTATTATAATTTGTGAAACCAAACTCTGTTCTAGAATAATAAAGACATTTTAAATATAGCCCCAAGCGCACACGAAGGTATGTTATAAGACAAACAATTCAATATCAAAACATTTTTAATATTGCCAGAGATTAGTCACTCATGTGTGTACCCGATCTCAAAAAAAGCTCCATTTGTTTTGAGTCTTTTGCTACACTAATAAAGTTTAAAGTTGTTTGGGGGGCTGAATGTGTCGGATTTCACGCTCGCCGGTTCGGAAATGCACAAAGTTTCCTTTTGTGGCGGTTCTCATAACTTGATTTGTGACGGCGCAACCCTTCAGCCGGTTCCGGTGTGGCGCCGCTGTGGCGAGGCGCGTCACTTCCGCCACTAGACGTGGTTAAAGACAAGAGCAGTCGTTTTCGTTGTCACTTAATAGGTACATCCTAAGTGTGCATACTTTCATCGATAATCAATGCAATGAACTTATATATAGAGCCATCATCATAATAATGACTCTAAAGAAATCCACTACAGGACATTGGTCAAATGGTCATGGCGAACGGTCTTGGGCCTTATTTTACGACAAACATCCCGCAACCTTTAAGTTTCATAAATGGATGGATCCTTCCTATGCAGCATCATCGTCCAGTTCGTGGAAGACTTTAAAGAATAGTTATTCCCCAACGGTTATCGAGAATCAAGCAACTTAGAATCGGCGAGTTTTTTTTTATATTTACCTTCTTATTCATAATTAGTCACTAACATTATCGCCCTTTTTCTAAAAGTTAACAAATAAAAGAAGCGGGCGTTATTATCAAGCTAATAAAGTATGGTTTACGGTTGGTGGGTAAGGTCAGCCAGCCAAATTCAAATCTGGCACCTCAGGTTTGAATTTACGTGTTTGAGAAGCTCAAAAGTGGACCGAAAATAAAAATAATCAATGAACTAGGTAACTTTAGCCATTGCGCAGATGGAAACCAATTGTTTCTTCTGTGGGCGGCGCTTAGGGCACTTAAAACCGATTGGAAGTCCCAAATATTTTTGCATGGACGGGAAGTGGCTCCGTAGCTTAGGTTGCGTCTGAGTCGAAATTTTGGGATATATTATAAAAATCAAAAAAGATACTATTCAATACTTGGTATTCGACATGAAAATTTCCATCTGATTTTTATAAGTTAAGTTTTCATATGCATTTCAACTATCCGCTCATTTCTATTAACATGGACGCAGTCAAGGATCAAACCACTGCACGTGTCGTGCAAGTTTTAACTCAGACAAGAGAGATGTTCATTAGACGTTATATATAATGTCATCTGTTTATACCTACTGCGACATAGAGATAAGAGTTTTTTTTATATAAGGTGATTCATAATATGTACCTATGCTACCCTGAAAGTGGATTATTCTACATCCAATTGGCAATAAAATATTGTGTACGTTTGGAAATTCTTCATATTTCATTTAAACAGCTCTAAGCAATAATCATATGTTTTGGGGTCGAATCAGCTGTTTTATGTAGTAATCTGATGTCAAACTTCTCTTACTAAATGTAAGAGAAGTTTGACATCATTACTAAAAAAGCAGATAAAAAGACGAAAACTGCTAATTTGATTAAGTTCGGAATAAAAACAGAAATACATAATAACTCTTATTAATTTCGGTTTTAATAGGGGTCATTACTGAAAAACGTTTATTTCTTTTCGTTAGTATTTCGACATTTGGACCTACCTTCGTAATTCTAGCAAGATAAAACACTAACATTAAATTAAATAACTATCAATACCGAGCTCAAGGAAAACAAACAAAGCGCTTTCGTAACATACACGTCATGGATGTGACAGCAAAAAAGCTTATGAAACTCTCCAAAGTTGCCACTGCAACTTTGTGGACACATCCGTTTTCCTTTTCCTTTAAGCTTCTTTTATGTTTTTAATAAAAAACGACAGATTATTTTGACTGTTCATACACCGTGATTTCGCCAGAGCGGGATATAAAAATAAAGTGTTCTGTCTGGAAGCGATTTTAATGCATAGGTTGTAGTCATCATCATCATCAGCCTGATGAAGTCCACTGCTGAACATAGGCCTCCCCCAAAGAGTGCCACGACGAACGGTCTTGAGCCTTCTCCATCCACCGACTTCCCGCAACCACAATGGTTGGGGAACAAAGGTTCTCGAGTGGCGACCACGAACCGGACGACGCAGTGTTGGAAGGCCCCCCACCCGATGGACCGACGACATTGTGAGGGTTGCGGGAAGTCAGTCGGTGGATGGAGAAGGCTCAAGGTTGTAGTACTAGGGTCTAAGGGAAGGGCAAAAAATAATAATATCGATACAGAAATTTATAAAACGGGACTTTTACTAGTTCAATTAATATAACAAACACGACAAAACCCTCACGATTTTGAATGAGCAAACGTATAAATATGCATTAGATCAATAGCAAAAGGTCCGAGTAAAAATGGCGGAGGCGGGTATAAGTTCACGCTCTTTTATTAAATTATGGAACAAAATTTGCGCACCACTGCTTACAAACCCCATAGCTAAAATCTAAATATCTACTACACTCACTACTATAACTAGATAGAGGTATGGTCACATAGTATGGTCTAATTTAGAGTTTTAGAGTAAGAGAGACTAATAAGAATATAAGAATCTTAATCATAACTTTTTTGAAAAACTTTTCTTAGATTTGCCTTTTATAAGACAACTTTCCTTTTATCATGGGTACGTATCATCGTTGGCCAATGGAGCCCCACATTCGCTCAACGAACATGCTCTATAAAAAGATTTTAAAAATATACCTACTTTTTCGGCACCTCTTTACCCGCCCTGTCGTTTTCTAACAGTAAAAAAAGATAGAGACGTACGTATTTTTATAGAGTTGATAAAGTTAGTGAATGATTATGAATAGGGGGATAACTGTATAAATATTTATTGGAATATTTTTCTGTACTTAAACTTAACTTAACTGAACTGTATTTAAATTTATTCGGATGGTATTCAGTTCTTGTGTGAGCCATGTAACCGAATTTCTCGTGAATATCTCTTTTGAAAAAAATGTGGAATGTAGTTTTCAAACCATATAGGTGCGGTATTATGCGGGTAAACGTTGTCAAAGTTCCGTACAGCCCACATCCTGATTGGGTACAAATGCGCGGTTGTGATTAATATTGCCAGGAGTGCAGATCACTTGATAAATAAATATTCCGAACATACCACACACGGTCAACTAATCCCAAACTAGACATAGCCTGTACTATATGGGTACCAGAGACTGATATACATAATAGATAAATATTTAACACCCAGACACAGAACAACCATCTGTGCTAATCACACAAACATTTTTCCAGTGCGGAAATCGAACCCGTGATCTCTAGCCCAGAAGGCAGAGTTACTACCAACTGAGCTTGGCCTCATAGCTCAGTTGGTCAAAGATACAATTATCACTGTAACAAGGCCAACACTGGTGTTTGGAAGCTAAGAAAACGAGTAGCGAGTAGAATACAGTCATCAAATGATACAGTTGTTCAATTTAAGCTAGAGCTCGCATACTTACGACATTTGTGATATGTCAATTTCATAATTAAAATGCGTTTGACCGTAGATCGGGGGCCGCGAGATTAAGCGAGGCCCAAATTGGATGTTGACGGTCCATACTGGACCCCAAAATATAAATGAAGTCATAGAGAAACGGCAAACACAATTAAAAAGGTCCGAAATGAATAATGAAAACGAACAACTGCTCCTTAATTTAGATCAGTGAGTGATCATTTTCTGTAACATGCTGCGCATTCTGTGTTTTTATTTTATTTTAGCAGAAAGTATTTATTAATCTTTGCTTATTTGTGTGTACAAAAGAAATATTTTCTTTTCTTTTTCTTTATGTTATTATGTAACGGACTGGCAAATGGCCAGCCTGATACTAAACTGCCCAATACAGCTGCAATACCAGGGTGCAGCCCGTAGGCATTTACTGCAATGCGCCCACCATCTCAATTTGTTTATGAATAACTCTTCTTCTTCTTCCTGCCCTTGTCCCACATTATGTGGGGTCGGCACAACATGTTTTCTTCTTCCACTATCTTCTGTTAGCTGTCATCTCCGCACTCACTTCTTTCTTACTCATGTCATCTTTAATACAATCCATCCATCTTTTCTTCGGCCTTCATACCTAATACTCTTCTCGTTACATGACTTTCATCCCTCCTCATGACATGCCCATACCATGCTAACCTATTACTTCTCTACTTTTCCGTCACTGGCGCTACTTTCAAACTTCCTCTGATGTACTCATTTCTTATTTTGTCCATTCTTGTCACTCTACACATCCATCTCAGCATTCGCATCTCCGCCGCATGCACTCTTCTTTCATCCGTCCCTTTGGTAGCCCAACACTCAGCTCTATACATTACGACAGGTCTTATGATCGTCTTGTAAACTTTCCCCTTAAGTTGAAGGGGCATTTTTGGATCACACGTAGTTCCTGTGACCTGGCGCCATTTCATCCATCCCACATTTATTCTATTTTTGACGTCACGGTCAATATCGCCATCGTTCTGTATGAGTGAAACGAGGTACCGAAAATCGGAGCAGACTGGAAGGGATACACCATCTATGGCAATAGGGATAAAACTGGAATAAAACTGTTTATAAACAACTACAAAAAGAAATTATACCATAAGTAACTATTCAGATGTAGTAACACAGTATTGTCTACTCTCTTCCCGCATAATGAATGCTGCATCACCCGGTTCGTGGTCACCATTCGAGAATCTTTATTCCCTAATGGTTGTTGGTTCTGCAAGCTAATATGGCCTGCCCACTGCCATTTCAAGTTGCATATTCTGAGAGCTATGCCGATGACCTTGGTTTTGCCACGGAATTTTTCGTTTTGGATTTTATCACATGTAGTTAAATTCCGAGCTCTCTCCGTAGCTCGCTACGCGAATTGAGTTAGTTTTTTGGTTATCCATATCCTTAAATTATGCAAGTTTTTTGTTTATCAACGTTTTACTTTGCATGTCTATGATGTTTACCTTTATCTAAACCAGTTTCAAACACATGATAATGCCACTATTACTTGTATCCAGGTAGGTATGAGTTATTAGACTACCGTATAGTAATTGCAATTTCCTGAATCTAACTGGCATTTATTAAGCTAATCTTAATATAATTGGCACTATGGCTCAAAATGCCCCTCGAGCAAAATCCGTCACCGCTTCTACTAGTATTACCATAATAAGGCTCGTATCACACGTGCGGTTGCAGCTACGAAGACAGTATTTATTATATAGACATAGACAACACTTATACCTACTGCTATTTGAATTATTTTGAAAGACAGGATCCTCTACAAGGCTCTCTTTAAAACTATCACCACAAAGTTCCTATCACTACAGGTTCTTGTCCTCTTTTTAGGGTCCCCCATACCTCAACCCAGCCTTGCCTAAATCAGGATGACCCAGAAAGAACAAGTGATTCGACAAGCAAACGACGTTAATTCATTGTTCTTATAGAATCACGGGAAGTATATTCCAGGTACTTGTAAATTTTAAGTTCAAAGTTGTCTACCTATTTGAACCGATACAAGTGCTCTTTAGTTTTCATATATCTCCATCATTATTTCTACGAGTTCGAACCTTATATTTAACATATTCAATTACATGATTGAAGTATCTTAATAATTTCCAACGCTTGATTGATTTCCAACGATTTGAGTGAAATATAATTTCCGTTTTCCACTTGTCAAAATTATAGACCTCGAGAGTAGGTACCTACTTTAAATCAAGTTGTCACAATCAGAGCTAAGCCAAGTCACATTCTATCGATTCTATTAGCGATGACTCGATTGGATTTTGCAGACTTGCTTGCTTGTCCTGCCACTGGTTCTTTCTTGGTTTTGTTTGTTTTAGTTCAATAACCAGTGTTTTTTCTGGTGTATTAATAGTTATCTGCTTTTCGTGGCGGGAAAAATTCAAGGATCATAAAAATCGGTCCAGCCGTTCTTGAGTTTTAGATGGTGTTACCAGACTTTGTTCTATATTTTGTCTTTGTCTAAACTGTGGGTGGACTGGCCTCATAGCTCAGTTTGTAGTAACTCTGCCTTTTGCGCTAGAGGTCGCGGGTTCGATTCCCACTCTGAACAAACATTTATTATATAATAAATATATATAATATTTATTTATTTAGTGGTTACCAATTTTGTCTCCAACCCGTTGCAGGATTTTATAGGCTTGACAGTAGCTTTTCATCTTAAATCTATATTCAATAGGTATTAGGTAATCAGGCCGTAAAGGCTCAACCAATTTCGTTGAAACATGAAATATATAGAGGTCTTTAACTAGAATAGCATATAGGCTACTTTTTATGTAGGTAGGTACCACGAGAGCAAAGCCGCGGGCGGAAGCTAGTATGAAATATAATAGAAATTATCCGAATTCAAAAGAGAACTATTCAGAACTATTATTAAGAACCTCATTTGAATTAATTCGCAAAAACGTGCTTTATCCCTAGATACCTTTGATGTGTGTATATAGATAAATAGCTGTTCCCCGCGGCTTTGCACGCGTGTTTTTTCATACAAAGGATTTTGACCCCATTTCACCCTCTTACGGGTTGATATTTTAAAAATCCCTCCTTAGTGGATGTGATTGTCATATAGGGCAGCTACTGTCCAAATTTCAGCTTTACAGCTTGATTGGTTGTGGGTTGATTCCACGATTAGACCTTGTTCTTTTATATAATTACAGATAACATCACATGTTGTGCTCAAATTCACACGCTTATATGTACCTATGTGTATACCATACCTATCGACTTTAACGCAATCTGAACTTGGCTTAGTTCAACGTGTGTCAGCTGGACCTTGAGCTGCCGGATCGGAAAGCAACCATTCGTTTCCCTGTTTATTTTTATTTACTATTGTGAGCGAATTCTCGACTTTCAATCTATTCAAAACGAACGATATTTGGATCCTTGAAAAATATTAGATTCAGACAAAATACTTGAAATTTCCGCTTCAGTGTAGAACATTTTGTTTAAAGCTATAGTGCAGCCAATAGGCATAAGGCATTAATGCTAAAATGTATTTCATCATTTAATGAAGATTTATGTAAGTACTGATAGATACTGACATTCAATTCAACAGGCTAAGCTAGTGTGGAGACCAGTACATAGTCTCCACACTAGGCTAGCCTGGAATCATAATAATTTGATGGTTAGGTTAGGTTAACCACGTTAACCACCAACCACAAACGGGCAACACTCAGCGTGTGCTAGAGCAGAACAGCTTACACCAAAGCGCTGTTTCTTCCGTGGTCTTCTTTTATTATAGAAATAAGTACTCATGATGTATTTCTAGACTACACTCTCTTATTTATCTTGTTTATAGTTATAATTTTGCTATTTCTTAAGTACGAACACGCTCACTGCAGATAATTAATACTTAGTTTAAGTTTTGTCTAAGTGAAATTCTGTAATTTCTTGACAAAATAAATATTCTTTAAACCGAACCACGTTAGGTTTTTCTTCCGCCTTTATTCGACTAGACGCTTTCCAAATCCGGAAATTCGAAGTATGGCCTTAATAAATCTTTGTAATAAATCGAACAGTACCTACTTCGAAGTATAAGTTATAAAAAAGATATGGAATTTTGAGCTAGGTTCTACTAACCTACTAATGTCCTAGATAAAGGCAGTTTGTATAGTAGTAATCTTAGAACATGTAACACTGATTCATCACAAAAACCAAATTGCAAGCAATTGCATAAATTGTCGGTAGGTACTACAACTAGTTGAGTTAGTAAAAACCGCCTGATCCAATTGTGCAGGCATGCAATTATAAAGTGCAAGATAAATAGGGACAAATAAAACACTCGAAAATTGGCTTATATTTATTTCTCAATTTATAAATAAAACATGGGCTATTTACAGCTTCGATTTCAACAAAACTAAATAAAAAAACATACATTCATGGCAATACAATGCTTAAACCTCAAAGAAAAGGGTCCCATTTTAAATCAAATGGCTTAATCCACATCCAAGTCGACTCTACGGTAACTCATGCAACTACCCATGCATAAATAAAATTGATGCTACATACAACGTTAACAAAAAATAATTTAACATCAATATGTTATTCTCGATATATTCTTATTTATAAAAAATATATTTAAGAATAACATATTAAATTACAGGTAAAATACATAGTCCAACACGACAAAAAATTGAGTTATAATTAAGTACAATTTGAAATACGAATTTAAAAACAATTCCAATGAATTTATATAAGTAGTGTTTAATTTATTTGATTCCTAATTATAACTTTATAATTTATGGCAAGAATAGATTACTTTAACATGTTTATATTTAATGTTTTGGTTATCTGGACATTTTTATTTTAAATCCTATACATGTTTTTCTTTTTCCTCGTGTCCCACTATGCAGTATTAGTACTAACTACTTTGACTAGGCTGTTCACCGTCCGAAATGGTTCAAGTTACCTTGGGAGCCCGGTGGTACGAAGCCGTAACCGGAAGCGCCGACGACCACGCCGCTGGTCTGGCCAGGGCCCCCATTAGGGGAAGGGGGGAACAGGACCGGACCTGGAAATTTCAGAAGCAATGCGTCATATAACATTCAATGTGGATTGTGGGCCTTGATATACCAAAACCCGTGGCGGAACCAAGTCAAATGCTAAAGATTTGAAATGAATATAGATAGGTAGGTACTATATTATTTTATTTAAACAAACATTATGTTTGTTTGAATAAAAACAAGTTAAATTACACAAAAACCCTGAGTGATCCATTTATTTTAATTGTTTAATTTAAATTATGAAAATTACGGTATGGCTACATTATACACCAAAGTGATATCCGGGTACTGACCCCGTTTCACTTGAGCATTATTATTATTATTTATTAACGAAAAGTTACACTATTTTTACATCTGCATCTACTGATGAAACTTTATCAATATATGGCCAACACCGTTTTATAAAAAAAAAACCAACACCGTTTTATAAAAAAAAAATTGTTATGTTATAAAATCTTTGGAATAATGTAGTGTGGAATAAAATTTTTCAAACAAATAACCAACTCAGTTTTATTTAAAACTTCAAAGTTCTTAAGCTTAATCAAAAGGATTCAAGACAAAGCTATGACAAAGCTAGACAGTAGGCACTTTGGTATATACTGTAAGCTTCCTGTTTTAACTGAAATAAATAATTCTAATTCTAATTCATGGGTAGGTACATTATACAACAGACTCTACTGAAATGTAAACAAAGTAAACGACTTCAAATGATCTTGAACTATAGACAGATTACATTGCAATATAGCGTGACTGTCTATCAGATAGACAATAACGACGTCAATCCTCAGCATGAACAATCTATCAGCTGATCGAGATACGACATAGAAATACATATTTGAGAAGCAAAGCTCTTGAAGTTTTGTCAGTAATTCGACAGAGTTGAAAGGGTACTGACAGTACAATAAAAATATAATTTTAGCTACATACTAGACAAGAGAAGATTGCCTCATGTCGTATAAAGAAGTAAAGGATCTCGCATTGTAAGATGGAGGAAGTTGCATCATTCCATCGATAAGAGCTAAGCTCTTAAATCATAGAGAACTATACAAAGTTTTTTTGCTTTTAAAACTATTTAGGTTATTTTGTATAAGTTTTTTTTTTCTAGTGCGCGAGGACGCAAAGTAATTATAACTTTAATTAATAACCTATGACAAGTTACGAGACCTATAATAATTAATATCGTTATAATTTAAGCAACAAGTATTTATTTAAAATATCTTTATGTAGAGTTATAATTATTTTCAATAACTCTATTTGCGATATTGCCAATTTGAGTTTAAATTATATACTTGTAGGTATGGAACCCTGCTACAAAGTATAACCTAAACGGTCAGTTTTTCCGAAGTAATTGACAGGAATTACGATATAAATGTCTCAATTTATTTTCGTGGCATTACATCTAATCGTATCCCAAATACTCCCATTTATTTTTGCTACGAAAATAATGACTACTTTCATAAGTTCAAAAGGTTTAAAGATATAAAAATGTGTTTTTTATAAATATAAAAAAATATAAGAAAGATTTCAGCATCTATATAAATAAATATAAATATTCCGGACATATCGGTCAACTAATCCCAAACGAGGCATAGCCTGTACTATGGGTACCAGAGACTGATATACATAATAGATATATATTTAACACCCAGACACAGAACAAACATCTGTGTTAGTCACAAATGTTTGTCCAGTGCGGGAATCGAACCTGCGACCTCTAGCGCAGAAGGCAGAGTTACTACCAACTGAGCTATGAGGCTAATTAACATATCAAAACAAATCAAACTTGTCTATTGTAGCAATATATATTTTTTTTTAACTCCAGACAATGTTCTCATTATGCAAGAACAAATTATGCTTACCATTAAAACAAAACTCTAATAAGGTTATTATGCAACAGCATAATATACAATGTATAATTTATTATTCGAAATACAAATAAAAACATGTCCTTAGACAATTGATTAATAAGTAGTTGTGCTGTTATTAGTGTCACAATTTGAGAACATTAAATACATTGCCAAACACTGCAGTAATAAGCAAATAGCTTTCGTTGACCTCCAAATGACGGTAACCAATAATTATAACAATAGCGTTCATAAATAGGTAACATTAGAAGATAGCAACACTACATCTACACCAATATTATATAGACTTTTTTTTTAAATAGTGAGAAATCTTTGGATCTACTGAACCGATTTTTAAAGTTGTTGCAATAATAAAAAGCTACACCTTCCTGGTGTAATATAGGCAATATAGCAGAAACGACATCAAACTACTTCCGTAAGTGACACATCAAACTGAACAGACTATTGTCATCACGCAAACTGAAAAATTATAGGTACGATAATAATAATTTAATCGTTCTCTTCCGCAAAGCGTGCATGCTCTCATCCTTTAGTTGCAACATCTTGAGCAATTGCATTAAGCCAAGTTTGTGCTTGTTTAAGACACATATTTATTACCCATGGCATTTATTTATAGACAATAAAAACGTGTTTTTACTGTCTATAATCTATGACAATAAAAATGTTTTATTAAGAAGAAGAAGAATAAGAAGAATAAGAAGAATAATTTATTTACCAAAAAAGAAATTTTACAAGGCTTAATACATATAAATACGTCTATACTAGAAGGTACTACCTATATACATTTAGGCTCGTATTCAAAGACAAGACTCCAGCGTTGATCTGTACTTAAATCTCGATTTGAGTCGAGATTCTAATTCTTGAACAGTATTTATGGATAGATTCAATGATCACAGTTCACCTGAGTAAATGCTTATTCTGAAACGTCAATCAGACGAAATCGGTGCTTGAGTTTAGATTTGATTAGACATTACGCAACCCACATACTACCATGCCCATGCTCTAATAATTTTAACAAAACTTTAACTATCACGTTAATTTACCGCTCTTTCATACAAACTTTGTAATACTCTATGACTAAACCAAGGATCTTGTCCGCAATATCTTTACTTCCATAAAACACTTTACCAACTAGATTATATTCATTAAAAGATTGTATCACTTCTGTTTTGAAACCACTATAATTTTGAACGCATGTACCAGATACGCAAACTTTAATTGTAAACAATTTGTTCTTCAAGTGTTTATTAGTATTAGGTCCTGAGAGAGTAGTCGAGATTATCAAACCTTCTAATGAATTAGCACAAGATTTCTTATTGAGCATAAGCGAAGAACTATTTGTAATCCTACAAAGCTATGATCGATTAACGTACAGTCGCATGCACTAAGATATCATCATCATCAACAACATTTCAGCCGTAGGACGTCCACTGCTGAACATAGGCCTCCCCCATATGAGACGGGACCCATTTGCCCCACACAACGCATACTACTTAGCCTAACACTTATCCACCTACCTACCTACTTTCTTTTTTATGTTTTCCTACCGCGTTGTGACCTATAAGTATTTTCTATGTACTAAGAGGAGGTAGGGCACAGCGAGATTTTCTCGTTCTGAATTGGAGCAGCCCGCCTGGGGAGGTACCTCCGCCTTACAGAAGATCGCAGCCAAATAACATTATTTGTTTCAAATAGTGTTGTGTTCCTGCGGTGAGTAAGGTTGCCAGAGCTCTTTAGGGGGGAAGGGGGTTCGGGGTCGGCAACGCGTGCGTGATGCCTCTGGTATTGCAAGCGCTCATAGGCTTCGGTAACCGCTTACCATCAGGTGGGCCGTAAGCTTGTTTGCTACCTCAGTTGTATAAAAAAAAAAAAAAAAAAAAATGTACCCACCTGCGTTGTGGGTCAAATAAATAAATTTTCTTTCTTTCTTTTCTTTCTTTCTTTCCATATAATCCAACGAAATACAGCCTGCACCCAAACAATAATTTGGGAGGATTTACCCATACTCGCCACGCTGGGCATTCGGGTTGGCGAGCGCAGATAAAGCTATTACGTATTGTTGATAGGGAACGCTGCTGCCCAACCCCTAGCTGTTTTCCCTAAGTCGCCTCTTACGACATCCTCGGGTAGAAATGGAGAAGCCTGTAGGCAAATCCCCCCCAAAAGATAATTTCTGTAAATCTGTGGGGAAGGCCTGTGTTCAGCAGTGGATGTCCTACGGCTGAAATGTTGATGGTGATGATAACATCTAAGTGCAGGTGACTTAGGTACATACATAAACGACTGACACATGACAGTTAGTAACGTTGTGTGTTTAGTCAGTGTCTGTAAGTTACGTTCCGATGTGTTTATGCATCTAAAACAGCTATTCTAAAAACTAAAAAATAAATTCTTCTCAATAACCTTTCACTTTTTACTTATATATAATATAAAATAACAATCTAAGATGTTCTTTGGTAACCTTGCAAAGGTAAACGGTCCATCAAGTGAACGTCTAAGTGCCGTTTTTATGGTCTTTTTTGTGACATAATATTGATATTCTTACATAGTACCAAACTAATTTTATAAAGCGGACATGACGTGAATGGATTATCTCATTTTTAGTAAGTAGGTACTTGTTTTGTGACCAATTCGTGGAAGTAGTTATATACAAAGGTGCTCAATTATTATCATATCTTCTAATATTATACAAGGTGGTCCATAATATATTATCCCGAAAGGGGCTTCTTCTACACCCAATTGGCAATCAAGTTTGTTCTATGACTTCCATTCATTCATTTCATTCATTCGTCATTTTTCATTGAAAAAACTCTATGTTAAAATCTGGTGTTTATGTGTCAAATTAGTTTAATTAAACTCATTCAGCTTTAAGGCAATCTTGATATCGAACTTCTCTTACGTGTTATTATTAGTTATCAAGATGTTTTAAAAATCAAAAACAGTTCATTTGCAAAAGGTGAAAAAAAATTGACATATTATTTCTGTAATATTTTTCTTGTTTATTTGATTAAATTAGCCGGTAGTTATAGGAGAGTATACTAGTTATGGAACACGTTGCATCATATCACGGCAATACCCCATAAAATGTGTTTAGTCGTTGATCATATAAACACAAGTAATTATAATTAATTTAGATCTGCGAGGGATGCGGCTGTCAGCCGCTGTTGTGCAACCTCTTCGGGTTTTTGCTTGGCGGAGCATGATTCTATCATTAAATGCTCGGAGGCTGAGACCCTTCTAACGACACTTCAATATCATTAAATTAGTGGATTTAGTACGCCAGCGACTAGGTATGCTTGTGCGAAGAAATAGTAGCGATCTGAAAATCTCACGTTTCCCTTATATTGTACTAGATGGCACTCGCGGCTTCACTTTCGAAATGTGCGAAATGCAATTTTTTTTTTTTTTTTTTTATTGCTGATGGTTAGGCGTTTGACCACTTTCCCACTTTTGCAAGTGAGATGTGGCCTAAGATGGAGCACGCTTTACCAGAAGGAACTTATTCACTCTAGATTTGAAGACTCCTAGATTGTACTCATCCGGAAAAACAGACGCAGGCAGATCGTTCCACTCTTTGCAAGTGCTTATAATAAAGGTGGAAGGTAAATTAGCCAACTAAGCTAGGAAAATAGTATAAACGCTGGGCAAGCCCACTCCATCTCCATGACCCAAGCAATACAAGCAGTGTCTTGTATGAGGTAAAAAGTGCCAACTGGCGCTGTATAAATCATCTGGAAAAGGCTTTTCTTTTTACTGCGAGGATCATTATGTCTATCTATACATAAATTCTAGCCACCTACTTCTCTGTATAGAATAATATCAATGTGGCATGTTTGTTTTAAATCACAATAAACTACTTAATTGCTGAAATTACTTTCAAGGGTGTCAAAGTTTTTACTTACATGTAGCACTGTTCATTGCCACGTAAGAACTATGTCACTGGGAGCAGAATGCCCGCAAATGGCCACAATGCCGAATGTTACGTTTCTGTCTTATAACAATTGCCAGATGTTATCACAGTGAGAGTTATGGGAATGAGTGTCTTTTGTTTATAAAAGACTTATTTATGCTATGCTCGTAAAGTATCAACAATGCATGACAGTTTAAACCGATGATAAAAGTTAGGCTGTTTGTCGACCGCCACCGTCACCGAGCCGTCACCGAAACCGAGATGACCGTCGCGGTGGACAAATGGCGATAATAAATGACCGTCGGTGAAAGAATCAGTGTAGTGAAAGGATTAAAGTGCGCCTCTTAGAGGCTGTTTTCGTGCACACTTCATCCATACTCACCTCATTCATATTAACAGGAATGTTAATGCAAAGCACAAAGTAAGAATTTTATCAATAATGTCCAGCAATAAGTCAATTCGAAGTTGGAACTTATCTGTACTATTAAATAAGGTCCTGTAGGTCTTGCGCACTAGATTTTACAAGACTCTTGAGTAATCGGGCCTTCGTTTGTTTATTAGTCAGTCGTTTTAAGCATCTCCGCTAATATAGATTTGTTATAAAGCTAGGTTTTAAAAATTATACATAGAGTCACAGCAGTTTTCTTCCTCAAAAACATAAACAAAATAAACTTTGTATTTCAAAAATGTAGTATGTGTGACTATCATGGTCTCCGCTGAAAACCAGCGTTGGGTGCACACATCAGTGTGTATCCAGCACAATGCTGAGCGAAGACCATATTTTCCACGAGCTCTGCTGCGCACAATATCTTTATCATTTAGTACGTAATTTTTATTTTTGTTTTATTTTATGTGTAGTCTTAAGGAAAATAAATCTTTCATTCATTAATTCATTCAAAAAACCTTTTTGGAAATCATCATCGGTCAGAAACATATGCAATACATAGTTCTGAGATTATAAGATACACTTTCAATAGCTAATTTAGAAAGCGCTCACAAGCCGTTATTAAAAAGCTGTAGGTACATATTATGAGCATAAGGAATCACACCATAATTTCCACGGGTGCGCCTGTGGCGCATAGTCGAAGAAATGTGAGGAAATGATCTCACTAGTGATGTACGCAGACAATGTCGATGTAAGCTCTTCATATCAATTAATAAACAAAATGTCGCTTAACATAACATAGAGTATCTCATTCGCTAGACTTACTAGTTGAAACAATAAGAATGAGATTCTCATCTTAAAATAGATCTATTTGTTTGTTTCATACATGCCTATTATTATTTTTTGAATGAGCAATTTATAGATAACCTTTAGAAATTATTAAACAAAATACTTCCTAATTGACGTCAATCTTTTGTTTGTAACATCTTATTCTGTGGGCCATATTTTAACCATTGGTGTTTAACATAACATACTAAAATCTACACACCTGGCTCGGTAGAGTCTTGTATTCTTATTCGTCTTGAGTGGAATTTATAGGAGACGTTAAAAAATTGGCGGCAATTGCGACAAAAATAATGTCAGTCCGATGTCTTCGTAAAGTGAACAAAAACTCGAACCAAAACGTGCGGGTCAATCGCTCAAATTGCAGTTTTCATGCGTATTATCTTACATTATGTGACAAATACAACACATAAAAACGCGCCAAAGTGTGCATGCTTCTCACAAACGAAGTCAATGCTGTCAAATTTCCGCATAAAGTAATGGTTTTAGCGAGCAATGACCCTAGCACGAATAAATCACGATAGACGCCTACGATACGATGACAAATTTCAAATGTTGGCCAATCAAAATTAAAAGATTTCAAGCATCGCCGACTTCATTCGCTAATATGAATTTTACTATCGAATCGTAAGCGTAACGCTATTGTGAATTATTCGTGCTTGGGCTACAGCTATAGCCTCAATATTCCGCCAAAAAGAAGTAAACTAGAGCAGAAACACGCGTCGCATCACTAATTCATTGCGATAGAATTAATTGCATGTGGCAAGCATTATGCCCATATATCCCACGACAATGAACATAGTGCGCTTTGTACTGCCGGTTCAAGGGCTGCGTAAATAGGACCTTTTACTTAATACGAGTAGGTGTGGACGTAATCAGAGTAACGCAGAAATTATTTTAAAAAGCTTCGTATAAAAGGTGTTCGGAGGCTCTGCGGTATCTGCGACGAGAAGATGTGACGAAGTTTCCCAAACGCTGCCCATCCGAGTTAGATTCGTCGGTTGACCTCTTTGTCGAAGTTGGACCTACCTAGTTGAATCGTCTGTCCCAAATAGACATAGTGGTCTACAACTTGAAACAACTTGCAACATGAGCATTGGACATGATATTAGTAACTCTGTAGTAAACAATAAATACAGCATTCGGTTTTGTGTTGCTACCTTCTTAAAGGTTGTATACCTTCACGATAAAAAGTACTGGTTAGTTTTTGGGCCCGTGTCGAAGGCCGTTATTATAGAAAAGTCGAAAACAGAAAACATATCTAAAACTAAACTCGATTGAATAATAGCACTTTTGTTATTTTTACCTCGCAACAAAACATTTAAAAAATGCATAATACTCGTGAATTTTGTGCCAACGTAAGATGTCCTTGTTTCGCATAACATTTATTATTTTAGCCCCCATTAGATGTAGGCCTGACTACGTCTTGGTAAATTCGCATTTCTTGCTAGCCCACTCGCTTAGACTTATGAAAGTTTATTTAATACCGTTTATTTATTGCCCCAATGTAAAGCAAGCTTACAAAACGATTGAAATTACTCCACTCGATGTTGTTATTTACGAGTGGGTTGGAAACTTAGAAACTTTAAGTACTTATTTCTGCTAGCGTTCCTGAACATAGCTACATGCGAGACATTCACGTGAGGTTTCACGTGATTAAGTATGTTAGGGAGTTGCGTATTAGCGTTAGCATTCTGCGACCATCGTAAAATGTTCATTAGATATAGGCAAGAAATATCAAAGTTTGACAAAAAAATTACAAGGTTACTGAATGTTAGAGTGCACGCTCATAAAACGATAGTGCTTAACACGTGAATGATTGAAATCACATTCACGTGGATGCAAACATGATCGAAATGCCTTTTACTGCTCAGGTTTCACTCACGTGCTTTTAACCGGTATTCGAAATAGCCTGTGATAACTGTGCAGGCATGATGGAGATGCAAAATTTCTCATCCCCTATCATTACTTTGTGGATCAAAAAATAAGGTAGAAATCACATAAAATCGAAAGGTGAATTTAATATTCCATAAAATTCCAATTAAGAATAATACAAATTAAATTTTGATCTATTTCTGTCAACATTTATTCAATTAACTAATACAAGTAGCACAAATCTAATAGATATCTTGTATTTATGTATGCGTTACTTTATTGAGCCTACTTTAATTAAAAGCAAATAACAGCCTGTGGTTATTATAAAGTAAACTTGGTCGATTAAGATACAACCTACAGCCGTATTATCAATCTTCATCATTCAACGTGACTGATATGCAAAATTTTAATTTTATCCATAGGAAAGACCACACACTGTGTTAATTACCGTGTGTTTCTTCACGATGTTTTCCTTTACCAAATTAAGAACGTGTTTATTTGCATTACAGGAACGATTCACGTCTCTCAGTAAGCTAATAAATCACCAATTCATTCATTAATTCATTCACTTGTCTACGTCTTTGCTTCATTCATCACTCGCATGTACTTTATTGTCTTCTCTTCCATCGACAAACTGCCTAAACCTAATGGAATTAGAAAAAGGTTATTTTGGCTTCCTATTTTGAAAATATAATAATAATCCGTGGTGGTCCCGGCTGAAGAATAGGCCCTCTATTTCTACCCGTAGATGTCTTAAGAGGTGAGTAAGGGAAAACAAAGCTAGGGGATGGGCAGCAGCTTTTTCTAAGCTTTATATGCGGTCGCTAACCCGCGTGTCCGTGGTGAGTATGGGCAAATTCCAGAGGGGGAGGCCTGTGTTGAGTAGTGGAGGTCCTTCGGCTGAAATGACGATGATGATTATATATGATTCAGGAAATAAAAAGAACGAAGTTCACCTGTGTTCGCTCTAGGGTCCCTCGCTGCAGCCGCGAAGTTGCTGTAGGTGGGCCCTCCGAAGCTGGTTGCAAAGTCCGAGAAGCCGTAGTGCCCGAACTGTGCCGTCGTTAGTGCTAGGCAGGCACATAGTACTAAGGACTGTGGACAAAGAAATTATGAGGTTAAAGTAAATCTGGGCCCATAGCCTGTTAGAATTAGTTATAGTTAAAGTGTGAGCAAGTTACTAATGTCATTAATTCAACTATAATAATTTCATCAAGCCATTTATTTCGAAATGATCCCTACGTCTACTGCATAAAGGGTGAGCAATAATCTCAACGACATATGAAACGATATTCAGTTGACATATCGCACACCGTTTGAACTCGGCTTTACTACTTAAATTATTCGTTACTAAGGTAATATATTTTATATCAAACACGCAATTTCATTTTAGGAGGTTGATCATGACCTCACGATTGGTTTTGTACGAAGAATATGTCAATGTCAATGTCAACTTACAAACAGTTTCGTGCATTCTGATCTATTTTACGCAATGAATGTCCGCAAGACGAGTGAAAATTGATGCATGTAGATGTAGAAAAACTACTGTAGAATTAACTAAAATTCTATGTCCGCACTCATAGTTTTATGGTATGTTGTAATGTTTTTCATCACATAAAGCCCAGCAGGGTCGCCATCATAAGATACTATCTAATTATGCCTAGATAACAATCTTTAAGTGGTAGCCAAAACGCATCTAGATTACTGTTCAAAAAAATATGTACCAATCTTAATATCATATTTTATCTACTAAACAAAGAACCTTTTAATCAGGTTACGTGGGTGTTACAAATTACAAGTTAGACTTCTGTACACCAAAATTTAAACCGGCTATTTAGTCTAACAATTCGACGAATGCGTATGCACAGAAGCGGTCATGTTAAGCGATGGTTAACCTGTTGGTGGAACCAAGCGACCAGCCTTAATAACCGTAATTTATTTAGTCGACTGGAAAGAGCTATCAATCGATCTGCGCTATTCATAAATTAATTGCACAGCGGTGGTCTTCCGCGACCTTCATGCTTTCTAATACGGACTATTACGGACATATTTGCTCTATATCTACTACCTGATAGGTCATGTTTTGTTTTTTTACATTTTTAACGAATTGTTAGTCAAGTCAAAAGGCTTTTATTTCAATAAAATCACTAGGATCACTTTTCCTTAACCGTTGGGGAATAACAATTCTTGAATGGCGACCACAAACTGGACGGCGCATTGTCGGAAGGCCGATGGACCGACGACATTGTAAAGGTTGTGGGGAAGTCGTTGGATGCAGACGGCTCAAGACCGTTTGTCATGGCACTCTTTAGGGTAGGCAGTTCAGCAGTGGATTTCATAAGGGAGGTGAAGATGACGATGATGATGAATCAACTTTAGGTGACTCAAAACTAGGCTTTATGGCAGTCTCTATCTCTCATTCTTCACATCTTCGATTATTAGGTCAGTTTTAAACTAAATCAATTAGAACCCATTTATGAACCCATGACGTAACTATCACACTGCAATCACTAGCCACTACGCTACCACATAAACTCTAGGAACACCTGTAAACAATTAGTAGATATCTTATCAGCGCAGGAAGGGAAATCGCGGAAACGTATCTAGAGCATTATGTAAGGTACTACATGCGTCGCTGTGCAACTGGTTTGCTCCGAAACAAGTGTGTGAACTTGGTATGTGACCTCACTTGAGGTCTGAGTACATGAACCCCGGGTACGCAGTCACACGTGCGAGCTATACAGACGAGCGGCTATTTGACGCGCGTTTTACAAACTCTAGCTGAGTCAAGGGCACATGTCTGATAACTAATAAGATATGAACGCAATGACGCGGAGGTATGCTAGGGCAATTCAACAAGTCGAATGAACGGGTATCAACAAAGGCCTGCTTGATTGACACTTCCACATATTTCGAAATGTTTAGGTCGGCATAGAAATTTATCTAGAGCGGTTTTGAAATACAATTTAAGTTATACTACAAGATATAGTTATACTACAAGATATCTTTTTTTTAGTCTTCGTGAATATGGAGCAAGATGTTTAGTCCGTCTTATTTAAAAAAAGATATATTAAGTGTTACTTTTAATATGTTTTAATAAGTTTCGTTATTATATAGAGAACGTGATTTTCAACATAACAATATCAAATAAATACTAGAATCTATGTTAGGAACAGCTTATTATGACAGTCCCAATTTATTTCTACCGATTTACAAAATTCAAGTCTAGTTAAACAGTAAGGTTTATTGTAACTATCACAATCAATTACCATATCAATATCGACGCAAGTTAGACCTGAATTTCGACACTGACCAGCGGTTTTGACGCCCGACTATATCATGCGCCTGCGCAACGTCACCGCCTCCATTTAAGGAGCAATTGCAAATCTCTTCTGGATATGGAAATTAAACAGAATCTAGATTTTAACTTGCAACATTATCTGGCAACACTCACAATGACAGTACCGGCATTAGTGACGGCAAAATATTGCGCAAGGATACGGAACATTTCTAAAACACTTCACTAGCGATGTTCGCATGCATCCAGCGGAAACATTATTGGCTAATGGTAGATGGATCTTTGCATTTTCTAGAGTAGGTCAACGTAGACAAACATCCTTCCATAAAAGCGACTGGCGCAAGTGCTAAGTGACATAAGCTTTAAAATTAAAATAATAATTAATTAAAAATTTGTTAGAGCATAACTTTTGAACCTTAAATCCATTCTGCATGGAATTTAGTAGGACAAAAGGTTGTACTATTAAACTGGCTAATGGGTGGTAATGAGGTTTTGAAAAACAAAGCTTACTTATTGTAATTGGGGTTTTTAAATGAATGCCTTTGTTTATACATTTCAAAACGATTATTATTTTTATTCTAGGCCATATGGTTTTTGAGATAATTATATCGATAGTAGTAACATTCGAAAACCAACACTTTTTCAGGTAAGATTGGATATTAGTTAGAATATTCTTAAGATGTGCTTTTCAAATTGTATCTTATATGTGTGCTTTAGCAATCATCGAAGCACCAACTTTTACCAGACATCGCAAGATCTCGGGTCGGGGTAAACCACTACTAAAATGTATACGCCTAACTTTAAATAGAGCTTCGAAATCGATCGCTAAACCTACTTTCAAGTAACACCAATACCTATTGTGGTAGAATTTCCATCTACTTATCGGTTACGTTATCGTTTTCGAAAGGAATGCAGATTCGAGTAGAACTATAAATCAAAATATTTAGACAAATAAGCTTAGAGCAATTTCGTAAGTCTCAAATCACGGGACTATTTTAATTCGCGAATGTATAATAGAAATAGAGTTTTCTCAATAAAACGACATGGATCATTTTGGTTCGTGATAACTAGGTGTCATTATGTTTCTTTACCAAGCCAAGAAAAAAATCTAGCAATCGAAGCGAGCGAAGATCTCTTAAACAACTTGGGCAAAACGGCGTTGTGTGATTGTATGTTTATTGGTAAGAGCATAACGTTCGAACCGTTAATTTGATCTTGAATTTGGCTACGGGGTTTCTAAGATATGGGGTCCAAAAGGGAGTTTGAAAAATTAATGTATTGTAATGTCACTTGTCTTTAGCTTCATGGTTTCATAACTTCACTGCTGTATCGAAATAAATATCCTAATTAAAACACTCCTGGAAATTACTCTTTGACCAGCCAAAGCTAGGATCAAAGATCTCAAGTCCCTTAGCACCAGTTTTTCCTGATTATTAAGATATTATAAGATAAATATGATTTATTTAATCTAACGGGCAGGTTTATGCTAATAAATGATGCTTAGATCCATTACATTGAGTTATAATTGAATCCAATCAATTATAGTTAGCGCGAAAAACCTGTAACTTTATTGATGTTACTAGGCGAAAGATTTCATCAAACCAGTCTATCGTCATTCAATTCATTGGTCCGAATTTGACGTTGGTGATCAATCAACCTGCTAGCGATTTATGAGCGTTTAACTGCAGCCTTAGGATGCTTTTCCACAAGAGATGTGCTATGCTAAATTGCTATGGATGCGTTTGACATCCACCAATCATATTCATTGGTCCACATAGCATTGCACTGGTGGAAACGGGTTCTACTAAGCTATGTTTTTTATATGGATGGATGCGCGCTATGGATGGTGACAAGTGGTGTAGATATGTGCAGAGCAGAGTACTTACACAGTTACACTAGGCACGTAGCTCGAGCTGTGCATCTTCCTCGCACAGCTACCTTGCGGCGGCGCATCTTCATAGCACATCTTACTCGCTCCGCTACATACCTTAGCATCAGTGGAAATGGTCACATAGTTTTGTAGCTTAGCTTTCACATTCTCGC
This sequence comes from Anticlea derivata, assembly GCA_947579855.1. Lineage (NCBI taxonomy): Eukaryota > Metazoa > Arthropoda > Insecta > Lepidoptera > Geometridae > Anticlea > Anticlea derivata. The sequence continues at coordinate 4,971,834 of OX388266.1, forward strand.
ATCATAGCCGGTGGAAAAGCAGCTTTAGCGTCGTTATCAATATTGACATCAGCTTTATCTGTCAAAGTGTCATATAGCACAATGCTAATTAAACAGATAAAGCCGATGCAGATTAGTCCACCTGTACGCCCAAGAAACTAGTGCTTAGACCCCATACCGACAATGCACTTAGTAACAGGTAGCACTAATAGCCTACTGGCACCATAAACAACCCTTTCTCTTGGTCGAGTACTTTGGTTGAATAATCGTGAGCTTAGGAAACGCTTGAGTAAGTCACTGGTTCTTTTTAGTTATCATGCCTTATTTATTCAGGATTCTGTGTGGCTATGACCAAGCCTCGTACGATCAACTTTGCTATTTTGTTTAGGCGGTAGCGTAAGTTGACAGTCTCAAAGATTTATAAGCTGCTTCAAAAAACCAGAACATTTGAAAAAAGCTTGTATAGGTAAAATAATGAAAAGCCCAAGAGAGTAAAGTACCTAGAGATTGTCTTCGAATGAGACCTAGTTTTCTGAACGAGTTTGGAATGCCGTTGCTTATCTACTCACAAAGGACTATCTGGTACGTACCATCATTTCCACATCCTAGCAAGGTCCATTGCAACATATACCCGTGAATAGACTGTACAACAAAATACCTTGATATCCACTTTATTACCCTAGAAACAAACTCTTTGCGAGCCTTGGTTGAACGCATCGGCTGTCAATTTACTATGTTCTACGCGTTCGGAATACGATATAGAATCGCGTATCAGAAACTGACAAGTAGGGTCAGATGACCACTTGACTGACCGAATGTACTACATATTTGAGGCTTCGGTTAGGGTTGCCAAAGGGCTATTTTTTCTGGTAAAATAAAACTATGGTGATTAATTTTGTATGTATCAGCCCAAGATCAGTTAATTGTTTTAGCATTACCTTAATCTGTAGTGTGGAGTCCGTACTAAAAGCAGTTTAGAAAAGGTTTATGCCTCCAAATATATTGATTCTTGAATACAAGGTGATTCTATCTATATAGCTATCCCGAAAAGGGGCTTTCTCTACACCCTGTTAGCAATTAAGTTTTTTCTACGACTGTCATTTCAAACTCAATGAATCAGCGGTTTTAGGTAACAATCTTGATGACAATTTCTCTTACGTTATGTGATTAGTTATAAGATGATAAAAATACTAAGGCTCGTATTCAGAGACAAGACTTGAGCATTGATCTGTACTTAAATCTCGATTTGAGGCGAGATTCTAATTCTTGAACAGTATTTAAGTATAGCTTCAATGATCACAGTTCACCTGAGTAAATGCTTATTCTGAAACGTCAATCAGACGAAATCGGTGCTTGAGTTTAGATTTGATTAGACATTAATCAAATGACATTTTCGTTCCGTTACACGTACTTTGATGCATATTTACACTTCACTTTATAGTTCTGTTCTATTTCCAACCTGGCTGTTTGAATTTCTGCGTAAAACGGATCGAAAATTATAAATAAATCAAAATGTAAACGAGAACATTTGAGTACAAATTTGAGACTCGATTCAGCTGAGAGTAGTTTAAGTACCGTTCTTGAATAAAAGCTATGTTTGAGAAGAGATTCAATACTTAAATAGAGTTCAGCTGATCTGTGATTAAATCTAAGTTTGAGTCGTGTCTCTGAATACGAGCCTAAAGCTGCTAATTAGAGAAAGTTTGGGAATAAAAAAAATGTTATTATTCTTTTTTCTTGATAATAAACAGGCTGAGCAGTTTCGATTGTCTGATACCCTTGACCCTGAAAAATGTATTGCGCAGCCAAACGTCTGGCTTTGATCAGCCTAGTTAAATAGGGTGACCGCCCTGCTAGCCCTAAACGTGAACAATTCACAAATCACGCGCACGCATGCCGCGGTGAAACCAAATCAAGTGTAAACGCGCTTGCGACAGTCTGAAGCAACGAAGGACTTTAGCTATTGTGCCGAGATTGGTACCTTGTACGTAGTTAGTTACTGATATACCGGTCACTTGGATACTTGGGACCAACATGATACTATCGTTTAGCATCACGATGTACTTTGTTCGCCACAGTGTAAAAGTAGAATTCATTTTTAGTGTTCCGTACCTCATTTGAAAAAACGGAACCCTTATAGGATCACTTTGTTGTCCGTCTGTCTTTCTGTCTGTCTGTCCGTCTGTCAAGACCCTTTTTCCCAGAAACGGCTAAAGGTATCAACTTGAAATTTATAACACCTATTAAGGTCTGTGGGCTTATGGTGCCGTATAAAAATCAAAGCTCTAGCTTAATGCATTATATGGCAATGAATGTCTAATTTTTGTATGGAAATGGCAAACATCAAAAACCTCTAGGGTACTTCCAGTTACCTCACAATTCTGAAATTTGGAATGCTAGGAGCATTTGTAACTCAAGTAAAGGAAAAAGTCTGAATTTGAGTAATTTCGAAGTTTTTTAGGAAACAAAGTTATATTTGCGGTCAATGTCATACAATGACTACGTGAGTGACCGCAAATATAAGTTTGTAAATTCCTACACTTAGCATTTTTTATATTTTTTATAAATTCATTGGTGCACGACCGGGATTCAAACCCACGACCAATGGTACGGAAGCCTCAGGGCGCGAGTTCTCGCACTTGACCGTCTTTATTCATACATTTGCTTCCTCGTGTGTTGTTATCACGTGTGGTCCTATCGGGAAAACGTAGTAGAGAAACAAATCTCTTCTGCTCTAATGCTATAGAGTTTTATAATAAGCCTTACTTCACTTCATTCATCATCATCATCATAATCTTGGATCTTGTTGGACCATAAACCCACCACGTTGGACCAGTGCGGGTTGGTGGTTAGAGCGCCAGAGCCTCGTTCGTTTATTGGCAGGGTGTACCACGTGCCGACGAGGTTGGCTTGGGTTCCGGTCGGTGTCGTTTGGCACCCCTTACACGTACATTCAAGTCATCATCATCATCGTCAGCCTGATGAATTCCACTGCTGAACATAGGCCTTCCCCAAAGAGTGCCACGACGAACGGTCTTGAGCCTTCTCCATCCACCGACATCCAAGTACATATCATCAAATTTAAATAATTTTTGAAATTTTCTTTCAAAATTACAAATCACAATGTTTTTTTTTAATTAAAAAAAAAATACTAACCTGCGAAGTCAGAAACTAGTGTTAATCAACTTAACTAAACCGTTTTGGCGGACAACGGTTCCACGAAACGTTGGTTAATAAGCCTGTCGTACTATAATTTCACTACCATATCAAGTTTATTACCAGAAGATGAACAATTATTGCGTTTATGTGCCGTGATAATATATTACTACCAACATTGCGTGTCTGTTGTACCTTGTGTACCTGCTACCTACGCAGATGATTTTCATCACGCGAGTACAGAGATATAGCCTTCAAGAATAAACGGTCCAACGAGGTGTGCAAACTATGATTATTCGGCAATTATATGTGTGATAACTACTAACTAATCTGAATCATCAAAATCAACAACGTACAGGTAACCGCAAATTTTATTTCAAATGGAAGGTAAGTTAACGTCAAACTTCAAAGCAGTTTTAAATTCCAAGCTTTAATTTTAGCTAAGCAGGACATTTGATTACATCGTCATCAAAAGTCCACTGCTAGACATAGGCCTCCCCTAAAGAGTTCCATGACGAAAGGTCTTGAGCCTTTTCCATCCACCTACTTTCCGTAACTTTAACATTGTCGTCAGACCAACACTGCGTTGCCCGGTTCGTGGTCGCCAAGAACTCTTCAAGAACTTTTATTCTCTAACGGTTGTCGGTTCTGAGAGCTAAGTCAGTAACTTTGGTTATTAACTTTGGTCACTCAGTAACTTTGGTAAGTCAGTAACTTTGGTTTTTCCTACGAGAACGCATTGCCGCAATCCATGTCGTATGTTCTACACAACTCGATGCCGTACCAATGCTGGTAAACGTTCACCCTTATTCCGGCTTGTTGATTCCTTTAACAATAATTTCAACTCTCTAGATAGCGGCAACACGATCTAGTACATTTAAAAAGCTATTACTTGAAATTCTAAAATCTATGTAGATACCTAATCTAAGAATTTAACTATCCTTTGCTATCCCATACTAATAAGTTATTTAAGTAATCCGTGGTAGACGGTGTTGGTGTCACAATTATCTGTTCATTTACCATTTAAGTTACAGCCTATGTTTTATTTTGACAGGCCTCATAGCTCAGTTGATAGTAACTCTGCCTTCTGCGCTAGAGGTCGCGGGTTCGATCCCCGCACTGGACAAACATTTGTGACTAACACAGATGTTTGTTCTGTGTCTGGGTGTTAAATATATATCTATTATGTATATCAGTCTCTGGTACCCATAGTACAGGCCATGCCTAGTTTGGGATCAGTTGACCGTGTGTGATATGTCCGGAATATTTATTTATTTATTATTATTTATTATTGTGTCACTGTTTGTTTACCCAAATAAATAAAATAAAATAAATATTCTACGAATATCCTAATTTCTGATTTAATCACGTAGTGAAACTCCGAGCATAAATAAATATAAATATAATATAAATATTCCGGACATATCACACATTGTCAACTGATCCCAAACTAGGCATAGCCTGTACTATGGGTACCAGAGACTGATATACATAATAGATATAGATTTAATACCCAGACACAGAACAAACATCTGTGTTAGTCACAAATGTTTGTCCAGTGCGGGAATCGAACCCGCGACCGCTAGCGCAGAAGGCAGAGTTACTACCAACTGAGCTATGAGGCCAGTCCAAATCTCTCCATAGCACGTTACGCGACATAGGCGCTTAGGCTCACTGGCAATACTGATTGTAGACTCTCGTCTTGAGGCTCTACGGTATCTACTTACACTACAAAACATATAGGCGCACTTTCGATTATAATAACTTGCAAACATAAAGACTAATTAGCGCCGACACAGATAATGATCTTGTTTTGCAAGTTTGCGAAACCGACGTCATTATTTACTTTAGATTAGAAGATCTAGGCTGGTGTGTGAGCTTTACGCTATTGAACCTATTTGGTAAGAAAAACCAAATAGTGTAACCGATTTTACTGTACTTTCATAATCGTATCGAGTGGGCCGTGGAAACAGGTTTGCTTGAACAATCAGTGTAGTTAGTGTAAAGAAATATCGTGAATCCCCACATCGAGCACATGCTCGGAAAATGAGAGGGATATTTTTTTTAAACATGGCTGGTTTGCCTGCTTATTCGAATGCAGATTTAAAGATACACCTTCAAAGAATGTGTCGTCAGACGTCATTTTCAAGCAAGAGCTCCGAATTCCGATACAAACGTCGAGGGTTCGAATCCGGTCATGCACCATTGGATTTTCCATTCGGAAAATGAATGTGCGCTATACCAGTGCTCTCAAACGCTATAGAAATACATTGTGAGGAAACCGACATGTCCTAGAACCTTACATTTCGAAGACATGTGACATGTGCCCGAAAGGAGCCTCTGAGAGCCGTAGTTTAATCCTTTCACTACGCTGATTCTTTCACCGATGGTCATAGTCCCTTTCCAGGTCCATCCTTACCTAAACCTTGACCTTATACAGCCCAAGAAAGAATCAGTGACACGACAAGCAAACGCATGGACATAACCGATGATGGCAAGGATATAATGATTTCGTGATTCTCAGACAGACCCAACTGCAAACAGCTTTATCTCTAGGAAGGTTTATTTTATTTAAATTGTATTTGTGTCACCCAGTTACCGAAGGTTACTACTGCAACAGAATAAACAAAACTTACTACAGTATAACTGAACCACGTGACTAGCGTCTGCAACGCCGCGCCTACATATTTAAAGTTATTTAAACTACAATGTAATAAAGCAATTTATGCTTTGCATTCGATTATAAAATTGGTCTTAAGTACCAAAACCCGAGGCTGTGCTGACCCCGAACACTTGTTTCTTATAAGATTGAACTTTTAGGACGAAAACTATTTCAATCTGTATGCAAAATAGATGCAGGACGTTCTAATCTTGCAAGTAAACGTCACTAGTCGGTTACATCAATACGATCAAATGACCATCGATAGTGCTAGATAAAAGTAAAAGGGAACAGGGATGATTTATCTGTGATATTTAAATGTTACCCACAATAGAATAGCTATCAAAAGTTATAATTATACATTAAAGCTTTGTTCAATCGGCGTGCAATATATCTTCTAATATATATTTATGTTACAAATTTATTTCAAAATGATCCTTACGTGTACTAATGAAAGTCAATTTTGAGTTTGACATTTGAGGGCGTACGATATCGCAAGCTCCTAAAAGTGTAACTCAAAATTTACTTTATTCAGTAGAGATAAGGATCATTTTGACATAAATTTCATTCGATATATCGCACGCTGTTTGACTGCGGCTTAAGGTATAATGTTTATCCGCAGTTAATATTAAACAAACAAAGATCTTCTAGCGATAGATAGGTCAAGTCAGAATGATTCAACTGACTTCTGTCTGACTAAAAAAACTTATTGTTTCCTATAGATTCTGGATAAAACAATCGGACTACGGGTAGATACTTTGAAAAAAATAAGCTCCCGGTACCACCGATACCTATAGGTACCTACACAATCGCCAAAAAAAACTCTAAACATAAGTCGTAATCTTGAGTAGAAACAGTGACATTTTCGTGAGAAACTCTCCATTGTTGTCTCTACGTGTTGGTTTCGCCCAATTACCCAAATTACTGCAGAGTAACGATGACATACCAAAAAAAATAACGATTTAAATTACTTTAGGAACACGCTATAATTAATTTCATAATTTTGGACACCCACAAACCACTCGCAAGTCGCGTCACTTGGAACGATGCAAACAATAAAAACAAAAAAAAGAAACTTCCGACTTGAGAACCTCCTCCTTTTTGAAGTCGGTTAAAAAATGGCACGACATGACTTTTGTTTTAACAAGCTGCTTTAGTACGTACCAATTCCTTGAAAAAACTGCATAATGTACAGTAATAGCTTCTTCCACATTAGGTATTACCTACATTACCAAACAAAAGCAAATGACCTGTCATAATAATTACGCTTATAAGTCAAACATTACTACTACCTTCAATTGCCAATGCCCACATTACATCACACATGCCAGCCATGAATGGGCATGTACGTCAGACACCGGGAAGCCTTAGAGGCTGCGCCGGCGCATTACCATACCTACACAACTGGATAACACAATAAAGTGATGTACAGTAAATAAACTTGGAACAATTAATACTAACTGGCAAAGGTTCTGTAATAATGGACATATTTGTTAAATATTTTTTAAATAACAACAGTTTTTTTAAACCTGTTTTTTTTGTATCCTGCTTCATTTTGATTTTGAAAAAAAAAACGACACTTGGCAGTTTATACCGATTATGATTATCAGTATAGTGACGTACCTAACTATGTAATTTAATTTTGGTATGATATACCTAATAGATTATTGATTTAGGTTTTGTAATTAGTTAAAGTTTTATATTGGATTTTGTTTCATTATTACTAATTTTTGATTTTCAAATAAGAATTACGGGCAGATCTCTAAAAAGCTCGCAACCCGAACTACATAATAAGGTTCACAAGGATTTGATCAATGTTAGTTATCTAGCCAGATCAAACGGATTTATATTATTCGAAGTTGTAATACTGTATAGCATATACCGTGATATCACAACACGCGCCACACATGCCAGCAAGACCGGTATTAGTTCCGTCTTCCGACTAGGTACAACCGTCATATTAATACATATCGCATTATACCTAGTTTTTATTGGATAATATAGGGAGGTTGTATTTCCTATGGCTGACTAATATAGGCAATTCACACTCTAGTGAGGGGCCGATACGGGACGATCCAAAAGTATCGATACAAATTCATAAGAGTAGAACTCAACTCATTATTCGATACTACTAATTTTTTTTTTTTTTTTTATACTTCTGAAGTGGCAAACAAGCATACGGCCCACCAATGGGTAAGCGGTTACCGTAGCCTATGAGCGCTTGCAATACCAGAGGTATCACGCACGCGTTGCCGACCCCTCCCCCCTCCCCCCTCAAGAGCTCTGGCAACCTTACTCACCGCAGGAACACAACACTATTTGAAACAAATAATGTTGTTTGGCTGCGATCTTCTGTAAGGCGGAGGTACCTCGGTAGGCGGGCTGCTCCAAATTAGAACGAGAAAATCTCGCTGTGCCCTACCTCCTGTCTACTCATGAGTACTTATCTACGCCCTGCAAGTTTGTGAATTTGTCCGAATATGCTGAGAGGAATGTATGGGTGCTGAGTAAGCCTAACAATCTAAAAAAACCTGATCAAGAGACTACAGACGGCCGTGGTGGCCCCGGCTAAAGAATAGGCCCCTTCATATCTACCTATTCGCGGATGTCGTAAGAGGTGACTAAGGGAAAAAAGCTAGGGGATGGGCAGCAGCGTCCCTCATTTTAACAACGATAGCTCTAACTGCGCTAACCCGCATGCCCAGCGTGGTGAGTATGGGCAAATCCCCCCATATGATAGGAATTCGCTCTGTCTGTGGGGGAGGCCATGTTCAGCAGTGGACTTTGTACGGCTAAAATGATGATGATGAAGAGACTACAGCGTCCCGTAGTTGAGTACTAATTCAAATCTTCACATAATCATCTCTAAGCTAATTTTAAGGAGGGATTTCAACATAAGAATCTAATTTGACAGCACGGTCTTATTGCCATTAAAATCATAGCGTATCAGCACTATTTTTCACGAATTTGAACCATCAATCTTAAATTAACTGCTGTCAACTTAAGTCACTGCCTAAACAAAATCGCAAAGTTCATGGTGCGGGGAATTTTTGATTAAAATAACGTCAACGTGAACTCCACTAATTAATAAACTAGGTTGCTACTAGATTCTATGAAATTCTACAAAAGATTATAAAACGCCTTATTACTAGGTAGGCTGAGACCTCAATCTGATGGACAACCACCTAATTGACTCAGATTAGAATGCGACAGTCGTGTATAAAATGTGTTAGGAAACGGTTCGCGTGAATACAGTCCCTAGGATCCAATAAAGGAAAATATACCTGTAGATACAACGTGATCCAATATATGAATATCACCGAACAAGGAAAAATAATATTATTATTTTTATTGTTTTCCCGATCATTTTCAAATTAGCTACTATTGGTCTTTTTTTTATCTATATAAGTAATTATTATTAAAAATACGAAAAGTTCGACATCAAGATTACTACTAAACTAGCTCATTTTTGCATGGAGTTTTTTCAATGGAAAATGTTGTATTTCCAAACGAACTTTATTGCCATTTGGGTGTACAATAACCCTCTTTCGGTATAGCATTGTATACTTAATTATGAATCACAATAATACATTCTTATAACTTGATCAACTTAAAAGGGAACATGTTGGGTTTGTGACAATAACAAAAAATAATTCTTAGATAAGCCCAGAAATACATTTTCGTAGAACTACAGTAATTCAATATTTCGTGCAGCATGTTAGCAATTCCGTGGCAAGTCCGTAAGCTGACGCATAACATCAGCCTAATAAAAATCGAAACAAACTCATTAAGTAGGTGAAATTGCAATGAAAGCATTCGTTAATCGGTAGGTATTTACGATACACGTATATTTATCAAGAAATACAGCTTTATCGTCGCCAGACCACTCTCTCTGTTATGCCATCAGATATTATACGAAAATGTAAGTGAAAAGTGGAATGCTACTCGATCACATCTTTGTATAACGTCTAAAATTATTGGGTTAGGTCGATAAACTCAAATTGGATTTAAATTCACAAAAAGAAAAGCTTATTTATTGACTAATATTATAAAGACGTAAAATTTGTTTGTTTGTTTGTTTGTACGTAGAGGCTAATCTCTGGAACTACTGAAACGAATCTAAAAAAAAAAAATCCTGCGTAAAACAAAGCTACACTATGCCTGTGTAACATAGGCTATATTTTTATAAGATAACAATAACTTTTCATTCCGAAAACTCAATATTTGTAAATCAAGTCGGATGAAAAATTGCCGCTTTGTTTAGGACCAAACTTACCAGTTTCTAATCTGTGACAACTGTGCTCGAAAGTAGTCCGTGGCACAGAATAATTAACAGTATTTTGTAGAGTATTTTTTTAGGAGAAAACTGCATTTTGAAATAAAGACAGTCAAGTTCGAGTAGGACTCGCACCCTGAGGCTTCCGTACACACGTAACACGGGGTCGGAACTCGGAAAATCAAGATCTCAAGTGTAAAAAGTAACAAGAGTCAAGGTAAGAACATACTTGAACAAGCGGACGAAGTTGCGGGCGCATCAGCTAGTTTAATGATATAATAGAACCTTTAAGACAAGAAGTGGGCTGGCAATCACTGCGTAGGCAATTGTTAATAAAGTTATTTACATATAAATTGTTGATGATACATAAGATTATCTGATCGCATCCGAATCTCGTGCGGACCAACCCTTATAATCACAATTGCAAACATGCACTCGATGATCAGATGATCACACGCAAAAAACCTATAGCAAAGTATTGAACGATACCAATTACATAGAAACTGCGTCGGACGAGGTCAACAATTATGTAAAACACACAATGACAAGGCCTCAAAGACATTTGATGCAAGTACACATTTAGATTCGCCTTGACTTTATTTGAAGTCACAAGAGGAAGTTCATCCGTTGGAATTTTGGGTATTCACAATTATTGCTTGTCGCCAAGGCCTCAGCCTGGTTAGCGGAGCACATCAAACCCGTGTGAAGGTAACATTATTTTAGATTGGAGGTGATTATAGACTGTGCCGTCAAGTTTTGTTTGTGAGCCTTAATAACTTTGTTATAGAATAGCTCCTTTGCTTTTGAATCTATACATATATAATTTGAATAATGACCATGACAAAATTACTAATCAAAAAATAAATCATAATCAAGTAAGACAGACCAGAAACCTAGAATTATACAAGGTGATTCATAACATGTACAACATCCCGAAATGGGCTCAATAACAACAAAAATAATTATTATTAGCGGAAAAAAATATCAAAATATTCAATTTTTTGCTAAAGATTTTTCCGAACTTCCGTACTCAAATAGCCCTCACTACTCAATCTGTACTGACAATCAATTATCCTCAGAGTAACTGCGTCACTTTTGAGTATATTATTATAATATTTTCCACGACATTTCCGCGTTGACCACCGCCATGTTCAAACGGCATGCGATATGTTCTTGATATGTCATATATTTATTTAATACTTTATTGCACACACAGTACAGTTGCACAAAAGGAGGGCTTAATGCTACAAGCATTTTCTAACAGCCAACCTCAAAGGTAATAAGAGAAAAAGGTCAGCGTGCTAGCTGAAGGTAGAAATAAAAAGTTGGAGAGCTGACTATTAATAAAAATAACTCCATAAAACTAATACATACAACCTATACTACATATAAATATCTATATATACATATATATATATATTATTAAGCTTAAGAGTACCTTCATACATGTGTCCTGTAACAATATGAAAAATATAAAATTTGTTTAAAAAAAATCATTAGTTCTACTAAATGAAGACAATTGACATTTGACGGTGTTCGTTATAGCTCGATGATATCGCAAGCTTCTAATTGTCAAACTCAAAATTCACCTTATTAAAAGGAAATAACCATTATCAATAAAATTTTAAATGAAATATCGTACGCCGTTTGAACGGCTTTACACTCAATACTTTCCTGGGTTTACCCTCAACAAAACTTAATCAAAGTAGAACTTTTGGAAAGACCCATGAACGAAAAAAGATAGGCAGCTATTCGCATTATAATACCTTCATAAAAGCCTCTACTTTCAATCCGAAGGTCGTGGGTTCCAATCCCGAAGATACTTACACGTACGATTTATAATTCATCTTACCTTCCACATTAGCCCAGGTTAGTTAATGGGGTAGGTGAATGAGGTGGATGAGGATAAGACTAGGTGGATAGAGAAGGCTCAAGACCGTTCGTCGTGGCACTCTATGGGGAAGGCCTATGTGCACTAGTGGACTTCTTCAGGCTGATGATTATAATGATGATGAACCCAGGTATTCTGAGTCATTAACCTACTCATGATTGTACTCAACTCATACTGACTTTGTTTTCTAATGTCAAAAACTGACACACTTTCTCGACAGACCGCAAGAAAATGTCAAACTACTGCAGTACAATTTACCCAAAAATTTGAAAATGAGATTCAGTATACACGGATCTTACTTTCTAAAAACATTTTTTTCGCGTTTTTAAATTCGTTTCTTTATCCGATCAACGTTGGACTTATTACTTCGACATTAGCCTATCATTATGCTCGTAGTTCTATTATTTGCAATACATTAGGCAAAGTAATGTAAAATAAGTCATCCCAAATAGTTTTTTATTCTCTCTTTGTTGTTGTATCTCTGTCTTCTATCAAAGTGCTGTTTTCATTGTTTTACACGGTGTGTATAGTATGTAGCTATTATATGAAGAATCATATAATAGCTACATACTATACACACCGTGTACATATATGGCACTGGTTTTTAACTTTTGGCCTCGTACACAAGCTCAAAGTCACGGAACGGGCTATGGAGAGAGCTATGCTCGGAGTTTCACTGCATGATAAAATCCGAAATGAGAAAATCCATAGAAAACCAAAGGCCCTGAATAGCTCTCAGAATTAGCAAGTTTAAGTGGTAGTGGGCAGGCCATGTGGCTCGTAGAACCGACAACCGTTGGGAATAAAGTTTCTCGAATGACTAAGAACCAGGAAACGCAGTGTTGGAAAAAACGCGATGGACCGACGGCATTGTTAAAGTTGTGGGAAATTGGTGGATGCAAAAGGATCAAGATCGTTCATAATGGAGGGATCATCGTTCCGTTGAGGGAGGCCTGTGTCAAGCTGATTATACACCGTGTTTTTCTAGGGTCTGTTGGCTTTAACGTGGAAAGATCGAATTGTACGGAAATGACATTGGCTGGTGAGATGTCACGTGACTGCTGCAAAGTTGGTACACAAATTCCGTTTATGAACGAAGCATCATACAATATAATTTAGGCAAAGCATGGTCTACAAACGAAAAAAATATTCAAGATAAAGACAATAAAGATTTACAAGAAAAACTAGTACCTACTTAAATATCCATACATCAGCTCTGTCATCTAGTATGGTGTCGTTATATGGAAAATAATAAACAAAAAATCTTGTAAATTGTGCTTTTTTACGTTTAACGAAGTTCGGTGACGTGAGCGCTTGCTTTAAACTGACCAAAAAACACCATGTATAATAATTGAGTTCTCTAGCTACTTCTACCGAGATAAATTTTATTTTACACACTTGTCTTTAGTAAAAGTTGTACAAGTAAGCAAATTATCATAAACATTAGCGCAAGGCCAAAACTACACGTCAATTTATCAAAATCCGGAACTACAAAAAGCAGCTGTTTCTTAACACTAAAGCCCGGTTTCCTAAAATGCAGCGACCGTCCATCGTATTAAAGTTATAGAAGTTGATATAAAACAAATATACCATCCCGAAAGCGACTTAAACGAAAATAAAAATATATCAAGAAAATATCAAAAATATTTTTATCCCGAACTTTTCTTCATCTTGAAGTAATTATTAAACGTGCCCGAAATTCTACAACAAGATTACTACCTAAAACAGCTCAATAATAGAGTACTGACCCCAAACCTAAACTGACAGCGTATTTTTGCATGGAATTTTTTCAATGATGAGTTTTGTATTTCCCATAGTCGTAGAACAAAATTTATTGCCAATTGGATGTAAAACAAGCTCCTTTCAGGATAGCATACATATTATGAATCACCTTGTATAGTAGTGCACGCCATTTGAACCCTAATGTTAAATAAATATTATGTATTCATGACGGTAGGTATGTTTCGGAACCAACGCTTTAGATCTTGCAAAATAGGTCGTTCACCCACTACCCGTGAGTCGTGAAGGTCGGTTTTTGCATATCTCGGTCACGAGGCTCCGATGCTCATCAGGTGAAGTGTATAACCGCAAAAAACTTGCGATTATCATGAGAATCCATCTTTGTTTGCACCCTTGGCCGCAATTAAACGTACACAAAGTAAATATATACGAGATATCAATCACAATGTGCCCGGTAAAAATAGAAAGATACAATACGATGCAAATACAAAAATGCGCTGACTGAATTGGTTTGAAATGGGTGACAAAAATGGTATTCCATCAAGAGATGATGTAATTTTCTGCCAGCAAGAGGCGATATCACACTCATTTTTAAATGCGTAAGTAACTCTATCTCACTGTTTATAACGTTTTGTGACTAAACGGATGTACTGATCTTAATGAAATTTAATAAGGAGATAACCTTAATTCTAATGTAAAAAATACTTTCTATCTACTTTTTATCTGGGTACCGCGCCTAGGAATCCACGGCATTTTTTGGTTAGCCTATAATTGGACAAGACAAACTCTGCTATTATTTTTCACTCATTCTTCCACATCATCATCTCCCTGCCCTGATACCACTTTATGTTGGGTCGGCACAACCTGTTTTTCTCTTCCACTCCCCTCTATCAGCTGTCATATTAGTATTCACTCCTTTCTTACTCATGTCGTCTTTCACATAATTCTTTCGCATCGACTTAAATTATTTTCTAGGACTAAAATTTTCATAACGATGATTACAAGTCCTTATTTACATACTAGAAGGATATTATAAAGGGCTATATCATACTTGCGGATATAAATATCCTATCAAGAGTAATCATAAGCCGTTGATCGACGAGAGGAGGTGAAGTTATGAATCACGTACATTGCGAAGAATCTTGCTTCACAAGGAAACAGAACCCATACCTACTCTAAATTGGAAATTGGACAATAAACCTACATTGAAATAAAGTTAAGTAAGTGCTCGTACGTCTCAGAAAATTGGCTCGGTTTTGGTATTTTGGACCAATTTACAAAATGGCAGCAGTTACGCTTGTTTCACACCTATTATATTAAATGACTGGTAGAGCTCAATCGTATTGATCAGAAGTGATAAAGAATAAGTAAGTACCTTACAAATAATTATGATCGCACTTCTGGGACTCGCTTAGCAAGAGAAACATCGATTAACGGTAGTATCAGAAAATAGGGATTGTTCAACATCATCATTTCAGCCGTGAGACGTTCACTGCTGAACATGGCCTCCCCCACAGACAGAGCAAATTCCTTATCATGTGGGAGGGTTTTGCCCATACTCACCACGCTGGGCATGCGGGCCGGCGAGCGCAGTTAGAGCTATCGTTTTTAAAATGAGGGACGCGGCTGCCCATCCCCTAGATTTTTTCCATTAGTCGCCTCTTACGACATCCGCGGATAGAGATATGGAGGGGCCTATTCTTTAGCCGGGGCCACCACGGCCATTAGGCCACCAGGGATTGTTACTCTGGCATAATATAGCGTTTGTTCGAATCCGGAATCAGACTGACTAAATAGGTTGTATAGTATTTTTTTTTAAATTGCCCCTATAATTGCTTGTATGACGACTGAACAACGAGCCGCACGTATTCGAAAATTCTACATTTTTATTAACGTAATAATTTATTAAGCTACTCCTAAATTACCCACCATGGAAGTAGATGATTAATATAATGAGTTTGATGTAGATTGACACCTGATACTGAGCCAATTTGTGGCTCATTTGAGCAGATAATAGGCGTCTCAAATTACCGTGAACAAATTAGGCATTGACGCGTTTTCTTCGGAATTATGACATGTTTTATTGATGTACATTATGTTCTCACCTATTAGTTACAACTGTACAACGTGTTTCGTAACTAGTATCCTATCCCGAAACAGGCTTCCCGAAAAAAGCTAATTTAAATAAGATTTTTTTTTTGCTGCGTCTTTGCTTTATTAAGACGGTTACCGCTTCCTTTGAAACCAAGACTGTACCACCTTCTATTTATTTTATAAGAGCTTTGAAATTTAAATGGATAGTTGTTATCTGTTGCGATTGTAAATAAATCTAGGTATCTATAGTTACACTAAACGATAATGCAATGTTGGACGAATTTAAAACTCTTTTGCGCTTAACCTGAAGTTAACTTTTGCAGTTTAATCTATATTTCCACATCCTTTTTAGAGGAGGTAGGGCACAGCGAGATTTTCTCGTTCTGAATTGGAGCAGCCCGCCTGGGAGGTACCTCCGCCTTACAGAAGATCGCAGTCAAATAACATTATTTGTTTCAAATAGTGTTGTGTTCCTGTGGTGAGTAAGGTTGCCAGAGCTCTTAAGGGGGGAAGGGGGTTCGGGGTCGGCAACGCGTGCGTGATGCCTCTGGTATTGCAAGCGCTCATAGGCTACGGTAACCGCTTACCATCAGGTGGGCCGTAAGATTGTTTCCACCTCCGTTAAAAAAAAAAAAAAAAAAAAAACAATGTTATTCATCATATGTATGTTATCCCGAATGGAGTGTAGGTGGGTATCCTACATCTAATAGGCAATATAGTTTTTTCTACGACTTTTCTTTGATAGAATAAGCCCCTTTCATACATATATACATATACATAGCATACATATTATGAATAACCTTGTAGTAGATACCTTAATATATAATTTTTGACAGCTGGGTACCATTTAAGTATAATATGTAGCAAAACGGAAAGTTCGTAAAAAGTCTTAGTATTCTACTGAAAGCCAATAATTTTCGTCAACAAAAATATTATTTCAATCGCAAAATGATTGATGAATGATAATATGATAAGCTCAGAAATCAGGAAGTTTTTTTATCATTGTATCAGCAAAAAAAAAGTATTACATAATAATTATGTAATGTTAACGATAATAAGATACCTACTTTTAAACCTCTCGATACAAACTCAACTTCCCAAAAGCAGTTTATTAGAAGTAATTACGAGGTATCGTACATTTTAATTAATCCTTGTGCTTACACTTAAGCCGCGTTCAAATGTCGTGGGATATGTTATTTTAAAATGATCCTTGCTTCTACCGGATAAAGTCAATTTTGTGTTCAACTTTTAGGGACTGCGATATCGCTGAGATACGTGTTCAAAGTCAAACTCAAAATTGATCATTTTGAAACGAATTATAGATGAGATATCGCACACCGTTTGAACGCGCTTTAGTGCTACTTAACGGGTAGATACTTAAACCACGAAAATAAGTAGATTAAGAACAAATTATGCTTTAATGAGTCTGATTATTCTAGCACCTAATAATTAAAATATAAGTACTTATAATTAAATTTTCGATTAAATTAATTAATTATCTATTATGTATATCTGTATCTGGTACCCATAGTACATGCTATGCCTAGTTTGGGATCAGTTGACCATGTGTGATATGTCTATTTCATTATGCGTAGGTACAAAAAAAATTAAATAATAACATTTATTTTAAATATAATTAAATAAAATTTATTATTTAATTCTTTTTTTACGTCTATACGTACCTACGCATAATGAAATAGAGGAAAAAGTGTGTAACAATACTTGCAAAATTACTTCAGGCGATAATTTGGTTGTATTGTAAGCTAAACCCGGATACGCAAATTACCAAGCAAGTAATTGCTATGATCTATCATAACGTGTCTAGGAAATCGTCTGGCCACGACGCTGTACGATATTTCATTAGTTAGGTGGACTGGTTACCAACCGAACTATCGAATTATTTCATTGTTTAGTAACTAATTATCGGGCTATTTCGACAGCTTAGGCTGCCTGGCCACCGAAGCGAAACGGATTAGTGTTAGTACTAACAAGAAAAGGATTATTTAGATCGATTATTTGTTTTTAAGTTCTTTTTAAAGAGTAATGCCAGTCATTTTACACGTGCAGCCTCTGGACCGGATTCAGAAAGCATAGGTACAATGCCTTACGAGTTCAATAAAATGACGTACAGGGTGTTGATGGGGTTGCCTAGTTTTTGCAGCACCTCTGGCATGTTTACTGAAAGCAGAGTAGACAAGAAAACGGCCCATCAAGTGGTTACCGTAGCATATGAACGCTTGTAATACCAGATGCATCACGCATGTGTTACCGACCCCCGAAACCCCCACCTCCCTTAGAGTTCTGGCAACCTTGCTCAATGCAGGAACACCACACTATTTGAAACTAATTATTTCTTCTGTAAGTTGGAGGTTGCTCCAATTTAGAGCGAGAAAATCTCGCTGTGCCCTACTTCCATCATAAACTGTCTGATGCTGTTTGATATATTCGATTGATTCGCTAATATTTGTCATTATAAATCATATCGTAAGCGTAACGTTAAATATTCGTACTTGGGCCATTGATATCGTAATTACGCGTGTGATTTCGCTTACAAAAACAATTGCTTGTTGAAAGCAGCCCAGAATGTAGGTAACGGCAATGGAACAATGGAAATAAAGATACTAATTCGGAAATAAATAATAAGATATGCTAATAGGCACTTCCGTAATGATAAAGGAAAATATATATCATCGACCTAGCAAATTTTTCGCCGATCATGTCATCTTGAACTTGACATTATTCAGGCTTTTTATTGTATTTAATCTACATAATGGTTTAACACACTCTATTTAAATTCCCATGAATTAGAACTCTGCATTCACCTTGTCAAATGTTTTGTTAATCACCATCTTGCCCTTCCTCTTCTTCTTACTTTTCAATGTTTTAACAGATGTAGCTACAAGTATTGAAATATATTTTGCCTGGAGACCACTTTTATTCCAAAGAAAAATATTCCAAATTAAGCCTCAATCAGGTCCTCCTGTGTGCAGCTGAACCGGAACTCCTTAAGATATGCCCTATCTGAAGTCATGTCCTCTATGCCATACCATTTTACCAAACAGGCTGTGGTGGCCCCGGCTGAAGAATAGGCCCCTCCATATCTACCTATCCTCGGATGTCGTAAGAGGCGACTAAGGGAAAAAATCTAGGGGATGGGCACCAGCGTCCCTCATTTTAACAACGATAGCTCTAACTGCGCTCGCCAACCTGCATGCCCAGCGTGGTGAATATGGGAAAATCCCCCCACATGATAAGGAATTCGCTCTGTCTGTGGGGGAGGCCATGTTCAGCAGTGGACGTTGTACGGCTGAAATGATGATGATGATGATGCCATACCATAGAGGACATGAATGAATTCAGATAGGGCATATCTTAAGGAGCTGGTTGGGGACTTAAATTTTAAGTATTGTTATTATTTCCCTTCACGAAATGAATATGCACATTTGCAAAAATAGATAGATTAAATCCTTATGGAATGGTCACAGCCGTCACAGATTGCAGGACTGGCTGTTATTGTTTTTTTAATGAGAATAGTAGGTATGTTTAGTTTAGCTTCGAGCGTTTCTCTAATATTTCTTGTTTGCACATAAAGCATTCAGCTTAACGATTACGTGCGCAATATTTAAAGCTTATGTAATGATAATATTTGCACATTCATTGCGAACTTTTTCATCCCATTGATACTCTGACACTTTCTTATAAGTTGGTTATATTTCTTAGAATTATTGTAATTACTAACAATTCAACGTCAAAGTCAAAAGGCATTTATTTCAATAAAATCACTAGAATCACTTTGAAACGTCTTAGAAACTAGGTGAAGCTATGCCTGTTCCTCTCGACCAAGCCTAGAAAATCAGGCAACAAACACGTCTTGGTGCCTATCATTTTTTTCGATGATCCTTTTTCACATTGATTTATAATTGCATTTGAAATAATTATAATTTGTTTTGCGTTTCTTTTGGCTATTTAGTGTAGTATGGCTTAGCGTCAAGACTGGTATAGATTGCTACTCAGTGATAAGACCGGCCATTGTAATACATAGTTTAGTTTTTTATCGTTTTATTTTTACTATTTGAATTTGTATGGTGTGCAATTCAATATTTTCTAATATCTATTTATCTATGTAATTCCGTATAACATAGACATACATTAGACATTGAACCTATTTTAATCCCTGTAGAGGTGAATAAATTTATTATAAAATTTAGTAGGTATAGTTTGTGAAGCAAGTGGGCCTTATAAATAATTTGAATACTTACGATTTTGACGTAGTGATGCATGTTGCGTGTGTTTCTACGGTCACTGTCACAGTATCACAGTAGTGTTGTCGGGAGGTTGCGCGCGCACTCTAACCGCTGATGCGTACGCGCAGACTGACTGGAGCACTCCCGCTGCAACAAGCACGGTGGTGGTAAACAATTATGCCCAATGCCGCGCGCTACAGTTAAAATTCGATTAGATCACGTTTAGTAATGAAAAATGAAATTTCACAATCGGCCTCGGAGTATTTTTAATTGTTTTTTTTTTACGTACTGAAGGCTATGTGCAGGATGGTGACGGCGAGCAGGCGACGATAGTTGTAAACGGTATAACGTTGTGTTCACGTTATATAGGACAGCGTGCGACCTCCGTCACGCGGGAAGTATGCGTTTGAAGCCGGCTTTTTATTCAGTGTTTTATCAAAAATTATCCAGTTTATATTTCAAATATTTATGTTGCTGCATAAAATAATCTCCTATAGTTTTATTTAAAAATATATTACTGTTTACATAATGAGAATCTAAAAAACTTAGTAGTTACTTATTTGAGCTTAGTAGAGCATTAGCTTTTCTCATATTTACAAACTTTTTTTTTTAAATGTTTATATATGTTTAGGATTGGTCTAAATTGTGTTTTATGTAATAGATATATAGAGATATATGCAATATTGATAAAGTCGACACAGAAATAACGTATAGGTACATTTATATTTGCATTTCATTTCATTTGTTGGTTTTATTACGTTCATGTGTTAGGTACTGATTAAAATCTGTTAATCTATATCACTTTATTTAATTAAAATGTTATCACATCGTAAAACGTGTGAAAAGTTTTGTAGAGTAAAATATTAGATTTATTTTGCGCTTAAATCGGTTTAATGTTTAAGGTTCCCCATTTTTTTATTTTTCTCGTCTCAAATTGAAGATTTATAACTTTTTATCCTATGTGAGTGTGAAGTTCCTTAAAATGTTTAAATTCGGCGTGACGCTTATTTTTACGCGAGTGTCCACGTGAGTATTTACGTGAGTATTCACGTGTGTAGATGTTGGCAGTTGCGTACCTACTTATAAAGATAATAAAGTAGAAATTGGTACCTATTGGAGTTTTGTGCGCGTGCCTATCGGTATTCGGTAAACACCGTAAAAATCGAACCGTCAAAGTTTTTCAAAAAAACTGTTGTCCTACGCACTCCGCTTATTTTTATACCAATAGTATTCGCAAATTGTTTCCGTAAATTATAACTACACACCTAAGCCAGTTTATTAAAATAATAAATTTAAATAACAATGCAAAAAATGATAACTACAAACTAGTTATAATTCAAGGCCAAAAAATATACGTAAAAAGCAAAAATACATGCAGAATATTTTATACAAAAGTTACCATCAAAAAACAATGGTAGTCGGTAGATGGTAAGAATGAATCCTACAGGTCTTTGTACGATTATCTGATCAACCTGCAGAAAGTGTGCAGGTAACATTTCGCATTTCGGATAGATTTTAAAGTAGTTGTTATTTAAATAATTTACCACACTAAAGGAAATAAGTACTAAGAATTACTAATATCCCAAAAAAAAACCCGACTCCAGTGAAATTTGAACCCGCGACCCTCCCCTAGATAAGGGTCGCTCTTACCAACTGAGCTGAGATTATAGTATCATCATCATTATGGAATCAAGTACGTACGTGACCTCATCGACCACGTAAATGGTCTTACAATGTCACAAAATATTAAATTCATAACAAACCAATATCGCCTACTTTCATTTGTTAAATTATAATGTACGAAGTGAACTTGCCCTTGTCGTCAAATTAAAACAATAAAGTTAATTTGGTCAAGTGGGAGTTCCGAATTGCAGTTATGTTTACGTGGACTTAAAATATACATAGGTACCTACCACCTTACGAGGAAGTTAAAAATACCGAGGAGTTTGTTGATCCGCACTGAATATTAGGTAAAACCACAAAGATTTAACGATACCTACCTGTAAAATAAAAAACTTCAAGCTTCAATCCGTCTTTATTGATCAAGCAAGCGAAACAAAAGACTTGGGCGAATCGGCATTGTGATTGTTTATTTGTTAGGAGCATAACTTTCGAACCGTTCTGTAAGGAATTTAGTAAGTCAATAGGTGAAGATTTGCTGTTATTTATATGAGTAAAATTAGTCTAGGGGTTGCTAAGATATACGGGACCAACAGAGAGAATCAAATAAAAAGTTATACAAATACATGAAGTTGGATGTCTTAGGAGAGAGCTTTGTTTATAAATTGCAAAAAGGTTTTTATTTTTATTCTACCAACCAACTTTTACCAGGTATCGCGAGATCTTAGTTTGAGGTGAACCACGTAAGTGACTGATTATAAATAGGGGGCTAATTTTGGGATATTTAAGTCCCATGTAAATGACAACTTCTGGTTTTACAGTCAAAAGCAGTATGATCAAATCAAAGATCAACGAATTTTTGGCTACGAATTAGGCGCATTGGTTCATCGAAAAATTTCATGAAAATCACAAAAGTAATGGATCTAGTAATGTCAAAAATCAGAGCACAGCAAGTGGATTGCAGACTTCCGCGTCAGTCAACCGAAGGTGATTGCCCTCGGGCCCAATACAGGGCAATGTCAGAGAATGGTACTTTTAAAAATCCTTTAGGTATTTCCGAACTGTAGGTATTCGAATGCACTTGATTTGAGTTCCTTTAGCGATCGGAAGTTTGTCTCGGTTGGTAACTGAAACGTGCTTTGGCTACGTTAAACCTATCAATATTATTACATGATATACCTACGCTAACAATTGGCCTTATACATAAGCTCACAGTCGCGCAACGGGCTATTTATTTATTTTTATGTCTTTGGAATACAAAAAACTGCAATTAAATACCATTTAAAAGTTTCTGCAAATTTGTTTGCTTGATGTGTATAATGACGTTATTTATATAAAAAAAAGAAAGACGAGACATGGAAAATAAAAATTGGAAAATAACATTATTTGAAACATAAATAGTTTACAACAGAGGCTAAGAAAGCATGCCAAACCAGTGATTTATAAGAGCGTTTGTAACTTTAGAAGTATTATGGGTCATAGTCTCTATAAATAGAGCCATGCTCACAAGTTCAGTACGTGATAAAATCCTAAATATGGAAATCCGTAGAAGAACCAAGGTAATCGACATAGCTCTCAGAGTTAGCAAGTTGAAGTGGCAGTGGGCAGGCCATATAGCTCGCAGAACCGACAACCATCGAACCGGACAACGCAGTGTTGAAGGCCCTCACCCCCGATGGACCGCTGACTGATAATGATGTTATTGAACTACTTACCATCAATACAAATCGATGATCTGTCATTCATGCATTTTACATCAATATTGATGACCTTAATTTGCAGAATTCTCAATAACAATCACAAATATAAATCCTATGTTCAAACGCGCACAAGCCTGAAGTCTCGCGTAACAATGACGTAAAACCAGTAAAAAAAAATACATAATATTGTAGTTATAACAAATTTCACGCTTTACAAAAAGTAATGGGAGTTCGTTGGTATCGGTCACGGCCGTGCATATAAAGTTCGCAATCTTCCGCATCTGATAACACGTCTATTTTGTATGAGTCAAGGAAGTGAGCAAGTGCCTTGAGCTTAACCTAACAATTGCTTTTGAAAAATCCGAACCCATTTATTATTAACTGCAAAATTGTGGAACCATATATTACATGAATGTAGTGTAATGTCACACCCGTTTCCTAGAGGGATAGGCGAGGCTTCCACTTGCTACGATCCTGACATGAATCTTGCTTCATTCACTTTCATCTTGCTAACGTTCTTTCTTTTTGTTTAAAGAATAATCCTCTTTTTCTAAGTAAAACATCAAAATTGCTACCTAAAATAGCTGAATCATTGAGTTTGAACTTATTGAAACACAAAGCAGCTGAATTTTGCATGGTGTATCCTCATTGAAAAATGACTATTTTCTAAAAGTCGTAGAATAAATTTTATTTTCAATCAGGTGTAGAATAAGCCCCTTTCGGGATACATATTATGAATCACCTTGTATTTATGATGACTAGATTTTACAGTTGAAATATGAAATGAAATGAAATAAGTTTTATTTGACAAACACAGACAGAAGACAGGAAGAAACAAAACAATAGGTTAGAAATAGGGAAACAAAAGACAGGACAGCAACATAAAAGTATGTACCTACCCAGGTTTAAATAAATAAGTAACTCAGGTAGGGGCACTTAATAAACAATTAGGTACTTAAAAATCATGACCTAGGAAGTAAAATACCTAGAAGGCTAAAGTTGAGGATCTTGACACTGACCCTATTGGAGTACCTATCCATGGTTCATTGATCCTAGCCTTAGAATATGGTTGGCTAGATGCAATAATAAAAAGATTTGAATTGAATTTCACGATAACTGTATTGTTTGTAGTAGTAGGTATAATTGTTATTTCCGACGCAGCGATCCAAAAACTCAGTTATTCCTGTTCATCCAACAAATTGGACAATTATATTAATTCATAATGTTTATAATGTAACGCTCGATTTAATTCAAAACATGGTTCAGTTCAGATCGCGGTTCCAATTTTACCCAAAAAGCCATTTTTCAAATAGATGACTGAAGTGTTGATCCGCTGCTGGAGAATAGATGGAGTTCTGTACCTTCCTAGAATAGTATATAGGCTACTTTTTATCTACGTACCCGAGCGAAGCCGCGAGCGAATTCTGTATCAAATATAATGTGAGCGAAAGTGTGTAGTTTCAACTAGCAAGTTATAAATAATCAAAAAAAATAAGAAAAAAGAGAAACGAAAGATAACGCGCTTATTTATGACAAATAGGTAGTAGGACATAACTGTGTGTTCGCGATAAAGAATATTACAGAGTAATGTTTCGTTCGAAACTTGTCTTATGAAACAAGTCTCACAACTCGTTTTATTGTATTTACAATCGCACTCCCGGAAACTGGGTAAATTCCCTTCTATGACAGATTTCAAGATTTGTTGTAGGCTGTGAAATGTCAAACAAGTTTCGCTTCTTATTGCCAGCGCGGTTCGATAGATTGTCCGAACACTTGATATTATGTAGATTTTTGTCTGTGAAAACACAGCAATATAATACACAAAAATTTAAACAAAGCAAATTCACATGACACACATTCAGTACTACACAAACAAAAAAGATTACATTTAAAAGAAAATAAAAGCATTATTCCTTCTATTTGAAGTCAGTGAATTCCTATTTGAATAGGACTATACTTCACAGTTAATTTTTATTGTAATAGCTCTACGTGACCAAAAACGCTCTTTCTAAAGTTTGAGAATAAAAATGAGGAGAAATGTTAAACCGAGATAGTTTTTACCGGCACTGAACCAGACTTTAGGTAACAGATGGTCTCTATT
The DNA here is from genome assembly GCA_947579855.1 of Anticlea derivata. Taxonomy (NCBI): domain Eukaryota; kingdom Metazoa; phylum Arthropoda; class Insecta; order Lepidoptera; family Geometridae; genus Anticlea; species Anticlea derivata. Next base: position 4,997,294 of record OX388266.1, read on the forward strand.
TTCATAGAACTTATGTTTAATTCGATTCTAGTTTTGAAATTTTTCCTCAAATTTCCACTCACGACCGACGATTAAGTTAGGGCCTTAGTCGGATGATTCATCCCTAATCTACGGCGCGGAATGAAATCTTTCCAAATGCACATAAAATAGGAAATTTTATTTTTCCTATTGAATAAGATGTATGTTTGAATATATATATTTGTTATTATGCTATGATCTAACATTGTTACTATCCAATTATCACACAAGTCATTCGTTCCACCAATGAACTTGGCCCCAATAATCGAATTAAGTAACGTTTTTCACCGTCACGGCTGATTCCAACAGTCTGCAAGGTGAAGGCTTTTGGAGTTTGTCGATGATGTTCACTTATGTAATAGACTAGACTGCGCCGCCGAAGCAGAAGATTGTCTATCTTTTGTAATTACATAAATCTTTGAAACACTTTTGATGGTATTATTTACAAGAATTTTATTTTCAAAGAAAGACAATACTGTATAATATAAAATAAACAGATCATGTAGGAACTTAGGTATACGACTCCTTGGACATGAATTATAGAGGCAGAAAAAAATGTGTTTATATAGTTATATTTATATAGTAGTATTTGTTTAGTTAGTCAATCATGTCACGACCAATCAGGAACGCAGCCATATTATATACAACTTATTCCGTAATAAGTATACTATCACAAAACGGGATTATTCTATAAATAAAAAAGATTATTCTAAATATGAAGAATATTAGCGGCCACAAAACAAAAAATCAGAAAATATTTTTCTGTTATTTTTTGCAAACTTTTTTGAAATAGCCAAGCAGTTTTGGTCTTTTTACCATCATTATAACAAATTACTTAACGTACAAGAAGTTCAACATCAAGATTGCTACCTGAATAATTGTGTTTGAACAGATTGAACCCCAAAACAGCTGTTGTTTGCATAGTGTTTTTCAATTAAATGCCTTAAATAAAAAATGATTGAGTGGGTGTAGACCTCAGTTGTTTCCACGTTTTCACTTTTAAGCTCCTTCTTCGTTTAAATATTAGGAATCACATATTCTAAAACACACTAGCACATTAAACATTTTGTAGGTATATTCAAAAACACACTAATATGATCATTAAATATTAATCCATGTATTTTTTTAAACCAAAACATTTCGTAAGACAATATGTTCCTGTATCTTATGATTATCTTCAATAGAAAAGACTTCAACGCGTGCTCCGCGCTACGGTAATACCTGTGCTTCGAAATTTTATCTGAACCAACTCACACTTCTTATTTTTATATAATATTGGTACCTACATATTTTTTTGTGATCATTATCATCATCAACAACCCTTAGAAGTCCACTGCTGGACATAGGCCTCCCGCAAAGAGTTCCACGACGAACGGTCTTGAGTCTTCTCCATCCACCGACTTCCCGCAACCTTCACAATGTCATCGGTCCATCGGGTGGGGGGGCTCCTTCTAACACTGCGTCGCCCGGTTCGTAGTCGCCATTCGAGAACCTTACACCCCAACCGGTTGTCTAACTATCAATTGCTTTCACGATGTGTCATGTACTGTACCTACTTGCTAACCAGGTCATTACCTAGGTCAATCAACGCTCCGTATAGGGTTATTCTGTTCAATTATCATCATCACTACAAGGTGATTCATAATATATATGCTATCGCGAAATGGGCTTAATATACGCCCAATTGGCAATGAAGTTTGTTCTATGACTTTTCGAAGTTTAAATTTTTCAATAAAAAGATTCTATGATAATAATAAATAAAAAAAACGCCTATGTGAAAATCAGCTTTTTTGGGTTCACATCTGTTCAAACTTTATTATTCAGCTGTTGGTAGTGTTCTTGACATCGAACTTCTCGTAGGTACGCTAAATAATTACATAGGTATACTTACCTATAAAAGTTACAAAAACAGCAAAATAAAAGTGACTAATAGTTTGGAAACAATCATAGGCCCTACTCAACAGTGATTGATGATTGATTAAAGGTAAGGAGATAGCATCGCTCCTGAGGAAGGATACCAACTACTTTTATCCGAAGCTGAGGGCAAACGCTTGTTTACTATATTTGCTAGTGTAGATGGTACTAGTTATAAAGTGTGTAGAGATACCAATAGATATGTATTTTTAAAACCAAGCGGAACCTATTAATAAGGCGGAAGTCGGTGCATATTTAAGTCATGCAAGAAACATATCAAATTACCGATTAAATCTATATCTATACTTATTCAGAATAGGATATATCTTTAACGGAAGGAAGGATTCCAACCTTGCAGCTACTTCCTCTAATCGGAACTAGACAGATATCTACTTAGGTAGGCACATGTTTTTATAACTTACCATAATGTCTGCCAGTCGGCTATGTAGGTAGGTTCATAGCCGACTGGCAGAAATTAGGATCTAGGAATTCTAGGATGGCAATTATGTTGTCAAAACCTTTGTGAATCCGAGCGGTATCTAGTACCTAGGTACCTACCATTAATCTTTATCAATTTCAATTTGTATAGAAATACCTATCATTGTATAGAAATATCATCGCTACTTATGGTTTCTTCGGCTCGCGGTCGCCATTCGAGAACCTACAATCCCCAAAGGTAGGTTGTAGGTTGCTCGTAATTATTTTATCGTTATCGGTTACTTAAAATATTGTGACAGTTGATCTGTTGTTAGATAGGTAGGTACTTAGTACTTACTAAATTTATCAGGCAGTTTATATTGGTTATATTCATTGGTTCCGCTTCCATTTATATTGTTTAGATGAGCTATGGAGAGAACTATGTTCAGAGTTTCATTATGTCCGTACGTGATAAAATCCGTAGAAGACCCAAGGTAATGACATCGTTCTCAGAATTAGCAAGTTGAAGTGGCAGTGGGCAAGCTCACAGAACCGACAACCAATGGGAATAAAGGTTCTGTAACGGCGACCACATACATAACGCAGGGCCCCATATCCGATGGACAGACATTGTCAAGGTGGCGGAAGGGCAGTCGGTGGATGGACAAGGCTCAAGACCTTTATTCGTATGAGGTGTAAATATTTGACAAGTCTGGCAGGTCTACACAGGTACAGGTCGCTGCATTCAAATGTTTGCAAATGCGTGTTCAAACCAAAGGTACAAACATTGTTATTAACTGGTACCAACATAAGCCACTCCGTGCGAATTTGCGGGGCACGTTGCATGATGCACGGCTCACGAACCATGCCCCTGTAAACAGGAGCGGTCTTGGGTGTCCAAAAAAAACAAAATATACAATTCATAGTACTTTTCTCGAAAGAAGTCCCACAGCAAATAGCGGAACGCAAAAGAAAGATGGCAAAATTCCATTTAACTTTTATTTATTCTGTGGTAACACAGAGAGACCTACAGCGCCCCGTCTAAGGACTTCTTTCGTATAAAGAACTGTAACTTTAGTTCTCCAAAAAGTCATGAAATAAAAGACGTTTTTTTTAGTCTACTTTATTAATTTTTAAAAATACGCTGGTAAAAAAAGGAGAAATGTCAAATTGACATCTCTTTTAATTTACATGTGTGATTATGACATAAATATTAGAAAAAGCCTTCATATTGACAGTTATTATGAATAAGGCCCTGCGGCCTACCTTATAAAACTTATAGCTACCGCAACACATCATTATAGAAAAAGTAAATAAACAAATTTTCAAAGCAGATTTTTTTAACCTAAATAAACGTTCATTTTATTTTTAATAATTTTGGAACTTCCCAAAAAATACAGAAAATAACAATGACAATATAGTAGAGAAATTATTAATTACATAACTCCATTGTCTTTGGTTATAATAATGATTAATTTAAGATTTTTTTCTTTCACGATTTTTATTTTATTTTAACAAGCGCATAATATTTCTACAACTTACTTTTATTATTATAAAGGATTATTATGATTTAGAAAATCGGCTACATTGATTTTCATGATTACATTGACGATTGTCATAACTTCGGAATAGTATTATCCTCAGGTATTATTTTAGATTTTTTTTTTGTAAATCGGTTATCTATTGTGTCTAAATTAGTACATACGCACCAAATATATTGTTTTGCTGATGTTACATCCTGAAGGTACACATACAGAAACTTTTTCATTGAGCATTCGAAAATCTGCGTTTAAATCTAGTAGTAGCATTGAGGACCCATGGCAACGATTCATTTTCATGGAAGGTTAGGCAAAGGATGATTTTATCCTCAGGTACCACGCGAGCGAAGTCATAATTAATATGTCTTCTTGTTCGTCGACTAAAGTATTGTCTAGGGTGCTCAATGCTCATGCTGCAGATCGTGGAAGTGTAATCAGGAAAGATAAATGGCGCGTGCGCATATGTTTAAACGAAGAACATAATACTGCTGCGTAGCATTTTCTCGAGAACGCGCAGACGACGGGGATTCTTCTCCAAATCTGCGTTATTAAATATGACACCGCTGTGAACAAAAATATAGTTTGATTATTTTGCTTTTCATTTCTATACAACGTGATTCATGTTATGTATGTATACTATCTCGACTTATTTTATATCCAATTATCCTATCCCACTAATATTATAAATGCGAAAGTTTGTGAGTATGTTTGGATGTTTGTTGTTCAATCACGCCGTAACGGCTCAACCGATTTCGTTGAAAATTGGAATCGATAAAGTTCTTGACCTAGAATAGCATATAGGCTTTTATGTAGATACCACGCGAAGCCGCGGGCGGTAGTTAGTAGGCAATAAAACTTTTAAATGGCCCTCGATATCTTTAAAATTTATATCATTTTGACTTTAAGTTTTCCTAAGAGAATAAAATAAAATAATGTTTGTTCTACGTATTTGGAAATTCGTAATAGTTCATTTAAAAAAAACTATCTGCTGTTTTGGGGTCAAATAAGTTGATACTCAATTATTCAGCGGTTTTAGGTAACAATCTTGCCGTTGAACTTTTCATACATTTAATATTAAACACTTTGAAAAAGATCGGGAGAAAAAACCTGAATTGATATTATTTTTTTCGATAAATTTCTTCTGTTGGGGGAATAAGTCTCTTTTGGGATGGTATACATTTTATGAATCATCTTGTATAAATGTCAATTGCTGCCTCAAAAATACGTTGAGGGATACCTTTGCATAGTAATGGGACACAACCCTATTGGGTTAATAAAAACAAATAGGTTAATAAAAACCCCTTCGATGATAAGGTTTTTTTATAAACGAATTTAATTTTTAGTTTTACTTTACTTACTGTGTGAGAGATCTGGCACGCAGGCAGGCGAGATGTGCATAGTAAGTCGGTGTGGGGTAAGACACGGACCTGCGAATTGAAGTGGTAAATTAATACTCCTGCGCTGTCGAGCGAGTGAACAGTAGCCTGCACCGAGATGTATATCTACATTTCATAATTTTCTAAATGATACCACAATACAGATGAAGATGGTACGTACACCATTAAGTTTAAAATGGCATTATAATTTGATAAGTATAATCTCAGTGCAGGCGACTGAAGTGGCAGTGGGCCGGCCATATAGCTCGCAGAACCGACAATCGAGAGCTCTGGCAACCTTACTCATCGCAGGAACACAACACTATTTGAAAACAAATAATGTTATTTGGCTGCGATCTTCTGTAAGGCGGATGATGAAGGCATTATGGTAGGGTGTATACGTATGTACTAATATCTATGATATTTTATTTACACGTCTTTACCTCATGCATCGCGAGTAGAGATGACACAGATAGAAAGTCAACTGTTCCACTTCGTCGTGCGGTATGCCTCCGTCGTTGCACACGCTGTGGTAGCGGGTGGGGCGGGCGGTGCCCTTTATAGCTGCGTGCGACACCTGAAACACGCAACCCGTTGTTGTGAACATAGCTAAAACTAATTGCGTCTGTCTTGAATTTTTTTTACATAACTACACGGTGATTGATAATATGTACGCCGTCCCAAAAGGGGCTTATTCTACAACCAATTAGTAATAAATTTTGTTCTACGACTTTTGGAAATTCGACGTTTTTCATTGAAAAAAACTCTATGCGAAAATCAGCTGTTTTGGGGTCAAATGAGCTCAAACTCAATGAATCAGCTGTTTTATGTAGCAATCTTGATTCCGAACTCCTTCTACGTTTAGTAATTAGTTATAAATATGATAAAAATACCAAAAACAGCTAATTTGAGAAAGTTTGTGAAAAAAAATGAAAATAATAAAATGAAAATATTGATGTATTTTTTTCGGTAAAATATTTTTTTTGGTTGATGGAATAACCCCCTTTCGGGATGGTATACATGTTATGAATCACCTTGTATACATTGATAATAAGCCTTTATTTCTGAAGTTTTACATTTCTCTTTCATCACAATTCACACTATATAATATCTCTTATTTCAGAGTGCCTATCGGCAAAGGCCTCCTCTAGCTCTTTCCAATGTGCTCTGTCCTGTGCTGCCCTTCTCCAGATGGGACCAGCTGTAAACCCTATTTCATCCTCCCATCTTTTTATTTGTCTTCCCCTTGTTCTTTTCCCATCTCTTGGGTACCAGTTTATTATTATTTGGCTCCATTTTTCATACTTGCTGCGAATCGTATGTCTCATCCAGCGTCATTTCTGTTGATCTATCTTTGTTAGAATATCTGTTAGCTTAGTTTTGGCTCTTATGGTATCGCTATTTATCCTGTCGCTTATTTTTATTCCTACTATACTTCATTCCATTGCCCGCTGCCAACTTTGGAGTCTGTCCCTCTGAGTATCGGTAAACAAAACCTTATTTACATAATGATACGGCAGAAATCACAAAACCACGCGCCACTCCACCGCGCGCGCGATACGCTTCGACGCTCAGTGTGATTTCAGCCGAATCTCAAAGTAAATACGATTGAGTTTCATATGTTTAGCAAATCAGTCATCTGGGAGGGTTAAAATTCATAAGAAAATAAATTCACGCAAACAACTAATTGACTACAACTACAACTAAAAGGCACTATTTTATAACATTATAAGGATACTAACCATATAGAAATCTAACTCTTTAGGGTGAACAATGTGAGTGTCCACAACAGTTCCAGGTTCGACATTGATTATTTTGCGAGTCCTGTTGTCAGTTCCGAATAATCTGTGAAATTAATAAAACTTTGTACTTTTTGTTTGTTATTTCATAGGACAACTACACACTTTGATTGTTGTATGTGGATGGATTTTAGAGTAGAGAAAGGCCAAAGAAAAGATGGATGGATTGTATGATTGACAGAGGTGACATTAGTAGGAAAGAAGTGAGCGCGGTGATGACGGTTATTAGAAGTGGAAGAAGAAAACATGTGCCGACCCCAGCTACGACAAGGGCTGGGAGGTGGTGATGATGATTGAGTGTTCCGAGTTAACTGGTTTACTTGTAGGTTCAAAACAAAATCCTTCATGCTCTAGCCAACGCTCCATGGTTCACGACCAACAAGGAAATCCACGAGTATCTGGAAGTCCCTACAGTTGACGAGGAAATAAAACTCAGAGGAGAGAGCTACTTGGGCAGTCTTAAAAGCCACGCCAACCTTGTTTGTTTAAAAAAACAAACAAAAACATAACGAAAGGTTTATTAAAGACGAGCCACATCCTGGACAACCTGCAATAATGAGGGAAGAAGGACTGTGTGAAGGACGAGTCTGGATCCCAAACGCCACTAAGCAAGCAATTCATCCACCTATGGACTTGGAGGAGGTAGGGCACAGCGAGATTTCCTCGTTCTGAATTGGAGCAGCCCGCCCGGGAGGTACCTCCGCCTAACAGAAGACCGCAGCCAAATAACATTATTTGTTTCAAATAGTGTTGTGTTCCTGAGGTGAGAAAGGTTTCCAGAGCTCTTTAGGGGGGTGGGGTATTGGTACTCTGGTATTGAAAGCGCTCATAGGCCTAGCCTAGCCGTAGCGGTTACCGTAGTAACCGCTTACCACCAGGTGGGCCGTAAGCTTGTTTGCTACGTCAGTTGTATAAAAAAAACTGATTGCGGATAACAGATAATAACAAATAAAACTTGTAGATTAGGCTATTCTGTGGTATTCACCTCGTGTGGTGACGTTTCTGCACAAGCAGGAACAACACTTCCGGCTTCTCTTTGGAGAACCGAGAGTAAGCGACGAGAAGCCCCCTTAGCTCCTGATTCATTACCTGTGGACAAACATGTACATGAAACGCTATCCCATAAAGGTATTAAAGGTTATTTAAACTTTATAAACCCAAACCGGTACTGAAAAAAGTCGTGAGGGAAGGGGATGCGCGCAATCTACTACATAGCGAATCAAAGCGCGGCGGATTACTAAAGAAAACCCTATTTAATTTAGGTTAAAGTACCAATACCGAAATATACCGTTTTGCGTTGCAAAACCCAGCTTTGCGCTACGTAATTTTCCGGTTATTCAGTCCCTGGACTCATGAAAGCATTTTGTTTTAAAGGTTTCCAAAATATGTTACCGCTATATTAAGGTATCTAAATTTTCCGGTTATTCAGTCCCTGGCCTCGTGAAAGCATTTTGTTTTTAAGGTTTCCAAAATATGTTACCGCTCCGAATTGTCCCTCGGAGACGCCGTCACGGAATACGTAAATCTTCTTGGGCGGTCTACCGTTCCGCTGAACGTACATCTTCAGGTGATCATACATCATATCCTCGAATTGCTGTATCACCTCCGCCTGTTAATAAACAATAAATAAGTTGTTATCAAATGTAAATAAATAAATCTTCCGGACATATACACACAGTCAACTGATCCCAAACTAGGCTAATGTATAATTAAAAATTTCAAGGGCTTAGGATCAAAAAGTGACATCTGCATTTTTCTTTTTTTTCTATTGTTTTCTTTTGCGTCACTCTCAAGACCTAGCATTTTATAAAGTTTTGGTAAAAAAATGGCAAAATTTTCATGCGGAAATAATCGTATTATGATCAAAATTTGACAATTACACCGATAACTACACACTAATCAAATTAAAATTGTCAAAGTTTGCAAAATCAATCAGTAGGTCTAAGGCTTTGCGTGATTTAAAAATACCCACGTTCAAGTTCCTCTATTTTATTTATAATTTACTCTAGTATATTTAGATACTACACACACATGCCCTTATTATACGGTGTGATGTATACCTGTTTTAACCGTCAATCTCATTGCTCTTCAGTAAGACTATTATTAAATCTAATACTAACCTTTGGCGACTGAATGCTCAGCTCAATATGGTAGACGAAACATTTCGGATCCATGGACGCGGTAACCGCTGCAATGCTCGGTATGTTTTGCTAAGAAAAAAAAAAAAGAACAGATCAAACTGAGCAATTGGAAAAACTACAATAATTATCTTCGCAGCGCTCCCCTAAAGATTTCTGGCAAACTACTATTTGAAGTAAATAATGTTATTCGGCTACGATCTTCTGTAAGGCGGAGGTACCTCCAGATAGGCTACTCCAATTAAGAGCGAGAATACCTTGCTGTGCCCTACAACTGAATTATCTAACAAGTGAATTATCTTAATAATTTGGAAACTTGTAAATTGCTAGATGTACCTGATCAGGCGATGGGTGAGTGACGTCAGCGCCTACAATCATGACGTTGCCAGCGGTGATGCATCGCGGGACGCTGGTATTGTCCAAAGCTTGGTTGATGCCCATCAATTTTGAATTCACCTGTTGATGTGGAAGCAAAATATTTATTTCTCGTTGAAAACCATAGTTTTAAAACAACTATTTCAAAATCTAACACCTGCCGCCTGGAAATGACTTGCAGTGGCCAATATCTCTAAACTGACACCGGTCCCAGGTTGGCCGCTGCAGAAAAAACCTGGCTTCGTCTTCTTGTTGTCGTGTCACTGATTCTTTCTTGGTCATCCTGTATTAGGTCAGTGACCAGGTTAGGTCTATGACCGTCGATGAAAGAATCAGTATAGTGAAAGGATTCAAGTCAACTCTTATACAATTTCGTGCACAATTGGTTGAGTAGAGTTTGAAGGAGTCCTTGACTCGAAAATAAGAAAGAAACTTTTCATTCAAGTGATAATTGGTCATCAAGAGTTAATAAAAGCCTTCGGTGCTTAACCTATAAAAAAGTATTTCATCGACCGAAGATTTTGGAAGCTAGCTAGAGTCATTCAGACCATGACGTAGGGTACCACATTGCCGATTCTAGGCGAATATGATAGTTCGAAACCCTGATTCGATAGTTTTTATAGCATTTACGTCAACACTGAACGAAGTCCTTTGAGGCTTGTAGTACATGTCCGTTGTTATTTGTACATCATAAATGTAATATTATCTATATTCTTTTATTCTTTATGTTTTTTTTTTAATAGTTGCACCTTCAGCAAGATATTCTTGATAGTCTGGAAGTTCATGCGGCGCGTAGCTGTCTGTTCCCTGATGCATTGCGTCAGTATCCCCACGTCGTTCTCAGCGAATTGTTTCACCTTAAACAATAAAACCGTAGCTTACTCATATTTCCATGAAAACATGTACACAGATTTAAGCCTTGGATTCACTCGGCGACACATGCAACCGTATGGGTCGTATACGTGACAGGTTGCAAGCTTATCGCCGCTATTAAGAATGCATACAGGTTTCCTTACGATGATTTTCTTCACCGTTTTAAGCAGGTGTTAATGCGCACTTAAATTTTCTCGCGACAAGCAAGCACGTTAATGAAGATTTCTTTCTCCCCCATACGTGCAAATTGTGGAATGAGCTTCCTTCCGAGGGTTTCCCACTAGCCTACAACATGAAGAGCTTCAAGAAAAATACAAAAAGATTTCTCCAGGGCAGGCAACGCATTAGCAATGCTCCAAGTGTTGCAGATGTCAATAGGCGACGGTAACCGCTTACCATCAGGAGTGCCGTAAGCCTGTTTGTCTACGTATAATATAAAAAAAACCAGAATCATACCTTATGATAATAATCCCTTCCTCGAGTAGGCACGATTATGAATAGGAACCGTATCTCCTTTTCCAATGCCTTGAAAAACAAAGCCCGTAGATCGGTGATAGTCACGTTGAACGCCGTCACTTTCGGGGGCGCCACTTGCATTCCGAGCTGACCGCCAGTTTGAGAGAGCTGGAAAGAATGATATTTTATTAGTTTGCGATCGCGTTTTCGCTCGCGTGGTACCTACAGTGGTGGTCATCTAATTAGAAACACCTAGTCACCTGACATTTTTATAAAGTAACTAACATTATTATAGCATTTAATAGGAGGTAATTTTTTTTTCACTACTTTACAATGTACTTTAATATCTCTAGTTTAATTACAAGCAATAATATTTGACAACCAAGACGACAATAAAAATAAATATCAGTGAAACAAAAAGTATCAATATCGTTAGGACTGGCAGAATGGACAACTAATTAGAAACATTGTATGACTTGGTTCAAAATTTGATTTTTTAAACTGAAATACAGTTCTCACAATTGTCAATCACATTGTAAATATTGCCGCCATTTCTAACTCATTACGAAAAGTTACTATTTATTGTTGTTTTATTAAAAATGGGTAAAAATAAGAGTTGTGATGCAGCAACGAGAAAAATTATAGTGAATTTTCATTTAAAACAAAAATGGAGTTACAGAAAGATCGCCGATTATTTGGAATGTTCCGTAAAGATGATATTTAACGCCCTCGCACATTTCAAACTACACGGAACATCAGATAACGTGCCAAGAAAACTTCGGCCCAGGAAGACTACAGTTCAAGAAGACAGGCTTATGCTTCGATTAGCTAAGGCGGACCCCTTTAAATGATCCAATGTTATAAGAAAAGAGGTATTTTCAGAAGACGATCCTCGACACGTGTCCACTAAACTAGTTCGTAGACGGTTGGTTGAAGGAAAATTGTTTGGAAGGATCGCTAGAAAAGTACCACTACTAAACTATCTAGCATTCGCTCGCAAATATGGCAGTTGGACTATTCATCAATGGAAAAAAAATTGTTTTCAGATGAAACTAAAATTAATTTGATTAATTCCGATGGAAAACGATATGTACGACGACCAATAAACGAGGCTTTGAATAACAAGTACACTAAAAAGACAGTTAAGCACGGTGGTGGAAATGTAATGGTGTGGGGATGTTTCTCAGGGTACGGGATTGGTCCCGTGAGAAATATTGAAGGGCAAATGGATCAATATCAATACAAAAAGATCTTGGAAGAGACAATGATTCCATATTCCGAGGAAAATTTGCCAGTAACTTGGATATTTCAGCATGACAACGACCCAAAGCACACAGCACGCAGCGTTAAAGCGTTTCTTACAGAACAATCCGTGACAGTATTAGAGTGGCCTGCCAATAGTCCGGATTTAAATCCCATAGAAAATTTGTGGCACACTATAAAGACCAACCTGTCGCAGAAACACGTTACTAATATTCATGGACTTAACAGTGCATTTTAAGACGCTTGGAGAAGTATTCCTGTAGAAACTTGTTATAAATTGATTGAATCAATGCCGCGTCGCTGCAAAGCTGTTATTGATAATAAAGGCTACCCTACCAAATACTAATTGTCTAAGGATGTAGTATTTTTAGTATTTTTCAAAACTATTGGGGTATTGTTCAAATTAAAAATGATTTAAGTAATGATTTTTTTGGTGTTTCTAATTAGTTGTCCGGTTTTTATCTCGTTTTTTATTTTGTTATGAATATAACTTTCAGTTTTATAAAAACAACCGTTGTTTTCTGTTATTAAAATGGTATAACAATGCAATATAATATCCGATACATCGATTTTAATACGTAGGAACACTCAATGATACGTTAAAAATTAGTTCGAAAGGGAATTTGCAATAAAAATATAAACCCAGGTAGGTGTTTCTAATTAGATGACCACCACTGTATATAAAAGCTATTTTGGGTACAGAACTTTATCTATTCCAAGTTTCAAAGAAGTCGGTTGAGCCGTTACGGCGTGATTGAATAACAAACATCCTCACAAAATTTCACATTTATAATATTGGTAGGATTAACTTGCGCCCGCGGCTTCGCGTGATCACATAGATCAAAAGTAGCCTTTATGCTGTTCTAGGCAAAGAACTCTATCTATTCCAGTTTTCATGGAAATCGGTTGAGCCGTTACGGCGTGATTGAACCATTGACATCTAAACATCCTCACAAACTTTCGCATTTATAATATTAGTTGGAAGTAGCATAAACAGCTGGCTAGCCCGAGAGTTTGTCCGCGTGTGTTCCTACCTCATCATCATCCACGCATGTCTTCCGGAATAAAATCCGGAACGAGGAAATCCGTAGAAGAACTAAGGTCACCAACATACAAGGTGATTAATAATTATATATATATAATAATATCTGGCCTGCAGGAATCGTTTACCGACGCTATAGGGATGCGCTCAGGAAGGATAAGCCCTAGTATTATAATGTAAGTAGTAGTATTATATGTATTTTTGTTTTAAGGTATTTATATCTATGGGCGCTGTATTGGACATGTACTTTATTAAGTTGCCTGAAATAAATGAATTATTATTATAATATGTATACCATCCCGAAAGGGGGTTTTGACGAACTCGATGGCGTAGCGGGCGAGTGCCCGTTTGAGACGCAAGGACGATTCCTGCTGACAAATGTTTGAATCCGTCTGAGACGCAAGGGGTTCGGGTTCGCTGACAAATGTTTGAATGATATTTTTATTTATAGTAATGTAGTGAAAGTGCAAACGAGTGCTACCTATCAAGAACACAAGAACAAAGTGTGTTCCCCTTAAATAGAGACAGTAAGAAAAGTGTTAGTGGACACATTCTTAGTTGTAGTTATTGTAAAAAATTATGTCAATGTTAAATTACTTATTAGCCTACAGCATGGCTAGATTGTAATATTATTAGAGCACATTATTCAGTGTAAACTAATTATAAAAAATAAAAAAAATAAAAAAAAATTATAGTAAAAAAAACACTCACCAGGGAACTGATTTGGTCAAAGTTACACGCGTGAGGCTGCAACTCTACTCCGATGAAACCCCACGAGACTAGAGCTTCCGGCTTCAGCAGCTTCGAAGAATTCCACGCGCCCCTCCTGTGTCAAAAAAAGCATCATTTAGAGCAGGGGGTCTCCAAACTTTTGGAGGAGGTAAGGCACAGCGAGGTTTTCTCGTTATTGGAGCCCGTCTGGAAAGGTACCTACGCGTTACAGAAGATCGCAGCCAAATAACATTATTTGTTTCAAATAGTGTTGTGTTCCTGCGGTGAGTAAAGTTGCCTCCCCCCTAAAGAGCTCTTTAGGGGGGAGGGGGTTCGGGGTCAGCAACGCGTGCGTGATGCCTCTGGTATTGCAAGCGCTCATAGGCTACGGTAACCGCTTACCAACAGGTGGGCCGTATGCTTGTTTGACACTTCAGTTGTATAAAAAAAAACTACGCTGGCCAAATCCGGCCCACGGGCCGTAGTTGCCGTAAAATTACAGCCATCCTTGTTTCGATGTAATAAGAGACGGCAATATTTTAAGTGCTGTAAATTTAAGTTAGTTTTAAAAAGTAACAACAGAATCGACGCCAACAGCCTACAAAAACTGAATATTAACAGCAAGCGCTCGAAAGATCCCTTATACAATTGAATCTGTGCCTTAAGTACGCATGGCGAGAGTCTAGATTACTAGAGCAGGGCATCCTACTGCCGTTTGTTCCCCGAGGGGAACTGTAAGTAACGGAGCTGACATTGGTCCAAATTGATGGTTGTTCTGAACCAATTTCTTTATATTTAGAAAAAACGTATACAAAGTAAACTCACGAAGGGAATGTTGCCCTGCCTTCTCCGCAATTCAGAGAAGGTGGTTGGAGCACCTTGGCTTCAACCTCCAAGAACTGATTCGAGATCTCGAGGCCGAACTTCTTGAATAGAACGTTCTGGCTGTAGTTCATCTGGAAACAAAAAGGAAACAGAATAAATGCTCTTCATTTTTTTTATACAGCTATGGTGCCTCACCTGTTGGTAAGTGGTTACTGTAGCCTATGAACGCTTGTGAGCTTCAAGAAAAATACAAAAAGATTTCTCCAGGGCAGGCAACGCATTAGAAATGCTCCAGGTGTTGCAGATGTCAATAGGTGACGGTTACCGCTTACCATCAGGTGGGCCGTAAGCATGTTTGCCTCCGTATAACATAATGCACCTCCAATTTAGAGCGAAAAACCTCACTGTGCCCTACCTCCTCCTAAAAATAATATTGTAACCGAAAGAGTATTTACTAACATGGCGCGCAACCTCCTCGATTTTCCGTTTGCGTTCGTCGGGGGGCGTAGCTGCTTCCCGCACCATAGTGGCCAATTGGAACTCGTTTAGTTGTTTCCTCAAAGCCTGCAACAAAAAAAACAAGCTAAATATCTGTGTAGTAATAGTAGTCACCTGCAATAAGATGTCTACATTTCACAATTTACTACACTGATGTTATTAAAGGTTCTAGAGTGAAGACCACGCAACCGGAAAGCGGAAGCGTATGAAGGCCCATCATAAAAATCATAGAGATAAACTATTAAATATCCATAAAACTCATAAGCTTTAGTATATAATATGAGTAGTATTTACCTGCCCATAGCCAACGGTGCATAGCTCCAACGGATAGTAGATACTCTTGTCTCTAGCGCCCACCCACAGGCAAGGTAAATGCGGATATTTGATCCTGAAATAGAGAAACAAAACTGTCGGTTTTGGTATGGGAAGAATCTAGCCAGATTAGATGTAAAACGTTATATAAAAACCTATTATTTTAAAATTATCAAACCTATCAAGAAATGTATTTTATTTTAAAAAGTACTATGACTGCCTAATAAATAAATAAATAAGTGTTACACATTTTTTTGAATCTGATAAAAATGGTATTTCATTGCCCAACATCCTACTTTCCTAGAAATAGCCTACTATGCTACTAATATTATAAATGCGAAAGTTTGTGAGGATGTTTGGGTATTTGTGGTTCGATCACGCTGTAAAGGCTCAGCCTATTTCTCTTCTTTTATGAAACTTGGAATATATTGAGTTCTAAGCCCTTTTTGGGATAGTCTACAATTTATGAATCTTTGTATTAAGAATAATGACTAAATTACGCTTAAACAAATTTATGTGAAGCATCGACACGATATAGGCAGAACCTAAAGTAAGTTAAGTTTACGAAATACCACAAGCACTTCAAAAGTATAATGTAAACACTTACTTGTATCGCTTGTCATGCAAATAGTAATCATACACAGACATAGAACGTCCCCCTTCCTTTGTAAAGTGTAGGTGTGTGGGCCTCTCTTTAATGGAGTTTACAATGTATTCACGGGTTTGTCCATCACCAGCCCCGCCCACAAGTTTGCATATAACCTGAGAACAAAGAAAACATTTAAATATACAAGGTTATTCATAATAATGTATGCCAAACCGAAAGGGGCTTATTCTACAACCAATTGGCAATAAAGTTTGTTCTACGACTTTTGGAAATTCGACATTTTTCATTGAAAAAACCCTAAGCGAATATCAGCTGTTTTCGGGTCAAATCAGATCAAACTCGATGAATCAGATTTTTTTGGCAGAAATCTTGATACGTTGATACGTACAAACGCTTACGCTAGAAAGCTAACATCCTAAGGGGTTGAAATGGATGCCTTTTTTACAAAGTTTGTATGTATAATGGTCGGTTTTCCTTGATAGCTGAAACCGTGCGGAGCCGGGACGCACCGTCTAGTCTTGACTAAAAGTATGTGTTTCTATTGTTCCATATTTCTTGTATATCATGCGCGCAATACGACAGTAATTAAACAAAGTTTATAAAAAAATGCATACTAAAAGTGATTTTTGGGAGCGTGTACCAAATATAACTTTTGGTCGTACCTCTGACTACACCTCTAAGATATTTTCGAGGAGCACACGAAAAAACATACATATTTACATAAAAATTATATGATTCATCGAAAATATAAATAAACAAAGCTTTTATGTACTTCATTACAAATAAAAGAATCGGTCATAGGCCCTTTTCAGGGCCACCATATCTTAACCTGGTCACTGACCTAATACAGGTGACCAAGAAAGAATCAGTGACACGACAAGAAGAAAAAGAAGAAGAAGAAAATTACAAATAAGAAATTTTTTCAAGCATTTTTTTAGAGTTTATTTACCTATAATTTTTTTTAATTTAGTTATACTTGAAAAACTGTTTTTTAATCCAACAAAGTTTTCGGATATGATGATGAGTAACATATCTTTCTTCAGTCAAACTACCTTAAAAAATACTAAAACAATTACCTACGGGTAGTAAATTGACTCTTGGGGGTGATGACTCACCCTCAAACCCTTCACGAAGTCCTTGAAGGTCTCAGCGGCCCGTCCTAGTTGCTGCTCAATGCCGCGCGACAAGTCCAAGCCTATTGACTTGAAGGCATCTAGCATCGGCTGATGTATCGGGAAACCCTTGTGAGCAACTGAAATCAATCATCAATCGTCAATTTATAAAATTATCACAGTCCTGACTAACTGACTGACATATAGACAGCGCACAGGCAAAATCACTGGTCTTAGAAACATGAAATTTGGAGGGTGTGGTTATTTTTTTTTGACTGGCCTCATTGCTCAGTTGGTAGTAACTCTGCCTTCTGCGCTAGAGGTCGCGGGTTCGATTCCCGCACTGGACAAACATTTGTGACTAACACAGATGTTTGTTCTGTGTCTGGGTGTTAAATACATATATATCTATTATGTATATCAGTCTCTGGTACCCATAGTACAGGCTATGCCTAGTTTGGGATCACTTGACCGTGTGTGATATGTCCGGAATATTTATTTATTTATTATTTATTTATTTATTTTGATGCGTAGAATAGTGCTAGTAAAGGAATTTTGAAAATTGGCATCCTAAAGGGTTCAAAATGGAAGTTTTGTGCAAAAACAAATCTAGTCTTTGTTTCGGACACCGTTGGAAATGCTACATTTAAATTCCTCAAAAAAAACAAACCTTTTTCAGCATTATTTTTTTATTTTCCTTACTCACAGGGTCACTTTCTTTTCAAAAAATATAACGTTTTCTAGGATATATCGGTTTTATCACGATATTTGCCTTTAGCGTTTGAGAGCACTAGTAAAGCGGACACAAGTTTTCCGAATGGAAAATCCATTGGTGCACGACCGGGATTCGAACCCACCTTTGGATGAGCCTGGTCAACCTTCAACATTTTTCCACCAGTGCTTCACACTGATAAAATCATCATAATCATTTCAGCGGTAGGACGTCCACTGCTGAACTTATGCCGCCCCTTTAGATTTTCAGCGACCTTCTACGGCCTTCTAATTATTTGGGGGGATTTGCTACTCACCACGCTGGGCATGCGGGTTGGCGAGCGCAGATAAAGCTATTGTTGATAGGGAATACTGCTGCCCATCCCCTAGTTTTTCCCTTAGTCGGCTCTTACGACATCCACGGATAGAAATGTTCTTCAGCTTGGGCCACCACGGCACTGTTAAAATACAGGAAACTCACCATCAATATTGATGTAGGGTCGACTCGTGAATATCGCAGACTGGAAGAGTCCGGTCCACATCTCGAGGCCTCCAGAGAGGTCAATGGGCCGATCGGGTCGCTTGAAGAAATTACGGCCACACTGGAAGAGACACAAAATGTTATCACTCTGACGCTGATGTAAACAGAATTAGAAGATATAAAAACGGTCAAGTGCGAGAACTCGCGCCCTGAGGCGTCCGTACCATTGGTCGCAGGTTCGAATCCCGTCGCGCACCAATGGATTTACCAGTCGGAAAATCCGTACACGTGGTCAGAAAATCAAAATACCAAGTGTAGAAATTGACAAACTTATAGTTGCTCACGTAGTCATTGTATGACATTGAACGCAAATTTAACTTTGTTTCCTAAAAAACTTCGAAATTCCTCAATTTCAGACTTTTCCCTTTAACTGTGTCACAAAAGCTCCTAGAATTCCAAATTTCAAAATTGTGAGGTAACTGAACTAGAGGTTTTTGATTTTTGCCATTTCCATACAAAAATTATACATTCATTGCCATATCTTTTTAATGCATTAAGGTCTGTGGGCTTATGGTGCCGTATAAAAATCAAAGCTCTATCTTAATAGGTGGTATAAATTTCAAGTTGATACCTTTAGCCGTTTCTGAGAAAAAGGGTCTTGACAGACGGACAGACAGACAGACAGACAGACAAACAGACAGACAGACGGAAAACAAAGTGATCCTATAAGGGTTCCGTTTTTTCAAATGAGGTACGGAACCCTAAATAAGATATTTTTTACAAAAACTAAAAACCGACTTCGGATTCCTGCATATTTACAAGATTATTATTATAGCCGCTAGAAAATTAAGACCTTAGGAGTTTAGCGCGCTCACGTCGTTTAGCCAGAGATTTTTTTTTGTATTCATCCTCTGCGTTTTGCTTACTGAGGATGGCACTGGCCACCTACACTTTCAAACAAATAACCAAAGTAAGTATGACATTAATTCATCATAAATAATAACTCTTACGGCCTAACTGACTGACTGACGTGAACGTGGTATGACGCAAACAAAACGACGAAAGAATGCTCTATCTGTTCATACTAAAATAATTTGATAGAGATATTTGGGGATAGCATGAGCATTCGCTCGTCTGATGTAAATCGGCCTTTACGCTTACGATACGATAAAAAATGTCAAATTAAAATAAAAAGATTTCATTGCAAGATGACACTAGCTTATATTTGACTTTTACTATATTATCGAAAGCGTAATGCTATAGTGAAATATTCGTGCTTGGGCCACTGCATGCGTTCGTGCCGTGCTTACACCAGGGTAAGCTTACATGCCCGCTATGTAGAGCTATATGTTACACAGTTGCGGGCATCTGCTCATATTATCTGTGGCGCGTCTACCCCGCCTTCTTTTTCTCTTCCGCTTCAACTTAGTTCCTACTATATTCGGCTTATAACAGCCGTTTCAAGATTTAAGGATCAAATTCGTGTAAAATAGTGCTGACACGCTCGCATTTGAATGGCAATAAGATCATGGGCCCACATTGGATAGTATCAAAGATAATATATTTGATGTTTTTTGTAGTATTGAGGATCTTATTACCTTGACATACGCCTCCAATGTTCCTTGCCTGAGCACGACGTCCATGCACTGAACCTCCTCCATAGGGACTGCTAAAGAGCTCCCTTGGGTTTCCATGTGTCTGTGAAAAAACATTTTCAATGTAATATACCCACGACAGAACTGAGTATGAGGTAGATGCATTAGGCGCTAGTTATTGAGGTCACAAACAGTTTCTGTTCTGTTTTTATAAAAATCCGTTCAGTCTATACATAATGAGCAACAAACGAAATAAAATTTTATTGAGAGACCGTCAGGGAAAGTCCCTACTGCCAACTCGCCTATATACATCTTATAAAAAGTTACTTTACAAGGTGATTCATTATTATAAAGTATCCCGAAAGGGGTTTATTGGCAATAAAGAGGCCCAAAGAGTTCCATCACAAACGGTCTTGAGCTTGATGAAAGTTCTTGAAGTCACATGAACGAAGAGTATAATGAACGTAAGTAATAGTACTCACCGAATTATCTTTGCAAAGTCCACGGCACCAGTGAATTTGATGATTACTTTGAATTGGATGATTCTACCATTCGGGTCTGGGAAGTCCACCTAAAAAAAACATTACTCACTTTATTATACACAAGAAAATTCGAATGCGCTATTGGCCTACTCTAGTGATGGAAATTTTAGTTTTTAGGCTTTTCTACGGCCTCTGTCGCGTCATTTAATTCTTAGACTGCGACTATTCCGGACACACAAGTTTTTTTTTTTTCCAGTAGTGTTCAGCTTTTTTTTTATACATATACAACTAAGGTGCAGGTGCTTATTCTAAACCCTTAAGGACCTCCTTTAGGATCCTTTACACTATAGTTCAACGACTTTTGGAAATACCATTTTTGCATATAATTGCATAATCTTCTCTTACAGGGTCAAATCAATTCAAACTGAATTTGTCTTGTGTTTTAGAGCAAACTTAATGCCAAATTATAGTGTTTATTATTACCAAGACTAAAGACAGATGATTTGAAAACAATCTGAGATAAAACACTCACCGTATGAGTAACATCAATGATATTCTTCTTAAGAGGATTAAGACAGTAAGCGTTTTTGAACATATCAAAAGCAACCATTTCGTTCGGGAACAGCTTATCCTTGAGCATTTTGTACACGGCAGGAATCATCTTTCGCGGTTTATCGGGAGTAAATGATACGTCGTAACGGTTCTGCAATAAAGAAGTCAAATAGAACTTAAGACAAAATATTCCCAGAAGTGGGACAACACAGCTGATATTTATAAAATCCTACTAATATTAAAAATGCGAAAGTTTTTGAGTATGTTTGGATGTTTAGATGTTTGTTGTTCAATCAGGCCGTAATGGGTCAACCGATTTCGTTGAAACTTGGAATAGCTAAAGTTCTTTAACTAGAATAGCATATAGGCAACTTTTTATGTAGTACCTACATAAAAAGGCACGCGAGCGAAGCCGCGTATTATAACATAGTTATATGTATTTTAATTATTTAATAACGCATATCTATGACATGGTGGGCGAGAGCCCGACTGAGACGCAACAGGTGCAGGTTCCATCCCCGCGGCGTACAAATGTTTTTTTGGTGGTAATGATATACATAGTATACCTAAGATTCATGGCATCCTAGTATGGGATCAGGACTATGTATGTGACTGTTGGATGTTTCACGTGCCTGCAACTTACATTTATCAAGACAAAATAATTCACTCAGCTTACCACTTTCATTGGTTTGATATTCATCGGCAAGTAATTTGTGATGACTTTGATCTGCCTGCTCTGAACACTTCTTCCGAGTATCTTGGCTGGGATGACATACTGGCACTTCTGCTGCTGTCTGGACATCGGTAGCGGTTCATATTTGACTGGCTTGTCGCCCGATGCCCCTGGCTGTGTAGCAGGGGGTCTTTGACCTTGTGGTGGCCCAGCGCTGCTTGGTGCCACAACTTGGCTGGCTGGTGCTGGAAAGAAAAACATTCTTAGGCCCGGTACCCGGCAAAGAGGAGATGGGCGGAGAGAAGAGGAGATGGGCGCAGAAGGTGTGTCGTAAACAATCAATAGGATTCCATTAGTTAAAAATGTGCTCACAGATTAGCTTCAGTTGACATGGTCCAAGCGGAGAAGAGAAATGATGTCTCATAATTGTTTGGAGTGATCAAAGCGGAGATGTGATTGGTCACTCACAAGCAGACGGGGCGATCCGCAGCGGTAACGAGAGATGTGTTCTCAAGCAAATCTCCAGCCATCTCCTCTTTGATGGATATTGGGCCTTATTAACTTTGTAGATGTTGAGTGTGAGGCATTCAAGCGTACATGGTGTTACATAAATGAATGGAAAGCTACACTATCACTGAGTAATACAGGCTACTTTTATCCAGGTACCACGCAACGCAGTTGGGAACAGCTAGTTGGTCAATAAATGTAACTAAACTAGACTAAAAACAAGTTAAGATATTATAAGTAACACCATTACATACCTTGTACTAGCCCCTGTGCGGGAGCCGGTTTCGGCCAGCCGCCAGCAGCTGCGGGCGCCGGCCCGCGAGGTTGCGGAACACCCGGGAATGCTGCTCCTGGTTAAATATATTACTAGAATACTGACATGCCGGCTGAAAGAGGGAAGTGGAAGAGAAAACAATGTTGCGCCGACCCCACATGAAATGGAATAAGGACTCAAACTCAAATTCTACTACTTTGTGTACAGGACCATTGACAAGGGACACAGAAATCTAGTCTATCTAGTAGTAAAGAGGTACAAACATGCAAGTATTAAGGTAATGCTTACTTGCTAGGCCTGGTGGCCCGGGAGGAGGCCCTGCAAAACGTGGGATGCCAGCTTGCCCAACCACAGGTAATTGTTGAGTTGGTTGCGCAACTGGTGGAGCACCCGGTTGCCATGCTTGAGCGCCTGGTTGCCCTGGTTGGGCGCCAGGTTGCCCTAGCTGAGCGCCAGGTTGCCCTGGTTGAGTGCCTGGTGGCCCTGGTTGGGCGTCTGGTTGCCCTGGTTGAGCGCCCTGTTCAGCTAGTTGGGCGGCTTGAGCTGATTTCTTCTTCCTGGGTCGGCTTTTCTTAGCGCCGCCCGTCAACCCCAATCCGACGCATTCCTCTTCTTCTGGAGTTTCTTTAGGCGGTTCCGGTTTAGCAGGCGCCGCGGTAGGAGTTGGTTCCAATGGCTTCTCATCTTTTTTCTCTTCAACAGGCTTAGAAGGGAAAACAATTAGGTCACGATGAACAGGTGTTAAAGTAAGTATCCATTTAGAGAATATCTTGGTGAAAATTAATTGAAGACAAAGGAACAATAAAATTGCTCACATATCAAAATTATCTGTTTTCACAACTAAATGGCTCTATCTTGATGTATTTTGTACAGAGATAGCCTAAACCCTGAGAAAGGATGTTTAATCTGTGTACCACAGGAGAGATGCTGCAGGCAACCACTAGTTATCTTTAAAAATTTTAAATTCTATTCAGGCTAGATTCAGTTTCAGTTAGGGGCCTTACAATGATGTCTGAGAACCATAAATGTTTGAGACTTTCAACTTACAGCAACGCCTAACCAAAATAACAAAGTTACAGTTAATAACAAGTACATGATTAGTTCTGAAATATGGACCCTAACTCCTGGACTATGGGTATTCAGGTCACAACAGAAAATCTATTGTGTCTCATCCAGATGTGATATAGGAAAGGCATTAAAATAAGTATGAGATAATACCTTCTCAGCTTTCTGCGGCTTTTTCTTGCGTGTGCCACCAGTCAGCCCACCACTTTCTTCTTCCACCGGTGCCTGCGAGGTTGAAGCACCACTATCATCTATACTCAAAGCACTGACTGAAGCTTCAACGCTGGTGGCTTTGCCACCTCCTTTCTTCTTACCTAAAACATTCCATATTTTTAGGTAAACCACTTAATGCAGACCACTCCAGGATACAGGAGACGCGAAAAACAGCCTGTGTAAGCAATAAAAAACCCGACTGAGTGACTAGTGCTGAACCAAGTTGTAATTATGATTGACAACCTTGGTGGTGCAGCTGGCAGTGCCCATCTGAGACGCAAAGGGCGCAGTTTAGATTGACCCCCAGACCCTGAACAAATATTTGCATGATCTGCAAATATTTGTTCAGGGTCTGGGTGTTGTGGTACCATGGTACTCATAGTTTCTGATACCCACGACACAGGTAATCCTACTCTGGGGTGAAGACAATGACTGTTGGGTTCTGTTTATTAAAGTAAAGCAAAATAAGATTACATTAAAAACGACATACCCTTCGCCATCTTGAGTTAAAATCTGATATCTGAAACCAATGGAAAATAAATAGTTGGTGCAAGAGATCATAGGAATTTGTTCATTTCACCTCTAGGGTAATGTAATATTTTTTTACCTTTTGCGTTTTCTTTTCCATTTTGGACTTTTGTCCAATTAAAACCAAATACCTAACATAAACCAACATACCTATTTCAATGTGGATAGAAACACAAACTATCAATCCAAGAGAGTACAACACAACACGCAGAAATCAATGGTGAGGATATTAAGTCACTATGTTGTAGAAAGTTTAAGAAATGTAAGAACTACCTTGTCTTTAAGAACGTTAAAAATGATATGTATACAAAACAATATGATGCAATAGGTTGCAAGTCGCAACGTTGCAAATAATTTGGTTGTCTTTGGTCGGGGAAGGCATTGATCAACACGCTATGAGGCTTCTAGAACATACTAAATGTAGGAAGAGTGAGCTGAAATTAATTTCGTGATACACACAAAAGCTTTTTACTGTGTACTTACATTAATTGCAATGCAAAAAGGAAAACGCAGAGATCACTAAAGATAATTTTTAATTGATTCCAAGAAGGAATTAATTAGTTATACGAAATATTACTCACTTTATTTACTGCAAAAACAAAAATACCTTTTTATTTTGATTAGTTTTCAAAACAAAATTTCTGACACTGACAATTTATTTGGGTTATTTGATTAGTTTTTTTTTTATGTTTTTCCCCTTTTAGGGATAGCTATGGCATCTAGGCCTTACCGCCAAGTCTTACGTTTATTTTTCCTTGTTATTTTTATTCTTTCGTCTTTATTTTTCATTTTATTCATGGTGAAGTCATCGGAAAAGTCAAGTCATGTTCAGTTTTAGTAAGATATGATGGTGGCTATTTTACTAAAACCTCGAGGGACCTCTTAGCGCCAACTCGAAAAATGACGATACACGCAATCATTCTATTTCACTTCACTTGTGTGGTTTACTCAAACAATATTACGCAAAACACCACCATAATTACACAATATTATTCAATTTAACACTAGTTTGTAAAATAAATTGAGAGCACAACATCACTTCGCAAGTTCTTGCCAAAAAGTCCTTATTTGATTTGATTGCAATTGACAAGGGAGCCGCTACGCTCCGACCTCAAAGATCATTCATAGCTCTACAACTACAATCTACAGAGCTGACAAAACCCCCAAATAAAGAAAATAAAGATTTTAAAAAAATAGCCAGTGGACGGCGCACTTCCTTGCTTGATGTGGTGAAAATAGAGTTGATTCAAATAGTCCCGATATCATGATTGCTAGGTCGTCAGCATAGCCAATTGTAAGGATGCCATCTTTGTTAAGTAGTTCTAGGAGCTCGTTAGCTACGAGTATCCAGAGTAGGGGTGACAGAACTCCCCCCTGTGGGCATCCTTTTGTTACAAGACAACGTGTAACTTCGGAGCTTTCGATCCGAGCCGCCCTGTTGGCCAGCATTTGTGTTATCCATTCGTTCAGGTTCTCATCAACTCCTTTATCTCTTAGCCCCCTTTCGATGCTGGGAAAGGTAGTTTTGTCAAACGCGCCTTCAATGTCAATGAATGTGACAAGACATAATTGTTTGTCTTCAAGGGCACTTTCAATCTTGTGGACAACTTGATGTAAAGCTTTTTCAGTGGATTTGCCTGATTGATAGGCGTGCTGGTTTTTGTTGACCGGGTTATTAGCCAACGGTCCGCTACGGATGTGTCTGTCACAGAGTTTCTCGAGAGTTTTGAGAAGAAAGGAGCTCAAACTGATCGGTCTTAATGACTTTGGTTGTGTGTAGTCAGACTTACCTGGTTTTGGGAGGAAGATTACCTTTACCTCTCTCCACGCCAGTGGTATGTATTTCCAAGCGATGCAGCTCCTATAGATAGCTATTAGTATTGCCTCGATTTTCATGAGATGCCACTGAAGGAGGGCAGGGAATATTCCGTCCGTGCCAGCCGCCTTAAATGGTTGGAATGTTCTTACCGCGCTGGAGAGTGTTTCCTCTGAGACTATTGATTCAGCTAGTACCCAGTAGTCTGCTTTCTGTGGTGTATGACTTGTATTTGCTTCCCAGCTAGTGTCGTCACTCAACGTGCAGTCCGGGAAATGTGTTTTTAGTAACAGCTCGAATTGTTCGGGCTCTGTTGTTGTGTATGATCCGTCTGGCTTTTTGAGTGTGCCTAGTTTGATCTTTGTGTCTTTTGATAGTATTTTGCTGAGGCGCGCCGTTTCACTCTGGGATGTGATGGAACTGCTGTATTTCCTCCACGAGTTGTCACGGCTGCGTTTTATTTCTCGTTTAAAGTTTTGTCTTGCTATTCTGTAGTCCTTCTAGTCTTCATCTTGGTTTGTGTTCATTGCCCTATTAAAGTGATGGCGCGTCTTCTTTATTAGTTTAGCGAGTTCTTTATTCCACCATCTATCTTTTCGATGTGCAATAGCATTGCGCTCTCTAGTTAGTGGGCATGATTTTTCATAGCTGGTTTTGAGACTGTTAACCAGCAACGTGAGTGTCTTTTCTATTTCTGTTGGTGTCAGCTCCGCGTTTGGTTCTATCATCGAGAACTCTCGTAGTTCAGTATCTAGGGCTATGCCCCTATGAAAACAAGGTAAAATTTGTAGGATGTGACAACCCTGAAATTGAATGTACTTTATCGCCGTCTTGCTCGGGTATACGCGCTAGCCCCGTCTATGTTATCTGGTGTATTCCATAATAGTCTGTGGTTGGTGACTGACTTGCTTGATTGATTGCTTCGTATCGATCTCGATGTCGAATCACGCACGCACCATATTATTTAATCCTTAGTAGTCTGTGGCATGCACGCACGCACGACTTTAATCAAACTTCAATCCAATTTAATCAAACTCGGGAGTAATAGTGTTCTGTGATTTTATTTGTGATGGTGTTTTGTGCAAGTGTTTGGCAAATTTTTAGTTTTATCTAGGTACAAACAAGATGTATGTGTTTTGAGTCTCGTCTCTTTTAACTAGAATATAATTATTGCTGCATGCTTGCTTTCTGACCACAGTGTATTAGTCTAGTCATGTTTATTGAACTGTTCACGGCATTGCAATTGGCATTAGATTCAATGATCCTATCTGTGAAAATATGGCATATTATCACTCTGGAGAAGTTGTAAATTCAATCGAAGATACTGGTGTTGCTCACGAGTCGTATGTTGTGGACGATCTTACCGTAATTCCTCTGGATACAAAAAGTTTTGGTAAGTAGGTATGTTTAAAGTTAAATACGTATGTATTATTTATTTACACCCCAACCGGCCTTAAATCCTTGACAATAACCAAGCCGCGGTAGGTACTATTGATGAAATAAAAAGATTGCCATTTCCCAGCAAGTTTCTAGCAAAAATGTCTATAGAAATAGATTCATTTCCTTGACTATATTGGAAGATATTCTATTTAATCTAGCTATTGTCAAAAGATTACGACTTCGCTCGCGTGGTACCTATGAAGATAAAAAGTGGCCTATATGCTATTCCAGACTATAATCTATCTCTGTGCCAAATTTAAACCAAATCCGTTCGGCCGTTTGTGCGTGATTGAACCACAAACATCCTCACAAACAGACGCATTTATAATATTTTTTTTTTTGTTCTGAGTGTATCTGCAATCAGTGTTCGGACTATGAGCAGGTTTGGTGTGGGTATTTGGGCTTGTAGGAGTTCTTGCTCCAGCGCACAATTCTTCCTTTCTTGGTGCTTCATGGTCCATCGAGTTCTGATATACTGTCTGCGTAGCCTTTTAGGGTAGCTGATGGTAGTTAGCTGTGTAGCCAGGTGATTCGGATGTGCGTTCAGACGTTTTTTATATTTTGTAGAGTACAGTTTTATCTCTTTGTTGACAGTAGTGACATCCAGTTCGCCATGCAACTCGGAGTTCATGAGGAACCATGGGGCATTGGAGAGGTTTCCTAAAATTCCATTTTGTGCTCTTTGTATGATTTCGGTATTCGAATGGCAAGCTGATCCCAAAGTTGTATGCCATATGTCCAGATTGGTTTTAATAAAACTTTGTATATCAACAGTTTGTTGTCTGTGCTAAGCACTGAGTTCCTACCAAGTAGCCAATGCAAGTTTCGATATCTTAGGTTAAGTTCATCTCTCTCTTTTTTTTTTTACATGTGTCCTCCAGGTTAGTCTGAGGTCCAGGTGCATCCCCAGGTATTTCACCGAGTTGTTGTGTGGGAGTGTGTTCGCTCCGAGGTGAACGGGTGGACAATCTCCTCTACAAAGAGCGAATGTAGCGTGAGTTGACTTCGAGGCGCTTGCTTTGATCCTCCACTTTGTTAACCACTGTTCTATTTTGTCTAGTCCGGTTTGAAGGTATTGTGATGCTTCGTTTAGGTCCTTGCTACTAGTGAGAATAGCAGTGTTGTCTGCGAATGTGCAGGTTATAACGCCCGGTGCTTCTGGAAGGTTTGATGTGAAGATTGTGTATAGGACAGGGCCCAACACTGATCCCTGCGGGACTCCTGCTTGTATGTCATAGAATTTAGAGGTGTGTTCTCCATGCTCTACTTGAAATATTCTGTCCGATAGGTCTTGAAATGTTCTGTTATGAGTAAAGTATGCTGCAGAACGAATGTGGTAGTAGTTTCTTTATTTTATAAAGAAGCCCCTTATGCCATACCCTATCGAAGGCCTGCTGTATATCTAAGAAGGCCGCTGAGCAGTATTCCTTGAGTTCTAGGGTTTTTTTATGTGGTCAACTACCCTGTGGACCTGTTCAACTGTGCCGTGCTCCTGTCTGAATCCAAATTGATGATCGGGGATTATAGATTTTTCGGCTAATGTCTTTAGTATGCGTGAGAGCAGAAGTTATGTAGTTATGATAAACACACAAAAAATCTCCTTTGTTAGGGGTTTTTTAGGCTACCCAAAGGTCTCTGACTGATAGCTAATGTGACAACGACTTATAAAAAAATGAAATAAATAACAAGAAGCGAGCGCTTCAACAAAATAGTAGGGGTGAATGCCCGTGGCAGTAACAGTTGAGCAGCTGTTAATATCTGGTATTCACCCCCTCCATTTGGTGACCATATTGAAGGTTGCTTAACTTAGGCAAGCTATGTTGCAAACACTTACTTGTGTTTATCTTAAGTACTGAATACAAGATGTATGTGTCAGGCAATAAACACGGCTTGGGGCACTTTTTTTCGATGATCCTTGTTTTTTTTTAATTTTTTTATTATATACATATACAGTGGTGGTCATCTAATTAGAAACACCTACCTGGGTTTATATTTTTATTGCAAATTCCCTTTCGAACTAATTTTTAACGTATCATTGAGTGTTCCTACGTATTAAAATCGATGTATCGGATATTATATTGCATTGTTATACCATTTTAATAACAGAAAACAACGGTTGTTTTTCTAGAACTGAAAGTTATATTAATAACAAAATAAAAAACGAGATACAAACCGGACAACAAATTAGAAACACCAAAAAAATCATTACTTAAATCATTTTTAATTTGAACAAAACCCCAATAGTTTTGAAAAATACTAAAAATACTACATCCTTAGAGAATTAGTACTAGGTAGGGTAGCCTTTATTATCAATAACAGCTTTGCAGCGACGCGGCATTGATTCAATCAATTTATAACAAGTTTCTACAGGAATACTTCTCCAAGCGTCTTCAAATGCACTGTTAAGTCCATGAATATTAGTACAGGTTGGTCTTTATAGTGTGCCACAAATTTTCTATGGGATTTAAATCCGGACTATTGGCAGGCCACTCTAATACTGTCACGGATTGTTCTGTAAGAAACGCTTTAACGCTGCGTGCTGTGTGCTTTGGGTCGTTGTCATGCTGAAATATCCAAGTTACTGGCAAATTTTCCTCGGAATATGGAATCATTGTCTCTTCCAAGATCTTTTTGTATTGATATTGATCCATTTGCCCTTCAATCTTTCTCACGGGACCAATCCCGTACCCTGAGAAACATCCCCACACCATTACATTTCCACCACCGTGCTTAACTGTCTTTTTAGTGTACTTGTTATTCAAAGCCTCGTTTATTGGTCGTCGTACATATCGTTTTCCATCGGAATTAATCAAATTAATTCTAGTTTCATCTGAAAACAAAACTTTTTTCCATTGATGAATAGTCCAACTGCCATATTTGCGAGCGAATGCTAGACGATTTTCTCTATGTTGCCTGGTTAGTAGTGGTACTTTTCTAGCGATCGTTCCTAACAATTTTCCTTCAACCAACCGTCTACGAACTAGTTTAGTGGACACGTGTCGAGGATCGTCTTCTGAAAATACCTCTTTTCTTATAACATTGGATCCTTTAAAGGGGTCCGCCTTAGCTAATCGAAGCATAAGCCTGTCTTCTTGAACTGTAGTCTTCCTGGGCCGAAGTTTTCTTGGCACGTTATCTGATGTTCCGTGTAGTTTGAAATGTGCGAGGGCGTTAAATATCATCTTTACGGAACATTCCAAATAATCGGCGATCTTTCTGTAACTCCATTTTTGTTTTAAATGAAAATTCACTATAATTTTTCTCGTTGCTGCATCACAGCTCTTATTTTTACCCATTTTAATAAAACAACAATAAATAGTAACTTTTCGTAATGAGTTAGAAATGGCGGCAATATTTACAATGTGATTGACAATTGTGAGAACTGTATTTCAGTTTAAAAAATGAAATTTCGAACCAAGTCATACAATGTTTCTAATTAGTTGTCCATTCTGCCAGTCCTAACGATATTGATACTTTTTGTTTCACTGATATTTATTTTTATTGTCGTCTTGGTTGTCAAATATTATTGCTTGTAATTAAACTAGAGATATTAAAGTACATTGTAAAGTAGTGAAAAAAAAATTACCTCCTATTAAATGCTATAATAATGTTAGTTACTTTATAAAAATGTCAGGTGACTAGGTGTTTCTAATTAGATGACCACCACTGTATATATTTTTTAATTGTTTTTGTACAAAATTTTATTTAGAGCCAGTGTGGTACCGATCGAGATAGGTGAGGCTCAAAAGAAAAATAATAATGATACCTAATAAATAAGAGCTTATACAAATGCGATAGAAAAAAAATGACAAATAAGAGTTTTAAAAAATTTTAGATCTAAATCTAGTAGAATTCGTATATTAATAATCGAGTTGGAGCATATTCAATCCCAAGCTTTTTTAGACATATACATAGACATTTATTTAATTGCCACCAAAACACACACATTTGCACAACATTTTACAATAAACTTATAATAAAAGAAACAAGAGAAAAGTAATGAAAGTAAAAAATGGTGTGATGTGTGCTGCAGCAGCAAAATGGCTTCGGCTCAGCATTATGCCTACTGTTTTGCAGCAGACGCTGGTATTCTGCCGAAACCATTACCTACACAGTCATTCAACCCTGTGAGAACAGTCTTATTAAGATTATGTTAGAATCGTCAGGGAATAGGTTTATAAATATAAAAATGAATACTGGTGGAAAATAATAATAATGTCAAACTGCATAGTGTAATATTGATAAAAATGATATAGTAATAATAAAATTAAAATTATATATGTGCATAACAGCCCTAAAAAGTCAGCACGTGAAGGGTGCACTGTAGCTATTGGCACCAGACAACCCAGTTTTTTGCTGCTCTAGCAACATAATTTTAAAATGTTTTTTAAAAGTAAACTTTGATTTTATTAGTCGTAATGGTGGTGGTATATTATTCCAACACTTGGTTGCCTGGTACCGAAAGCTGCCCCTAAACGCTACAGTCTTATGCTTATTATAATGAAGCAAGTCCCTTGTCGATCTTGAACTGTACTTACTCTGTGTTTTTATCATCTAAAAAGACGGATATTTTGTAGTAAGATTTATTACAGAGTTTTTGTTTAATTAAGTTTTTAAATTTGCTAATTGATAACTTTAGCACATCGCTTGGGACCTTTTTATAGAAGCGTACACATTGGCCTTTAAAGGATTTACTAACCCTAGCGAGTCTAATTGTGGGAACGAGTTTATCTTTGTTTCTAGTATTTACACCATGATTATCACTATTTTTTTTTGAATAGATTTATGTTTTGACAACCATACATCAAGTTTTCATATACTGGCAAGGTACAGTCATTATATTTATTTCTTTGAACTTATTACCGAGTTTCTCTGGGGCCCATGTTATAAATCACTCAAACAGCCCTCTTCTGCAGCACAAATATGGTGTTTAGGTCTGCAGCACTCCCCCAATGACATCTTTTCTCCTGAGCCGGTGTGTGTATGTGTTACCTTTATTAGGTGGTCATTCCATCTAGTAGGTGGCCATTCAATGCTGCACTTTCTGGTGTGTGACATCCACTCTAATATCCTCAATTTTAATTGATGAAGCTAGTCCCGAACTGGGAAACATGCCAGGTTAGAGAGGATGTTTACCACCTACTGATGGAATGCGCCCGAAGAGCATTATTGTGGGATGAGTTAGAAAGGATCCTGAAACTTAATTGTTGGATGTGGGCCTCTTTAGAGCATGTTAGCGGCACCAATCTTTGACGCGGCTAGAATGCTCTACCGGTCTACATGTAGACTGTTAGATAGATGATGGAGTCAAAAATTCAGCCACAATAGAGCTGACATAGTTGGGCACACTGACAATAACACAGAAAAAAATTGGTAAAGAAAATTGATGCTAGCTTTAATGTCCTCAATTTCAGCAATATGTAAACTCTGCAGCCGAATTGGACGCAGAGAACAGTTCTATCCCCGCAACAATAAGTTCTGCTCCCTGAGATGCCACGCTAGTAACGCAAGAAGACACCACTGTCATTGGAGATTCAAATTCATGGAGGGAGCAGAGCATTTGGAGGGTTTCATCCCGCTGGAGCCTCTGCCTCAATTGGAGCACTGGCAAGGAGCTTATAAGTTGCAGGTTAGATTCTACTCTTTATCATTGATTGCATGACTTGACTAACTGCTGGATGCCTCATCCTCAAGTCTATTGAAATCGCCTCCAAGACTGTGATGATTCCAAACAATAGAAAATGTATTGTATCTCGTCCAGTTTTGTCTTTATGAAGAATATGTCAGAACTTCTTAAACTTCTCTTTTTAGTCTTCTGCCACACCATTTTGTCAGTGTCCAAACCAATTTAAAACAATGAAGGGAAACATCTCTTGTAGCCATCAAATCTCTTAATATGGTGACCCAACCCATTGTAATGTTAGCACATTTGATAGCGCACATAGCACACGCATCTACATAAGGGGTCATTCCATGTAACAAGTGTTACAGGACGTACACATTTACGTTGCCTTTCAACAATGTTTTTAAAAGAAAGCATATTTTATGGTTGCCCAACCACCCCTTACTCCACAGTTCCTTAAAATCGATCTTAATTTCAAAAATTCTTCACCGGATTTCTTAAATTCTACTCTGAGTGTGTGTAACAAGTGTTACGTATGACCCTAAGAATAATTGGAAAATAGCGGGAAAACTCCCATATTTTGATTGTGTTTTATCTTAGGGTCCATATGAAATAACTGTTTTCCCATCGCGTAAGGTGTAAGCGAGATAAAAAATAGTGTCTATTTCCAGGCGGGTCCTATCAAGCAATCTGCGAACGCGTGCCACAGCTATGAGTGGAAGGATGAGCTATTTGGCTGCGATTTCCTCGCCGCACCGGTCAGCCTATTCAAACACGCGCCCTTGCATGAGATGTGGGACAGCACGTTTGAAGGCATGAAGGTGGAAGTTCGGAATAGTGATACGGAAGAGAATGATGACAAAAATACTGACTATTTATGGGTGGCTACGGTTTTAAAGGTAATTTATTCCTTCAAACCATGGGGCACAACCCAGATACTATAGTCAAAATGTATGAAGCAGGTGTAACCTAAATACCTTACTACTACATCAGCCGTGTTGCTGAGCTGAGCTTGATTGGAGCTCAATAATTTAAAATGCTACATCAATCTATCTATCATTGAGTTCCAATGTCTTAGAAACGTGACACTTTAGGAAAATAGTGCATCTTACATTTCTTGACCCGCGTACTTGTAGAGCCAGGATTTACAGTAAACATTTTGGAACCCCTTTAAATTCTAAAATTTCAGGTAAAAGGTTACATGGGGCTGTTACGGTACGAAGGTTTCGGTAGTGACGACTCAAAGGACTTCTGGGTGAACCTGTGCTGTTCTGAAGTCAACCCCGTGGGTTGGTGTGCGATGCGAGGCAAGCCACTAATCCCACCTCAGACTATACGGGACAAATATACAGATTGGAAGAAGTAAGTTCGTTTGGATGTTTCTATAACAGTTATCTTCTTAAAAAAAACTCTTTCATCGGCCAAAAACCGGATGGATACAGTGTAAAAACGGTGATTTACGAGTATAGTGAGAACGATATTAAACGAAGGCTATGGGATTGAATATGCTCCAACTCGATTATTAATAAACATGTAAAACTTACTTAAAATAAACTAACGTGAATTCAACTAGATTTAAGACGTGGATCCCTTAAATCGGGGCTTCTTAAAGTGGGGTCCACAGACCCCCAAGGGGTCCGTAATAAGTGTGACAGGGGTCCGCAGTAGCTCAAATTAATTCTTAAGATAAAGTGTTTGCAGCTCTAGTGTCGATAAATCAATAAAAGTGATTTTTTAAATTAGTTTTTACACAATGTGTAAAAAACTATTTGTCAGGGGGGTCCGTGGCATTTAAAAAATTCTGAAAGTGGTCCGTGGCTGCACATAGTTTAAGAACCCATGCCTTAAATGTTGTATGGCGACTTGCTGTTTAGAGCTAGCTACATTAGATCCAAGCTACGCGTCGTTCTGCTACGAATGTGATGCCGAATCTAGCCATCTCATTCCTTAAAGTATTTATAAGTCGCAACCATCGTCAGTTCGTGCTTTTTTCTTTTTTATACAACGTTGCAAGCATACGTTCGCGCGCCCACCTGTTGGTGAGTGGGTACCGTAGCCTATGAACGCTTGCAATGCCAGAGGCATCACAAACGATCATTGTTTTACAGGTTTTTAGTGAAGCAGCTTACCGGTGCACGCACACTACCAGTTAATTTCTACAGCAAACTTACTGATAGCAACACATCACGATTTCATGTCGGCTCCGTACTCGAAGTTCTAGATAAAAATAGGATCTCACAAGTCAAGGTAATGTTTGAATACATAATTTATATTAACGAATATCTCACAGCTTTTAACATTATACAACTAAGGTGGCAAAAAGCATACGGCCCAACTGCAATGCACGCTTGCAATACCCATCATCGCATCATGCACGCGTTGCCGACACTGAACCCTCTAAAGAGCTCTGGCAACCCAACTCCCTCACCGCAGGAACACAACACTATTTGAAACAAATAATTTTATTTGGTTGCGATCAGTAAGCCGGAGGTACCTCCCACGCGGGCTGCTCCAATTTAGATCTAGAAAATCTAGCTGCCTTGCCTCGCTTAGATACTTATACTTACTACATATTAAACTACAGTCAACTACGTGAGCAACTGCAAAATATAACTTGGTGACTTTTTACTTGACCATCTTCATTGCGTATACTCCTTACAGAATGCCATACTTATTACGGAACATGTTGTACTCAATGAAAATATCTTCCAGGTGGCGACAGTCTGCGAAATCATCGGGAAACGCCTCCACATCAAATACTACGACAGCCTATCTGATGACATGGGTTTCTGGTGCCACGAAGACTCACCCCTAATCCACCCCGTTGGCTGGGCGTTTCGTATCGGCCACAAGTTAGACGCACCAGAGAATTATCTGCAAAGGGTCGCAGCGGGAAGGCTATCGCCCATAGATACCACCCCAGATATGTTTTATAAGTACCCCTCTAACGAGCCGCCGCTGTTTACTGAAGGTGTCAAGTTGGAAGCGATCGATCCTTTGAACCTGTCGTCGCTGTGCGCCGCTACGATTATGCAGATACTAAACGAAGGTAAGTCTAGAAGAAGTGGCAGTGGGACCATGTAGCTCGCAGAACCGCCAACCGTTGGGGAAGAGGTTTTTTTTTTTTTTTACAACTGAGGCGGAAAACAAGCATACGGCCGACCTGTTAAGCGGTTACCGTAGCCTATGAGCGATTGCAATACCAGAGGCATCACGCATGCGTTGCCGACCCCGAATCCCCCCACCCCTAAAGAGCTCTGGCAACCTTACTCATCGCAGGAACACAACACTATTTGAAACAAATAATGTTATTTGGCTGCGATCTTCTGTAAGGCGGAGGTTCTCGAATGGCGACCACGAACCGGGTCACGCTGTGTACGAATGCCCCCACCCGATGGACCGATGCTGTGCCCTAACAGGGTTTATGTTTGAAGCAAATTTGTATACATAGCACCTCTAACAGAAGAGAGTGGAAGAAGAAAACATGTTGTGCCGACCCCACATAATGTGGGACAAGGGCAGGAAGAAGAAGAAGCACCTCAATGTAACAACATAAGTGCAATAAACAATTTGATTTGATTTGAAAGGTGCGGAAGTGGGTCGGAAAAGGCACGAGATCGTCCATCATGGCACTCTTCCTCAACGGTTTTCGGTTCTGCGAGATATATGGCCTGCCTTCTGCCACTCACTGCAATTACCTCATTTCGGATTACATCACGTGAAATTGAAATTGATTGTGTAAATTGAGAGTCTCAATATAGTTACACAATAAATTTCACGTGCTAACTATTGGTCTTATAGACCAATATTTAGCGACTAAGTGACGACCTCGGTGGCGCAGCGGGCGAGTGCCTGACTGAGACGCAAGGGGTGCGGGTTCAATGCCCGCTGCGGGACAAAGGTTTGCATGATCTGCAAAGATTTGTTACGGGTCTGGGTGTTGTGGTACCATGGTACTCGTAGTTGCTGATACCCACGCCACAGGGAATCCTTTTTTTTTTTGTTTTTTTTTTACTACTGAAATGGCAAACAAGCATACGGCCCACCTATTGGTAAGCGGTTACCGTAGCCTATGAGCGCTTGCAATACCAGAGGCATCACGCACGCGTTGCCGACCCCGAACCCCCTCCCCCCTAAAGAGCTCTGGCAACCTTACTCATCGCAGGAACACAACACTATTTGAAACAAATAATGTTATTTGGCTGCGATCTTTTGTAAGGCGGAGGTACCTCCCCAGGCGGGCTGCACAAATTCAGAACGAGAAAATCTCGCTGTGCCCTACCTCCTCCTAGTATGAGATCAGGACTATGTATTTGACTGTTGGATGTTATTTATTAATTTATTCAAGTTGTTTTATTGGGAGGTGTATAGGAAATATTTTTAACTATGGTCGTTTTATCAACAGGATACATGATGATAAGAATAGACTGCTACCCCGTGGACGAGTCTGGCGGCGACTGGTTCTGCTACCATCAGCGGTCGCCGTGCATATTCCCCGTCGGGTTCGCGATGGCCAATAATATACCGCTCACACCGCCCGCTGGGTCAGTCAATCAGTTATTCTATCAACGATAATAAATAATATTAGCGAAAAAACATGTTTTTGGTATTTTTATCATCTTTAGAACTAATAATTAAACGTAAAAGAAGTCCGGAATCCAAATTGCTACCTAAAACAGCTGATTCATTGGGTTAGACCTGATTTGACCCCAAAACAGCTGATTTTCGCATAGAGTTTTTACAATTAAAAATATAGAATTTCGAAAAGTCGTAGAACAAACTTTATTGCCAATTGTGTGTATAATAAGCCTCTTCCGGGATGGCTTATAATACACACAATTGGCAATAAAGATACATATTATGAATCACCCTGTATTCTATTCTATTGCAGGTTCACCGCGGAGGAGTTCAGCTGGGAGCAGTACCTGTGCATGTGCGGCGGCGAGGCGGCGGGCGGCGGCGCGTTCGCGGCGCGCGGGCACGTCACCGCGCACGGGTTCGTGGCGGGCATGCGGCTCGAGTGCACCGACCTCATGGACCCGCGGCTCGTCTGCGTGGCGACCATCGCCCGCGTCGTCGGCGACCTGCTCAAGGTATATACGGCCATTCGTCCACCACAGCTGGGAGCAGTACCTACCTGAGTATGTGCGGCGGGCATGCGGCTCGAGTGCACCGACCTCATGGACCCGCGGCTCGTCTGCGTGGCGACCATCGCCCGCGTCGTCGGCGACCTGCTCAAGGTATATACGGCCATTCGTCCACCACAGCTGGGAGCAGTACCTACCTGAGTATGTGCGGCGGGCATGCGGCTCGAGTGCACCGACCTCATGGACCCGCGGCTCGTCTGCGTGGCGACCATCGCCCGCGTCGTCGGCGACCTGCTCAAGGTATATACGGCCATTCGTCCACCACAGCTGGGAGCAGTACCTACCTGAGTATGTGCGGCGGGCATGCGGCTCGAGTGCACCGACCTCATGGACCCGCGGCTCGTCTGCGTGGCGACCATCGCCCGCGTCGTCGGCGACCTGCTCAAGGTATATACGGCCATTCGTCCACCACAGCTGGGAGCAGTACCTACCTGAGTATGTGCGGCGGGCATGCGGCTCGAGTGCACCGACCTCATGGACCCGCGGCTCGTCTGCGTGGCGACCATCGCCCGCGTCGTCGGCGACCTGCTCAAGGTATATACGGCCATTCGTCCACCACAGCTGGGAGCAGTACCTACCTGAGTATGTGCGGCGGGCATGCGGCTCGAGTGCACCGACCTCATGGACCCGCGGCTCGTCTGCGTGGCGACCATCGCCCGCGTCGTCGGCGACCTGCTCAAGGTATATACGGCCATTCGTCCACCACAGCTGGGAGCAGTACCTACCTGAGTATGTGCGGCGGGCATGCGGCTCGAGTGCACCGACCTCATGGACCCGCGGCTCGTCTGCGTGGCGACCATCGCCCGCGTCGTCGGCGACCTGCTCAAGGTATATACGGCCATTCGTCCACCACAGCTGGGAGCAGTACCTACCTGAGTATGTGCGGCGGGCATGCGGCTCGAGTGCACCGACCTCATGGACCCGCGGCTCGTCTGCGTGGCGACCATCGCCCGCGTCGTCGGCGACCTGCTCAAGGTATATACGGCCATTCGTCCACCACAGCTGGGAGCAGTACCTACCTGAGTATGTGCGGCGGGCATGCGGCTCGAGTGCACCGACCTCATGGACCCGCGGCTCGTCTGCGTGGCGACCATCGCCCGCGTCGTCGGCGACCTGCTCAAGGTATATACGGCCATTCGTCCACCACAGCTGGGAGCAGTACCTACCTGAGTATGTGCGGCGGGCATGCGGCTCGAGTGCACCGACCTCATGGACCCGCGACTCGTCTGCGTGGCGACCATCGCCCGCGTCGTCGGCGACCTGCTCAAGGTATATACGGCCATTCGTCCACCACAGCTGGGAGCAGTACCTACCTGAGTATGTGCGGCGGGCATGCGGCTCGAGTGCACCGACCTCATGGACCCGCGACTCGTCTGCGTGGCGACCATCGCCCGCGTCGTCGGCGACCTGCTCAAGGTATATACGGCCAGTTTGTGCTTGCTTGACGTGTCACTGATGCTTTCTTGGTCACCATTTATTAATTTTAATTTTGTGCCCTATAAACCGCGTACGGTTTGTGTGGGCACTCACACTCGTCAGAATGTATTAGGTTCTTTCAAAATTACACAAGCACACCAAATTAGGTAATTATTGGGTAGTAATAGTAAGCATAGTAAGATATATTTTAAAGGACGACGACGCTCTCATATTTCATAGTAAAAAATAACTTATTTATTTGATTATAGACGAGCAGCTTCCGCTGATGTGTCTACATCTCACAGTGTCGAAATTTAAAGTCTATTGTCTGGTTCACTTTTTTGAGCACTGATTTATTAATTAAAACTAAACTAAATTTTCTTTTTGAAACGAATTTCAGGTGACATATCGCACGCCATTCAAACACGGATTTATTCCTACAGATCCACTTTGACGGCTGGGGCCCGGAATACGACCAGTGGCTATGGGCCCACAGCACCGACATGTACCCAGTGGGCTGGTGCCGCGCCGTCAGCCATATTCTACAGGGGCCGAACAAGCCGCCGCCGCCGCTGCCGGTCAGACGACAACCCGCTAAACAAACCAGGGCGCCGAGACGAAGAAAAAAAATAGCAGGTTAGTACATACCAGAAAACAGAAGCCGATGACTTTTCTGAAGTTTTATTATTAAATAATCCTATCCTACTAATATTATAAATGTCAAAGTTTGTGAGGATGTTTGTTATTCAATCACGCCGTAACGACTCAACCGATGTCGTTGAAACTTGGAATAAAGAGTTATATATCTAAAACAGCATATAGGCTACATTTTATGTAGGTGCGAGCGAAGCCTCGGGCGGAAGCTAGTTATTAAATAATGCAAAATATATAATCGTGGCAATAGCTGTTTCAGATTCGCAACAGATAGTAAGTAAAAATAAATTGTGAAAATATTTTTTCTCATGGACCCTTGAGAAAAGATTTTCTTAATGGGCGGTGGGTGAAATAAGATTGATGACCAATGGATTAGTCGATGTTTTCCTGGAAGCCTCTGCATTCAAAAACAATAAAGCAGACCATCCATCAAATCGTAATTCGTTTTCCAGAAAAGAAAATATCGACTGTAGCGCCGTGCATTTACGAAAGTTCCGCAATCTCGCCTGACGACCGAACCGACTGGAAGGATGGCGCAAAGAGTGTCTCGCCACCCACTAGCATCTCTGAAACCTTTGCGGATACGGAAACCCGGACGGATACGGAAGTGAGACCGGATACGGAAATGCCATCGGATACGGATCCGCGGGCGGATGATGCGTCAATGTGTATGGACGTCGATGAGCATTCTAAGCATAGCACTGAACCGCCGGACGATAGTGAAGAACCTAGTGAGTCGACGCAAGATATGTCGGTAAGTAAAAGAGCAGGATGGCACTTTATGCAGAGTCCGTACAGGGAAATACTCTAACCTTAGACCCTAACATGACTTGTTATTGTCATTCAAATACTCATAGCTCAGTTGGTAGTAACTTTGCCTTCTGCGCTAGTGGTCGCGGGTTCGATTCCCGCACTGGACAAACATTTGTGATTAACACAGATGTTTGTTCTGTGTATGGGTATTAAATATTTATCTATTATGTATATCAGTCTCTGGTACCCATAGTACAGGGTATGCCTAGTTTGGGATCAGTTGACCGTGTGTGGTATGTCCGGAATATTCAATTTATTTAAATGCACGCTTGTAAGCAGTATCTTACACTATTTTTTTAATAACACCCTGCAATATCATACTTTATAGTCTAACAAATAATCATATTCAAGTTTTGAAAGTTGGGTGCTGTCACTTTTTGACGAAAATAGAATAGTGAAGTGATAAAATGAACAGAAGATCTAATCAATCAAAATCATTGATACAGTTCATTTCTTCACTAATTGCGGCGAGTCACGAGGGCGGAGTTTGTCTACGCTACGTTTGCTAGGTTATTTTCAGTAGGCCGCGGTGATCTGGCGTCGCAATTTGTACTCATTCACGGCTTCGATCGTGTCGTACCCAAATAAAAAGTAGCCTATGTCACCCGGAAATAGTGTAGCTTTCTATCAAAATTGACAAAATCGGATCAGTAATTGCACAGATTACCCCTACATACAAAAAGTAAAGTGAGGAAAAAAGAATGCTTTATTGAGGACACAATTTAAGACATATACTTATACATAATATAAACACTATAGTCCTAAAATTGGCGGTCTTATCGCAAGCAGCGATTTCTTCCAGACAACCTTATCTAACCTACAACTAATCTAATGTAGAAAAGCTATGCCAACCGTGACAAAGTCAATGGCATGAATATTCCTATTATTTGTTCGGGGGATGGCCCCGAACTAAGTAACCTAACCCCGAACTAACTAAAGTTTTATGTACCATAATGTCTATTTCAGTTCCAACCAACGGAATCATCGCAAGACTCGAGTCAGAACGCATCGCAGCTATCACCGGAGCAGACAGAACCCAACAACAAAGTGATACCCAGATTAGTCAACACCACAGTGCCAGCGAGTGTTCTCGACTCAGTCGACCCCGAGCACTGGACGCACGCGGACGTGGCTAAGTTCCTAACAGTCAACGATTGTGAACCTTACTGCCAATACTTTACCAAAATCTCGGGCGCAACGATGCTCCAACTAACAAAAGACGATATAATAGAACTACTAAAAATGAAGGTCGGACCGTCATTAAAGATTTTTGATCTGATACAACAATTGAAATGCAAACTTAAGCAGCCCCAGTGTAGAATGAGAAATTTAAAGTAGTGGTCGCTTTGGAAGCTCCTTCGCTGCGCGTTTCTAGTTTGGGTATATTCTGTGTGCCTTTTTAGGGTTCTGACTTAAGTCATATAATTTATTCGCCTTTGGAATACTGGGAACCCTTGGTTTTGTTTCACATACATTAGCTGGTTTGCATAGGCCCGTACCTCATAAAGGAAAAAAGGGATCCTTACAAGATCACTTAGTTGTCTGTTTGTATGTCCGTGTTTTTTTTTTTAATAATTAAGAATAATTGTGGGAGTGGGCCGGCCATATAGCTCGCAGAACCGACAACCGTTGGGGAACAAAGGTTCTCGAGTGACGACCACGAACCGGACGACGCAGTGTTGGAAGGCCCCCCACCCGATGGACCGACGACATTGTGAAGGTTGCGGGAAGTCGGTGGATGGAGAAGGCTCAAGACCGTTCGTCATGGCACTCTTTGGGGGAGGCCTATGTTCAGCAGTGGACTTGATCAGTCTAAAGAATAATAATAATAATCATTCCAGCCGAAAGACGTCCCCCATTGAACATAGGCCTGCCCGATAGATTTTTAGGGAGACCGATCTTGTGCGGCTTGCACCCAATGGCTCCTAACAACATTAGGTCGCCCTTCGATCTATTGAGACGTTAAGGCAGCGTAAAGAGCAATAATTTATATTGGGAACAGCAAACAGTGGCCTTTACAGATCTTATTAAGAAATGTGCAGCGAAGTGGCTTGTATAGAGTTTTATCAATTTTAATATCACATTTTATTCCCGCCTACATAAATGGTATCGCATGCGAGTTGCCGATTTATTTTTTAAATATTTACCATGGCAGGTCAGTTGTGTGTTAGACCTTATTTTTATATGGTGAACTCAGTCTTTATTTATTATTTTAGAGATATATCAATTATTTTTGCAGACTATTCACTATATTGGCACATAAACAAGCAGATTAATGCCCGGTTCAAACTGAGAGTATCTGTAAAATCATCATCATTCCAGCCGTTGGTAGTCCACTGCTGAACATCGGCCTCACCCACGGATTTCCAGAGTGACTTCCTATCATGTGGGGGGAATTTTTCCAAACTCATCACGCTGGGCTCGTGGGTTGGCGAGCGCAGTTAGAGCTATCGTCATTAAAATAGGTGACGCTGACTATCCCCGAGCTTTTTTCCTCTGGTCGTCTCTTACGACATCCACGGGTAGGAGATATGGAGGGGCCTATTCTTCAGCCGGGGCCACCACGGCCAAAATACGTTGAGAAAATACTGAGGCCTCTCTCGAATAGTTTCGTTATTTTACTGTCATTATTATAACTGTCTGTAGCAAATACGGATCGTATCTAATACAGGAACTGGGCATAAGTGACGAAGTTCACTAACTTGAAGCCACTGGCCACAATATCCGGTAAAACTAATAGTCCGATAAATAACTGGTACATCACTATTTATTAATTTAAAGTGTGAATGACTCATGTGATTTAGTTCATAATGGTTTATTTTTAGTGAATGTGCATTTATCGTATTTAGTTAAGGCTATAATTGACTGTTTTTGTACAATATAAATAACGCAAATGAGTGCATAGAGTAATTGAAACAGTATGCCATCACAGCATTATACAGGGTGGACAGCTGAGATGGGGCAGTAAGGGCAGCTATGATTAGTAGGCTTTGCAGCTACAGGAAAACTTCGTAACGTTTGACACTTCTAGTACCCTGACCTCGGTTGAGTCAAGACTACATAATTGTTTAATTCCTTAAAACTAAGAATCTTGAAAATGGCCTCTAGGACACATCCGCCACATTCCACTGTCGTCTGATCATTCATTTCTTACGCGTTCTTCAGATTTTTTAGTCTCTAACGAAACGATAATCTTCATTCTTGCAGTCTGCGGACTATATATATTTTTTAATATGTTTGTTTTTATTCCAAGTAACGATTCCTGTAGCTACAAGGACTCAAGTAGCTGCTCTTACCGTCTCAACTTTTCACCCTGTATTAGAAAATATGAGATTTTTATCAAATAATAAACAAGGTCATGCACAATGAATGTA
Source organism: Anticlea derivata (assembly GCA_947579855.1). Lineage (NCBI taxonomy): Eukaryota > Metazoa > Arthropoda > Insecta > Lepidoptera > Geometridae > Anticlea > Anticlea derivata. The sequence goes on from OX388266.1 coordinate 5,041,932, forward strand.
CATGGCCCATCTAAATTCTTTAAAATAAAGTATTACCGCTACAATCTTTGTAATCATGGTTAAGTTACATGGTAATCTACAATTAGTTATAGATGTGTGTTTAAAATGTCTATTTATTTTATACAATGAGTGATTTTACTCGATATTGAAATATTGTTTTATCCAAATACCCAAGTCAATGATATTTTAAGTAGTTTGAAAGATCACGGAAACTGCATGCTCGCACTACAAATGTTTTTAGCTTGATCAGCTTTTAAGAAAATTACTAATTTAATTTCTGTGCGGTGAACAAATAAGTTCGATGCGTGAAAATAAATTTTATAAAACGATTACTATCATGGTAGTAAAGCTCAAGACCGTTCGACGTGGAACTCTTTGGGGAGGCCTATTTTTTCTTTCCTATAAGTGGCTATGTTGTCTCTGCGGCCACGGGGAGAGGGGACGCCTATGTCCGCAGTGGACTTCTACAGGCTGATGATGATAATATAATTACTATCATGGTAGAGAATACTCCAACGAAAGTTATAAATCCTAATCTTTAAGATGAAGAGTAATATTCATTGGCTTTTTTTTTCGTTTTATAATAGCAAATTAGATGAAGTGACCTAAATGAAAAAAAAAAAAAAATGTATCCTTAATCAGGCTTACCCTTGAACGCAGTTTCGATCGATCGGTATTGCGTTTCATTTCAATATTGTGTGGAGATATATATAGCTGAGATTGGAATTGAAATTGTCCTATCCCAAAATCGGTACTCTGGGCGCTACTTTGATAGAGCCAGATTTGGCAACACTGTCATTACAATATTGCCAAATAACTGAGGCCCTAGTGTGAGTTCTGACTTTTTACTTAGGACGGTGAAAAGTGTATAGATAACTAGTTGTTGCCCCTTTTCGTGACTCCATACAAAAACAGTTATCTACACATTTCACGTTCGAAAAGTGAGAACTCGCACTCGGCCCTCTTGAAATCAATTTTGATATCCAACTTAATTATTTTGGAATTACCTATAAAATTGGCATTAAATTGAAATTGTTGGGTTCAAGAGTAACCCTCAGTTCTTTTAGTACTTAGTGATAATGAAACGCTGCCTTTATCTTGTGGTTATTATAATCGACCTCAGACACATCGTGTGATAGTTTGACTGTTCTGGTATTAAAACAATTTGAACTGTAAATATTATGTTTTATTTCTTAAAAATAATGGACGGATTGTTACATGTACATTTTAACTTACACTACCCTTTGTGATACTCCTTACCAATAGATTTCTTTATTTGTTGTGATGTCTTGCAGTATTTGACTTGTTATCAATCTGTGAAAAATTATAAAGATATCAGAAAACCACTGACCCTTCTATAAAATGACAACATCTGATTCCCAGAGGGGTAGGCAGACCACGGCTGTCCACTTGCTAATCCTGACATACCCGACAGACATGAAGCAAGAGTTCATTCACTCTCATCAAATTACTTAAACATGCTCGTCAGTTTAGGGTACTCTTGACCTGGCTTTTTACCAAAACGTCACCGATTTGGTCAATAGACGTACGTCGAGGTCTTCCCCTTCCAACGGTCCATTCACACTCGCCTTTATACGCCTAATAAAACATACCTCATTGTGTGCGTAGGAACTGAAGACACGTAAAGTGCACAGCAGATTATATTGCTAGATCTCTGTGCGTGACACTTGTGGTATTCCGAGCTCCAATATGCTTCAGTCATGCAAAGTTCATCTGACCCTAAAAAGGATACAACACATTATTATTTAATCTGTGTGGTAAGTTGTTCTTAACCAGCTTTCTAGGAATGCCGGATTGAGATTCTTGAGTTGAGGTTAATAGAGCATCTGCAAACCCGACTCTAGCAGGAGGGTGTTGTGGCTCACTGATTAAAAAATATGGAAAACACCCCTTTTCATAGTCACACAGATTTTGAGAGTGTCTTCTCGTCTTGTTGGGGGAATTAGCCAGACGGGTTGACGAGCGCAGTAAGAGGTACCACTGTTTAAAGAGGGGACGCTGCTGCTCATCCCCTAGCTTATTTTCTCCTAAAATAAGCCTGCGTCTTCAGCCGGGACCCCTAAAGCCATTCATTTGGTAATTCTGTCTTACGTTAATTATTATAATCACAATTTTACCATTTAGGTACCTTTATCATCAGCATTATTCAATTCCGGAGCGAGGTCTCTAGCTGAAGTCACGTAAAACGTCCTCAATACGTCAATTTTGTGCGCTCCTGACATACCGCGTCCTTTCTGGGTCGGCGTATGCAGGTGTCTCGAAAACACGCATCTTCTCTTGCTTATATTTATGGTGAGGATTCTGAAAGATAATAAAAAAACTAGTTTACTTATTACTATCTCTTCTAAAAAATTTATAGGTCAATTCAGCGTCGACAGATGTTTCGAATTATGCGATAGATGGCGTTTCAGACTATTTATTTTCCCATTTACAAAAGTTTGCTTGCTTGTCGCGACACTGATTATTTCTTGGTCATCCTGTATGAGGTCAATGACCAGGTTGAGGTATGGTTTAGAAAGCTTGCTTGTTCCTTTGAAAGCTTGCTTGTAGTACACTAAAACTAGCCTGATACGTCTAGCTGTTTTACGGTTTACTGGAGTAGAGATAGGATATCATTTACTCTAAAAAATAGGCACGCTAACAGGAGAGTTCTTTACCAGCTTCTTGAATTACGTAAAGTATCCTCTCCTGGTAGCAGCACCTATTTATCTTTACTATAACTCACAGATAGATGGCGTTGTAAAACTTCTTGTTTTTTTTAAGTTTTGACTAGTATTATAACAAAACAAAGTATCTAGAGTCCTTTTCATGAAAGATGTCCCTCAGGGTAGTCTTCGTGAAACGGAATTTTGCGTAGTTCCGCAAATTACCGTGGGACCTCTTTCGTGAAAATGACTATAGCGTAAAACAGTCTGTACACATGTTTTTTTCTTAAAAACGTGATTAGGTGATCATAAATAATACTATCGCTTTTCGCAATCGCTATAACACCATGCGAGTGAAACCGCGCGGTTACAACTAGTTATATAATATTTTTCAACTTACCCTAAAACACAAGGCTCGAATGTAAGGCTCATAGGAAAGTTTCTCGGGTAGACAAGCTTAGCTTCTTTGATCAGTTGCGTGAATCCTTCCCAGCACCGTAATACCGTTTCATCTATCTGGGATAAGGCGGGTGTGGCGCCGCAGATTACTAGTATATACACGTCAGCTAATAGTTTGCACGTAACGGCTCTAAATGCTACCTGCAATAAAAGATGCTTGAATTAGTATACTCTACTACTTTGATTTAAGAGCTTAGCTCTTGTCGGTGAAATGATGCAATTTCCTCCAGTCTGATAATGATGATAAATTGCCTCTGCAATTATATAATTTACCCAAAGCATCGCTCACATAGTGCCCGGATAAAAATACTATATAACTCAGGGATAGTGTAGCTTTCTATCAGTGATAGAAGTTTTAAAATTGGTTCAGTAGTTCCAGAGATTACTTCTGGCCCCTACATACAAACTAACAAATAAATTTTATATTATAAAATGTAGATGTAGATCAGTGCCAAATAGCAGACTGCACTTTGATTGCATTGTTTACCTACATTAGGGCTCATTTGCGGCAAGTAAACCGGCGTGTCTCTGAGCGGGGCACCATCCTGTGCAGCTGCCAAAAGCAGCAGTAGCCTAGCTTCTCTTGTATCCAGCTCATGGAAGTCGGAGCTGGTGGCTACGAGGTGTCCGTGTATGCTGAGGCACGCCCATCGGCCTGTCACACTCTCTGCATAGTTGTCTAGGCCTTGCTGAAATGAATGAGAATCACTTTAGTCAGTGCATAAAACAAACATATAATATAACGCCTCTCCCATACCTGCGATATCGCTGAAAAGCTAAGTCTATGTATAAGAAAGAGACAGCTATAACTTTAGCAACGAAGTACGTATCTTCGTCGCTAAAAATATAGTCGTCCTTCGAGGCGTCAGACTGGCAGCTTTCATATTTCAAAATGTTGCCAGATGGAAACAAATTAAAGTTGCTATACATCTCGTGCTTATAGGTAGCAAGCTATTCCTTACCAGGCAGCGTAGAACTGTTTGTGCCCTAATAAGGACCATTTGCCTAAAACAATGTACCTATTAAAGAGGATATTAATTTCATGGTACAGGGGCCTTATGCTCGGATACGTTCATCAAATCGCCCCAGGTCTATGTATTAATGTTTGTTTCATACCTTACCTGTAACTGTTGAGCCTGAGGGCACAGCACACTTTGAATGAGATCCAAAACCAAAGTTGGCTGCACACTGGCCACATTTGGGTCCAAACTCTCAAGCAAATAGTCGATTATGGCATAGCACTGTCTCAAATCCCGCTTTATTTGATCAATATTCTTCAGTGTCTCGAGTTCTTTTTTACCAATGCAGAATATCATGGTGTCATAGACACAGGATAGAAGAAGCTCTAAGTCACATTCTAAGCCTCCTGAAGCAATTCCAATTAATGTAACACTGTAATTGAAAATTTTAAGTAAGTAGGTGCCTACATTAAGTGCAAATAAAGTACATCAGTTAAAGTGTCACTTGGGTACTGTTACTCAAGTGACTATGGATCTAGAATTGGTGTCAAACTTGTGCCTAAGCTCAAAATATGATTTTGATGAGACCTTTGATCCTACTAATAATAAATGCGAAAGTTTGGATAGATGGATGTTACTCAATCACCACAGAAGGCCTTAACAGATCTGAATGAAATTTTGCATAGTGATAGATTATAGTCTGGAATAGCACATAGGCTACTTAAGGTCATAGGTACCACACGAGGAAAGCCATGGGAGCTAGTAATAAATAACTAAGAACTGAAAGGAGCCTTTATGAGGCGACTTTAATCCTTTCACTGATGGTCATAGGCCCTTTTCAGGGCCACCATATCTCAACTTGGTCACTGACCCAATACAGGATGAATAATAAAGAATCAGTGACAAGCAAGCTTAAATAACTTAAATCTTTTGGATTTCTGTTCACCGGTTTGAGCAAAAACGTGATTAGTGAGACCAATGATGGTGTAAGAATCAAGTGTAAAGAAATAGGATTTGAAAAATTACCTTTTACAATACTCTTTCCAAAGTACATTTCCATTATCAACTTGTGTGCTGACCATTGCCAAATTGTGACACTTGCTGAACATGTTGATCCCATGTAGGGCAGCGATTGTTGAGAACTGGACCTACAAAAATAATATTTACTAACACAGGTAGCTGTGAACTTATTGAGAAATGGAATCTCTACGGCGCGGCGGCGCCGGCACTGTTTCTTAATAACACAGACTTCGACTAATGACTGAATCAGAGAAAAGCTTTTGAAGCTCTTATGCCTATTCCTCAGAATACCATAAAAAGTTTGAAAACTTACATTTTCAGCATTTCCTCGTTTTCTCGAAAATAAAGGCACACCACTTTCCGTAGCTACCGCAATAACTATAACCGACATCACCAACTCTACGAAACTAGTAGTGCTTATATTTTTTGTTTGTTGTCAAACTACAACAAACAAAAATATCTCCACTCAACAAATTATCTTTCAACAAATCAAAATTCCGGATTTCCGCGAAATTCTCACAAGCAGTGTTGCCAACTGGACATACCAATATTGCTGTAACAATATTATCTTCAGCAAAAAGTAGCCAGTCATTAAAGACAGTATTTTAGCCCAAAAAGTAGCTAGAAGTAGCTAGGGGAACTAGAAAAGAAATTAGTTATTACTTTTAGATGTACGAAGTAGGTATTTTTTTTGCATTCATCGTTACCTACATCATGATAAAAAGACAGGCTACAAAATAGCCGATTTGAAAATGTTCGAACAGTTTTCGAACTGTAAGAACTCTTTTTTGTAAGATTTTTTCCTTTCATAATTATAATATAATTATTCGTTTATGCTAGTTGTGGAACACGTTGCATGGTAGTTAAAATATAAAATAAAGTAGATATAGGTAACTATGTTATGTTCTAAAACTATAATTAACTAACTAAGTACAAAGTTATCAACGCTTATTAAGTAAGACAAGTATACGCAGGTAAATTATTTACATTAAGTTAAAATACAATAACTCTAAACTTCGTACTAACTTATAACATTGTGACAAAAGATTTCAATAACTTAGAAAAATCCGTAAAATCTACGCACAGTCGTCGTCGTTAGCACCGAGAGATACATGCGTGAGCGAGCATCCTAGTTTATGCACCATAAGTATTTTCATCAGTAGTTAGGTATTTATTCATATATTTATTACTTGCAAGAGTTGCAAGGTATTTAAAAATGTGTAGTATTTTCATCCAAACCATTTTCTACTAAAACAGTCTGACGCTGAGAAGATTCCGTAGCTGAAAATAAAATTGTAAAGATTATAAGTACCTACTCTATAATTAAGTACACTACCTATGTGATATAGTACCTAGGCATATTTATGTAGATACCTAGGTACAGTCGCCTGCACTGAGATGTGTAGGTACATTTTTTAATTTGAAAATCATGAAATATATATATGGAGTTACACAGTAAAGGTGGAAATCGGCGCTAGCTGACGGTTAGGTAGGTACAAAATTTATATGTTTTGTACTATGGCATCATTTTGAAAATTATGACATGTATTATAGGTACATTAGGTACATCTATTGCAGGCGTCTGTACCACATCACATACCTATAGGTACAATTTTATGGAAAAGTGACAACTTACATTGGCCCTTTGACAACAACCTTGGGCCTGTTAACGAAATAAGTAATGCCCCCAATGGTGCTGATAAGACAACACTTAAAACACTGACGGTTAATATTATCGTTGCCCATTTTTCTTCATCGAGTTTGTCCACTCCGGTGGTTTTTCCACTATGTACCAAATCTAACGCAGCAGGACCAAGTGCTGCCTGGAATAAGAACATATATAGTTATTTTAACCATTCGGCTTTGGAAGTAATATAGAATCATTTATGTTATACGAGAAAAGCTTGTTGCGAAATTCTTGGTTGATTGGAATTAATTATTTCAATTACTCTAAGTACCTACCCACATAGTCGTGACTTGTGGGCAACCTAAGCCTCGTGACAGCTGAGACAATTGGAAAAATCGTAATAGGAAACTATGTAGATACAATATTAAATAGTTGACAAAAGGTAGAAGTAAAGATAGGTCTTGGATTTTACCTCCGTTTTTCGATTTGTTTGTGGATAGGATATTTTATAATTCATTAGTAGGTATTGAGTGAATTGAGTTGAAGAATATACCTGAACAGTGGCTTTGGCTGTCCATGTGAGACCAATAAATAGCTTCTCTTTGGCATTGAGTCCGCAACCAAAGGCCACGAGGAACGTTGCAACTGCTCGCACCAATAAACAAGCAAATAGGCATAATGCACCCATCTTAATATCTTCTGGATTTAACGCACTTATCTGTTGGTTTACCAAAGAAAAAGTATTTATAAAATTAGAAAAGATCTCCGGATGAAACCTCTACTTGGTAGACTTACGGTAATTTGAGCCCCAGTAAAAGCAAATAAAATAGGCTCAAAAAATATCCATAAAATTCTGAAAGTGTTGCTAACAGGGTTCTTGTTTACAGCCCAGCCCTGTTTGTCCCAGTAATAAGCAGCGACAAAACCTGACGACACAATCGCTAGTGGCCCTGAAATTATACAACAAAATAACTATGTATACCTAGTACCTTATCCAGGTAACTAAAAGTTTCATTTTGCGGTTAAATTAACTTGCCAGGAGTTTATACAAGGTCATTCATAATGTGTAAACTACCCCGAAAGAGGCTTATTCTATTAAGAAACATAAGCGAATAAAAGACAATATTTTTTTCCTTGAATTTTTTCACAATAGCTGTTTTTGGTATTTTTATCACCTTTATAAATAATAATAGGTATTACTAATTATTAAACATACGAGAATTTCGACATCAAGATTGCCACTAAGATAGCTGAATAAATTGAGGTTGAAATAATTTGTCCCTCAAAACAGCCAACTTTTGCATAGAGTTTTTGAAAGAATAATTTCGAATTTCCAAAAGTCGTAGAACAATATGGTATTGCCAATTGGGTGTAGAAGCCCCTTTCAGGATAATACTTAAACATCATAATAATCTATAATTATGTTTAAGTATATAGTAATACCTATATCTTGTAATATAATTATGTTAGTATAATTACCTGCTCCACTCCATCCGATCATACTTGAAATGAATAAAGAAAATAATCCTCCTAGAAATAAAGCTAGAAATCTTAAGGGAACCACGTATGTGTCTCCTTTTTCTGGTATAATTGATAGCATGGCGCCCCATAAGGATCCGAATATAACTCCAGCGATAATGGACAATGGTCCCTGAAATTAATTTTGATTAAAAGCAAATCGGTTAATGAAAAAATATTCCTCCTTCTCGGCAATCGACTTAAATAAAGTGATTAATCATAATTTAGGATACAAATCTGTTCTTTTCCACGAACTTTTTGAAATTAGCTGGTATTTATAATCATCTTCTTATCGAATTATTAAACGTTCGAGAAGCTTAACATCAGATTGCTAACTAAAACAGCTAATTTTTATACAGTGAAAGTCGTAGAACAAACTCTATCACCTATTGGGTTTAGAATAAGACCTTTTTGGGATAGCGTAGGTACATACCTATTAGGTATAGTACAGTAGTAGCAAACATTTGATTCTAAGAACTTTCAGTAAAAACGCAAACATTTACTAACGGGTATTTACCAAGGAAGATACACTTAGAACGTTTGCGGTAGATAACTTAGGAAAACAAACCTTGATAATGTTGAACGTAGTAGAACCAGTAGAAAACATTGCATTTAGAATTATAGCGAATACAGCGACGCTCACAGAATCATCAATGGCTGCAGCAGCGACAACTATAGTTGGAATACCCTTAGAAACACCATAACCAGCATCTTTAAGTCTAAATAGGCATGGTACTACAACGGCAGGTGATACTGAGGCTATCATTGCACCTAGGAGAAAACCTGGAAAATCATAGATACATATCTAAGGCTTTGAACATTGTTAATCAAGTAATTTTTAGCTTTATAATTTTATACCCCAAATCCACGGTAGGCCGAGAAGATAGTGAGTAGAAACGCTGATTGCTATACATTCAACCAGCCATGGCATTAAACCTAACTGTAGTACAGCAGCATAGTGCTTCTTCATTACTGCCGCGTCTAGACCTAATCCAGCTCTTGTTAGGATTATGACTAATGCTATCTTTCTGAAATTAATAATCTAATCAGACAATTTCGAAATTATATTCACAGCATTTAAATTGAATTCGCATACATACCTCAAATCTTGGTTAAGTTTCCTATACTCATCAGTCATGTGCACTAGATTTAGATTTTGGAACAGTATTCCTGTAAATAGCATTCCAATAAGAGCTGGTAATGTTGTGACTTTGAGCCATATCCAGCCAATTAGGTACGCTGATATAACTAGCACGGTCATGCTTAGGAGTTCTCCGTGTAGCCCGACTGACTCCCCTAGTTCTGAGTATAATATTCCCCAGGAAAGAAGTACTGAAAATGGGTAGGTATACAAGAATTATAATTTATCGCGCTGGCGATTAAATAAAGGGTGATTCACAACATCAACATTTGTAGAGGAATGCTATATCGAAAGGGGCGTATTCTATCTATGTATACCCAAAAGGTAATAAAGTTTGTTCTATGACTTTTGGAAATTAAAAGTTTTCATTGTAAAAACTCTATGCAAAGATCTGTTGTATTGGGGTCAAATCAGTTCAGTTTTTTTCGCTAATTATCTAAATATTGTTAGCTTATTCACTTGACACTTACAGAACATAACAATGCATAGCTGCTGAGCGTATTGTCGGTACGTTGAAAAAATAGGGAAAGGAAAAACCTTTGCCCACCACGAAGGCTGCCACGATGGACTTGAATCCGCTTGGTGGCATCGTAAGCAAAAGGATTCCCACCATTTCCTAAAAATAAATATGACTAAGTTAATATGAAAATATGTATAAGTATATATTTTTGTTTATTATAGGTAATCATATTTTTTATAATAATAATATGGGTATTATATATACTATAATTGCAACTTACCGATTACTATGTATTATATCGCCGTTTCCATCTGTGGGCAATGGTTTCATCGAAATTATTTTGTACATTAAAATTTAAATAAAATGTGAAAAAAATATTTTATATTTTATGAAATAAAATTTGAATACAGCTGGGTAAAAAAATGAGTACAATTGTTAGCTATTAGAAATTCTATTATGTTTCCTATTAGCTTCGAAAGTGAAGTTCAAGACGCCGACGACGTCACGATAAAATAGTTATAGATACCTATATAAAATAAATAATCAATTTAAAAAGGTATAAATAATATATTTAAGTAGTTAAATATTTAGTAAGGTATATAATTATTTAATTTTCCCCCCTTTCTAATACCTATTAATCAAAAAGTTAGTAACATTATTTTTACCAACGCCGGTTAGTTATTAAGAAAATGATTTTACCTACGAATGAATATACACGAGCACCTATAAAATATCAAGGAATTAAAACAATAAATAATAACATAAATCAAAATGCAGGTCACCAACATAGCTCTCAGAATTGGCAAGTTGAAATGGCAGTGGGCACAGACAACCGTTGGGGGATAAAGGTTCTCGGATGGCGACCACGAACCGGGCGAAGACGCAGCACTAGAAGGCCCCCCACCCGATTGACCGACGACATTGTTAAAGTGGCGAGAAAACGGTGGATTGAAAACGCTCAAGACCGTTCGTCATAGAACTCTTTTGGCATTTCCTGCAGTGGACCTCCACTGGCTGATAATGGTGATGAACATAAATCAGAGATATCTAAGTGTCAATATTTTGTATCTGTGGTGTTGTAAAAATGAATAGAATGTGTTCTCTCGTGATGGCGGATGGTTTGAATAAAAATGTCACGACAATAATATAAAAGTTTTGTATTTGTTTCCCTATAAAACCCAACAGGTCATGGGCCACAGTGGGCTAGGGCGCAAATATAATTAAAAACCAGTAAAAACAGTGATAAAAAGTAAAAATAAAAACCAGTAAAAAATGTCGTGTAAAACAGAAGACGAAATGGAAAAATTAACGTCATCGAAAAATTTTCATTTATGGAAATTCGAATTGGGGATTTTCATGAAAGCAAATTCACTGGAAGACGTGATAAAAAAAACATCCACAGAAAAACTGGATGATCTCAAGGATGCAAAAGCACAAAAAATAATAATGAGTTCCATAGATAGGAAACTCAAACCTCATCTACTCGGCTGCAAAACGGCTGCCCAGATGTTTACAAAAATGTGCAGCATATTTGAGGGTAATGAAGAGAGAAACAAATGTTCACTATTACAGGAGTTTTTTAATTTTAAATATAATAACCAGTCAATGAGTGAACTTATAACAGAAATTGAAAATCTGGCAATGAGACTGAACAGTCTTGGACAAAAGGTTGATGATGAATTAATAATGTCGAAACTGCTAACGTGTTTACCGACTACATACAAGTTCTTCGTAACGGCTTGGGAATCAACATCAGCTGAAAATAAAACATTAACAAACCTAACAAACCGACTTCTCTTGGAAGAGACTAGAAATGAAACAAAAGAAGAACCAGTAGCATATAAAGCATCTCAAAGTAAAAAATGCTTCAAATGTGGAAAGCCTGGTCACCTAAAAATAGATTGCAAGATGTGCAACATCTGTAAAAAGTATGGTCATGAAGAAAATCGCTGCAGATTTAAAGAAAAACAATGTTCCATTTGTAAGAAAACAAACCATACGGACGAAAATTGTTTTTTCAGGAAAAACAAAGGAACACAAAAAAAGGAAGCAGCATTTCTGACAAGTAAAAATGACATTAATGAAACAAAGTTTGTAGTAGACTCTGGAAGTACAGTCCATATGACAAATAATTTAAAACTAATAACAAACTACCATGAAAATAAAACAGACATATCAGTTGCCGACAACAACACCGTGACATCAGAGGGCTTTGGACATGTAAAAGGTACTAGTTGTAGTTTGGAAAAAACCTTGTTTGTTCCCAGTTTGGCACAAAACTTAATGTCTGTGAGTTCGATAACAAATAAAAATGGATCAGTGCTGTTTACTGCAAATAAAGTTGAAATATTCAAAGATAAGGAACTTGTTCTAAAAGGTACTAAAGAAAATGGATTATATTACATAGACATCAATAAAAATAAGAATACAGAAGTAAATGAGGAAATAACTTTACTAACAAAGGAAAAAGGAACTGCTCTGGAATGGCACAAGAGGCTTGGTCATCCTGGAAAAGAAGTTTTACATTCTCTGATAAAAGTCGCAGATGGGATTAAAATAGATGGTAGTGAGATAATAGAAGAGAATTGTGAGATATGCATAAAAGCAAAGCAGACAAAACTACCACATAATACAATAAGAAAAAGAGGTGAAAGAAAACTGGAAATAATAAACACAGATGTATGCGGACCATTTGAAACTGAAACACATGATGGAAAACGTTATTTTGTCACAATGATTGATGACTACAGTCATTTCACAAAAGTATACATGATAAAACAAAAAAATGAAGTTTCAGGAATAATTAAAAACTATGTGGAAGAAACAGAACGAGAAAAGAATGAGAAAGTATCATGTATCAGGTGTGATAACGGAGGTGAGTACTCAAATAATGATTTAAAGAATTGGTGTATAAAGAAAGGCATAAAAATGGACTTTACAGTTCCATACACACCAGAATTAAATGGAAGAGCAGAAAGATTCAATAGAACTATCCTAGAGAAAACTAGAGCAATGTTGTTCAATAAAAACATGAAAAATGAGATGTGGGGTGAAGCTGTACTGAGCGCAGTTTACCTGATAAACAGACTACCCAGTGATGCACTGCAGAAAAGAACACCTTATGAATTATGGCATGATAAACGACCAAACATCTCGAATATACAAGAATTTGGAACACTTATGTATTCAAAACACCTAGGACATCTTAAAAAGCTACAACCAAGAAGTAAAAAGTTAATAATGATAGGATACACAAATAATGGCTACAGGTTGTGGAATCCTGAAGAAAGAAAGATTGAAATAGCAAGAGACGTAGTGATTGTCAAGAATGATGATAAAATTGAAAAGGATGAACAAAGAGTAAGAATAACAACAGATGAGATACTAACAAATGACATAGAAGAAAACATAATATTATCATCAGAAGACAGTGAAGAAGATGAAAGGTTTTACAGTGAAGAAGAACAGGAAAATACTGAAACTGACCAAATAGAAAGTCATGATGACAATGCAAACATACAAGAAGTCAGTGAAATTGAAGAACAAAGAACATCGCAAAGAGTCAGAAGATTACCAGCTAGGTTTAATGATTATGCTTTACTAACTTATAACGAAGCTATTTCAGGTACAGAAAAGGACAATTGGGAGAAGGCAATTGATTCTGAAAAAAAATCTCTTCTAGCTAATAAAACTTGGGAAGTTGTTGATGTGCAAGAAGCACAAGGTAAGAAAATATTATCTAATAAATGGGTATTTCGAGTAAAAGATGATGGAACCTATAAAGCGAGATTAGTAGTCAGAGGTTTTGAGCAACGGGGTTTAGAGTTTGATGAGATCTACAGTCCAGTAGTAAGTCAATCAGCATTGAAATCTCTATTTGCTATAGCTGCTCACAATAATTCTGAAATAATGACCTTTGATGTAAAAACTGCATTTTTATATGGGGAATTATCTGATAAAAATGTTTACATGAATATACCAGAAGGTTATGAGGAAGAACCTAACAAAATAATAAGATTAAATAAAGCTTTATATGGGTTAAAGCAGGCCCCTATAACTTGGAACAAAAGGTTCACAAAGGTAATGTCAAGTTTAGGATTATTACCAACTAAGACTGATCGCTGTGTATTCACAAATAACAATAAAACTGTAATCATCGCAATTTATGTAGACGATGGTTTAGCTATTGCTAAGGATAAGCAAACATTGATTAATATACTAAAATGTCTAAGAAAGGTATTTGAAATTAAAATCTATGAGAATCCTAAGAACTATATTGGATTGGAAATAAATAAAGATAAGAAAGGTATAAAATTAACTCAGACCATGTATACAGAAACACTCATAAAGAAATTCAACATGAATGATTGTAAACCATGTCAAATACCAGGAAATACAGATAGGAAAACAGTAACAGACAGCATGGTAGAGGAAAAATTTCCATATAGAGAACTAGTTGGAGGGTTATTATACTTGTCAACACGTACAAGACCAGATATAGCTCATGCTGTACATGAAGCTAGTAGAAAAATAGAAACGCCAAATAAGTCTGATATTTTAGCTGCTAAGAAAATATTAAGGTATTTAGCGGGATCTATAGATAAAGGTATTAATTTTAAAAAGGGATGTAACGATGTAATTATAAATGCATACTGTGATGCAGATTATGCGAATGATACTGAGACAAGACGTAGCACATCAGGTTATGTTATATTCTTATCTGATGGACCAATCGCTTGGTGTTCAAGAAGACAGCCAATAGTGGCATTATCTTCAACTGAAGCTGAATTTATAGCAGCAGCAGATTGCTGTAAAGAAATATTGTATGTAAAATCGTTACTGAATGAACTGATATCATTTAAAGTAAAAACAGTACTGAATATAGACAACCAGAGTGCTATTCAGTTGATTAAAACAGGTTCATTTAATAAACGTTCAAAACATATTGATGTACGATATCATTTTATTCATGAACATTTTGAGAAGGGAAATATTATTGTTAAATATTGTCCTACTGATCAGCAAGTAGCTGACATATTAACAAAACCATTGTTAAAAAACAAATTTGAGCTTCATTGTAAAAAGTTGTTGAACCAATAAGTAGATTATCTACAGGTATGAATGTGGTAGGTAAGTAAAAGAAACTTATAATGTAGGTTTATTAAAAAATGTGTAATTACATTATTGAAGTTATAAAACTTACATTGATGTTACAAATGATATTTACTTTAGCAAGATCTAGTAATATAGAATTTGAGTTATGTTTGTAATGCAATGTATAGAAGCATAGATGATTATTTTTAAAATGTTAAAAAGGGTTCATAGGAGAATATGATACAAAATGTAATTTATTATTTATTTAAAAATGTCTAAATATGATAATTTTTAAAAAATAGGAGAAGGTGTCAATATTTTGTATCTGTGGTGTTGTAAAAATGAATAGAATGTGTTCTCTCGTGATGGCGGATGGTTTGAATAAAAATGTCACGACAATAATATAAAAGTTTTGTATTTGTTTCCCTATAAAACCCAACACTAAGCACATAAAACAAACACTTAAACAATCAGGTTACAAATAGTAATGAAATGCTCATTCATCTCACCCGTATTCTGTGTTTCCATGTCTAGGTCAATATATCCTTTACGTTTTCCTGGAATTATAGCAAACAACATTTCTATAAAGGTACTTAAAACTGCGAACATGTGGAAATACTACACTAAAGCTACATATTGCAATATTCTAAGTGTGAGTCTAGTAGACTAATAAATAGTATACCTTCATAACGACTGGTAAATAAATGATAAGGTGATAAAAACAAATTCATAATAAGTAATCAAAGAAATAGAATATGTAGAGAGAGGATCTAGATATATACCTACCCACACGAATAGTAATAGTACTAGGGAATGGTTATAGCCATTGTTGTGCCAATAGAATATCAAGTCGACAGCACTGGAAGCTACACTCCCAAAACACTTTTTTTTTCGGTTAGCAAAAACACGTCGACTACGTCCGATTTCTTCTCAGCTTTTATAACGATTTATACTTAATCAGTACTTATTTCACTTTTACGGCTTAGCTACCGTTACCACACTCGTGAATTCGTGTCTACTAGGCCAGATTTGTTTCCGTACTGCTATCGATGCTGCAATGTGAGCTCTATTTTTAGTTTTATGTCGCGGTTTAAGTAATGATTTGATTTATAACAGAACATTAACATCTTATTAGTGACTGTACATACCCTACCTACATCTAAGTAGGACCTAAGCGAAGTGGATTATTCCGAAAATCCCCCACAGCCGTCCCCGTATGCGTGAGAGCCGCGTAGCAAGAGAGTAAATATAGCATATCCATCAATCCATACCTACTCTTCTGAATGTGAGTAGAGTCGATCGAATGAGTGGATAAGTGAAAGGGCAATAAGCAAGTATTCTCACGTTGTCCACTTAGACCACAATAAAAAGCATTAAACATACATAACATTAATCAGACTTTGAATGTAACATTATGGTAACATTCATACATTTAAGAGAAGGCCGCCGCTTAAAAGTCAAATGTCAACATGATAAGTCAGTGGCCCGAGTACGAATAATTTGCGATAGCGGTACGCTTACGATACTATAGCAAATGTCAAATATTAGCCAATCAAAATTTTATGAATTAAAGCATTTCACAAGAACGAGGCCAATATAAAATTATGCTAGTAGGTATAAGTAGAATAAGAATAGAATAGAATAATCGTTTATTTTAGCAAGAGATTACATGGCCGATTAGGTGGTGAGCACAAAAGTATACACATTTAGACATACAATATTACTTAAAAAATATTACATAGTTTAGGTATACCTAGGTACATAACATTATTATATTAAAAAGTTTAGGTATATCGACTCATGTGTCCGAATGCTAAAAAAGGTGTTCAGCTCAGCATTAATGTTGGGTGTGTTAGCACTCAACGCTGATTTTCAGCTGAAACCAAGGAGGTTAAAGTAGATTATCAGTGACCGTAAAAACAACAAACAACAACTACGCAACATAACACGTGTTATATATGAACATAGGTATAACAGAATGAAGTGCCTAGGTAGGTTGCAAAATCACACAACAAGCAAATACTGACCTACTTATGTGAAAAGTTTACGTTCATTATTAGGTATATTATATATATGACACTATGGTGAAAATAGTTAAACAAATTAAGTTAATTAGCAGATAATATAACTACTATGAGGCATCTTGTTTAAAGAAATTACTAGATATGGGAAATGTCGACGTTAATGTTTCCATGCTGTATTTGAGCTTCAATGAGAAATCTTTTAAGCTTTGTTCTAAAACTGTAAATGCTATTGACATTCCGTATTGGCGGCGGTATGTTATTCCAGCACTTAGAAGCTGCATACCTAAAACTACCCCTGAAGCTCTCTGTTCTGTGACGTTGAGTAGAACATTGCCTACTTGCACAGCCACGCCTGCCAGTCATCCAAGTCAACTTTTCGTACAAATATTTAGGCGTCTTAAAGTTGACTACTCCAAAAAGGAGACAAGCAAGGTGAAGCTTGCGTCGAGATTTCATTTTAAGACTACAGTGTAAGTTCAGGAACGGTGTAATATGGCATCTAGGTGGAACAATAAAACAAAATCGAGCGCAGGCATTCTGAACACGTTGAATTAAGCGTTGGGTCCGAGCTAGCAGCCGTGGTCCATACACTGTGTCTGCGTAGTTTAACTTCGACAGAACTAACGATTCAACCAGATGTGTACGAACTTCCTCGCTCAGATACGGTCTTATTTTATACAGAACTTTAAGCCTATAGAAACAGTTACGTACACAATCAGCAACATGTTTTTCGAACCGCAAACCCGCATCCATGTCAAGTCCTAAATTTCTCGCATCAAAAACACGCTCAATAGGTAAGCCTTTAAGTGTCACACTCAAATCAGAAAACAAAGAGCCTACATGATGTTTACTCCCTAAGATCATGTATTTTGTCTTTTGTGGGTTGAGTACGAGGTTGTGCGTATCTGACCATGATGAAATCCTACTTAGGTCATCATTAATCTTAGTGATAGCATTAGTAAAATCACAAGGTCTAAAAGAAATGTACACCTGAACGTCATCTGCGTATATGTGATATTTGCAATTTACAATAGAATTCTTTAAGTCGGCGCTATATAAGATGAACAAGATTGGGCCAAGGATAGAACCCTGCGGCACACCTCGTTTCAGTGGAGATAGTTGCGAGCTGACCGAAATTCCATCATTATTCTTTAGTTCGACATATTGGTAT
This sequence comes from Anticlea derivata, assembly GCA_947579855.1. Lineage (NCBI taxonomy): Eukaryota > Metazoa > Arthropoda > Insecta > Lepidoptera > Geometridae > Anticlea > Anticlea derivata. The sequence continues at coordinate 5,060,071 of OX388266.1, forward strand.
CGATCTTTTAAGTAGCTATCAAACCATCTCAAAGTGTTAGGATCGAAACCGTAATAACTAAGCTTTGACACCAGCAATGAAGTATTAATTGCATCAAAGGCTCTGGAAAAATCAAGCAGCACCAACAAAGTACACATACCCTTGTCTTGGGCTGCTAGTATATTATCTGTGACATCTAAGAGAGCCGTGGCCGTACTTCGGCGCTTTCTGAAGCCAGATTGAGCATCAGGCAGGATGTTATGCTTTTCTATAAATTCAGTTAACTGATTGCAGACAACCTTTTCGATAATTTTCGAAATGCACGGCAATATACTAATCGGTCTTAGTTCCTTATAAGTAGATGGGTCATTTACTTTAGGTAATGGGCGGACAATGGCTATTTTACAAACATCTGGAAAGGTTGAAGTGGTGATTGATCGGTTAACGATTGATGTTATGGTTTCCAAGGAAAGTGGAAGCGTCAGCAAAAGCATATTGAGGGTAATTCCATCGTGACCTTCAGCGTTAGACTTTAGGGTTTTAATGATTTTAACAATAAATTCCACACTCACAGGCGCCAAAGAAAAATATACGTCTTCAAATCTATGGTATTCAAAGAATGTAAGAAGGGAGATAGTGACAGTAGATGATCCAGGGACGTCCAAAAAGTGGCCATTGATCGCATCAGCGTCGTTGAAATGAGATGGCAGTGAAATTTCATTTTTAGGTGGTAAAACAGTAGATTTCAAATTCTTCCAAAGTGCTTTGGGTTCGTTTATTTTATTATTAATGCTGTGTTTATAATAAGCAACCTTTTCATAAAACAGTGACTGTGAAGCTAATGACTTAAGATCCTTATAATAAATTTTCTTAGACTCCAATTTTGATTTGCGATATGCTGATAATGCATCATCTCGTAGCTTCATCATGAGTTTAACATTGTCTGTGAACCATGGATAATTTCTTTCCTTTACAATGTACGATTTTCTTGGTGCATGTGCATCAAAAATTGATAACAGACAACTATTGAAACAGTTAAGCATGGCATTAACATCATCAATCCCAGATATTAGATCCCAGCGAATCAATTGTAATTCCTCGTCAAATGTTTCTCGATTAATGTTTTTTAATGGTCTATAGGATACGGTATAGGGTATGGGTTTGACTCTAGTTATGTAAAACTCACTTAAAATCAAAGCATGACCATTTATGGAACCCATGGACTTCACGGATACACGCCTAGCTTTAAGGTCCGTACAGATGAGATCGATAAGTGTCTCGCTATGTTCGGTAAAATGTGTCGGCTCTCTTACTATTTGAGTTAAATGAAGGCAACTTAAAACAGTACATAACTTCTTTGCACTACATTTATCCAAATATAACAAATCCACATTGAAATCACCCAAGAGAATAATGTTATCAAAACCGGATAGCGAATTTACACTTTCGGTGATGGCGTCCAAAAACAGGTCTAGATCTACACCCTTGGGTGGCCGGTATGCAGTACCTATAGCAAGCTTTTTCCCGTTAACATTCAATGTGATCCACATCTGTTCCACCGTTCTGTAACGTGGATCCTGCGGGTGGGCCCAGGTGCGAGCGCTTACTCCGCGCCTAACATAAAAACCCACGCCACCACCGCGGCCGCCGCGCACGTCCGCCGGGCGAGGCACATACCTCAGCCGGTAGCCGGGAACGACGGGCGCGCGCCCCTCTTCACCCTCCTTGATCCATGTCTCGTTTACAGCCATTAGATCCACACTAAACCTATCCATTGCGACGATAAAATTTTCATGTCCTGTGTTAAGTGAGCCTGCGTTATAAAGACCAACTTTAAATTGTCTATCAACAATCATTATGAAATAATTTTAGGCCTACTGCATAGATTGAATATGGGACCCGAAGTACTAAGTGCTGCATTGTATTAATAATCTGTGTTCTCTGAAAAAAGAACAGATTTTTACGAAAAACTGAATTATATAAATATGATAAAAACGCCTTACTACGTCTACAGTACTGCAAATAGACTAAAATATATACTTGTGATTTATTACAGTATGAGCGATAATGTTTGTTGCTGTGACGGAGCACCCCCATCAAACCATAAAAATAACTAGCATTCGGACACATGTTTCCAACCATTATCACACTAAACAAGATAATATTATGGCATAATAGGCACAACAATGAGAAACTAATGACATACATGGGACAGGCGAATAACGATAATAAAAGCTTCCTGGGATTTTCCTGATACAAATAGGTTTTCATTATAAAAACTAAATGTTTGCAACTAAATGTTTGCTCAAGTCTGCAAAAAATATTAAATATTTTTATTTTATAATATGAGAGTATAAGGTTCTGCTGTATAAAATTAATTGTTTTCACTGCCAAAAATAAACATAATCCATATAAAATAAATAAAACAATATAGAAAAAGAAAAAGCAACCATAACAAAAAAACAACCAACATAAACAAAATAGGGGCCTAACTTCAGCAGGGGACGTCACTCGGCTATACTGATGGTGATTATGATGATGATTAAATAGCATTAGACTTAGCAGGCTGTCTTTTCGAAGGCAATATGTATTATTTAGGGCTACACAATAATTATTACTCATGTGGTATGTAAAACCATATAAAATAATCAAAAAATTATAGAAAAAGCAACCATTATAAAAAAACAACCAAAAGAAATAAAATGTAGGCCTATGTTCAGCGAAGGACGTCACTCGGCTGTACTGATGATGATGATTAAATAGCATCAGGCTTTGCGGGTTATTTATCCGAAGGCAATATTTATTATTTAGGGCTACAGTATAATCATTATTATTGTCAATGTATGTCTTCATCTCAGCGCGGCATTCGCGAATTTCCACACGGCAATCTCGAACCTCCTCCCTCATAGAACTGAGGTCGCTACGTAAAGCCCTTATTTCATGCACAAGGTCAGCAGATTGTGTAGGCGTTCCATACGGTGCCAGCGGCGCCGGCACCGGCGGTGGTGGTGCAGACCCGGCCGCGGGGCAGGCAGCGACAGGCACTGATTGCGTCTCGGCTCCGCCGGTATCTAGAGTGGCACTGGTACTACGAACGGGTGTATGTGTATTGTCCTCACGCGGGATTTTGATTTTGCATCCCGGACAAACCCATGAAGGCTTGACCGAACCCGATTCCGAAAGCGAAACACAGGCTCGATGATACGCAGTTGAACATTTGCAGCACTTTGCAGCCTCAGTTTGGGCAAGAAATTTTCCACACGCACCGCACTTTACCATCGTTCGATAGGATTAGGCCTCCAGCAATCAGCGAGGCAGAAAAAAACCGAGCAAGAATTGTCAAACACGAAATCACGTGCGGGTAGGCACGCGGATGGGATTATCTTGGCTGATTATTTAGTATTTAAATAGGTACGGGCTTGAGAAAACTTTATGCAAACACAAGCACAGTCACTATATACCTATTTAGAGTTACTTAGGTTTAGTTGTTGCGCGTATAAATCGATTATTGATTTTTTATTTACGGAGCAATTCTAACACGACTAGTTACGCGGGACCGTAACTACCCTCCTAAGTATATCCTTGATTGCTTTCCATAAACTTAATGTTCTTCCCTCGTTTTCCACTTTTAACGTTAATCTAATGATTGGTAGGTAGGTAGGAATAGGGAGCAGGGACTGAATAACCGGAAAATTAAGATAAAATATATATATATATATAAAACGGTATGACGTCATACCGATTAATTCAGCAGAGTTAGAGCTTTTTCGTTTTCTTCAGTATATGGGTTATCTTTTTATTAGTAAACAAATCGCTCACGATAACTTAGCCCTGCCCACAATAATCTGAAAATCTGCCAAAAATCGAAAGACTTAAGAATTTTTTCTGCTCATGCTTTAAAAATATAAGAAAAATAGAAAAGAGAATGCTATAAGAAAATGACTAAACATACATATTAGTTCGCTGTGATCTCGCGATGTTTGATTCTTTGTGTAGGTAGTCTAAAAGTTAATAAAATTACAATATTTAAGGCAAAATACAGTTTTTGATCTTCCATTTCTGTTAGATTTGTCGGGAAATCTGTCAAATTGTTGTGTTGGGATCACTGATATCCACTTGAACCATGAGAAAATATGTGTTTACGAAGCAAGTATGGAAAAAAAACTGTGGCATTTTTTTTTTAATCCAACCTAACCAAATGTGTGACTGTGAAAAAGTGAGACGATTTGGTTTTAAATTGTTTTAAAATGTTCTCTACTTTTCTACCATTTCCATTCTTCGTAAACTAGCAATCTTTGATCCGTATTCCGAGGTAAACTGAAGTTTAGGACCCGAAATCCTTCCAATGTTTTATTTTAATTTTTTTACTGCATGCAATGCATGCAGCAAATGCTGAATTTACTCCCTTTGCCTTTTTATTATTATTTTGTTGTGTATCCTGCTCTTTTTCTAATATTTTTTTCTTTTTAGAGGCAATAAATGTTTTTTTATTTTTATTTATTTACTTAAATATTTCGATACATACCTAAATAAAATGCGGTAGCGCTAAGGTGGAATTTGAAATGCGAAATGGCATATTTTGGTATGAAAAAGTTTTTCTTTGATTATACGCCGTGCTCGCTAGTCGCTACCCGGGGATTCACAGTTCGTCCTATTCGCCGAAGGTCCAATCGCACTGTTCGCAAAACGTCAATCAAATTCTCAATATTGATCCAGTACCTACCTAGGTATGTAAGGTAGGTACCGAATATATGATTTGTTCATTCTCTGATGTGCATACGAGTAATATTAGGTAGGACTGTATCTATTAACCCATTAATAACCTTTAATAATAATACTTAATTAATAATCTGCATGATAATTTATGAAATAATTGTAATTGGACATACCTATGTTATGCAATATAACGCTAAGGGTGAAATAAATGAATATGAGGTAAGGTAGTAGGTACCTTAACTACCAATATAGAGATAGACTAATAATAGGTAGTCTCCTGGGTGTTAACGATTTGTGGATTCAGGACTTACCTAATATTTAATTTGTTCCTTGCTTGTTTTGGCACTAGTTGGCTGCCTACACGTCAAGTATTAGTAGGTATTTATATTCTATAGTATGAATGAATACGGCACTAAACTAATTATGTAGTATAATATAGGTAATAGTATTATGTTATCTGTGGTATAGGTATAGGTACGTACGCTACGCACGGGCGGACGGGCGTGGCAAATGACTTGTCTGGTAACCTTTAACTCATATATATACCTAAGATTTAAATTGCAATGATTCACGAAACATAGTTAAATGGAATACCTACCTATACTACCTACTAAAACCACGCAATTTACAAATTTACTTAGTACCTACTAAGAAATATCGATAGATGGCACTGAGCATCGCCAATAAAGCTTCTAGAGGCAAAGAATGCAAGGCCAAGCGGAGCAAATACTATTATGTACCTACTGAGGTAAATAGTAATGGGTTAGTAGGTACGTATGTTATTTCAGTCATCTTGATAAATAACCAACAACGCCGGTGTCGAACCTGCACCTCTTGCGTCTCATTCAAGCACTCGCCCACCACGCCACCGCAGTTGTGAGTAGTAGGTTGGCAATTCATTGTATTACAAAAAACCTTAGTCTTTGTTGTAAGAAGTTAATTTAAGTAGGTAAGTACCTAAAAAGAAAACTTCCAGTCAACTTTTCTTTTCTACTTAGACACAAACCGTTTTGGAAGGAAACATCCGTAGTTGTGTTATTTTTCTAAGTCCTCAAATTACGAGTAAACCTAATACCCCTTTTTTTAGTTGTGGGTAAATAAAATCACCGTAGGTAGACAGTGAAATTAAATAAAGGGCTCTATCTTCATCATAGTCTTTATAAAGTCCCCTGTTGAACATAGGCCTTCCCCAAAGAGTGCCACAACTGTCTTGGACCTTCTCCATCCACCGACTTTCCGCAACCTTCACAATATCGTCGGTCCATTGGGTGATCTGATCGCTGGCAATACGCACTGATTGTAGACTTTCTTATTGGCTCTGCGGTAACTGCGACGAGAAGATATGACGAAATTTCCCAAACGCTGCCAAAGGGCTCTATAAATACATATAAAAACTCAATAGGGTTATAATAAAATCACAGTCGTTTATTAATAAATAAATACTGGTTATAATAATTAGGATAGACAGAGATTTACCAAAAATCTTTAGCGTAATGAAAGGTAGGTACCTACTATAACTCTAATTAAACTAGAAAAATTTATTGAATTGAGTAAATACAATGGCTACCGTAAGGGATCGTGCTCACTGTAGTGAAGATATTGTGGCTGAGACGATTCTTGGCCAGCAGATGATTCAGGCGTTTGTCAGAGACATCATTTTTGTTTTAACCCTTATTTATCCACAATTCGAAGCCGCTTCTGATCTGGACTACAGCGGGTGTTTTCCCTATTGGATAGATAAGTATTGTAATGTCCATAAAATCTTATTAAAATCTCGGCTCACCAACACCTCATCACGCGCACAACCACTCTCTTCCACGTTGTCATCCAACTGTCACGTGAAGTAGGCGCTTGAGACGATGACAATACATTACATCCCTTTTTTGTTTTAAATTTTTTTTATTTATTTTATTATAAATTATATTTAAATAAAAATGTATTTTCTGTTTCACTCAGTCTTTTATTCCAGGAATTTTATTGGGTTTACTGAAATATGGTTAATTCAATCGAATCACATGTAATTATTTATGTAGGTACTTTAATCGTTAGGTTCAACATTAATTTCATCATTAGTATTATCTTGGCAAACTCTCCATTCAACTCGAATCTTCTTCAAATGTATCTAATACATTCCTTCTTTATGTTTGGCCGGTCTCAACGTTCCGAAACTCCAAATGACAAGAAACACTTTTTTTTTTTTACTTACATTATTTTCTTTATTTATGTTTTTAATACACACTTTATCTCCTGGCGTAAATCGTATTATTCCGCTTTCCTCTACTTATCAGCATATTATTCATTACCATTACCTTTTTTTCTTTCTTTTATGCATCTCTGTCCTTCACCTCTGCTTAGCTGGTTTTTTTTTTTTTTCTTTATTGCCGTAATATGTAGCTTGCAATGTTAGTCTTACCTGGTCGGTAAGCCTCTTTATATTATTTTATAATTGTAGACGTATAATAAATACATAACAATAACACTTAACAGTCACACATACGTACCTACTTACATAGTTCAGACCCCACACCAAGACTCACCGCGTCGCGTGCACCAGAAACCACGAGCACCACGGCACCACAACATCCAGACCCGGAACGAACACTTGCGAAACATGCAAACATCTGTACCAGCGAGAATCAAACCCGCACCCCTTGCGTTCCACATGGGCACTCGCTGGGACTCGTTATAGTTAGGTGTGAAAGTGCTCAACAACCCGTACCAAACTAGAATTTCTTACTTACCTACTCTGTCTGACTGTACCCTCATGCTCCTGAATTTCTGATCGCTCCACTTTTGTTGCAAAGGAGCTATGCTCTGAGGCTATACTGATATTGTAGCTTAATTCAGAATCCATTCGCTCACAGAGGCTATGAATCCTATTAATTAAAACTACACATAATTGTATCAACAGGTTATTTTTAGAAAAGAATTAAAAACTTTTATTTTGCTACCAATAAATATTATTTTGTTTTATTATCAAGACCACATAAAATCAGCATTTGCCTTCCCTAGGAGAATGTTTGTGCCATTAACAATTATATAGAAGGTTGAGCTCTCCGGTTTCCCATCAAATTGTATGTTGGCTCAAATGAACCTTTAATCTTCAAAGGTATGTTACTGCCATAAATTACCAACTTCAGATCTAGATTTGCTTTCTAGTTATACACACAAACTTTTTTCTTCTTCATTGTCTTGTCTCCCAAGTTTCTTCCGTAAGTAAATTATGTTTAGGTACAGCCGGAAGACATCATCATCAATATAGAAAACATTGCTTAGGTACTTGATTAACTTTGTTGGTGTTATGCTTTGCGCTTTTGTACGTATTTTCATCTTCAGGTTTTCCTTTAAAAACTTGACTTGTTCTAGAAAACTGTCCGAAATGGCCTCTCACTTTAAACAGTCTTTGTCTCTAGTTGGACATTTTACATCTTTTATATGATATATTATAGATTAGATTACCACTTAGGTATAATAATAATTGTTCAATTTAATTTACCTCGGGCACCTTAGGATTTCAGGATTTTAATTTACGCCCATTTCCAAAATCCATCCAGTTATTTATTTACTGATTCTAACTTTTCCGTTAGGTACTTGATCAATTTGTGTCAAATGTCGTTATTAAATTTTACTTTGTTTCGGAGCAAAGTAAGCATCAAGCAGTTATTGCCACTTTGGACACATCAACATTGTCTGCTGGTTTTATATGGTATTATTAATTATAGAAAACTTCTTGCAGTTACAAACCACCAAAATGTAAGAGGCTTGCTGTTTTTGTTTCATATTTTCCGATACTGGATGCCTCCAAATATATTGACAACTCGTTTCCAACGCTCCCATCTTACTCCAACAGATGTAGGATCGCCTTCACGGTAAATTTTTTCCAACGTCAAGGGCCTCATTGACAATTTGGACTTATTTTAGGGCGACTTAAAATTATCAATTTAATGATTCAGATTACATAAAATCTGCTTTAATAAACGTAATTGTTTGTTTATTTTGTGAAACCTCTAAAACAATTAAATGTTCAGATCAAAATATGCCAGTCAAAATTGCTGCATTATAGTAGGTAGGTCTAAGCCTAGGGTTCGGTCCGCCAGAACTAATTTATTCTTATTCATGTTTCTTTTTTTTTTTTTTTATATAGTGGATCACTTACCGACTTATAGGTACTGAATCTAGGAATAAAATCAAAAATATATTTTCAAATGCAATCACGATTCAGTAGTCAAAGAAAAGAGCGGGAAAACGCATCTAAGAACTCAGCATTGACTATAGAGGTTGCATGCTTGGAGGTCCGCTGCTAAAATGGAGTAAAATCTTTCCAAGGTCAGTCAGTTACAAAAATGGTTGCATGATGTACTGTCGCTAAAATAGAGCAAACTCATTAAGAATTTTGAAGATAGAATAGAAGATATAGGTTAGAGTTAATAGAACCCAAATACCTACCAACAGTAAAATATGCTCTGTGGATCCGAACTCCGCTCGTTTAGGGTTTCAAGATAGGTACTCTTGAGTACTTATACAATTTAATGATCAGTTTTAGTCACTGCTGTTTTCATGTCATAGGTGCTTGATGTTCGACTTCGATTTAACGATCAGGCTTTGTAGCCAGCTAAATTCTATAGCATTTTTATGAGTTGAATGATCAGTTGGTCACTGAAATATTGAACTTCGATTTAACGACCAGGCTTTGTAGCCTGCTAAATTATATAGCATTTTTATCAATTTAATGATCAGTTGGTCACTGCTAGTTTTCCATGTCACATGAAATGTTGAACTTCGATTTAACGACCAAGATTTGTAGCCTGCTAAATTCCGTAGCATTCATATCAATTTAATGATCAGCTGGTCACTGCTAGTACTCAGTGCCACAGGAAATGTTCAACGTCAATTTAATGACCAGGCGTAGCCTGCTAATTTTTATGTTCAACATCAATTTAATGACCAGGCGTAGCCTGCTAATTTTTATGTTCAACGTCAATTCAATGACCAGGCGTAGCCTGCTAATTTTTATGTTCAACGTCAATTTAATGACCAGGCTGTAGCCTGCTTTTTATGTTCCACGTCAATTTAATGACCAGGCTGTAGCCTGCTAATATTAATTTTCCAAGTCAATTTAATGACCAGGCTGTAGCCTGCTAATTATTCTGGCATTTTATCTCGTTTTGAATTAGAGATACCTACACTAGGTAGGTTGTATGTACTTCATGAACGCAATCTAATGGACAGAACTTTGTCTGCTATTATTTAGGTATATTATGCATATACGTACATACCTATTTACATACTTACTAGGTACTGCGTCTTTATTATTACAATATAGTGGTTCTAACGTAGTGATTTATATCCCCATTGATAGTGGTCAAAGCTCTGTCTGCTGTTTCATCCACGTTGCTTCATAGCTTTCAAGCAACAATAAATGTACCAACCTACATTACGTAAATAAGTAGGTAATTATTTTGATTTGGTAGGTACCTACATGTAGAGTGTGTTGAGGTGGTAAGAAGATACCGATTCAAAACAATAATCCAAGCTAAATTTTAAATAGTTGGAAAACTGATTTTATTTTATTGCGCATTATTTTCTCTTCATTCATCCGCCATCTTTTTTTTTCAATGTTTATTTTATTTTCAATTTTTGGTATCTAAACCAATTATCTGTCTCTTGGCAGAACAAAATAACATTATTTAGTAGTTATTTGCTTACTTTTGTCCTCGTCGCCACATGTAATGTCCATAAAATCTTATTAAAATCTCGACTCACCAACACCTCATCACGCGCACAACCACTCTCTTCCACGTTGTCATCCAACTGTCACGTGAAGTAGGCGCTTGAGACGATGACAATACATTACAAGTATTAAATAACAAATTAAAAGTGAATATCATTAAGTTTAAGGAACTTTTAATATCTAAGTCATGGGCCCGTTCCTTAATACCTAACCCTACGGGTACGTATAAACGATCTAAATTTATGTCCATCTGCTTCCCTAGAAAGCTAATTATTTTCAAAAATTAATTCATACGAATTTGCACAGAAAACCCGCTATACATTTAGTCGGATTTGCCGTAAACAACTTCCTTACTATATTCCTTACATAAACAGGGAATGGCGTGGGGTCCATAATACCCCAAAACAGCAGCGTAGGGAGCTGGCTCACCATCAAAAAAGTATCAAGTACAGTCGCCTGCAATAACATGTATACACTTCATAATTTTCAAAATGATACCACAATACAGATGAAGATGGTAGGTTAAGTTGAAAATGGCACAAGGTTTCTAGTTTTTGCTGTGTTACTGTGTCACTAAAGTTAACACTGTGGCATCATTTTTAAATTGTGGAATGTAAATCTTATTGCAGACGACTGTAAGCAATACTAGAGTACCTATTACAGAAAATTCATTTCATTTTTCCTTTCCTTGAGGTACTTCCCTACCTCTAATCCATAGCAGTTGCATGGCTCCTTTTAGGTTCTACTAAAGTGAATTAGCTCTCTACTCTGTGGCATAACATAAAGCTTAAATCTATAAGCTAACCCCCTTCATAATCACTTACTTTATTGGCTTGATAAAAGTATGCCCGCCTCTTTTGATTGTTTACGGTTAGAAAACGGGGCGAGAGTTATCGAACCGATAAAGTTAGTGGCTAATGATGAATAAGAGGGTAAGTACTAAAACTGGCGTATCGTTTCATAACCGAATCAATAATTTCATAATTAAGCACCACCGCCACATAGCTATCTATAATCTTAAAAAAAAATTCAAATTAATCACATCAAAATCGGTCTTATCTTATTTACACACACACACAAACACGTGACGAGAGAAAAAACTCAATTTAACTCATTCAACGATATGTACCTACCTAAGTCTCTGAATCATAATCATAATGTCTTTAAAAAATGCATTTCATTACACAGCAAACCTAATTCCTACCGCTTTATTCCTAATTTTATAAGATTACTGGCAAAAATATAATATTTTTATTGATTTTATTATATACGCTACCTAGAGAACATGTGAAACAGTGGAATTTACTGTTGTCTGCTAGTAGTTATAATACGATACACCAATTTTGTCTACAAATATTTCTAAATTAATGTGTAACAAGAACCTACCTTCTATAGATCGCTCAAATTACCTAAACGTTCTAAAAGTAGCTGATTTACAAAGCCTTTTTAAGGGCGATACAAATATTTTTTAGCTCAGTTAAGTACTTAAATCTACAGCAAGTTTTATTTTTCAAATTTTTTATTATTTGTCACAGGCAACTAGCGTAGTTAACGATTACATTCACCAAATGATGTGAGCTACCCTACCTAAGTACTAAAGAACTCTTCTCATTATACCAGAACGTACCAAAACTTTAACTAGTGATGTAATTGTTGCCGCAAACCTAGAATAATGTGCGTTGTCTAATTTAACTTCTGTGTCTTGATCGTATTTGTTTGCATACGTACTGGCATAGCGAGTTCAATCCCTAGATTTTTAGGGCAATTACTTCACCCGTATCGAAAGAAGAAAAATCCGACCATCACTGAAAATGGGATGTACAAGCTTTGTGCATTCTACCTATTGCATCATCTTCAACTTAAACCTTAGAACTAAATACGAGATTACTCTAATAAAAACGAAAAAGCCGATTAACGCACCGACATCGACCCAAAAGTTCGCTTTGTCCATCGACATTTGATTCAGGAACTGGTTAGGGTTTCTAAAATGGCAGTACGGTTCTGAGCAATGCAGTTTTTCCCTTCCAAATCCGTAGACAGACAGCATGGCACCTTCGAAACCATATCTCACGTAACTGAGATATGTGAGCCATTGGAGATAGCCTGGTATAGCGTTAAAGTTTACGAAGAAGCCGGAGAATAGAACGACGGGTATTGTTGTCACAGGGCCGAGGTAGACCCCTGTCTCTATCTTCATAGCGGCTCCGATGAGCAGGCCTAGGGACTGGGCCACTAATGCGGTGAGTATGTTGATCGTGGCGAACATGAGGACCCGGTCTGTCTGCATCGGTTGTCCAGTCATGAAGTATACTATAATAACGTAGACGCCGCTGAAGATTATCTGGAAAAATTTATTTACGTAAGTCTCTAATGATAATCGTAGGCTACAGTCTTTCAGATCAGTCGTCATAGGTTTTTTGAATTTCGAAGACAAAAGAGTCAGCATACCTGAAATGGTAGGTCAGCTATAGTCTTCGCGAAGTAGAATGCCTTCAAGGAATACCAGTAGTTTAGATGCTCTCGCACAAACACGCTCATTTCTGTTGGGACTGCAAACAAAAACGTTTCAATCATATAACATTCATGTGGATGTCCAAAACCTTATTATTTTAAAACTCACTACTACTACTGGGAGCTCACTACTGCAAAATGTGGGCATGTGCCAACATCTTTAGACATGCCTCTGGCTACCCTTAGACATTTTCCAGGATCTGATCGCCTAGAGATCTGAGAGATCTACCATGCATGGGGGATAAAAGTCGTGAGCCCTTTTTTTTCTATTTTTATTATGATTTAAATAAGTAAAAACCTTGGTGTAGAAACCTTTGGACCATGGGGCCCAAATACAAAAAAGCTATTCAAAAAAATTATACCAACTTTGGTCGACGCCGCCGGTGATAAGAGAGCTGGCTCATTCCTTGCACAAAGAATTTCTTTGGCAATTCAACGCGGGAATGCAGCCAGTGCTCTTGGCACCTTGCCGCATGACCAAAATTATTTGTTTATTTAGTTTCTATTTTATTTTGTAATTATTGAATTTTATATTTTATAGTTTGTATATAGTATGTATAATAAGTAATTAAATAACACCGAGTTCTACTACACTTGTCTCATGGAGTAAGTAGATAATTTGCAAGAGATCTACAAAATGTTGCTCTGTAATAAATTCTATTGCAAAATGTCCGACTATTCAGATGACATAAAGCTTGGGACTGAGTAAATACAATAACATATTATCTATTCGATTATTAATAAAGTTGTAAAAGGACATATTCAACTAGATTTAAGATGTTTCAAAATGATCCTTGCGAAATCAATGAATATTGAAGTTTGCTGCAAGGTAGAGCAACTCTAAAAACTAAAAAGTGTTTGGGGTTTTGTGAGAAATAAAAAAAACATTGCATTTCTATGTTTTAAACAGGCAGCTATTTATGTACGTACAGTTGTATAAGAGACAAAATAATGATACTCACATGTAAGAATAGTAGGCATCATAGCCGTGAACATAGTGAACATCACTGTGAAGAAAATACAGCCGGCGTTGCTCATCACTTTGGCTGCGTCCCTCCCAATATCATAATACAGGAATCCAATCAGCAGACCAACGACTGTATGGGAGAAAAGCCTTAGATGCGTCAGGGTCTGGTCTCGCAAAATACTTCGGAAAGTTCGCTTCAATAAGATCCAGAATTGCTTCCAGCCGGATGTGGGGAAGCCGGTTTTGACCGGTTTCTTGGTGAAACTCTCGCTGGAATCGAGGAGTGAGGTGGTGCAGGTGACGGGGGCGAGATTGGTTGCGTTCGGGAGAGCCGGCTTGTCGCCCGCGACTTGTTCAGACATATCTATTACTGTGCAGGTTGGTTTATCTGGAAAAGAGGAAGTAGCACATAAGTAACGTCTATTACCATGACACTTTTAGGAATTGCTAAGTTCATTTTAGTGCCGGCTTGGTGATTGCAATATGAGCTTCATTTACTTTTTCTTTTCTAGATTTGATGAATGACGACCATGACCCCAATCTATCGTAATCAATGAGCACTGGTGGAGTAGTGTAGGTTGCCTTCTGACCCACAGGTCCTGAGTTCGAATCCCGGTCTTGCACCAATAGATTTTTCATTCGTAAAGTGTATGTGTGTTTTGTAAATTAGTGCTCGCAAACAGTAAAGTAAAACATCGAGATGAAACCAGCACGTCCTAGAACCTAAAAATTCGAAGACTGCCCGAAAGGAGCCTCTAAGTGGCTCACTTTATTTTTTTCACTACACTAATTCTTTCACAGACCGGTAATAGGTCCTTTTTAGGGCCACCAAACCTCAACCTGGATACTGACCTAATACAGGATGACGTTTTCTAAAAGTATATTTAACAGAGTTCTGTTCTCTTACGATTGGCAGAAAATTAATATTTTTGCTTACCGATAACAATAGCCAGTGCCTCAGCCTTCTGCGTGTTATTCTTGCTCTGGTTGTTGTAATTCAGGTTCTGGGGCACGGAGGACGATGATGATGATGATGAAGACTGTCCACGGCCACAGTTGCCCTTATTCACTGCCATCACTAACTTGTGGACCCAGTCGCCGTGCTCTCCCGTTGCCACTTCCATCACTGAAACAACAGCACAATTCCTTTACAAGAACTTTTTTTTTATTTTTATACTACTGAAGTGGCAAACAAGCATACGGCCCACCTGTTGGTAAGCGGTTACCGTAGCCTATGAGCGCTTAATACCAGAGGCATCACGCACGCGTTGCCGACCCCGAACCCCCCTAATGAGCTCTGGCAACCTTACTCATAGCAGGAACACAACACTATTTGAAACAAATAATGTTATTTGGCTGCGATCTTTTGTAAGGCGGAGGTACCTCCCAGGCGGGCTGCTCCAATTCAGAACGAGAAAATCTCGATGTGCCCTACCTCCTCCTAAAACTTTAAAACTCCTACTTCTTTTAAAGGCATTTTGGAAATTCGCATTCTATGTACGTAATAGGTAAGTACCTATTAGGGGAATTCGAAATTTATTTTACAAACCGTTGGTAGGCAAAGAGTATATAACACACAGTAAGAGAGACTGTATGATAGATCCTTCAAATTTTACATGAGACTTGCCCTATTATTCTTAACTTTATTGGCTTGATAAAAGTTTGTCTGCCTCTTTTATTTTGTTTACTGTGAGTTATCGTGCCGATAATGTTAATGACTAATTATGAATAAGAGGTTTAGTTTTTAACCTTGCTAGTATAGAATATAGTCACCGCGTTTGTTTGTATGTATATAAATTACCCGCACGTTATCAAGGCGGGTCGACTCGTCAATAATATAAGAAGCTATTTTATACAATACCTACATAAAATATATCTATGCCGCCCGAAATAAAACTATACTGACTCGAATCTGACTGCGAATCGATGTTCACATGAAAAATAGGAGGTTATCAATTATTTATCGTCCATGAAAGTAATTTATAATTGACCGCATTTACTCTATAACAAATGTTTCTAGGGCAAGTCAATTTGTGGACATAGCATAGGTAATAATAGGAATTGAATGTGGTCAAAACGTCCGCTTTTCAACCTTTGCCTAATACCTACTCAAGTTGAGTAGATATTACTGTTAGTAGTAATATCTAGTGATCTGTAAACCATTATTACCAATAAATTACTATTGACTACTACTACTACTATAAAGGTTTTTTTCTAATGTAACCCTCTTCTAATGCTCCATACTGTTATTCGCTATGTGGCCAAAGATTGCTGCAAATAATACGAGGTACCTAGGTAGTATATTAATAATAAATATTCCGGACAGATCACACACGGTCAACTGATCCCAAACTAGGCATAGCCTGTACTATGGGTACCAGCGACTGATATACATAATAGATATATATTAAACACCCAGACACAGAACAAACATCTGTGTTAGTCACAAATGTTTGTCCAGTGCGGGAATCGAACCCGCGACCTCGAGCGCAGAAGGCAGAGTTACTACCAACTGAGCTATGAGGCCTGTATTATATAAGACTTTGACGTTTTTATTAGATTGTGTCTGTAAAAATATTTTGTAGCCTAAAATTGACAATGGAAATATTTATAATCTACACTAGCATTCGCCCACGGCTTCGCTTATGCGGCACCCGGTTAAAAAATGACAGTGTTTGTTTACAACACTATCTTAGCATGTAGGTATGATAATTATTTTAATACTTGATAGCATCACAACTAAGACAATTAAAATGTACATTAACTCAGTTTACTAGGGTCAAATAGGGTCAAGATGCTGTAGTAACATGATCGTCAAAAATATAGGAAGGTACATACTTATAGATATACCTATCTGCTACCTCTTGATAACGAGCCTATATTGTAGTAGCCTTATCAGTCAAGTACTATCGAATGAAAGTAACATGTGTATTATGTATGTACCTTCTTCAAATTGCCACATATTAAATGATAAATGTCAACATATCTACCTGATAACATTAATCACTAACTAATACCAAGGACAGTAGAATCGCAAATTATTATCTTTCCTAATATTATAATACATATTTAGCATGATTTGATAAAGGATAATAAACGAAAGTCGTATTGGGTAAACCTCAGTTCTGGCTCAAGCCTGAGCCAGAACTGAGGTTTAATAATAATATATATAATATAATAATATACGCCTATAATTATCAGTGTAAGTAGATCATCATCATCATTTCAGCCATACGACGTCCACTGCTGAACATGGCCTCCCCCACAGACGGAGCGAATTCCTTCTCATGTGGGGTTTGCCCATACTCACCACGCTGGGCATGCGGGTTGGCGAGCGCAGTTAGAGCTATCGTTGTTAAAATGAGGGACGCTGCTGCCCATCCCCTATCTTTTTTCCCTTAGTCGCCTCTTACGACATCCGCGGATAGGTAGATATGGAGGGGCCTATTCTTCAGCCGGGACCACCACGGCCACGGTGTAAGTAGATATATTTAATTTAACTTCTACGTATTTTTATTGAGGTAAGCCTGCGTCCTAGATTTTAAACTGTTGATACTCGATCGCATTTTTTTAAATTAAAGATATTACTGCAATAAAAAGACGAAAGAAGTCAGTGACGTAACTAGTAACTATCGCAAAAAAATGTGTAAATTTCGGTGCTATACCTAGCGCCTTGGGTAAACATACAGCACAATTGCCTCAATTGACCTATATCTTTTCTTCAACCGAAAAGAAATTGCTATTACTAGCACCATAAGCTCGTTTATATGATACCTACCTACATCATACATTAATTAATCGCTAATTGATTCTATAGGTACCTAGGTACATATTAATTTAATTTTGTTTTCGTATTTTTCATTTTGAATATTTCTGACTTGAATTATTTATTAATTTGAAAATTGTTATTATTTTATGTGATTAATTATTCTACCTTGTATCTTCGAGATAAAATTGGTTTCTAAGCTAGGTAGGTTTATATTGCCAACTTAGACCTGTAAATGATCTTTACCAATAAATGCTTATGACTTACAAACGAGCTTATGGTGCAAGTACTTCGGTTGACCTCGCTTCTGTCTTAAACAGAAAAAAAAAATGCTAGAGCAAGATCTAATTAAGTAATCTTGTACTCACCATAATCAGCTGGGTTATGATAGCTCGGACAATGCAATCCCATCGACGACAAAAACGGAACCAAACTAGGCACCGTCCCCTGGTATATGCACTGTCCATCCGCAAGAGTGTACAGGAAGTCAAACATCTCAAACAGCCGCGCGGACGGCTGGTGAATGGTGCAGATAATCGTGCGTCCACCCCTCGCCAGGCATTTCAGTAACGATATGCACTGGAAACACGACGAGCTGTCCAATCCAGAGGTTGGCTCATCGAAGAACATCACAGGTGGGTTATTCACTAATTCTAACGCTATGGACAATCGCTTCTTCTGGCCGCCGGAAAGATTGAGGGTTCGTGTGTCACTGGCCTCGCAGAGTCCCAGCATTTCTAATATCTCATTTATGACGATTTTCTTGGTGGTTGGCGTCATATCTTTTCCTAGTTTGAGGTTTGCTGAGACGTGCATGGCTTCTGTGACCGAGAGATGGGGTAGAAGACAGTCGTCTTGCATTATATAGCAGGACATCTTTCTGAAGCGTCTGAGGTTCCTCTCCTTTCCGTTGATGAGGATGGAACCGCTGACATTGGACGTTCTGAAACACAAAAGTTTGTTGTTAAACATTATTGCATTCGAGAAATGCCTGGCGATGTGCCAGCATCTGAAGAACTCGTTAGTCAGAGGTAGATAAACACTTTTTAGAAACCGTTTACAGTTACGTTCTCGTAGGAATCTGACCTGAATAACGTGATAACAAATCAAATATTGTGTTGAGTTTGAAAGTGTGTTTTTTACCTCTATAATGCAAATAGATTTCTTTTAGAATGTCCATGAGCCTAATCTAAAGCATCCGATGGAAGGCTCGAGCAAACAAAAAGGTAGGCAATGCTGTATAACTTATGCATATTGCACAGCTAAGTTATTCGGCACTTGACCTTTGCATAAAAATGAGCAATCCAAAAAGGCAGAGGCTAAAAAGTAATACTCACTTGTATCCAGCTAAAATATTCATAAGCGTGCTCTTTCCAGCACCTGAGGGCCCCATAATGGCTGTGAGTTCCCCAGATCTAAACGTGCCATTGATGCACTTGAGCAAGGCTTTGTATCCACGCTTTCTGCCTTCGCTGACTGAGTATGACAGGTCTGAAAATTCGATGTCCACTGGTGGTCGCTTCGGCAAGTGTGTGAGAGCTGCCATGGGTTTCTTGTTATCGCCATACCCGTTGGGGACTTTAGGCACGAGACCCGTCATGGCGCCGCCGCCATTGCAAAGGTTTATTTGTGAGCCGCTGAAAGAAGATGAAAATAAGATAGAGAATATATTTCGTAAGGTAAACATTAGTGGTTGAAGATTGTAAACATGATGATACATTATTTCATCAAGATTGTTTAGGTATTTTATTGATCAAGCGAGCGAAGATCTCTCAAACAACTTGTACGAATCGGACGAAGGGATATAGGGGACCAGAAGTGGGATTTCATATAAAAGGGTGTTGTTTTTTGGTATACATTCTAATTTAATTTTTGTCTAGGCCATATGGTTTATTTAAATCCAATATAACGTGAGCTCCCATTTGGTAAAGCTTCAATGACTTCGCAGATCAGGTAAAATTGGATTAAGTTAGAACACGGTAAAGATGCAATTTTAAAAGTGCCTCAACGATCAACGAAGCACCAGTTTTTAACAGACATCGCGAGAGTTCAGTTCGGAACGAACCACTAGTAGATAGCCTAGATGTTCGTGTCCTAGTTCCAAGTAATTTCAGTGAACTCGCAAACATAACAACCTACTTACAAGATATATTTGTAGCCGTTGACGTCACTAGATAAATAACTTAGTTAACCAAATACCTTGCTCTATAATAAAATCAACAATGTTTGAAGGAATTTTCGAATTTACCTAATAATTGAGAAACGTTTTCAAAGCTTATCCATTATATAAAATAATTTATACAATGTAGTAATAGCATTTTGCGGAATTTGGGTAATTAGTGGTTATTCTTAAATACTTACGTAGAATATGCTACGAAGCAGCTACGGGCTACGAAGCCTAATGTAATTTTGTACTACAGCCTGAACTTCGACAAAATGAATGAGCATAAATTATGTAGAGTAGGCAAGTTAGTACCTTTTAGAATAGAATAGAATAGAATATAGCTTTATTGTACACCAAAAGAAAATACACACTTTTAGGTATTTTTAACTAAGTAGATAACTATCGTTAACGTTATCTAAACGGTTCACTGTAAAAAAATGCTAATTTAATCGCTATTTACTCTAACTAACCTACCTGCCGCGTATATATTATTTTGTTGGATGTTAGCTATACCTTTGTACCTAGTTCTCGGGGTTCTGCAAAAGCCCAAGAACCACTATCTTTCTTTTCGGTTGTATTTTTACTTGGATAAGTATAAGTTGTCTCATCTGTAGTCAAATATCCCGTAAACCCATAGTTTCAGTCCTACTACCTATAAGCTAATCTGTAACAGCATGTTGGCAACGCGTTGGCAAACTTCCAACTGGCGCTGGTCCGCGGAACATAGGTAATATCAGCCGCTTTAATTAAAAACGAACCTCATTTTCTACGAGGTAAAGTATATTTCGGTGTGAAAATAACACGTGGCTTATTCCACTGGGAATATAAACCGTGGCTCGTGGTTGTCCGTAAATGGACTAAATTTAAAAAGCTTTGGACTGTTCATTGATCGAGCGAGCGAAGAGAATCTCGCTGCAGAACTGCCAAGATTACGCTCAAATTATTTTTTTTGCGTTGTAAATACTCATATCTTATATATCTACGGATCATGGGCATTGGTGTATCCTATACGGATCATGGCCAACTGTGCATGATAACTGATAAACAATGTTTTTTACGCAGCAGACAGGAATAGGTAAGTTTAAACTTTACTTTTATTCAAGTTATTAAAGGCCAAATTATGCTCTTGCAAATGATTCTGCTCTTGCTATAGGAAGGTAGTTACTGATCCAACACAAACACGTCGTTAGTAAACTAATTGCTAATTAGCAACAATGGTTACCGGAATCAGTGAAAGCTCATGCCTAATCCAGATCACCTGGCCTGACATAACTGAGGTACATATGAGAACTGGCAGTGTAGTTGCACTTAGAAGAAAGAAAGAAAGAAAATAGATTTATTAAGATCACACACAAGACCAGCACAAACTAATAAGAAAAATACAGACACTACAAGGTAAAGATGTGAGAACTAATAGAGTAAGTATATAGGTAGTGAACTTATGAAACAATATCAAAGCTTTGACGAACTGCAAAACAATATGTAATCCTACTTCCTATCCTACTAATATTTAAAATGCGAAAGTTTGTGAGGATGTTTGGATGTTTGTTGTTCAATCACACCGTAACGGCTGAAGTCTGAACAGATTTCTTTGAAACTTTCAATATATAGAGTTATTTTTTACTTTTAATATCATATAGGCTACTTTTTATGTAGGTTGCAAGGGAGCGAAGTCGCGGTCGGAAGCTAGTATATATACATAATTTGTCTTATGTAACTGTTACATGATGACTCCCGTAGGAGCCTACTACGAAAGGTCTACGGCATAAGAACTATGCTGATAATATATTTTACTATCGACTGCGCGGTTTCACTCGCGTAGACGTCATAGGTTTGCCTGTAGTGCCTAGAAGGTACCTAGTGATCTGTTTTACCAAAGATAGTATAATTTATTTATTTTTGTACATAATATACTTTATTTAATGCAAACAATATGAAGACAATGAGTGTACAAAAGGAGGGCTTAATGCTACAAGTATTTTCTACCTCAACCTCAACTTGTCTTTGGTTTTACTTACTACAACATAAAATAGTCGTTTTTCTTAAAATCGATTCAGGTGGTATATCATGTTTATTATGATACATAGATTTTGTTTTGTACAGACTTATTGTAAGCATATTAAATTTAATTACTTATTATTGTCGATAGCACTGATCTAGCAAACAACATCGATGACATCATTGATGATGTATCTATCTAGGTACTTTCATGCCATTACAACAAACATTTTCTTCTTGTACCTATTCATTTGTTTTTATTAATTTCTTGGAAGTAAGATCCAACTGACTAGGATCTCAAATAATAAAAATAATGTGAAATAAAATCCTAGGTTATTCTTTGATGTTCCTGAATCCACTTTTGGTTTGAGTTTTTATTGGCTGATAAAGTTTGAGACTTGAAGATACGTTTTATACTAACCTACTTTATTTTATTAGGTATTCAATTCAAAGTGAACATGAGAAAAGGATGTGTTGAGTAAGTGTACATCAATTTCCAGTTTCAAGTCGACATCCACATGACTCTACAAATCGAATTATCTTCAAAAGAGAAAATATCTCGTAAGGGGAGCTGAATAATTTCCTTGTAAATTCACCTTGACCTGACTTGGCGACCTTTCCGAACCTGACTTCGAGAGAACTCTTAATTTTATCACTTAGGGCTCATTCACAAGAACTCAGATAAAGATCAGAACAGAACACAAAAATACACTGAGCAGGCGAATGATTTTTTGATCCCATAATAAAGATAGCATGTCAGATTTTTGCTCGCATTTTGAATGAAAATATACTCGGATATTCTCATTAACTTCTCACCTTTTGTAAGCTTTCGTTCTAATTGAAAAAACTTAGGGTGACCCTTCCTAATCGAGAGTAGAAAAGTCTACCAGTTTGTGACACCTTTAGCACTCTAAGGCTCGTATTCAGAGACAAGACTCAAGCATTGATCTGTACTTAAATCTCGATTTGAGGCGAGATTCTAATTCTTGAACAGTATTTAAGTATAGATTCAATGATCACAGTTCACCTGAGTAAATGCTTATTCTGAAACGTCAATCAGACGAAATCGGTACTTGAGTTTAGATTTGATTAGACATTAATCAAATGACATTTTCGTTCCGTTACACGTATTTTGATGCATATTTATACTTCACTTTATAGTTCTGTTCTATTTCCACCCTGGCTGTTTGAATTTCTGCGTAAAACGGATCGAAAATTATAAATAAATCAAAATGTAAACGAGAACATTTGAGTACAGATTTGAGACTTGATTCAGCTGAGAGTAGTTTAAGTACCGTTCTTGAATAAAAGCTGTTTGAGAAGAGATTCAATACTTAAGTTGAGTTCAGCTGATCTGTGATTAAATCTATGCTTGAGTCGTGTCTCTGAATACGAGCCTGAAAATGCTTTTACCCGAAACTCGCATGCTAAAAGCATACCTACGGTCCTGTTGTTATCATATTCATCAGCATCAATGAATGAAATTTCCTTAACAGTTACCTGGGTGACGCATTTTGAATACATCCATGTGATTGACATTCCTCCCGACCGACGCATAGGTTTTTGAGTTTTTCAAGGAAGAGCATATGCACGAAGGAGCCTCTAAGAGGCTTCACCGGCGGTCATAGGCCCAACCTAGTCAATGACCTTAGAAGAGACTGACCAAGAAAGAATCAGTGACACGACAAGCAAGCAAGGAAGAGCTTGGCTATGGTCTAAGCTTTGGACAAATTCACAATCGAACTGTTTTTTACTGCATGTAAATGGGGTTGTTATAGCTAGCGGACTGAGGATTAGAACGAAGCTCGACCTCGTAATCATTTCCCAGGTACAATCCTCATAACACAGTTGGTAGTATCTCTGCCTTCTATGCTAGAGGTCGCGGGTTCGATCCCCGCACTGGACAAACATTTAATTTTGTGTGACTAACACAGATGTTTGTTCTGTGTTTGGGTGTTAAATATTTATCTATTATGTATATCAGTCTCTGGTACCCATAGTACAGGCTATGCCTAGTTTGGGATCAGTTGACCGTGTGTGATATACCCAGTAACGGTCTTAGGTAGGTACTGAAAATAAACGTCGGTACTCACCCTAAAACCTGTCCATTATTGAGCTGCTCCGCTAACGGTGGAGATTTTGAGGAGTATGTGACCTTATCATTCAGCTCTCCGCGACTGCCGCGCCCGATCAGCGGCAGGTGGATCTGAGTGCCTTTCGACTCCATCTTTAGGCCTGTCGTCATCGCACTGTTACCATCTTGGGGTCTGTGGCCCTGGAACAATAGAACAAAAACTAAATAAAAAAAACTGGTTTTCGGATGGTGTTTGCTGGCTTTGATGGATAACCGATGAGTGGGTATCGAGGTGATTCATAAATGTAGTATGCTATCCCGAAAGGCTTACTCTACACTCAATGGACAATAAAGTTTGTTCGACGACTTTTGAAAATTCAACATTTTTATTTGAAAAAACTCTATGCATAAATCAGCTGTTTTGGGGGTATTATTTGGGGGCTGTTATTCTTATTCTTATCTCTAGTCATCTTTTACTTTTAGTATTACCTATTTATGGACCTATTAATTATTATTTTTCTCATATTATTACCTACTGCAATGACGTTTAACCTGATTGTTATCAATAAATGAACTCTGAACTTTCTCATCTTTATACACGGTCCGAAACTTTTACTATGACATCGGTGCATCGGGTCGGGGGACTTCCAACACTGCGTTGCCCGGTTCGTGGTCGCCATTCGAGTACCTTTATTCCCCAACGATTGTTGGTTCTGCGAGATATATGGCCTACCCACTGCCATTCCAACTTGCTTATTCTGAGAGCTTTATCGGTGACCGTGTTGGTGAATGACATCGGCGAAACCTTTAATCTTGATTGGCTAATATTTGATATTTTATGCTTTAGTATCGTAAGCGTAATGCTATCGTGAATTATTCATGATTTGGCCTCTGACCAAGTTCGCAAGCGAGTAAGCGGCACCATCTCCGACCGCATAGAAAACTATGAAAAGAGACGTTTCATCAATATATGGAGCCTGGGCCTGCACTGTGTACACTACTCTAAAATATGGCTAAGCAATAAAGTAAACGTATTTAATTGGTCATTTTATTTAAATTGACTTCGTTCTAAGGTACATTAAGATTTTCTTGGACAAAGAGAGCAACACACAGCGCTACAAAAATATGGCGGATGGACGTGCGTGAAATGACATTTTGACAACCTACATTTATCTGACAAAACAAAAACATCAAATCAAACAACATGATATGAAAAATATGTCATGTCAAACGCCAATTATAAACCAACATGGCGGCCTTCAAATAGTGTTCACATAGTAAAAAACTTACCAGAAGAACTATTCTTGTACCATCGCATTTGTCTTCAAATTAATGAAATTGTATTTTTCATGTAATCTCCTATTTCTTCCTAATTTTCTGTGTAGTGTAGTGTACATGGACCAGGCCCAGAATGAAATGGCTCCTTTCAAAGAATTCTTGTTGCTATACTTAATTAAAACGTTCCATAGTTTTATAACGATAACCAATTAGATGATAGAGTTCAGCTTGCAAATGGAGAATGAAGCTAAAATCAATAACTAACAAGGCCAGTGAAGACATTTCTTTTACATTACTAGCTACCTACTTAGCATTGGAAACGAATCAAAGCATCCGATTTTGAAACCTTTATGCAAAATTTCGTTTTGCTCTAAAATCTGATCATTGCGAAGTGTGTGTCATTTTTAGAGTTACCTAATGTAATAATGTAACCATCGTCCGTCTGTCTGTATGTCAGGTCTTTGTCGTTCCTTTCGACTTGAAATTTGGCACAAATGTAGAACTAGTTACTTACTACCGACGAGTAAACAACGCAAAGTTTAATAAAAAAACTATACTTAGATTTTTTTTAATAAAGAACCGGGTCGAGTTATTTTTCTGTTTGTTGTTTTAGTTGTATACTTTCAAATTTGTTACACTAAAATGTCTATAAATGACCGCGCCCGTGTATCTCCGAAGTTAACCAGTCAAATAAAACTGAAAAAGTTTTAAATAAACAAGAGAGCTTTATATATTTTCCAAGAAAATGAAAACGAACTTTCTGAAATGTATGGTTCACGTGATAAACAATAAATTCACCGCGTGTATGTGTAATTTAGTTGAGATTTTGCAAAGATTTGAAGAAGAAAAATTTGATTGCCTAACCAACTGGTTACGGAACCCACTGGGCGCGCGAGTTTTTCTCACCCATGGCGAATTTATTATTCATTGCCAGGTTTTTAAAAACGACCGTTCACGTGCTCATACCTAATAACATTTAGGTAATATTAAATAAATAAACACAAATCAGTGGGTGATTATGGAATAAGCCTAAAAATCTACATATAATAACTAATCTCACTAATAATAATGTGGTTCAAAGTTCATGTATAACTTACGACTAATAGGTAACATAATGTAGGCATGCAGCTTTGCTCGCGATTTCTCTAATTAGTAGCTGTTTTTATGGTTCCGAACCTCATTTGGAAAAACAGAACCCTTAAAGGATCACTTTGTTGTCCGTCTGTCTGTCCGTATGTCAAGACCCTTTTTCTCAGAAACGGCTAAACGTATCAACTTGAAATTTATACCACCTACTATATTTGCGGTCCATGTCATACAATGACTACGTGTCACGTCGTACCGCAAATATAAGTTTGTCAATTCCTACACTTAATTTAGAATTTTTATTTTCTGACTGGTAAATCCATTGGTGCACGACCGATTCGAACCCACGACCAATGGTACGGAAGCCTCTAGGCGCGAGTTTTCGCACTTGACCGTCTTTATTTATCTAATAATCGAAAAAGTTTTCGATTTTATTGGGTTTATTTTCCTAGAGTAACAATAGTAGATTATGCAACAAGGGCTTAAAGTAGTGTATTATGTCGCGGGCGCTATATTGAACCCCGAGAACGAGGGATTCTATGGTTAACTCCTGAGCGGAGCGAGGGAGTTAAGGCAAGAATCCTGAGTACGAGGGGTTCAAGATCGCCCAAGACAAATACACATTTAAGCCCGCGATGCATACTCTACTTTTTATACTTTCTGCGAGGCAATTGAAAACAATGACTGTTAAGTAGAAAGAAATGATTTTTCTGGAAGTAAGTTTCCAACTATACCAGAGGCTTCAGATTGTATGCATTCTGGAGTCGAATCAAAATCACTGTCGTCGTCACTTGACATTTTTTAGAAGTTTATTCGAATCGAAAATGAATTTCGGTGTAGATAACAGCACAGCAGTTTGAGCGCATGGCGCCTTTTTTTCTTTTTTTGTAGTCTATTCTGTAGTGGTCAGTTCGACATTCGAATAAATCCTTCTTCGTGCACGGATGAAAATGAATTTCGTAAAAAGTTTTCATGTTTTTCTTTTTTTTAATTTGTAGGCAGTGCTAAGAAAATGATAACATACAGCCTAATTAGAATAAAATCTCATTGCACCCAAACATTTTTGAAACCAACCTCGATTAAGCAAGACTACATGGGTTGCATTCCAAATTCAAATCACATTATGTCCCATGGGAAATAATGAAATTCAGTACAACATTATGACCCGGCTAGACCGTAGGGCTTTAATGACTTACTTTAGGAAAGGTTTGCATGACACATAATATGCCATTGACGAGCAGGTAGTATAAAAACCTTCTTACATAAAGAAAATGTAACTTTCATTTTGTGAGTTTCGTTGCGTGTCAATACTGAAACATTTACTAACCTACCTGAAATGCCTTAACCCACGCAACGCATACCAAATAAATAATTGAGCTCCAAAAATAAAGGCAATTATGAAATTCGTATAACCGTGACACGACCTTTCATTCGTAAGTAACTTGACAACAAAACTTTACCTACAACCTAAGACCGCTGGTGGCGTACCGTACCACAGTATGAAAAATGACCCGAAAATCGGACATCACTTTTTTAGGTTACTAATCTAAAGTATAAACTATTTTGAATGCTACAGTAGAACTCCCAGAAGCCAATTCAGCTGTAAACCAGAGTTATGATTTTTATAAGAAAATTCAACGTACGCGTACGTACGAGCATAGTATTATGTTATCTGTGAGTACGAGTGTCCATCTTGAGTCCGTCAGAGTTGCGGGTTTGTTTTCCCGCTGCGGGGTAGATGTTTGCATGATCTGCAAATATTTGTGCCGGGTATTGTGGTATAATCTGACTGGCCTCATAGCTCAGTTGGTAGTAACTCTGCCTTCTGCACTAGAGGCCGCGGGTTCGATTCCCGCACTGGACAAACATTTGTGACTAACACAGATGTTTGTTCTGTGTCTGGGTGTTAAATATATATCTATTATGTATATCAGTCTCTGGTACCCAAAGTACAGGCTATGCCTAGTTTGGGATCAGTTGACCATGTGTGATATGTCCGGAATATTAAAAAAAAAAAAAATGGTACTCGTAGTTTCTGATACCCACGACATAGGGGATCCTAGTAAGGGGTCAGGCAGGACTATACTGTATGTGACTGTTGGGTGTTAATTCAGAAAAAAATATATACAAGGTCCTGGGAAGTAATAAGGGAGCTGTATTTACACCCTATATTTATTACCTAGGTATATCTATTATTCCTACCAACATAACCTAAACGATGTAAATTTATGCAATAATGTACCTACAACCTTACCTACTTACGATTGTTGATCGTGATTGTAGTGATTAGATAGGTATTTAAATTTTAAAATTTCACGAACACGTGGATTAAATTAAACTGATATGAAGTTAATGTATCTAGGTACTACACTGCAAAAGAAAATGTCTGCAAAATTAATTAAATTGCAATTAGTATTCTTCTTCTTAACGTGTCACTGGTTTTTTTCTTGGTCATCCTGCATTTGGTCTGTGATCATGTTCAGGTATGGTGTTATTGACATTGTGTAAGTAGGTGCATCAATTGGTTTGGGATCTCTATGTATTGTATTCACTTTAACCATTTAAATAAGTGTGTGTGTTATATCTATGTCTTCAATATCAGGAATTTTATCGAATTTAAAAAAAAATCCTGGATTTTCATTGGGGCATCTAGGTAAATAAAAACGATCTTCTCTTCAAAGAGGATTAAGAAATCTTTCGTTTCAGAAACCCCTAGCACCAGATTTATGAGATTTAAATTTTCATAAACCTCCAAAATCTTTGGGTCCCATCATCTTTGGAGTGATGACTGATAGTGATAACATTCCGCTAGCCGCTACACGCACTCTAGCAATCAAAACGGTCTAGGATTTTTCAATGTACCTATAAAGTTCTATTGACTCTATAAATCTCAACAGGTGATGTGTGCGAGTTTATCACTCACTACATTTATAGTGGTTAATTCACCGCACATGGGAAGATTAACAGCGAATTAAAAAAAAACCATTTCCAAGAAAAATAGTTTTGGGACAATGGTAAACCATTTTCTACGACATAATGTTTTACAAACTATGTGTTATATGGGCAGTTGGTTGTCTTGACTATCTCTACCTAAATCGTAATTTTCGCGCCAATCAACCAAATCACCAAACTAAACATTTTAATCGAAGTTAGTAAAACACTGAGTCGTAGAAAATGGTTTAAAATAGTCGCGAAACTACTTATCCGCTAGCCATTTTATTGGGGAATGCAGAAATTTTTGTGTCTATTTCGCGGACAAGCGTAACGAACCAACATAGATCACGAATAATTTTGCGATAACTTACCTGCTGAACCCAAGTTGCACTCAAATGAAACATAGCTGCGTCGTCCTAGGACCACGACACACTACACAAGACTAGGTGCTCGTGGAAACCTCTTATCTAATCGTCTACTAGGCCGACATGCACTTACAAGGGCCATGCGTTAACCCGGAGTTACGTTAACATATTTTCCTACAAAAAATGGCGCAATCCTGTCGATTTTACTTACCCTAACTTACGCAATACCAGCCGGCTGGCAACTCGATAATTTATTATTTCATTGATTATATTAATTATAATTAATTGTCCAAATCATAATGTGCGTAGTTGAAGATACAGGTACGTATCTTGATGATGACCACGCATCTAATATTATCCAAATCTTTGTGCAAAAACAACAAATAACCACCGAGAAAAATGCGTTTTGATCTCAAATTTGGGATCATCGTACAGCCGTCGCGTCGCCTTCGTCGTCAGGAGTCTTTGTCTCCATGGGAGTGCGTCCTGTTTGGGAAGTGATGATGTGGCCTATCACAGATTAGTAAGTTATTTTTTTTTATATTTATTTTAAGTTAACCCTTAAATGCATGATTTTATGCATGATTTTATTTTTAGACCGAGAAAAAATAATTGCAGATTTACAACAACAAAATAAACAAAATTTCCGAACACACCAAAAGTTTTTTTTATAACTTATAAATTGTACTGAAAAGAAGATGAATTATTACGTAAAATAACTAATTTTGTTTGAACGTACCTTCGAAAACCAAATAATTACACTGCAAAGCAAATACACAATTTTCATCCGCTCCAAAATTACGATCGGCTTTGATTTGTCAAAATCAATTTAAATTTGACAGTCGTGAAGAAAAAAAGTGTGTTGCCACTCGATTAAATATATCACCATGATAGTAATAATCCTGCAACAGCATGCATTGAACTCATATTAATAATTTTATGGTCGTTTGAATGGTATGTTGCAGTTTTACTACTTTATGCATTTAAGGGTTAAGTGTCAACTGCAAAGTTGCTGTATGTACAAATATCATTCAATTTCAAATTGCTAACGTTGACGTTAAGAGTTCGTATCAGGCAAATTTGCTATTCATCATCATCATTTCAGCCGTTCGATGTCCACTGCTGAACTCCCCCACAGACAGAGCAAATTCCTTATCATGGGGGGATTTGCCCATACTCACCACGCTGGGCATGCGGGTTGGCGAGCGCAGTTAGAGCTATCGTTGTTAAAATGAGGGACGCTGCTGCCCATCCCCTAGATTTTTTCCCTTAGTCGCCTCTTACGACATCCGCGGATAGAGATATGGAGGGGCCTATTCTTTAGCCGGGGCCACCACGGCCTTGCGAATTTGCACGAATTTGTTATTAAAACTGCCTCAGTTTCTGTGAAAGTTACAACCCTCATATTTAAGGACATGAAACTTCAGACTTTTATCTTTCACTTAACAATTTTTAAAACACGATTGGTGAAAATTTCCTCGTTAGTTTTATTTTTTGAAAAATACATGTTTTGCACAAAACTTTCTATGTATCGGATGGGCGAAATCGCTGAAGGCGCGATGCTTGGTAGGCCTCTTAAGTTTGTACGTTACGATACAAACCAGCAGATACTGGGCTCAACATTTGGCCGAGTACCTAGATCGAAGTGTCATTTTCGCTCGTCAAGCAACTCGGCCGTGTTCTGCATACTAGTATAGTATTATGTTATCTGTGACCCTAGTAACTTGTTCGATATAAACTAGGCAAAGGTTTTATGGTAACAGGTTGAGTCTTTGGTAAAATAAAGTACGGTATATTACTTTTTCTGGTTAGATAACAGCCAACAGTGATATTGGTTTTTAGACTGAGAGGGTTAGTTAAGTTTTAATACAAACAAGAAAAATGGTTCTTATTTTTACCAAAATTGAGCCTAGAGAAAGCCTACTGACTTCGAAAGACTCCTGTGAGCATTCGACGCGAGCTTGGCCAATTTATTTTTGTCTGTTACCTAATAAGTAAGAGTACATAGAGTAAGTTTTTAGGAGGAGGTAGGGCACAGCGAGATTTTCTCGTACTGAATTGGAGCAGCCTGCCTGGCAGGAACACAACACTGTTTGAAACAAATAACATTATTTGTTTCAAACAGTGTTGTGTTCCTGCGGTGAGTAAGGTTGCCAGAGCTCTTTAGGGGGGAAGGGGGTTCGGGGTCGGCAACGCGTGCGTGATGCCTCTGGTATTGCAAGCGCTCATAGGCTACGGTAACCGCTTACCATCAGGTGGGCCGTAAGCTTGTCTGCCACCTCTGTTGTATAAAAAAAAAAAAAAGTACCTAACTAGCTAATATTATGTACATGTATAGAGTTACCAATATTTCGGTATGTTGCAGTGGGCCTAAAATAATCCCGCAGAAACGGGTTAATTAATCAGTTAGTTCCAAAAATCCCCTTAAAGGGGATTTTTAAAGAACCTTTTTTTAAGACCTATTTTCCCTTATAGCCTCAAAATCAGGTGGATAGATTCATATTTTTGTCAACAATTTTTTTTACTGGTGGTTTGGTGAAACTGATCAAAGTAGAACACGCAATGACGCAATATGAATGTAGGTATAGATATAAACCAAGTCCTAAGGTGTTGGTACCATTTCTCGCATCGATTGTTTACTACCTACGTAGTCTACCAACCAACGTATACCTACCTTTTCCGCTTTAACGTAATTCCTTAGTTAATACCGAAAGGTGATGAAAACTCTAGAGCTACCATAAACGCAAGGTCTTTCTGTCGTATAAATTGGGAGGTTTAAGATATATATCTACACTATCCTACAAATATTATAAAGGCGAAAAGAGACGTTTCATCAATATATGGAGCCTACTACTACCAACTATTACTACTACTAACTATTCTTGTACCATCGCATTTGTCTTCAAATTAATGAAATTGTATTTTTCTTGTAATATCCTATTTTTTCCTAATTTTTCTATGTAGTGTACATGGACCAGGCCCAGAATGAAATGTGAGGATGATTGGATGTATGTTTGTTATTCAATCACGCCGTAACGATTCAACCGATTTCGTTGAAACTTGGAATAGATAAAGTTCTTATCCTAGAATAGGACATAGGTTTTTTTATAGGTTAGTAGGTATCACGCGAGCGAAGCTTCGGGCGGGAGCTAGTAATATTGTAAAGAGGTAAAAGGAGCCCTTTAATTCTGGGCCTGGTCCATGTACACTACATAGAAAAATTAGGAAAAAGTAGGAGATTACAAGAAAAATACAATTTCAATAACTTGAAGACAAATGCGATGGTACAAGAATAGTTCTTCTGGTAAGCTTTTTACTATGAACACTATTTGAAGGCCGCCATGTTGGTTTATAATTTGCGTTTGACATGACATTGTCAATTTTTAATGTCATGTTGTTTGATTTGATGTTTTTGTTTTGTCAGATAAATGTAGGTTGTCAAAATGACATTTTACGCACGTCCATCCGCCATAATTTTGTAGCGCTGTGTGTTGCTTTCGTTGTCGAAGAAAATCTTAATGTACCTTAGAACGAAGTCAATTTCAATAAAATAACCAATTAAATACGTTTACTTTATTGCTTAGTCATATTTTAGAGTAGTGTACACCGTGCAGGCCCAGGCTCCATATATTGATGAAACGTCTCTTTTGTTTGGATGTAGGCATAATCTCTGGAACTACTGAACCGATTCTAAACAATATTTCACTAATAGAAAGCAACACTATTCCTATGTAATAAAGGCTATATTTAATTTTGATATAAATAACTTTTCATTCAGAAAACTCAATATTAGTAAATCAAGTCGGATGAAAAGTCGCCGTTTAACTTAGGTCCCAAGTAACTAAGTATATTCTAATCTGTGACAACTGCGCTCCCAATTTAGTCCGTGGCTTTGCCACATACTAATTTATTGTATTTTACCGAGGTTTTTTTAGAGTTAATTTTTAGAAGAAAATCCATATATAATAAAGATGGTCAAGTGCGAGTAGGGCTCGCGCCCTGAGGCTTCCGTACACACTTAATACGAGGTCGTAAAATCACGATCTCAAGAGTCAAGGTGTAGGAACATACATAAGAGAATACCTACGCTGTTTATTTGTGATTGCCTATTGAAAAACATTGCTTTATAACAAATTACTTACAGATTGAAGGCCGTGTCTTTTCCTACATTTCGGTGCAAGACACATTGTAAACTTCAATGGCGTTTAGGAGTTTTTAAGTAAGCATAATTTACAATCAAAACAGCTTCACTTTGGATATAACTTTTCACATGGTAGGTAATTATACAAATCGGTTCTTTGAACTTACAAATCCTATGTGAATAACCTATGTCACAGATAACATAATACTATACTAGTAAGGTAAAAAGCCTATTGTACCTACTCATCTTTGGCAACTCATTTGAAGACAAGATCAGCAAATCCGGTTCTATAAAATAAGCTAAAATAATAAATAAGAGTGTGGCTTGACTCAAACCATAAATTACTTTTATAGGTAATACTACTATTTTTTTAAGCTATCTTAAAGATACAATTCGTTATAAAGTATATTCTTAGCAGGACTATTTGTTTTGAACTCTTTATCAAGGCCATAACGAGCAAAACAAAAATGAAAGAGCAGAAGTCTTGAATTTTTGTCCAATAAAATTCGGTATATGATTTGACTATGAATAAGAAGTATAGAAAAATTCAATTCAAGTGATGCGCTTACTAAACTTTCGATATCTGCTAATAATAAGGCTTTCAGTCAGTCTTGATTTTCAAAAGGAGCATTAAAAGCATAAAATTAATAATTATTTGGGTTTAAAGTATGTACCGTTATTAGTTCGTACGACCTGTAAATGACCGTTAGGTAATTGTTCCAAAAATAGGTAGGTAGGTAGGTACCTAACTACCTAAACTAATAAATTATGAACTCTTCTTCATAGTCCTTAGGTGTCCTTAATAGGTATTAAGTAGGTACCCTGGTTATGAACAAAAATGTGCAGGCATAGTTCTATCTACCATAACCAAACGCAATCACCTT
The DNA here is from genome assembly GCA_947579855.1 of Anticlea derivata. Taxonomy (NCBI): domain Eukaryota; kingdom Metazoa; phylum Arthropoda; class Insecta; order Lepidoptera; family Geometridae; genus Anticlea; species Anticlea derivata. The sequence goes on from OX388266.1 coordinate 5,094,665, forward strand.
TACATGCCTCGAAAATGCTCACCTAATTTTTTTGTTTTTAAAACTAGGTATGCTCCAAGAATTCAGATACATGAAAGTTAACACAAATAATGTAAAAAAAAACCGTACGTACCTGAGTATCAATTTGACAGGGCAAATCCACGGTAACTGATGTCAACATTAACAACACGTTTTGCACTAGCACACGCACACGCCTGTCACACACATCAATTTACAAAATTACAAATACGCACAACAAAGGATTTTATTTGTGTGAGCAGCTCGCGGCAGTGTACCTTCACTTGATGTTGTTGGACCACTGACTGTGAATTCGAAGGCGCACACACTGATTCATCACAACGCGTGCCTGGCCTGACTGGCTTCTACTTGTGTTGTGCCGAACAAAGGCGACGTTGCCCGAAGCTACAGCTGTTTAAAATAATGTTTGTGAACCCGATATTAAACAATCGATTCTCAATACTGTTCTGACATAATTATTTTCATCAAATCAATCATTCTCGTTATTCACTGCTCTATTATCGTTAACGATTTCAGTTTCCTTTATCTAGGTCATCTTATAATTTCAAACGTTTCTTTCTAATTGTTTTGTTTCTGTCCCTAATGCCTTAATTTTTATTTTGCTTTTAGATAGGCATATCGTTTATTAAGCTGCTCGTATTTTAGTGTAATGGTGCGATTTTAATCGAAAATTGTATTACATCAGAGTTCGTTGAATGCGTGTTGCGTGCTTGAAAGGCAGTCTCGGTACATTTTCAGTGCGGGCGAACTAATGGCAGCTGAAACAGAGAACTTATTCCTGCACTGCTCTCACATCGATTTCGGTCATTGTATCCGTCCTTGTCTGTCTTAGTAGCCCTCTTTCCCGCAGACTGCGGATGTAGCTTCTACTTCGAAAACTGCCCTATTTCGGAATAGTTCAGTGCAACTGCGACAGAGTTAAAAATATTGTCTCCTATTATTGTCCGTTTCATTGAGGGTTCCACCTACGCGAAAGCTGGAAATAAATAGGCTTGCATTAGTTGGTGAACCAAATCAATATCTGCCTCATAGTTTGTATCGAACTGCTCTACCATTCAGACTGTTTCTACTTCTACCGAATTAGAAGCTAGACTAGATAGGCCCACCTCAAAATAAAGATTGCCATATTTTCAATACCCTTGCCAATGATTTAAGGACCTAAGTTTACTGATTTCGGTGATTTTTAGATCTAGCTACTATCAGATGTTAGAAGCTAGCTGACCTACTATCAGTTAATTATTAGATGTTGGTATAAACTTAACTACCTTTAGCAAAGTGGTAGAATGACTGATTAATGCGTAGTCAATAGACATATCACCTAGAAAGTTCACTCACTCCTAAATCATTTCATTTGCTTTGAGGATTCTACCGCCTTTGTATTCTAATATTAGTCATAGTAATATCGAATGAAATTGAGACGAGATAAAGTAAACAGGAATCAGCTTGTACTTTGAATCATCATGCGAATGATATTCTGCGCTATCTGTTGAACACATTCGTTGATTACATGAATCAACGAATGTTTTTTGCTCATTTTACAGGATCCACAACAATACACAGTGAAAAATGTTGTAGATCTGTTGTTGAATTTTTCTAAACAAACTGAGGCAATGAGTGCTAAAATTAAGAAGAATGCTATCCTTTTAGCTTAGTGCTGTCTAATTAAGTTAGTTTAGTTAGGATAATGCAACAGACCAAAAACTAGGTATTCTTAAAAATATTTTTTTTTTCGGAATTGTCATTTCACGCTTAATTAGCTAATTATACATTTATATATTAATTAATATATTGATAAAATAAGTCACCGACGTCAAGTTGAAGTGGCAGTTGGCAGGCCATAATACCTAATAGAACCGACAACCGCTGGGGAATAAAAGTTCCCGAATGGCGAACACGAACCGGGCGACGCAGTATTGGTATGGTAGTCTCCCGATGGACCAACGATGAGCTGGAGATGAGAGACACGATAGAGAAGGCCGTGCGTCGTGGCACTCTTTCGGGGGCCCTATAACTGGCTATGACCAGCAGTGGACTTTCCCAAGCTGGTGATGATGATTCATTGATATTTGATAAGTAGGTAAGGTACTACAGTTTGTAACTTGTTTAAATTACCAACCACTGTTTGTTATTAATCATTGAAAATCTTAAAAAGGCAATGAGGAAAAATCTAACATCCTCTATTAGTACTTCCGTCTTACGATGTCTCAACAAACTATAAATTAACGAGTTCTTTGAATGTTTCTCCTGACTCGGAGCTAATTACCTCGTTAATAAGTAGGTATTATTGATCAAACTAGCGAAAGAACTTAGACGAATCGCTGTTGTTTGTTAGAGCACAACTTTCGATGGTACGTCAATCCGAACTGCGAGTAATTTAGTAGGTCAACTGGTTGTAGGTACTATCATGATTGGACAGTAAGAACCCCTCAAGTAAGAAACTCTTGGACCTAACAACCCCTTTAGGGTTGTTAGGTCCAAGAGTTATAAAAAGCAAGCCACTAGTCTTATCAATATAGCTTGGTTCATCGCCCGCAAAGGTTGATCATCGGTTATTTTCCCATCGGGGAAAAAGCAGACCATAATGTGGTCTGTGAGGAAAATTATCATCTTTTATCTTCAAGGTCCTTGTGCTCAAGGGAGATCCGTTTTAGAGGTCAGTTTTAGACATGTTGCAAGTAGACATTGTTATCCGTAACATAAAGAGAAGGTTCAACTCTACCTATTAGATATATGATATTCGGAAGATGGTAGCTTAATAAATGAGTATTAATTAAAATAAAAAAGTAATAAACAATAAGTTGAATGAGCCAAAAAATTAAGATAGTAGTACACTATCCTACAACATACAATAATAAACAGGGTTAAGAGATTAAGTATTGAAGTTGTAAGTTCAAAACAATAATATAATGGCTTCATAACTCCGAAACATTCTGTTGTTGCATGATACCTACTGAACTAACTAATAAAATTTTCCAGCTCCAAATTTATTGTGGTCCTTGTTTTTTTGAACAATTAGAAAGGGATAGCAATAGCAACAAGTTTAGCGCTGTCGAAGAAGGTTGTTTTGTTGTCGCAACAACAGAATAGACACCAATGTTTTGTCAAGCGTACAACTAGAGTTAACATAAATACAAAAAAATACTCATAACGTAAATAATCAGTTGCCACAACGAACAACTCTACGAAAACGGATAATTTACGGAGATGTTTTGCCTGATTGACCACATTTTGAAATGTGGTCAATCAGGCAGATTTACAATCAAAAATTCAATTACCACATCGAATAACTCTACGAAAACGGATACGGTAAGGAGGTATCCAATTGAGGAACAGTCTGAAATATGGTCACTCAGGCAGATTTACACTCAAAAATTCAATTACCACATCGAATAACTCTACGAAAACGGATACGGTAAGGAGGTATCCAATTGAGGAACAGTCTGAAATATGGTCACTCAGGCAGATTTACAATCAAAAATTCAATTAACACATAGAATAACTTCTACGAAAACGGATACGGTAAGGAGGTATTCAATAGAGGAACAGTTTGAAATGTGGTCAACAGGCAGATTAAGGTACAAAAAAAAATTCAATTACCACATCGAATAACTCTACGAAAACGGATAAGGTAACGAGGTATGCAACAGAGGAAAAGTTTGATAGATTTACAAACAAAAAAACACGTCAATTAGGAACAACACCCGGTTTCGTGGCACACTTTTTGGAATTTTCATTGAAATTTCAGTCATGGTTTTAAATAATCTTTGAAACGCCTGGTTACCTAATTACCTTACTAGGTACTAGAAAATATTCAGGCCGTGTAAATAAGAACATTTACTTTATTTCAGTGCTATTTTACGAATAAAATAAAAGCACACAATTTACTTTGCGATACGATTTTGATCAGCCTACCTGAAATTCTACTTATTTCGGTTAAATCCACTTCCAGTGATATCATCATCTTCTTCTTTCCTGTGGATAAGGTTGACTAGGCTGAGAGGATGGTTAAGGTGCTGGGCAAGTCTCCGTCTAAATAACCAGGCACCTGCAAGCGAGTAAGGGAGCGTCCTGCAAGTGAGTAATTCATCTAGAACTAACTTCCGCCCGCGGCTTCGCTGGCGTGGTAGTACCTACATAAAACGTAGCCTAGTTATAGGTATGCTATTCTAGGTAAAGAACTTTGTCTCTTCCAAGTTTCAACGAAATCGGTTGAGCCGTTGCGGCGTGATTGAACAACAAACATCCAGACATCCAAACATCTAACTAAACATCTAAACATCCAAACATCCTCACAAACTTTCGCCTTTATAATATCAGTAGGATAGTAAGATAGTACCTACTACCTAGGAAGTAGTATAGAAGTAGTAAGGAAGTAGAATCGCTGAAATTCCCCTGAAGGAATAATAGCAAGATTTTTTTTTTTTTTATTCTTAGAAATTAGTTACAGTATATGTTTTATACATCTAGCTATTAGTCTAGCTAGATTATCTTGACTGTAAATTTCTAGAGTTGTTTTTCAGAAATAATTTCAACTTTAAACAAGTTTGTTTGTGTGTAAGCAAGGATGTTTGGACAGAATTCACATTGTCCTCTACTTGAAATTGAGAAGTCGTTATTTGCATTCAGCTTCGTAAACCTTTATAGAGTACCTACTAGAGCTCAAGATATCTATTTAGGTCCTTAATTTAATCCTTAATTTTTTTTCCATATTTAGGGTTCCGTCCTCTTTGGAAAAAATGGAACCCTTATAGGTTTACCTTGTTGTTTGTCCGTCTATCTGTCTGTCAAGACCCTTTTTCTCAGAAACGGATAAAGGTATTAACTTAAAATTTATACCTACCAACTATTAGGGTCCTTGAGCTTATGGTGCTGTATAAAAACCTATTTTCTAGCTCAATGCATGAAAAAGATATGGCAATGAATGTCTTATTTTTGTATGGAAATGGCAAAAAAGGAAAAACCTCTAGGGTACTCGAAAAGAGTAGAGCTATATCGCAGACCCACAAATGTCAAACTCAAACTGACAGTAGAGGTACCTACGCATAATTTTGAAACGAATTTTAAAGGATATATCAAGGACATATCGCATGCCGTCTGAAAACGACTATAGAAAAAAAATAACTAGGCCAAGGCCGAGGTTAGAATTTGAATACGAATACTAGCCTAGGTTCCTATACTTAGGATACTTCCTATACTATAGATGACCAAAAATACTATTTAAGATACTAACTGATCCTTTATTTATGTTTCCTACTATGTACTTATGTTATGATTAGTTGACGATGAGAACCTAATAACTAATTAAGTAAGTACCTACTTTGTTTTATTTGCAAACTAACAATCATCTCTTGTTAATCATACAAGAGTTTCTTCATGCCTCTCTTAAGTACTATTGTATTACACTGAGTCATTCTGATAAATTGTACCTATTGCAAACCCTATTATATATTTGACTGGCCTCATAGCTCAGTTAGTGACTGGCCTCATAGCTCAGTTAGTAGTAACTCTGCCTTCTGCGCTAGAGGTCGCGGGTTCGATCCCCGCACTGGACAAACATTTGTGTGATAAACACAGATGTTTGTTCTGTGACTGGGTGTTAAATATTTATCTATTAGATATATATATATATATCAGTCTCTGCTACCCATAGTACAGGCTATGCCTCGTTTGGGATCAGTTGACCGTGTGAATATGTCCGGAATATTTGTTATTTGTATATTTGTTATTATAAAACAATATACTTTTATTACGAGCTGCTATGGCCGATGACGATGGACTTTAACACTGCAACTTTTTCAACATGATAGCGATCTTGAGAGCGTCCCAATTTCATATTACCCATACAAAAATTCTTTTCACAAGATCGCTTTCAGATTTGAGTAGGTATCGCACTCAAATCTGAAGCACGGGTATAATGATTATTTATTATTTATTTATATAGTATAATATACATATATGGCCGTGGTGGCCCCGGCTGAAGAATAGGCCCTTCCATATCTACTAATCCGCGGATGTCGTAAGAGGCGACTAAGGGAAAAAATCTAAAGGATGGGCAGCAGCGTCCCTCATTTTAACAACGATAGCTCTAACTGCGCTCGCCAACCCGCTTGCCCAGCGTGGTGAGTATGGGCAAATCCCCCCACATGATAAAGAATTTGCTCTGTCTGTGGGGGAGGCCATGTTCAGCAGTGGACGTCAAACGGCTGAAATGATGATGATGATACATATATTTTTTATTACTTATATTCCTAGGGCGATTGGACTTAAACAATGATACCGATCTTGAGTGATCTATTTTCTATTTTCCCTAGCTTATAAAATGTCAGTTTTGCTCAAGAACGGGCTGAGATTTGAGTGGGATTCCAAAAACATGACAGTAATCTTGAGTGCGTCCTTATTTCAAAAGAGACGTTTCATCAATATATGGAGCCTGGGCTTGCACTGTGTACACTACGCTCAAATATGGCTAAGCAATAAAGTAAACGTATTTCATTGGTTATTTTATTTAAATTGACTTCGTTCTAAGGTACATTAAGATTTTCTTCGACAAAGAGAGCAACACACAGCGCTACAAAAATATGGCGGATGGACGTGCGTGAAATGTCATTTTGACAACCTACATTTATCTGACAAAACAAAAACATCAAATCAAACAACATGACATGAAAAATATGTCAATGTCATGTCAAACGCCAATTATAAACTAACATGGCGGCCTTCAAATAGTGTTCACATAGTAAAAAACTTACCAGAAGAACTATTCTTGTACCATCACATTTGTCTTCAAATTAATGAAATTGTATTTTTCTTGTAATCTCCTATTTTTTCCTAATTTTTCTATGTAGTGTACATGGACCAGGCCCAGAATGAAATGGCTCCTTTGCCATGGGAAAATCAAATTGCTGCACTAAGAGTCACATTCATATTTTGGTCCGATTTATTAAGACAGCTATTGATAGTATGGCGAAATGGAGATGCAGGCTCAATAGTCAAGACTCAAGACATAGTGACATACGCGGATTTCTTCCTATGTTCATTACGTAGAGATCAGCTCTATTGATGATGACAATAACGATCCACATTCATCCACTCGAATTTGAACCCACGAAGAAGGCTTCTCTACCAATCGTTTTATAACAGCAACAGAACAATGAATGTAATTGAAGCCGACCAATTGCGTTTCATTTGACTTCATTTCAAAATAAATACAACTTCGGCGGTCGTAACTCGTAATGCCAATTGAAATGCGTATACGCAGGTCGGTTGCAATTGGACGACCTAGAAAGGTTAATTTCCTCTGAGGAAATGGTAAATAAATATACGTACGTACGTGCCTATTTTCTTTGCTTATATTTAAAATGGATATAAGATGATTGTATCAACCTAGGTACTTAACTGAGCAGGAAGTGATTTGGTTTTGTTTGTCCTAAAACCACAACTGTCTATTTTTAGATGCTTGTTTTAGTTGTTTATATGTGGTAAGTAGTTACTAGTTTTGTATTTTTTATAATGTTAGTAAGATAATAAAGTAAACGGTTGCCCCTGATCTTTGAACATAACCAGAAGAACTTTGAACAATAACACATTGTAAGTAGTACATAAACTTACTGGTACAAAACTCACGTCACTTCCGGTACCTCGACCTCTACACATTTCCGTGGCCAATAGTGCGGGTTCGAGTGCCGATGAAACATTTTGGGTTGCGTTTCGATTTCGATAAATGCTTGTGCAAATCACAGGATGCTTGTGAGTTACTCACTTGTCACCGGTGAGCGGTGAAAAGTGAATAGCTTGTCGTTTTTTGTAGGGGCGCTTTACGTGACACTGTACAAAAACACTAAGCTGAATAGATATTTGAGTGGTGAAAAGTGAATACTTTTCACCACTCAAATCTTTTGAGAAATAAATTCTTTAGGCTCAAGACGAGCATTGAGCGAAATCAGGAACTGAGGCCTGAGTCTGGGATAGTTACGCAAGAAGTGTAACGAGAAGTGAACCGTCTCTCACTTACTAACAATTTCAGTCTCGCTGCCCTGCACGTCATTGGTCTTAGATAATGATGAGATGCGCCCGACCAATCATGACAACTCACTGAGATTGCATCCTTTTCACTTTCATAGAATGTGCTTTTGCAAAGAGAGCGCCCGCCGTATATTTTGCTAACTAGTCTCCTTGATACCTTGACTCTTGTCACTTCGTTTCGTAACTTGAGATCTTGATTTTCCGATTCCGTGTAACGAGTGTACGGAAGCCCCAGGGCACGAGCCATACTCGCTCTTGACCTTTTTTATTTCAAAATGGATTTTCTCATAAAACTTCACTATCAAAACTCGTAATTATTCTGTGGTTAGGCCAGCCAGGTTATAATAAGCGCGCAGTTGCCATAGATTAAAAAATAGTTACAAAAGAAGCTAAGCCAAGCGGCGATTTTTAATCCGACTTAATTTATTAATATAGTATAGTATTATCTGTGCTAATATTAAGTTTTCAGAAAAGATATTTTTATCTAACTAAAAATATAGCCTATGTTACACACGCCGGTCTAGTGTAACTTTCAATTAGTGAAATAATTTTTACAATCGGTTCCGTCCACAGTACCATAGATTACCCCTACATACAAACAAACAGCCATTTCATGCTGGGCCTGGTCCATGTACACTACATAGAAAATTAGGAAAAAATTGGAGAATACACGAAAAATACAATTTCATTAATTTAAAGACAAATGCGATGGTACAAGAATAGTTCTTCTGGTAAGTTTTATACTATGTGAACACTATTTGAAGGGCGCCATGTTGGTTTATAATTGGCGTTTGACATGACATTGACATATTTTTCATGGCATGTTGTTTGATTTGATGTTTTTGTTTTGTCAGATAAATGTAGGTTGCCAAAATGACATTTCACGCACGTCCATCCGCCATATTTTTGTAGCGCTGTGTGTTGCTCTCTTTGTAGAAGAAAATCTTAATGCACCTTAGAACAAAGTCAATTTAAATAAAATAACTAATTAAGTACGTTTACTTTATTGCTTAGCCATATTTTAGAGTAGTGTACACAGTGCAGGCCCAGGCTATATATATTGATGAAACGTCTCTTTTTACCTCTTTTTAATATTAGTTGATAAGCACCAAAACTACATAGAGAGAGGCACATTTCAATCGAATACATAGGTAGGTAGAACTTCGAAGACTTTCTGGGTTCGATACGGCATTCAACCGGATAAACATGCTGACCGTTTGTAAACTGTTACAGCATACCAGACAATGGTAATGTTGAAGAACTTAGGGCAACTTTAGTGCTTGTGCACTGACCAGGGCAACTTCCTATGTTGCTATCTGCTTCCGTGCAACTTAGCTATGATACCTATGCATGCAGTTGGTCTTTATGTTAGTTTCATGCTCTTATGTGGTTTGGGCTCTAAAAGGTGCGATTTTCAAAGTTCATTTGTGTCTAAAAGATTATTTTAAATACCAACTTTTAGCAGACATCGCGAGATCTCCGTTCGAGGCGAATACAAGGTGATTTATAATAATGAATGCTATCCCGAAGGCTTATTCTACTACACCCAATTGGTAATTTTTTATTGAAAAATCTTTATTAAAAAATCTGCTGTTTTGGGGTCAAATTAGTTCAAACTTAATGTATCACGTTTTTGAGGTGGTAGCAAACAAGTCACCGAACTTAAAGTACCTACAATTGGTAATCCTACTATTAGATATTATAAATGCGAAAGTGTGTGAGGATGTTTGGATGTTTGTTGTTCAATCACGCCGTAACGGTTCAACCTATTTCAGTTGAACCGTTAGCTAGATTGTAGTAGAGATAAAAATTGAAAAATAGCCAAAATTAAAAACAAAAAGTTTTTTTCGCTATTTCTTTTTCACTTTGTGGATAGAATAAAACCCTTTCGGGATGGTATAAATGTTATGAATCACCTTGTTTAGGGAATGCCTTAGTGCATTGTACCCGCGTGCAAGTTTACTTACTTCCTTTGTATCGGAGCCAGAGTCACAGTACACAACAGTAGTTGCTAAGGCTAAGTGCGAACTTGGTGCACGCGCACCGAGGCTGCTCTTTGTACAAGCCGAGATTAGCGTTAGTCATCGTAGGGTTCCCATGCGCGATGAGTTTGTGAGACACGTCAACATCGAGATAGGTATAGTTTATAACAAATGATTTCGTAAAAAAAATCCCCTTTCCGGCAGGCTATGGCATCTTAGACCTTACCGCCAAGTGTTGCGTGTTTTTTTAATTGTTATTTTTTGACAAATGTGTCCGCAATGTTCATGAGTTATTTATCACCATCATCAAAATCATCTCTCTGCCCTTACCCCACTTTATGTGGGGTCGGCATAACATATTTTTATCTTCCACTCACCTCTAACAGCCGTCATGTCGTCGTTATTCACTCCTTTCATATTCATGTCGTCTTTCACACAATCTATCCATGTTTTCTTTGGTCTACCTTTTCTATTATATCCTTCCACATTAATATTTACTACTCTTCTAGTCACATGACATTCTTGCTTCCGCATGATAATATGCCTGTACCACGCTAACCTAAACATAGACATAGACATAGACATTTATTTAATTGCCACCAAAACACACACATTTGCACAACATTTTACAATAAACTTATAATAAAAGAAACAAGAGAAAAGTAATGAAAGTAAAAAATGGTGTGATGTGTGCTGCAGCAGCAAAATGGCTTCGGCTCAGCATTATGCCTACTGTTTTGCAGCAGACGCTGGTATTCTGCCGAAACCCTTACCTACACAGTCATTCAACCCTGTGAGAACAGTCTTATTAAGATTATGTTAGAATCGTCAGGGAATAGGTTTATAAATATAAACATTAATAAAGGTGGAAAATAATAATAATGTCAAACTGCATAGTGTAATATTGATAAAAATTATATAGTAATAATAAAATTAAAATTATATATGTGCATAACAGCCCTAAAAAGTCAGCACGTGAAGGGTGCACTGTAGCTATTGGCACCAGACAACCCAGTTTTTTGCTGCTCTAGCAACATAATTTTAAAATGTAAACAACCAAATGTAAATAAACCTATTGTTCTTCAACTTCTCAGTCACCGTTATTCGAATGTGAATAGCTTGCCAGTTTTGAATTGTGTCACGAAAAGCGCCCATACATAAATCGGTAAGCAATTCACTTTTCATATCTCACGGTGTCATGTTAGTAACTCACGAACATTACGGACTCGGGCCTCAGGCTTTCCTAATTTGCACCAAAGTTTTCGTAGCATAAAGCTGAGTTAAGACGTGCGTCATCTGAAATTTATTTCAAAATGATCCTTACATCTACTGAATAAAGTAAAAGAGACGTTTCATCTATATATGAAGCCTGGGCCTGCACTGTGTACACTACTCTAAAATATGGCTAAGCAATAAAATAAACGTATTTAATTGGTTATTTTATTTAAATTTACTTCGTTCTAAGGTACATTATGATTTTCTTCGACAAAGAGAGCAACACACAGCGCTACAAAAATATGGCGGATGGACGTGCGTGTAATGTCATTTTGACAACCTACATTTATCTGACAAAACAAAAACATTAAATCGTACAACATGACATGAAAAATATGTCAATGTCATGTCAAACGCCAATTATAAATCAACATGGCGGCCTTCAAATAGTGTTCACATAGTAAAAAACTTACCAGAAGAACTATTCTTGTACCATCGCATTTGTCTACATATTAATGAAATTGTATTTTTCTTGTAATCTCCTATTTTTTCCAAATTTTTCTATGTAGTGTACATGGACCAGGCCCAGAATGAAATGGCTCCTTTGAGTTTGACATTCGAGGGCGTACGATGTAACTCAACGATATCGTAAGCCCCTACTAAAAGTAATTGATCTACATTGATGATTTGCGTCAATACAATGTTGAAATGATTAATTCGCAGCTGTAGCATCTGCTTCTATTGATTTGTTGAGATCGGGGGTCAATCGGTAAAGAAGACTAACAAACATCAAACTACATACATAAAGTTATGTCTGATGTACATTTTATGAAATTGTTTATCAATGGCTAGCTGTACCCGCGCGGTTTAATTCGCGTGGAGTTACAGTAGATTTAGAGAAAGGAAATACACAAACTTCAATCATTTTCTCACATCTCTAAACGTGGATATTTAGAAATGGCTGACTCTAGTATCTCACTAATTGTTACTACACTAATTACTACTTGAATATTTATTTGAATCTTTGCATTAAAAATATTTTATTGATACAAACTTCGATCCACTCTGTCCCTGCCACTCATGGTAGTGTAGTGCGATATAACATAGCCTGTGTAAAATTTTAGACCATAATCAATAACTTCGTGAAAAACCTAAAACAGTGTGGGCTAGAAACAACAACAATTTTGTAAAAAATACTGGTTTTAAATCGTAAGCGACACTTAGGGACAAATTGATTTTTATTATATATATATTATTCCTATATATTTATATGCCGGAAATATCACACACGGTCAACTGATCCCAAACTAGGCATAGCCTGTGTTTTAAATGGATGGATTTCGATAATTTTGGGTAGCACTTTGTATTAAAGATATTTTTTTTATTTAAATGTTCCTTGAAACTTGGTCACCGTACAAACCACCAGTGGTCATTATTTCCACATCACAATCTCCGAGAAGCTGTAATTCTTCGTGCCCATAACGAGTTTACGTAAAAAAGGCAAAGTATCTCTATTAGTTGACACATCATAGTTACACGTTTCCATGATCACCTTCTACAAGCTGATTAATAATAATAATTATGTATGTATACCAACCACCCCGAAAGGGGTTTAGTTCAATAAAAAGAAAGATGTATGCGGGGGAAAAAATCTAAACATTAAAAAAAAACGGACTTTTTCAAATAAGCTGCTTTTGGTCTTTTTATCATCTCTTTATGATATAAAGATTACTAGGTACTAATACTTACTTGTACTGGTACTGGTACTTAGCTTAAAAATTGAGTTTCAATTAATTTGAGCCCAAAACTGCAGACTTTTGCATACAATTTTTTCAATGAATAATTGTTGAATTCCCAAAAGTCATATATCAAACTTTTTGCAAATTGGGTGTAGTGTAGAATAAATAAACCCCTTTCGGTATAGCATACATTATTATGAATCACCTTGTATTTAACTATTAATTAGTAGGTAACCCTACTATCTCGATGACTATAATAAAATGAGCAAGGTTACTTACTCGTACTGTTGGCCTCGACTTTCAACACGAGGCAGTAGGTTCGAATCCTGATCGTGCACTAACAGATTAACTTATAAAAACATGCTCAAAACTGTGAAAAAAATCATCGTGAGAAAACCAGCAGTTTAGTGATCTCGATAAATCACGAACGTATTGATCACTAGCGGCTGTCTGCGGCTTCACTCGACCGGTATTAGGATCAAAAGTAGTCTATGATCCTTCCTCAGAGCCTTAGCTACCGCCACGCACCTTATATTATTATGTGCTATGACGCACTGCGTGCTGAAAACCCACTTTCTTGACAAGTTAGTGCAAAGCTAAGATTTTTGGTGGCGAGCTAGCTACGGTGCAGTGTTTATTGCTTAGAACAGAGGGCAGTGCATTCGTTACACTCGGTAACATGCATTAATGGCAGGTAGGTACCTAGTAGGGTTTGGTCCCGGGAATTCCCGGTCCCGAAATACCCGGGAATTCCCGTTTTTTTTTTGCCAATTTAGGAACCGGGAAATCATAAATCGTTTCCCGGTTCTTTCGGGAAATTTCGGGAAAAATATTTTACGTCTAGGCGAAAGGTTTAAACTGTCATAGCTTAATATTAACCAACCGCACATACTTTTGCATGTCGCAGGTTCTGATCAAAAGGATAGAATAAAGCTATATTGTAAGTACTGTTGATCTGTTTAATAATTTAAGCATGTAAGGTAAGGATATTGTTGATTTTTATGCAAAAAAAACAATGTAAAATTTCTTAAAAAAAACTGCATTTATGTTCGTTTCAAAGTATTTTTCTATATTTTAAAGATTGTCTTTAATAAAAACATTTCAATTGATACTTATTTATTTTTCATTCATTTCCCCTCTTTTTATACCTACTCAATCGAACATAAATGCAGTTTTTTTTATGAAATTTTACATTGTTTTTCTTGCATAAAAATCAACAATATCGTTACCTTACATGCTTAAATTATTAAACAGATCAACAGTGATATAGCTTTATTCTATCCTTTTGATCAGAACCTGCGACATGCAAATGTATGTGCGGTTGGTTAATATTAAGCTATGACAGTTTAACTTTAAACCTTTCGCCTAGACGTAAAATATTTTTCCCGAAATTTCCCGAAATACCCGGGAATTCCCGGTTCCCTATGTGAAGCTTCCCGGTATTCCCGGTTTCTTAAAAACTACCCGATTCTGCAATCCCTAGTACCTAGTAAGTTTGTAGAAACTAGTAGGTAAGTAGGTACTTGTTTCATAATGGTCAGTGCATGGTCGATGTCGATGCCCGAGCCTAACCTCAGTATAGTACCTGAGGTAATTTTATGTTGTAACTCATGATTGCGGTGATGTATCGCGGTTATTTTGATCGATACAGAGTTACTTAATATGTGTAAGAAGCTCTTACACATATTTAGTAACTCTGTATCGATCAAAATAAGCGTAGGAGGTAGGAAGGAATTCTAAAAATTTTTAGTAAGACCACACTAGGTTTATGGTATCAAACTCTTTCAAATAAAACTTTTATATAAAATAGACGTTATTTGTCGAGTCTAGGATACTTAGAGCTCTCGTTTGATTGCTAGAGAGGAAGTGACGATGCATGGTATGTTATGTGAAAGGGACAAAATGCTCCTTAATAATTAAAGGCCTTGCTATGTAATATTGATGTGTTTGCTTATTGACCCGAATAAATAAATAATAATCCACTAGTCGGGCTGAACACCCAGCCACCGATTACTGAAGACATCTCGGCAAAACCATGCCACCTAGAAGTACGTGGTTCTACAGTTTGGTAGAACTAGGGCAAATAGCGCAAGGCAGAGGCCTTACCGGTATTTCTGTGAAGAAGAGATTGGCTGTCACTGAGCTACGTTTAGCGCTGCTGTAACAATATACGTAGCTAAGTGACCACTATTTAGTGGTTTATTTTTTACCATTTTTTTTCTTGGGCTTAGAATCAGCAAGTTAAAGCTCGCAGAACCAACAACCGTTGGGGAATAAATGGTTCTCTAATAGCGACAACGAACCGGACGAACGAAGCAGTAGGTACTGGAAGGCCCCTGCGCGATGGACCGACGACATTGTAAGCCTGGCTATCAAAAAACGTCAGTCAGAAAAATAATAATAATTATACCTAATACCTATCAACCAATCAGAGGACGTACGTTCCTTACTTACTTACTACTACGGAAAGAGTTGCGGGTAGTCAGTGGATGCAGAGGGCTCAGCCTTTCCAGATGAAGTTATTGTTACTGTAAGACGTAAATTTTATCGTCCTCCGCTATGAAGTTCTTGTACATTTTGGATAGCACAGTGCAAGCCGCGCGCGCGGCTTGGTCGCTGCTGCTGTGGACTGTGAGTCAGTTCCATTGTTCTACAGCTGTTTTGTAATTGGAGTCGCACTGTTATCAGTCACGAGGATTGACCTATGGACTGTACCAGTTACTAAGCCAGTCACCTATTTCTTCATAATAGGGTCGGTCGATACATTTTTTTTTCTCAGTATCTTACTAAAACATTGAAGGAAAAATGGTGAGGGCATAGAAGTATAGTACTAAGTCTATGGGTACGAGGCTACGGCGTTTAATATGTAGGTAATTAATAAGTTTAAGTAGGTACTTAAATACTACCTACTTCATGATATTCTGATTCTGTATAGGCACTGACTTTCAGGGCCACCATAATTCAACCTGGTCGCTGACCCAATACAGAATAACCAAGTAAGAATCAGTGACACGACAATTAAGCACTGGTGTGCCTATATAGAATTACTGTTTTCGCTTGGAGCGCGCTTTGCTATTACGGTTTTGTTAGGCGTACCTACATAGTCGTTTCATTTTCAATTCAGTTCAACTCTGCAATATTATTTCCATAAGAAAAGTCTGTACATAAAAACTCTGTACCTACATCCTAATTTAGTAATTTTCATTCCCTTATTATGAATAAACAACATTAAAAAAATCAATGGTTTTATGTTTTAGACTGCCCTTGTAAACAGATTGGTTTTGTTTTGTTGGCAAAAATATTCAGTGTTGCCTGCGCTCAATTAGTTCATAAAAAGTAGGAAATTATTGAATTTATCCCAAAAAATATCGTGTCGTACTATGTAATCATCATGCAATTATTTTTCATGAAGTTATGAAGTTTTTATTATTCTGTCAATCCAGTTTCATAAAGAGTAAAATAAATTATTAGTTAAAACTCAAAATAAAAAAAACACTTGTCTCTGAAATAAGTAGATAGTCTGGCTAGCGGTTCCTATAACAATCTTTATCTGACAACATTTATTTGTAGTCTGAAAACACTTACTTGATACATTCTGTATTCTGAGCTTGATACTTGCCATTTTTATAATTATTTTTAATTTTGTTCTGTTTTATCCCTTCTGTGAAAAACTAGCCTTGTTTTACTATCGGGCTGCATACTTTGATAGTAGGTCAATATCCGGTGGATAACAGTTTTCATTTAAAACACTCACTAGACTTTAGTAATTTTATTTTTGTCTTAATTATAGATAATAGTAAGATACTTATTATAATCAATTTGGTTTAGTCCTGTAATGTTATAGTAGTAGTAAATAAAATGAATTTAAAACTAGAAAATTCATAAAAAAAAATATATTGAAAAAGAAACTGAAAGCGATACATAACAAAGATACGAATAGTTCGTGCTTACGATAAAGATCATGGGTGTACGTAGTACTCTATAGACGAAAATATCATTGTAAAAACGAAACCTTCTGTCAGACCCACTACCCAGACAATTGGGCGCCCGTGTTCTCTTTTTCTGGTTGGGCATGTTGTATTTCATACATGGCAACATTTTAAAAAGAAAGTGAAGGAAGTGAAAGAAATGAATTTACGACGAGAATAGGTCGCGAGTCGCATAGATTTTTGGTTGATTTCCTTTTCACTTTGCTTTCGTATTCTCCGTAAGATATAATAAACTAAAGTTATTTTGTGTTTCTGCTTGTATTTTGATTCAACGGGACTTGCGCCGTTCCACCAATACCAGGATAAGTACAAGAGTGACCGGACAGCATCTTTATCGATTTTCTTCCCTTGCATATGCTTTCAACCAACGCGAAGTGTTGTAACTAGAGCTATTCAGAATCCTACGATCTGTTTAGATTCTCATTGTTTTGTATTTATACTCGCGGTGCTGTGACTCTCCACCTGATTTCGGTGGAAACCTCTATCGCGAAATGATGATGAATTCACTCGACGTAGTAAACGCGAACCAACATCCCACGCAAAATGGAAGCAAGATCCAGCCCTGTAATAATGAGTCCAAGACTAATTTGATCGTCAACTACTTACCGCAAACGATGACACAGGAGGAGATTCGATCGCTGTTTTCTAGCGTCGGCGAAGTAGAAAGTTGCAAGCTAATTAGAGACAAAGTGACCGTGTTTCCGGACCACATCCTCAACGGGCAGAGCCTGGGCTACGCCTTCGTCAACTACCACAAGGCAGAGGACGCGGAGAAAGCTGTCAACACGCTCAATGGATTGAGACTGCAGAATAAAATTATAAAGGTATCTTACGCGCGCCCTAGTTCCGATGCGATCAAAGGCGCGAATCTCTACGTATCGGGTCTCCCGAAGCACATGACACAGCAGGAACTGGAAAAACTCTTCTGCCCTTACGGAAACATCATCAGCTCGCGCATCCTTCATGAGAATGTGAATATGGGTCATCTGCTGCAAGTCGGCGCCGAGGAGCAAAACATCCAAGGGCCATCGCGAGGTGTCGCCTTCATCCGTTATGACCAGCGCTGTGAAGCCGAGAACGCCATTCGCGAGTTGAACGGCACCATACCCCCGGGAGGAACAGGACCCATAACAGTTAAGTGCGCGAACAACCCTAGCAACCAGCAAAAAGCTCTGGCTCCATTGGCCGCTTACTTGGCGCCGACTACAGCGCGTCGTTTCGTCGGACCTGCTGGAAAAGCACTACTCGCCATCAACAAAGGCTTACAAAGATTTTCTCCTTTGGCTGATCCAATTATCCAAGGTAATGCTATGGGGGGCTCGGGTTGGTGCATCTTTGTCTACAACATTGGAGCTGACACAGAAGAGAGTATTCTCTGGCAGCTCTTTGGCCCATTCGGTGCCGTCCAGAGTGTTAAAATAATAAGGGACCCTGCAACTAATAAGTGCAAGGGATATGGCTTTGTTACGATGACAAACTATGATGAGGCTGTTGTTGCCATCCAGTCTTTGAACGGATATTCACTGAATGGGCAAGTGCTGCAGGTCAGCTTCAAAACAAACAAGAGTAAACAAGCATAAACTGTCACAAGGTCTAGTCAATAAATTATAGCTAATGCAAAATGTTGATCACTACCCCGTCATGGTTTGTCATCAAATTTTTTTTTATTGAAATAGTGGATTAGTAAAATATTGATTGAGGTTTTGAGACAGTGTTCTATCGAAATAAGTACAAAATCTCAACATTACTCCAAAAATATTTGCCTTGAACATCTCAATATAGATTTTTTTTTGTATTAATTTAATAGAAAATTTACATTTTAATAAACTTAGATTAATATATTCGATAATTCATTGAATCCAAGCTGCATATTATCATTAGTTATGACTTTGTATTTAGTGAAAGTATCACTTGGAGAATTGCAGTACAGTCATGCTGAAAATACATAGCAGTTATTCACATTTGTTTGTTTTAACTACTGCTGCTTTAACAAGAAAGTATTTCATGTTTTACTCTCTCTGAAATACGAACATACATGGCTAAAAAGAAACTACGAAAATATATAAAGCAATAAATACATAGGTAAGTATGTTTATAATACCTACCTTATAATATATTATGTCCTTTTTTACAGTGCAATATAAAAGTTTTACTATGAGTAAAGAATTATATAAATTATATTTCGAAATATTCTATATTAATTATTAAATCCAGTGCAATTTATTCCAACATCTTTTGAGAAGAAAATAGGTGCAATTATTGAATTATAATACTTTGTATTATACCTACCATTGTGTAATAACCAAAGATGCCAGAATATAATGACTGATTGTAAAAATATTTTGAAGTAAGCAACTACTTCTTCCATACATGTTTTCATATGTAATTCTTAAGAATGGCCCCATTATGAAGTATTGAAAGAAATAAATCTCAAACAAGTGCACAAAAATCATTATTACTAAGATGACTTAGTTTAAATCTAATATAAAATACATAACCATTTTTATGTGATTGCATTGAGTTTATCTGCTACTTAATTTCTTATGATATGACCACATCCCAAAATCAAAATTATAACTAAATGGACCATGACATGATACCTACCTACTTGACTAAATTACCTAGATATTGATCAACATTTTATTGGATGGAATTTTGTAAATGTGACTTTACTCTTATCAGATTTGGGCACGTAAATTAGCTATTGATTGTGTATTCTAGCAAGTGGAAGTCAAATTGGGATTTTAAATTGTAATTCCATGAAATAAGTTTCCGGAGTTTCTATGCGATCGAATAGTTCTGGTGAAATAATTTTCATTTTGAAATTAGGTATTGAAAGTTCATCGCCATCGCACAAAATATAATCCAATACATTTTGACTTTCGCAACATGATATTGTCTCTCTAATTATTTGATCATATAATCACTATTTATTATTACATTTAAGTAACTTAAAAATTCATTGTAAACATAATTTATTCTCATAATCATCATAGTAATGATAGAACTTCATTTTTGGTGTTTATATTTAATAATATATTGTGCATTAGTGTAAGTTCAATTAGTTTGATAAATTTACTCATTATAAACATAATAATATTTATAACCTTATCTAATGATTTGTATTTTCCAAATATTCTTTAAATGTTTCAATAATAGTTAAATTATTCATAGTTAAATGCATATCATTATTGAAATGAAACACAGAGGCGAGATATTCTCAAAAATAAGGGCTTGTACAATGCATTTTAAGTATAATTTTCTTTAATTAATTTAAGGATAAATGTGTAAACATTATTTATTTAAAGTACTTAACTATGCGGAGCTAGTCAGTTATAATTTGCGCAACTTTAAATTTTTAAGTACCTACTGTTACTTAAGTATTTAAAAATAATTTGTGTTCTCTTATTTAAGTATATTGTTAGCTAAGGGTTTTATTTAAATTATTTTTGTGTGGTGTTTAGTTAACATAGGATATATTAATATCTCCAAAAACACACAACACATGTTTAAATGATGTGTAAAGAAACTAGTCAAAGGTAGAATTACCTCTGAGTAATAATGCTCTGAAAATGCTTTTGTTGAGCCATCTCTGTGTGAATGTCCTATTGTAAGTCAATAAATTTCTCAATTGTGAAAAAAAAACACCAACTATGTAATAAGAAAAGATAGGATCAAAGAGCCTACTTTTTGTAAGTTCATTGACTACCGTGAAGTACAATATTGTTTTAAGTTCACTGTTTATAAAAACTGTAACTGCACAGGACATTAAACTGTTTCAGGACATTAATATTATACAACTTCTGATTAAATGAGACAGTATTGCTGTAATATTGGTACCACCTACTCAAGTTTCCACATATGTAGTTGAATTTTGATAACTCTTTCCATTCACACTTGGTAGGGTGTTATAATAATTCTTCTGAAAGCCATCAATCATCTATTTGTGGGATCAGGGGGTTGGATCCAACACCCAACTAAACAGCCTTGCTAGTTTCAAGATAAGTTAGTGATATTTTAGGACATTCACGATGTGAAGGCAAAATTTTAAGGACATCAGCAAATTAATTATAGATCTATGTATGTTGTGTCGTCCCTCAAACAAATACGCTTGCAACTCCACCGATAATAGAAATTGGTATCAGTAACACACCTAACCCCCGATTCTGCACGATTTTACCGTAGTTATTAAAATAATAAGTATCCCAATGATAGGGGGATATTTAACTTTTTCATCCCTCCATCACAATCAATGTTAGCGTGATATTATTATACAATAAGATTATTAATAGTTAAACGACTTCCTACCATCGAATTTTGCAATATGGGTGGTTTATATGGAAAGCGATAGGTACGTCTGTATCGCACATTCAAGTTTGTGGTATTTTATTCGTGTTTGGCTTTGACTGTTATAGCCTTTTTCAATAAATACCTATGCTACATCGTGTACATTTCATTTAAAATGAATAAAAATCATCATTGCGCCTTGCCTTGTAATACATTGCTTAACCGAATTAATGTTTGTTAACAGTTTATGCTTAGCTATTCAATACCTACATCCTAAATAAACATCGTTAAAATCTTAGCGGAATCGGGGTCCTGTCCCATTAAACGTTTTGTTATGCATTTTGTCTTTTGTTTTCAATTAACGTCATGTTTTTAATTTGTTTAGAATAGTTTCTGTTGTATGAAAAAAAAACTAACATTTTATTTTAGTGTTTATTTATCATAAATATTTTGGTTTTATTTATTTTTGGTTGTATTACTTTGGACAGGTTTGGGTATTGTAAGGTTTTGGCCTAGGATGTAGCTAGTGTTATAAGAAAGAGTACAAATCGCCGATAATGTATGAAAAAGCGTTTGGCTTACTTACAATTAATTTTTGAAATAATGTCAACGAATGTAATCTGACGTAGGGAATATTCATAGTAAATAAATATTGAACTAGCAATAATATTTAAAAAGATAATGTTTTATTTCAGTAATTCCATGTATAAGTTCAATCAACGCCCAACATAGTATTTTGACACTATTTTCTCTTCTGAACGCAACTGTACCTGTTCATGCTCATGTAAATCAAAAACAAAACAATCAGCAGCAAAGTCGACAATTTTCAATTTTTAAATTCCTCGCTGTACCTATTGATATGATAATTATTATAAATACGGTTATATGGGCGCTAAATTTTAGTCTGGAGCTTATTACCATGTGACCTATCACAACCTACTTTTTAAATCTAATAGGTAGGTAACCTACCCACATTAGTATGCTGACTGGTACATTCTGTAGGTCCAACTTCAGCAGTGTCTAGCCCAGTGCCTGCATAAACTCTCGAGCATGTGTGATCGGGGCGCAAAAGTTATTTTTATTATTTTGACAACGAATTTCCTAGTAGTTTCTCATTTTTGTTCAATACGCACAAGAAGAGACAACCCCAAAAATATTAGATAAAGCGAGGGGCACTTCACCCTATTCACGCTTCCTAAGGGTGAATGAACTTCGTGAAGTGAGGTCGATGAACTCCGCTCGTAGAAATGTATTGATTCCGCGCTTTAACCATCAGTGGGTAAGTACCTATTACATAGGTACTGGTTACAATAGGAATCTACGTTTTATAGTAAGAAAAGTAAGGCCTTTTCTAGTTGATCAGAAGGTTTATTAACATAAGCGTTAAATTAACATAAGCTTCGTGACGTCTACTCAATAGTCGAGCCGAGCTAAGGACTGGGTGGATAATACTAGATGCAGAGCTGACACGTGTTCTCTTTGTGACGAGCACTATTGTTTACCTTCATCATTTTTAGAAAGTGTTTCACTCATACACAAGGTACCTACCTACGTAAGTATAATATTTTAATCAAATAACACATACCGACCTAAGTACATACCTATTTTATCAAATAAAAAAAACCATTGCATGCACCCTACTGCAACTCCGGAATTGAATGAAGCATACTATCCTCGGTCGGTAGTCGAGTTGGTATTGTACGTACTTTGGTAACTTAAGGTTAATATTAAAAACCGCTCCCAAACATGAGAGCGTTCTAATTTAAAACCCATGCAAAACTGCCATTTTTCTCGATCGCATTAATTTATCACGCTCAGTTTTGAGAGCGATATAAAAGTATGGGCCTTAGGTCCTGTGGGTGGACGCACACTTTGAAATTTCGTGCACAGTACACGAAACCATGCTCTAATACCCTACATACTTCAAAGCCCGAAATTCGACTAAATTGTTGCGGTAACGCCAAGTGCCTGACGGTAAGGGTCTAGTTAGAGCCAAACCCAAAGGTTATGGTTAGGCATTTTATAAGAGACAGCTTATATGATAATGTTAGGTAGATAACTTTGTAGAACCTCTAGCTCTAAAATTAATTAACCTACGCTATTAATTGTTCGAACAATTTGGCGCCAGTCGAATGTACGTAGTATTCCTTAGTAGTCTGTGGTCGAATGTTTCGAGCGATTTGCCTTTCCGAATGATTAGAATTTTATTTATTGATAACATTCCAAGTCGCGCATCGCTAGTTTTTAGCTATTATTTTATTTAATCCAAAAACAATACCGGATCCCGGATGCATGCATTTTTTTAGATGGAATTTCAGACTGTTGTTGCTGTCAGGTGTCAAGGAATGTTGGCAGTCGCAGTCAGTCAGTTGAGTTTGTATTTTAAAAAGCAGCTGTTGGGGACTCCAACTATCTTCCATTTTTAGCCACAGTTGTTCAGCTTTGCCGTTTTATTTTTTCTTTTTCTCGTGTTTTGTTCAGTTGTGGTGTGTAATCTCGGTGGTATTTTATCCATTAAAGTTTAGGACCTTAGCATGAGTGTAGGCAAAATAGAACGGGAACCAAAATTGATGACAAATGGTAGGTAGACATGACAAATTAGGCACTAAATGATGGCATACTTAGTTTAATCAAATGTGCAGCGGTTTACCCGGGACAGAATTGTTCCTGCTGCGTTGACGTCAAGCCAGCAGGAAACTGTTAATTCGCAAAATATCATTAACTACAGCGGTACAAATTCTGACAATTAGGTACAAATAAATAATAAATTCATCACTAAATGATAGCATGGTCAGAAGTCCAGAAGCTCCCGTCTAATGTCGGTGTTCCTGCTGCCCTTACGTACACCATTTTCTTCGGAACAAACTTGACATTCATAATTACTTGAGACTGGCAAATCTGGCAATATTGACCGTAAAAGCAGCAGACGCCATAAAATGAAAGAAAAAAATAAAAACAGCTGTTGTGTGTGTGTTTGTTGGTTCAATGAATTAATGTAAATCATTATTTGTTTGCAATTTGATCATATTTTAGTAGAAGGTGCTACACTATTTCAGCAAATTGTTATGAAATCAAAATGGAATCGTTATCAAAACAGGAGTTGATATCCACAATGACAAAACAAGCGGATCAAATAAAACGATACGAAGGACGCCTGCGTGGTACGTACTCGGAACCTTCGAAGGCTTTGAAAACCTAACGTAGTTTCTAGTTACATATAAAATATTCCTGCTAAATATAGGTAGGCACCTGTAAGAATGCGAAAGTTTGCTCTGCTCCCAGTGTAACAGCTGAACGGATTTTGACTGGTTTAGCATAGATAAGTCTTATTCCAAGACCTAAAGTAGGTTACTTTAGCTCCTGGATTATGACATAGGTTACTTTATAACCCGGTAACACGCGAGCGAAGCGGGCGGTACATGAGCAAGTGTATCATAAAATGTGTGCTACCAAACGCGAAGGAAAACCGGTCGGTGTGTACATAACGGGACACTATGGAATTAGGACTTAGAAAAATTGCCAAAGTTCCACCCGTACTGCCTACGGGTAGTAGGTACGCTCCGCCAGAAGTCTCGCTCGTCGCCCGTTTGTTTTACTCGCACACTCGGCCTTCACTTTATAAAAAAACACCCGGGGGTAGGACCGAGTCAGACCACGTGGGGTCGGGGTGCTCTGAGTCGGAATAATAACTTATTATTTATACTCAACTGATCCTTTTATGTGAAGGTCACATCACATTTTTCGAAGTCCTTAATCCATAGTGTCCCGTTATGTACACCCCAACCGGAAAACCAGTACCAAGTGCCACCACCACCACTCCATTAGTGCTAATGAGGCAAAAGTCTATAGTACTGGCACTAAAGGGCTGCTATAATTTATTATTATTAATTCCAGATGTAGTGGCTGCTTACAAAGGATTAGTAAAGGAGAAGGAAGCTTTGGAAATCAGTTTAAAAGTGTTGAACAAAAGCGATGCACCTGTCGATGGCACTGCAGGTTAGTACCTGGCACCTACTATTGCTAATACCGAGGATTGAATTTAGAATAAGAATAATTTTATTTAATAAAAAAAATAGAAATTTTGCAATGCTTAATATAAATACGACTATAATAGGAGGTACTACATAAATACATTTTAGCTTAAATACCGGCGAAGACCAAACTAAGCGCAAGGCTTGTATCCTGGGCTTCTAGAGTGCAGTTACAAGGAGGGGAATACCTATGTCTGACAAAAAAAAATTTTTATGGCTTACTATGTGAATCTATTATATAAAGGAGTAGTACATTCACTCATTGACTCGTCACGAAAGCTCGGAAATTACTGGGCCGAGGAGTCTGAAATTTGTCACAGGCACTCTTTAAGGGGTGTAGGCGCCCGCTAAGAACGGATTTTGCAAAATTCTACTCCTAAAGGGGTGAAAGTTTGTATGTAAGTCCCATGTTTTTGAAGTTGGAGACATCAAAATCCTTACAATTGGTTATGCTGACGACCTAGCAATCATGATATCGGGACTATTTGAATCAACTCTATGCGAGAAGATGCAAAAAGCTCTTCGTGTTGTGGAAGCATGGTGCCATAGGCACAGCCTATCTGTGAACCCAAACAAAACTGAATTGATTCTTTTTACTCGCAAAACGAAGAAACTGCAGGCACTAGACCTACCATCCCTATTTGGAACAAGACTGACTTTGTGTAAGGAGGTCAAATACCTGGGCATATGGCTGGACAGCAAACTTCTATGGAACAAGCAGCTTGACCATGTCACGACAAAGGCTACGAACGTGCTATGGCAGTGCACACGTGCCGTGGGCAAGGACTGGGGATTATAACCGAAGCTGTGTCTCTGGATGTACAAAGTCATGGTTAGACCGGTGCTCACCTATGGCGCTGTAGTCTGGTGGCCCCGAACTATCCTAGTTACTGCTATCAACAGGGTACAACAGGTCCAAAGACTAGCATGCTCACTCGCAAGTGGGTGCACAAAATCTACTCCATCGGCGGCACTCGATGTCATACTGGGGCTGGTACCACTTCAGCTGCACATACAGCAGGAAGCGATGGCAGCAGCACTAAGAATAAAATCCACTAACCAATGGAAAGGTGACAACAGAACAACATATCATTGCAAGATACTTGATAAGGCGACAAAAGTCATTCCGGAGGCCTTACGAGGCACGGACAGAATCGCCACTTCTTATTTGGTCAACAAATCGTACGAAGTGGTGACTTCGGAGCCCGAAGGTATCTCAAGTTCTTCATCTGGGCTGCCCACATACCACATATACACAGATGGAGCCAAACAGAAAACGGGGGTGGGCTGTGGCTTTTACTGCCCTGAAACAGGACTCTGTAAGGCTCAGCCACTCAACACAACCACCACGGCTTTACAAGCCGAAACTATAGGTCTACATCTGGCGGCCAAAGATATACTGACATCATTAAAGTCTGTGCCGGAAACAAGGAAAGCTCTAGCATGCACACAACAACTTATCTTCACAACAGATAGTGCTGCACTTATAAATGCTCTTCAAAGACCAGACACCAGGTCCAAATCGATACTGGAATGTCATAATGCACTCCAACAACTAAGTGTGAATCATAGAGTGCTCATCAAATGGACAAAGAGTCATAGCACAAACCTGGGCAACAACAGGGCTGACGTCCTGGCAAAAGAAGGAGCAAAACTTGTTCCTACAGAAGCGGACAAGAGCCTATCAAATCCACCAACGGCGGAAATCAAAAACAGACTAAGAGGACACTTTGAAAAAGAGCACCAGAAGCTCTGGGAAAGCAGAAAGGACTGTAAGCAGGCGAAAGTCATGCTCCCGGACCCAGACAAGAAGTCCACCAACACCATAATAAAGATGAAACGCGAGGACCTGCGAATGTTGGTGGGCATCATCACAGGTCACTGTGAATTAAACCATCACCTGTACAAGACAAGGGCTACTGACAGCGGATTATGTCGGGGCTGCCTACAGGGAGAAGAAACAGTAGAGCAAGTAATTTTGCACTGTACAGCCACGGAAGAGGCCAGGACCACATCGGGTCTGCGGGCCGTGATCGGAAGCGGCTCCCAGACACCGCCGCATACAGGGATACTGAGAGAATGTTACCAACGACCCAAAGTCCTGCTTCGCTATTTTAAGGAGCTGGGCTGGCTGGGGTAGGGTTAGCATAGGGGGACAATGCACAAAACACCCCACAGCGGGAAGTCAGTGCAGGTCTAACCACCCCCGATTAGAATTAGAATTAGACATCAAAATCGGGTTTTAGGTTAATAATCAAAAATAAAAAAATGCTATTTACAGTATTTTTTGAAAAACAGCCCTTAGGGAGTGGTGATAGGGGATGAAAGTTTATTTGGGAAGTCCTATGTTTTTGAAGTTAGAGACATGAAAATTGGGATTCTGGTTAATAGTTTTAAATACAATACACGTATACGGATGGTAACGGGACGGTGACGGGACTGTGACGGGACTGTGACCGGACGGGGATGGAACGGTGATGGTGACGGTGGAGGCGTCAGGACCGTGTCGGTTACGGGACTGTGACGGTTACAGTGACGGTGATGGTAGGTAGAATAGGTAAAGAGCTGCATAATAAGTGTTAGTAATTTGACAAGGATAATGGATAATAGTCTAGGTAGGTATATACAAACGCGGACGAAGTCGCGAGCGGGACAGCTAGTATAAATATAAAATGAAAGTAAATAAAAAGAAATGGAAAGATAAACAGTTAAAAAAATAGGCTGACTACAGAAGCAAATCAAACAGTGAATAAAAGTAGTCAGTTAAATTAGAAATGAATATGTATTTATTTTCTCTCAACAAAGGTTAACAGTAATGCATGGGATACAGCAGAATAAAAGTATTGTAGGTAGATAATCGGACAGCGGGAATCGAACCCATTATAGGCTGTAACCATTAGTACATATTATATTCTTGTGGAAGCACACTGGGTCATAATCGGTACTAGTGACACGAAAAGCAAGCTAGTAAACCTTTTTTATAGTTTCAGATGATTCTGTTGCAGCTCTAACTCTGTCACTATCAACCTTAACAGCTGAAAAGGCGCGGATGGAAGAGGCATTTCAGGCAGACAAGAAAGTAACAAGAGATAAGGTAAATTATAGTAGACTAGCTCCCGCCCGCGGCTTCGCTCGCGTCATACCATATAAACCATGGAAGGAAGTTTTGTTTAAATACTGGTGTTGAGGCTAGAATCTCAACCATCATCTTAATTTATTTTATTTTAATTTTATTATTGAAATAACATCCACAGCTCTTAGGTTTAAGGTACAACTTAACTAATTCACTTTTCTTAAAGCCAATAAAGGATTTTTATTTTTAAGAGTACACTTGTCTTTGTTTTTTATAAATAAAACTAAGGTAGCAAACAAGCATACGGCCCACCTGTTGGTAAGTGGTTACCGTAGCCTATCTACGCTTGCAATACCAGAGGCATCACGCACGCGTTGCCGACCCCTTAAAAAGTTCAAAACGCCCTTTTTGAAGAACCCCATACTGTAGTCCTTAGGGAAAACCTCAGCAGGGAGATCATTCCACGACCTTTTTTCATTGTCTTTTACTATTACATCTTCTAAGTTCGGTATCATCAGAGGCCTCTGTAGCAGTTGCTTCTATAAATCCTTACCTACTAACACCTAATAATGGTTTTACTTACAGTATGAAAATATGCTGTTGGTCATGAGAGAGGAAACAAAGACAATAATCCAGCAGCACTACGCTGAGATCAACAACCTGAAGGCAAAGATCTCTTACGAAATACAAGAGAGGGAGAAAGAGAGGGCAGATCACGCTGCTATGATGAAGTAAGTCTCATAAGTTCATCATCATCATTTCAGCTGTATGACTGGCCTCATAGCTCAGTTGGTAGTAACTCTGCCTTCTGCGCTAGAGGTCGCGGGTTCGATCCCCGCACTGGACAAATATTTGTGTGATAAACACAGATGTTTGTTCTGTGTCTGGGTGTTAAATAATTATCTATTATATTATGTATATCAGTCTCTGGTACTCATAGTACAGGCTATGCCTAGTTTGGGATCAGTTGACCGTGTGATATGTCCGGAATATTTATTAGTATTTTTTATTATGACAATCACTGCTGGCCAGGGCCCCCACACAGATTTCCAGAGCGAATTCCTGTCATGTGGTCAATTTGCCCATACTCACCACGCTGGAAAAGCAGGTTGGCGATCGCAGTTAGTCATATTTGTGAAAATAGGGGACGCTATTGCCCATCCCCTAGCTTTTTCCGTTAATCGCCTCTCACGACAGATAGGTAGTTAGGTAGGGGCATATTCCTCAGTTAACCTGCAATACTGTGGATATCCTACTTGCTTGCTTGTCGTATCACTGATTCATTCTTGGTCATCCTGTATTAGGACAGTGACCAGGTTGTGGTGGTGATCCTACTGAGAACCTGACTCAGTAGTCAGGTCAATCTTGACCTTTTTGCTTAGGTCACCTAAGCAAAAAGGTCAAGTTTTGAGATCTATAATGGTGTAAGTTTTAGCTAGTTAATGATTTATCTATGAAATGTTTCAGGGAGCTGCATTTGAAGTTGAACAGTGAAAGAAAAACTAAAGAGAAGCTTGAAGATAAAGTAGTACACTCCACGGATACCCAAGGTACCTACTCCACTCTTGCATATGTTCTAAACAAGGTAATTCACATGTATGACTTCTCCAAAGGGGCTTATTCTTCACCTAGTTGGCAATAAAGTTATGGAAATTAGAAATTTTTCATTAAAAAACACTCCAAAAATTCAAACTATTTCAAACAATTCAAACTCAATTATTTAATTGTTTTAGGTAGCAATCTGGATTTCGAATTTCTGGTACGTTTAATAATTAATGTAGAAATGACGGAAACACAAAAAATAGATTTACCATAGAGTTATTCCGTTGTTATCATATTAGTAAGAATAGTGTTATAGTGAAGAGTCCCAGCAGTGGCTAAAAAAAAGCAGACTATAGAACCTTCTCCTTTTAAAGTCAGGTAAAAATAGAATAAAAATAGAGTGGGTTAATACTTTAAAATAAACTAGAAATTGAATAAGCGGTAACACCTCTCGTCAATGAACTAAAAGTAGCTTTAGTCTTTGAACAGATTGAAAACCATTGTTTCTTCTGTAGGGGGCGCTACGGCGCTTTGAGCTGTTTGGATGTCATATAGATATTCGCTTCGACTGGAAGTGTCTCCGAAGCTTTTGTTGGTTAGAGCATCTCCGTATCTAATAAAAAAAATCAAAAATAGAATAGAATTTTAAAATATATTTATTCAACAAAAGACCTATAACAAATTAACAAATAATCCTAAATATACTAACCTAATCTAAATAACTATTTAACTAACGACTACTAATAAAAACGCGACTGAATTATTTACGAGTAGGTGTCTTAAAAATCCAGTCGATCCCTGTCGCCACCAGATGGTAGCGTGCCCAAAATACTGGCGGCATTGCCACGTTGTATGGCAATGCTTATTCGCTGACCGAAGTAAAAGCTAGCATTCTGGTCACGCGTAGACACTAAAAGTCTCCCATCCAGGTCATTCTTCTAGGCTTGGTCGCGAGGAACGGGCATAGCTTCACCTATTTTCTAAGACGTTTCAAAGTGATTCTAGTGATTTTATTGAAATAAACGCCTTTTGACTTGACTTGACTTTTGTCCTTGTAAATTTTGTGTGCCCCTGATCCCCATGGGCCTAATGTTTCTACCACATTATAGAATAGAATGGAATTTTAAAATTTAGAAAATCTATGATATTATCTCTTTCCAGCATCACAGGCGGAGTTAGAGAAGAGAGTTCGCGACCTCAGCAGCAGTTTGGAAGCGGCCCAGAGGAGGTTGCATCGCGCCGAAGCCCGCACTGTGGAAACCCCCGCGTTGTTGGTTGGCTTGCAAAATAAGTTGGCACTGTTAGAGCAGTCGCACTCTGTCGCTATACGAGAGGTATAAACAAAAAAAAATATTCCGGACATATCACACACGGTCAACTGATCCCAAACTAGGCATAGCCTGTGGGTACCAGAGACTGATATACAAAATAGATAAATATTTAACACCCAGACACAGAACAAAAATCTGTGTTAATCACACAAATCATCGAGCCCGTAACTCCTAACATCACTTTTCGATTACACGGTTTCTGAATTCGCCTAAGTAGCCCTGAAAAAAAAACTCACCCTGTACAGTACATCTTTAGTACCTAATTTTATTTTTGTTATAACTATGTAATAGTTATTCATAAGTGTAGTGTATGCCTTACACCACGCTGGTTCCTAGAAGCACAACTCCCTTGCTGTTATATCACATATAATATCTCCCAGTGACTTCCCGCGCGCCTGCTCGTGCCGGCTTGACCACAGACTGACTGACTCCCAGAGAGTATGTATCAATCTCTCCATCTCAGGTGTCATCTGTTATCTGTCACTGTCAGTTGTTCCCCGGAGACAGCATAAGTTAAGGAATGCAGGTATCCTTAAATACTAGTCACTACAGTAAGTATTACCTACAAATTTATAAAAAATATAAATGGAAAAGGCTTAATACCGTTCGTCGTGGAACTCTTTGGGGGTGGCCTATGTCCAGCAGTGGACTTCTACAGGCTGATGATGATGATGATGATGAGGTAACAAATTATAACGAATTAGGTTCGTAATCCTGTAATCATATAGTAGTACTTAGCAAATAAAGTGAATTTGAATGTTTTCAGGAACAAATAAAGGCGAACCGCGCTGAGGAATCCGCCCGTAAAGCGTGCGCCCGCCAGGAGGAACGGGTCGCGTTACTAGAGAGCAAACTAGCTGAGTTATCTGAGACGGTTGGGAAATACGACTTGAGGCGACGCAACGATCAGAAACTCATAAAGAAGCTTAGGGACTCGCTCAACGGGAAACTCATAGAGGGCATCGCTACGGAGAGGAATGCTGAAGGTAAAAAAAACTCTAGCGACGATAATTACGTTTATATAAATAAATAACACCCAACAGTCACACACATAGTCCTAACCCCACGCTAAGATTCCTTGAGTGGTACGAAGAATAGGCCTCTCCATATCTCCTTCTCGTGGATGTCATAAGAAGCGACATAGGTAAAAAGCTAGGGGATGGATCTGCTATCCATCCCCTAGCTTTTTAAAGCTAGGGGCTAGCCTAACCATAGATCGAACTGCGATACACAATATGATAGGAATTCGCTCTGAAAATCTGTGGGGGAGGCCATGTTCAGCAGTGGACGTCCTACGGCTGAAATAATGATGATCATTGCCATTCAAATGCAAGCACTATTTTACACGAATTTGAACCTTAAATCTTTGAGACTATTAACTTAGTCAACGCTTAATCAAAATAGCAAAGTCGATGGTACGGGGCAAGGTGGTAGTTCCTTCCAGGACTGACTCTGTTCTGTACAAAGAGCCTTTGCTCTTATTAATTCCTGTTATATTTTTCAGAAGACTCGTCAGTAGTGCAGCCTAAAAGCGAAACTGACAATGATAAACTAGCCGACAGCGAGTACCTACAAACTCTTATTGATAAAATACACATCTTGAAGAAGGAATTTATAGCTGAAAATGACAAACTGGGGTCACCTATTGACATCACTACTATTTTCAACGTTGAGGGCTACGAAAATATCCATTTGAAATGTAAGTAAGTGTTTGCGGAGCTACTCATTCGCCAAACAGTTCAAATTCAACCTTATTTACTTATAAATACGGATCAAATCACAAAATCGCGCGCCACTGCAACGTTTCGCTTCGAACACCACAATGCGAGTTTTTCTACTCTTCTGTTGACACAACGGTTGTTTAAAATGCTATGAATGTTCTTTATACTGTTCTTTACAGGTTCAATTGAATATGAGAAACTGAGGACTGAATTCGAAACGTATAAGGTTCAAAATGCCAAAGCAAGCAACAGCGGCGCTGAGGATAAGAGCGAGATAGATAGCCTCAAGAACGAGATAGCTGTATTGAAGGAAAAACTTGAAACTTACAAAATGATGTTAGATGAAGAAAAACAGGATAAAGCTGACACTTTGAAGTTGTATGAAGAGGTAAGTCTCGAACGGTGAATGAAAACACCACGAGGAATCCGGTGGTGTGTCCTATAATGTTTTTGATTCTTTTTTTCTTCTTTAAATAAACTCTGAAAAACACTGCTATTTTGGGGCTAAATCAGTTCAAATTCAATTATTCAGCTGGTTTAGGTAGTAATCTTGATGTCGAACTTATAAAAATGATAAAAAGACCAAAAACAGCGAATTTGTAAACATTTCTGAAATGGAATATTTTGCTTTTTTTTTTAATAATGAATGACTTTGTATTATCGTCTCCCAATTCCAGAAGCTGATCCACGAGCAAGATTTCCACAACGAAGTGACATCCGACCTAAAGACGCGCGTGCAAAGCCTGGAGAAGCAAGTTGCGACGCAGCGCGACCGGTACGCGGCCCTCTTAGAAGAAACCGACAACTACATCCGCGCGAGGAACGACCGAGCCAGGCGGGTCAGCGCCGAGGAAACCGTATGGAAGGACTCACATGGTCTTTTGAACGTAAGTAGAGTATCTACATAGTTGTAGGTCCTCGATTACCTACCTATTTCTTTAATTATTGAACAAAATCTACAGATACATGTAAAACTTACTTACTTCAAATACTCTTTACAAACCCTTAAGATGAGAAGATTGCTTCTGGACCAAATGTTATTGTATAATATATGTCATCACAAATTCGACTGTAACAAGCTTGTTAACCAAATTTGTATACACATTCCATATCGCTGTCATATACGAGAGACTCGTAAACACTACTTGTTCGCACCTACTCCCTGTAAAACGAACGCTGGTGAGCGTGCACCTTTATTTAGAATCATGAACCAATTTAACAATCACTTCACAAACATTGAATTCTTTGAAATCTCACCCTGTTCGTTTAAAAAACATATACACGAAACTATGCTGTCTAATTATTTAAAATTTAGATAGTTTAAATTTCAGCTGTAGTTGGTGGGTAGACTGTTTTGTACGTCCTTATAGGATGACAAAATGCGATCCTACCAACTGCATTTTTCATTCTTCTTTTTTTGTTAGGTATTCTGTTCGCATTACTACTTGCCCTCTTTCTACCAAATCCGTAGACAACGGGGTTGATTACACTCTAAGAACTTTAGTACCTACTTTAATTAAGTTTAGTAATATGTGAGTGCAATTGTTTGTTGTCCCGAATAAATAAAAATAAAAATAAAATAAAAACTTATAACGAAACTTACAGCCAATCTCATCTTCATCTAGTTGTATCACTGATTCTTTCTCGGTCATCCTGTATTGGGTCAGTGACCAGGTTGAGGTATGGCCCTGAAGAAGGCCTATGACCGTCGATGACAGAAATTTTATACGATCACACTTGACCGGAGGCTCTCAGTAACTGCTGTCCGATCGCATTGATACCTCTCGTTCATACTCAAAACGGCAGACTCTAGCTTCATTCATACTTACAGGGTCCCTTAACAATAACACCCCCTAATTTTACCCCTTTTGTTTTTGGAAAAAATTTTCCTACAAGGACCATCATGATATTGATGATTCACCTTGTAGATTACTCTTATTAATGTTGCAGGACGTATCGGCACCGCCGCATATGCTGCACTATGCGCACGAGTTGGCCAGAAAGGACCTCGATATCTCACAGCTCAGGAAAGAGAAGCATATCTTGGAAGGACAGTACAGGTAACATTAGCATGATGTTATTTATTATAAGCGCTTACAATGGACTTACGCTTACGAGGAATGTATTTTTTGTGTATTTTTTTTAATAATACTAATATTCCGGACATATCACACACGGTCAGCTGATCCCAAACTAGGCTTAGCCTGTACTATGGGTACCAGAAACTAATATACATAATAGATAAATATTTAACTCGCAGACACAGAACAAAAATCTGTGATAATCACACAAATGTTTGTCAATTGCGGGAATCGAACCCGCGACCTCTAGCGCAGAGGGCAGAGTTACTACCAACTGAGCTATGAGGCCTGTATGTATTTGAAAAGGGAAGATCGTTCACCAAGCTATCTTTGGAATCCGTGGACCAACAAAATATGTTGTTTGGAGCTATAACAACCCTTTCCACTATATTATGCTTGGTTTTAATTATGTCCAATCTATTAATAATGACTCGCAACAGTCACATTCACATACATAGTCCTGACCACACACTAGGATTCTCTGTGTCGTGGGTTATATGGTCGCGTGTGCATTGGGGCTATGGCATCCAAGACAGCTCGTGTCATGTGACAGCTGTCAGATTAATATATCGCTAGGCGTGCGCCTAGTGCTAGGACGATGATGATAATCGTTAAGCGGTTCTTAGTAAAAAAAAATAATGTTATTTTTCAGAGACTGTCAGCGTGATGCGACCATAGAAAAGGAACGGTACAAGGAAGTTGTCAGGACGTTAAAGGAAGAAATAGACAGGTGAGCAAAACTTACAACCTCTGTGGCGTAGCGGTCGAGTGCCCGTCTGAGACGCAAGAGGTGCGGGTTCGAGCCCCGCGGCGAGACAATTATTTGCATAATCTACAAATATTTGTTCCGTTCTGGGTGTTGTGGAACGTGGTTCTCGTATCACAAAGGAAATCATAGTGTGGGGTCTGAACAAAAAGTTTTTTAAGATGTGAGGATGTCACTCTTCTACGCTGCACCCACTCTACTTCGGAATGTAATGAAATTTCTCATGTATGCAGTAAATAACCTGGAACAACAAATACTACCTTTTATCCGGTAACACGCAGGCAAAGCCGCGTGTGGAAGCTAGTATGTAATGATTGTTGGGCGTTCAATTACATAATCAAAACTTTTCGCACTTAGTAATTAGTAAAATTGCTTTCAGGCTTCGAAGGACCCAATCCCGCGAAGGCGCGAACCTAGAATACCTAAAAAATGTGGTTATATCCTACCTAATGTCGACGGACTACGCGGGCCGACGTCACATGCTAAACGCGATAGCTGCAGTACTTCACTTCACTAGCGCGGAACGAAGCATGCTGTCTGCGATACTGTGACAACACTAGTCGAACAGTCGAACAATAAAAAAAAAAAAAAAAAAAAAAAAAACATTACAAAGACTGGCCGCACACTATCAAATAAGAAAAATACAAAAAGATTTCTCCAGGGCAGGCAACGCATTAGCAATGCTCCAGGTGTTGCAGATGTCAATAAGCGACGGATACTGCTTACCATCAGGTGTGCCGTAAGCCTGTTTGCCTCCGTATAACATAAAAAAAAAATAATAATAATAATAACGTATGTCAGAAAAAGGAGATGTTTCATCCTGGGTCAGGTATGTACGTTATATAGAAAAATCTAAAAAAAGTAGCGTACAAAAAATAAATTAATTTCATTAATAAAACATCTCCTTTAATCAATAATTAGATGACTTACAGTACTGATTGGTGATTAAGAATTTTGCCGGACTGTATGTCCTTACTGATTGGTTGATTATTTTTTATTCTGACAGTGTGCGGCCAGGCTAAATGAATACACTACGCGTAGTGATGTACATAGCGTAATTTTGTATATACCAGATTTATAGCCGAGACTACGCCGGCCGACATCTCACTAGCGCCGTTTTTTAGACAACTTTTATGACAACTAGCCCGTATATCTTTGTTTTTAAAGTAAAAAGTGTAGAAATACACTTAGGAAAATAGGAACTCAGATTTTTATATTATTTTAAAGTTTCCGACTCAGTCGGGATTCGAACCTGTGATCGTTCGGCTGTTTATTAGTAGTACTAAAGTCGACTACGTCGGTCGCCGTGAATTGTGTTACTTTTATAACTTCGAATATAAATTCGAATATAAAGTTAAGTTTCTATAGAGGGACGAAAAATAATTATGATTTTATATAGGAAGTTTTTAAAATTTTATGTGAAAGAAAGCTATCGCCGTAGATGGCTGAAAAAAATTGTAAACGTTGTAACATTCCTTATAGATATTTAAAATTACGAACAGAAAGTGTACTTCACTTTAAGCAAAGAAATATTAAATTATTTTATCAAAATTATTTTGTTTTAATCTCTTTGAACATCATCAGTTAACAATAAGTAAATGGTATGAAAAAGTAGGTATATAATATATACTAAACCAAAAAATCGAGCCTTCAACAATTTAGAAATATATTTTTCATCTCTTTTCCAAATAATTCGTTGTCGAATTTAAATTTTCTAGGCCCGACTCCGTAATGTTGTGAGTTACTCTAGGCCGAGAAGCGATGCTACTATTATTCACTTTTCACCACTCATTAGTGACAAGTGAGTCACTGAAAACATTACGGACTTGATTTACTTATACCTGTCATTTCCTTTCATAAGAGCGCTAATCCATGTCAAAGATCTTGCGATATGTCATTAAAATGATTGAATAAAGTCAATTTGAGTTTGACTTGAAGCCCGTCGTGGGTTGAGCTTTAGGTAACGCACGCATCAAATGTCAGACAGGATCATTTTAAAATAGATTTTAAACATATTTTAGGACACAACGCATGCCGTTCAAACACAGCTTAAATCAGACACACAAATAGTTGAATTTTCATTAGACAGGTGGTTTCATACCATTCGTTGCGATGATCACGTAGTTCTGTTGGAAAAATGTTACTAAATTTAAGTGCGTAACCTCTGAATGTAACCAAATTGACTTTTGGCCCGGTACAACGGGTTTGCCTATGGCTTCCATTTATTTTCGTAGTTCTGAGGGTAACGTAACAAGTCAAGGACGTAGTGTCAAGGAATGGCATGTAGATTCCGTTCGTAAAACTCAGGTGTAGTTTATGAAGGTTTTACGACGCACTTATCGCGCCCCAATCTCCCGGGCGAGTATTTATGTACCTACTGAAATATTATATCACGTGCAAATATCGATGGAACAAAGACGTGAAAAGGTGAAAAGTTTGCCTATTTTTATGTAGGAGAATTACGATAAAGGATACGGCGGGCTGCGAACCATAATAAGAGGATCTGGTTGCTCTGTAGAAAGTAGAAACCAACCCAGTCTTTTGATACATTGTTTTTGGGTTTGATACCGATAACAGAATATAATTTGACGGTAAAATGGCAGCTTCTAAGCAGAACCATGGCCATTCACCAAATTCACATCTATCCAATTTTGTATTTACAGATATTATTATACCTACTGAGTTACCAAACTTCTTTAATTTAGGGGCTTGCGATATCTTTGAGCTATCGTCCGCTCTCAAATGTCAATTATTTGAAGTTTAAAACAACATAGGTATTATTTTGTATGAGATATCGCACGTCGTTTGAACACGGCTTTGTGCGGTGCATTTGTGATATGACGTCAACGTTACATTTTATGATGTCACAAGAACATAACCCAACAATTAGCTACATCAACAGAGCTAGGGTAATTAAAGCGTTGTCAGTTCCTTGGGTTCCGTATTATTAATCAACCCGTCCCGCAGACTCCGCGGAGTCCATTAGCAAACGCTCGCGGGAGCTGTGGGACAAAAGGGTTGTAGGACTTGCGAGACAATCGATGTGATTGCAAAACGATGTTTTGTAAAGGCACCATGTCTTGGAATTTGTAAACAGTAAATAGTTAAATCAAATTAAGTAGGTAGGTACTAGGTAACCAATAATAAATTAAGGTTAGGACGAGAGAGAAAGAAAAATAAAATATTTTTTTGTTTTATGTTATATAAACACTAGCAAATCTAATCTTCAAGCTTGGTAGGTAGTACCTACTAAGCTTGAAGATTAAACCTGTGAGGTTGGGTACCTACTAACCTAACCTAGACACAAATCTCCAGGAGCTCAGAACCTTCAAATTGTCCAAGGGGATAGTCAGAGGCACATCAAAATATAGTTACCTACATCCCTCAAATTCACAATTGGTTCCCGACCGATTAAGAACATCTCTATAAACGTCACTATCCTGTGGCCTTTAAAATAATACTTGAACCTGTGAAATCTTATTACCAGTCCTTACATAACCACTTACTTAGCATCCTCATACATTGATCGACCGCCAGTGTCACTGCAATCCATTCCCGACCGAGCCATGTCCCGCAAATTGCCGCGATCATGGTCACCGCATACTAATGTCATCCCGCCATGATGGATGAGCCATACTTTGTCTACTCAGCGAGCGATATGCTCGGTTTGCTGTCTTGTCTTACGGAACCCTATCAAGCGTTTAAATGCTATGTCAAAATTACGGTTTTACGGAAAGATACCTACTAGAGCAAACAAGGAAATTGCATGCAAAAAATATCCTTGCTAGTTTGCACAAAACTGTCAAACCAATACTAAATGAAACAATTTAACTGAGAATTTAACAAGACCTAGTAGGGAGGTACCCCGACTTACGATCCGAAGGTCGTGGGTTCGAACCCGGTCTTGCACCAATGAGTTTTTATCGTAAAAAAGGGCGTATTAAAACGTGCTTAAATCGATGAAC
Source organism: Anticlea derivata (assembly GCA_947579855.1). Taxonomy (NCBI): domain Eukaryota; kingdom Metazoa; phylum Arthropoda; class Insecta; order Lepidoptera; family Geometridae; genus Anticlea; species Anticlea derivata. Next base: position 5,134,427 of record OX388266.1, read on the forward strand.
GAAAACATCATGAGGCAATCAGTAGGTACCTAATTTATTCTTAAAGCGGCGATGGGCTTGCAGCCTCTCACGTATAGAATACTCAATAGGTATTGCAAAATGTGGGCATATGCCAAACTAGGCACACTCCTACTCTAATAAACTAAGCACATTCGCACTCAAATAATTCCTCCATGTATGTATTCCTACTAAACTCCCACTTGACCCAAGAATAGATACTTTAGGTACCCCTACCTCAGGTGGAGACTTAATACCTATTTATAGCAAGGTTATAACAGCATGTAATTACGAAATAGGTCGACACCTAGGTAAGTTTTGAAATTCATTTAAACTTCAACCAAACTTTAATTCTGACTTCGCAAGTAACAAAGCTCTGCCAACTTTCGAGTTAATTAGGGAATCCAAAAAACTGTTTCCGTCTCGTCTTTAGAGGAAAATATAACATCGTCGCATAATTTATAAGTCTAACACAAGTTTAATTTTAATTAGAGAGAACTTGAGCTGAGACTACACTACAGAATATGCGAGCTCGTGTGTTTATTTTAAAATTGTTGGTGCAAGGAGGGTTGAAAGATGTTGGCTTGTCCTATAAAATACAAGTTGATTCATAATATGTTAACCCGAAAGGAGCTTATACTACACCCAATTGGCAATAAAGTTTGTTCTACGACTTTGGAAATTAACATTCTTCATTGAAAAACTCTATGCAAAAATCTGCTGTTTTGGAGATAAATCAGTTCTGTTTCAGGTAGCAATCTTGACGCCGCACTTCTCGTATTTTAAGTAGTTAGTTAAATATGAAAAAGAGTGGGAAAGTTTTGGGAAATAAAAAAATAAAAAAGTATATAAAAATTGATAAAATAACCCCCTTTTGGGATGGTATACATGTTATGAATCGCCTTATTATAGCACACCTAGTGTTTATAGCATAATAGGTAAAGATAAGCTACGTTCTGTGTAGCTCGTATTTTGACCTTCAAATCAGAAAATAAAAAAAAAGTTCAAAAATTTCCTTCAGTTGGTATGTAAGTAAGGGTAGTTATCCTTTAACTACCCTTACATAAAATAATTATTGTGAGAACGACTGGCCCCATAGCTCAGTTGGTAGTAACTCTGCCATCTGCGCTAGAGGTCGCGGGTTCGATTCCCGCACTGGGCAAACATTTGTGACTAACACAGATGTTTGTTCTGTGTCTGGGTGTTAAATATATATCTATTATGTATATCAGTCTCTGGTACTCATAGTACAGGCTATGCCTAGTTTGGGATCAGTTGACCGTGTGAATATGTCCGGAATATTTATATTTATTTAACGATGATCGATTTTACAGTGCGGTCTGATGATAACAAGTATCATTCATTACGTCTATATTTTAGAAGACCTCTTTAGGCGGTTTGTGCATTTTTAGCTCTAACTGCGCTCTCCAACCCGCATGCCCCGCGTGGTGAGTATGGGCAAATAACTGGGGCATAAACCCCAAGATAGCTCTGTGGCTGTACACTACCATAGTAAGGCCGATAGTTACTTACGCCTGTATGGTATGGTACGACAAAGCCTTTCAGTCAACTGCAACAATTAAACTGGGCAGTCTGCAAAGGACTGCATGCCTTATGGCTTCGGGAGCCATGTCCACATCCCCTTGGATGGCGCTTAATGCATTGCTGGGACTACCTCTTCATGTGTATATACACAAGGAGGCGAAAGCCAGTATGTATCGCGCAAACACCCAGGGTAAAAGATGCTGGCTCTCGCAGAAGATGAGATCCCTTCAGGACTCTACTCTGCAATCACCCATTCTCAGCATGACATCTGATGTCATGCTTCCGCGACATGTATTTGAAAAACAATACATCGTGGAATTGCCCTCCAGGGAGGACTGGCTGAACAGCCAGTTACACTTTGAGGCCGGTTGCCTAAACTGGTACACAGACGGCTCAAAAATGGGACTGGATGTAGGTTGTGGAGTATATGGTGAACGTCCTAATGTAAACGGTTTCGTTAGCATGGGAAAAAACGCCTCCATATTCCAGGCAGAGGTTTTTGCCATTCTTGAATGTGCAGACGCCAATCTGCGAAAGCGCTACACCAACCACACGATTTACATCAACTCTGACAGTCAGGCTGCCCTTCTGGCACTGGACTCTAATGTCATCACGTCTCGACTTGTGGAAGACTGTCTGTCACGTTTAAACGCCCTAGGCTCAAGGAACAGGGTCGTACTAAGGTGGGTTCCGGGGCACGCGGGAATCGACGGTAACGAGTTTGCCGACGAACTTGCGCGCGCCGGGGCAAATGGTACTATGATAGGCCGTGAGCCTTTTTGCGGCGTACCTAAAAGCCTGGCTCAAAGAAGCCTCTTGCTTTCGTGCTTCGAAGAATCGACCAAACTCTGGACAAACTCTTCGGGCATGAACCACTCTAAGTTACTTATAAAAGCCTTCGATAAACAGTACACCAACCGTATCCTAGCGCTAAATAAGACCAACCTTCGCATTATTGTCAGAGCCTTAACTGGACACTGTTGTCTTAATAAGCACATGTTCAAACTAAGGCTATGCGACACACAAACCTGCAGGCTATGCAAGGAGGCGGATGAAACGCCTATACACTTGCTAGGTGAGTGCGGAGCACTTATGCTCAAACGTAGCATCCATTTGGGAAAGCACATCCTCAGCCCAATGGAGCTAAAGCAACTCACCCCAAAGAAAATCCTTCAGTTTTTAACAGCTGCTGGGCTTTGCGGTGAACTTTGAAGGCCCTGTAAAAGGGCTCCACAAATAAAGTGGCGATCACAATAGGCCAGTTGTGGCGGCAGTGACACAATAGCCGCAAAAAGTTAATAAAAAAAAAAAAAAAAAAATGGGCAAATCCCCCCATATGATAGGAATTCGCAGGAATGTGGGGGAGGCCATGTTCAGCAGTGGACGTCGTACGGCTGAAATAATGATGATGATGATGACATTTCTAGCCATTTCAGAAAGGAGCTTAGCTCTGCTGTTTTATTTTATTTTTCTCGTGTTTTGTTGAGTTTTGGTGTGTAATCTCGGTGGTATTTTAAGCAAGGCTCAAGTTCATAGCACGAGTGTAGGCAAATAGAACGGGAGTGTTTTACGGTATGTTCTTATTTTTTTATGTTTGAAGTTTTCAAGGTTTTCACTATTTTCTTCGGAACAATCTGTTATGTCTACGTCGCTTCCTAGCTGTTCTACAACATAATTTTAATATCTTACATTTATAATTACTTGGCCCTGGCAATAAAGGCCCTTTCAAAGTACCTAATCCTAGTGATTTTATTGAAATAAAAAGCATTTTGACTTTGACTTTAAAAATATTAACTGAGATAAAAATTGGTGGTTGTGTGTTTTGTAATTTTTTTTTTTTTTTTTTTTAATGTTATACGGAGGCAAACAGGCTTACGGCCCACCTGATGGTAAGCGGTTACCGTCGCCTATTGACATCTGCAACACCTGGAGCATTGCTAATGCGTAAATTTATAAAATTGGTGTCAATTCTGTTGATACATTACGACCTCGGCGACGACCTCGGTGGCGCTGGCGTAGCGGGGTTTGATTCCCGCTACGAGACATATGTTAGTATGATCTTCAGATATTTGTTCCGGGTGTGGGCGTTGTGGTTCCATGTTACTTATAGTTTCTGATACACACGACACAGTACTCAAAACTATAATATAAAAAAATTGCCCTAACGGAGGCCTGCTGTCCCTTTTTAATACCTACATCAAAATAGCAGGGATGACTATAATTTAAGCGTTAGCTTAGGTTAAGCAAGAAAAGAAAATATCTAAGTTACCAAAGTGCCCTAAAAAGGCCTAATATCTTACCAGTCAGCCAGCAAGATTTCAACGTGGTCCAGTGCCAAGTAGCGCAGGATGTTTGTGGTCCTCGAGCCGGAAGTCGCGTAATTAAATCTTCGATGCCAAGAAACTGTCGATAGTTTCATAGCGAAGCGTATTGTTGGAACTAATAAGGTATTGGAAATAGCGTAGTTTGTTTTTTGTTTACAGATGTCAGTGCTTGTAAAATTTAAGGCTTTTTGCGCGCTACCCCGTACCTACCATCCTACGCTATGAACGTATCAGGTAACGTAGTGTCTTTTAATCATCCTCTTTCCGTTGTTGCAGGCCTTACAAGATCGGTTGCTGCAGATACGTTTATACGTATATATCCCATATTATTATGGGAGAGGCCTATGTTCAGCAGTGGATGTTCTACGGCTGAAATGATGATGATGATGATAGTTAATCAAAGCTACGTGACAGCACGTAGCTTTGATTAACTATCTATTTAGATTAACTATATGATTTGCAAAATTTCGCTTTGCTGTCTGTTACCTGTAAAATACAAACCACACCAACGATTATAAAATGATTGTCTACGAGGCTACGCTCGTAGCAGATCTACGAAATTCTTAGTCCACGTTTATCGTCTAGGAGAATAATGTCTAAAATTCGTTACCTGTCGCAAGACGCATACCTAATGCTACCTTCATATTCCCCACCGGTGCCAGAACACGCCACCACGGGCAGGGGACAATGGGATGAATGTTACGTCATCGGTACAATCGCCGTGACAAATGAACCGACATTTTAGTGGCTGGAAGTGCCTGTTTGGTTGCAAGGAATAACTAGTTGCTTGCGACTTGCGGTTAGGGTGATTGATTGTAAGTGTAGAGAGTGCATGTTTGTCCTTGGAAGTTTTGTTGGTTGGACTTTCCGGTTATAAATTTAGATCGTTATTGATTTTCAAACAACTTTGACGAATCTACATTGTATGTTAGTATATTTATACCGTCATAACTTTCGAATGGTCAATCCGATATGCATAGAATTTTGTAGTTCAACACTTCATACCTACTGTCAAAATTTACTGGTAAGAATAAGAATTTAATCAGCCTGGGGGTTGTTAAGATATAGGGGTACAAAAGGGGGTTTAAAATAAGTTATACAAATACATGAAGATGGGTGTCATATTATGAAAGTACCTACATCAATGAACTGCTCCTTTTCCAATACCATTTAGACCTTAAAATCTTTAGTTTTAACAAAGTAACCGTACCTAATTATCTTACGAATCGTATCATTTTCATCTCATAAAATGAAAGCACCTCCGGCAGCTTGCAATAAATTCTTATAACAGCTAAATAGCCATGTGCTTATAGCTTTATTTATATAAATCTTGTCAAGCAGAGGCTGTAACGTTAAAGTCTAATACAGGGCCATATTTTTTCCAGAAGCATGTTGACGTATTGTGAGAAATCTCCAGCAGGAGCACGTGAGCCGTCGTCTGTCCCTCGTTTTATACGAAACAAAGAGTTATAGCCTCTTGTAGAAAGATCTCGTATTGCGTTTATTACTGCTACACAAACTTAGACCCTATACCAATGGTTTAAGGCTTATTTTAGCAATGTTATCAGGAACGGAATATGGTAAATTCTCCTAATAATTTGGTTTGCGACACCCAGTGCACCTTGCACTTGTCTCTTCGTTCAAATTATACTAAGGATTTTGTTTATCTTTAGGGATTCGGATAATGGTATTTATCAAACTTTATCACAAATTCTAACCCTATTTGACCTTAGATCTAGTAGGTAGGTTATGTAATAAAAGGAATAATTAAGTTTTCCTTCAAAAAAAAGTACCTAGTACAACACAGGGAGTGTTTCTCATGGAGCTTGTTTTTTATCCAGTCTCTAGATCCACGACTCTCAGCTCATGTCTGATAGTAACATAGTCATGGAAGAATCCTCTTAGATCTCTAAATACTAAAGATTTCCCAAAAAAACTTTATATTGTCTTAATATTGTGGTAATCACGAACTTTACAAAAATTGCCAAACGCATTGCTGATTCACGGCAAAGACGCGGGTTTAACTCGCACTTTGGAAAGAATATGAGGAAGATATTGCACATATTGTAGTAATAAAGATAATATGTACCTATCTTCTACACTTCTTGAGCGTGCAAGGTTTTACGAGTGGCCTATGACTCCTACATTATGCCGGCGGTATGGCCGCCGCCGGGCCTAAGTCTCCGGGGTAGGCCGCCGGCATAAGCTGCAGAAATCGACAGAAAGTGCTGCATCATGACTCATGAGGTCCGAGCTTTTGTTGCGACAGTTATGCACTTTTGTGTCATGGCCGCCTGCAAGTCAGGAAGGCACCAAAAAGGCCCAGATACCCGGAGATCGTATTCCTTGCGAGTAGATGCCATGCCTGAGGGCCTTACCTGCAGCTTCCGGCAGCGAGAGTTGTAGATGACCATGACTGATTGATTTGCATGGCCGCGTGTCACCCGCCGATACATACCTAACGTGCATGACGACGGCGCGGCGGCGACTAAGGGGGCATCTCGTTTATGCGGCGCTGCCGGCATAGCGTCGGAGCTTTTAGGTAGGTATTAAAAAACATACCTTCCTTCGGCGCGGACGGGTATACGAACTCTTCAATGTAGATAACAGAGCCATAAAAGCCCGCTACATAGTCTACAACTACAGAGTAGAGATCACAGTAAAGATAGAGACGACATAAAATATTGCAATAAAACCGTTGTATTCCAATATAAAGATCAAACATCGAACGGTGGACCAGTCCGATAATGTCCCTGGATATTTGCTTACTCTGGCAAACTACTCTGAAATAACTTCTATCCGGTGCTTTTTTAAAGTTTTTACAATGGAACGGATGTAAAGTCTTTGTTGGAACCTCTTGGGAGGCAGCACAGTTCCGATCCACCGCCTCTACTGTTTGAGAGGATTGCTAGTATCTACCTCTGTGAATGGTTAAGTAAGTGCATCCTACATAAAATATCATCATCATTATCAACAGCCTGAGGAAGTGTAGACTGACAGTAGTATCAGTAGTGGAAATCTTTGGGGAAAGCTTAAGTCCATACATAAGACATAAGCTTTCTCCAAAGAATGCCACGAGAATGATTGCTTCATCCGGTAGAGATTATTTGAAGGATGACGAGCAAAAATGCTATTGCTTATTAAATGATTATGATGTGCATGTAAATACAACGTGTTCCGTATAGTATTGGAAAAAAAACAACTACTGATATTTTCCCTATTTTTACAAATCAAATAGTTTTTGGTCCTTTTATCATCTTAGTAATTATACAATGTACGAGGAGTTATTGCTAAATAATTGAGTTTCGACTGATTTGACCTTAAAGAAGCTGATTTTCGCTGGCAAAGCAATTGTAAAATTTTCTGCAAGTCGCAGTACAAAAGTTATTTCCAATCGGGTAGAGCAAGCCCTTTTTGGGATAGGATACAAATTATTAATTAACTTGCATTACTATGTATATCGGCGCAACCGCAATGCGTAAACAACAGGCCACTTGCCGCGTGACTCACACCGACCGGTCGACCGATCCCCGCCACGCGCCGCCGATAAAAGCAACCGGCGCGGTCGACAGAGCTCATTCACTAGCGAGCGCTCGGTCAGTGCGGATCGAACATTGAGCATTTATTTCGATTAAAAGTGAAGTGAAGTTTATGTTGATTGGAAAGTTCAATTAATTACGTAATTTATTATTACTGTTCACTGATTCGTTTTATTTATAAGATTGATTGATTTATTTTGTTATAATTTCAATTAATTAAAAAGAAAGTAATATGAGCGAAGGTGATTTTATTAGACCCAGAACCCCTCCTCTTTCATCAGAAGTGGGATGAGCCAACGCCAACCACCATCGGCCCCTGCTGGAAATACTACAACCATGGCTCTTTTAGCAAATACTTTCAAAGACACCATGTGTGAGATGATGATGCAGATGACCCAGGAAAATCGTGCAGCTCTCACTGAAATGATGACAAAGCTACAACCAGCCGATGAGCGTAGAGTACGCATTTCTGATGTGTACTTCCCTGCTTTTGATCCAGATAAAGGCGCAGATGTTCGAGAATGGGTGCAACTTATCACACGGACTCAGGAAGAATATAAGTTAAGAGATCATGAGGTGAGGCTTAAGGCAGCTGGTGTCCTCAAAGGTAGGGCGCAAACCTGGGCTGACGATTGCCTGCTCAGAACAACTACATGGGCCGAGATGAAAGAAGACATGCTGCAAACCTTTGAACCAGAGTCAAGGTACTTTTCAAATGTTCTTCGTTTCCGACGTTACAACATTGATGATGCAACCACCATGCCTGAATACATTTCGAATGTGTGGAAAATGTTTAAGAAAATTGTCAAACCAGACCCCACGGAAGAAGACGCTGTCGAGTTCGTCATTGGCAGCATTACTGACGACACTTTGCGCACCGAATTACTTAACAGTAAGTCTAAAACGGTCCCCGAGTTAATTGCAATTGCGAAAACTATGCGAAAACGCAAATCTTTATCATCACTAGAGCATGTGCCTAATAAAAGGATCCGAATGGAATCAGATCAAGGATTAACCTGTTATGTGTGTGGAAAATTAGGTCATAGAGCACGATGGTGTAATCAAAACGCAGTTACACAATCTAGGTCTGAACAGAACAACCCTTCAACATCTAAGGAATCATCTAAAGCCGCTGACAAAAGGAAAAAAGAGTGCTCGTACTGTTCAACACCTGGCCATACGTATGAAACCTGTTTCAAAAGGATGAATGCAGAAAAGAACGTCAACCTGTGCCAAAAGGATAGAGGTATTATTACTAATTCTATTTTAATAACAATAGGTGATAGGACTTTCAGTGCGATTTTTGACAGCGGATCTGATTGTTCTCTGGTAAAAGAATCCATAGCTTCAGTGATTCCTGGATCACGAGTAACCCAATCAACTTATTTAAAAGGAATCGGACCAATACCTATCATATCTTTGAACCAAGTGAGATCAGTTATATGTAGAATACATGAAATACACATTGAATTAGATCTTCACATAGTCCTGGACCATGAACTTCCCGTTGACATCCTAATTGGAAAAGATATACTAAGTATTCCTGGTATAGAAATCACGCTTGCAAAGGATGGTATTGTTGTAAACAGAAATGAGCAGAAACTTGAACAACAAGCAAATATTTGCCATGTTTCTTCAACTAACTTCGATACTGATGCGTCGTGTGAAGATGACTTGAAGAATCTTATGGCTATCTTGAGTAAATATGAAAGTTCATTCACAGACGGCATTTCAGAATCGAGGATAAAAACTGGAGAGCTTTCGATCCGATTAAAAAATCTTGATAAAGTAGTGAGCCGCAGACCGTATAGGCTGGTCGAAAGGGTTATGAGAATAATAAAAAATGGTCTGACTGTCATAAAAAAACACCCAAAAAAATGCACTGGGAAAAATCATTAGGGACTTTGCAGCTCGCCATTGATTGCACAATCTCAAAAACCACTGGTCAAACACCAATCGAATTGCTAACAGGCAAAAGGGGGAGCGTCCCACCAGAACTATTGAACATTATTGACGAAGGTAATGAAAGGGTAGACCCACAGTCACTGAGGAATGCTGTATTGGGGAGGATGACCGATCAAGCTGAAAAAGATAAAATACGATATGATAAAGGAAAAGCCAAAGTTAAGAGGTTCGATAAGGGTGAATACGTTTTACTAAGAGAACCACCACGATTGGGCACCAAGCTGAGCCAAAAATATGACGGACATTATGAAATAAAGAAAGTATTACCGCATGATAGATATGAGGTTCGACGAATCAATGGTCGAGGTAGATGCCGAAAAGTTTGTCATGAACATTTGAGAAGCACACCCAAGTTTGGGATTCAAAGTGAAGTGGCCGTATCGGCGATGTGTAGAGACATTGAAGAAAGAGAAAGCAACAGCGAATAATACAAATATCATTGTAATCGATAGTAAGATTTGTTTTATGTTATTATTTTATGAGATGTGTGAAGCACAGTTATAGTATTTCTGTGAATACTATGTGTACGGCGTGTTTGTAAATGAGATGCCAATAATGAGCGCTGAGGCTCTGAGGCTTGACCAATACTAGCGCTGAGGCTATGAGGTCACATCGTGAAAAAAATCTGACCAATACTAGCGCTGAGGCTATGAGGTCCAATGCGTTCGATATTTTACTTAGCTTAGCTAATACGTTGTTTCTATTGTTTACAGACAGAACTTCAAATTAGGTGCAGGGACGCACCTACGTCAGTATGGCCGTATCGGCGCAACCGCAATGCGTAAACAACAGGCCACTTGCCGCGTGACTCACACCGACCGGTCGACCGATCCCCGCCACGCGCCGCCGATAAAAGCAACCGGCGCGGTCGACAGAGCTCATTCACTAGCGAGCGCTCGGTCAGTGCGGATCGAACATTGAGCATTTATTTCGATTAAAAGTGAAGTGAAGTTTATGTTGATTGGAAAGTTCAATTAATTACGTAATTTATTATTACTGTTCACTGATTCGTTTTATTTATAAGATTGATTGATTTATTTTGTTATAATTTCAATTAATTAAAAAGAAAGTAATATGAGCGAAGGTGATTTTATTAGACCCAGAACCCCTCCTCTTTCATGTACCTACTACTGGTAAGTAGGGATATGAAGCGATATCACAGTCTTATAGGCGAATGTTCGCAGTAGCACCGTGGGAACGACGTCAGCAAAAGTGTATTTTGTTGCGTTGCGACCCCTGCATAGACTCAAATTATAGAACAATTAAAGCTTATATTGGCTTGATATTTAGCTTTAAATTTTGTTGTTAGCTTACCTGACGTAAAAACCTAGCGTACCTACTACACAATCCTTTCAGAATTAATTGTGAAATAAAAATTTAAAGTTAAATATAGTCTAGCTTATGTGGCTTTTTTCACTTTTATAAAAAAACTACTAATCCGATGTCGATACAATTTATATGGAAACTCCGGACTATGTCCTTTACGATGGCGAAAAAACCACCGCCGTTACGGAGTAATCGGCGTACTTACATAGATAAAAAAAACATTTTTTAACGTGGCTAAAAATATCCACTAAAATGATAGACGGTATAATCCTCAAATTTCAGTAAAGTCATCTTCGCACGATCCTCACAACTGACAAAATGCAAATCATTATCCCGCAGCACTCTTCACAAAGCGGCTTCACCCAGAAAGCGTCTCCGAGTGCCCTCAACATATTTAGGAACGTTTGCGACGCACGGACTTTTGAATTTTTCCCCTTCGTAGACGCTAGGCGGCTGCGTGTTTGCAAAATACTTTTTGCAGAAAATATATTTTGTTAGTTTTTGTTTGTTATTCATCATTTATGCTTGATATTACCCATCGCCATTTTCCTCTGTCCTGTACTTTTCGTATCCACCAGGCTTAGTATGAGCACTTCATACTTCGTATCGTTTATAAAATAATAGACATAAATTAAATCTTTGTCTTGAAAAAGCAATAAATACTGGCACTGCTATGGCGATCGCAAGAATGAATGAATTTATGTCCAAGGGCGCTATATTTTACACCCAAATGTAATTTGTGTCAACTTTAGCGGACACAAAAGTGCTTAACTCTCATGCTAAGCCTGCGTGTTGGTTTGGTTGTAATTTTTTGACATACGCTGATTAATGTCTATTTATGATAATACACATGCTCACAAAAGTTACAGGGCCAAAAAGTTTGTATGTGTTAGTGAATGTAAAGAAATTAACTTAGTAAACGAATACACATAAAAGAAAATATTATAGTTGAGTGAACTACTCCTTTATATATATATAGATATTATTTCATGTGACTGCCTATGATTTGCCGTCCTTGTTATTTCGATCAATGAAAAGAGGGCAGGACTTTTGGAGCTGTTAAGTTATGTTAAGGATAATGCAAAAACAGTATCGATACCATTGCGTGAGTCAATGACCTTTTCATCCCTCAAATTTTGCTTTACTATCTCTACCTTCGACTGGGCTTTGTAATAACGCATCACCGCCAGGTTTAGTGTTGGTACTTTATGTATCTCAGACACTGAATTTACACGTAAATTGAAATATTACACGACGTATAAGATGCTGTAAGGACTTTCTTGCTATTAAGTCTAGTTTTGGCTTTGCTTTTTATATGTATTTATGTAGATGGAAATTGTGTACCTACCTAGGTGGTTTGAATAAAATATGTTTTACAAAGTTTTAAAATGTTCTAGGAAAATCGCCATCATCATCATAATCATTTCAGCCGCAAGACGTCCACTGCTTCTTGGCCACAGAACACCCCCACAGGTTTCCAGAGCAGACTTGATCATGAGGCAACTTGCTCATACTCACCACCCGGGGCGACCACGGCCAACAGTCTAGGAATTATATCGCAATGCATTGGTTATTCAACTTCTCGATAATACTTGATTTCTACTGCAGATATGCGATGCCGTTCAATATTGCGTAAGAATGGATATTCTGTTGTATAAATTAAGGGTAAGTGCGTTTCATACATTATGTTTTATGCTGGCAGTACCTACATACAGCATTCTTAACCTTGTGCTAAGGTGGTCTCACACATACGACTGTTTTGTTTCAAGAATTTGAAAAAGAAAAATCTTCTTTCCGTTGTCTGATTGTTATCAATTATTTTCGTATTTAAGTATTGATTTCGATCCTCTAACTCTGTCAGAGTTAGAGGATCGAAATCAATACTTAATACTAAATCTATATGACATTATTTAATCAGCATTGGAAGCGCACGTGAATTGAAAACTATTGCGAAACAATTGATGATTTTCTGATGTCATTAAGAGGGGAGTAAAAATATACTCCACTAAAAATACCAGAGTAATTTGTTGGTCTAAAGTGAAGCTAAACATACTTTGCAAGTTGCAAGTGCCTGAAGTTGCTCCTGAAGTCAAAAACTAATTAATGCCCGTCTTAGAAGCCACAAGATGTTCTATGAACATGAAGCAAGCGACGTATATTGAGTTCTAGCACTCTAGGCGGTTTAGTTAGTGCAACTATAAATGAAAACTGAGGTACCTACCCGAGACTGCGAAGTACGATTGTGCGATAATTGATAGCTCGAAAATTTTAGTCCGATGATTAAATAATAAATAAAATATAAATATAGGCTTGTAGTATAAACTTCATTGTAGTATTTAAATATCTCTCAGTTGGTCCAAAATGAGTATACATTCTGAAAAGTACTGTATCCCGAGCTTTATCCCAAGTGTTGACACTTTGAACCGCCGAAGCATGTCATAAAGCTGCTATCAGAGGCGTAACTTGGACAAAACTGCGCGATAAAACGAGGACGACACTACTAAAGTGTAGGTACTTCTACTCGTTAAACGAGTACCTAGAAACACGGAGGATCATTATGGAGTTTCTCAGAGCTTTTGCTTTTACAGAGATCGTTAGACAAATCTTTTTGATAATGCCGGAACTAACTAGATATCAGAAATCTACCATTTACATTAGACATGGGTTGATTACTCTAAAGCCGTGCGCTAACGGCGTGTGATATGACATTCAAAGGGTATTTAATAATGATCCTTACGACTACTAAATAAAGTAAATTTTGTTTGACTTTTAGGGGTTTGCGTTATCGTTGAGCTATATCGTACCCCTTCAAATGTCAGACCTAAAATTGACTTTCATCAGTAGACAGTACAGAGGTGAGGATTCTGTTAATTTTCCAATAGAACGAACGACGACGTGATAAAGTATATCCAGATAGGAACATGTGATTTGACACGTCTCAAAAGCATATCGGCTTTCTCTTCATCATCATCATCAGCCTGTAGAAGTCCACTGCTGGACATAGGACTCCCCCAAAGAGTTCCATGACGAACGGTCTTGAGCCATCCACCGACTTCCCGCAACCTTCACAATGTCGTCGGTCCATCGGGTGGGGGGCCTTCCAACACTGCGTCTACGGATTTCTTCATATCGGATCTTATCACGTAGTGAAACTCAAAGCATAGCTCTCTCCATAGCCCGTTGCCCGACTTTGAGCTTGAATATGAGGCCTATAGTTAACGACCAAGTCTCAGTGCCATAAGTCATCACTGGCAACACGCACTGATTGTAGACTTTCGTCTTGAGGCTCTGCGGTATCTGCGACGAGAAGATATGACGAAGTTTCCCGAACGCTGCCCATCCGAGTTGGATTTGTCGGTTGACCTCTTTGTCGAAGTTGGACCTACCTAGTTGAATCGTCTGACCCAAATAGACATAGTGGTCTACAACTACGGCTTTCTCTTAGTAAAATGAATTGAAGTTCGCGACAGCTAGCGACCAACTGCGTACAACACAGACACAAAGGTTTTGGTTTAATTGAATAGAATGGTGGCAATAAACGATACAGATTGCAACAGCAACAGTTGCACTAGACAATGCCGGTTGAATTACAGTACATAAAAACTATCAGCGATTTGGTTGCCAAAAAGTTTTGATGGAAACACACGGAACAATATTGTTGAATAAACCGCACCCCACGAAATAAGACGGGAATCCTTATCATTGCCGTTATATTGTCTGTTATATTGTCGTTTATCAATAGATAACTTAACTTCGTAGAGCTAGTTAGCCAACGCGACCTTTATAATCTAAACCTGTCATAAATTAAAGAACTACTAAACGGATATTAATGAAAGTATGAGTGAAGTGAAAAAATACTGATAACTAAGAATACCAGAGCAAGATCACCCACATGGCCTGTGAGTAGAATTAGATTAAAGTAATGTTTTATTGACATAGTAAAAGTATCTACTACGTGTATCATTGACCCCAAAGGCCCTGAAACTAAATTTTAGCAGCTGCGATGTTGTATAGCACCTAGTCAATGCCTCCATAGAAGCACTTCGTCCATACCTTCATGGATCCACTTCATTGTAACCCGTATATTTTGAACAGTTTGGCGGGCGACTCCAAAAAAGTGGCTGCTAATTAAAAAAGCGCTTGCCAAGAAAATGTCAATATCCGTGCTTTAAATATATTACTTGGCAGGTAGCTGTGGCTTTGTTTTATGAAATTTTGGGGAATTGGTGACAGATGCTTAGCTTACTTTACTGAACTTACGACTTTCGGTTGAAATAAAAGCCATAATATAACAGCTGCTAGAACCTATCTCAAAAATAAAATTGTTCGATTGAGCGAAGTGCATTCATTCCAAAACGATTTTTATTCTAGGCCTGGTTTTTGAGATCAAAACAAAATTGAAATATTTTAAATTAAATATTTGGTTTAGTTTCAATGACTTCGTAGTTCAGATAAGATTGGCTATTGGTTAGAACATGCTAATGGAGCAATTTTCAAATTTTATCTTAATTCTGCTTCTACGATCAGATATCGCGAGACCTCAGTCCGAGGCAAACCACTAGTAATAAATATAAATAAAAAAATATCCCTCCCATGTACATTATGATCTAAGTAAAAAATTCAAAACTTCGTAGCAGCTACACCCGTAGCTCGTAGACCGCTACGGCGTAGCTGAATACTGAACGCAATCGCTTGTGAAAATCACCGGTCAAAGAACCGGTTTCCTCATCACCATTTATTACAAAACCGCGAACAACTTACTGAGGGGGGCTACCATTAAAGTGTGAAGTAGTTTTAACTCTATCGTTTTTGTATTTATTTGGCCTTTTAAGTGCTTCCAGTACTTAGTGCGATTACATAATGGTGTCAATTCTGTTGTTGTGTTAAAATAAAGTAACATAATTTGAGACCGCTTAAATTGTTACATTATAACCTATACGAAAGGGATTCTTATAAGTCGAAATAACAAGGACGACGATTTTTTTAGCGCTGAATTATTATGGAAATTTAAACAATAGAATCGACACCATTGTGCGTTTTTTACGCAGTTTTTATGAAGTTTTTAGAGACAACGATCACTGTCTTTATAATATATATAATAATTAATATATGATATACATATATATAATATATGATAGAAATACAGTGAGAGGGTTTTCTTCCAGCAAACCTTTGAGGCGAGAGAGATTTTATTAAAGCTATATGATCACTTCTCTCGTCTCATAGCTGCCTCATATTTCCAAATAGTTATTTTTTAGGTTAAACAAAATTACTTATCATCTAATGTGTGTTTAACAGTAGCCCAACCGTTTCTAAACCGATCCATCTCCAACCGAATTCATCCATCCAAATCCATCGTAAGCCTTCAAACCATTTTACAGCAGCATGCAATTAATGGCAGCGCGCGGGAATCGAACCCGCGGCTTTGTCAGTTGGTCGCGACACGGTGTAATGAGTCTACTGGGGCGTCTATAAGCATGTTTGAATGTTGGACAAGGGTGAGTGTTGATGCAAACGATGAGTATGCTAAACAAGGTGCTTCAAAATATGTATACTATCCCGAAAGTGGCTGTTTATCATCATCATCATCATCAACTTGTAGAAGTTTATCATCATCATCATCATCAACCTGAAGAAGTCCTCTGCTGGACATAGGCCTGCCCAAAGAGTTCCATGACGAACGGTCTTGAGCCTTCTCCATCCACCGACTTCCCGCAACCTTCACAATGTCGTCGGTCCATCGGGTAGGGGGCCTTCCAACACTGCGTCGCCCGGTTCGTGGTCGCCATTCGAGAACCTTTACTCCCCAACATTTGTCGGTTCTGCGAGCTATATGGCCTGCCCACTGCCACTTCAACTTGCTAATTCTGAGAGCTATGTCGGTGATCTTGGTTCTTCTACGGATTTCGGATCTTATCACGTAGCGAAACTCCAAGCATAGCTCTCTCCATAGCCCTATATGGCTGTTTATAGTTTATATTTATATAAGTTCACCTTGCTCGACAGCCCCTTAAAAAACTTAAGTAAATATCTTTACTTCAAATAATAATTAATAGTATTTACTTAAGCCATCGACGGTCATAGGCCCTTTTCAGGGCCACCATACCTCAACCTGGTCACTGACCTAATACAGGATGACCAAGAAAGAATCGGTGACACGACAAGAAGAAGAACTTAAGCCTTATAAGGCCTAAGTAAATATTAAAAGTAGTAAATAATTTTGGCTTTTCTTAGTGTGGTTCCTACTATTGCTTTATCGTCACGTCGGTAATGCTGCGACACTGTTGTACAGTACAATTTGCTTGGAAGTCTATTTTAAGTACAATTTTTCTAGAGAGAAGCAATCGTAAAAATGCTTTTATCACGTACGTAGTTTCATGTAAATTCACAAACGCAGTTGCAAGCAAATCCATTATAATGTTAATCCTACACTCAGTTCCCATCCAGTTTCCAGATCACAACTATTGCGCGAAGTCTGAACATGGCACTCGTCCAAACACGTTTCCTTTTTGTACCAGTTTTTACTAGTTTTTACCGGTTTTTCCGCTCGTTACAGCCGTTCAAGTGTTGTTAGTTTTTGTGTGTTAGATTGATTGTTGACTAAATTGAAAAAGTTTGATGGAAATGTTCCGGATAAGTGGATTGGGTGCCTTTTTTGAACGGAGTTTTATTTATTTTTTGTATACTGCTGCAATATACAAGGTTATTCATAAAACGTATGTTATCCCGAAAGGTCCTTATTCATCCAATTAACAATAAAGTTTGTTCTATGACTTTTGAAAACAAAACATTTTTCATTGAAAAATCTCTACGCAAAAATCAGCTGTTTTGGGTCAAATCAGTTCAAACTCAATTATTCAGCTATTATAATAGGTTGTAATTTTGATGTCAAACTTCTCGGAAGTTTAATAATTACTTATAAAGATGCTGATAAGAAACATTATGGGATCATCATCATCATCAGCCTGTAGAAGTCCACTGCTGGACATAGGCCTCCCCCAAAGAGTTCCATGACGAACGATCTTGAGCCTTCTCCATCCACCGACATTATGGGATGAAAACTGAAAATAAAATATTTATTAATAAATATTCTTTCTTTTTCTTGATAGAATAAGCCCATTTCAGAATAGTATTCATATTATGAATCACCTTGTAGTAATAAATGAATGTACGAATAGACTTTGCAGTGTAGGTATACTTTTATTTATATTTAGCCGATTTGAAAAAAGAGTGGCTATGTATTTTACTATACAAAAAATGCTACGCTAACCATGTAACATAGCAACACAAGAACCAATAGTAGTAAAACAAACATTCATTTATAGGTAATAGTGGACTCGGAAGATACCAAAAAATAAACTTATGATGCAAAATGCCTTCTTTTAGTTAGGAACATACACCAACAAAAAATAATCAAAGAAAACTCCCCTAATTAATTAAAGCAAACAAAAACTACCTCCTCGGCTAAAAAACTGCATCTTCCAAGGAGTTGTTTTTCACATGAATTTATACTTATTTACTATTACCATCACGGAGCAATCTTGCTGGTCTTAATTAAATATGGTCGTTAAAAATATTTATAACCCCGCCGACCGCCTTCGCATTTTTATGGGATTTTAAGAGATATCTTCCTGCAGCGAGGAATGAAAATATGAGCGTTATTATTATGGCTTAATTATGAAACTAAATAAACAAAATTTAAGCCTGTACCGGTCGCTGATAAAGATCTGATGAAAGGTAAAGCGGGGTAGTAAGAACGATGATGCTCATAATTTACTATTTTACATAAACGATCGACCATGATGGGACAATGTATAAGTAACGACTATCAGTGAATGAAGTAAAAGAAGTGTGTAGATAAGTTTTATAAAGATTATTATAAAAGCGTAGCAATTATTTGAGTGCACATATTGTAGGTTATGCATAATATGTGTACCATACCGAAATGGGGACTGACTATGAAAAAAGAATATTAGTGGCAAACCATTTTTATTTATATGTATAATATCCCAAACTTTTTAAATTAGCTGTTTTTGGTCTTTTCGTCATGATTATAAGTAGGTATATAATTATAAACATACGAGAAGTTCGATATGAAGATTACTACCTTAAACTTCTGAATAATTGAGTCTAAACTGATTTGACCCCAAAACAGCCGATTTTGCTAATGAAAAATGTTACATAATTACTAGAAGTAATAGAAAAAAACAACACCCGATAGACCGACGACATTGTGAAGGTTGCGGGAAGTCGGTGGATGGAGAGGGCTCAAGACCGTTCGTCATGGCACTCATTGGTCCCCCAAAGAGTGCCATGACGAACGGTTCTAACGACGAACGGCCTATGTTCAGCAGTGGACTTCATCAGGCTGATAATGATGATGATGATGGATAGAAAAAAGATTATCGTCCAAAAAAAAACATACATTTATGAATCAACTTGTACTAGTCATACTCGTCAGGCAGCGCTAGTGAGATCGCGTGTAATTATTCATAGCGGGGACTGTCGTTAAGTAATTCGCGCCTACCTGTAGGTACTATCTACAACAGCTACGTACATTTCCCAGAATATCCCTAATAGAGGTTCTCGATTTTGTTCTTATTTTTTTGTAGAAACAGAAGATAAAAGCCATTTGACCGGTTTAAAAGGTAATTACTTCTTCTTCTTCTTGTCGTGTCACTGATTCTTTCATGGTCATCCTGTATTATGTTAGTGACCATGTTGAGGTATGGTGGCCTAAGACCGTCGATGAAAGAATCAGTGTTGTGAAAGGATTAAAGGGCGCCTCTTAAGGCTCCTTTCGCGCACAAAGGTAAAAAAGTAATGTAAGGCTCAAAGCTAATTACTAAATCTGTTCACTTTTATGAAAATCCTCAGAAACGTATATTTCATAAGTGGTGTGATACTAATAACTTTTAAAGACGATGGAACTTAATGATTTTAAAGCCATAATTTGTACATAAATTACTAGGTACTTCGTCTATCGAAGACCAACTCTGAGTGAAAAAATATTGACGACTATTCTAGTCTAGTCAATATTTTTTCACTGCCCATACTGCCAGGAGGTTGACATAAATTCCGTTGAAAATGCTTTCTAAAATGATTCTATTTTTTTAGAAACCCCTAAAATGTTCTCCCTCGATGATGTAAACATACAAGCCAAAAGAGAAAAGCCCAGGAAAACTATAATGTGACACTTTATCCCATGGTAGTGGTAACCGTACACCTACACGCTACAACGTAGTTTAGCATCGTCCAGGACAGTTTAAGAATTCGTGCCAAGAGACTTGAATCGCGCACCTCTCTGGGAATTACTTTTGGCCGGTGATCAAACTCTGAACGCCGCCGTTTCGGTTTCTAAGTGACTGTGTGAGGTATCGTTACTGCTGGGACATGAATAGCAATGAGCTTTCAGCGTTTACACTTCTACCTACTGAATCATCGGTTTTATGTTGACGAAAATTGTCCAAACTGATGAAGTTTGAGGAGGAGGAGGTAGGGCACAGCGAGATTTTCTCGCTCTAATTCGAGCAGCCCGCCTGGTAAGGTACCTCCGCCTTACAGAAGATCGCAGCCAAATAACATTATTTGTTTCAAATAGTGTTGTGTTCCTGCGGTGAGTAAGGTTGCCAGAGCTCTTTAGGGAGGAGGGGGTTCGGGGTCAGCAACGCGTGCGTGATGCCTCTGGTATTGTAAGCGCTCATAGGCTACGGTAGCCGCTTACGAATAGGTGGGCCGTATGCTTGATTGCCACATCAGTTGTATAAAAAGTTACAGAATGGGGCAAATCCTTGCAAATAGTATCGATTCCGTCATATCATTATCCTAAACTAGCCTTATTTGACAGCGCTAAAATTATCTCCGTCCCTGTTATTTGGATCTATAAGAATGGGACAGCAACATTTATAGAGATGTAAAATTTTTTGGAAGTCCCACTGATTTTCGTAACACAAACTTTACTGCCATTGGGTCCTGAATAAGTCCGTTTCAGGATAGCATACTTATTATGAATTTGACTGGCCTCATAGCTCAGTTGGTAGTAACTCTGCCTTCTGCGCTAGAGGTTGCGGGTTCGATTCCCGCACTGGACAAACATTTGTGACTAACACAGATGTTTGTTCTGTGTCTGGGTGTTAAAAATATATCTATTATGTATATCAGTCTCTGGTACCCATAGTACAGGCTATGCCTAGTTTGGGATCACTTGACAATGTGTGATATGTCCGGAATATTTATTTATTTATGAATCACCATGGATATTGAATAGATAAGGCTGTTTTCGTAAAATTACGTATTTCCAAAAGCCGTAGAACAAACTTTATTGCCGATTCGGTGTAATAAATAAGCCTCTTTGAGAATAGTAAAGTTATTATGAATCACCTTGTACATATACTTTAATTCCATTTGAGATCGATGGTAACTTTTTAGATCTTCATTTGCAAGTAACCGTCACAAAGTGTCGGTTGCGTGATGTATATGGAAGCCACGAAGCCTAGTTGGCAAAAAGTGTGAGTCATAAACCTCATGCCCCACATAAAGTTTACGATAAAACAAAATGTATATAGTCATCAAAACGAGTGCGTGCCTTAAATCATTCGATGAACATAAAATTCACATTTTATACGTATTCACAAACAAGCGGAAGTATAGCCAAGGTTGCTATGGGTTTCAGTAAAAACATAGATAATGATTACTCTAGGTCCGCGTGGTCCGCGTCCGCGTATCAATCAATGAAACTTGTTTTGCACATGTACAAAGTATATATGTATACTAAGCCGTGGTGGCCCCGGCTGAAGAATAGGCCCCTCCATATCTACCTATCCGCGGATGTCGTAAGAGGCGACTAAGGGAAAAAAGCTAGGGGATGGGCAGCAGCGTCCCTCATATTAACAACGATAGCTCTAACTGCGCTCGCCAACCCGCATGCCCAGCGTGGTGAGTATGGGGAAATCGCCCCACATGATAAGGAATTCGCTCTGTCTGTGGGGGAGGCCATGTTCAGCAGTGGACGTCGTACGGCTGAAATGATGATGATGATGATGATGTATACTATCCCGAAAGTGTGAAAAAAACCGACTTTCAGGAAAATATACATATTATGATACACCTAAGGGTGTGGAAACGGTCTCCCCGTAGTGTGACTTAGAGATCACGAATAGGTGCTCTAATACGTGCTAAGTACAAATTCTCGCGAGAGCGCGTTGAGATTGGTTTTGTGAGACTGGCCTCATAGCTCAGTTGGTAGTAACTCTGCCTTCTGCGCTAGCGGCGCGGGTTCGTTTCCCGCACTGGACAAACATTTGTGTTATTAACACAGATGTTTGACAAACAATTAAATAAATATTTAAAACCCAGACACAGAACAAACATTGTTCTGTGTCTGGGTTTTAAATATTTATTTATTATGTACTAGCTGGTGCCCGCGACTTCGTCTGCGCAGGATTAGTATTTCAAGTAGCTTATATTAGCATGGCGTTACAATTCACACAATATCTTTATAAATTGTAGCCTATGTGTTATTCTGATGTACAAGCTATATTATTGTAAAGTTTAATTAAAATCCATTCAGTAGTAGGAAGTATATCTGCCTCTGGTACCCATAGTACAGGCTATACCTAGTTTGGAATCAGTTGACCGTATGTGATATGTCCGGAATATTTATTTATTTATTTGTACATTTTGCCCATGGAACTTCTGTCGTTATGTACTAAGTTATTAGTTCTGCTAAGAGCAGTAAAATTTTTCGCATTTTATATGGAGGTACAGAATTAAATCAGATGGTTAAACCAGGAATTTTATTTTATTTATTTTTTAAATAAGGAACTCGCAAGATACAGCTTCGAACAAACTAGTGCATCACGAATCTATCCTGTTTCCAAACTGTTCCCAAGACCAAGGTTTTATGAGGACGCGCAATAAAAGCGATTTTAGACCACGTACAATGTATGCTAATGTTTATGGCGAAGGAATTTCCTTTTACGAGCTGCGTAGAATCTGCACGGGTCTTTATAGGTGTTAGGCGGTTTGTGATGATGTTTATGACATTGCGGTATGTTGCACTGTTGTTCATTTAACTTCATCTACTTAGTATATTCGAGTTTACTTAGTTTACTAACGTATACAAGGTGATTGATAATATATATAAAATCCCGAAAACGGCTTATTCTACACCTGATTGGCAATAACTTTTCTTCTACGACATTTGGAAATTCGACATACTTCATTGAAAAAACACTGCTTGGGATCAATTCTGTTCGAACTCATTCAGCTATTTTAGGTAGCAATCGTAATGTAGATCTTCTCGTACGTTTATTGATTTGTTAAAAAGATGAACATTAACGTGTCGTATAATAAGTGAAGTCGAACAAAATCATAATACCAATATTTATGTATTTATCCTATATTTGACTCATAGTCAAAATGCTCTATTGATCCAAACAGAAAAATATGTAGAAAAAGTTTTATCATGTAACAACAAAGTTTAACATAAATAACGCGAGACCATTAGAAAAACCACTATTTTATGGCAAAAAAATAAGTTGCAGTTAGATTCAAACTGACCCATCATAAAATTCGCGTTCCTTTTGTTCCCGCACACACCACGAACTTTTTCAATAAATAACCGTTACATTGTGATCTATGATACTCGCAAATGTCCTAGCTCGTGGAGAAAGCAGCTAGCACACTCCACATAACCGTGATATCTTTAGTAGTTAGTGTATTTTTCACTCACCTCACACTGGCAGAGAGATCAAACTAAATTTCCCTCAAAATTAAATCAATCATGCCCCAGCATGTGGCAGCAGTGGCAAAATTAACCGTCTTCTAAAAGCAGCTGGTATCTTTAGTTGGTCAGTGGGTCCGTAGTACTTAGTAGAAGTGAGTACGCGTTGTAAAAGCCGACTCAACCTATAGTGGAATAAAATATTAGAGTCTTTTAATTGTATGATTTTTACATACGTGGATACAGTTTTCATTCTGTACAAGTGTACAGAATGAAAACTATGCTATGTCCTTTCGCGGGGTTCTTTCTCTATCGAATTGCATCAATTTTTTTTTAAACGTTTATTTGTGATATGGTTAAAAAAGAGACAGAGAGATAGATTTTCTTAAACATATAATATTTATTTGGTTATTCTACGAAAATAAATTCACCGTTTTACTTCCAGGTAATCCATACCATACCTACTGCACAATGATTTTGTGTCAGATGACAGCTGTACCTTCTTTTTTTAGTGCAAGTATACAGTGAACTAGCTAATCCATTCTGAAACCTCCCGGTTATACACGCTGCCTTCGGAAATATTTTAGAGTTCAATGGCGGAATTATGAAATATTGCCGACCCGTCCACGGCTTAAATGAAAATTTACGCACAATACATGGCGTTGTTTATAGTGCACTCATCGTTACCGCTGTGTGTTTAACTATGATCTGTGGTTGAACGGTCATTGAGTGGACAAGTGTAGCTCGGACCTCCAAAATCTTTGGTATGGCAGTGGGTGATCCATAGTCTTAAGCCGTGTTCAAAGAGCGTAACGATATATCAACCAAAATTTATTTAAAATGATTCCTAGGTAAATCTGTTAGTTTCTCTCTCTCATCGGAAATTAATTTTGAGTTTTAACTTTAGGTTCTTGCGATATTGTTGAGCTATATCGCACACCCCCATACCTATGTCAAAATCAAAATTTACTTTGTTCAGTAGAGGTAAGGATCATTTTGAAATGACTTTTACCTATATGACACATCAAGGAGATATCGCATGCCGTTTGAACACGGCTTAACAAATAATTATATTCACGATTTGACAGTTCTCTTATATCAAAACACGGAATAATGTTGCCACATATACCTAGTCCGCCAATACTCAGTGTGCAGATCAAATCAATAAATTATTTGCGAACTAATCAGTTCATTATGGTTCAATATGTTAGTTATCTTCCGCAACAGTAATTCGGAAATTTTGTGGTAAAGCACTAATTGTGGTGCCCGCTGTACACTGCGACCTTCAGTAGAAAGACTACACTAGATATGATTATTGGTTAGACAATAGTATGCATTGGTCGGCCGTTGGCGATTGACAGTATAGAGTGTTTTACCCAAAGGTTGAATGCAAAAAATAATTCTTGAGTGTTGGGCAACCAAAGGGACAGATGAAAGAAGAGTGCATGCTGCGGAAATGAGAATGTTGAGATGGATCTGTGGAGTGACTAGAATGGACAAGATACGGAATGAGTACATCAGAGGAAGTTTGAAAGTAGCGCCAGTGACTGAGAAGTTGAAGAGCAAAAGGTTAGCGTGGTATGGGCATGTCATGCGGAGGGAAGAATGTCATGTGACTAGAAGAGCGTTAAATATGAATGTGGAAAGATATAAGGGAAGAGGTAGACTAAAGAAAAGATGGATAGACTGTGTGAAAGATGACATGAGTAAGAATGGAGTGAATACTGATATGACGGCTGATAGAGGGGAGTGGAAGAGAAAAACAAGAGAAGTTGTGCCGACCCCACATGAAGTGGGATAAGGGCAGGGAGATGATGAGGTACCTATAGCTTATTGTATAGACATTTATCGCAATATCCGATTAGGAAAAGAACATAAGACTAAATACAGACTGATCCCACGTACGCAACGTATGCAACGCATTATGACATCTGAACCCTACGACTCGGAACATTCTTATCGTATGCAACGTTGCATGAACCGTTCAATTTCAAAAACATTCATTTGGTTATATCCATTTGTATTTCCCAAGTGGAAAATGTAAATGTCGTCAGTAATAAAAGGAAGCAACAAGTCCCAAGATTTCATATCGCACCACTTTATTAGTAAGTAAACTTCCAAGGAAATAACTTTCTTGTGAAACATGAGACCGTGAACTCGAAACTTACGTTTTTTCGGCCGAGTTTTAAGTGTGCTTTTACTTAAAACGAAGGCTGAAGGCATTAGAGTATTCTGACCATGCTCTCTCTCTTTAATTACACGGTATGAACTGAGGTATGAACATAGCACCCGGTGCATCCGGTAGCCGTGAAAGGGGATAGCTTAAGGCGAGAGTCGAAACATGTTTACATCGTGTGATCAATTCCCATTTTGCCCAAATCGCGTTCTGTTAGGACGAAGCCTTACCGTGAATGATTCGTGCATTGGGGCATAGATGTCATTAGAGTGTGTCGTTATTACCTACAACTTTTATGATGAGTCCCAGCACTACATGTTTTAGGTCAGTGATGAGGTTGAGGTATGGTGGACCTGAAAAGGGCCTATGCCAGTCGGTGAAAGAATTGGAGTTAGGAAAGTGCGCCTCTGAGAGGCTCCTTTCGTGCTCATGACACATGTCTTCGAACTTTTAGGTTCTAGGATATGCCGATTTCCTCCCGATGTTTTGCTTCATGGTTTGAGAGCAGCGTTCATAAATTTTCCGAATTAAAAATCCATTGGTGCAAGAACGGGATTCGATCCCACGAGTTTCGAACTCTGGGGTAATTGGAAGGCGGGATAACTACCACGACTAAACCACTGATCTAGTGATCTTGAGGCCCAAACAAGAGAAATAATGGCGTTAACCCTAATTTATCGGTGTCTGTCGACCGTCTCCTAACATTATTATATCAAAGTAGTTTCCAACTCATAGTTGCTCTGAGCAAGTATGACATAAAAAAATAACGGGTTACAACTGAACTGTTTGTAGTATTCGGTTTCGGTTGGAGTAGTCACGCGATTTTTGTAAATCATACCTGGCACGAGCGCAGCGTGGCGGTGAATAAAATGGTGCTAATTAAAATATACGCCTATAGTGCTGCTAAAGTAAGGAGTCGTAAAGTAAAAGCTCCATTTCCAAAATAAGAATTTTTAAATAAAGTCGAGGTTTTCTGATATAATTTAGTTCTATAAAAAAGTTGTAGGGAGTGATGATAAGCACAGATACTGCACACACACACCTTTTGAAGCCTTTAGAGACTTTAGCCGTTTAGATAGAGTTTCTCGCATCTCCTATGCGATTCTCGAAAGGAGATAAAAAGTCGAATCGTGGTAACTTACACTTTTTACGTTATTCGCATGCCAAGTTTTCTATATAATCGCATGAATACGAGTATGGCCTGGGGATTCTCACTTGCAATTATCGCCAAAAAACGTTATAGAATCTCCCATTTAAATCAGTCTTTACATACTCTAGAATACGCGAGATAATTTCTTTCACCACATAGATACTGTATCACAATGTGTGTTACATTAATTTTCGGATTTGAACGCACGGCCAGGTAGTACTTACTACCGCTAGGCCACCAGAAAACACAGCACTTCACTCGAAACACATCTAACTCCTAAACGTGTTTAATTACGTCCGTAATTTATTCACAACTAACGCCATCTCACGGGTACTCAGAGTAGTTACTAACTCAAGTCACCAAGTTTTTGTGACAAGCTAACTGAGTTCCGACGAAATGTTTAAGTTAGAGCAATTTGGTAGTTTCCAGCACATTTACTGAGTAGAGTCACTCGGAAACAGCGTTTAATTAAAAATGTACTTTACTGCAGTAGCTTATGATTCAATATGGCTAGGAATCCTAACAGTGTACAGTTTTAACTGCCGTGACCTTTAGTAAATGGTATGTGAGCTTACCTACATCTAATGGACACTCCATTAGACATTCAATCCAGATGTAGGTTTACCCATAGGTAGTATCTATTGTGGAATGTGGTGATTGATTAACCGAAAATGAAGTTATTCATTTTCGATAACATTCCATCATTCATTAGTCATTAATGTCTGATAGTATTAGCTGAGGTCTGCGTGAAAGTCTTATTACATTATATAAGAACTAAATTCTTGAATATTGTGGACACATTATTCATCATCATCATCATTTCAGCTATATAATGTCCACTGCTGAATATAGGCCTCTCCCACATACTCACCACCACGCGGGTTGGCGCGTGCAGTTAGAGCTATCGTTGTTAAAATAGGGGACGCTTCTGCCCGTCGCCTAGTTTTTTCCTCAGTCGCCTCTTACGACATCCACAGGTAGACAGACATGGAGAGGCCTATTCTTCAGCCGGGACTACCACGGCCTTATCACACACATAGGTGCATATTTATTATTTACCAATCTTTGAAGATTGCCCCAAGTTTAAGCTGAGCTTTTCGAAAGAAATAAAAACTCTTTCAAATACAAACTCCAAAAGCGAAACAAACTTCCCGAAAATCAAATCAGATAAACCCGACACACAAAATGCAAAGTAGGTGTATCGTCCCCTCTTTTTTCTCTATTGTTCGCTGCTAGGTATTTACCTGCGAATGGTTAAGCCCCAGTTTCTTAGGCGACCGTCAGCAAACGACCGTCAGCAAACGGCCGTCAGCGAGTAGGTAGGTAGTTAATTCTTTTAGTAATTTATTTTTAAAACACATAATAATCCAGCTCCGAGAATAATTCAAAGAATGAATCCAAAAAATACATAGGTAATGTAAATATAAAAAAAACAGCATGCTAAAATTGGAATTAGAACATAGGTAAAAGAAAAATGTCATAGTAAATATGTACTCATCATTAATGTTACTCTCTGCCAACTGTAGCTTGTCAAACTAAAAATTGACTTTATTCAGTAGAGATTAGGATCCTTTAAATAATTTTCAGATGACATATCGCACGCTGTTTCAACAAGACTTAAATCTTTGGGTTGGTTTTGTAGGTGAACGGTGTCGGTATATTTGGCTCAGGCTCAGTTTCCTCAAACCGAGCCTTAAGCACAAATATCTGCAAAATATAAGGAACACCATTTGAATATCTAAATTGGTGATCCTTCGGCATCCTCCAAGTTTCCTCATTACCTTCGAGTTCACCTGTTAATTTTTTTCCTGGCAATTTAGTGATGGGGGCTTATTAGGACCAAGGACTGATAAAAAAATGAATATTTTCGTATTCATAATCAGATAATTATGTTTTCATTACTATCATTCGATAATCGATTATCGACGAAACTTGGAATAGATGGAGTTCTTTACCTAAAATATCATTTAAGCTACTTTATATCTGGGTACCACGCGTGCGAAACCGCTGGCGATAGCTAATAATTATAATTTAGTTTATAATTCAAAGTACCTAGTAAGTAATTTGGGTGTAACTAACTATTCCAAGCATTATTATTTATATTTATGAAAATCCGTATTTCGTTATATCCGTTATCGTACGGATTTTCACGAGATTCTTACAACAAGATAGAACAGCTTCTAGACCAAGACCAAGTTAAATTGGCAGCCATTCTCCCCATCACTACCCACCTCCCCATTTCTCGGGTAATTTTTATTGTAATTTATTGAAGACGCGTGACTAGGCACTTTCCTTCGCCCGTATAATAGTCTCCGTGAGAGGACGAAATTATAATTGGCTGTGACAATATCGCTTCCAAGTGCTGTTTAGTGAATTAAGTGCTTTTTGCGCGTTCTCCTTGTTTTGGCAAGTTGCTTTGTCATTTCTCGTCATCTCAATGTCTTCTGTTTAGGTAGTTAAGTTGATGAAGTTAGACGGAGTCCATCATCAAGAGTTTTGCCTTTAGGTCATACTAAATGGGATCAGTTTTAGTAACGTAGTATTTGAAATTCTGTTTTTAATTTCACTCAAATTAAAAATATGTATATTGTGTTATGAATTTGAGGAATTTTGAAAATTGGTTGACTTTATTTGCATAGAAGTTGCAGTGCAAACGTGGAAAATTATGACTAATAGAATTAAATGACGTTTTCATGGGTGCTTATAGACATCAAAAGATAAGATGTGTAGATAAACTTTAAATTGTAGGTTTTTCACAAACAACAGCCAATCACCTAAAATTCTCGAGATTAATGAAGCGTGAACTACCTAATGAAGGTTGCTGGGAGCCATTGTGTGTCTAATAGACGCTTTACAAGACAGCGAATAAATCAAAAAATGCAAACAGGCTTCTGCGCGTGAACTTACGTCTGATTATGTGTCTTGTAGACGCCTAACAAGACAGACAGCTAGAGTATGCTACTTTTAGTGGTCAAACGCACTGCGCCTGAATCCGATCCCAGAATATACAGATGTAAATGCAAATACCTACGCGCCCAAGAGTGCCACGTCGAACCGTCTTGTGTCTTCTCCATCCACCGACTTCCCACAACCTTCACAATGTCGTCATATTGAAAATATATTTGATTGTAATTTCATACGCCGTTTGAACACGGCTTTATCCTCAAATGCGATAGATCCCATCTTTAAGCACTCTAGAAACTATTAATGTCAAAGGGGGTAGTCAGAGGCATTTCTGAATAAACACCTAAACCATCGACACACTACGGATACGTTTATTTACAATGCATCAGCGAGCCAGCTGTGCAAATATGACGGCGTAAATACGCCTTAATTGCGCCGTGGGAGAGGCTTACTGGATTAGGATGTTTTTAGAGGATTAGGATGTTTGGCTGTGTCGTCTTGCTCGATTTATGCCAGGGAATATCTTTTACTCAGGCCATAGTAGACATCGTGTTTTTTTGGTCAGGTAAACGCCGGCACCCACGTGGTCTAACCATATCTACAAACGTAAAATCCGATGTGATTCTCCATACAACGCAGTTGTCTAGAATGGTAGTCTATGTATAGAAAATAATAAAATAGTTTATCTTGTAAATCATTTTTGTGATTTTTACGTTTGTAAGCCACGGTTGGATCTCGCAGGCGCTGGCTTTAAAATGACCCAAAAAAACACCGTGTGGAAGCAGTAGCTTCCGTCCGCTTTGTATAGGCATTTTTAAACCTAAGAACTCTTTCACTGCTACGCAAAAATTGTGTTGAAAAATAGCATTAATAATTTTGCACAGCATCATTTTTAATACTCTATCTATAGTTTTCATAAAAAGCGTTCCATAAAAAAGCTATACATAAAACCACCAACAAATCCATTGATGAATTGCCAAAGACACCATAACATTTTTTATTGTTCACTTTAATCTGCAGACGCTCCTGTAAGTCGAGGGGAGAGTATAGCCTACCGGGCCGGGACCGTGGCCTACGTGTACTGAAATGTACAAACGTATTAATAGAATTGAAAACTCCCCAACAGTTGTCGGTTCTGCAAGCCATATGGCCTGCTCACTGCCACTTCAACTTGCTTATTCTGAAAGCTATGTTGGTGACCTTGTTTCTTCAACGGATTTCCTCATTTCGGATGATATCGGATTCCGTTACTAACTGACAATCGATTTATATCTCTGTTTAGTGCCATGACAAATAATTAATTTTAGATAACAACTAGTTCTGCCGTCTTAAATATTAGTTCCGAGTTGTTTCTTCCCTATGTTACTGCTTCTTTCTTGGTAGCCCATCCTGCCAGTGACCAGGTTTTAAAAATATTTGACAGAAATAGCGACGCAAATTATGTCAATTGTCAGTCTGATGTGAGGGGAGTGAAAAAATAGACTCAAATAAGAAAGTCAGGGTAATTCCGTAAGGAAATAACTCTACGCAAACGATGCCACGAGCTATCTACGGCTCGTATTCAGAGACACGACTCAAACTTAGATTTAATCACAGATCAGCTGTACTCTACTTAAGTATTGAATCTCTTCTCAAACATAGCTTTTATTCAAGAACGGTACTTAAACTAATCTCAGCTGAATCGAGTCTCAAATCTGTACTCAAATGTTCTCGTTTACATTTTGATTGTTTTATAATTTTATATCCGTTTTACGCAGAAATTCAAACAGCCAGGGTGGAAATAGAACAGAACTATAAAGTGAAGTATAAATATGCATTAAAGTACGTGTAACGGAACGAAAATGTCATTTGATTAATGTCTAATCAAATCTAAACTCAAGCACTGATTTCGTCTAATTGACGTTTCAGACTCAGGTGAACTGTGATTATTGAAGCTATACATAAATACTGTTTAAGAATTAGAATCTCGCCTCAAATCGAGATTTAAGTACAGATCAATGCTCGAGTCTTGTCTCTGAATACGAGCCTACAAGTGCTACAATACTCGTGGTTCGTCAACTCGCTCCTGGTTCGGACCCGGAACGTTACTTAAAAACATGCAATAAGCAGGAGACGATACTTGACTGATGGCGTTGCGTCGCGTCGTAAGTCATGATGGGCCAGTTTAGCTTTGGCGGTGTCAAGTTAAATATTTTGGAGATTTTTATTTCATTTTAAATCAAGCTTTTAGATAATTTATTACCATTATCGCGAGCTGATTTAAATGAGCCCAAACAATGGTTTAAAATTGTATCTACTGTGAATTTGTGTTGTCTCTATCATAATGAGTACCTACTGGCATTACAAAACTTGTATGAGAATGATGACTGAAAATGTATTGAAATAAAACAAGCGTACGTATCACAAAATATTCAAAGACAATCGTTGCTATAAACTGCGTGGCAAAATGACATGGTAACCCGAATTCCGAATCTACCGACCATTACGAATGTTCATTATTGTCATCAGTTTAGTTGAAAACAGCCGAAAAAGGCAATGGAATTGTCTTTTCGGCCGTCGACACGCGATATGCTTGAAGAACATAAATTAAATGATTCTGTTCACTTCTATTTCAGAATGTAAATACAAGGAAAGATTTTGTTGTAGGTAATCTCACCCTTTGTTAAGCAGTGG
The DNA here is from genome assembly GCA_947579855.1 of Anticlea derivata. Classification (NCBI taxonomy): domain Eukaryota; kingdom Metazoa; phylum Arthropoda; class Insecta; order Lepidoptera; family Geometridae; genus Anticlea; species Anticlea derivata. The sequence goes on from OX388266.1 coordinate 5,166,750, forward strand.
ACTAAATCAGGCTGATGATGATGATGAATCTAACCCTGTTATTTATAATCAGTCACTAACTTTATCGGCTCGATAACTCTCACCCTGTTCTTTTATAACAGTCAACAAAAGAAAGAAGCGGACATATTTTAATCATGCTGATAAAATTAGTGAGTGATTATGATGAGGGGGTAAAAGTATTTTGAAGGAAAGACCCTTAAAAAAATATTTATAGGATCGTAAAAATGTTCAATGAATACATTTTGGGTATATATTTTTCTCTAAGCCCGAACAGAAGACTAGTGTAGATATGCCAACTGCACAATAATATGTACATGTAACCTAACAACAATGTGTATATCTATATCTTCAAAACTAACAAAAACAAACAAATCAAATGTATGTGACCATTTCATCATTTCAGCCGTACGACGTCCACTGCTGAACATGGCCTCCCCCACAGACAGCGAATTCCTATCATGTGGGAAATTTGCCCATACTCACCACGCTGGGCATGCGGGTTGGCGAGCGCAGTTAGAGCTATCGTTGTTAAAATGAGGGACGCTGCTGCCTATCCCCTAGCTTTTTTTCCCTTCGCCTCTTACGACATCCGTGGATAGAGATATGGAGGGGCCTATTCTTTAGCCGGGGCCAATACGGCCTGATATACTAGTGATACTAGAGATAAATTGTTACGATTACACATTCGTACGATACCTATTAGCACTATCACTATTCTTATCCGTTTTATCTTAGCACTATTCTTATCCTATTGGCACAAAAATCCGTAGCGGTTCTTCCGCGCCCCGTAGAGGTTCTTTTCTTGCACGATAATACCAGCCGACACTGCTATGAAAGATACGTCAGCAACAATTCTCGGCAAAGCCAACTACTGAAATGAAATCCAGTATCGCTGTCCCAGAGGAAACAGTTACTAAAATTCTCGAAACCTGTACAAAATAAGTACTGAATTTCAACACTAGCTCTCTCTGAATGTACAGTTGACTGCTAAAGTGTATATACCATCCTACGAGTAAAATACGTGTTCTTTTGTACTGGATATGAATTCCTTTATTTTCGTGCTATTTTCTGTCAGGTCAGGTCTACAAATAAGGCTATCTACCAATGTATATTGAATCCTACTTATAAGAACCTTTTGTGAGAGAAAATAAATTGTCTTATTATTATTATTATTATTTTAAAATGGATAAATGACACAAAAACGGATGGTGATAAACAAAAAACCCAAATATCATAATTTAAAAACTAAAAGCAGTTATACTTTGAATAAAAGTCTGTTTCTATATTTTATTCTATTTGGGAAACAAACAGTACTATAAAACATAAGAATAAAAAACAGAATCACAATTAGATAAACGACACAAAAGTTGCAGAACTGATTTTTCTCGATGGATTGCACTTTTGTTACTGACTGCACGTACATATAAAATGTCGGCTCGTTCCATCAGACGAGACGAGACACACCATTTGCATTTTATTAAAATCTAAATTTTATTTTTGAGGCATGGCTGCCTTTTCCCCGACTGTCGAGAAGAAGGTTATTGTTTTCGCTTACATTGCTTTCCGGGACAACGTTATAAGGCGTAGAAGGATTATGCCGTTTAGAAATTGAAATCTGGCTTGCACAAAACATTCTGCGGATTCAATAATTGAAGCTGAATGCCTCTATGCAATAATTGATTTAACATTAATAACCGGTCCCCACGGCACCGATTTTAGTCTGCGCACGCTGTGCTTAGTTACGTTTATAGAGTTACGTTTATATACTCGTAGTTGGTATTTTCATTGTATCTCAAAAATCATGTGGTGTTAGTATAAGAATAAAAATCTTTTTGGAATAAATGAACAAAGTTCTTTCATATGACACCCCACTTCATGTATTTGTAGTACTTTTTTTAAACCTTAACCCTTATATCTAAGCAAACCATAGACCGACTTAACTCGTATGCTGACTAGTAAGTTTTGATAGCACAATCTGTTGACCTACTAATTTCTATGTAGGTCGGATTGACGGTGTGAAAGTTATACTCTAATAAATAAACGTACAAACATACAACGCGACACGATTCTTCAAAGTTGCTTGAAAGATCTTTGCTCGCTTTACACGCTCGATCAATTTTAAGAAATGAGAAGTCACGGTTATTTAATTTTTTTCGCTATTTCCTCTCCCTGGAATGTGGGGTAAAAGAGAAACGATTTTTTAAAATTTTCATTATATATTAGCTGTAGTTTAACTTATAACTTAAAAACCCAGGTATTTTTATAGTCCATGTTAATAGTTTCAATTACAAAAACTAACAAATGAGTAGCCTGCTTGTTTCTGTTTAATAACTGGATATCTGTCCCTTCTAAAAGTACCATTCCTGGCTTAAGGTGGATTTCTGCGTCAGGCATAATGAATTCTTCGCGGTTTGATTTTAATTATGTCTGGGTCTTAGGCCCCTTTCAAAACGAGGTATTAAAACAGGGCCGAAATTAAATGAGTTATTTGTTGTTTGATGAAGGTTTCTCGGTACAGCCAATTTCACTTTGAGTGTGAGGCAAAAGATTGTACGCATAAAGAAATTACAGCTGCTGATTAATGCATAAAACAAGGCTTAGGTTGGTCAGCAATGGTGAAAATTGAGCTTTATTATTTTCACCATGGAAAATTCGCAATCTTTGTGAACGAGTTCAGAGGCCCAAGTCCGTATTGTTCTTGAGTTACTCATTTTTCACCGGTTGGTAAGGTGAATCTTGGTGAACGAGTTCAGAGGCCCGAGTGTGTAATGTTCGTGAGTTAATCACTTGTCACTGATGAGTGGTGAAAAGTGAATAGCTTTACGTTTTTGTATCGGGTTACGTAAAAGCGCCCCTACAAAAACCGGCAAGCTGTTTACTGTTCACGTCTCCACGGTGACATTTGAGTAGCTCACGAATAATCGGACTCGGACTATCGCAACGGCACTGCATTTTAGGATATGGATTTATGTATTTGTGACATAAAAATCCTAGACTCAAACCCTAAGCACGAATAATTCCGGATATCGTTACACCTACGACTAAATGGTAAAAGTCAAATACATATTAGACAATGGCATCTGCGAGCGGCACTCAGGCTTCAAGGCTCATCTTCATCATGGCTGAAAAATAGGTAGAGTACGTTATAGTTCTTTTGCGCACTCATTTTTATACTATATACAAATTGTTTGTAGTTTTTCGAACCGTCCACCCGATTCAAGTAAGTTTTTAATATCTAGAAATACATAATCAAGTTAACTTTTCAAAAGTCACAGAGATACTCGTACGCATAAAACTTCGCCTATAAATCTTAACTTACTAAGTATTTCTGTCACAAAAAGCAAACGAGATTTTAGGAGAGGTAAAAATTCAAAAGTATTAAAATTCAAGTTAAACTCACGAGTATTAAAATTCAAGTTCCCAATTTTACGATTCCTGGCACGAAATTTTTAATGCGAAAACATAGACTGACTAGTCCATTAGTGAGTCAGAAAGTCTTGGAGCTAGTGGATGCTGGTTAGGGTGTGAACACATGGTTGTGCTGTGAATCCAGGGACTGAATAAATTATAAAGGTACCTTTAAATAACGATATGACGTCATACCGATAAATTCCGGTTACCCGAATATTTCTCTACCGATAAATATAACGGTACCGTCTGGCTTCACAGTTCATTTAGGTTTATTTCGCTACTGGTACCTATAACCGAAATAAATAAAGGTTTTCTTTGATGAAACGGCGCCACCCCGCCACCGCGGCGCGACTGTCCTAGCGAACTAGCCGCGGCTCAAAATTTCGGTACCGAAATCTACCGGTATGAAATAACGGTACCGTAATGCCCTACCGGTAAAGCATAATGGTACCGAAATGTTTTAACGGTACCAGTACCTATAACCTATACCCCTTTCAGTCCCTGTGTGAATCAACTGGAACGTTGATATGAATCCGCTAATAGAAATTCTTTAATATCTTTAGTATCCTAGGATGTTAATCGATCCTTATAAGCTATACAGTGTGAGGGTATGGTGTATGACATACACCATACACTCCCTACAGAACCTATTAGAGCCAAGGATTCCCTGTGTTATAAGTATCAGAAACTACGAGGGTGTACCACGTTACTACAACATCCAGATATAAAACAAATGTTTGCAGATTATGCAATCATTTGTTAAAAGTTCGTTTTTTTGTATAACTTTTGTTCAAGTCAGTCAATACCATATACCAGCAAGCAGAGTGAGCTGCTAAATTTCTGTATTGTGAGCGTAAACAGAGCAAAATAAATTATGACAAACATATTTTACCAACGAGCGAAGCGAGCCTGGGAACTTGTAATTTGGACTTATAAAATGGTTAAACGGACAACCGGCGCAAGCCGAGGTAATTTTGTATTTCGGGCATGATAATTACCATTAAAAGCTTTATTTTTTTAAGGTAACAACACCCGGTCACGCTCTATTCAGATGAGGGCTCCTGTCCCCCTTGCTCCTCTCTTCAGTACACACGCGGATGCATCATGAATACGAAGAGCTTTAACTTTTTTTGTAATTTCACCCTAAATTCAGGACTACATATCTTGTAGAACGTGTACCTCCACCTTTACTCAGCCGGGCCGTGGGTTTCATAGCCAAAACAAATCATGAATCAGTGCCAAAAACGCGCGGCTTGGCGCAGGAGATGTCGCCGCATTAGCTTGTTATATTGCCGGGATAGTGTTACGTGTCGCGGAATTCGTGCTGGGAAATCTTGTTTTTTATCCCTTTGAAATTGCTAAGTAGAGATACTTAAGCTAGGCACCTACTTCAATCAAATGTGATTAATAAACATACAGTGCGATAAGCTTGATTTAACTATTGCATATTCGGACAGCAATCGGTCCGCACTCATATCATCATCATCATTTAGCATACTTAAAGCGCAACGTACAGTTTTTATGAACTATCATAATATCTCAATTAATCTATCAATCAACACCAGTCTAAAATACGCGTGCCATTCCGTACAGACTTTCTCTGCCCCAAATCTTTATGGTGACTAAAAATACCAAGCGACACTAGGGTATAACTTCCGCCAACTCATCTAAAACTTCCTCTAAACCATTTCAAGGCCACTCGATATCAATTCATCCGAAAACGTGTTCAACCCAATGAGCATTTGTCATTCGAGACGACGGCGAATCGATATTTCCCGAGTAGGCGTCGCACGGTGGGTCGAAACTATCAAAATTGACATACTGTTTTTTTGGTTGATATTGTGTATTTTAATTAATAATACTTTACTTTTAAGGTTTGTCCTAGAAAACATGCCCAATTTCTATCTCATTTATCAAGCAGGGTTGCGTGTGAATACACGCAAGCCTGGTGTCATATAAAAGATAAATAACTATGCAATGATACTAAGTCAGTGCTAAATCGTATTGGTCCTGGTATTCGTAGAAAAAAGGCAAGAAATATGGGGCACCATATTTTGGTGTTGAAAATTTGGTATTTTCTCGCTCAGTATTAGTCTACTCGTGGAATGGAAAAATATTAAGAACAGTTTTATGATAAAGTTGTAATACCTTTAGATTGGACCAATAAAAAAAAATCCTATGCCCTTTTGCCTCAGTTTCGACCCACCGTGCGTCGTTTCGAATCTAGTCCGAGCATAAAACTATGTAGTTGTTCTATGGATATGGACTGAATTCATTGATATTTGGACGAGTATTTATCGCGTACTTATAAGGGTATTTACGGAATTAGCTCAAAATATCTATAACATCGTGTTGCAATGGGTTCTGTTCGCGAAAGCTTATAAAAATAACTGTAACTTAAAGGCTTGTAGATTCTACCGTGGCTTAATAATATTCTCTTTGGATCCTTCTATACCTAATAAATATGTGGTAGTTTGTGTTTTTGTTTTTAATAATAATCATGTTATCAGAAACGACAAGTACCATGGCACAACAAAACTCAGACCTGGTACACATATTTGCAGATCATGCTACGCCATCGAGGTTTAAACATGTCATGGTGGATATTTGTACGAATTCTTAGATCCTGTTTAATCTAGAGGGTTTTTTTTAAGAAGTTTAATTTGACCATAATGACCTGATGTTAAATGACGATGTGAGCATGTTTGCCTAGAATTCACTATTCACTCTGCTTTTGATAACATTTATTCGACAGTGTATCTACTGCTATCTTAATTATATAAGTCGATGTCGATATTATTTGTATAAAAAATATTATCAGATTGCCAAAGAGATTGCATCAAAGTAAAGCTACATTCAAACCTAAGACCAATAAATTATGAAATTTCAATATACAATGAATAAAATGGAACTTCACTGTTGAATAAAAACTCGATAGAATCAGCTGCATTTCAATCGGGAATGGACAATGAGCCGCGCTCGCCGCTGAGTACCAAGTCACAGAGTAGAGAAAAGAAAATCTGTCCGCAGAGTCGCATCTACACACAACTGAAAAATTGAAGATTTATATTTATTGATTTAGTGGAAAACCAACAGCTTATAACAGGTATCACATTTTTAAAATTTTAATTTTATACAACGTGTTTCGTACGTATTGTACTAGCCCGAATGGGGCTCATTCTATGTACAAAAAGTTAGCTACGAGAGTGGAATGCGCTATAATTTTTAGACAGTGCTTCATATCGATGTAACGATTGTGCGAAAAATATTGGTTCAAAGAAGTTTTTCACATAGCATATTAGTTGGATAATAGCATATTTTGATAATTCATCTGGCCTTATTGTTCCAATGGGAAAAAGTTGCTTAACATGTGCTGAAAACGGTGAAAGAAAACATCGTAAGGAAACCAGTAAGTAAATAAGCAGCGATGGGTTTGCAACCTGTCACTATCACTGAAATTGTGCCTCTGATTACCCCCTTAGACTTCTTCAAGGATCTGATCACCTGGAGATCTGAGAGGTTGTATACCATGCTTGTGGATAAAAGTCGTGAGCCTATTGATTTTACGAAAACTTGAGTTTACCTCTATCGTAGCATAGATATAAAATTTTTCATACACTATGGACCCCACTTTGAAGCCTCGGTCTAGATCGAACGAATATCAATTTTCCATACATTTTTAATCGGAGTCAAAGACTGAGCAATATTTTGTTACTTTCAAAGTTACATTGTCCTTCTAAATGCAAGCAAAATATAGATAGATATTTATTTGTCAGAATATATATATATATATAGAGATAAGACAGAAAACAAAATAAAATATACTTTCTAGTGTTTTCAGACTGTTATGCATGCTCTTATTTGTTTAACACATTGAAAAGACGATTACTAGATTCGCAACGCATTGAATAGTTCGATGAAATGCAAGAACCACTGAACAACGTTGATTAATAATTTTGGAATTCGTTCAGCGCAGAACATTAACGCAGTTGGCGGATGATGTTGCGTTAGTTATGAAATTATGAAACGGTGCAAGGTATAAGCGATAACATGAACTTATTAAAAAAATGGCAATGCATTAGCCAGATTCATAGAAGTGAGTCAAGTCACAGTGCCTAAAGGAAGAGAAAAGTGGAGACACGGCTTTTTCATACAAGCGTTTTTTTCCCATTATAGCTAGACCAATAATATTACTTTATTAAATAATATCGATTTGTATAGGTAACGATATTTTTTTAAGATCAAAAATCATACATATATCATTTGCCTTTGCAAATTAGAGTGGAGACCAATGGAATTGAACGAAGACTTGGGCCATGCACAGGTTAATCTCGTACATTCCATTCGGAAGGAAGTTGAGTAAGCCGATAGTTATACTCGGAACAATCTCAAGACTCAGCTTATATGAAGAGACGGAAATTTTGATGGCCAAATTCATTGAATATATTTAACTATAACTTAAGTTGATAACTAAACTGGATCAGTTGAGCTATCTATAGATCGTTTGTAACGGTCTTTAGATGGCTCAACTGTTTCTTGTGTATTTTGTAAATATTAACTTGTATTAGTTATAAGTTTCTTTCTGTAAATAAAGAATTACTTAAGTTTAACTGAAAAATGTCTTATTTCCAAATGACGTAACTTTCGGGATAGTTTAAGTACATATTCCATTCCATATATACTTGTATAAAGCATCCTATAGCAACGTCAGCTCTTTTTGCAGCCACGTTAGCGCTTTTGTTGTTCTAAGCTACATCCAAGTTAGTTGCGGTCGGCAGCTGAATTTCGTAATTTAAATTTTTTGTTCGCCGTTCGAACGCAATTTCACAGCGCGGAGAGCCCTATTCTGGTATATTGATTTAGCGATTTATTTTTGACAAAAGAAATGAAGATTTTGTTCCTGTTTTAAAATTACGTACCTACTTGCAGATGGCCCATCTTATGGTAAGCGGTAACCTCTGCAATGCCACCTAGGATGCGGTCTATGTGGTATTTGCATTACCTCCTTATTAACCTGAGAAACGCGTTGGTTGATTTCATATGCTTATACCAGCCATCTCACTCTTCAAACTACGACGCAACATTACAAGCATTTCCACTTGGTGGCAGTACTTACCCGAATGGACTCTGCACAAAGGAACATCTCTTAATTATTGTGGGAAATAATTAAACTATACCAATAAACAATTATTCAACATTTTTTTAATCAAGAGTAATAAACGATGACAGACAGTTGGACGACGAAATTCAATTTTACTGTTTAGGGGCCAGAATTTGAGAGCAGGCATAATTGTAATCGTGCCAGGAACTGAATAGATATAACTTTCGCTTCCTTCCTTATTTCGAATATAAGAAAACCGAACTAAAATCATGGATAACAACTCAAACGCCATCAAATCATCATCCATCTCGCCCTATAAACCTCTTATCGCTTCAGTATTTCAGTATTATTTCAGTATCGCTTATCGCTCGATCAGAATAGTGGCATCGGCGGCCCGTCCACGGTTATTGAGGGCCCGGTGCCAAGACCCGGCCTAAACGCTATCTCGGGTCTGCGTCACCTCTGCTGCCGAAATTATTCAGAATGGATTAGGGACTCCATCAGTGAGGGAAACGATTGATAAACTGATCGCCTGTACGTTTTGGTGACGTTAATTTTACTCTTTATCTGATCCAAGATGTTTTACAAAGTACAACTTGAAGAATAGGCACCTCGCAGGCAGTTAGTTCTTCTACACAAACGTAATATAATAAAAAAAATAAAGCTGGGCATTCTAAGTCATTCAGAATTATGTTTTTTACTTCTGTAACATGAGAATGAAATTGATTGAAAAACATTACACTTTCAAATCAAGAATATTGACTACTGAATTAAGACTGTACTGTGAACAGTTTCTGAATGCAATTAGTCCACGAAAGTGAATGAAAATGAGCATTTTAATAATAGGAGAGCTTGTTAAATTTTGTTTGAGTGTGTTGTTGCCACACTGATATTATAATGATGGAACTTTTGGAACATCCATAGAACAATGTTTTTAAGCCGTAAAACCAGAAAGCATACATTTTTCGCTTGAAAATCTCTCATTTTGCTGTGCTATTTTTTAATGCTCACGCAATCATCAAATAAAACGCATATACACGGTGATTCATAACATGTATACTATCCCAAAAGGATTCCGTAAACGTACGAGAAGTTTGGCATCAATACTGTCATCTAAGATTTTTAGAGTCGAAAAATATCGAGTCTAAAGAAAGTTTTTTTTTTTGTATTTATTTTCTCTCAACAAAGGTTAACAGTTATGGATTGGATACAGCAGAATAAAAGTATTGTAGATAGATAAGTTAACCTGTTTTGTGAGAGACCGGTGCCTGAAATAGGTTTAAAAAACCTGTGCTACAGGACACCGGGCCCCATGGCGCTGGTCAACTTAGGTACCGTAACAATTTATTATAAACTAACTAAGAGACAACTAACAAAGTAGAAAGAATAAGCCCTTTTTTTGGGAAACATACATATCGTGAATACATAAAATACTGCTTAAAAATACATAATAAACGATATTCCTTGTTTACTTAGGTACTTCTTAAAACTTCGACACAATATGCTCAACATAAATTGGCTCACCACGTGTACCAACCGAGGATCCAGAAACTAAACTTACATTACTATTCACAAACCTCTTACCGTTAAATCGGAGACTTTGTTCCGTGCCAGCAACTCGGCCCAGCCACTATCTGCGAGCCGCACTCGCCGCGATTTATACACAGACTTGTTGGCAACTGGAACCTGAACATTAGGGTGTATTGTGCGAAGCGATATAAAAGTGTTTAAAGCCTCGGTTTGGCACCGGTTCAGCCTGATTTTTAATATATTGTTCGGAAAGTTTGGTAAGATTTCTGCATCGTGTTGGCAAGACATCAATTATTCCACGTCAAGATATAAGTAACAATGTTGTAAAGCATCATTATTTTCGCGGTTGACTCAGATTGTACTATAGATTTGAACTGAGAACTTTATTTGAGATCATAATACTTTTTGTAGACGTACTCAATTCTACTTATAGAAATGATTAGCATAGCTTCACCTAGTTTCTAAGACGTTTCAAAGTGCTCCTAGTGATCCTAGTGATTTAATTGAAATAAACGCCTTTTGACTTTGCTTTTGTTTGTCAATATGATTGACAAACAAAAGCAAAGAGCTCTATAAAGAGCTCCTCTTGGATTTAATAATTTTATAATAACTGTAGGTTAAAATAATATACCTACCACTTACGCAAAGATGAGTATGTAGGTAACGAAGCGCGCATGCAAGGCGTAGCTCCGTAGCAGATGTGCTACGCGCGAAGCAGATGTGTAGCACTCGGCTACGATGCCAAAAATTACGCGAGAATAAACTCACTTTTGAAATGTATTAGATGTAATTACTTTTACAGCTTGTTTCTTATGCAATTCTTTAATGAACCTTTATGCAGGCCTTATAGCTCCCAGAACCGAAGACCTTTGGAGAATAAAGGCTGGCGAATGGCGACTACCCTAACCGGACAACGAAGCGTTGGTCGTCGTCACTCTAAAAAATATTTAGACTTAATCTGATTTTAGTTTAAAACGAATACAAGTCACGAGGACTAGTTGTTTACATTACACAATTTTCAAAATGATACCATAGTTCTAAAAATAAAGATGATAATAGAAAATGATGTAGGTACCTTACCATGAACTTGTGCCATTTTCAATTAACATTCAACTACCATCTTCATCTGTGCTGTGGCAAAAGTTTGAAAATTGTTGAGCTATCTTAAGACTTAAACGATCTATGGATAGCTCAATTGATGCAGATCTCTACTAGTAGGGAGCGACGCCAAGAATGCTGTCGAAATTGCCACGTTGGATGGCAATGGTGATGCGCTGAGGCAAAGAAGAACCAGCTCTCGGCTCACGCGTCGCTTGTATAGACTCCCTGATATTGTTTTGAAAACCCTGCTTAACCCCTTTTTACCCTGGTATTTGAAGTCGTCACTCAACCGAATCTAATTCAAACAATTCAATCTAATTTATTTAATATACTATATACATACTATAAAATATAAAATCAAATAATAACAAAATAAAATAGAAACTAAATAAATAAATAATTTTGGTCATGCGGCAAGGTGCCAAGAGCACTGGCTGCATTCCCGCGTTGAATTGCCAAAGAAATTCTTTGTGCAAGGAATGAGCCAGCTCTCTTATCACCAGCGGCGTCGACTAAAATTAAAATAAATAAATATAAAATAAATAAAATGCTATTTATTTAATTAGATTATAATTTAAGATTTTCGATTGCGATAAAAATAATGTTAGTTTAATATTGATAGACGACAGACGGAGTCTGTCTATCGACATCAAACTGGTCAATGATTGACGCAATTGCCATTGATAGCCTAATATTTGTTAAGTGTAGACTTAAAATACCAGGGTAAGTTTACTCTTGCACAGACAAAACCTTTAATGTGCTTATATAGTATAAGCTGATATACCGAAACCGTATTGCATGCAAGCAACGTATTGTTCTAAAGTTCCCAACGTAATAACCCGGCAAAAACTAGCCGAACTATCACGTGGGCTTCGAATTCCTTTGACACGACCGCCCCGGCCAACGCTCGAAGTTTCGTATCAAGTTTTGAAACTTGAGCGTTCGTATTCTCTGCCCGATACGGTGGGAATTCTAAACTATGTGTCGTGCACATCATTTGAGGTGTTAGCTGTCTTTCGAAACTATTTCATCATCGTCATCAGCCTGAAGAAGTGCACTAAACAGGCCTCTCCCAAAGAGTGCCACGACGCACGGTCTTGATAATTCTTCATCCACCGACTTCGCGCAACGTTCACTGTGGTCTCACACACACAAAAAAAAAACTTGATATGAGCTTCTTTGAAGTTACATGTTGTGCCGACCCCACTTGATGTGGGATAAGGACAGGAAGATGATGATGATGATGATGATGAGCTTCTTTGAAGTTATTGCTTGCTTGTCGTGTCACTGATTCTTTTTTGGTCACTGACCTAGTACAGGAATAGGTCAGTGACCCGGTTGAGGTATGGTGGGTCCGTCGGTAAAATAAGCAGTGTAGTGAAAGAATGTATTAGGTCATTTGCAGTTATTAGAACCAGGAAAATAGACCACTGATGGAGCGGTGGTAGTGGCCCCGCCTTGCGGTCCACAGGTCGTGGGTTTGAATCTCGGTCGAGCACTAATGGATTTTCCATACGGAAAATTCATGAACCGGGATGTCCTAAAAATTCAAAGTACCTACACGAAAGTAGCCTCTAAGAGGCGCACTTTAATTCTTTCACTACACTGATTCATTTACCGACGGACCCACCATACTTCAACCTAGTCACTGACCTAATCCTGTACTAGGTCAGTGATAAAGAAAGAATCAGTGACACGACCCGGCAAGCAACCCGGAAAATCTTTTTATTTTGTTTGCGTTCCTTATTCATATTCAAGGCACACTATTCACAACTCATTATTTCTTATTATTGTTCTTATTATTCATCAGACATAATTTAGCGCCATAATTTGACACTTGTTGATAAATTCTCGGGAGTACTGGGATTCCAATCAAAACTATAATTGAACTTTGCTAAGATTGCCTGCGGCATTCCGTACTGCATAGGATTACAGTAGGATTTATATTGTCATTTTATCATATTCCTTTCACATGACAAGAAACTGATGTACGGCTCATACAATAATTAGAAGAGAACTAGGTATACAATTGGAAGATTAATACAGCACAGTAAATATTATTTTACCTTCAAAGGGAATTTTAGGTTTTTTTTAGCCTGAACTTGCAAGTCCAAAGGGGATTATGAGACTGAAAGTCTCAAAATCTCTTTGAAGGGAAAATCATATTTACCTACTAAATACTTAGTTATTCTATTATTATGAAACTAAAATTTTCAAAAAATCCTGGGATAGTTATAGGAAATTTTAACACTACACTGATTATTGAAGTTCAAGATCATTCTCATCAAATCTTTGACAGCTACCTAGTAATTATAACCATTATTTGTTTCAAATAGTGTTGTGTTCCTGCGGTGAGTAAGGTTGCCAGAGCTCTTTAGGGGTGGGGGGGTCGGGGTCGGCACCGCGGGCGTGATGCCTCTGGTATTGCAATCGCTCATAGGCTACGGTAACCACTTACCAACAGGTGGGCCGTACGCTTGTTTGCCACCTTAGTTGTATAAAAAAAAAAGTCTTGGAAAATAAGAGCAACAATCCGGTCTCATATTTTTGATAGTCGTGAGAAGAATTTATTACTAAATTTTAATTTTGCGTTAAATTTCGATGATAAGTATCATCGAAATTTAACGCAAAATTAAAATAACATAAGTATGTTAGTCTGATGGAAGTGAGAAAATACAATCCAAGAGAATGAAGACTACCAGGGTCAATCCCGAGACTTAATCAAAACAGGGTTACGTCACAAAACCTAAACAATTAACCTCTTAACGACGTCATCAGTCGCCTCACAGGCGCCTCACGCATCGTCCTATAAAGAACCCTGGCGCCTTCCACCGGCCATTTAACCTTGAGCTCTGGCATCACTGCCAATCACCCGTGTCACACCTTTATTGTACCACCAGAGGAGGGAGGGGGAATCTGGTTAGGCTGGTGATGTAAAAATGTTTACGTTGACGGCTCTCGGCTCGACAACGCTTCAGTGGAGTGACATCGAGGGCTTGGAGAAGTTAATTTATAAGCACTGAATGCGTGGAAGACACATCGGAATAATTTCAGTAAAATGCACGTGACTTAAAAAAAGTTAAGTTGAAACGAAACTTTTATTAACAGTAGGTAATAAGATAACCCGCATTGCCAATCAAACATGATAGAAATCTTGAGTGCGTTCCAATTTCAAATTTCCGAGAATATATCATTTTTGCCGCACTCAAGATCTTGTTGAGATTTGAGTGTGATTGATTATGACCACTACTGAGCTCTTTAGGGGGGGAGGGGGGAGGGGTCGGCAACGCGTGCGTGATGCCTCTGGTATTGCAAGCGCTCATAGGCTACGGTAACCGCTTACCAACAGGTGGGCCGTATGCTTGTTTGCCATCTCAGATGTATAAAAAAAAAAAAAAAAAAGAATACCTTGTTTTAAGTTCGTATCTTTAATTGTCGTGAGTGAAAATTTGGGAGAAAATTCCAAAAAAATCATCAATTAAGACATATTTTTCTATGAAATTATTGTTAAACTGCCTATAGTGAGAACTATGTATATTCACTTCATTATTTTATTATTTCATTCTTAAACTTTAATATATATTATTCGCTTCTTATAACTCCAGGGGGAGTTTTTGAATGGGTCCTCAATCTATGCAAAGTTAGAGTAATCTGCACATTTTTTGAGTTTGCACACATCGAATCGAAAGAGAAAAGTAAAGGAGATTTTTGCTTTCAGAAATAAGTTGTTATTATCGGGGCAATCCGCTCTACTGTGCTATCTGTCGCTATCGCTATCTGTGTATGTATTGAGGCGTAAGCTTCTATTTCTTTTCAGTAGTAGGGGTATTTCAAAAACCACTAATACAGGGGTATATTTTGTAAAATGCGCAAAACCTTTATTTAACATAAAATAAACTTGAATTAATTTGGGAGTTAAAAGGAACTAAAGTGTTGAACTCAGGCGCAAATGAGGTAAAAATACTATGTTTTAGCGAAAAAAAATTTATATTTTTATAAATAAAATTAAAGTTGTTGGGGAGTAAAGGTTCTCGAATGGCGACCACGAACCGGGCGACGCAGTGTTGGAAGGCCCCCACCCGATGGACCGACGACATTGTGAAGGTTGCGGGAAGTCGGTGGATGGAGACAGCTCAAGACCGTTCGTCGTGGAACTCTTTGGGGGAGGCCTATGTCCAGCAGTGGACTTCTACAGGCTGATGATGATGATGATGATGATGATGAAATAAAATTAAAAAAAATAAGTAGTTTTTATTACGTTAAAATAAATTACTTTCTCAGTTTGGCACACTAAAAACTTACTTTAATCTGAATGACATATCATTAATAAAATAAAGAACTTACTGAGAACCGAAAGCACTCCCTTTTGGTAAGTTGAAAAGTCAATGTTGTAAACTGGTTTAACACTAGCGTCAATATAAGCAAATGTAATAAGTCGCTGTTACTGATTTCGCTTCAGCTCGTATCTCAGGTCACAGCAATGCATCTATCGCGGAGATTGGCTTGGGACGTATTCAATTTTGCCGTGCCCTATCTGCCGGCTCTATTAGTGCTGGAGGCTGCACAGATTGCACTTGTTACTATTTGAATAAGCTCAAAAACGAGTAATTGGACGCGAATAAAGTACTTTTGAACGTGATTTTATTTAATTTGGTAGAAAAGGCTATTGAGTTGCAGTTGGAAGGCTTTCGGTCATTGTATTACTTACTTATCGTTTCTATGTCAGATCGAGTCGATCTTACTGTATTAAAGCCAGTGAGCAGGTTTAAGAATGATGGCCCTGAAACGAGCCAATGACCGTTGATGAAAGAATCATTGTGAAAAGGTTAAAGTGCGCCTTTTGTAGCATCATCTTGTGAACATAACTTAAGACTTGGTATTTTTAGGATCTAGGACATGCAGGTTTACAGCTACCGTTTAAGAGCAGAAATATAGCGCAGATTTAAGAAAAATCCTAAATTCCAAGTCATGCAAAAAAAAAACATTTGATTGCAAGGTGGTTTCAAAACATAAACTTCAACCGGCTCAGATAAAAAAAAATTGAATAATTTAATAAACGCGATGAGGAAATTGACTCAAAGCACAAAAATAACACGGAAGAAACTAAATTGTATCCAAACAACCCTGACTCAATTATTATTCAACTTTCTACAAAATAAAGAAAGGATTGACAAACTTTATCCACCGAATTTGCAAAATCAACTTCAGAAATTCACTGGAGACTTTCCATACAAATACTTTATTGCATTCCTTTGCCGATACAAGTAGGTAACTTTCCGAAAGGGAAACTTTTAGAAGTTTATCGTCTGTCCCGCTCCCTCTTCATGGCTCATTTGCTACTTCTGAACTCTATTTAAATTGCTAGAAAGAGATAACGTAACTTGGTAATTTATGTCACTTGGGCCTTTTGAGTACCTGCCAAAATTTACTCCGAAGATGTGTGTATAATTTAGCAAAAAAGGTAATTTATAACATGTTTTTATGTTGTATTTCGAAAATAGCTTGTCCTGTCACTGATTATTTCTTGATCATTCGGTATTAGGTCAGTGATCAGGTTAAGGTATAGCGGCCCTGAAAAGGGTCTATGACCATCGAATGAATGAAAGAATCAGTGTAGTGGTGCGACTCCTAGAGGCTCCTATCGTTCACACGTCACATGTCTTCGATTTTTTTAGGTTCTAGGATATGCCGGTTTCCTCACGATGTTCCCTTCACCGTTTGAGAGCACTAAATAGCGCACACAATGATTCGGAATGGAAAATCTTTGGTGCATGACCGGGATTCAAACGACGACCTGTAGATCGGAAGGCGGGGGCACTACCAACTCTCCACCAGGGCCACCAGTTTAATAAATGGTTTAGACATAAATTGAAACTTATATATTATAAAACAACTTTATTTTTGTAATACGCTGGTTACGCGTTTTTGTGTTCAGTACCTATTAACGAGGTCATTTTTCATATATTAAATTACACAATCTACAATTGCTGACACCGCTTACATTATTAACCCGTGTTATCGTCGAACTAAATTACAATCAGCCTCAGGTGAGCCGCGTGTATTTACACGAAAAAATACGGTGTTGACATCGAACTCATTGAACTGAATGCACTCAGCTAAATTGGAACTCTAATCACACAGGTGGAACGAAAAAACAATTCTTTTAATAGCAGGTTGTTGTCAAGGGTTGTTGTCAAGGGTTGGGGGATGAAGACTTTATCGAAATATTTTTTATTGGAAATGAATAATAGGCAGAATAATATTATCAAAGACCTTTGATCAAAGATTTTAAAAAATATTTTTAGTTGTTTATGCTTGGATTTTGCGCAAAAAATCTCTTAAACAAAAGTTAGCAAGTTGATAATATTTGTAACATACACAATACATGAGGATGGCCCTATTCCCTATTCATAATTCATTTTCTGATGATCACATAGTGAAACTCCGAGCATAGCTCTCTCCATAGCCCATTGCGCGACTTTGAGTTTGTGTATGAGGCCAATGAGTTAACGACTCAGTCTCAGTGCCATATATCATCACTGGCAACTCGCACTGATTGTAGACTTTCGTCTTGAGGCTCTGTGGTATCCAGGTTGTTGTTGGGGAGTAAAGATCTAATGGCGACCACGAACCAGGCGACGACGCAGTGGAAGCCCCCCCCCTACTACCCTCCCCCGGTGGACCGACGATATTGTGAAAGTTGCGGAAAGTCGGTGGATGGAAAAGACCGTTCGTCATGGAAGTCATTGGGGGAGGCCTATGTCCAGCAGTGGACTTTTAAAGGCTGATGATGATGATGACTAAGACTGTACTATAAATACCGCGTGTGTCGTATACGAAGATACTCAATTTCAAGCTTCCATCCAACGATAACATGTTCAAAATTGACTTAGATGCTCGCAAGCGGATCGGAATACAATTATCGTCATGTAGGCTAAAGAGCCTCGTGATTGGCGTTTTAATTCCAATTATTGACACCATATCGCAGTATCTTACCGTGATACATTTTGTATCAATATCGTTTGAAAATAGTTTGTAGCCTCATCATCATCATGTCAGCCGTAGGACGTCCACTGCTCAACATGAACATGATTTGTATATAACTTAGAATAGAGTATGTGACCTGAATAGTAATATGAGTAAATTCTATTCCGGGTACCCACCTGAGCGAAGTCGCCATTCGAAAACCTTCACTTCCCAACGGTTGTCGGTTCTGCAAGCTATATGGCCTGCTCACTACCTCTTGAACTTGCTAATTGTAAGAGCTATGTCAGTGACCTTCTAATTCTAATTCTAATTCTAATCGGGGGTGGTTAGACTTCCCGCTGTGGGGTGTTTTGTGCATTGTCCCCCTATGCTAACCCTACCCCAGCCAGCCCAGCTCCTTAAAATAGCGAAGCAGGACTTTGGGTCGTTGGTAACATTCTCTCATGTCCCTGTATGCGGCGGTGTCTGGGAGCCGCTTCCGATCACGGCCCGCAGACCCGATGTGGTCCTCCTCCTGTGGTCAGTGACCTTAGGTCGTCAACGGATTTCCTCATTTCGGATCTAATACCTCATCTCATCTGCCATTACGGCCGTGAAAATATAGTCGCCTTCGCATTTCAGTTTAGGAATCTTGAAGATCTTACAGTACGTAATATCGTAGATGCCATAGCGCGCATTCTTTCTCTTCGATGGTAAGTTGGCGCTAATGAAAGTACGCACGCCGCGGCATCCGTAATCGATCCCCGTTGACGCATCTCTGGAGTTCGTGACTGGAGTGGTGGCATTTACACTGTATTGTTTCAATATTTATATTCTTATTCATTTATTTATGCTCAATGTACATTGTACATACCTTAGATGGTGTATTGTAGCTTAAAGTAGGTAAGTACACAAATTTTTAATCATATTTCACAATATGTATCATATTCGAGGCCAGAAACTCAAGTATCAGAAATACCGTTATTCTGGAACTTTGAAGGAGAGGGGGTGTTATACTTAAAATTGTATTTGTGCATTGAAATCAAAAGGATAATTTTGGTTATACAATAAAATAAATAACACCCAACCCCACACTAGGAATCCCTGTGTCGTAGTTATCAGAATCTATGAGTACTATGATACCACAACACCCAGATATTATACAATTATTTTTCCCGCAGCGGTAATCGCAACCCTTGCGTCTAAGACGGGCACTCGCCCGCTAGGTCGTCAAAACCACAACGCTATTGAAAAGTATAGTAAAAAGAAATTGGCTCATGATTTTTATTCGCGAGGATGATCCGTCCTCCTCCCAAATCTCCAGGCGACCCGCTCCAACTTGCTCTGCATCAAACCCGTATTTAGAGCAAACCTGTAAAGTCACAAGTTTCAAGCAGTTTCAATATTCAAATGAAATAGGCCTTCAAATATTCATTCGCTTTCACTCCGGTGTAACTGTGGCCTATTTAAGCTTAACATGCCGATCCCGTAGCGAATATTGGAACAATTTATGTGAAGACCTTTGTAATTTAGAAGAGCTCTCAAATTGGAGGTATGGAGGTTGACACCTTCACCCGCTGGTGGAATTTAGATGACTTATTTTGAAAGCCTTTGACTACTACTGTCGTTTTGGATTTTCAAAGTTGTTTGATATCAAACGGAAGATTATACAATTTATGAAGACTCTAAAGACGTGTTCTAACGACGTGCGATAATTTATTTTTTCAAATAGTGTTGTGGTACTTCGGTGAGCAAGGTTGCCAGAGCTCTTTAAGTTCTCTGGTATTGCAAGCGTTCATGCTATTCACACGATCAGCCCTGGTATAATGTCATTCGATATTTTTTATGTCACTCACATTGAAGTCACATTATTTCCATTGAAATTGTTTTCAAACAATGGTTATTGATGTTTTCTCACTGAATTCCCACTCACACCGATTACCTATATCAATGGGATTGTCAGAATAGATCCCAACGAAGACGCGGTTCTTGAGTCTATTAAATTGCCTGTTTGAGCATGGAGGTGTTGCTCGTTATAGTTTATTTATAATACCTTTACTTGCATCTTGAAGATAATTGATGGACTTATCTGATATCCTAGGAATAGAAACGCCGAAACCGACTGCATACTAAAGAGCTCATTATTTGTGAATTTTCATACGAAGTCCTTTGACAGGCCTCATAGCTCAGTTGGTAGTAACTCTGCCTTCTGCGCTAGAGGTTGCGGGTTCAATTCCCGCACAGGACAAACATTTGTGTGATGAATACAGATGTTTGTTCTGTGTCTGGGTGTTAAATATTCATCTATTATGTATATCAGTCTCTGGTACCCATAGTACAGGCTATGCCTAGTTTGGGATCAGTTGACCGTGTGTCGATATGTCCGGAATATTTATTTATTTATTTATTTATTTATTAATAACTTTACGTTTTTAAATTGTGGAGGAAAACATCGGTAAGTATTCATATAAGTGCGATAGGCTTGCACCTTGTCACGTATGGAATAAATGGAATACCCACTACTGCAAATATGGACATGTGCCAAATGGGGCGTACCTCTGAAGATGATCGGATTGCCTGTAGATTTGAGAGGATGTCTACTATGACATATCAGACGTGAGATTATTTTTTTCTATTTATATGTCATTATGCATCATCATCCGCCTGAAAAAGTCCACTGCTATATAGGCCTCCCCCACAGAGTGCAACGACTAACGGTCTTGAGCTTTTTTCATCCACCGACTTCATGCATGCTTCACAATGTCGTCGGTCCATCGGGCGGGCCTTCCAACACTGCGTCATCTGGTTCGGAGTCACCGCTCGAGAACTGTTATTTCCCAACGTTTGTCGGTTCTGCGACTTAGTGTCTGCGTTGTTATGAAAATACATAGCTGTTATACCTATGGCGTCCTTTAGACTCGCAATTTTCCGCACAAACGCCTACAGTCTCGCCAAAAAACAGCCGGATAATTAAAATACGCCATCTTAAGGCAACACAAACGGTTAATTTAGCTCAGTAGCAACTTAAAGCTAAAAGGAAGATTAATCTTCTACAAGCCATTGGAACAATAGCACAAAGACACAGTTTATTTAAAAAACACGAAAATCAAGTGCCAGCCACTGGCCCTGCGTCTTTTACTTTCGTTCAGAAAACTTTTCGAAACCTTTTAGAACTTTACTAAATAGTATCTAGTAAAGAATACTCGTTCATATAATGCATCCTAACAACTGACAACATCACAGACAGTACCCTCCATTCCTTATACTTTATACTAGAACTCGCTTTTACAACTGCATTCAATCATTTCGAGTCCAATTTAATATGTGTTGAAGTCTTAAGCTGAAGCGCTTTGTAGTATTAATTCGAACAGCAAGAGAAGCACAAGCCATAGATTCATCATCATCATTTCAACCGTACGACGTCCACTGCTGAACATGGCCTCCCCCACATACAGAGTGAATTCCTTATCATGTGGGGGGATTTGCCCATACTCGCCACGCTGGGCATGCGGGTTGATAAGAAGCCATAGATTAATGTTAAATCAAATGTTGAAAAAGATGGAAAATAGGTGGATAGATATAATAAGCCTTATGTATAATTAATACAAAAAAGAACAGTGTTGATCTCATGGGAGACCCCGACTTTCATTCCGAAGATCGTGGGTTCAAATACGATCGTGTACCAATGACTTTAACTAAAAATTCAAGTTCTTAAATCGTGACGAAACCAGTACCTATCACGTATAGAATACTCACTACTTCAAAATGAGGGCATGTGACAAATGTATGGACGTGCCTCTTACTAACCTCTTACACATGTTCAAGGAACAGATCGCCTGGTAATTTGAGAGGATGTCTCCAATGCCTGCGGATAAAAATGAGCTTATTTATTTTTACTTTTTAATATAAAACAAAAATATTAAAAACAACAGTCGGGCAGTGTAATACAGTGTTAAAATAAGTGGGATTTGATAGGGCTTACATATTTGAGCCTTTTGGGGTTGAGACCCTGGGTCCGTGGGGAAACGGGGCCCTCCGGGTTTTCAAAAAGGTATCAGGACGTCTGATCGAAGCGACGCGTGACCCGAGAGCTGGCTCTTATTTGGCCCAGCGAATTAGCATTGCCATCCAGCGTGGCAATTCCGCCAGCGTCTTGGGGACGCTTCCGACTGGTAGTGATCTGGATCAGTTGAGCTATCTATAGATCGTTTGTAACGGTCTTTAGATGGCTCAACTGTTTCATGTGTATTTTGTAAATATTAACTTGTATTAGTTTTAAATAAGTGGCAAAATTTTTATTGGTTTGTATAAAAAACTTGGATTCTATAACTTGGTCCATACGAAGGAGAAACCGTCGGCGTCGTGTTCCCAAAGGAGTCCTATCGCCGAACGAGGCTTAATCCCGCGAACGGCTCCGACACAACTTACTACAAATGGAATTTGATTCGGATTTAACTAACCACATTTTCTAAATTATATATACTTACGTCCAGCGTGAGGTGCTGCGGTTGTGATCTGGAGATTGTCTTCACACGGAGTTGAGAAAATAATTTTGTATTATGTTTAGCTTAAATAACCAGGAGACCTTATCAAAAATAGTATAGACGTGCATAGGTAAAAATCATAATGAGTTAAAGTGCTTTCACAGCTCTAAGCGGGTTGTATTTAGCCGTTTAATTTTACCTACTTGATCGATGGGACAGTTATACAAGGTGATTCATAATATGATCAATCCTGAAAGGGTCTTATTCTATCAACAAAACCCAGTAAGGTTTTTCCAGATATTTCGAATTTAGCAATTTTTTTAAGGTTTCCGTACCTCATTTGGAAAAACGGAACCCTTATAGGATCACTTTGTTGTCCGTCTGTCTGTCTGTCTGTCTGTCCGTGTGTCAAGACCCTTTTATCAGAATCGGCTAAAGGTATCAACTTGAAATTTATACCACCTATTAAGGTTTGTGGGCTTATGGTGCCGCATAAAAATCAAAGCTCTAGCTTAATGCATTAAAAAGATATGGCAATGAATGTATAATTTTTGTATGGAAATGGCAAAAATGAAAAACCTCTAGGGTACTTCCAGTTACGTCACAATTCGGAAATTTGGAGTGCTAAGAGCTTTTGTAACACAAATAAAGGAAAAGTCTGAAATTGAGGAATTTCAAAGTTTTTTAGGAAACAAAGTTATATTTGCCGTTAATGTCATACAATGACTACGTGAGCGACCGCAAATATAAATTTGTCAATTCCTACACTTAGAGTTTTTATTTCTGACTGGTAAATCCATTGGTGCACGACCGGGATTCGAACCTATCCATCCCAACCACCCACCAATGGTACTGAAGCCTCAGGGCGCGAGTTCTCGCACGTGACCGTCCTTATTTTAACGAATTATCAAACGTATATGAAGTTGGGCATCAATATTTCTACCTTTAGCAGTTGAATAATTGATTTTGAACTGATTTGACCCCAAAACAGAATAAAGATGAAATTCCAATAGTTGAGAACAGACTTACCATCTGAGTTTAGAATAAGTCACTTTGGGGAAAGCATAGGTACATATTAGGAATCATCTTGTATTGCATTCAAAAAACGTGCTATACCTTTATATATTACACCATTTTATTTGAATCTTTTTTCTGCACGAACCACATTTCTAGTACAGATCTTCTTCTTCTTGTGGTGTCACTGATTCTTTCTTGGTCATTCCGTCTTTGGTCAGTGACCAGGTTGAGGTATGGTGGCACTGAAAAGGGCCTATGACCGTCGATGAAAGAATCAGTGTAGTGAAAGGATAAAAGTGCAGTACGTTATGATAGTATCTAATAATGGTGGTTTTTCATCAATTAATAGGTTTTGCCGGCCTAAATATTTTAACAAAGTACTATTTTGAATAGTCCGATTCAACCAATTCGGATGGTAGAGACAGTGCTTTCATACAATTCAGAGACAGGCACCCGTCCATCCTCCGCTTTGTTTCCGTCAACCCTCGTCACGGAATCAAACGTTGCTCGAATGAGAGAGCAATTTCACCAATGTTTTTGAGTGGACACAGCTTCTAGCGTGATCACAGTAAACTTTAACAAAACAATTATTCATTAGGAAATATCATCAAACGTTATATGAGGATTCATCATTTCAGCCGTACGACGTCCACTGCTGAACATGGCCTCCCCCACAGACAGAGCGAATTCCTTATCATGTGGGGGGACTTTCCCATACTCACCACGCTGGGCATGCGGGTTGGCGAGCGCAGTTAGAGCTATCGTTGTTAAAATGAGGGACGCTGCTGCCCATCCCCTAGCTTTTTCCCCTAGGTCGCCTCTTACGACATCCGCGGATAGGTCGATATGGAGGGGCCTATTCTTCAGCCGGGGCCACCACGGCCTATATGAGGATTAGTTCAATTCAATTCAAAAGGTACACAAAAGGAGCATTTACGAGGCGCATCATCATCATCATCATCAGCCTGTAGAAGTCCACTGCTGGACATAGGCCTCCCCTAAAGCGTTCCACGACGAATGGTCTTAAGCCTTCCCCATCCACCGACTTCCCGCAACCTTCACAATGTTGTCGGTCCATCGGGTGGGGGGCCTTCCAACACTGCGTCAACAAATATTTTTTTCAATTATTTATTATCAGAATGGATTGATTTAATAAATACGTTTCCATATTTATACTAGTTTGCGCCAGCGGCTTCGCTCGCGGTACCAAGAAAAAGTAGCCTATATGCTATTCTAGGTAAAGAATCTATTCCAAGTCACATCGAAATCTGTTGAGCTGATATGGCGTAATTAAACCACAAACATCCAACAACACAACAACCTCACCAACTTTTGCATTTAAATTACTCAAAAACATCCGACGAAAAAGTATACATTCCCTTTTCTTATTTATATTTAAGTATACTTTACAATGTATACTTTTTCCTTTATTTTTAATTAAAACCTAAAGTGGTAAGAGTAGGCCCGTTCATGAAATCAGAAAGGCTTGCAATTACACATTGCCAATACACACAGAATCGAGCGAACAACACTTGCACGCTAATTTACGATTCCGTTTCGAACAGTTCACTAATTACTGTATTTGTCTTACTAATGTATTCCGTTATCATTTAGGAGTGTTTTGTGCGTTCCTGAACCGGTTAGTTAGGTTTTTGGTACTAAGTATGAATTTACATCTGTACATCTAATAGTGTTATTACGTACTAGTTTTTTATTAATAAACTGGCGGCAGCCCGCGGCTCCACTCGCAAGGTACCCGGTTATTTTAAGTAGCCTATGTCCTTCCGAATTTCAATGAAAGACATTTTTCATATAAAGCACCATCCATTTTTTCTCCGTTTCCTAGTATGCTTAAACACAGATCTGGACGATCTAATAGATATCCTGTTGTGTCCGGCATTGCCATAGTCTAGGAGATAAAACCAGAACACAGCATTGCAAGCCTTCAAAGGAATTAATTTCGTGCAAATTATAGGTTTATGGACAAAACTACAAAATTAAACGTTTTCTGGGTCAGTGTTAAGTTTATAAGCGATTTGTTTTCGATTTAGTCTATGACGATAACCAACCAGCGGAACACAATTGAGAGTAAGCATATGAAACGTTACCAAAAACAATGCAATAAGCATCACATCGGTTGGCGGCGAGTTCGACTGAATCTTACAACTGTAACTTTGGCACTTGGCTGCTTCTCTAACTTTGACTTGATGTCAGTTACCTCTACTACATTTTCAATGTGTGATAAAATCTGAATCTGATCTGTTGAGGAAATCTTTAGAAGAACCAAGGTTACCGACATAGCTTTTAAAATTGTCTCTTTTTGAAGGATTCGTAGGAAGCCTATGAAATTCCTATAATTATTGCAGTCCGCTTTGGAGTCCCCCATTTGCAGTACTACATGTTTCTTGTGTCCTACTTGTACATCACCTGGAAAGATATTGATATCTTTCCAGGTGATGTAAAACAATTATAGAAAACAAATAGACAGGCCTCATAGCTCAGTTAGTAGTAACTCTGCCTTC
Organism: Anticlea derivata; assembly: GCA_947579855.1. Lineage (NCBI taxonomy): Eukaryota > Metazoa > Arthropoda > Insecta > Lepidoptera > Geometridae > Anticlea > Anticlea derivata. The sequence goes on from OX388266.1 coordinate 5,192,882, forward strand.
TGCGCTAGAGGTCGCGGGTTCGATCCCCGTACTGGACAAACATTTGTGTGATAAACACAGATGTTTGTTCTGTGTCTGGGTGTTAAATATTTATCTATTATATATATCATTCTCTGGTCACCATAGTACAGGCTATGCCTAGTTTGGGATCAGTTGGCCGTGTGAATATGTCCGGAATATTTATTTATTTATAAATTTATTTATCACCATTATTATGCCAACCGTCTTTGTCGCAGTTTTGATGCCCTGTTCAAACGGCGTGTGATGTGCAACCTGAAATTCGTTTAAAAATTATGCGTGCGATATAGTTTAAGCACTTAAAAGTTCAACTCAAATTAAAAAAAAAATCGCGATTAACATATCGAACGTCGTTTAAACACGGCTTGAATCTTACGATTCTAGAATTTCACACCTCAAAATGTTCATAATTTTAAGTCGAAGAAGTTTTATTTATAACCGATATTGTGTTTCTGCATAAAACTATCCGTGAAAAATCGACAGTCCGCACCTACTTGATAAGATCCAATTTGTTGTTCCCGTCCCTCTAGCCACCTCCTGAATAGAAAATCGTTCAATCTTCTGTCATGCAAACTATGGTTCGCACTTTCCTTTACACCGAAATGTGTTCTTCTTACAACAGAGTTTGTCTTGATTTGGACATTTTCTCCCCGTTCGTATCTTCCTCTACGTGAAAATTGTTTGATTGTTTAATTGGGTAAACTTTTTTCTAATAGTTTAGAGATAACTTGTAAAAAAAAGAGATACTTTTTTTTTATTTTTACACCTAGAAAAATTAAAAATTATATAACATTAGTCTTTAGTGTAACAACCAGTATTATGAACCATATACCTATAGCAAAACGTCTTCACCCATTAAATGTCACGACGTAAGACCTTGTGAAACCGAAGGAACTCTGCATACTACCTTTACTAAGGACAAAGTAATGGGTAGGTTTACTTTCGAGTTTTAATCGAGTTTGCATCGATAAGCCCTAGTAAACCTTGTGGTTTTCAGAACAGCACGGTCCGATATAACCGTATTAAATTATTTTCGGTAGCAACACAACAGCGAGCGACTGCGGCGACTGCTAACTTTAGCAGCTTCTAGCAGTTCCTAGCACGAGTTTTTGATGTTTTCGAATCAATAGTGACGCAATCACCGTGTAAGTTGCGTCTACACAAAAATAGATTTGTATAGGCGCGGTATAATAAAGTATCTACCATTCAACAATTGGTAAAATAAAACCGGGACATGGCCATGAACGATGATTTCTGTAGCGAATTAAAATGATGCTATTCGCACGATTTAAATAAATTGTACAAAAGAAATTCCACCATCGATTTTGGGTAATAGCCTCTAAAGCCAAATGAACTAAAAGAACAAAATTAAAATTTCCATGTAAAAAGTTGAATCAAAGCTCTAACAAGAGCCATTGTCAAAATCCGGGCATTCAGCAAAGCACACTGAAAAAGATGGGAATCCGGACTACTAGTGATGTCAGACGCAGCTCGGACTCTATTGCGAATACCATTCGAGAAAATAACTACGGGAGACAAGGTTTCTTTTATCAAAACTTGAATAAAGATTTCAAAAACAATAAGAATACGATGGACAATTTCAGATTACTACTAAGGTTTTGCTGATGGTTTAAAACAGCCTCAATAATTAATGGAAAAATATGTTAAAACAGTTTAAATACAGTAGTGAATATCCTAATGATTTTACTGAAATTAATTCAAAAGTAGGTATAGTTCGATGAGTAGGCAATTTTGGAATTCCGAAAAACATTCAGGCTACTATTTACCCGTGGGTAAAACTCAGATACTTTTTATGGCAAACCAAGAGGCTTTTACACTTAACCATTTTAAAGAAATCTTACTCCGAAAACATCTTATCGCGTCTCTAAAGCAGACTCTTTGTAATCAATGGGAATATGCTAACGATCGCACCCGAACCGACTTACAGAAAGAGGCTTAATTAAATCCACGATTCATATTCTAGTGTCCCGATACCCAATCAAAAGGAGGGAGAGATGAATAGTCAAAGAGGAGGGGAGTTTTACGGCCTGTCTTTGTAAGTTAGCGGTGTAGGAAACTGTAATAAATTACACAAATACAAACTTCAAATTGTTTTGCAGTGCAGAGCTAACGCGCTATGAGTTGGTATAACAAAATCTGACAAAATCTAAGTGATGTTTGTTGGTTTTCGAATTTTGTTGAGAGCACAGCTAATCTGGGCTGGGCTAAATTTTTCCATGTATCAGCAACTAAGCGCTTTCATGTAGTTACTAGCCAATCCGATTTATGGCGGTTTATTGGAGCCCACGCCCTAGGCCAAATCACCCATTATAAAACGCACCATTATACCAGCCATAGCGAGACAAGGCAAGTACTTGTAAGCTTGTAAGTGTGTTACTTCAAGTAACACACTTACAAGCTTACAAGTAAGTGGCTTACTTCAGTCTCCGCGTACCATCGCTTTCATCAACGCTGCCGTAACAGCCCATAGGGAGGCTTTTTGCAGATATACCCGTGCCGTTCCTATCACTTGCCAAAACTCCTGTGGTGTTCTTTTATAAGTCATACAATCACTTTTATGACTTTACATTTAACATTGAGCCTCAATAAAGCGAAGACTTGTAATTAGTCGAATGTGGGTAGACGGAAAAATCAACATTTCTATGAATATGCAGGGACGGTATTTGTCGTGGTCTACGGAGGTTGAATTATTAATGCTTATCTAAGGGATGCTACTGAATGGACGGTTAGAGGCTCGCTGGCTTACGTGGTTAGAGCATTCCCGTATTTAGAGGAAGACGGTAGGTTCGAAATTTCGAAATTTCGGGTTAGTATAAAAATCATAGTAAGTGTCCTTAGTTTGGACAATAAAAACATCAAAACTTGCAGTTTTTTTGTTCCATCATTATTTTTTCAGCCGTTGGGCATCCACTGTAGAACATAGGCCTCCCCCATAGATTTCCAGAAACAATTAATTGGGAGGACTTGCCTATACGTACTCGCCCACGCTAGGCATGCAGGTTGGCGAGCGCAGATAAAGCTAGGGAATGCTCCTTTTTTTTGTGAAAATACCTACTGCTTTGGTTTTTTGTCAAAAATACCACAATTCAAGTAAGGTTTTAATTAGAGTTTGGTTTTGTTTAATGTTTTTTTTAATTAAACAACAAAATGCTTTAATAGTCTGCGTCTCATTTCGCAAATTGCGTGCACTAACCGACTGCGGCAGCTCAAGTTGGTATTCGTATTTCTCTGCGGAGTAACTTGTCTGCGTCCGCGGCAGCATAACTTGAATTTTCGGACATAATTAAAATTTCCCACGAGATTCCCGATTCTGAGTTAAGTGCTTCATCGCTTGCTTATTATTTATTAATGTGTGGTTCACTGTTGAAGATATATTTTAAATATGTATATGTCTCTGTAATTGTGTATCTCTCGTATAAACAGCATTTTTTTTTAATAATTAACTTCCCACTACTTCTCATATTCATATTCATAATATTCTTCTCATATTCATATTCATTCATAGTTCATTCAAATAGAGTGTAAAGTTTTATTGAAATTTATTTCTCTAATTCCTTTTTTTTTAATTAATTTCTACAACAAAACCTGTTGTAGAAATTATTCAGCTCGTACAAATTTGAATTAGTTTGCAATGTCCTGCATAATATTTCCTGTGTCAACTTTTTCCGCTACAGTCATTAGATTTTTATTTATGGTAAAATGATACAAAACAATAAAAAACCTTGTTCCAAACCCCGTGAACATGTCACAAAAAAATAAAATATTCTTTTTCACTCGACTGCCATTTCATGCAATGTCATAAAGGTTTGCATACACGATGCGTTACGCTCGGCCCAGTAGCTGGCTTGCGAGTAATTGAATGAAATGGCAACTACACCGTTTTAATTAAAAACTGGCACCGTGCCTGTGACTGACAATGTCTGGTCAACACATTTGCACCAATTGATTTAGTATCTTTTAAAATTGAATGTAATACTGATGTGAGCGTATATAGGGTGATAAAATTTAGTGCTGAGTATGTGAAATTCATCTCTGTTAACAAGGGTTCCCGTAGTGATTTAGGCCGGTTGTTTGGTTTTAAACGGTTTTTACTTCCTTATACTTGAATAAGTATTAAAATATTCGTAATTAGTATTAAAATATATTACTTTTTTTTGACTAAAATATTTTACTTTATATAAACTCGGTATACGTATTATTACAGTTACTGCTAGAATATTGGTAGGTATTTATTCTTAATCTTCGTGGTAATTTAACTTTATATCAAATTTAATTCTTAAAGGCATGCTCAAACGGCGTGCGATATGTCTAGAATAGAATAGAAGAATAGAATACAATAGAATATAATTTAATTGTCTAATAAATTAATTTCAAAATGATCCTTACGACGTCTATATAAAGTTAATTTGAGTTTGACTTTTAAGAGCTTGGCCTTGCAATATCTCTGAGCTACGAGTATATTGCCCTCATATGTCAAACTAAAAATTGTCTTAAACAAGTACCTAGACGTAAGGATCATTTTGAAACGATTTATAATTTAAGTGAAATAATTTTCTTACTTAGCATTTGCATGACTATTTCCACCTTATCCATGAAATAACAGCGTTGACGGCATATTTAGTAAAAACCACAGCTCAGATTAAAGCAAAATTGATGTGGATAGCACAAGCTAATAGAGGCCTTATAGCAGTGGGATAAGAAATGCTGAAGATGATTTGTTGATAAATCACGGAATAAACCAATCTTTCAATGCCCCGTCCCATCAACGGTGTTGTAGCCGACACATTCAAAGATTTAGGGTTCAAATTTAGGGTTATGACACGATTGCAATTGAATGGCAATAATACGGCATGATAGGATCATATCAGTAATCTGCACTGAAGCCAGGTACCAATTTGAAGTAGTTGTATTGTGCTTCTAGGCTACTTCAGCATAACAATAACCAGCCGTTTGACTGTTATTTTCTTACATATTTTTAGGTACTTTAACCGTGGGTTATCATGACCGCTTGTTGATGTTGGTGAAACGTGGCCTAAGTACATCGTTTAAACCTCAACTTGAGTCGGCGGCGAGCGATCAATCAAAATTATATTACCAATAAATCTACGGAAGCTCACGCTGTGTGAACACGCCTTTTACAATACGCGATGTTTTTATATTTTTCACCGTACAATATTTAACAGGTATTTCATTTTTTGTGTTTAGCTAAAAATTATACTTGTAAGCCCTAGGCATTATGTACGCGAAAAGCAAAACAAAACAATAAACATTTTTTTTGAAAATAAACATGTGTGTTTAATAAAAGAATAATCACTCACTAACTTCATCAACTCGATTAAAGTATGTCCGCCTTTATCATCTGTTATCCGTTAGAAAAGGACAGGGCGAGAGTTCATCATCATCATCATCATCAGCCTGATGAAGTCCACGGCTGCACATAGGCCTCCCCCAAAGAGGTGCCACGACGAATGCTCTTGAGACGTCTCAATCCACTAACTTCCCGCAACCTTTACAATGTTGTCGGTCCATCGTGCGGGGGTTTCCAACACTGCGTCGTCCGGTTTGTGGTCGCCATTGAGAACCTTATGCCTCTCCTTCCCCTCGTTTGCATGGATAAACTTAAGAATTCGGAGTGTGACTCAGGTTTCTTATTAAGAAGTTACGGGCGGAAGCTAGTAAAGAAAAAATATTTCGAATACAACTTGCTTGTCATTCACTGTGATGATGATGATGATGATCTTCCAAGCCGATTTCGACTACGGCGACATAATTTCTGCATTTTACAAATTAACATATTATATTACATATTACAAACTAATTTATCTAAATTTCAATTTTAATCCGTATGTGTTTTTAGATGACTTATATAGCCAATTTTAGCTTTGAAAGTGCGTGCACAGATAATGCATGTCAAAACACCGTTGCTGTAATTATAATTAATATTTGAAGGCGGTTTAGCTTTAAGCTGGTCTCGTTTCTTGTCAAGTTCGCGCCTTCGTTCGTCTTCAAATGCGTAAACGTTTTTCTGCACCAGTCCCCTCCACTCTGGCCGCCTTTCAGCCAACATTTCCCAACGTCATTCACTGTCATTCACTGTATTAGGTCAGTGACCCGGTTGAGGTATGATGAAAAATGCCTATGACCGATGGACTGAATAATTGAAATCGGCTACTAATCGTATCGGCTCGACTAAACCAACCAAAACTTTTACCATATACTGATTGCTTCATAATAATTTATTGAGCGTAATCTGCGTCCATCGAGCGTGGTATATAACTCATCGTCAGTAAACTCTATTACGACCTTGTATCCGATTCAAGTATTAATTTGGATTAAAACGTTTGGGGTACGGAATTTTGTGGCGCGTCTGTACGTGTGTGTCTTAATATGAGGTTGTATGTGTGTGTATTTATTTGTTGAGATTGATTTAATCGCAGTAGTAGGTAATGTCTAAAGAAGTTTCGTGAGTGCACGGTCACCACGCTGCAGCAGTGGCTCTTTTACCATTCGCTCAATGAACCTTTGGGCTACTATACTAAAACCTGGGTTAAAAGGTCAAAAACGAACGACAACCAACCTATTCAGTTGGTGTTCCATACAAAGGTACAATTTGTATTATATACCCCCCCCGTCACCAATCTTCCCTATAATACAAATGCTATATACAATTATGTTATCATCATCAGTACAGCCGTACCAGAGCAACTTCGTATCATGTGATAGGAATTTGCCCATACTCACCACGTTGCCGCCTATACCCTAGTTTTTTCCCTTAGTTGCCTCTTACGTCATCCACGGGTTGGTAGTTATGGAGAGGCATTATCTTCAGCCGGGGCCACCTCGGCCAAATATTGTAAATTATTTGAATTTTGATAACTAAATAAAAACACCTTCATCAACCCCCACAGCACACAAACAAATGCATTAGCATAATTCCCAACACACACGTATGAAACTAAATCCATTTACCCTACTTTATATTCAGTAAAAGTGGCCAGAGAAGGCCGGAGGATTTAACGAGAGAATTAGAATTTTACATTGTAATAGCTGTTCCGTAAGGGGTGAGAAATGGGGTAAGTGGGAGTTTGACGAGAGTCGCCGGTTCCGTAGTTTAATGTTCTAATTCACAGTCGTAATAGTTTGTACGTGATATTATTAGATTCACGTTGTTATTATCATCTTTAGATCATAACAAAATGTTCAGATTAAATTAAGATAATATAAATCAACACTGTAAATTGGAATAGCTTGAATTCATATTTTCTTAAATCTCAATTTCATTGACCAGGAGGGATAACCAAAAAATAACCATTAAAACGACAAACAAGCGAACGAACTCATAATTTATCCGAAAGGGCCTATTCTGTAAAAAATCGTTACTTCTTCATTTTAGATTTTTTATAAAACCTTTTTAAGTTCGCTGTTTCAGTCTTAATTCTAACCGAAGAACACAAATATCTCTTACTAAAACAGTTGATTTGACCACAAAAAGGCTCGTTTTTTCAAAGAAAAACGTCGTAGAACACAAGTTGCCTATCGGTTATCTATTGGGTGTAGAATAAACTTTTTTCAGCTTAGCACACATATTATTAAACATCGTGTAAAATGAATGATTTAAACTCAATTTTAAAAGAGTTGTCGTCACTACAATGTTTTCGTTCCCAGTTACCGAACATATACTCCAAAAAACAAAGGTATAAAAACCAGCTCGCTGAGTGGCGTCTCACCTAGGCACAGCGCTCTCGACTGCTTTGAACTAATTATCCCCAGTATGAGCTGCGCCAATTTCACTAATTATTGCACTCATTGAGGAACAGCGAATGAATTTTCGGTGCGCAGACAGTTTTTGTTGAAATTTTAAATTGTACGTTTGCGATGCAAATATTGTGAGTTCAAAACGATGGAACTTTAATTTAAATCAAAAATAAGTAATTTACGTCATTTGTGTTTTTAAGCTAAACATTTCCAAATGAAAATAAGAAAAAAATATTTAGCATCAAAAGATACACCTTTACATTATAGCTAATAAGTTGGTAGAATCGAATATGGAGCGAATAAATTGAATACAGAAACATGCACACAAAAATCCGATGCTATCATATATGATGCACACTTCATTTTAGAAAACAATTACAAAAAAGGTATTCTTTTCTATAAACAATACTACAAAACTTATAATGCAAGCATTCTGTCAATAAATCACCTTCGATTTAATTTAAGTTTCAAGTTATACTGTTGCTTAAACTAGAATTGAACATTTATTATATTGTAAATAAGTTAAATGTCCAAGTGTGTTACATGTCATGTAACACGTTTTATAAAATGCTCCAATAAAATAACGATGGAATTCGAATCTCGTAACTAACTGAGACTCAACTGAATTTACTGCAAAAGCCTTGTTTTCCTACAAAACAGTGGCCGTTACTATAGCGGGCATAATAATTTGGAAACTCTACTTCCATGGTATCGGAGCTGAACTCCAGTTTGCAGTTTGGTTAACATAGTTTTTTTAGGAAAATGTACCTACGCAGAATATTTTCAAAAGTAGTTAACAGGTGGTATAAATTCCTGGATTCATTACATTCAAATCAGATAATTTAACCCATCTTTCAGACACACACTTCATTCCGATGCCGTCATAATTAAGACGCTCACTTCATTTTAGAAAACAATGGCTTAAGTTTCTTGGCGCCTCTTCAAAATATGTCACAGTGCTCAGTCCGCAGACTCATGCAAATGTTCCGGGAACTGCTTTTAATTCAAATAAAGTTTCTTTTAGAGAATTCTTTTAAGATAGACTGGCGGATTGCCCACCTTGAAATGAATAGGCAAAGCGGTGTTTATGTCAAAATTATGTTCTTGACAAGTGCTGTAGAGCTAGTTTTACGAGAAAGGAGTTTGTGAACTGTTTACGTTGAAATGCTTGATTTTTACGATTTTTCTTTTACCGTTGTGTGGGCTTATATTGTTATGTTTTTTTATAGAAAATGTTAAAACTATCTTTACATAATACAATGAGTGACTTTTACCGAGAATCTGTCATTCGTTTTGGTCATGTTTTGCTTCACCTGGCGTATCTGGAGTATAATCTGTCATTTTGCTTTCTATCATCAATTTTGCGATTTTGTTTAGGCAGATTAGTACGGGGCTTGGGATCGATAATCTTAAAAGTTATTAGTTGAGAATCTTGAATTTCAACCACGAATCGGGTGACGCATTGTCGGAAGACCCCCCACCCGATGGACCGCCGACACTTGTACAGTGACGATTATGAGTCTTAAAATAATCAATCTTAGCGTGTACTCTTATTGCCTAAAAGGAACATTCGCAATTAACTATCATCATCTTCCTGACCTTATCCCACTTCATGTGCGGTCGGCACAACGTGTTTTTATCTTATACTCACCTCTTTCAGCCCTCATGTCAGTATTCACTCATATCATCTTTTACACATCCATCTTTTCTTTGGTCTACCTCTTATACTCGCAATTAACCGTTGGTTGAAAAATCAGATTCGATTTATAGTGCGGCCACGGTTTTCGACCACGTGGTAACATGTATAGGTAAACCTCGCATTTCCTGTAAATCAAGTCCATTTATAGTCGGGTGTAGGTACACGTGTATTGTTATTGCACCACGCCAGCCAGCTCTCGCGCCGCTGTCACTCGTGTTAATTAAACGTTCCCATTCTGAAAGTACATATCCCTGGATACGGTACTAATATAATGAGTATCGAGTCATCATCATCATCATTTCAGCCATATGATGTTCACTGCTGAACATAAGCCTCCTCCATAGATTACCAGAAACAATAATTTGGGGGGGATAGTATACTAGTTACGGGACTCGTTGTAGAGAGAGATTGGAGTTTTACCACGTGATATATGCAAATCGAGATAATCCATAGAAAACTTAGGTCATCGACATGGCTTTCCGAGTTAGCAAGTTGAAGTAGCAGTGGGCCATATAGCCATATAGCTCGCAGAAGCGACAACAGTTTAGGAAAAAAGTTTTTGCATGGCGACCACGCATCTGACGCAGTGTAAGAAAGCCCCCCACTCGATGAACCGAGAACATTGTGAGGATTGCGGGAAGTTAATGAAAAAGAAGTCTCAAGAGCGTTCGTCGTCGCACTCTTTGTGGGAGGCTCATGTCCAGCAGTTAGCCTCTACAGGCTGAAAAGGATGGTCTGCCCGCGGCTTCGCTCGGGTGGTACCAGGATGAAAAGTAGCCTTCGTCAATCGGTATTCGGCTCTGTGTGAAAGAAGTAAAAACCAACCAAACAACAATTAATGACACTTTCGCATTTATATTCATGTAATTGAACTTTATTGAACACAGAGCAATATTTAAATCAATTCAAACTTCACAAAGACATTTGAATTTGAAAACAACTGTTTCTCTTGTTTCTCGACTATTCTCCTTGAATATTCAGAGTTATTTGATTATCCTTTCATTTATGATAAAGACAAAGAGTAGTCTGTAGTTGAATAAAGTGATCTCCATAAAAGCCACGAACGAATCCCTTAGAGATTTGATATCAATCAATGCATTGTATGCTTGATTCATAAGCTATTCTTCTTTTCCTATGCTATTATACTAACTTTTTATCCTATTCTGTCCAGATTCCTACATTCCTTCCTTTTTTTTTTTTTTTTATGTTATACGGAGGCAAACATGCTTACGGCCCACCTGATGGTAAGTGGTTACCGTCGCCTATTGACATCAGCAACACCTGGAGCATTGCTAATGCGTTGCCTGCCGAACCCCTCCCCCCCTAAAGAGCTCTGGCAACCTTACTCACCGCAGGAACACAACACTATTTGAAACAAATAATGTTATTTGGCTGCGATCTTCTGTAAGGCGGAGGTACCTCCCCAGGCGGGCTGCTCCAATTTAGAGCGAGAAAATTTCGCTGTGCCCTACCTCTCGTAAAAACCCTAAAGGCCTGTTTACACTCTGATTAGTGCGAGTATAGATAATTAGTCTCTTATTTTTAATCAGTCAGTATCTTTATCGGCTCGATAACTCTCGCTCTGTCCTTTTCTAACATTCAAAAGAAGAAAAAGGCGGACGTACTTTTAATAAGCATCACTACTCCAATTCACTTCCACAACTCTAATTCCGCAACATTTACAATAGCGCGCGTGTGTGCGTGCGACACATCGCATGCGTGCACTTGTGTGGAGTTTTTCCGTAATTGGTTTTCGATTTAAAGGTACCTGCATAAATGAGGTTGCATTTGGACTTGCATTTCGCTTGCAAATGGGTATTATAGTGTTTTCACTTGTAGCGAAGCTCCATTTATCAGGGAGGATACGGGAGGATCGTGGACATATTTTTATACATATTTTTGGACTGGCCTCATAGCTCAGTTAGTAGTAACTCTGCCTTCTGCGCTAGAGGTCGCGGGTTCGATCCACGCACTGGACAAACATTTGTGTGATAAACACAGATGTTTGTTCTGTGTCTGGGTGTTAAATATTTATCTATTACATATATCAGTCTCTGGTCACCATAGTACAGGCTATGCCTAGTTTGGGATCAGTTGACCGTGTGAATATGTCCGGAGTATTTTGTAAGTTATCGTAATAAAATGTATAATAGTATCACCTCAGCTGTTTTTGGTTCAAGTCAGTTCAAACTCAATTATTCAGCTGTTTTGGTATTTTTGAATTATTTCCTATGATAACAAATTTGAATAAGTTCGGGGAAAAAATGATTATTTTTGGTTTTTTTCCTATAATATTCTTTCTATTTATTGATTCCATTCCGGGATGGTATATATATATATATATATATATATATATATATATAAGGAATCACCTTATACCAATACAATTTATCATTCTGTAAATAAATGTTTGGTTTCCTTCTGGGTTGCACTACATTATATTTTCTTGAAGTTTATCTGAGTCTTATTAAACCTTTCCTCAGCACAAAATACGATATTCATAGAGTTTAAGTACATACTCGTCTCTCATGAATCATAAAATTTAAAATGTGAGAAACGCCCGCATTAAATCACAATCCACACTTTAAAAGTAGATTAAAAGCCACATTACGGTGGTGAGTGGCCTTTACTCTAATCTTAATAAATCAGTCTGGCATTGACTTATACAAATGGACTTGAGGACTTTTCATACGATTCCGGGCAGACGGAATATATTCGTCAAGAAATCATTACTACCTTAAACAGCTGAATACTTAAGTTGAACCGATTTGACCGTAAAAACAGCTGATTTTAGGAAAGGTAGTGTTCGTTCCATGAAAGATGACGAATTTAGAAAAGTCGTAAAACTAACTTTATTGCCAATTGGGAATAGGTCCCTTTTGGGATAGTATAGGTACAAATGTATACTCACCTTCTATAATTCATCTAAAAAACAATTTATTATTCACCTGGTTTACACTGTAGGTACCTACTAGTATGCTATAAATATAATATCTGGCGGTTCCGGAGCGTAATATTCTTTCCTACATTACCATACCTCAACTTAGTCACTGACCTAATGCAGGATGACTATGACACAACCAGTGACAGGATAGTTGTAGTGGTATCGACATGAAAGTATCCGTCCCTGCCTCATCACGGACGTGAGTACATGAGCCCCTTTGAAATAAAAATTCAGCCAACTCCCATAATCCAAGCCAAGAAACTTGCACTATTTCTTTGTGATTCGAAACCATTTTGTAGCCGAAAACTTTTGACGCACACTAAAAGTTGCTCTCGTTGCAGCGAAGTCAAATGCTATTAAAACTTTTAATGAGTTGGGGCATTCTTTCGCGCGAGTGTTCGAAGTGGTATTAATTAAAAAAGCGAGAAGGATCAGGTTCGAGACGTGCCAGATGCTGCGATACACGGTCATGTGGGAAGGCCAACTTGGAAAGTTTTTACTGCGCTTGCCAAAAACAAAGTTGGCTGAAAGTTTCGTGCAAAATGTTACGTGTTCCGACGCTGTTTATCGACTGGGGTGAATTTCTTTTCGATGTAGTGAAATATTGCAGGCTTTGGTGGAATTTTGTTTGAAAAATGGCTTTTAAAACTTGAATGTGTCATATACGAGGTGATTCATTTGTTTACTATCCCGAAAGGTGCTTATTCAACATACGAGTGGCAGGAAATTTAGTTCAAAAAGTGTTGAATATTCTATATCTTAAAAAAAACTATTCAATATCATCTGTCATGTCTAGGGGTCAAATCAGTTCAAACTGAATAGATGAGTTATTCAGTTGGTTTGGAGAGCAAGAGTTTAACTTTTCGTATTTATCATAATTAGTTACAAAAATGTCCAAAAGACCAAAAAACGCCGATATTAAAAAATAACGAGCACATCTGTAAAAATATTACTTGTATTTGCTTACCATTTTTATAGTATTCTCATTACGGAACACGATGTATAAACTGTTTTGAATTTATTTTTCACAAAAATATATCAAAACAAATTTAAAGTAAACACACAGTGCTTTTATGGTTAGAATTATATAAAACTGCTTGTCATTTGGTTTATTTATGTAAATAAACCAATGTTTAGTAATGATTAGTAAAGATGCTAACCGATAAACAAGCACGACACATATAGGTACAACAAAAAGTAGGTGCCTATCTACACAGGTAGTAGAATCGAGTGAAGATATAAAATATAGGGATCAAACCCAATTCAAAATCTTCAACAATGTCGTAATTGAAATTCGGTCTGCGTTTCCTCAATACCTCAGCAGCCTTACAACAATCACGTCCACAACCGAGCAATCTGCGATGTATCCTTTCAACTATATACCGTTCGAATGGAAGCCTGCGATCCACGCACGAGCGATTTTACATCGCTCGCTGTGCTGTCTACGTGACCGTGTGTCTCGTGTCCCCGGGACATGAAGCTCGTGATTTATTTTTTGAAAATAGAAAACATTAGATACCTCTTTTTTTTCAGACGGAATTGTATGCTGATGGTCTCTTACGAGCATGCAGTTACCGGGCTGTGGCAAACACTGAAGGCGCTGCTGCAAGAAAGGCCACTACTTAAGCATGGATCTCGGTTCGAGCCGTTGTTGCCGGAGGGATTTTTGAGGGTGTCCCCCTCAAAAATCCTCCCGCAAGGACAAGATGTCGTCCTTGACCCCGCTAGGGATCGGTGTTATTTGTTGAGTGTTCATAGTTCTTAGAGGCCCTGATGACGCGATCCTTTCTTTAAGAATTTTATTCCACTGGCTCCTGTATTCGCTGACTTTCTGCATAAGAAGGTACTAGAAGGTTCCTAAAAGAAAGCAGCATATTTTTTACCATGTTTTATACTGAACTGTTATTTCCATTTTCAACCCTATGCCGTTAGTATTCTATATCATTAATTAAAACTATAGCTCACGTAGATCTTACGTAATACGATCTAAATCAAGAAGTCATGAGACAATATAACAGTGAAAGACAAATAGCTGGTAAAGTCCTAAGAGTTTCCAAACAAGATTAGGATGTGCCAACATCAGCGCGCACGTCTGGGCTACAACTAAAGCTTGGTGCCCACAGACAGCTGGCTGGATTAGAACAGTGGGACCTTTCCAAGGCTGATGAATTGAATTGATTCACAAAGAGACAAATCTCTCTGTGAATCATTCACGAGAAAACGATTCTGGTGTTTCTACTAGAAATACCAGAATTTAACAGATTTTTATTGTTTTTTTTTCTTCAATCATACTGACATCAAAATGAATTAAATTATTTTCATCATAAAGTTTTTTCCGGATGATTTTCAAATTAGCTGTATTTGGTGTTTTCAAAACAGTAGATTTAGTAGTGAAAAATGTTGTATTTCCAAAAGACATAAAACAAACTTTATTGCCAATTGGGTGTACAATAAGCTCCTCTCGGGATAGCATACATATTATAAATCTTTTAAGAGTTATTAAATAGTAATCTATTATAAACCCTCGCAACACTACAACTGCCGTCCACATATTAATAGTATTTAAAAGGGAAAATGCGGGATGTAGGTACAGTCTAACGTTTTTCCTCAACAGTAGGTACATGTAGCTAACAAACAAGCAATGCAATTACATCGCAACTCGGACAACTCAAGTATGTAATGTTGACTTAGCTCGTCTTGCGTCGGTAGTTCCAGGACTAAGGACGTCCAAAAAATAAGTTGTGACTTCATGACGAGACTTCAGCACTGTTCTTCATGTTCGAAGAAAGATAGAAAATAATCTGTTTATTAGACCCACAACGCAGTAAGAAGGTCGGTAAGTCATCTTATTTTATTTATTTATTTTTATTCTTAGAAAATAGTTACAGTATATGTTTTATACATCTAAAAAACCAAGATAGGTTTAGATATCTGAAGACTCACAAAGACCGACATAGTATACTTTCGTTGTTGCCTATTACTGTGTAGAAAATATGATTTATGTGCCTTTGTGCTAACACTATAATAATTATACAGTATTTTAAACAACTTTTAATTCAATTTTTAAGCTAAAGCTAAAATTATTGTAGTGGTTTCAATAGTTAGCGACCAAGTCTTAGTGCCATATACCATCACTGGCAACACGCACTGACTGTAAAATTTCGTCTTGAGACTGCGGTATCAGGTAGACGTTACAACAATTATTACAGTGCTGCTTCATAGGTTTGAAAATAGATATTTCTACATAAAACAGTTGCAGGCAACTTGGAAAATAAAGTATTGTGTGAGTTTTGTGACCCAGCATTGATTTAAAAAATCCCATCTTCCAAAAAATCCAAACATCAATTTCCTAAACGGCGAAAGCTCAATGCAAACTTGATCGTTTCCCCCCTATCTCCCGAACTGTGCCGGTAGACAAATCTGCCTCGGGCGTAGAGCCGACTTTAATTGCTCTTTATTGGCACTATTTGTACGCGAGAGGCAGGTGGAATTTGTCTGCGGTTTTGATAGGTTTGTAGATGACCTTTTAATATTGGCAGATAACGGTTGGAGAATATAGGTTCTGGAATGGCAACCGCGAAATGGGTGACGCAGTGTTGGAAGACCCGATGGACCGACGACATTGTGAAAGTTGCGAGAGGTCGGTGGATGGAGTAGGCTCAAGACCGTTCGTCATGGAACTCTTTGGGGGAGGCTTATGTCCAGCAGATGTCTAAAACAGGCTGATGATGATGCTGCTTTAGTTCACATTTTAACCGATATGATGAACAAAAACCAACTTGACATTTTCAAGGTGGCCAACGTGAACACGCCCAATACAACGTAGGACAATTACCTCGAGATAGCTATTTGCAGTCCAGTGGAAAACAAAAAGCAAACAGAAATGTTAGCTAGAAACAGAGGCACGTTACCCATTTATGTCAATACTAGAAGACAGGACTCGGCCGGTAACAGCGACTTATGAGTCGAATGTCCACATTATTAAAGCAGGCTTAGTAGCGCCGGTGGCGGCACGAGACTACTGATACATACTGCTGTGGTGGTGAACCAACTTCGGTTTTTATTGATCGAGTGACCGAAGCGGGCGAAGATCTCTCAAACAACTTTCATGAATCGAGGCTATGATTGTATGTATATATTTTCGTGCCACTGGTTCTTTCTTGGTCATCTTGTATCTGGTGACCAGGTTAAGTAGGGGTGCCCTGAAAAAGGCCTATGACCGTCGGGGAAAGAATTAATGTCGTAAAAGAATTAAAGTTCGTGCATAGAATATAGGTTCTATGACATGCCGGTTTCCTCACGATGTCCTTTACGATGTTTCCTTTACCGTTTGAAAAAACTAAGCACACGTAAATTTTCCGAATGGAACGTCCATTGGTTCATAGCCGGAATTCGACTCAACACCTCAGGATCAAATGGCCGGCCAAATCACTACCACGACTCCACCCGTGCTCTCAGACTGTATCATACTTAATCATTTAATTATTATTTGTAATACTTTATACTTTTTTATGACTATATTAAAGGAAATTATTTGTTCCTAATTATAATTAAAATAAATAAATATTCCGGACATATCACATACGGTCAACTGATGCCAAACAAGGCATAGCCTGTATTATGGGTATCAGAGACATATAAATATTTAACACCCAGACACAGAACAAACATCTGTGTTAATCACACAAAATTTGTGTGATTAACACACTGGACACTGGACAAACATTTAATGTTTGTCCAGTGCGGGGATGGAACCTGCGTCCTCTAGCGCAGAAGTCAGAGCTACTACCAACTGAGCTATGAGGCCAGTAAATTATGTTGCAGGTCAGATTTTTTCTTGTGTTTTAATCTATGAGCCCGAAACGTAAGTCACCCGGTATCACACCATGATTGATACCTTTTATTATTTACGATAACTTCTGTGTTGGTTATTCTTCCCGGCTCTGTATCACACATGTTATAGCTCGGAAACCCGCTGACGGGCAACATGCCCCTTTGTGCTCTACATCTGTACATAATGCGCCACAGAGCTGTCTCTAATAAACTAAGCTCAAATACTATTGGACGAAACGACTCAATAGTGGATTATACCACTTACTGGTAGTGCATTTTATTCTTCGGTAGAAATGATAATGTTTCCATAGCTAAGGTACAAGTGTGAGATTTTGCGTTCAGAAACTTGAATACAAATTTTCTAAGAATAAAAATTATATCAGGTTTCTTTGCAGTAATCGCTTTCGCAGTGTATCATTTTATTGATCAAGCAAACGAAGCGAGCGAATATCGCTTGGACGATTCGCCGTTGTATGTTTGACTGAAATTTGTTAGAGCATAACTTTCGAACCCTCAATCCGATCGGCATGGAATTTAGTAGGTGAACAGGTTGTATGTATAATGTGATTTGACGATAAGAATATGAGTTAAATCGACTAAGGGGCTGGAGGTCTTAAACCCGAAAACGTACATTTACATATTTCACATTTTAAATACGCCAATTTCAAATAAGTGACCACATTTCCCCTTTATATTTGCTGAGCCGAAAGGCAAAAGGCCAAAACGTTCCTTGCCTTATTTTTCAGACTCTTTAAAACGTTCTACCAAATGGCAGTGACCATTGCCGCTTTTGTAAGGAGGCTATTCATCGTAGCAGAAAGCCGCGCGGAATTGGACAGGCAAACCCAATTACTGGGACAGTTGGGCTTTGAAAAACTTTTGTGTTTTGCTGAAAAAGCGCGCTGTATTGTGTATTTTTTTAATGTTTGTAACATTTACAGACATATAAAAGTACTTTTAAATTACTTGCTATTCTTTGTTTACGATAAAAAGATAAAAGATAGAAGTATTCCACTTCAAACTTATAAAATCCATTTTGACCTATAGAAGTTAAAAAAACATCCACGAAAAATCGGAAAGCATTTGCCAAGCAATCTGAAGACTTTATCATTGTAACTGGTTTACCAAAAAAATGCGATTAAAAACTTTTTGTTCTAAATAAACATTAAAAAGTTGTTGCGGTTACGAAACCAAAACAGAGCGAGCAAACCGCCCGCCGCAGGTACTTTGGAAATATTCTCAAGTTCTTTTTCAATCCCTGAAAAAGTCGACCAACTCATTAGTCGAGTGAAAGAAGGTTTCCGCTTTTTGTAACTCGGCTAGGTATTCGGCAAACTCTGCTCTTGTACGAAACCATGTTTTATTGCCTAAATCAAAATGCCAACATCATGGCGGGCACTGGATTTTTGTGTAGATCATTGACAAACTGGCTTCAAAGTGCAGCTGTGGTCGTGGTGGCTCCGGCTGAAGAAAAGGTTCCTCCATATCGACACGTGGATGTCGTAAAAGGTGCATATGGAAAAAGCTAGGTTATGGGCAGCAGTGTCCCCTATTATAACAACGCTAGTTCTAACTGCACTCGCCAACCCGCGTGCCCAGCGGGGTGGGTATAGGCAAATTCCCAAATGAAAGAAAGTCGCTCTGGAAATCTGTGTGGGAGGCCTCTGTTCAGCAGTGGACTTCCGACAGCTGGAATGATGATAACCTAGCAGTAGGTGATACACGCTGAAATGACGATGAACTAAACTCTTCTAATTTTATAAAATTGTAATGTTCTTGCAGCCAGACTAGCCAAAACACATGAAAAATAAATAAACCACTCAATTTAAAGATCAAAGTTCTAATTCGGTACCTGTTAGCACGGCACGTAACACTTACGTATGAATAATTTAGGGCTGCGAATGCCCCTGTACTGGTAAGGGTGGAGGCGGTTCAACTTTCCCACGTGGCAGTTATATTGAGGTCCATCATCATCATCATTTCAGACGTTGGACATCCACTGCTGAACATAGGTCTCCCCCATTGATTTCTAGGGAGACCAATCTCGTGCGGCCATCACCCAACGGCTCCCAGCCAAACTTTATTAGTTCATCATTCCATAAAGTGGGAGAGCGTTCTACGCCGCGTTTGTCACCGCGTGGTATCCACCCTGGAACCTTTCTGTTTAAAATATTAGGACAATTATAGTACCTAAGCCAAGGTAAGGGGAAAGAAAGAACCCGCGTGGTGAAAGTGCGCTTCTTAGAGGCTCCTTTCATCCACGTGTTACATTTCTTTGAGTTTTTAGGTTCTAGGATATGCTGGCTTCCTGACGACATGTAACTAGATATGTACACGAAAGAAGGCGTTAACAAACAATTATTAACCACTATCCGGGCCACCATACCTCACCTGCTGACCATAATATGCAGAATTACTAAGAAAGAACCAGTGGCACGACAAGCAAACAAGGTAAGATTTCGCCGTTCGGCTTCGGACCCCAAAAAGTATCAGGTCCCAAAAGACCGCAATATGCATTTCCCATTACGACTTCACAACTTGTCGTCATAAATAACTCGCCTATCGCACAAATGCAACCTATCATTCCAAATGATCATTAAAGTGGAAAGCCTTCGTTTTATAGCTGTGTCACAGATTAAATAATACTGTTACCATAAGTAGCTTGGCAAAGCGAGTATGCAAATACACCTACGCATTTAATAGAGTTGGAGGACTCAGCATAAAGCATCTAAAGTAAACATGAAGTGAGAAGATTATTTGAATAGAATGTTAGCTTTCGAGTAGCCAAAGAGCTGATTGGCGAGAAAGAAAATAAACATTTGTTGCCTTGTTTGAACAATCATCAATGTCATCATCATATTTTTTTCTGGCGTAGGACGTCCACTGCTGAACATAGGCCTCCCCCATAGATTTCCAGAGCAATCCATCTTGTGCGGCCTGCACTCCCAGCAACCTTTATTAGGTCGTCTTTCCATCAAGTGGGAAGTCATCCTACACTGCACTATCCAGTGCGAGGTCTTCACTCTAGAACCTTTCAGCCCCAATGGCCGTCGGTTTTTCGAGCTAAGTGCCCCAATCACTGCCACTAACTACAGTTACATGTTGATACTAAAAGAAGTGAGGCGAACATATGCAAAAAATATCTGAACACCTGAGTTGCGTAGTAGATGCGCTTGTGGCGTAGGCGTTTTGGATCAGCTGGTTACCAAGCGATGAGTGATTTGTGGCATTAACAGTTGGCCGATGTCGGTCTCGGCCATAAAAAACGGGTGGAATAAAACTCCGATACAAGAGATAGCTACTAACCTCATACCTACGACTTAGATACTCTAGTTGCATAGTTACTTCTGACTTCAGAACGACATAGATAACATACTATTTCTTATAGATGAGTGCTGTTATGGACAGCTTTACGCCATTGGTTTGTAATTTTAAAAGTCAGTCTATATTAAGGTGAGGGTTAAATTGTTTTATGATTTTTGAACTGTTTTTTCTCAATAACCGCAAAACGCAAAGTTTTGATTTTTATGACAAAGATAACATGAGCATTTTATTTACCTCAATCCAAGACAGAAACACGATTGGTGAAACTTTTATCGATAGATTTATTTTTTAAAGTTCGGTTCTCTGCGACTGTTTTTTCGAAAATACTCAGAAACAACTCAAAATCATAAATAACTTTTTTTTAAATATGTGTAAGACATTAGCATTGGGTACCTAAACCCAAGACACTTTTTTTTTTAAAATACGCTGTCACTTTCTTCACTCCGCCTACTCGACAGTTTATTATGATTCTCATAGCGCCTTAAGGCACGTGACAGAGTGATTTTGCGGCAAACCGGCGCGTGCTCTCGAAAAAAATAAATAGTTATATAATTATTAAACGTATGAGAAATTAGAAGTGAAGTTTGATACCTAAAACAGCTGAATAATTGAGTTTGAACTAATTTGACCCCAAAACAGCAGATTTTGCATATAAATGAAAAATTTCGAATTTCCAAATGTAGTAGGACATATTGTCAATTGGGCGTAGAATAAGCCCCTTTCGGGATAGTATACATATAATATGAATCTCCTTATATAACTTGTGGTACCATTTTCCATCATCTGTGGACCATACGAGCTTTTACGACGGCGACAGCGATAAGAATTGTTAATTTTATAGGCGGCGGTCGGCGTGCATCAAATTCAATGTTTTCTGTACAAGGATGGTTTATTATGCATTCGGTGCAGTTTGAAGGTTTATGACTTGTTGGCAGCAGTGAAATAATGTTTGGGTTTCAGAGCGAATTTGCTGAGTTTTACAACAACAAAAGCAGCGATGTGCTCGCAACCAGTCACTAATGGAATACTCACTAGGTACTGCAAAATGTAGGCATGTGCCAAATGTTAGAAATCATACTAGCCCTAAGACATCTTCAAGGACCTGATCATCTGGAGATCTGAGAGGATGTCTACCACCATCCACCATTTATTTATCCAAATGCCAGCGTCAAAATAGATTCCTTAAGCAGGCACTCTCAAAATGTGTAGGTACCATATACTCGTATCTACGTTTTTTACGGTTATTTGTTTTTAATTCTATAAACCTACAAGGGAAAACTAGGATTTTTATAATACACCAAAAAAAAAAAAACTGACCCGGACGTGACTCGAAACCGTTACGTTTCCCTAGATACGGGGATGTGCTAAACAACTGCGTTACCGTGTCATTACAAGTACCTACAGATGAAAACTTTGGGAATTTCAATCGGCTCAAAGTGCCCTAAGCGTCACCTACAAGGGAAACTATAGGTTCTAGAACCTGTTATGACTAACGTTAGTTTTCATTGACGAGAGGTGTCTTTTGATAAAACTTGAATGTGTACCTACTTAAGTATAATCATCGTTATCATCATCAGCTAGTAGAAGTCCACTGCTAGATATACCTCCCAATCCACCACTCTTCAATAAAGTTTGTTCTATTAATTTTGGAATAAGGACATTTTTCATTGATAAGACGCTAAATGTTTTGAAGTTGAATCAGTACTTACTCAATTATGCAGCTGTTTTATATGGCAATCTTGATGTCAGACTTCTAGTACGTTTAACAATTTATTTTTATTGATAAAATAAACCCCGGGATAGTATACTAGTTACGGAATACTTTGGTATAGTTAGTGATCTGTTAATGTACCTCTTTAACATAGGAGGCTTCGCTTAGGACATTGATCCTTCACAGAGCCATCCCCTGAAGACCATCAAAGGCAAGAGAGCAAACACAATACCTATGTTTACCAATATCACCCAGTACATAGCCCAAAATAATACAGCTAATTCAGTCTATCAAAATATTCAGATACAAGAAGGTGTACTTATAGTAGATTATGCAATAAGGGCTTAAAGTAGTGTATTATGTCAAGGGCGCTATATTGAACCCCGAGAACGAGGGATTCTATGGTTAACACCCGAGCGGAGCGAGGGTGTTAAGGCAAGAATCCTGAGTACGAGGGGTTCAAGATCGCCCAAGACAAATACACATTTAAGCCCGCGATGCATACTCTACTTTTTATACTTTCTGCGAGGCAATTGAAAACAATGACTGTTAAGTAGAAAGAAATGATTTTTCTGGAAGTAAGTTTCCAACTTTAACAGAGGCTTCAGATTGTATGCATTCTGGAGTCGAATCAAAATCACTGTCGTCGTCACTTGACATTTATTAGAAGTTTATTTGAATCGAAACCGAATTTCGGTGTAGATAACAGCACAGCAGTTTGAGTGCTTGGCGCCTTTTTTTCTTTTTTTGTAGTCTATTCTGTAGTGGTCAGTTCGACATTCGAATAAATCCTTCTTCGTGCGCGGGTGAAAATGAATTTCGAAAACAGTTTTCATGTTTTTCTTTTTTTTAATTTGTAAGCAATGCAAAGAAAATGGTAACATACAGCCTAATTAGAATAAAATCTCATTGCACCCAAACATTTTTGAAACCAACCTCGATCAAGCACGACTACATGGGTTGCATTCCAAATTCAAATCACATTATGTCCCATGGGAAATAATGAAATTCAGTACAACATTATGACCCGGCTAGACCGTAGGGCTGTAATGACTTACTTTAGGAAAGGTTTGCATGACACATAATATGCCATTGACGAGCAGGTAGTATAAAAAATATTTTATTCAATTACAGGACACTGTAGTGCCCGGGACATGTCTAGACAGAGTAGGCTTGGCTCACCTAGCACCTATTTTACCCTCGTAGCTTAGTCGCCTTATACACAGGAAAGACATGGTCAATACATGCGAGGCTGACTAAGCCGCGAGTTTCGTTACGATGTTTTCCTTCAACGTCTTAAGCACATTAATTTTGTTTTGCAAATAGTAAAATCCATTGGAGCACGGCCGGGATCGAAATCCACGACATTCAGATCGAAAGACTAGGTAACTCCAACTAGGCCTAACTGGTTCAAACAATGAATCATCATCATCATCATTTCAGCCATACGACGTCCACTGCTGAATATGGCCTACCCCACAGATTTTAGAGCAAATTCCTATCATGTGGTGAGTATTATATAGGCGGCAATTTGCCCCTACTGAACACACTGGGCACGCGGGTTTGCGAGCGCAGTTTGAGCATCTTTGTGAAAATTGGGTACGCTGCTGCGCATCTCCTAGCTTTAATCCCTTAGTCACCTATTACAACATCCTCGGGTAGATAGATATGGAGAAAATAGGGGCCGCTGCTGCCTATACCCTAGTTTTTTTGCCTTAGTCGCCTCTTATGTAACCCAAGGCTAGGAAGATATGCAGGGGCATACCCTTCTACTGGAGCCACCAAGGCTATTAAACAATGCGTAGTGTGTATATATTTGACTGTGCCTCAATCCGTTGATGGCTACTCGCCAGATTAAGGACCGTCTCACGGTGCTCTTAATCGATTGCTTGCCTTCCACTGAGCATAGATTGATAGCTTTGTGTGAAGCAAATGAACGATATAAATTAGCGAAGTTTAAGGCTTTTGTACTTAATGTCAGTGTGAGTGGATTAAAAAATAGAACCTAATGACTAACCCTGGAGGAGGTGGACAGGCTATATAGCTCGCAGAACCGACAGCCGTTGGGGAATAAATGCTCTTGAATGATGAGCACGATCAAAAGACGCAGAGTTCGAAGAGAAAGCCTTTCATCTGCGTCGCCCAGTTCGTTGTCCGATGGATTGACGATTGTGATGGTTGAGGGAACTCATGAAGAAGGCCTAAGAACGTTTGTTTGAAGGCCAATTTTGGGGGAGGCCTATGTCCAGCAGTGACAGCAGTGTCCTCAGGCTAATGATGAGCCCTAGTGGTGTGAAAAGATATTAACAAATAACCCTGCTTTTCTTGGACGTTAAATATTTTTTGCTCCACTCACAGTGACATCAGACCGACATTTGACTGACCTCACCAGCTCAGTTGGTAGTAACTCTGCCTTCTGCGCTAGAGGTCGCGGGCTCGTTTCCCACACTGGACAAACATTTGTAACTAACACAGATGTTTGTTCTGTGTCTGGGTGTTAAATATATATCTATTATGTATGTCAGTCTCTGGTACCCATAGTACAGGCTATGCCTAGTTTGGGATCAGTTGACCGTGTGTGATATGTCCGGAATATTGTTTTAATTTTTTTTTTATTTACATAGAAGTGACATAGTAACTTTTTTATTTTTTTCTTTTAAAATCCCACTCACTAAGATTAAAGATACGAGCCTTATGAACGCCAATGATAGGCTTGCATCTATAATCGTCGTGAGGGGAATTTAGCGTCTATTACCAACCGACCAACCATGCTGTCCACCTAGTTGGACGGTTAGTATTTATTTTTCTTAACCGACAAACTATCTAGTTTGTTCGTTAGTAATCTAGATTTTTAATCCTAACCGACAAACTATCAGTTTCTTCTATTACGCACTGACAAACCATTGTATAGTTCAGAAGTCCCCAACCATTTTACTGCTCTGCATTAGTGCAGTTTATATGAAAGAAAAAAAAGTCTGCCAGTCTGCAATTTATTTATTATTTATTTAACTTTGTGTAAAAAATGCTCAGAGACCTCAGTACCGTCTCCCAACAGAGCCTTATAAAGGTGGATCTTAAAATAAACATGGGCAAGATAAATAAGTAATAAAAAAATTAAAAAAATGACAGATATGTAAAAAATGACCCATACAAATCTCTTCATTTAAAAGTTACCGACAAACCAGGTTAGCGGTTAACTACACTGATCCTGAAACCCGTGCAGTAAAAAATCCTCGTACAGTCGCATTCACCATTCACCTTGCCGATACATTCACGTGCAAACGTCCACGTGCAAATTTAATCAGTGCTACACACAGGAAATTCAGCGGCCGCGCTCGTTCCCACCTTTTTGTGCTGGGATTCGATTTCCGCAAGTTAGATTGGCGGTATTAAAGTACGAAGTAGTGAGCAGTGTTGCCAACGATCAATAACGCAAATCTGACAAAATAGGCTCAAAAGACTGTACATAAAATCTGTGTGATATCTGTGAATATTACCTGCTACAATCTTGTGTGTTAGATCGAAAGAATTCGACGTTTATCCAAAGTAGGTAGTGTGTAGTAGTGTAGTGGTAGTTAGTGTAACAAATTTTTCAAATAAACTTTTGCATGGTCAACTTACCTACAGAGAATACTCATGTATTTTGATCAGTTCAGTGTAGTATGATAAATATTGAAAAAACTCCGAGCATAGCCCGTTACGCGACTTTGAGCTTTAATTACTTTTTTACCAGCCATTTGAATTACTTATTTTATTCCATTGTATGAGATGTCTATAGTTGGTAGGTATGCAATATCTCGGATAGCCACAATCCATTAGGAATTTTTCGGAAGCATCTCTGAAAAACAGCACTAAAACACTTTTCTAATTGCACATAAATTGCAACTTCTACCTCTCGCTTTTAAATCATCGGCGAATAGAAATTTTTCATTGCCTCTACAAATCTATGGCAGTAAATCAATAAGGCAATAAGTAACACGGAACTATCCTGAGAAAACAAAAGCCATAAATTTTTGTCCGCAGCGCCGGCCGTAGTTCGCGGGTGTCAATGGTTTTGTTCGGAGGCTTGCTGGAGGAATGGTCTGAAATGTGGAAAATTTGGATCCAAATTCCTCATTTCTCATGTTTACCTTTACATTTATATTTTCAAACTCGAGTATTAATACTTACATAGACCCTTATATTCATGTCGTTCATTTTTATTTCAAACTGACATCAGACTGACATTATTTTCATTGAAATTATTGTCTATCTCTATTCTTTTTTCCAACCACTCACAACGATTAACGATAGGAGCCGGAATGTCGCTTATTGATTTATTTTCTGGATGTAATAAAGCATTTTGACCTTTTATGCTACATAAGTTATATGCAACGTTTCCCAATCTTCACAAGAAAGCACTTTTTCGACAAAGTAGTTAGTACAAACTTACCTTTTTTTACCTTTAATTAGAGTATAATCCGCAATGTAAATCTTAGCACTAAGGTAATGAATAAATATTTATTTTTATTACTATTATTTTAAAGGTTTCTATCATCAGCCAAAAGCTATCAATAAAAATTGATACTACCTTTTTACGTCAGACTATTTTATAGCGCAAAAAGTATCCAACGTTTCACTCGTTAAAATAAATTCAAATTAGGTTAACTGTATCTATTCACGTTTACATAAAAATGCTGTTCAAAAGCCTCTGTGATGGGGTAGAACCTCAGAGCAAACATACTATAGGGCTCAACTGATATGAACTAATACTCGTGCCTACCAGATATTAGCACTACCAAGATAAACCTAGTTTGAATTTTCATTTAATATAGTAAAAACACCTTACTACTTATAATATACTACCTTACTTATAATATAGTAAGACCACACCCTGTGAGTTTCCAGGGAGAACAGGTGGCAGGATTTGAATGAACGTAATTCCATGGTATGAACACCATCGTTCACGTGCGCCCGGGTTATCATTGCAGGAGTGGTCTCAGAGTCAAATGGTTTACTTATAGCAGAACATTACTGTAGGCCGTACACATGTTATTTACACGAGTCTCGGATATTGGATTCCGTATAATGTGTAGCAAGCTTTATGTTACAGAGTGGTGATCCGTTTGTGTCGCGAAACCGCTGAAACCAAATTAAACACGCGTTTTGTTCAGTGTTTACATTATTATTTGTAAATACGTTTTGGCTTTATATCGTGCACAGTGTCACGTTTAATTTGTTATCTACCATCATGGTCAGCGTTTACTGAAACAATTTATTTGTAGCTAATTACGCCCGCGGGCTACTCGCGAGACAAGCTGTATTCGAACGGCGTGCGATATAACATCAAAAATGTATTTCAAAATATTACATATGTCTACTGTTTAAAGTCGTTCTTGGCATACCGTTGAGATTGGCATCGCACGACCTCAAATATGAAACTCAAAACTGACTGTATTCAGTAGGCGTAAGGATTGTATTGAAATAAATTTTACGATGAAATATCGCAGGCCGTTTGAACACGGCTTTATCCGGATAAAAAAGCTTTTGTCACTCTCTGGTCGATCCGTTGCTCTGTTGCTGCGTGAAATAAAAACATGGTCATAAAAAAAGAAAAAAGCTGAAAGATACGGTTCAAAACAGCGCATAAAATCCCGACTAATTTTTTTCGTTCTTTTCCCACTAAAAGCATTATTGCCGCGATATTCAAAGAAAACACACAACGATTTTTCCACTAGACATTTTAATTTCCTACGTTGTTTGGTGTTTTGAATGGGAGCCAGTGGCTGACTCACGCCACAGGTCAAGGACGAGAGCTAGTTCACTTCCAATCCGCGAAATAAAAAGTTATGAATGTAGAATTTACATGACGGACTTTGTAGACCGATGATATTGTGACAGGAAGTTGGAGAATGTATAAGACTCAAAACCGCTCATCGTTGCATCCAATCGAGTACATTTATGTCCAGGCAGTGGAAGGAAGTAAATGAAACGACGACCTAGTAGATAAATGTTGGTATGTAGTTAGGTGCAGGCCGCAAAGAATCGGTTGGTCTGAAAATCTATAACTATTCAACACCACGTTGGACGGCTGTAATGATCATTATTATTATAATGATGAACGCATAATGCAATGAAATCAAGAAATCGTAGCCTTGCCTACGTCGTAGACCTCGTGCCTCTACGTTGTAGACACTAGCCTACATTGCTCGTAGATGTTACTAGCTGTTTAGTAGGCTGTGTTGCGGATTCAGGCGGATTTTATTGAACGTGTACCGGCCGTCTGCTTTTTTAATAATCTTTGTTCTCTTGCGAATCTTTTTTCTGTGGCATTCCTCGGATTCTCGCTTTGGTGGCCTGATTGCTGTGGCGCTAAGTTGGGAATAATTGGTTTCTTTGCGGTTTTGTGGAATGTTTTTGTGCGGAACTATTTTGGCTTGTGAATAGAAATGCTTGGATAGAGGCTCTGTAAGCTTTTTGAGAGTACTTGTGGAGTGGTGGTAGCCCATCCGAAGTTCGGGGCTTAGGATTGCGGCCGTGCATCGCCATTTAGAAATGTATGTGCGTTATTACTAATTATCTTAAACAGTGAAGGAAAATATCTTGAGCAAACTGGCATATCCTAAAATCTTAAAATTTGATGATACACGAAAGGAGCCTCTACGAGGTGCACTTTGTTCCCTTCACCACACCAGTTCTTTAGCAAAATTTATTGGTTTTTTTCAGGACCACCATACCTCAGGTCACTGACCCTGCATTAGGTCAGTGACTAGGCTGAGATCATGTGATGATCAACAAAGAACCAGTGACACTGGCAACCATCAATTTAATTATTTCAAAAGCACAAGGAAAGTAATTTTCCTTGAAACCCCGTACCTTATTAACAAGATAAAGGGTATGTTATCCCTTCAATATGCTAACTGTGTAGGGTTGATGCCCAGAGGCCAATAATTTACGAAAAGGCCTTCCCTCGACGGAGATAAATGCTATTTACAAAACAACTGGTTCCTACCTATATTTGCGCCAGAAAAGAATTTAAAAGAAAGCGAATTTATAAGAAATGAAGACTTACTTTATTGCTGTCAAAATTTTTGCTTTGAGAAGTTTTTGATACGAGAGAACGCTAAACGTTTGCAGAATTATGTTTCTATTAAATTACTGAATAGGTAATGATTCTAGATTGTAAAATTTTTAAATTTTTACTTCTAAATTTAATGTACAGTCTTACTAAAAGCCATGTAGAGAGGTAGAACGAACATTGACGAATCAGGCGTATAAGGCGAGTGTGAATGGGACTGCTGGAAGAAAAAAACCTTGGCGTATATTAAGTGACAAAATTGGTGACGTTTTCGTACTCGTAACGTCCGGTTTTGCGTCTGTTTTCCCGAAAGAGTACAATCTAGGAGTCTTCAAATCTAGGGTCAATAAGTTCACTCTGGGAAAGCGTGCTCCATCTTAGGCCACATCTCACTTGCAAAAGTGAGTTGGTGGCCAAACGCCTTACCATTATCAATAAAAAAAAAAAAAAAACTCTTGCCCTTAACTCACAAAACATGCATGACGAATGTGATGAGAGTGACGCAAAACAGGTATGTCAGGATCGTTGCAAGTGGAAAGCCGTGGTCTCTGCCTAGCCCTCTGGGAAACATGATTTCATGTATAAGATGCATGTTGAAGCCGTGTTAGCCTAGTGGGAGGTACTTTGACTTACAATCAGAAGGTCGTGGGTTTGAAACTGGTCTAGCACCAATGAGTTTTCTATTAGAAAAATTTAAGTGAGTATTAACACGTGCATTAAACGGCGAAGGAAAACATCGTGAGGAATCTCTTGGCTTAGTCAGCTCCAAACATAATATTATATACATTTTTCCTGTAGTTAAGTCCATCTAGGCTAAGGCGGTTCTAGGCCAGGTTAGGTTAGTCCCAGGCAATTTGAGCTTCCTGTTAGTGAGTAAAAAGTTCTACCCGCACTGTATCTATGTCCTAGATTAGATGTTAGAAGGCTTAGGCTTACCTACTTTTTTTAAGTTGTAAAAATTATTTACCAAGTATTTTATGGATACTTCTGGGACATAATGTGCATTCACCAACTTTCAACCAAGGACTAATTTTAAAAACATAAAATATTGTTCAGGCTTTTAGCCGCCGTTTTGCATATTTCTATCTGACAATACAAACCTTCGTATATTCATATGCTAAGTCGCTTCTCCGTAACAAATTCAAAAATATTGCGCCAGTTTGCTGAACCACAGACGGGCGGACGTATCTACTTTGCTATATTAAAACCACTCAACCAAGCAAACGGTCGAAAAAGCCACAAGAGAATTTCGTGCAAAATCTAGACCAAATTATGGTTAAGATTTACAGTTTTCTGGATTCTATTAGATTTTTTCTATTTTTAGAAAGTTAATTGCTACTTATATGTGTCGTAAAAATCTCACATAGGTATTATGCGTTCTTCGGAGCAAGAAAAATACATTTCATCAAAACTCATGAACAAGGAACAGCATTGTGCTAAGTGCCGATACTTCAAAGACTTCATATTCCAGCTGAGACATAAACTCAAAATGTTCAACGGCTTAATAGTTAGTTGGCAAGCATTGTTATTCCGACAAGCGGAATGCGCCTGTAATCTGAAACATACTGTCCTCTAATTGTGGTCATAATTGCTGCTCCCCCTCCCTTCTTTCTAGATTGCTGTGGGACATAGGGACGGGAAGTTTGCAGAGCCAGTTGTATCTTTGGATATGACATATTATTTCCTGCATCAGTTTGGTATAAGGATGGAGTAAGGCAATTTGACATGCCTGTCAGAGTTGCTAGGATTCATTTCAAAGCTTGCGGTGAGTTACTGCATACTCGTTATCAGTAGGTGTACCGATAAACCTGTCCATCGGATGCGATGGTAACACGGAGCGAGACTGACAGCATGCCCCAGCACAACATTGCTCCTCTTTGCCCAACTTTCCATCCCAAGGTCGTCGGTGCTTAGAAACGGTGAAGAAAAACACATGGAATACTGCTTACTGAAATTGTGGGAATTTGCCAAATATTCAGACATGTCTCTGTCTATCTGATCACCTGGAGAGCTGAGAGCATGTCTACCATTTTTGGGGATAAAAGTTGTGGGCAATTTTTTTTAATTCTTCGTTTGTCGATTTAAGTTTACGATTTTTTTATTAGATTATTTGCTATCAATAGCAATCACGACACGGCTGCAACATTGGATCTGTTGTACTACGTACATACATAAAATCACGCCTTTTTCCCAGAGGGTAGGCAGAGACCACGGCTTTCCACTTGCTACGACCTTGACATACCTCTTTTGCTTCATTCACTCTCATCACATTCCTCATACATGCTCGTCGGTTTAGGGTAATCTTGACCTGGCCTTATTCCAAAACGTCATTGTTGTACAACAATGTTCTCTATTGTACAGATCCGTATACTCCAGCCATCTAACTAGCATCTGCGTGTGGTAGGCTCGCCGGCGACATATCTCTAATGCCTATTACAAATCGGCGCCGACTGTCGCGCGCCCTAATTCCGTCTTGGAGACCTGCTTGTGGAGATTGATGAATTAAATTATCCAATTTGCTTACCACAGAAAACAAGAAGGCTTTTCTTAATTTTGGAACAAGATCATCTTTTTTAATTTTTAGTTGTAGCTCGAGTAAATCTCGCTGTGCTTTACCTCTGCCTAATAACTTTTCTATTTTAACTTTATTTTCTGGCAATTTTTCTGGTTACTAGGGCAAACTAATCATCAAATTCCTTGATTACACAACACGAAATTAGGCGGCCG
Source organism: Anticlea derivata (assembly GCA_947579855.1). NCBI lineage: Eukaryota > Metazoa > Arthropoda > Insecta > Lepidoptera > Geometridae > Anticlea > Anticlea derivata. The sequence continues at coordinate 5,224,971 of OX388266.1, forward strand.
AGCTCATCTATTTGCCGTCAGTGTTAGGCAGGTGGTTAATTATGGACATATTTCGACGACCAGCAATCCGATGATTCTGTTTGTACGGTTGCTAAAACAGTTATGCCGTTGGACTGTTATGATAGCAGTGCAAATAGCAATTCTAATAAATCGCAGAGTTTGGTAAAATATGAGAACATCACAAATTCCTCATCTGAGAAATGGTACAGTTTCCAGCTGCTACGGATACTCGTACATCTATTTTTTTGAAACTATTATCTTTTAGATAAAATGAAATAAAATAAAAGGGCATTTATTCACCAAGAATCCTACACACAGCTATAACAATTGGTACTAAAACAATTGGTAATTTACAAGTTTTGGTATGTATAGGTAGACAGGTGAAATGGTCGAGGGCTCAGCTACGCTGCTTTTCAGCCTCGCCATAAAATGTCTGCTGTCGTCACAGCAGGTTTGATCCTCGGAAGCCATCAGCCGCTATCAGGCGATGAAGAGAAGGGCACAGATCATTATTATAACCTATGTAAGTAGGTAGGTAAGTATGGTATAACATCGAGCTAGCAGCAAATGGCATCCGACATCCAGGATAAAATAAATTTGTGTGAAACTATAGAACAGTATTAGATGATTTTTACAGCGTCAGGTGGAACATGTTACGTTGGAAGTCGAGTATGAACATTACTGCCTAGGATTCTGCCTTAGGCATCTTACTTCCCATTAGGTGTAATGGCAGACGAACGCTTAGCTATTTGGCTATCTACAATGGTCATCGACAGGCTAGATTAGGAGAGCGACCAGACCTTCCAAGCTATTTCCGAATGTTTTCAAATATGTTATTTTTTTGAGCTTACGGGTTCTATATGCATAGTATTTTTTCACGGAAGAAACACACTTTTCCAAAAGTCGTAAAACAAAGTTATTGTGTAAGTATCATGTAGGTACCTATATATTATAGCACTTTCGGCTTACAACACATAATTCGTAACTGCTTGTACAAGATAAAAATTTCAATATATATTTCTTTAAGCTTATTTCCCCGAACTTTTTCAAAACAGCATGCTTTTTATCATCCTTATAACTTACTAGCATACGCCCGCGGCTTTACTCGCGTGGTTTCTTGATAAAAAGGGGCAGTTTTGAAAAACCCTCAAATACGTATTTCATTATTTGACTTTATGAGTATATGTACCAAGTTTCAGATAATCCTCTCCACGCGTTAAGATTCTCCAATACAAACGTTGACATCTCATTACACCCTGTTAAGGAGAAGTTTTGAAAATCAAAAATAATGTTTTTCCTTATTTCTATCATACATTATTTTCAGTTTGTTTCAAATCTAGGTTCAAGGAATACGACTTTTATACAAACGTTTTAACCCCTTTTCACCCTCTTAAGATTTGATATTTTGAAAATCCCTCCTTAGTGGATGTGTTTGGCATATAAGGCAGCTACTGTCCAAATTTCAGCTTTATAGCTTCAGTGGTTTGGGCTGTGCGTTGATCGTGGAAACAGGACTTGTTCTTTTATATATACAGATTATTAAAGGAACGAGAAGTTCAACATCAAGATACTACCTACAACAGCTGATTAATTGAGTTTGAACAGGTATGACCCCAAAATATTAATTTTTCCTTAGCGTTTTCTTAATGAAAAACGACAAATTTCCAAAAGTCGTAGAACAAAAGTTATCCTCAATTAGGTTTAGTAGAATAAGCCCTTTTTGGCATAGTTTTCATAATATGGATCACCTTGTATAGTTTCCGTTTATCTATACTTATTATTCCGTGTTGGCATGGCCTTCTGTCCGACAGTAATGGTATTTATGCTACCTGTGTGATTACCTCGTGCAACTGATATGGTAATCGATTTATCTGGTTTGGACAGGGTTTGATAGCAGCAGCTGTGATATAGTGATGGCACAGATTGATTGATTGAAGATAAGGTAAAGAAGTAACATGAAATCTCTAATTAGGCAGGGAAATATTTGAGATTAGAGACAAACTCGGTACCGTTCTAACTTTGCCAATAGTGGGTTCCGCTATTCCGAGGCGCAAAGTGCCAACCCCTGGTTTAAAAAAAAAGATTTTTTTGGCGTAGGTCCTTTTTCAGGCAGGTATTAAACATTCAACGTCCGAAAATTTGTCAAGCGACCCCAATACTTTTTGGGCCGTTTCGTTTTTACCGTTGTTCGTATTATTGAATTTCAGGGACGACCCTAAACTCGATAGCGAATAATCGCAAAGGGCTGAATCGTGATTTCGAGGACACTTGCCGCAAAACCCCTTTTCGTTTTTTATCTATTTGTTTATTTTAGTGCCTGTTAGGATTCTGGTTTTTGCTGTTATTGTTATAGCTAAAAAAGGTTTTGTTTATGTGGGTTTGTAAAAGAGAAAATTGATGAATATTTTCTATTAATTCAGATTTTTATTCTGTTTTTTATGCTTTGTGCACTTGTTTTGAGGCATGTTTACCAAGTAAAATATTTGTCAGTAAAAAAATAGTAGTGACCGAATTGATAACCTCTTCCTTTTATTGGCGATGGTTAAAAATAACCCAGCTAAGGTTTCAAGCTATGATTTTACGTCATTCAAGGTCTCATTTGTGTTTAGGTGGTGCCAAAAATGTATGCTCGCTTCGTTTCAGTTGCAATTCACAGCAAAATTTTACAAAAGTTCAATAGAAAACTCTGTCAAAAGATCAGATAATAGGTATCTTAGTACCTATTGTGTCGCTTACACTAGCTTGCGCCCCCGGCTTCGCGTGCGTGGCACCTTAATAAAAAGTAACCAATATGCTATTCTAGGTAACTATTTCATGTTTCATGGAAATCGGTAGAGCCGTTACGGCGCGATTGAACAACAAACATCCAAACATCCTCACAAACTTTCAGATTTATAATATTAGTGGAATAGTAGGATGACATATCGCAAGCCGTTTGAACACGGCTTAACTCGGCTCAAAATTGAGAAGATCTAATAATACGTAATGTGTCGCACACGGCGACAGGCACTCTAAGATTCAGCTCTGGTTCGTCAGTAATCGTGTCGGCGGAATCGAGTCTGAGATCGCAGTTATCGGATTTGTTGAGCACGCGGTCTGCATGCCGTGCCTTAGGACCTGTACATTTCGGTCATTGACATTCTTCAAATATCGTTTCTAAGAAAATACGAAAAAACCGGTAACTTTCGTGTGACACAAAGTAAGCATTTGAAATAAACATGCAACGCTTTGGTTGGAAAGTTATTGTTAATTTCAATGAGGATTTCAGGAAAAATTATAACGATCCTTAAACCGTGTTCAAAAGGCATACGATATGTCATCTTTAATTTATTTTAAAATGATCCTTACGCCTTCGGAATAAAGTTGATTATGAGTTTGAATTTTAGCGTTGTCAATATAAGCTAGTTAGGAAAATGCATCATTATCCATTACAGAGCCTATACTCTTTTAGCACTTATTTAGTCTATACTCAGTTCACTGGAACGTTGCACGAAAGGAGCCTAAGAGGCGCACATTAATCCTTTCACTACACTGATTCTGTCATCGACGGTTATAGGTCCTTTTCAGACCAAAGACAATCACAGGTTTGGTCACTGACCAATGACAGGATGACCAAGAAAGAATCAGTGACGCGACAAGAAGAAGAACTGGAACGTTTTATGCAACCATCGATCAATTAGCTTGAGTTCTATGATTTCAACTTTTTCTGCACTCCTCCAGTCGATAATTAAAAGCTGTGTTAAAACCCCTGCGAGCTTCGATGGAAACAAAAAGTTGTAAGGCATAGAATCATCGTATCGGGCTTTAGATAGGTAACTTCTGTGACTGGTAGGTATTTTTAAAGTCCACTCAATCCAATTTGAGAGCAACTGTGAAACAGTCCGTATAAGTGCGTAAGGGGACGACTGAAAAAATCCTTAGTAATGTGCTTTTAAAATTAATCGCTGAAAAGCGTAGTAAATAATATTATGTTCAAGACCGAAGAAAGTCTCAAGACCGTTAGTCATGGATCCCTTTGGGGACTCTGCGAGCTTTTACAGAATGATGATGATGATGATGACTGTGAAATAACCAAATTAAAATAAATCTGGTATTTGCATCTCACGTAACTTCGCAGAAACAATATCCACCTTAGTATTGATTGTAGTTTAAGTCTCAACGGGAGCCGCTTATGGTGCTGGAACATTGATAGACAATCTCTATGCCTTATAATTCCTCACAAGAACCAATTAAAATGTAAATTGGCGTTACCACGGACTTCATCTTACACCACTGCCTTTCAAAGTTATCGGCCGACGAACTTTCCCTCCAAGCCGGCAATGAATAAAACATGGGACTGTCATCTGTTATTTTAAACAGGCAACGTCTTGCGATTTTATTGCGTTATTTTAATATGGAATAATGTATACTAATGGGTGGTGCATTATAGATTGTAAAGAAAACTTTTTATTGCCGAGGGTTGAGGTTTGTTCGGAAACTCAAGGCACTTCAAAAAATATTGCCAAGTGCTGGTGAATTATGGTATAAATCAGCCAGGTATAAACCCTACTATTTTTAGCCGGCGTCAGTCAGTTCAGTGTTCAGTCATGCTCAAAAATAAATAAATAACACCCAACAGTCACTGACATAGTCCTGACCCCAAAATACCATTATATCACAACAACCAGACCTAGAACAAATATTTTCAGATCATGCAAACATTTGTCCCGCAGCAGGAAACAAACCCACGCCCCTTGCGTCTTAGGCGCGCACTCGCTCGCTACGCTACCGAGGTCATCAAAATGTCGGTAAAGTGTCACATCGTAGTCAGTCATCTATACAATCAAAATAATCCGCAGGGTTTCGTTGGCAAAACTAGCAATGTGCATTAAATCAGTTTATACAGACGAAGCTAGTACAAAACACAGCTATCCACCAACCATGGCGTGTTAGGCGTAGTTGACACTATCGATTGAATATTCACAGCCGACACTCGAAACGCCAAATATTCGTGATGCTGACTGATTTGCCGGACCGTGCGTGAATGAGATGTGCTATTTTCAGGTGTTATTTCAGTAGAAATGTTGTCGTTGCATCATGATGATATGGTAAATGGTATGCATAAGTAGGTATGTTATGTTTACCACTAGCACAAGCGGAACTGGTTGTAAAATTATTATCAAAAATAATCACACATTTATACGTAGGTTTCCCTAAAAAACGTACCGACAGGACTCAATTGCACCTGCCCATATATTAAAATCAGCGAGGATTGCGAATCAATTTCATTTGATATGTAAAAATTGTATGTAGGATGATTCTGCAATGGAGGATATTTTTAAACTTCTGCACTGTAACGGACATGGTATAGACGTCAACGGCGAATACATGACCCACCTTGGGATTGCCTATGATGATGATGACGATAATAATGATGTTCAGTTTTCGCTCTATTAACTCAGAAATATGCACTCTATCGTCTTAGAAGCAGGCACTCTACGAGTATATGTAATATGTATCCAAGCATCATTAAACAACAAAATAGTCTTGTGCAACGAATTTTCATGCGACAAAATATTCTTTCAGCAGCAATATTCCTGCAAAATTCTATCTCTGAACTGTATCTGTGTGTAACGCAAGAAAAATAATTCACAGGCAACTAAACGCCGTCGAGGGATCTGGGCGCAGCTGCTGCCCTCTAAGATGTCGTTTTCTCTTTCCAAGGCGCTAAAAAGCGCATAAACCGGTATGGCCGATTGTGTAGACTACGCCTAAAGGATAAGCTGAAAGCGATGAACATGGAAACACTTTTGTGAATTACAGAAACCAACATATGAAGCCGTTAAATTTTGCCTTTCTGTCACGTGTCTTCAAACTGAGCTTAATTTATGTGCGTGTAATATAATTTGTGCAATTACAGAGACAGTTATCGCCTTACATGCGTTGAAAAACCTGCGGAAAATTATGGTCATTTTTTAAAGGGTAAAATATAGGTTATTTCAATAAAATCGTTCTGTGGCTGCAAAATAGGCCATTTAAAAGCCAGTTAAAATTATTTTATCACTATCTTGGTAATTAACGAAATTTTCACTACAAACGAGTTAAATGAATCAAGTGGGAGGTATTAGATTCCTTTCCACAAAATAAGTCCCGCGTCAATTAGCGGAAGTAAGATAAAATACCGTTACACGAAGACTAAGCCCCCCCTGATGGATTTCTTTCGTGAAATGGATTAATTTATCACCGAGCTATAGGCGTTTCAGTTTACTAGCTCTAAGGTAATTCGGTTACTCTGTTCACGAATAGTATCGAATCAGTTATTCCCATAATCTTGGGCCACTCCCAACTCTAGGACAGTACTAAGTGCTCTCCAGACGTCTAGTGTATTGCGGATAGTTTCACAGATTTACGGCCCGGATGCCCGTAAGCCTTGACGGACTTCCCCGTACTCCTGTCATTTGACGGTGTTTGGGGGATTTGGTTTATATGTATGTCTCCTTGTACAACATCATGATGCACCCGTGACTCATTTGATTTGACTATAGTGATCATACCAATCGTCAAATCATGCATGTTTCTAGAAGAAAAGTTTGATGTATTTCTTCTGGGATTGATCCAGAAATAACTCTTTTGCTTGGCTTGTTCTTGTGACTTCCCACAACCTTCACAATGTCGTCGGTCCATCGGGTGGGGGGTGTTCCAATACAGCGTCATCCGGTTCGTGATTGCCATTTGAGAACCTTTATTCCCCAACGGTTGTCGGGAAGCGTTACGTGAAAACACCATTATAAGACAAAATAACAATAACTAAAAACGAAGTCAAGTAGTTTTCGAAACCCACCGTAATCCATATAACACTGCAACAATAGCTCAGGGACATGCTTATCAGTGTTTCAGTAATCAAACTGTAATTTAGCTAGCTACTAACTATGCGGTAATCTACGATTGCATTCGCGACTATGAAGCTTCTTGATCTTTGATAAACTGTATAACAGTCGGGTTGCATGCGCCCGTTGCATGCACGACTAATAGGGGCGTCTATGGCTTGGAACACGACTCATGGTTTGAATATTATGCAAGCATGTAGTGGCATAAGATATCCTGCAATATGCGAGCATTATGGCTTGGAACATGACATACGGCTGCTTAATTTATACAAAAAGTCCGTTCATGTTGTGGAACTGATGACCTGGCAATGTTGCATGTAGAGCGGAAAAGAAATACTTACCTACAGAGAGGGTATTTCAGAATATGTATAGTCATAGTAATACAATGCATTACTGTGTGCCCCCATTTTTCATACATGGGGGCATACATAAGTGTTAATAAATCAGATAAAAGGGGCTGAAAAAAAAATTAAACAAAGTTATATTATATAAGCTATATTTTTCGTTTATTATTTCGGCAAGTAAATTAAAAGTTTTGTATAGAATACGCTTATGCTAGGTTAATATTTACTAATGTCATAAATTAATAGTTATAAGCATCAGCGAAGAAATTGTAGAGCAGTCTAGCTGTGTAAAATGGATAATAAACCATATAACTGTTTCGTTAGTGCCCTTTTTCAAATATGCAAAGCTGTGCGCAAGAATTTGTCTGTGAATGAGGAAAGGCTTAGTTCGTCATCTTCTAATCCTGTATGTCTCAGACACTATCGACGCCAATGATGAGGCTTCCTGCCGTCGGTGTTCAATCGACTTATAATCAAACATACGATACCATCGTATGGAAATTTTGACTGTGCCCTAAAATTACTGAACATTACCCAGATTCAACTTTGGATACTACCGAAATTACCAACATAATTTGATTTTACACCCAAATGCATCGCAAAGCCAACGCAAATTAGGTTTCAATAGAATTTCGATGATTTAATGGTCGAGTATTCATATTCAAAGCATATAGGGTACTGTGGGTGGTAATTTAACCGAGTAAGCGTTCGTCGTCAATATTACGTAATTTTTTTTTCAAAATCATTAAGATCGGTGACAATAAATCAAATCTTGCAGAACAAGAGTTTTTATGTTTGATGATCCTAGCTCCGCTAAATTACGTATGATTTTTTAATGCTATCCCAATAATTTGCGACTCGAACGGAATTTCTTTAGATACAGGGATGCTCTAGCCAACTAAGCTACCGAGCCACTTCCCATTTATGTCACTTCCCATATATTTTCTTTGGGACTTCCAATCGGCTTAAAGCGCCGTAAAAGTTCAAATCCCATCTGAGTCGAAAAATTTTGGGATATTATAAAAATCATAGTATTTTGGTAGCTTAACACTATAAAATAAAATATTTGGTTATGTGAAGCCGGGTGCTATAGCTACATATGGCCTGAAACTACTCCAGCGAAATTGTGAGGAACAGGACTCATTGTTATACGAGATTTTAAAACTCTCTGTCTGAATTTTCAGCCAGTTTCATTTCGAGGGCGGCTGGCAATTACATGCACTTGAGACTATTTTGAGTGAAAAATGAAATGCATTACTGCGAACAAGTACTTTTATAAGTTGGGACAGGATGATACAAATGTAAAATGTCTCAATTAGAGTTTTTTTTTAAAGTATAATTTCAATAAAGATTCATCATCATAATTTCATCTGTAGGACGTCCACTGCTTATCACAGGCCTGTCCCACAGATGTCCAGAGCGAATTTCTAACATGTGGCGGGAATTTTATCGCTTCTTACTACACCTCAAGATTGACTTTACTCAGTAGACGTAAGGATCATTTCGAAATAAATTTTAAAGTCAAAGTCCACAATAAATTCACTTTGAAACGTCTTAGAAGATGATATATCGCACGCTTTATGAACACAACTTAATGCTTTTTAGGCATATAAATTTGACAAAGATTGAAAATGGATCACTTGATCTGTTCTTTTCTCATAACGAAGTCACTCGTATCTCTTCTAGGGAATAAGAATGATCCGTGCCTTCCCGACGCTGATTGCTGGAACATAAAAATAATAATTTCAGTAAAATATACATCCTACAAACTCCATCGCAGCCGAGCAACCCACGCACCCACCTCTGCCAGAATTTACGCGCTCGGTGGCAGAACGTAATCTCTTCACTTTTAACTGTGTTGCAGTTGAAATGGTCATGGGATTTCACGTTTGTTTTGCCACAGTGCAGAATAAAGCATTTTATAAACGCAATAGAGTATTTTTATTTTCATAATTTTTAGTACTCTTCGGTTCTAAAGATTGTTATTATTCGAGAAAATAAAAATTAACGAGAAAATTTCGAGATTCATAATATGACATTTAAGTAGCTATCTTTGGTCTTATCATCTTTATAAATAAACAGATGAATAATTTTGTTTGAACTGATTTGACCCCAAAACAGGTGATATGTGCATAGAGTCTAATCAGTGGAAAATTTTGAATTTTCAAAAGCTGTCTCACTTACTTTATTGCCAATTGGATGTAGAATATGTACCTTACGAAAATGTACACATATTATGAATCATCTTGCATACGTCTGATATCTATGTGAGAAATGTGTGTATACCTCGTTGTTGGGGAATAAAGGTTCTCGAATGGCGACTACGAACGACACAGTATTGGAAGGCTCTCACCCCAAGGACCGACGACAATGTGAAAGTTGCGGAAAGTCGGTGGATGGAGAAGGCCCAAGACCGTTCGTCATGGCACTCTTTTGGACCTTATCTGGCTGATGATGTTGATGAATAGGCAGTTTTTGACATGCGCAGTACTAATTTGCATTCCAATTCCATCACACATCGTAACTACGCTATACCACAAGCCATAACCTCTAGCAGACAGCCTCAGACGCGCGACACCCTCAAAAAGTAAATAACGACATGGAATTTATATGGCGTCGTAAAAGCGTCCGCCCGGTAGGCGCACTTAGCGGGTTATTGTCGGGCATATCCGGATGTGACCGGATCCGTCAACTAGGGGCAGATAGGGATAAAACTGAATATACATAGAAGGTATGGTGCAGGGTGCTTGCTTGCTTGTCGTATCACGGATTCTTTCTTGGTCATCCTGTATTTGGGTCAGTGTTCAGGTTGAGGTATGGTGGACCTTAAAAGCTTATGGTACCATCGGTGAAAGAATCTGTGTAGTGAAAGGTTTAAAGAGCGCGAAAATAATTGCACATACATTTTTTGAAACGAAAAACCCATATTATATTTCCACATTATTTTATTCCCAAATTCAAGGTACCTCCCACTAGGCCATCACGGCTTGATGCATAATTAATGACTCTATTCATCACTTTGTCATAAAATTGCACCCACAAAATCATATTCATATCAATAATTAACAATAACACGATGATCAACGTGGCTAATTCCGCCATGTTGGATTGTTCCCGGGATTTATAGCGGCTACTGAATTACTTCGGCCGCTGTCACATGATGGATGGCTGGATGGGATAAGGAAGCCCTAATTAGGCTTAGGCAGAGGCGAAAATTGCATTACAGCTCAAGAGGCTACCATGACTGTTACTATTAGTCAAATGCAGACTAATCTGAATGGTAGGCACGATTTTGAACTATAAATCTTTATGATTATAATCTTACGTCACAGCGCCTAAACAGAAAAACCACTATGCAAAATCTGGAATTTTTGGGTCAAATCAGTTTGACCAAACTCTTTAGCTATTTTAGGCAGCTATCTTGATGTTGAACTTCTCGAGCGTTTAATGATTATTTATAAAGATGATAAAAATACCAAAATCAGTTCGGAAATAATTGGAAAAAGTTCGGGAAAAATATCTCAAAAAACAGTAATAAAGCCTTTCTTTTTTTTCCCGCTAATATTGTTTCTTTTTGTTGAGCATCATTTTTTGTTGGTGGGACCGCATAATTATAATATTTTGCAGATACCTCTTATTTTACTAGGTAAATACTGAAAGGAACTTAAAACCAATACAAGTTAATATTTACAAAATACACAAGAAAAACGATCTATAGATAGCTCATCTGATCCAGATCACTACTAGTCGGAAGCATCCCCGAGACGCTGGCGGAATTGCCACGCTGGATGGCAATGCTAATTCGCTGGGCCAAATAAGAGCCAGCTCTCGGGTCACGCGTCGCTTCGATCAGACGCCCTGATATCTTTTTGAAAACCCGGAGGGCCCCGTTTCCCCACGGACCCAGGGTCTCAACCCCAAAAGGCTCAAAGACGTAAGCCCTATCAAGACTAACATATTTGCGCCTTTTGAGATCCTCGGCCGAATCTGCCGCCGCACCCGCCCTAACTGATGTCCCCGGAAGATGTGAGCGTGCTAGTGTATCAACACAAGTAGCGTCCCACACCATAGGCACCCTTCTCCCAAGGGACCAAAGTCATACCGTCAGGCCGCTTACCATCATCACGCAGCAGACCATTCGGTTCGAGAATGGCTGGGACGTTGATGCTGGTAAGAGCTCGGCGGATGATGTCATTAAGTCTAGCGTGGCGGGATATTCTTCCGGCAGCCCTAGTGCACGATAATCCGTGGTGACCGAGCTGATCGACCGCCGTACCACACTGGCACTGATGAGGTGCACAACAACGCGCACCCAACCGAAGACAGGTTGCAAGACGGAAAGTGACAGAATCCATTAGAGTACCAGTATTATGTGAAGGAAGTGCTTGCAGCCAAAGTCCTGACTCCCATTTAGAAACGGCTAGGAGACGGGCACGATCTGCGGAGCATGAACACGTTTTTAACAGACAATTCCGTGTCAACACGCACAGAGGCCCGTCCCATTGCTTAATAAAATTAAGTTAATACTTATTTACATTGATTTATATACTTAATTTTGCGCAAGAAATATGTCTTCCATAGTCTGTGCACGGTTAGAATTAGATGAAATGTCTCCACTTTGCAGTTCGGCTAGTTTGATGACACTGACGGATTGCATTTTTGAAATACGGGGTAGTTCTTGTGCGTGATTGTATTACATTTGGGATTGAGATAAAATAATTTGAAGTTTGATTAAGTGCGTAAGTGACTCAATGGAGCGAATGCAAAACTGTGGAAGTAAACCAAAAGTGATTCGGCCTGGCCAGATGAGTCAGTTGATACTACTGCAAGGTGATTCATAATATGTATGCTATCCCGCAAGGGGCTTATTCCAGACCCTATTGGCAATAAAGTTTGTTTTATGACTTTTGTAAATTCGTAATTTTTCATTGAAAGATCTATGTTCAGATCAGCTCAAACTCAGTGAATTAGCTGTTTTAGGTACCTAGCAATCTTGATACCGTACTTCTCGTTCGTTAAGTAATTAGATATAAAAATACCAAAAACTGCTAATTTGAGAAAATTTGGGGGGGAAAAAAATGATGTTTTTTACGCTAATATTCTTTCTTTTTAGTTGATAGAATAACCCCTTTTTGGGATGGTATACATTCTATGAATCACCTTGTATAAGCTTAATAGTTAATTCATTTGGCTAGCATTTCATGGAATAATCAGAAGGCTCATCGCCGTCTAGCAAGGCAATCCAATTTTTGTTCAGAGATCAGACAAAAAGCTCAAAGTATTTTTCAATTTTGGCGTGGCGGTGCTCACAAGTCTAGTTTTTTACCGCACAAACCTCTCCCTTTTCCCAGGTAAAATTCTAATTTAGTTTTTGGCACAGACCACAGCGTCATCGTTCGCCAAAGCGCTTAGCTATTGCCAAAGCCACGACCCAATTCATCAAGAAAAAAAATGTAAAATCAATGTGAGAGCACAATCAGAGCTAACAACGCACCGTGTTGCCAAAATCGCTGTCCATTCGCACGTGTCGTCTCTGGGGGCGCGGTAGGCACAGTATGGGCAAGCTAAATAAACAGTTAGTCAACTACTACACAGCTAGACTAAGAGAGTTCTTTGTGGTTTTTGTTCTTCGTTCAAGTACAGATACAGATACAGTCCGTACTACTTTAGAATTTATTTGTAATCTTATGCGTGAACTGAACGCTATCAGATCTTTATCACGCACATTTAAAAAAATAAATAAAGCACTTTTGTTGATTTTATGAGCTGAGATCCTTCGCATAATATTTTTTTGTGTTAATCAAACTTTTGGATATAATACTACTTTCACGTATGCGTCTCGTTTTTGTATCTTACTTAGTGTAGGTATGTATAGTTCCACGTCACCATATTACTAAAAGTACTTCATATACAAATCCTCATCTTTTATATGGGCTTGTGCAAAATGTTAGGACTACCCCCTTAGACATCCTTCAAGGATCTGATAGCCTGGAGATCTGAGAGGATTGCTACCATTCTTTGGATCTATGGTTGGTGGAGATCCTACAGGACGTGTAGAGAGAGAGAGAGTTGTTATTTACAGGAGTATAATATTTACAATAGGTACATGGTATTTACAAAAGAATAGAAGATTTTAGGAAACACGATACAGCACACGACCAGAGTAAAAGTAAAAGTAAAAGTAGTCTGACAGACCGTCGTCCGACCGAATCAACAATTCGTTCTATTCTTCGTCGCTATGCCAACTGAGAGGTATTTGAATTTGGCGGCGACGGAGTGATGGTGGTGGCGTAGCTCGCCACATATTCCCCCTGGCCAGACCGTGACTACGGTCGATAGAAGTCGGGAAAGTGAACTCTCCTGCCGCTCCGAGTTCTCTTCTCTTCAGAGGCTGTAGTAGTAGTAGGAGCTGCAGGCTTCGTTGTCGGTGGACTTAGTGAGGTAGGATCTGTGGTCGTCTGTGGTTTTAGTAGATGTGCTTCTTTCGACATGTATGCTGGTTTCAACCTGTCGACACTGACGTTGACTATCTTGCCATTGACGTCAAGGGTGAAGAACTTCGGTTGCCTTTCAATAACCTTGTAAGGTCCAGCGTAAGGTGGTTCGAGTGAGCGACGCACGTGATCTCGACGTAGGAATACATGAGATGAGTTGTTCAGATCACGCGGGTAGTAGAAGGGTGACGTAGAGTGCCACGAAGTAGGTCTTGGTGTAAGTTTTTGAATATGCGCACGAAGACGGGCTGCATATTGAGTGACGTCCGCTGTGGTGCAGTCTTCGGATGGAGAAAGAAACTGACCAGGTAAGCGCAAGGGTTCGCCGTACACCAACTCGGCTGCCGACGTCTTAAGATCGTCCTTCCATGCGCTGCGGATGCCAAGCAAGACGAGTGGAAGGGCTTCAGTCCATGTTGATGAAGTGTGACACATGATTGCTGCCTTCAGCTGTCGGTGGAGACGCTCGACGATGCCGTTCGCAGCAGGATGGTAAGCAGTGGTGCGGAAGTGGCGCGCACCGATGAGAGCAGTGAGAGACTGGAAAAGGTGGCTCTCAAACTGGCGTCCTTGATCGGTAGTCACACGATCTGGGCATCCGAATCGTGCTATCCAACCGGATACAAGGGCAGCAGCGCATGTTTCGGCTGTTATATTCTTCAGTGGAATAGCCTCAGGCCATCGCGTAAATCTATCGATGACGGTGAGACAATACCTGTAATCAGAAGATAAGGGTAACGGACCGATGAGGTCGAGGTGTATGTGAGAGAACCTCGATGAAGGGGTGAGAAATGATGAAAATGGTGATTTGGTGTGTCGAGTGACTTTGCTTGACTGGCATTGTAAGCATTGTCTACACCACTCTCTACAATCTTTGCGGATCCCTGGCCATACAAATCTTTGTGTAACCAGTCGCACTGTAGCTGAACATCCAGGGTGATGAAGTCCATGAAGCATCTGGAAAACTTGTTTTCGGAGTTCAGGTGAGATGTAAGGTCGAGGTGGTTTAACAGAAGTATCGCAGTAGATTTTTATGTCGCTATCCATAGCTTTAATCTTTCTGAGTTTAAGGGCGGAGCCGTGGAGTATCAGATCTTGCAGTTCTGAGTCTGAATTCTGAAATCGTGCAAGAGCTGTGTAGTCGATTGTAGAAATCTCCTCCACTCGAGAAAAGGCGTCAGCGACCACGTTGTCCTTCCCAGGTATGTAGCGTATATCGGTGGTAAATTGAGCAATGAAGTCTAAGTGTCGATATTGTCTTGGGGAACATTTCTCTTTATTCGTAGAGAACGCGTAAGTAAGCGGCTTGTGGTCGGTAAATATTGTGAAGTTACGGGCTTCCACCATGTGTCTAAAGTATTTGATAGCTTCATAGATTGCTAAAAGTTCTCTATCATAGGAGCTGTATTTCTTCTGAGCGCTGTTTAGTTTGTGAGAGAAGAAAGCAAGGGGTTGCCAGTCTGCATCTTTGCGTTGCTGGAGAACAGCACCGAGTGCTATATCAGAAGCGTCTGTTACTATGGATAGTTCTGCTTCCACGTCTGGGTGAACGAGTAGGGTAGCTTCAGAGAGGGGTTTTGCAGTCTTCAAAAGCTCTGATTAGATCTGGCGTCATCTCTATTGGATGAGAACCTTTGACTTTTGGGCCAAATAGTAAGGAGTTCAATGGCGCTTGAAGGTGAGCTGCGTTTGGTATGAATCGACGGTAGAAATTCAATACTCCAAGGAAACGTCTCAGCTCTTTCACAGTCTTGGGAGTGGTGTATTCTTTGAACTTTGGCATCGAGCGGGCGGGTTCCTTTGGCAGAAACATGATAACCTAGGAAGGTAACCTGAGATTGTCCAAGCATGCATTTCGAGGTATTCACTAGTATTCCGTACTGTTTTAAACGCTCGAATAATAGACGCAGATGTTTCTTGTGCTCTTCCAGTGATGATGAAAATACCAAAATGTCGTCAATATATCCGTAACAAAAATCCATGCCAAAGAGTACCTCATCGATGAACCTCTGGAAGGTCTGGGCAGCATTGCGAAGCCCGAAGCTCATGAAAGGAAAGTCAAAAAGGCCGAAAGGTGTTGTAATTGCACTTTTTGGTATGTCGTCGGGATTCATGCTGATCTGGTTGTAGGCTTTCACGAGGTCTATTGTCGAAAATACGCAACATCCGGACAGTTGGTAAGCAAAATCTTGTATGTGACGGATGGGATACCTGTCGGGAATAGTCCTGGCGTTGAGAGCGCGATAATCACCGCAGGGTCTCCAGCTGTCGTCCTTTTTTTTCACCATGTGAAGTGCAGACGACCAAGGACTTTCCGATCGTTTGGCTGTGCCGTTTGCTTGCATTTCGTCGAACACTTTTTTTGCAGCGTTGAAACGGGCTGGATCGAGACGTCTTGGCTTACAAGAAACTGGAGGGCCTGGTGTGGTTCTGATGAAATGAAGAGTGTTATGCTTAGGAGTGGATCTCACACCAGCCGGTCGCGTGATTTCAGGATATTCGCATAAAATTTTGTGAAATTCAGACTCGCCTGTTATTGTTTTTACGGATAAACAATCGCTATATGAATTGCAGTGAATGGCTTTTACTGAGAGTGAAGTGACGTTGTCAATCAAGCGTTGATGTTTACAGTCGACGAGCAAACCATAAAAACTCAAAAAGTCTACGCCGATTATAGGTTTACTAACGTCAGCGATTGTAAAACTCCATCGAAAATCTCGTCGGAGGCCTATGTTGAGCTGTAGGTTGATAGGTCCGTAAGTATGAATCACTGTGTTGTTTGCAGCTAGTAGGTCAAACTTCGATTTAGGGCAGGACGTCTTGATAACTGATCGCGGGAAAACACACAAGTCAGAACCAGTGTCCACTAGGAACTGCATTTTCGACGCGTAGTCGGTTACAAATAGACGGCCTGATGATGAAGAAGGGCAGTCGTTGGCCGCTACATGCGACCGCCCTGAGAGTTTTCCGCCTTGAAAGTACAGGGCTGCTTGCATTTTATTGCCTCTGATCCGTAGGTGAAGTGGTAGAAACAGTGTGGATGGTCCTGAGGTGGTTGTTTCGGTCGTGAGTGCGAACGAGAGCGAGATCGGTTGTTCCTTCCTCTTGATGTTCGTGAGCGTGAACTAGACCGTGCTCCTTTAGCTACCTGTTCCGTGAGCATAGCTACCTGCTTCGTTAGTTCTCGGACTTGGGTTAGCAAACCATCTTCTTCTTCTTGCAAAAAAAATGGTACCTTGACCGCATCTCGCAGTTCTTCCGACCCGCCGAACTCGGAGCTCCAGAACTCGGCGTCCTGCAAATCTTCACCAGCCTTCGACATAATCACGTCGGTGGTCACCAGTTATGGTTGGTGGAGATCCTACAGGACGTGTAGAGAGAGAGAGAGTTGTTATTTACAGGAGTATAATATTTACAATAGGTACATGGTATTTACAAAAGAATAGAAGATTTTAGGAAACACGATACAGCACACGACCAGAGTAAAAGTAAAAGTAAAAGTAGTCTGACAGACCGTCGTCCGACCGAATCAACAATTCGTTCTATTCTTCGTCGCTATGCCAACTGAGAGGTATTTGAATTTGGCGGCGACGGAGTGATGGTGGTGGCGTAGCTCGCCACAGATCTTATTTTTTCCCTCATCTCAACTAATTTAGCCGTTACGGCTTTATTGAGTAACAAGACCATCCAGACATAAATTTTAGTAGAAGCTTCTATCAGCTGTCTTAGGATAGTATGAATAGGACAGCAGGATAAAGTTGTCTAACTGCAATATGCACCGTGCTCGGCCTTGTCAGTCATATCAGGCCGGAACGGATTTCGGCCGAGCGTCCGGAACGGCCGAATGACCGGACAGATAAATGACTGAAACGAATGTCTCGTAAACCTCACGCATTCAATTACGGTTTTTTACGCAAAGTGTAAGTAATTGCGGTACTGTAATTGCTGCAGTTTATTTGTTTTGTTGCTGATGTTTTACGGAGCTGCGAAAAAATATACTGCTTTTAACTCGGAAGCTTGTAAAAAATAAGCTTTGTTTGTTCCCAACCAATCTGATACTTTTTGATCGTTTTAGGGTTACTATATCTACTAGGTAGCTTCAATATTTATCGTTAAATCTATAAATAACTAAAATAACACCGAACAGTCACATACATAGTCCTGATCGCACACTAGGATTCCCTGTGTCGTGGGTATCAGAAACTACGAGTACCATGGTACCACAGCACCCAGACCCGGAACAAATATTTGCAGATCATGCAAAAATTTATCACGCAGCGGGAATCGAAACCGCACCCCTTTCGTCTCAGATGAGCACTCGCCCCCTACTTCACCGCAGTGGATTTCTACAGGCTGATGATGATGCTGCTGCATTTTGCCCACGTACCATTATTATAAACCCTCAAGTATTACAACTCGTATAGGAAAGTCATACACGCACGGCACTCTAGCACTTATCACCGCGATCTTCAATAATTAAATTTTATTGCTGTTCATAAATCTAGCCTCTTATAGCGTGCGCCGGAGGAAGTAATGTTTCTATCGTACAACAATAGGGGTAGAAGCCTTGTAAGTGTGTAAGTTGCAGCTAGCGTAAACTTTTTAATAGACGGCACTTGTGTGAGATTTAAATGAAGACCTAAACTGAATGGTCAGCACTTAACATGATTTTGAACCTTACTTTGTATCTATCAGTTTAGGTCTACATTTAAATGACAATAACTCAAACTTGACGTTTTAGAAACAAATAAATTATATTTTATTCATGAATAGTGAAAGTCATGTACTATATTATAATCCCGAAAGGGGCATAATCAATCATCAAAAACAAAGAATATTAGCGTAAAAAATGACAAAAATATTATATTATATTTACGAACTTTTGAAATCCTCTATTTTTGTTATCTAAAGTAACTAATTAAGATACGTACGTATAACAACTTTGACATCAAGATTGCTAACTAAAACAGCTGAGTTTCAACTGATTTGACCTCAATAAAGCTTTTTTTTAATATAGTGTTCTTTCAATGAAAAATGTCGAATTTCCAAAAGATGTAAGTCAAACTTTATTGCCAATTAGGTGTAGAATAAGTCCCTTAAGGGATAGAAAACATATTATGAATCAGCTTGTGCATAACAGAACTCACAATACATAAATTATTTTAGGGACTTCCAGATATATCTACGGGTTGTATGGTAGAGCCTTCCCGCGACTTATTAGCATGTTAATGTTAGTTACAGCGACTGATAGAGTTACTCCACCTGCATTGCGGGTTTTAAGATGAAGCCGAGAGAAAAATGTAAATGAGCAAAAGTTTTGCAACTTTTATAAGCAACTTTTACTTTTAGTTTGCGAAACTACGTTCTGAGTACTCTAGCTTGTTGATGAAGAAACAACAGTTTTAAAATAATTTGAGTTTGTCTGAGGTAAATGAAGTTGGAACTTGGAAATACTTAAAAATTGTCCTTGTCGTCATCTTAATGACACTTGTTTTTTTTAGTCGCTCCGCTTTTAACCAGAGTGTAGTTTGTGGCCCAGAAAAGATCCTTAGTGATGTGATTTGTGTTTTTCTACATCTCTGTTATCTTTTCATGACTAACGGCTGAACCGATTTTGATCAATGTATATAGATAGCTTAAGCCATGATAAAGGAACTAGGCAACTTTTAAATCGGGTACATCAAACTCAAAACTCGAAATTTATTTTATTCGATAGAGGTAAAGGTCATTTTGAAACGAATTTTATATGATATATCGCATGCCGTGTGAACACGGCTTTACGATACAAAATATACCAACTCTCACCACTTCTAAAAAAGTAAATATTTCTGGCAAAGCGCTGCCAAACGAGAAGCCGTATGTGCCGCACAATAAAACTTGGTCCATGCACCTTTGGAGTTGTAACTTTCTATTTGTCGCTTGAAACTTGATCGAAACCTTAGTGCAATGCTTTTCGCATATTTTTATGGGTGAAGCATTTTCGGTACATGGTTTTGGGAATAACAAGGGTTTTGTTGGTTGAATAATTTTGTGCATTTGAAAAATTCGCTTTGATAATGCAAGGTGATTCGTCCCACTAAACGGTCACGTGAAATAGGTCATAGGGTCAGCAAAAAGTAAAAATAGTATAAGAAAATAAGTAATACAATTTTATTCTTTTATCAGGTCGTTACAAATTCGTTTATGGTCTTTATCCCACTATAATATTATAAATGTGAAAGTTTGTGAGCGACGCGTGCGTGATGCCCCTGGTATTGCAAGCGTTCATAGGCCAACCACTTAAAAACAGGGGAGCCGTAAGCTTGTTTACCAGTTTAGTTGTATATTTGAAAAAACCTACCAAATAATAATAATAATTTATAATACAGAATTATATAGAGCTATTAAAAAAAGTTCCACCTCAAGCTGTATAATCGTCTAGAGTAGATGTACGAGCTTCCATTATAGTTTTTACAAAGAAGTACATTATTTCATTATAAAATCAACCCTTTCACCGTGAGAGCAACACGACGCAACCTTTAATAAATTTAAATTCATAAAGTTATCACGGCAATATGCAAATCGGCCGTATAAAAATGTTAATTACAACAACCCTTAAGCCTTTACCCCCATTAAGGGGGTGCGGGTGTGAATTCCAACCGGCACTCTATATTATGGTGTATGATTTTTGCAATTTTGGCGCTATATTGACGCTTGTGTTTCTTGCTTGGAAGTTTTGAGTGATAATCTCAAAACTTCCACAAACAACTGAAAACACCTGTTCAAGGCGAAGAACTCTAATATTCTAAGTTTCATCGAAATTGGTTGAGCTGTTATGGTGTGATTGAACCACAAATATCCTCATAAACTTTCGCATATTTTTAACTAGATTGCGCCGGCGGTTTGACTTGCGTAGTTCCTAGATAAAAAGTGGCCTATATGCTATTTCAGACTATAATCTATCTGTAGCTAAATTTCAGCCGTTCTGGCGTGATTGAGTAACAAACATCCATCCATCCAAACTGTCGCATTTACAATATTAGTAGGATAGCGCTAACTCCTGAGAAAAAGAAAGAATTTCTACTAACGGTTTTCACAAAAAAAACACGCTTGATAACATAATCGGAAGAGACATCTAAGTGATCTCATCGATAGACTGAAAAATAGACATTTCCATTTATTTATTCAGAGTTAGTAATGGCAAGTGAGTGAACCAATTTCCGCGTAATCCACGTACCGGATTGTATTTTTCACAAAAACACGGCAAACGTTTGCAAAACGAACTGCACACACGGACTATAGATACTGCGCGCAATTTTCTAATCCCAACTGGCCGGGTGGATTTGCATCCAATGAATATTTGTTCAAAACATTTTGGCGGTACGCGGGCCTCCATTGTCAATGTTACTAAACTTCTCTACCCCGTCAATTGACCACGCAAACTTAAACCTTATAGCACTACAAATAAAGGCCTTGTAGTTTGTACGTGTCGGGCTATTTTGGATACAGGTATAAGTAGTAGAAATATTCGATTTTGTTGTTTGCGTGTTACGCTTTTCAATACTGGAGCCTGTTTTGAACAGGAAGTTGGGTTTGCTATGAATTATCAATTATTGAGAAGGTGGGAGGGCGGTAGGATCTTAGGGGAATATCTTATCGTAATGAGCTGGCAACCGACACCACTAAATATTGTACGGGACGTTGGCATTGTCGTATAAAATTTTAAGAATTTTTTGCACAATAGTCACACTTCATTTTTAATATAATCTTGTAGGTCATCATCATTTCAGTCGTAGGACGTTGATTGCTGAACATAGATTTCTGATTTCTGATAGAGCTCTGGTAGAGCCTAAACTGTTGGCCCTAGAGAATTAAAACTCAGAGGTTGTGTCCCTTTTTTTTGTGTAAGGGTGTACATAGAAAGGAATTTCTGAAATTCAACCCCTAGGTAAAACAAGACCTAAATAACAAGAACGACCTACTAAGATCTCTTGCATAAATTACATAATATACATGTATATTATTATTTCCGCATGTAAGAGAATAATTAAGCCGAAACCGAAGAGGGTGCAGCAGGGTTTGAAATTTGTATGAAAAACTTCACGCAAACAGAGTCGCGAAGACTTTCACTAGTAAGTAAATAATATTGTTTGTTAAAAATATTTTTGTCCATTTCAAGTCAAAAACATTTTTCTTCCAGGAAGTCTTGCTTTATACATTTCCGCCTTCATTCACGTTTTACGAGCCCTGACCTTAAAATTTCCACAAAATAAATTCTCAACAGCCTTCTTACAACATGTTCAAGTTACGACACATAGAGAAAGTTTACGCGTAAAAAAAGGAAAGGCCTACATAAAAGTATGTGCCCCTAAACAAAGGGCTATCTAAGGGAATGAGCAGGGTCATAACTCTATACGTCTGAAGGGACCGTAATAAAGGCATCATCGCTAAATTACTTTTTTTTTACTTCGTATAAAGTAACAAACAGTAAAACGAGGTAGGGGCGCCTTTATAATGTAGAATACTTTATTAAGGAAGCTAATCTTGTTGACGTAATGAACGAATGGATTTCGTTTAATGCTTGTGACGCAGTTACTGCTAATAAGGTTGGCAGTAAAAATAATAATTTATTATGGCGCTTATTAGCAGTTAATGAATACAGTGTTATGCAGCCATTACCTAATTATAATAATAACCGAATTAAACATTATCATCTAACGGTCTATTAAAATAGCTAAGCTATAGACCCACTCAGATATAAACAAGTACGTTAAAACTCCCGCGCCTTTGTTCGTGTGTATTTCCATTTAAAGTTAATTATGGGGAAATCTTTTTTTATGTAGATTATAACAAGAATCTTTTAACAAGATGATTATAAACAGATTTTTTAAGCAGCACATTTGTCCGTCAGTCACACGATAAAATTTTTTTTGTTAGTTTTAACTAATTTAGTTATTTTAGAAAAAGCCAAAATTTGTTTATTATTACTAAAGTTTATGTAAGATAAAATAATCAAACCTGTTTATTGAACAAGCACTAATCTAGTTTTGTTATTTGCAGTTGTTATAAATGTTTTTGTTCTAATCTACTGAACTTTTACGAGCAAATCGATTTGATAACCTGTAACCCACCCTTTGTACCCAGTAACTCAACTTTTGTTGTGTGAACAATTGGTTAGGCTGTCACTTATTTTAAGTAACTGGTAGACTTTGTTTTGGTAATATTAACGAATAATTTTTTCAGTGCAGTCACGTAACAATTTTTATATATTTACAAACTCGTTTTTTGTTACCCTAAAATCTCACTGTATTGATAACTTTACTTAAAATCAGTCTCTTTGGTCTATCTTACCCTAACTATGCACCAAGTCTTTACTACAAACATTTCCAGTATCAAAATTCGAAATAATCTGAAACCTCCCCTTTCTGAAGTCGGTGCAAACAATAGGGATTTAGCTGACACGAAAGTTTTCAAACATTACCATTGAGTACCAGCCCTTACAATCGCACGGCACTAAAACGCACTCGGTCGCAAACAGTTGCGACAATTTACGTGAAATGGCGACCGCGATGCGATATCCACTTTTGTAACTGATAACGTGCCCGTTTTCATTATTGGACTGTTATAATTAAATAAAATAAACCCTGACCCCAAACTAGGATTCCCTGTGTCGTGGGTATCAGAAACTACGAGTACCATGGTACAGTCACCTCTAATATAAGATGTACCTATACCTTTCATGATTTTTAAAGTGATACTACTAAACATAAAGATTTACTAAACTTAATAGTTATTTAAATCTGTCAATGTCTTCAAGAGAAAAGTAAAAGAGCACTACCTTTCCTTGTAAATTCTGTATTATATTATATTTATGCATATATATGTATATATATTTTTACAGGTAGGTATTTATTGTAGTAGTATTATAATTTATGTATGTTTATCTTCATTTTTAGGTGTTTTAATAGATAACAGTATTTTTGTAATTTGTATATGTAAATGTTATTTACTATTAACCATATTTGTTTAGGTACACGAACCTCCCTCTATAATCACTTCTCTCTAGCCTCAAAGGTTTGCTGGAAGAAAACTCTTTTTAGGGTTAAGCTCGCCTTTGTACATACCTTTCTTTTTTATTGCTGTAATCTGTGTTTTCTTGTGTACAATAAAGAATAAAGAATAAAGAATAAATCTAAGTTATAAAAATCGTCTGCCTTCTTCATACTTCAATACAAAAAGCCCTTATTAAATAACTCCGACTCTGGCCATTGCACTCAATCCTGCACACATGTATGTGAGTTTTTTATTATGTCCGTTTGTTCCGACCGGCGGTCCCCAAGCTGTTATTGGTCAGATTCCCCGGACTTTTTAATTTCATTGCATGCGATGGCTTGTGTCACTCAGTACAGACTTTCTACTATTTCCTACTATACTATAATATTAGTAATCCTACTAATATTATAAATGCGAAAGTTTGTGAGGATGTTTGGATGTTTGTGGTTCAATCACGCCCAAACGGCCGAGCGGATTTGGATGAAATTTGGCACAGAGTTAGAATATATATAGAATATATACAGTCTGGAATAGGAAATAGGCTTTTTATGTAGGTACCACGTGAGCGAAGCCGCAGGCGGAAGCTAGTACATAATATTGCCTTACGGTGAGTTTTTCTCGCTAGTTCTCACTGCTTCTGTCAGTTGGTAAAGCTTTGGAATGTGTAGAGGGCTTTTTTACCGATAAAAAAGAGGTTATAGAATATAATAGAATTAAATTTATTTTTTATCAAAACTTACACATAATCATGACATACCTACAGACAAATAAAATAATAATTATCATTATTTATCTATCTATTAACTATGTAGTGTGTATCAGTGATTATATAGCCCCCTCCATATCTACTTACCCCTTACAGTAACAAGCTATTACGGGGAAAAAAGCTAGAGAAATGGGTATCAGAGTATCTTGACAACGCGCTGGCCAACCTGCCTGTCCAGCGTGGTGTAATTGGGAAAATTTCTCCCACATGAGAAAAGGAAAGGAAGTCGCTCTGAAAGTCTATGAGGAGGCCTATGTTCAGCAGCTGACATGATGATGATGGACACCGATTTCTTGATTACTCCGTAACGGTTCGATCTAATGATATTTTCGCTATTGTGTAGAATGACTCCAAAGTCGTAAATTACGTGGTTACCCTACGTGGTCTTTAGGGCACAAAAACAAAAATTGTAACCGTTTCTTTAATAAAGTGTAGAATAAATAAATAAAATAAAAACAAAAAAAAAATCATTTCTTTGATATCTTTACTTATCTCAATCTTGGTTTCACTTCTTCACTCGACGACGTGATTAAATTGAATCATATTTCAATTAGGTAACTATGTCATAAGTCATAAGCATTAAATTGGTAAAATTATTTACAGTGTATGAACCAGTGACATGTCTGTGACATGGGTTTTTGTTTCACCCTGTGGTCATATGCGTCATAAAGCTGGTTTTTATCTAGGTACTTTAAAAAATATATATTGCCACCCAACATTCATTTTTATTATTCAAATATTGGCCCCACTCCTGACCCTACCCTAGGATTTCCTCAGTGGTGGGTAACAGAAGCTACAACTACAATAGTTCCACAACACCCAGAACCGGGACAAATATTTAAAAATCATGCAGACAATGTCCCGCTGCGGGAATCAAACCGCACCTCTTACGTTTCAATTAAGCACTCGCCCGCTACTCTACCGAATTCAATTCATGGCTTTGAATTATAGCTTATGTTTTTTATGCGAGGTAGAACACATCGAGATTTAATCGCTCTAAATTGGAGCAGCTTGCCTGGAGAGGTACCTCCGCCTTACAGAAGATTGCAGCCAAATAAAATTATTTGTTTCAAATAGTGTTGTGTTCCTGCGGTGAGTAAGGTTGCCAGAGCTCTTTGCGTGGGATTGTTTTCCACCTTAGTTCTATAATAGATTTTTCTGCAACGCGACATACATTCCGTAATAACAAACTAGTATAATCAAAGCGAAAAGACAAAAATCTCCCCGGGGATAAATTGATTTCCCATTTACCCGAATCCATCAAGCTAGTCCCGAAAAAGCACATTAGGCCTTCTCCATTCCAAGACAAATCACCGTCCAAATATCGGATACCTTACCAAATACGTCGTACCAAATACCGGGTACGTTGTACCAAGTACCGAGTACAGGTTGGCCTTGACTAGCGCTGCGCCGCATCGCACCTTGATCTTTGAAAGAGTTGATTTTGTATAAAGATCCAACAGCACGTTGCTGACCGCATCCGCATGAAAACGCGCGCGGCTAACTCTCAATACAAAATCATCATTGTGTTTACGCGAAATGCGATAGGACGCGTTGCTAGTCAGGGCCAACCGTTAGTCTTACCTAATATTGGGTACCTTATTCACCTTATTACGGGAACCTCATTCACAAATATGGAGTGCAAAACTTCCACAAAAGAGGGTAGTAAATAATTTGTTCTAGCGACATCTGGGAGCATCCCCTTCCGTGTAGGGCTGAAATCGCAGAACTAGAGTACAGTGAACATACGTGATGGTTGCTTCATAAATATATTTGTTATATGTATTTTTCTAAAACTTTATATTTGTTTGCCAGAATCTGCAAGTTGAAGTAGCAGTGGGCAGGCCATATAGTTCTAAAAACCCTATGGTTTTCAGAGAATGGGAAAAGGAATAATGGTTCTCAAATACCGACAACAAAACGGGCAACGCAGTGTTGGAAGGCCCCAACCAGATGGACAAACGACATTGTTAAAGTTGCGGGAAGTCAGTGGATGGAGAAGGCTCAAGACCGTTAATACCGTTATATACACAATTGCCGCAAAAAATTGCTAAACACCGTATTGGTCAACGAAGCATCTTACTGTTAGAATACTCTAACAATAACATTCTTCGTTGGCCAATACCTTCGTGTTTACGTACGTCCAAGTTCAGTTCGAGAAAACACAGTAGTGATTATCAAAGTTTACCTTGTAAAATGACTCAGCGCGTGAGTTCTTCTCGCTCCACCCTACCTACCGCGTTGACGACCAAATCGGGTGCAAAGTTTTTACAAAATGGGCCAGCTCTCAAATTTGTATGCACTGTGGCAAAGAAAATGAAATGGAATGGACACACCCACCGTTCTATTGAGTTTTGTATCACACGCGGCGTGGTGCTGCAACAATTTGTTTTGGTAAATAGATGGCTGTGCCGAGACACCGTCTGCAAATAATCAGGCTCTTTCCAAGTTTATTGTCCTTGTTACAAAAACGTGTTTATTCGTTTTTGTTAACAAATTTTTAAGATAATCCTATCCTACTTCCAACGAATATTATACCTAAATGTGAGAATTAGCTTTGTGAGGATGTTTGTTGTTCAATCACGCCTTAATGGTTGAAACTTGGAATAGAATAGCATATAGGCTATTTTTAATGTATATAACACGCGAGCGAAGACGCGGTTGAAAGCTAGTAATACAATATGTTGCTGATTAGAGATCGTATGTTCAAATACCAGTAGCACACCAATGAATTTTCTATTTGAAAAATATACGCTTTTACATATTAACTCACGAGCTAGTATAGCATTAGAAGCGTAGTTTGCATAATCGTTACTATGAAATAAGAAATGATGAAAAAAAAAACTTGTACGGTAGGTATAACGAGATTCGCTTGTAGTCGTCTGTACCTTATTTCCTTTGGTGAGACATTGGATATTATGGGTACAAAAACGCCTCAGGCATTTTCGTGTAGCCGAGAAAATGGATTATTAAAGGTTCTTTCAAAGGTTTTCTTTGATTATGACAAACAAAGGTGAAATAATGATATGGGTTCTCAAACAGCGTCAATTTTTGTTACGTTAGGAACGTTTATGGGAAGGATATTATATGAATACATGAAATATAGTCCGCATAAAATCGAGCTAAGAATGGTGCGTGTCCGAAGCTTTAGATTTTATCATTTTAGAGTTTAAAGAGCATCGAAAACAGAAACAACCCTTGGTATAAAAAAAATCCCCTGCGATGATTTTTCCTACCTACGACCTGTGTAGTCTATAATTTCAGTATGGACTACTGTAGCCCTAGCCCGAGTAATTCACGAGAGCGTTACGCTTACAAAAAATATGCGATGCTTGTAATCTTTAGATATTTATTTGCTATTCAATTTTAAAAGATTTAAAGCATCACCGATGTCTTTGGCTAATATTTGACATTTACTATAACATCGTAAGCGTAACGCTATCGTAATTTATTCGTGTCGGGCTACTTTTTATTATTCTTTGTCAGCTTCTGTATGGTAAGTGGAGACTCTATAGGAAACCTCAAAGTAAAATTGGCCCAAAATAACAGTTATTTTTCAACCCTAACTGAGATGTTTATTGAACTATATCTTAATCTGAACATACTTTCGTTATTTACACCATTTGAGATAACCTTTCAAGATAAACAAAACTACCTTTCGCACAGGAAAAAATAAGGGTAATAAATCTTTAGGCTGTCAAGTGTAGTATGCTTAGCCGTTACGGAATAAATCAAGTTATACGTACGTCGGAAAAGTTTCCGAGTTACAGAAGAAATGATTCTACAGGGAAGAAAAATAAAACATGCAAACCGTATTCTGTAGACACTGGAAGGTAATTGATTGGACTTTTGAATAATGTCCTAGTTATCTGGTTTGGTAACTAATACAAATTAATTTTAACTGCGGGTTTTCAAGCAGGCGGCAAATAGAAGACGCTTAACCACTCCTCCAGTAGAGTAGCCTTGCAGTCAAGGCTTGCTTCTTATCATCATCATCATCATCAGCCTGTAGAAGTCCACTGCTGGACATAGGCCTCCCCCAAAGAGTTCCATGACGAACGGTCTTGAGCCTTCTCCATCCACCGACTTCCCGCAACCTACACAATTTCGTCGGTCCATCGGGTGGGGGGCCTTCCAACACTGCTGAACTTCTGAGAGGTATGTCAGTGACCTTAGTTCTTCTACGGATTTCCTCATTTCTGATCTTATCACGTAGTGAAACTCCAAGCATAGCTCTCTCCATAGCCCGTTGCGTGACTTTGAGCTTGTATATGAGGCCTATAGTTACCGACCAAGTCTCATTGCCATAAGTCATTACTAGCAACACGCACTGATTGTAGATTTTCGTCTTGAGGCTCTGCGGTATCTGCGACGAGAAGATATGACGAAGTTTCCCAAACGCTGCCTATCCAAGTTGGATTCGTCGGTTGACCTCTTTGTCGAAGTTGGACCTACCTAGTTGAAGACATGGTGGCCTTGCTGTACAAACACTTCAACACTTCGATATACTGGTAGTCGATCTGGCACCGCTGTAGTGATCGTAACACTGCCCAGGTCTCGACTGAATCGAAGGCTTTCTTGTAGTCCACAAACGCTAGACATAATGGCCGATTATACTCTTCGGTCTCCTGTATAATCTGCCAAAGCGTGTGGATGTAGTCAACGGTACTAGAGCCTTTGCGGAACCCGGCTTGTTCGGGAGGCTAGAAGTCGTCAAACCTACGGGCGAGCCGGTTAGTGACAACTCTCGAAAACAGCTTATAGACATGACACAGCAGCGAGGTGGGCCAGGCAAGGCTTGCTTCTATTAGCAATCAATTGGAGCAGGTCAGTCAGGTTGTGGCCAACGTATTGTGCAAGCTTGATGCTTGCTTGTCGTGTCACTGGTTTTTTTTGGTCACTCTGCATTAATGACAATCAGTAGGTTGAGTTACTACCATCATCATCATCCACAGACCGACTTCACCCACTGCTGGGTATAGGGGCAGTGGGTGAAGACGGTTTATTTTTGATTTATATTTTTCAAAATTTGTTTATAGTTGCTAGACGCAAGAATCATTTTGAAATATATTTTAAGCCTATTCTATATGGCGCATCGCTCTCAGTTCGAACACATTATAAGATGGTAGTAATTTCGCTAAATGTACTGACGATTATGTGCCTTTTTGTAAATGATGGGCTACATCATTTACAAAAAGGCCTATTTTTATTTTTCTTTTCTCATGCCACTTGTTTTGTGTGAATTCATCGCTATCAAACGATAGTAGGTAATAAAGATAGATTAACGGACGATGCCTTCCCTATGCGATCCCTAAGCTTAAGGTTGAATTCACAGAGTAACCAGATATATTGCTCCGTAGCAACTGCAAAGATTCGTAACTGGATGGATTCGCAAATAAACGGACTCGCACTTCTACGGGATCAAGAATTCTCTGATAATTATCCTAAAGTCGTACGATATTGTCATCTAATGTGCGCGTAAAATTTATTTTAAAATGAAAGTCAATTTTGAGTTTGATATTTGAGGGCTTACGATATAACTTGCAATATGATATCGCAAGGCCCTTAAAAGTCAAACTCAAATTGACTTTTTTAGTAGACGTGGGGATCTTTTTGAAATAAACTTCAGATGACTTATCGCATGCCGTTTGAACACGGCTTAGCAGTTCTTACAGACTTTTAGACATGATCATTTTGACAACTATCATTTCGATCCTTCTATCAAAGGTTATACAAGAAATAAGCGTAAAAAAACCTGGTTTCTTTATAAATACGACCTATGCGAGCATTTGAAAGTGGACGGTAGATTTTGCGGAATAAATAATTCAGTGAGAGGATTTATGGTGGTAGAAAATGGTAGGGAATAAGTAAAAGCTTAAGTTAAAGTTCTATTTCTTTGTTTCAGAGTGATTGGCCACTGGGTTCGAAACGAGGTTCAATAAAATGGAATATTATTAAGTATAAACTTTTTTGGTCTGGTCTGAGCCCTGATCCATAAAAACAGTGCCATTATTATGGCTGTATAGCTTAAGGTGTGTTTAAACGGCGAGCGATGTGCCGTCTCAAATATGTTTAAATTTATTTCAAAATGATTCTTATCTACTAGTTAATGTTGAGTTTGACATGTGAGGACTAGCGATATAGCTCAGCGATATTGCAAGCCCCTAAAAGCCCCTTAATAAAATTGACTTTATTTAATAGACGTAAGGATAATATGCCTGATTCTTCTAGGCTTGGTCGCGAGGAACAGGCCTCACCTAGTTTCTAAGACGTTTCAAAGTGATCCTAGTGATTTTATTGAAATAAATGCCTTTTGACTTTGACTTTGATAAATTTTAAAGGATATATCGCAAGCCGTTTGAACAAGGCTTTAGCGTTTTAAATCATTTGCCAGTGAGATAGACCTCAATCACACGTAGCTTTTTTTGAAGCAGCAAGAACTAGCGGCTAGAAAAACTCTGCAAAAGTGGATGTCATTAGGAGCGAGTGGGTTGTCATACGTATAGTAAAAGCTGCACAGAGTCGCTTCAGGGGTATTGCCATAGAGGGAAAGTTAAATAAAATACTGAAAAATTTTCTGGGTGCTATCTAAGCACGAGTTTATTGTTTAATCAACATAAATATGCTTATGTTTAATTGGACCTTGGGCCTAAATAAATAAACATGTAATTTCACCATCCTCATCATCAGCCTGAGGAAGTCCACTGCTGGACATAGACCTCCCCCAAGGCGTACCACGACGACGGTCTTGAGCCTTCTTCATCCACCGACTTCCCGCAAGCTTTACAATGTCTTCGGTTCATCGGATGAGAGGCCTTACAGCACTACGTCATCCAGTTCGTGGTCGCCATTCGAGAACCTTTATTCTTCTACGGATTTTATCGTTTCGGATTGAATCACGTAGTGAAACTTCGAGCATATGTCTGTCCATAGCCCGTTGCCCCACTTTGAGCTGAGCTGGCAAATATTTAGCGAACAAGCCTTAGTACTATATGTCATCACTGGCAAAACCTACTGATTGTAGACTTTCGTTTGAAATTTCCCAAACGCTTGGGTTGGGACCAAGTTGTTATTTACAAAACACATTTTTTCCCTATTTTTTTCTACCTATATCCCGAATTGCTTGTTTTCTACCATAATCTCACTTTCTCCGCTACAGAGAAATTTCAGCAAAGACAAAGTCGCCGTAATTTGAGCACTCTTACTGAAGAAAGGACGGCATTAATCTATCTTTATTACCGGCCGATGGTTCTCACAAAAGTGTTTATGTGAACCACAGTGACCCAGCGGAATGTAGAGATACACAGACGGTAGAGAAAAGCTCCCTCAGTGGTCAGTCAATGCAAGAAACCGTTCATCATCATCTGAAATACAGTATCAATAAAAGCTGAAAGAAAAAAATTTTTTTGCTTATAGCCTAGTAATGGCTGCCTACGGCTTGGCTTGCGAACCCTCTTGCGAACGAGTTTTGCAAGCAAATCAACGAACGGAAACAAATTGGTACTTATAACCAAAGGGCTCTGGGTACGTGGTTCGACCGCATAGTTCGGACAAAGAAAACCGGACCTCTTTCTATTCTGTGGTTCGATCCATTGGACATTGATACTTTTTATATCTGTTGGTTCGATTAACAAACACACAATGTGTTCATAAGACTCAATGCCTTATTGGAAAAAACCATATAGTTTTGATGAAGAGTGTGATAAATAGATGTACAGTTGAAAATAGACCAGCTGTTAACCTATAGCTGTGTATGAACTCGTTTGATCGTTGGACCGTTTAGTGAAACGTTGCCAATAACTTGTGGGAATTCGCGGGTAAAGATGCGTGCTTCAATGGGAATACGCCCTGTTGGCTTTTGTAAATTGGAAACAGAGAAATTTTTGGTAGTACCCACTGGCCATTGATCGCACTAAGCCTCGTGTGTAAAGAACATTTTGTATCGATAAGGTTTTGAATCAATTCAAGTAAAATATCAAACGTTGTAGTTTTTTATTATTTTATCGACCTGGATAATAATAATCTTAATCGTATAATCTTTTTTACTGGATTCATTTTGGAATAGAAAATAATGTTGGGATACTTTATGTCATACCATACCATGTTCTCCTTCACTGTGTTGGGCACGTGTTGATGTGTACATACATTTTTTGAACAGAAAAATCTATTGGTCCGCATCCCGAAGTTAAACCTGTGACCTTCGGATCGAAAGTCGTGGTACGTAGGCCAACACAAGTGAACCAGAGGGGTGCAGTGTATGTACAATAGCATACTTTCTCAAAAGTCATTGTCTTTTTTCGGTACACAATTTTCTTCATAGATATTCACATACTTTGTAAAGCTTTTTCTTCTACTGTATTTGTTTATTTTTATTTCATACTTTATTTTAACTGTAGTACATTAGTGGTGACACTCTCTCCAGGCATGACCAGATGGACACTGTTGCTCATGAAAAACGAAAATACTCTCTCAATATTATGTGAGGTAATATTATTGAACATTATATTGCAAACTGAAATACAACAACAATACAACCACTCTATTTTCCCCCATAATCTTAAACGGTTACGATCAAATCTCTATATCATCTCTTCTTTATAAAAGTGCTTTCCAAGAAGCACTTTGCTTAAGTCGGTAGAGTCCTGACTATTCGCGATACCGCCCTCAGGCAGTCTGCGCTTTATATCACCTACATCTAGATAGTTGGAGAATTACACCGAACTGTAAGCTCAATTTTTCATAATAATGTTATATTTAGAAAAAGGTCTTTTTTTATAAAATCACTAGGATCACTTTAAAACGTCTAAGAAACTAGGTCAAGCTATTCCGATAAAGATTTGCCGTGTTCAAACAGCGCAGTGGCATACAAGGTGATGCATAACATGTATACCATCCCGAAAGGGGGTTATTCTATCAACGAAAAAAAATACTATTAGCAAAAAAACATCAAAATTTTTTAATTTAAAAATTGTTAAAAAAAAAATCTCAAACTTTTTTCTATTTTTATCATCTTTAGATCTAATAACTAAACTTACAAGAAGTTCGGAATCAAGATTGCTACTTAAAACAGCTGATTCATTGAGTTTGACCTGTTTTGACCCCAAAACAGCTGATTTTCGCATAGAGTTTTTTGAATTAAAAATGTCGAGTTTCCAAAAGTCGTAGAGCAAACTTTATTGCCAATTGGGTGTAGAATAAGCCCCTTTCGGGATGGAATACATATTATGAATCACCTTGTATAGGCTTCCCTCAAAAAAGGCAGTCCTGAGCCTTCTCACTTCACCAACTTCCTGCAACCTTTACAATGTCGTCAATCTTTTGGTAGGCCTTCCACTGCGTTGTCCGGTTCGTGGTCGCCATTCGAGAGCCTTTATTCCCCAGCCGTTGTCAGGTTTTGTAGTTATATGGCCTGACCACTACCACTTAAATTTGCTAATTCTGAGAGCTATGTCGGTGTGATAGTGCCCAGCTTTCTCACATTCAGCGTTTGTTTTGTAGATACCGAATACGACCCTTCCTATCGCGTTATTGCCCTCATAGGAGATTGTTCCACCGTCCGTTGTATGAAGGGACTTTGTTTTGCTTGTTATTTTGAGGGGTACCACAATTTGAGAATGAGAAATGAAGGTTAGTCTTCTGCTTAAATGTTACAACATGACTGCAAAACAAGTAATAAGTAGGTACTTCGGAAAATAAGTTGATACTCAACAGTTACGACCATAGGTATTCTCAAAAATAATCGCAGCGAACGTTTTATTTTATTTGAAGGATTGATTATTATATCGACCGTCTGATTTTAATACAATGGTGCTGTGGTGTGTGTAAAAATAGCCTCCTATACTGTACAGTAACCGTAGTACTATTTTGGGGTTAAAATCAGTTTCTAACTCAATTATTCAGCTACCTATTTAAGGTAGCAATCTTGATGAAAGATGATAAGAAGAACCAAAAATAGCAGATTTGAAAAAAAAAACTAAAATATATTTTGTTATTTTACGCTAATATTCTTTATTTTTGTTCATAGAATAAGCCTCATTTGGGATGGAAAAATTATTATGAATCATCTTGTAGAGTCATCTGGCTAGGTGTGGGTATAAATATCAAATAAATATCATGTGACAAGCTTGACCTAACCCACTTGCAAGAGTAGGTTACGGACAGGATATTTTTATTCTGCCTCCATTCTCGGCACTTTCAAATCAATTATTTAGAGCAAAGGCCCAACTGAAACTGAAATTCATTCCATTTACTCAAAGACATTAACGTCATGAGCGATCGATTCATTTTGTAAGTTTCAAAGAGTTGAATTGCTTTTCACTTCTAATGCGCTTTTACATAGAATTCTGCAGAACAATCTTGTTATTACCTGATTAATAACAGATTTACACAAATACGATTATTGATTTTCGTGACCAATTTTAAGAAA
This sequence comes from Anticlea derivata, assembly GCA_947579855.1. Lineage (NCBI taxonomy): Eukaryota > Metazoa > Arthropoda > Insecta > Lepidoptera > Geometridae > Anticlea > Anticlea derivata. The sequence continues at coordinate 5,259,899 of OX388266.1, forward strand.
ATTTATCTGGATTTGATAAGCCCACCACACTATCTTATGAATGTCTAACTAATGACAGATTGTTTTTCAATTTTCATCCTTTGAATTATTATTTTTGCGTGTAAGGAGCATCTGCTAAGATAGGAATTTATTAGTTTGCTTAGTTGAGTAATAACTAATTGAAAACGCCTGCGAGAATCATAACACCAATTGACCTTTCTTATTTTCGTGGGTTCATGTTTATGTCGTTGGCGGATAAAGTACGCGGTAATTTTTTTGATGTAATCGGAGACCAGCGCATTTATTTTTCAAAAATGCCGACGATAGCACCACTGTCAAATGCATACACACGAATTCATACAAAGAAAAGCGAATCCGTTGCCCGCTGTGCTTGCGATCCGGCCAGTGCGAACCAATCAACGTGTACCCTAAACCTTACATTATATTTTTCAACTCGTATTTTTTATTCTACATAATCTGTATGGAAGTCTCACGGAAATTGCATTCACTTCCCATAGTCCCTATAAAAAACGCCTCATTTTTTAGATCGTATCACGTCGTCGATACCTCACAAATCGTATTCCATTCCATTTCGTCACTTCTCCAAAAAGAATCCACCTTATAAAATGAAATTTAATTCTTTGTCTGGTGGTTGCAATCTTTTTAATGGTTTTTCGTTTGCTACATTCATTTTAAACAAAATGCTTTATAACAGCGTCCAATGTCAGTATCATGAATATGAAATGTATGTTTTGTATGTTTCTGACAGTTTCGTGAAACGGAATGGCCGCGTAAGCCAAAAAACTTGTAAAAACGTTCAAGTAAAAGTCAAACGGCGTTTATTTCAATAAAATCACTACTTACTCTTCTTCTTATCGTGTCACTGATTCTTTCCTGGTTACTTTCCTTTGGTCAGTGACCAGGTTGAGGTATGATGGCTCAGAAAAGGGCCTATGGCCGTCGATAAAAGAGTTGATGTAGTAAAGGGATTAAAGTACTAAAGTCACTTTGAATGAAACATCTTAGGAAAGAGGTGAAGCTACGCCTATACGCTACGATGACCAGGCTCGTCATTCGTTTCCTATATTGGCATTAAATCTCTAGTAGTTATACCTACTAAAAATATACGTCCAAGACACATACGTTACTTTGGTAATTTTTTTTTTCAATTTAACAAACAGCTGTTTAATATGAAACAGATAACAGGTCCTGTACAATAACCATTGTAATGTTATTACAATAATTCTGTACACAGAATAATACATTTTTTGTGTGTACACTGACATTATTTTGATGGCAAAATGATGCCTAAGATTTTTTTATTTCCTTCTTAACTATGTAGTAAAGATAAAAACCTAACCCTGGGATTATTGGTTCATAATATTTTTTCATTCCACTCACACTTACATCAGACTGACATTATTTTCATAGAAACTGGAATCAAATTTGATTCTTTCTTTAAAATATCGTCTTAGAATCCCGCTCAGGTCTATTAAAGATACGAGCCTTGTTGTGTAAATTATCTTTACCGAAGATCTAAATAAAGCAAGGCAGACTAGATACAGAATAGTCTTATATTACCTAAGACATATTATAGTCTCTCTTAAAACTTATAGTATTTAAGGTATTTTATAGTTTAGTTTAATTATGTTGTTTTTGGTAATCGATGCTATGCCGATACCTACCTATGTATGTTATTTCTTTCTTCTAAGGTGTTCTCTAATAACTATGTTACTTTTGCTCTAGACTTGTCGCGGCGCAATCGCAAGCCAATTTTGTCCATATACGACGTTATAGTCTATACGAGTCTCTATTCTTCCTTTCTTATTAAATATTAATTATCTCGGTAAATATGTCGTCACTATAGTCATATTAGTGCGGTACCTAAGATCCCTCTCTGTAGGTATAATGGAAATCAATAAAGCTCCCCGCCGGCCGAGTCCTACACTTACCCGCTCAGTTTTGGGGATGGAAAGTGAAAACGGTGGAGAAGACATCTGAGTGAAAAACATTATTGCTACGTGAAAAAAGGACAAACCAACCAACCAACAAACAATCATTCCTGATTCGATCTCGTACGAAGCCCTCTCCATAGCTCAATGAGCGAGTTTGAGCTTTCTTATGAAGCCCACAGTGAGATACCACGTTTCTGTGAAATCAATGTCGTGGGTCTAACTAACGGTATCCGTAATAAATAGTTTCTTTTTCAATAAAGCTACTTAGGGATGTCAATTTTCAAAATTCCTTTCTTATGTCATCATTGGTACCTAATACATACTGGTCAAAGACTTTCGTCTGCAGGCACTGAGGTATTTTGGCCGAAAAGACGTCGCACAGTTTCTAAATCGCTGCCCAGCCGAGTTGCATTCATCGACTGACCTCTGTTTTCGTAAGTTCGAAGTACCTACCTGTGGCCCACATATAAAAAGTCGACTCTAGACCTTTCCTAACCGCACCATACGCATCGGTCTCCACACATCGCTATTAAATACAAGGGAGACGATTCGATAACACATTCGTAAAGAGTGTTTGTGACATTGAGCTCCCTACACCGACGATGGTTAAGGGTCAAGTTACATACTTTCATATGATTCAGGAAAATACGTAATATTATACTAGTGCTAATCAGCATGCGAGTGCATATTTTGAATACAATCCTGGTATAATAAAATGGCTTTTGAAATGGCGTTTTTTTTCTCAAGTTGCATAAATAATGATCATTCATTTGAAAAACCCTAAATCCTACTAATATTATAAATGCAAAAGTTTGAATGTTTGAATGGTTGTGGATCATTGCCTAGAAGAGCATATAGGCTACTTTTTATCTAGGTACCACGCCAGCGAAGCCGCAGGCGCAAGCTAGTTGATAATAAAGCTGTATTATTCTGATGAATCATCATCATCCTGTAGACGTCCACTGCTAAACTTAGGACTCCCCAAAAGATTTCCATGACGAACGGTCTGAAATATTTTCCATCCACCGACTTCACGCAACTTTCACAATGTCGTCGGTGCATCGGATGAGGAACCTTCCAACACTGCGTCTGTTCTGATGAATAATACACCTTTATTAATTTAATGTTTCCAATACGATGTGACAATACAATTATTAACCAAATTTCAAACTCAAATCATCAAATCAAACCATTTGTGGTTACTGTGGTGATAAATTTGATTAAAACCAATTGTAAATTATCAAACAAATACGTACTGAGTTACGGTTAGCTGTTTACATTTAGCGGGGTTTAGGACTGGTGTTAGAAAGCCAGTTTATCGATTCCCATTTGAAGTCGGGAATCCATTTCAGCGATGGGTCAGCTCTACGACAGCTTATTTATCAAAATACCGAGCGTGTGGCAAAATACTAGCCATGTTTGCGCGTCCCGCTATGCCACTGGTTCGTTCTCGGCCATTCTGAATAAAGGTCAGTAAGCAATTTCGTGGATCTAACCAACGGTATCCGTAATAAATATTTTCTTTTTCAGTAAACCTCCTCAGGATGTTAATTTTCAAAATTCCTTTCTTTGTACGTCTCTATGCACTAAGCACACCCTCCAAATTTCAAGTACCTATGACCAACGGCTTATGCTTTGCATTGTCTATATTATGTCAGTCAGTCAGGAATTTGGTTCTTAAAATATTGATAGGTTGATGTACGCAACAGACAACGATCCGAAGCTATATATACTGTATTTTGGAAGCACCGGCCATTATGCAAGCTTCGTTATGACAAGGAAATATAAAACTACACCACCTGTTACGTAACCAGAAACCGTCCCTAATCGCGATTCATTGGGAGAAAAAAGGATCAATCACGTGATCTGAGATCACCCCAAGTTTGCGCCCCACGGTTCAACGACCGGAGTTGTCCACGCGTCAAGATGCGCGTCCCCTGAACTGGTTGATTGCAAACGTTTAAAGTGGTGATCAGACGGCATGCATTATATTACGTAACAGATCATTTTAAAATACAATGTAAACATGTTATATTAGATGATCTTTCGCGATCTTTCGCGATCAGTATACATAGCTTATTGAAATAAAACGGGTGTTTCTCGCGTACCACGAAAAATATTAAAAAAAGGTACGCGATAAACCCCCGTTTTATTTCAATAAGCTAATTTTTCAATTATTGAACGTTTTGAATAACCCTTGGTATTAAAACAAGTGAGCAATATTTTTCTCACAAGTTCCAAGGTTAAGAAGAAAATAAAAGTTTTAAATGGTGGAACTTCTCAATCGTACTGATTTTTGTTTTTCAATACAAGGCAATCGCTGCCAAGTGTGTTTTTTTCAATTCCCCTCTCGTCAATTAAAAATATGAACCCAAGTGAGTAATTTGGTACAATATGGTAGAGTTCAGTAAAAATGCCCCGTACGTAAAAATGTCATCAACTTTGCGATTTTGTTAAAACGGCGACTTGGGTTGACAGGCTCCAAGATTCAAATTCGTGTAAAATAATGCCAATTCGCTTGCATTTGACGTCATGGTAAATCCCCATATTATAGCCCAAAACAATGCATTTCCATTTCGAATTTTCAAGTTACCTAGTCATTTGGATGTTAAATAGGGGCTCCAATTTCAGTGAATTGCAATAATAACTTTAGATAATTATCACGACTGCTAAAATATAATTATACCACTACTAAAGCTTCTAGCATTTTTATCGTTTCTCCTCACGAAACTCATGCTCTCACTGCGAACAAAACATAAAGGGACTAGCTGCCTTCCGAGTAAGCTAAGTAGCTTAGTTTTGCCGCTATTTAAAACTGTACACGTACACACAAGACACACGTCAAAGATTCATTAATCAGAAACGTTGGGGCCACATTAGCGGGCTTTTTAGCGATAAGACCGCCCATTGTACAGTTTTAGTTTTTAGTTTAAGTTTCTCTTCGTAGTTTTTTATTTGGTGTACAATACAACATTTTCATTCATTCGTGTATTCATTTATTCATTCATTCATTATCGGGATTCAGTGAGCTATTCGAGTTGCGTGACAAATGTAGCCATATGATTTGTCACACGATAGATAGATATGTACAATGTGAACATGCGCCGAATCCTGATAATGTAGCCCAAGTGAAATAGAAATGATACAAGAAATACTGTACTTTTCGACTCGCTGTACCTTATTTGCAGTTCTATTGGATCCTTTTCTGTGGATCATATGATAAAAGCAGTACAGACAGAACTATGATAAGTACCTACTATTAACTTACTTTGACTGAAAATATAGCTTGCTCCAAATACACGAAAACCATTAAGTGAATTAGGCTGTCTTAAGAAGAAGCTTCACGTTCGGCAAATATAGGTACATAGATATATAGACATACATCACATTGATCATCACAGGCTAATAAAAAATATAATTTAATATTAAATAAACATATTGGTCATCGCCTATGCCGCATCATGCCAAATGCAGGTAAATATGCCTGATAATTATGGCAATGATAGGCGATGCTCATTACCTTGTGTATTTTTAATACAGGCGTGTTCGTGTGTATTCGCCGAACTTGGCCGAACGTGAAGAGGGGCCATAAGATCGTATTCTAATTTTATTTGGTCAAAGGCACTGGCATGCGCCGGAGAACAAAATATTGTCTCTATGGCTTTATTATTTGTTATTAAAATGAGGGTCCACGTGTCGTTTATTTAATGGTTTTACTACATGTCCGGTTATGGCGTTATTTCCTGTTGTAAAGGGTGTGATTTAAATTTTTATTGCATGGTAATATTTTGTTTTGATGGACATTTTAACAAGTGTAACCGTAGTAACTCTTGAGCTCTATTTACTTAGCCTATTTTCAAAGTCACTTCTGCAATTGTAAATTCAAGGATTTAATATTATGGCATTTACAAAGGTAAAGGCAAGATATATAAGTTTGAGGCCTAAAAACGCTTCAAACGGCCTGCGATATGTTATTTATGATGTATTTTAAAATTATACTTATGTCTACGGAATAGAGAGTAAATTTTTATAACTTTCATGGGCTTGCGATATAGTCGAGATATATCGTGTGGTCTCGAATGTCAAACGCAAAATTGACTTTAATTAGAAGACGAAAGGATCATTTTGAATTAAATATTCAATGCAAAATTTAGGCAACAATCTATGGATGTCTTGACATAGACTTGGCTTTTGAGGAGACAGCCTAGTTGCTATAATGGTTGCCTTTTGCAGTCATCACCAACATGCCAATAATATTATGTTGTTTGTTACCAAATTGTCGAAAAAGCCTTTCGAAAATGGCTCTCATTCCATACAACAACATTCCCACAATTACCACATCAATGTAGCTAGTTGGCAAGTAAACTCTTCTTTTCCCTCCCATTATTTCATAAAACTCGTCAAATATATGTAAATTTCGTTGCGGTCACAAAGACCGGGGTCGATCTATGACACTCAAATCGGCTTTCAGTGTAAAGTAAGCTCTATTGTGATGATTAAAGTTTCAAATTCGCTTGAGAGCGTGTAATTTAACTTCAAAATTGTGATGCCTGCCCACATTGATCATTTTGAAAGTAAGGTCTCATAAAAGTATTCTAGAAAATGCACCACACACCTTCAAATGGAAAACGTTTACTCCTGGGACATATTAATTAAGAATAGACTTGTCCAATGTCCAGCACCTATATCATACTTTCAGCCTAGTCAGGCTTATCCACATCGTCAATAAGTGAAGATCTGAATAAGCCGCATATTTTATCATAATGTTTTCCTTACCATTTTGACGACGTGCTAATGTGCACATGATTTTTCAGAATAGTAAATCCTGGACCTAGATCGAACTTATAAACACAATTCATACTTAGTGCCAGTTTTAACTTAAATAGTGAAATTTTTGTGCGTTAGCACTATTACTTCTTCTGTGCGGTCGCGAAGACTGAACAAAGGGTAGGTGACCTACTTATGTTGAATTTGTGAAGGTATAGAATATGGGGAAACTGCGATGGGCGGGCTCGTTTGTTCCAGCGAAGGTTGTTAGTAGTTCGAGAGGACCTGCTAAAATATTTCTTTTGACTTTAGTTTTTTGAGGGAACCGTTATTTCATTGATCGAGCTAGCGAAGCGGGTGAATATTTCTCAATTAACTTGGAAAAATCAGCGTTGTATGTTTATTTGTTAGAGCCTAACTTACAAACCGTCAATCCGATCTACGTGGAATTTAGTAGGTCAACAGGTTCTACTATCAAAATTAATAATAGGAATTAAATAAAAACAAATACGTGAAGTGGGGTGTCATATAAAAGAACTTTGTTCATACATTCTAACACGATTTTCATTATGAATTAGATCATAAGATGTGTAGCAAGTTGAAGTGGCAGTGGGCAGGCCGTATCTTTCTTGCAGAACCGACAACTGTTGGGAATGGAATTGAGTTTTTTCGAATGACGACCACGAACCGGACGACGCAATGAAGTTTTCGCGAAGTCGGTGGCCATCCACCGACTTCGCGAATTCCATAGAAGGCTCAAGGCCGTTCGTAAGCACTCTTTGGGGAAGCCTTATATTCAGTACTGGACTTTATCAGGCTTATGATGGTGAATAAAGAATAGACTGAAATCCAGGTTCACTATAAAATGACGGGTAAAATAAAAAGCGAATGCATAAAACTAATTTTTGTTTAACTCCATATACTAATATAGACGAGAGAAGATTGACGATACTGTGATTTTCAGTAAGATTTAACCTACTGTTTTATAATGTAATCAAACGTAAATAAAAATTGATTGAATACCTACTTACGTTTTAATTTATACGTAATTTAAGTAAATGCATTTTTTATTCTACGAGAGAAACTAAGTAAAATAGAGCGACAACGCCAGGATTCTTACAAAACAAAGCTCAAGTCAGACACAGGCTCACCACAAGACCCATGCGTGCAACCACAGAGCAAACATGGTACGACTTCTAATAAAACAGAGCTCCCAAGGCACGGAATGGCCTACCACTGTACCGCAGAAATGCACAGAATATGTAGGAGAACAGTACTACCATTCTAATTACTAGAGGTCAGTTCGCTGGTAAAAATTGTTTGAAGCTGTATTCAAACGGCTTGCGATATGCCATCTAAACTTCATTTCAATTTGATCCGCACTCACTTAATAAATTGAATTTTGAGTTAGACTGACGGGAATATTGCCTTTAACCACCAGACGTAAGGATCATTTTGAAATAAAGTTAAAACATTTTTGATGACATATCGCACGCCGTTTGAACACCGCTTAAGGCTGTGTTGGAGTAGTTTCCCCGACTATGAATCAGAAGGTCGTGGGTCTGAGCCCGGTTTGAAAATTGAAGTGGGCATTAAACGGTGAAGGAAAACATCGTGAGGAAACTAGTAAGTATTTCTAAAGCGGCGATGTGATTGCAGCCTGTCACATAAGGAATACTCACTACTGCAAAATGTGGGACTGTGTCAAATGTTTGGACATATTTCTGACTATTCTCCTTAGACATCTTCAAGGATCAGATCGCCTGGAGATCTGAGAAGATGTGTACCATTCTTGGGGTTAAAAATCTTGAGCCTATTTAATTATTTTTTTTCATTTTAAATGTTTATAAACAAAGGTATTATTTGACTTTTTAGGTTGTGTTTACTGCACGGCAAAATGTACACAGGGTCTTTTCCTGGTAATAAACAGATCCCAAGACAGAAAGTAGCCGGAGGCGGTGCCACAGTACAGACAATAGTGGCTTTGATCGTACGTTCAACAGAACGGTAGCTGGGGAGTAGTCCCTTGCGAAATTATAACGGGGTGCGCGGCCATCACGTTTGATAGGGGTGAACTTGGCACTGATTTGGTAAGGAAAACTAATATTGGAACTCGTATAGTTAGCTTTTTGGATTCCTTTTCTATCTCACTAGCATCATCTTCTGTTCTCAAAATAATATCGTTTATTTTTTGTTTATATATTTTTTTTATGTATCGCAATGAGATAAGTATGTTAGATCCTGATATTAATTGAGAGTTGTTATTATTCTATGATTTTTGTATTATGAATACCTACACGGTGACTGTCGTTTTTAGGTGTAAGATACGTTAATAATATGTCATTCGTCTATTTGCTGTAAGTTTTGTTATAACTTTTACATTATATTAGTTTTTAAGACTGTGGATTTTGTGAAATAAATAAATAACAAAGTGATCCTATAAGGGTTCCGTTTTTCCAAATAGGTTACGGAACCCTAAAAAACGTTAACTAGAGAACAGCCGCATCTAGTTAATGTTAAAAAGGCGTGGGTGAGGTAGAAGCAACATTGATAGTATGAGCAGAAGCCTGCAACTGGGGAACATATAGCTTTAAGTTGCGGGCAGTCATTACTCTTTAAATGCACGGCAGTGCAAGTACGCAATGTATTACGTGTCAGTCAATGTGTCATGGTGACATTGGTTTTGTTCAAAACAATCGCAAACACCATTCCAGTTGATTTTGATTTCGTGTTGATGTCGAATTTCTCATACAATTTATAAATAAGTAAAAGGTTGGTACCAAAAATAGCTGATATGAATGCAAAAAAATCTTTAAAAATATATTTATTTTTGTGTACCTATAGAATAAGCCCTTTTTCGCGATACCATACTCGTTACGAAACACTTTGTGTACGTACCACAGAGTACTTTTGTATATATTGGTACGTACGCTCTACGCTATAACCACGTAGCATTATTGAGTATAATTCGTAGCCCGTAGCATTGGTGCGGAAGTGGCGTAGCCGCTAAAGGTCGCCGCTACTATGTATCAATTAGGTAACATTTGCCCAAGTACAGTGGAGACAACAATACTGGTTTGTGCTTTGAAAAATTCTTGAAACTGTAACATGATATTAAAATATAAGTTCATCTTGATCAGAAAGCCTACCTTTTATAGTCTGGACGCAAGACGTAATATTTACTGTTAAATAAGTTTGTTAAATTCATAGAATAAGGTTGTTGTTTTGACGTAAATCTGATCAAAAATCATGCTGTGCAGTTAATATACAAGCTGATTCATAATATGTATCACGTCCCGAAAGGGTGTTTATTATTCTATCGTTAAAAAGATAAAAAAATATTTTTGTTTCCGATTATTGCCTGAACTTTTACAAATTGGCTGTTTTTAGATTTTTTATAATCTTTCTAAGTAATTATTAAACGTTAGAGAAGTTTGACACCCAGATTACTACCTAAAATGGCTGGATAATTGAGTTCGAACAGATTTTACCCCAAACCAGCTGATATTTAGGTACATTGAGTTTTTTAAATTGAAAATGGTTTCATTTCCAAACGTCGTAGAACAAACTTTATTCCCAATCGGGTATAGAATAATCCCCTTTTGGGATAGTATATCTACATAATATGAATCACCGTTATTGAAAAAAAACAGATAGGTTATTTTACTGCATGTCCCGGTTTTATAAAAACAAATATGAGAATAACCTATACCAAAAAATGTAGCTAAACTATGAAAAAATTGTTCCACAAAACCAGCCAAGTGTTTTATTCTCCACGTGTACAATCCCAAACGGGAGCCAACGAGATACAAACCGCAGCCAGCCCCGAAATGTTGGTACATTTAGTAAATACGACACTATTTATTTAGCATCACAGTCATATTCACACGGACAGAACCTTTTAGTGAAATGATCTGAGCTCTTGATTTTGAGAAGTTTTAGAAGGAAACATCTTCTATACTTGTTGTATATCTACAGTTTTAGAAAGCCCCCCGCCCTATGGTCCGACGACATTGTTAAAGTTGTGGTAAGTTGGCGGATGGAAAAGGCTAAAGACCGTTCGTCTCGGAAATCGCTGAAGATGATGATTACTAGGTTTTTTTGTCCCACTAAGGCGGCAAAAAAGCTTACGAGTGGTAAGCTCCTGATGGTAAGTGGTTACCATAGCCTATGCACGCTTGCAATAGGCATCATGCACGCGTTGCCGACTCCAAACCCCCCTCCCCTTAAAGAGCTCTAGCAACCTTACTCACCGCAGGAATACAACACTACTTGAAACAATAATGTTATTTGGCTGCGATCTTCCAGGCCAGGCGGGCTGCTCCAACTTCGCCCTACCTCGCTTAAAATTAGGATTCCTTGTGTCGTGGGTTACAGAAATTGCGGGTACCTACCATCATATGGTATCACAACACCTTGACCTTTTCTATGTAAGGAAACAAACCGCAACCAGCCTTGAAATGTAGCTCCATTTCGTAACATGACACGACTTATTTAGCACCACACTCAAATGTGTCCCTACGAACTACGAAATGCCCGAAACTTATGTAAATGAGCCTAATTATTCTACATAGTGTTTTATTCGTTTCATATTACTAGGCAAAGAGTTCTGTTACAATGTGTGAGTGCTTTTAAAAAGCAAGGGTTGAAATAAGTTGTGTTTACGAAATATATCATTTTTCGTTTTAATACTTCTCAAAAAAAAAAACGATTAGTACGCCCATACGCATCAAACAAAGTCCAAGTTTAAAGTCTCTACGACCAGCTATTTCGGCAGTCTATAATATAATAATATAATATAATATAAATTTTATTTCAGGTAACTTAAGAATAGTACAGATGGTAAAAACTAATTCTAAGACCCATAGAAATATATACCTTAACCTAAAATATATAGAATTAGAATTAGAATTAGAATTATTTATTTCAGTTAAAACAGCAAGCTTACAGTATATACCAAAGTGCCTACTGTCTAAAATTAAAACTTAAAAATACTCTTAGCGAATTAAATATAGTACAAATTTTATCATTAAAGATGTCGACATGTTGGACCTCGTGTACATAGGCATTTAAAAGAGTGAGAGCTCTTAGCGTTGGCGCATTATGAGCGTGACGAGTTCGCGGTGTGTGGCAGGCGAACAGTTGATGTCGACGGCGGCCACAGCGCACGTAATTGTCAGGCACACATAGTGGCATCATGCTCAAAGCGGTCGGATTATTCACTTTGTTTCGCAGAATAAGACAATAGTGTATAGCTAGCTGTAATTTTCTCCTTAGTTCCAGCGTATCCAGGCCGATCATACCCGTTACAAATAGAGAAGGGAAAAGGTACGGGTAGTATCCGTACATTCTTTTATACACGTATCTGGCAAACTTACGCTGGAGTCTTTCGATCAACACCGTGTACTTAGCCTCTCGCGGATCCCAGCCTATTGCGCTAAACTCTAGTTTGCTTCTAACGAAAGCATTGTAGAGCATAATCGCAACTCTTACGTCCTTAAACTGAGATGCGGTTCTCATTATAAAGCCTAGAGTTTTGTTAGCTTTTTTACACATTGAGGTAATGTGATCGCGGAAGTTCAAATGGCTGTCCTCAATAAGGCCCAGATCCCGTATCACATTAACCCTCTCTAACGTCTCACTAAATATAAAATACCTATTAATTATTTAAAACATTATATTCTATAATATCTAACTTTGATTTTTATTATTTTAAATTGATGATAGAAGAATAAATAAAAAATAACTTCAACGCAAATTAATGATCACACTCCCGCGTAATTTTGAATGAAAAAACTTGCACCACAGTCATAAATTGTGAAACTCTGAATTCACGGCCAACATCCGGAAATTTTAAGGGGAGTTTCCTTTAATTTTTTTTTTCAAAACAACCATTAGGAGCTGCGTGCGAAAATCATCACAACTGAGGTTGGCAGCTGCGGGGGCGGGGGAAAGAGGGAGGGGCCATCCCCTTCGCTATTTTCGGGACTTGAATTATAGTCCGACCAAGCATTGAAGAGCTTTTACCGAATTTTGTGTTACGTTTTACGGCAGGATCCTAAGCGTGTCGGTTTTCTAAATTATTCAACAGAAAGTTTTTTTAAGGTCTCCGGACTTCAACTGTGTATTAATAATTCCATGTAATGAATTCGCATTCTTAAGGTGAAAAACTTCGAAGCTTTTATTCTACCTTCGTGGAACATCAAATGTTGAGACAAGGTTTATGTCCTCAGAGTATACTGCAAAGGTTAAAATATTTACAAACTAATTTAAAAAGAGCAAGTTGAACCTTAAAATGTTTAAAATATAAAATAAACCTCTCTTTTGGTATCTTTTATCTCTAAATAAACAAAAGAAAGTGACAGTATACATCCTTCCTAAATTGTATTTTTTTTATCTCGAGTAGAACCATACGGAAAAACTGCGCATAAATCACAGAAACAGCGAGTTCACTCTGTGACACTGCGTTGTTCTGTAAAATGAGTGTAACAATTCAAACAAAATCACTGTCTTAAAATAAAGGAATATTCCACATAACTTAGGCACAAAGTGACGCGACAGACGCGTCAACACGAGACGTGGCTAAACAAGAAATTCCAAATAATCAACCTATTCACACAGGGCGAATTTACTCGTACCTAAATCTACCGAGGGTGAGCGAAAGGGAGGATCGTATCAAGACTCGAGACTCCCCCATGGCGTCGCTATGAGGGGACTCGGAGGGAATTTTAGGTTAGTGGACATGTAGGCATAAAGACGGGAACACGGCAAATTTGTTGTCTCATTTAGTTCGTGTCGTTTTGTGCTTTTCGTTGTGCGTCACGTCATAGTTCATCATTGTATCGTGCTTTAGAGTAAGTTAGTTAAGTGTAAATATATTTTAGTGGTTGCTGTAAATTGCGCGCCAATTTTCCGTCGCTGGATGAGTGCGCTAACTTTTTGGCGTCAAAATAAATTTTCCGGATAGTGAGTGATAAATCGTGTGTGAAAACAGTAAAACGGTGAGTTTTAAAAAGTATAAAAACACTTGTGTTTACCGTGGTTTGTTTGTAAACAGTGCCGCGTGCGTTTAACAAGTGTAAACATTGACCAATATAATATACTTTTTCGTGTGAAAATTATTTTGATAACGCCCTAAGCAGCGCCGCGGCTTACGCGAACCAACGAAAGGAAACGCCGCTCAAAAGTATTAATGTGAAACGTAAATTCGTGCCAAATATTTTACTCTCAATCAAGTGTGTTGTAAATAACTGTGAATAACCGCCTAATTTCCCACACAATAAGCGAAAGCAAAAGTGTACGAAAAATAAAAACATAAAATACAAAAATTAAGTGTTAAAACATAAAATAAATCTCGCATCGAGAAAAACGGGGGTCGACGGTGTACAACAGTTACTATACGGATCGATAATATTACGCATTACGGGGTGACTGAGAGGAACGCACACAGACGCGCGCCGCACGCACACTCCCACACCCCACCCCACCGTCGCTCTCTCAAATACAGCTTTAACATAAAAAACCGAATTTACTCCTATATTTATAAGAACTAATAGTACAAAAACTGTGATTTTTAGTGTTCAGAAACTGTGATAGACATGTTGGTAGGCACGAATTTCGGTGTCAACCCGATCCTGTTCGGGTACAATATGCAGGCTCCGATCAGCAATGTGAGCATGCCTCCGCCGACGCCGATGATGGAGTCGGCCCCAGCGACGCCCGTCCATAGCAACCACCACAATCATAATCACCCTATTAAAGATAAGCGATTGTCTTCTTCTCCGTTGACGCTATCCGAAATCACGGGGGCTCCGCCTGGAGCCGGGAAGGATGCTGTGAAGCTGTTCATTGGCCAGATCCCTCGTCACCTCGAGGAGGAGGATCTGAGGCCCATGTTTGAGGAGTTTGGGAAGATCTATGAGCTGACCGTGCTGAAGGACAAACACACCGGCATGCATAAGGGTAGGTTTTTATTGGTATGAAGGATATCATGATATGTATACGTAGTATGTTGATATTATCTATGTATTTAGTTTACACTTGTCATCACTCACGGGTGACAAGTGAGACGGCACATTTAAATGTGGACTCAATACTCTGTACCGATTCCCATTCATTGAAAAATGTAGGTACTGTTATTTGCTTTTTTATACACAAATAAGGTGGCAAGCACTTACGGACCACCTGTTACTAAGTAGTTACCGTAGCCTATGAACGCTTGAAATAGCACAGGCATCACGCACGCGTTGCCGACACCGAACCTCCCTCCCCTCAAAGAGCTCTGGGAACCTAACTCACTGCAGGAACACAACACTATTTGAAACAAATAACGTCATTTAGCTGCGATCTTCTGTAAGGCGGAGGTATCTACCTCCTCAGGCGGGATGCTTCAATTTGAAAAATTGCTATGCGGAGTCAATTGGTTTCAGGACGGCCCAGATAACTACATTGGTAGAGCTATACTTGTTCGTTCAACGTGAACATAATATAACACAGATATTTGACCCGGAATGTAATATCAGGTGCTTCGTTCGTCGTGCTTATATATGTTTCAAATCAGATGGAATCAAACAATTTGATCGCGTGTAGGTGAATCTCTGAACAAAGATTTACGAGATACGATTTACGAGAGCACTGGTGGAGTGGTGGTAGCAGCCCCGCCTACCAATCAACAGGTTGTGGGTTTGAATTCTGGTCGTGCACCAATGGACTTCTATTCAGAAAATTTATGAACGCTTTTTTTTAACTTAACGAAAATAGCGTCTATGCGGTAGCCTCTATGCGGCGCCCAGTAATCCTTTCACTACACTGATTCTTTCACCGACGGTTATAGGACCTTTTCAGGGCCACCATATCTCAACCTGGCCAACCTGGACCAAGAAAAAAAATAGTCTTGAAAAAGAAGAACGAGATTCATGACCCATTTTGATGCCGGTATATATATAAAACTTCTTTATAAAAGATTATAAAAACCAGCAATAAAATTTAAACTTACACAAAGCATACCTTATGCAATAATATCTTCGGGATTTAGATTTTATACCCCAGAGTTGTATTGTTTACGAGCACTTTTATGCAATTCAAATGAAAATAAATGGTGTAATCGCATACGGAACCACTCCTACAAAGGAATAAATCCAGTTTATCAAAATCATAACCACAATTAAATAGTAACGGTCACGACATGCAATGAATAATAAAGACGGTCAAGTGAGAAAACTCGCGCACTGAGGCTTCCGTACCAGTACACGGGATCAGAAAAACAAAATCCCAAAAAAAGGGTGTAGGTAGAGACAAACTTATTTATTGCGTCGTTCACGTAGTTCCTTATATTGACCGCAAATATAACTTTGTCTCGTAATAATTCCACAAGGAATCGAAATAAAACTACAAGATATATATATTTCTTGACCGCAAAAACCATTAAATAGTGGAGTTCAGCCACATTTTCCCACAAACTTCGCAATCAAATTTTAGGGGTAAAAATATCAAAATTCCTCAATTTTAGGCTTATTCTTTAATTGTGTCACAAAAACTCTTATATCAAATTTCAGAATTGTGTGGTAGCTGGAAGTAGAGGTTTTTAATTTTTGCCATTTCCATACAAAATTAAGACATTCATTGCTATATCTTTTTAAAGCATTGAGCTAGAAACTTGACGTTTATATGACACTCTAAGCTTAGCGGACCTAAATAGTTGGTTTTTAATTTTAAGTTAATACTATTAGCCGTTTCTGAGAAAGAGGGCATTGACAGACAAACAGACAGACGGACAACAAAGTGATCCTATAAGGGTTCCGTTTTTTCCAAATGAGGTACGAAACCCTAAAACCTGCAAGTTTCGATTGGGGAAATAAAGAAAACGTTGTTGAAGTGGAAGGTATGGATGCATTTTTTATGTCAGTCTTTTTATAGAATCAATAGCTGTTACCCGCCACTTCGTCCGCATTTATATGAAAGCTCCTCAGAATTTTGACCTCCTATTTTGCCCTCTTTAGGGACGATTTTGCAAAAATATTTATCTTTGAATACTTTTGATTATATACGATTGTGACGATTTCGTAAGATGAGTAACGTGGGCAATAACGTTACTCATCCTATGAAATCGACGTATGTGATTGATCAATTATAGAACTGGTCATTATGCGTCAAGTGCCGTACTTAAGTACCAGTAAGTTTAATGAATTATGAATATTGCGATTTGCATTTTACTAGACTTTGTAAAAACAACGTAATTAATGGCAAAATGGTCATTACTAACGGCGATCTTAGTAAAATAAATCATAAAGAAAACTGTCAAGTCATCAAAACAAAGGCGGGTTGAAAGTGCCGGCAAGTTATAAAGATACTTTGACAGTTGCAGTTCTGGCAAACCCTATCTCATAATTAAGATCCCGACTAGAATAACGAATCAGACAAGATTTGAACCTGCAACCTTCCCCTAGATACGGGGATGCTCTAACCAATTAAGCTACCGAGCCTCTTCCCATCTGTATTAAAATATTTGGGACTTCCAATCAGCTTCATCATTATCCACCTGATGAAGTGCACTACTGAACATAGGAATCCCCCAGAGTGCTACGACAAACGGTAGAAGGGGGAGGTTGGACCATAAACCCACCACGCTGGTCCTTAGCGGGTTGGTGAGTGGATCGCCAGAGCCTCGTTTGTTGATCGGCAGGGTGTACCATGTGCCAGTGAGGTTGTCTTGGGTTCCAATCGGTGCGGTTTGGAACCCCTTACACTTTTACACGCTTACACTCTTAATGCGCCGTAATTAATCAAAGTTACAGCTGTCAAACATTGTTTGCTGTTCAGCTATTTTATTTCAAATCCAGCTTCAAATACATACATTGAAATGCAAAAATTAACTGCATTTTAACCGTATCGTGCGCTTTTGTCACGTGACGTGTTGGTTGTGACGGATGGTGAAACAAGGATTACATGTGAGTTATTTATGCGTGAGCGAAAATGTATAGTCCCACTTACTTTACATTTGCATTTTAAGTTAAGTGGCAAGGTGTGAAAGAAAGTAATATACAATTTTTTTATTTCATGCTTCGGCTTTTGCGCTTCGTCGTGAGTTTTCAAACAGAACGAACTTGTGTCGTAGCTGTATGTATACTTACTCTGTTACATAATACTGCTGTTATACTACTCGCCTGTAAACTTTATCTGATTTGATTGAATATACAAGATTCTTAACATGTATACTATTGCTAAAGGAACGAAAACAAATATTATCGAAAATAAACAACAAATGAGCTGTTTTGGTCCTTTTATTATCTTTATAACTAAGTAATTATGTAATGAACGAGCTATCTAAAACAGCTGAATAACTGAGTTTGAACTGCATTTGATAGCCCTACCTTTTGATATACCTATCACACACCTCTACGTATGACTAATTCTGGAACATCAGTTTGTCTATGCTTAACAGAGTATATAACGATTATGAATGTGCAGTACAAATTGAAGTAACCGCCTAAATTAATTCAGAAGTTCTTGACGTGCAAACAAAGAAAACGTTACAAGCAAACACAAAATTGTTCACATTCATCATAAGTCATAGCAGTAATATCGTGCTCGAAAATCATTACTCGCAAAGTACACAGTATTAAGGGCAATCCACACCGTATAACACCGAATATGGAATTCGCGATTTGCCCGAAGAGAAAACGACCAATAAAAACTCGCCGCGACAAATTTTTCACCCACAGTCAAAACTGTTTGCGTGCGACGATACAAATAAAGCTTCGGTACAGCTTATGGGCTGAATAACTGGTTCAACTACATTTATCTCTGTATTTTTGTACTTTTTTAGTTATTTTTACTTGTACCTATGTATTTTTTCATGTTTTATTCATTTTATTACCTACCTAACTCTCCTGATCCTGTCCCATCCGCCTAAGAATTCTTGTACAAATTTCCTTACCAGTTTCCCTATTTTTTTATTAAAAATAAAAACTAAACAATTAAAAATTAAAATGGCAAATGCACAAGTCGAGCGAGCCACAAAAAAAAACTGGTTCAACACATTACTGAGACAAACAAATGCTGACGCTGACGACATGTAGTACCTAATTCAAGTGATATTTCAATATCACTAGATACCATTGTAAAAATGAATGCAGGATTAAAACTATGTGCCATAGTTATTATATTTTATAAGCATCATCCATGAAAATAAAGTCCATCAAGTGCGGGTAGGACTCGCTCCCTGAGGCTTCCGTATTCCGTATCGGGGTCACGGGGTCGAAATATCGAGATCCTACTGGTACGAAGTGACAAACTTATAATTTGCGGTTACTCGCTTAGTTCACTGTATTAACCGTACTTATAAAGTTTTTCTCAAAATAGCACACGGAATTTGATATCAATCATCTTGATCTATTTATACCTATACCAACACTTTACCAATGCTCTATATCAAGTTGATATGATACATTGAGCTGTTCCAGAGAAAAATGCCAGGCAGACAGATAAACAATCCGACAGACAAACAGACAGACAGCAGAAGGATACTATACGAGTTCCGTTTTCCTGTTGATGTACGGAACCTTATAAAACGTTCTTCTTATAAATATCCTTTAAGGATTTCATTTTCACAAGGAGGGAACCGTTCTCTTACGTTCTGTGGCTTTAAGTGAAATTGTGCACACAAAAGCTACAAAACATGTATGAGTACTTTTAGCATGCTGGAATTGAAAAATTATTTCGGTTCTGTTGCATTTCCACCCGGTTACATACGTAAGCCTAAATAGTTTTATTTTAAACAGGATTAAAGGCCTGTGTTCAGTGCAGCTTATGCGGGAGTAATCAGGGGTGGTTGTTTGTTTTTGTAGTGGACGCTGGTCGCCATCTTGAATAAAAAGTGTGCTTACTAGCTTGGTCAAAGATGAGACACTGAACGTGTTTCGAATAATGTTTTGTATCTTAGCAAGTTTTATTAATTTGGTTTTTTGGTTTTACCGATGATTTACTGTATTTCAACAGATACAATCACGGATACAAACTGAGATAGGTACAGTCAACTTATTTGATTTGTAGGCCACTGTGGTACCTTTTCACACTAAATCTATGGCGCAACGAGTCATCGCTGAATCTGCCATTATATCTGCTAGATAAATTATTATGATATGACGTTTAATACGAATCAGACGATTATCAGCTTTCCAAACACAACCTGCTTAGCTAAAAATTAAAATTGACACAATTATTTTCCTTTACCGTAAATTGAGTTATCGTCGATCGGTTGTTGATACTTAAAATAAATAAATAACATCTAACAGTCACATACTCAGTCCTGACAACACACTAGGATTCCCTGTGTGTTGGGTATCAGAAAACTACGAGTACCATCATGGTACCACAACACCCGGACAAGAAACAAATATTTGTAGTTCATGCAAGCAATCCTGCAGCGGGATCGAACCCGCACCCCTTGCATCTCAGACGAGCACTCACCCGCTATGCCACCGGGTCGTCAAGCACTGTTTTATAAAATGTTGATTTTCTTTACCAGCTAAGTTAGTTCCTTCACTACACCAGTATTACTTCATGTAAATGAGTAGGACATTCAAGACACATTTTATAATTTCCTAAAAGCTTTCTCGCTGAAATATCACGGTCGCTGAAAAAGCATCTCATTCCCACTGTTATTGATGCCATTTGACTTCAGATGATTTCCGCTCTTTAACGACCGTTAAAAGAGAATCAAATTCCTTTCCGACGTAAAAATCCAGCCATCATTATTGCTACCTTAAAAAAGCAATTACAATAAGTAGGGGAGGAATTATGAGAGGGGAGAGAGGACATAAAATTTAATAACACCATAGAGTGAAGGGACAGTCAGAGGATGGGCGATTGTTTTATTTTGTTGCAGTGGGGTCGTTTTAGTGAGCCCTGAGCTGCCAATTATTGGTAAAACAACCAAGGCCCACTTTTAATTTTGACCTTGGTCGCAGCGGGTTCGATTTCCGCTGCGGTACAAATGTTTATTTGATCTGCAAATATTTGTTCTAGGTCTGGGACTGGTACAATGATACTCATGGTTTCTGATGATGAATAATCATAATTATGGACATTTTGCCAGACTACCTCCCTTAGACATCTTTAAAGATCTGATCCCCTGGTGATCTAAGAGGCTGTCTACCATACTTGGGGATAAAAGTCGTGAACCTATTATTTTTATTTATCTGAAAGCAACCTCTAAGAGGTGCATTTTATCTGGTTCTTACACCAACGGTCATTGGCCCTTTTTATGAATACCATACCTCAACCTACTCACCTTAATGCACAACCAAGGAAAAACCAGTTACGCGACAAGCATCAATACTACAACATTTTTTCAATTACGACCCTTAAAAGGACATTATCAAGGGAGCGGAAGGCTGTTTTCTTTCAAATGAATTTCGCAACATAAAATATAAGGCCTTTTGTGCCAGAATGGACGAAATGACACTTGGGTCGCGATAATTACCAACGGAATGGAAGGGTTAAGTGGTGACGTAATATCAGTGTCGACGTGACGTTTGTCGCAGTGGGATTTAATGGTGTTTCGTGATTTGAAGTAAATAAATAAGTGAATTCTTACTAGCTTATTCATGGCCCACTTTGAATTAGAAGAAACATTAATTTCGTTTTAAAAACTTAAAAAAACGACACCTAGTTCAAGGAAGGGTTTTCTTTTTTTTTATACCTATATGAATTCGTTTATTTTCTTGAAACACAATAACAATTGAAAAGTAAGCTAAAAGAATACTCTGTTTTCTTATTTATGTCTTAAACTAGGAATTTTCTGTGTATTTTTTTTCCAAAAAAAAGAGCCACTTTATAAAACCAACGTCTTATATTCAACCTCTCAAATGAAATGAACGTCACTCATGTGCAAAAACAATTTATGATGCAGCCATGGGTAAGTCCTTAGTCATGTGACATTTGACTGACTGGGTATTTGTCGACAAACACAGCTCTTTCTTCCTTTGTGGCAATTTCATGAAATATACGAATGTGATTTAGCAGAAAAACAGAGATAAGTTAGTTAGGGAGAAAAACATACATAGTCACCAAATTGATAGCCGAATAGAATTGATATTTTGACTTCGGTTAAAAAAGGGTTACACTCCTCACTTTCATTAAATGATAGAATTAAGTTTATTATTTATAAAATCATGCTATGCTTTGAGTGTTTTAAAATACTTTTACTGGTAATTGAAATTTGAAATAAATAATTGAAAGAAAAGTCTTTCGAAGTTGGAAGTTGTTTGTGAAGGGCTAAGAAATACTTATAAACGTAAAAGTTTAATCAGAATGGCAGAGATTTTTTGCTTTAATTTCTAGTCCATCCCATCGGACCATCAAGAGTGCCAGCCTACAATAATACGCCTTTATGAGCAACAGTTTTCATTTAATCAAGCAGAAAATGGGGTAACATTTTTTTAGGTTCGTTTTTAGCTAAAATATATTCTTTGAACGTGCCTACTCGTTCGTTAAAAATTCCTCAATTTATATATACCCAGGTATCTATCACAACAGAATAAAGTTCAAAATTGAATAGCATGCACTTACACAGTTCTGTCAATAAAATTATGCATGTATGTGTAGCCTGAGATTTACATAAGGCCTCCCACTCATACACCGATAAACGAGGCTACATCATACATATTTATGTGAGTGAAAAGTTGAAAAAGTTTGCATTCAAATAAGGTCAAATGACACAAGAGTCTTAAAATGCGGTAAAAGTTTGGAGCATTTCAAACTTCTTTTCTTTATTATGGAAACTTGACACTTATTGGTCATCACAACAGGTAGGTGAAGAAATAATCCCTGATTTATGTAATGAAGGCATCCTCTCAGATCATACAATATAACTGAAAAACCATAATGCTAAGAAAGTTCTAACTTAACAACACAAGTAAGTACACTAATAAATCCTTAATAACTACAAGTGCTATTTCGGTTTTAACGCTTCATGTCAATACCACTTCCGCGTCTCCTAAAACTCCGTGATTGCTACGATCCGTAGCACTGTACGTAGCACCGTAGCACCCGTACCTCGATTCACAGGTATGAAATGGGTCAATTGCCTACGTTTTTCTAAGCGGATGGGCTTATTTGTTCTTTTCTTCACTCATGCTCCAGTCTTTTCTGCTTAGTTGGAATTTTTGGCGAACATTTTTGTATGGGAAATGGTCTGGCTATTGGGACGGGCAGTTGAAGCATTTGTAATTGGGTTCTATTTAGCATAACCTGTATTCAGGGCACCTGTATATCAGGGTTATGTTATGTAGATAGGTCCGGAATATTTATTTATTAGTTTATGTAGAATGTGAAATTGAATAATTTCTGCATTAATAAGTAGGTGAAAGTTATTTGGATATTGATTTTGTAGAATATATAGATAAATTGATCTTTACTACTTGGTTTTGGTAACACAAACCACGGAACTTGTCAAAGATCGAAAACTTTTTACGTAAACTCACGTAGGTAGTAAAAAAAAAGAAAAAGTTCTCGCAGGGAAAGTTTAAAGAGTCGAATGTGCGTGATGTGAATTTGAAGCTACCATACCCGTAAAATTACACGATGTTCCTATGCATTACTGAATTGAACAACAATGTGATAAGAGTAAATTTAGCAAAAGCGATATTACAGGATCGTAGCGAGTGGAAGTCCGATTGTCTCTGCTTATCTTATGTTCAACAGTAAACTTCAGCAGGCTGATGATGATGTACTAGGTTCGGATGTTCTGTGGAAGCCAAAGATATAGAATGGTGGGGAGATCATTGCGGACGGGCCGGGTCGGGCGCAATCAGCCGTCCGTCAATCAACGGCCCGCCTTACTTAATTACCCTCCATCGCCTGGTGCTATGCCTGTTTGGTAGTGGTAACGATAGCGAAGATATTGAGAAGCTATTACCTACTTAGAACGTGTTAGTTCGTTGTTTGTTTTAGATAAATCAATAAGTTCCTTACCAGTTAACTTTTAAAAGAAGATTTTATTCCCGTCAAAACGACAAAACTTCAAGTTCTTACTTTCTAGGACGATGCAGTTTTCATGTAAATTCATGTTCCTAAGTGCGTCCTAGAGAGATAAGCATGAACTTAGGAGTTTTAAATAATGCAGATATGCAAAGTATAAGCACAATTACACCTCTTAGAATAAGATACATAATTTGACATAGTACTAGACTTTTACTCATGATTTAGCCAACGTAAGCAAATAATACCCTGTTTTTTTGGGCGCATAGGGGAACATGATGTTTAATTGAACTTTAAATTCAATGGACTCAGTCATTATATACTTTAAGTTTCATTAGGCAGAAAGAATAGAATAGAGTATATCTTTATTGTACACCAAAAAAAAAATAAAAAATCCTAAATAAAAAGCTATAAAAAATAGAGTGACTATGTCACGGTCTTATCGCTAGAAGTCATTTCTACCAGACTAACTTTGGATGAACAGGATATACAAAGTAACAATGAGGACGGCAGATCAACATACAATTTGTCCCAAAAATCAAGGCTTCCGTCCATACATGTAATGCTGGACCACAAACCTAAGGCTATGCGTAGCGTAGTGATGTAGGAGCTGCGTTTTATAGTGCGATCACGTACAGGGTCCGGTTTTGATTAGGCATAGGATACAATGATGGAGGCTATGGGCGTGTCGATGTGAATAATGGTATTTTTCATGTCTAAGTTTTTTGTGTATAATCGTTACGTTTTTCACAAAAACTAACTCGTACCATGACATGATGCTGTTTTCAAACGGTGAGCATTATTATTGTTCACATTGGCATACTTCACCGCTAGTTTTAGCTTTAAGGATTTTATTACACGACATGTAAAATAATTTAAGCATATAAATGAGAGTAAGTTGTTAGCGGTAAACTCAACTTTTTGTCGTAATTTCTGACTTCTAAAACATCTCATCATCATCATTTCAGCCGTACGACGTCCACTGCTGAACATGGCCTCCCCCACAGACAGAGCAAATTCCTTATCGTGTGGGGGGATTTGCCCATACTCACCACGCTGGGCATGCGGGTTGGCGAGCGCAGTTAGAGCTATCGTTGTTAAAATGGGGGACGCTGCTGCCCATCCCCTAGCTTTCTTCCCTTAGTCGCCTCTTACGACATCCGCGGATAGGTAGATATGGAGGGGCCTATTCTTCAGCCGGGGCCACCACGGCCAACATCTGTATCGAGAATACTAATCGTTGTTAGCAATACAGACGCGAGACTGAATCAATTCATTTATCATTTGCAAAGTAACACGTGTTACGTGGTTACGTGAATACAGCGTTTGCAGCGCGTGCTTCTTGCGTCGTACGCGCGTTG
The DNA here is from genome assembly GCA_947579855.1 of Anticlea derivata. Lineage (NCBI taxonomy): Eukaryota > Metazoa > Arthropoda > Insecta > Lepidoptera > Geometridae > Anticlea > Anticlea derivata. The sequence continues at coordinate 5,284,941 of OX388266.1, forward strand.
GAAGTGCGTACAAAATACGCCATGTGACCATGTAATGTGAAGGTTCCGGGAAGCCGGCGGATGGAAAAGGAACAAGAACGTTCGTCTTGAAACTCTTTGGGGGAGGCCTATGTCCAGCAGTGGACTTCTATAGACTGATGATAATGATGTTGATAACCATGTTTATTTCAATGTTGGGTGTATGTTTATGTCTTATCCATTTATTGGCAGACAGCAATCATGGATTTTATCAAGCTTCAGTGACACACATGATTATTTTCGGAATCATTTAGTGACCTCGTAACATTACATTAATCTGTTTGCTTTTCTGCTATCGCGTGGGCGAGCGTGGGTGTTATTTGATAGGAGCACATAAAGTTCAATCTCCTTTGTACTATGTTTTCCGAACCAGTATTCTAACTCCTTAAGCCATGTTCAAATGGCGTGTGATATGTCGATCAAACTTTATTGTAAATTGACCCTTACGTCTACTGAATGAAGTCAATTTAAGTTTGACCTTTAGGGGTTTGCGATATCTTGGAGCACATAACTGTCAAACTCAAAGTAGACTTTAACAAGCAGACGTTAAGAGTAATTTTGAAACGAATTTCATACGCACGACACGCCGACATATCGCACGTCGTTTGAACACGGCTTTTCTCCTCTTTTTCTCAACTCAACCTGATGTTTAACTCTTATTTAATTAACAGCAAAATTGCTGTTAAATTAGATTGAGAGAAATATACCATACAACTCTTACTATAATTGAATCTAAATCCATCAAAATCTTCTATCTTCTTCTTCCAGTCTATATGAAAATCAATTGCCGTGCGTTAGACTCGAAAATGGCTCGACCAATTTGAATATTTTATTGTTTTGTTCGCCTCAAATACTGGTTTAGGAAAAAAATAACCACACACAACAGGAAAAAAAACATTAGGAAAAACACGAAGAAGCCGAAAAATCTAAAATAAAAACTGAATGCAATTAAATAAATTAGAGGTGGTAGGAAGTTGACCGGGTCATCTAGTATAACATATTTTCTACTTTAAGTATATTTTAAGTTAAAAATAGGTCCTTCAAAGGTGGCAGAGATAAATAATACACTGGAATGGGTTTCAACTATAGAACGATTGAATGACAAGAACTTGGTTTCAGTAGAAAGGGACAACAAATGCTACCCCTTCCCGTTTCCCCACTTTCCCCCACCCTGGGATGAAAGAGGGCGCCAATCTGTACCTCTTTGCAATGGCAAGGAAGTAACCGTAAAATGAGAGGTGCAAGTTCTAATCCCTCGGCGGCAATAGAGCCTCCAATATACACATATTAATTCTGTATGATCTTTCTAAATTAATTATCATCATCATCATTTCAGCCGTCCGACGTCCACTGCTGAACATGGCCTCTCCCACAGACAGAGTAAATTCCTTATCATGTGGGGGGATTTGCCCATACTCACCACGCGGGGCATGCGGGTTGGCGAGGACAGTTAGAGCTTTCGTTGTTAAAAAATGAGGGACGCTGCTGCCCATCCCCTAGCTTTTTGTCCTTAGTCGCCTCTTACGACATCCGCGGATAGGTAGATATGGAGGGGCCTATTCTTCAACCGGGGCCACCACGGCCAAAATTAATTATAAAATAACATAATTAGGAAAAACAGGAATTTGACACGTACAGTCAGCATCGGTAGTTGATGACTTCGGAATTGCTTAGAAAGAAAGAAAGAAAGATTTCTATTTCCCTTAAGAACTACTACACATAAAATAAAATAAAAGAAATTAAATTAAATGCTAAATGATAAAAATATTGTGCGCAGCAGAGCTCTTGGAAAACATGGTCTTCGCTCAGCATTGTGCTGGATACACACTGATGTGTGAACCCAGCGCTGGTTTTCAGCGGAGACCATAGTAGTCACGTCACGACCTTCTAGAGGTGACTAAATATAACAGAAGACACAATAATTCTCAAAAGATAGGTACTGTTTATAATTTTAAACAGTTACTAATAATTTAATACAATAAATTACGTGGCTTGCGTAACGGTCGTCGTTGGACGTATCTGTAGCTAAGGTTATCGCGGAATTGAATTAAGCTTGAACAGAATAAGAATTATAAAATACAACGCTTATTATAAGCTTACAACTGAGTCTTATAATAGGTTCTCATCACCGGGCTTCCAATCCATGATAAAAATACGTTTGTTCTAGGCTTGGTCGCGAGGAACAGGCGCAGCTTCACCTCTTTCTAAGACGTTTCAAAGTGATCCTAGTGGTTTTATTAAAAAAAATACCCTAGCTTGGTAATATTTGGACGTGCCTTGGACTACCGTTTGACGTGTTTAAGGATCTGAGCACCTAGAGATCTCGGAGTATGTCTATATTGTCTATCTTGTATGGGACTTTGCTTGTGAGTTTATATAATATTTTTAATTCAAAATAATCATCATCATCATTATCAGCCTGTGGAAGGCCACAGCTGGACATAGACATCATCTCCCAAAGAGAAAATTATCAATGTTAAAAATGTTCCATGACAAAAAGTTCCTGAGCCTTTTCCATCCGCCGACCTTCCATAACTTTCATAATGTCGTCGGTCCATTAGGTTGGGGGCCTTCCAACACTGCGACGCCCGGTTGTTGGTCACTATTCGAGAACCTTTACGCCCCTATGGTTGTCGGTTGCTATATGACCTGCCCACTGCCACTTCAACTTACTTATTCTAAGAGCTAAGTCGGTGAAATTGATTCTACGGATTTCCTCATTTCGGATTTTATCGCGTAGTGAACCTCCGAGCATAGGTCTCTCCATAGCCCAATGTGCGACTTTGAGCTAGTTTATGAGTCTAATAGTTAGCGATTCAAAATGATAGGTACTGGAAACTACGTTCTTTATTTTGAAATATCTGACTTAGAGTACCCATTTAACCTTCAAGGTTCACTCAACTAATATAGCATCGTGCTACGTTAGCTACGCCGTAGCAGCTGTAGACATTTTATTAACCGTTTAGTTAGACAGTTTACGTGACAGTCAGACGTTGATATTTTTACGTTTTGTTTTCGATCTTTAACGTTCTTGAACATTACCTTTAGATTGCAAACAGGACGTTTTTTACGATTGGTAAGGTGACTTTTATTGACTTAGGATATCTTTATAATGATAGCGTAAGGTTATAATATTGAATATATATACGAAATATTGTATTTTTAATGTGAAGAACAGAATATTTTTTTTATCTTATTTCCTCGGTATTTTTTTAGAGTTCATTCTTATAATAACAATAACAACTCACCAAAAGCTAGCTCTGAAAATATCCTACTACAAATCTTTAGCCTATTTCAACATAATTACTATCACGCTATTATAGCCTTACTCAGAAAGCAGTAACGCCTATAATAGCTTATCTACAACGAACGGATCTATTGCATGTGTTCTTAGGGTGTAATATGCCGTTTGTGGCGATGTATTGAGGGTAAAGACTCCATTTTGCTGTGTCACGGTCACGTGGATTCAGGACTAGGTTGCAAAAGGACTTTGAGAAAACGATGAAATTTATCTTCATTTGACAGTCGTTTTCAAAAGCTTTCAATCTTGGAAACTCTAAGAAGATAGAAGATTCATACCTATATTAGATATGAGAAAAACAGAAGTGCCTGTGCGTAAAAAGTACCTACCTATAAAAAAATTACGTGACCACCTGAAATATAAATGCTCTATTTTTTATTAAAAATACTTAAGTGCCTATGAATACAGAACATAACATACAGTGCTAACCAAAGCATCCAAAAGAGATCTCCTTTTGTAAACTTATAAATAAACTTAAAATTATTATAAATAATAAAAACATATATATATAGGTAGTAAGCGTCACTATAGTTGTTTATTGGATAAAAACCATTGAGGCTCTTGTACTCGAGCACTCGATTTATATTCCAAGCTGTGCTATATTCATATTTTACTTTAGCAATATAATTTTAAACCATAAAACGCAAAACCGTAAGCAACTTTCACGTCCATCAGTAATTTCGGCAAAAAACCTGCCACCACCAGTTACAAAACTCCCAAACTTAGTATCACAAAGTTTTGATAAGGGCCATGTCACACGGGACGGCCACGCATGCGCGGCAGTATATGCTCATACCCTGACGTCACTCGTGCCTCCGTGGCCAGTCTCAAGCCGTCGGCCAAACCAAGCCGCCAGTCCGCCGGCACTACGCGAACCTCGCGTAAACAACACTATGTCACAACGCTTATGATAAAACTCACACACAAACCAATTTTGGTGTATTTATTTCCAATTTTGATGTATTAATTTTCTCAACTGTAAGTGTTTTAATGTGCGTTCGTTGACAGCCGGCGTTCGTTAACGTGTCTTTTTAGTGCCATTTTTAAATAATTCTAAAAGTGATATAAGTAGAGCATACGATATATCGCCAGTACAAATGTTTGATTCATTGCCTTCATGCCTGTTATAGTATTAGTAGCTTTGGGCGTAAGTTAGAGCGCTAGTTAGGTTAAGGTTAGAGAAATTTCAAAGTTTTTATTAGGATTGACGTTTGAATACAAAACTAATTCTGAAGATGTCTCTGATATGTGGTGGTGAGTAAACCTCTGAGGCCAGACATGGGTTGGGTACACGTTGGTGACTCACTTTCGATTTCGTACAATTCGACAGGGACATTATCTCGTGATTCATAAGCCCGCGTCACGAATATCGAATGCCGTTTGTAAACAGTGGATTGATCGCTGATAAAATTAGGAATGAATATTTTAGGGTATTTATTCTTTGTATAGCAATCACTTTAACAAAAAACAATTAAAATAATAATTAATAGCGTGAAAATTTTAATCAAAATACGAATCTATATAGACCAAAAAAATATAATTGAAAATAACTTAACTTTAACTATCCAAAATTATCTACTTTTCAGAACAAAAACTCACGTTAAACCCACGTGACTGAAAATAACCTCAAACTCGTATAAAACAGGAGCTTACCGGCTTTCGAATGTAAAACTGAATAAATTCAGTGACGGCCCTATCTCAGCCTACCGACTTGAAACTTTGCTTCAGATTTATAGACGTACTAACTATACTTGACCCAAAACTTCTATTGGGCTCGGAACTGTTAATTATAAGTTTGTAACTTTTAAACCAAGTGTTAAAGTAAATAAAAGAGTTGAGAATTAACTGATATTTTAATTGATAATCATCATTATTATTCACTGCCTGTGAACTTGTCTAACTAGTGTGTGGGTAGGTCTATTACCCACTATTGGGTAATAGACCTACACACTATTGGGTAATTATGTCCATATTGAAAGAATAAAAAAGTTATTAATAAATAAAAATTAGATAATATTTACATAGAAATTGAAAAACATACAGATTAAACGGATAGGAACATTTACAAAAAAAGTTAAACCGTATTTTCAGTATAGTCAACATCAAAATGACTGAATGATTATATAAAAATGTCCATAATAAAACGAATTTTCAAAAACATGTGATAACAACAACATTACCATAACAATATCCAGTTACGGCTAACAAACATACAACAATCACGACTTTTCACAAAATCTACTGAAAAATAAATTTAATAAACGTTTTCCTGTAAAGAGAACGTTCCAAGACCACCCTCATAAGATTTCAATTAAGATAAAGTTATTTAAATGTGTCCAAGACTTACAAAACAATAATTTCTAGAGTCTTGGCAGAACATTGCGAGTAGGGACATAATTATTATTGGCAAAACAAGCGTTCAATATTTTGAAACTGTGTGTTGGAAAAACATTCGAATAGATTTAAGACGATTAAAAAATGTTCGCTGTGTGTTTTTATTGACAGGAGTTTGAAGTTTGGCATTTAATAGTAATAGTTGGAATATAATTAGAATTCGTGTGAATTTGTTAACAGAGTTCGTGAATATTTTACCTTGATGGATCGAATTGTATGTAAATTATTAATTAACAAGCTCCATTTGTATACATGTGAAACTAATAGGTTAATGGTGTTGAGTGGAGACATAATTTTGAGGAGTTTCTAACAAATGAGGTCTTACTTTCAAAGGTTAAAATTAAATTCAAAACGAATGTGGGCTTCAAAATAAATACCCTAGTATGTATGATAGAGTATTTTATTTTATCATGCATAAAACACCTTAGAATATCATTGTAAGTGTAATCGTTGGGTACGTGTATGTTAAGTGCAAACCTATTGAAAGAAATCATGTTAAGGGTCGTAGATAATGTTGTTGAATATTTTTTTTAGACAACTTTGTTGTTAATGTTTTTTTTTTAAATAATAATTATTTAGAGCTAATATTGTCTCGTCTCAAAATGCAGTTTTGGTATAAAATACTAAACAGTATGGACCTTATTCATAAAAACGTTAATTTTATCGGAGTTTTATATAATATTAAATAAAAATAAAAATATCTTGTCTCTGTCACTTATCAATAAATAGAGAGAGATAAATAGATTTATTCACTACTTTATATAGTTATCGGGGGTTTATATCATGAATGAGGTGGTAACTTAGTTACAAACGGCGTTAGATAAATAATGTATTTACGATATATTTTTTTTAAGAAAAGGTCCAAAACATACAGCGTTCTAGAATTTGAGATGACTCGGACTCTCATGAGATAAGGTAAAGGAATTTTTGTTTTGTTAACGAGATGAAAAAGGCCAACGTGTAAAAAATTCATGTCTGGCATACCTGCCTCTCCCAGTAGCGATGAAAAATGTGATAATGTAAATAATTTTATCAAAATAGTGCCTACTATGAGAAATATTTTTAGTAACTTGGAAATACATGTTCTTTTCAACACACTTGCTCATAAAGTGGCTCTAATTTCACCGCAATCAGGCACACAATGATACCTGATGACTTTTTCATTGCTATTATTCACAAACGTGAGTTATTGGTAGAGTTGCTTTGTTATTAAACAAATATCGATACAAAAAAGATCGTGCGTAAAAGACTAAAAGAATGAGTTTTTTTAATTCTTTTAGTCTATAGCCGATTGCCATTGTAATATGCGAAAACTGACTGTTTTTTCCCGCCATTATGAAAAAAATTCATAACTAGTTTTTACAGTTATTTTTAGTAATAATTTATTCTCAAGTGTGTTGAACAACGTCGTATGATACACGTGTGTATGGATGCTTACCGTCCTCGGCTCTCTTAATGACGCCTCGGCGGTAATCACCAAACGTTACGCACTTATACCATAATGTACTATTGTAATTTTTTTGAGTTGTACAGAAGAATAAAATTTAAATTCTTATTGTAGAGTTCTAAAGCATCAGCGATCTAAGTGTCTGAAGAATGCTCGGAAAAAAATTACATCATTAGAATATTTTTTGTAACAGTGATTTAAAAATAAGTGAAAATAAAGACGAAAATCAGTGAAATGTTTTTGATGGTCCCAAAGTGAAGAAAATGCAGCTAGGCATTTATTTTGCAGAGCCCGCCGCCCTGATGTCGGAGCCAATATTGAGCCTTTACAAATCCCCTTTATCAGGTAATGGTTGTAAAGAGTTCGTCACACCGAATACGGCTGGCTGCGATCCGGTGCGATAAACCGCACCGCATTTATGCGATGTTTGTATCGCTGGCGCACTTTCACTGAATATGACAACTAATTCCAGTAATAATAAATTGGCTAAGAGTTTAACAAAATCCAAGATAACATGAGCTCCCATTTGTAGGCATTTCTAATGACGTCACAGTTCAGGCTAGGTTGGTGCTCGAATATTGTTAGTGATTATTTGATTTCTTGAAATTATTTTATATTTTATAAGTGAGTAAAACCCGTTCAGTACAATTCACGATAGCTTTTAAAGTAAAATAGCTCTTATTGTGATATTTCTTGTACCCCGTATTGAAACACAACGCAGCCTGACCGCGTTCGTTGTGGCGAAGCTTTAATTTTCAGGTGGTATTTTTGTTCGTGAAAAATGTATTATAATAAACAGGTTATATTTGAACAAGCTACATACTTAGATAAGAATTTGACACGTGATAAGAATGTGCAATAACATGATAATGATTTGAGTGCTCGTTTTTGGATGATTCTTCGGATATAAAAATGTTGTGAATAAACAGATCGGCAGAATCGGATCTGATAACTGTAGTTTAGCCTTTATATAAGAGAATTCGTTTGTATAGAAGGTGTGGGTAACTACTGCTGACCTATCTGTCCACTCAATTAAAAGCTGTTATTGAATGAAACCAATGAAGCTGATTTCTAACTATGCTATCTGAACTGACAAAACAACAACTTTATATCCCAGTAACACCCAAAAAACAATATCGGTAATACGTAGATAGTTTTAAAGCACCGAGAACTAGCGGCAAGATATATTCACCGCTTCTCTTCACCACCTGCTTATCACACACAGCGAGTAGGTTGGCACACGTAGCTTTCTTTGCTTAAAAAGCTGTGAGTGACGCTGCACATTGGAACCAAATTGGTTCGTAGCATTAACATTTCATAACTTATCGTCAATCTAGAATCTCTTTACGAATGGCCTAATGGTCTTAAATTAATCTAAAAATACTGCAATTATTTACTAAAGGGGTTCACTAAATCTCCAAAGCCACTTTGATAAGTTTTTTAAATAAACATCTTTACAAACATATTTTTTAATAGCATTTGTACATAATTATAATGTAAAACGCTTGCATTGAAAGCTGCGGCTAGCCGAACGATGCATCGCACACATCTCTGGTAAAGCAAGCCGGACATTCAAACATTTTACTTTTACGTCGATAAGTCGAAGCCTCAAATGTCAAACTCTAAATTGACATTAATCAGTACCATCTCGCAATGATGAATATTTATTTATTATTCTAAGTTTATTAATAATAAAGCAGACTTAAAATGGTGCGATATATTGTTTATAATTACTGAAATCTGGCATTGAGGGGTGACCTATACAAAGTGATTCATAACATGTAAACCATCCCGAAAGGGGGTTATTCTATCAACAAAAAGAAAAAATATTAGCAAAAAAAAAAACACTAAAAAAAATCACAAAATTTCTCAAGTCATCTGTGTTCATCATCCTTATAATTATAACTAAACTAACGATAAGTTCAGCTTCAAGACTGTTACCTAAAACAGCAGATTTTTGAATAGAGTTACTCAACGACGAAACTAATATAGAGTCGTAGAAAAAAAAAATTGCCAATTGGGTGTAGAATAAGCCCCTTTCGGGATAACATACATATTATTATGAATTATCTTACACAATTTAGCTCAACGATGCATACTTCTCAATATCCAATACGAAATTGACTTGAACTGTTTCGCGTAAGGATCATTCTCGGATCAACAGGTACAAATGTCATATTATTTTATTGTGAATGGTGGTATTATATACGTTCACTAACCGGATATTGTTTTCTTAAAAAAATGATTGCATCTTTAAGTCATATGATAAACACGTTCAATGAGCGACTGCCCTACATGATCGTATACGTATGTATAACTCATTTCCTTAACGATGCGCGAGACGATGTTTTTTTTACTACGCGATTTTATGTCGTCGAGTTTTCCGCGAATATTTTTTTAACATTCGCGAATTGTGGTAAGATTTTTAGATAGGCACATGTTATTAAAACGTTTTCAGGTCTACAAGGCTTAAATAAACTGTTTCTAAGCTGATAAAGTGAAATATGGCCGTGATCGTCAAAAATCTTTTGCGAATAATATGTAAACGTCAATCACAAGCCGTGGGTAATGTGTATCGTTTTAGTGCCTTTATTTTGTACACGCTCAGTGCACGATCAATCACTGCCTTTCAATTTATTACAAAAATGCCTAAATGCTTTTGGCGAAAACTTTTAAAAATTCAACGCCATTTTTAATAGATGTTTTTGATAAAATTTTACCAAATACGTTTTTATATCGCTACCGAATTTTATGTTAGGATTAATTTTGACGATAAAAATACTTTGTAAAAATATTGGAAAATGGTAGTAACTTTTTGAAATTTTGTATGGAATTACTAAATCATATTTTTTAACGAACTTGGTTAATAATAGAGTTCCTTTGTTGGTGCGTTGATATCTAAAATATTCTGGATCCAATGAATTTCATCGTCAAATAATATTAATGACTGAATATTTAAAATATCGGCATCGACATGAAATGATGAGAGTGTAGTACAATCGTTGCGGTCATGTTGCGACCGAGTTAAATGGACTCTATTCATACTTTCCAATTTTGATGACGCACCGGCACAGAAGATTAAAGTACTATCGAACAGAATGTGAGTCATTTAATTTTTCATATTATTTTGTGGATTTGCTAGTCACTTGTTGTTGTTATAGTTGTTAAGGGTATAAACAGGCACTTTATCTGAACATTACAATTTCTATTCAACCCAAAGCAAGCACATCTCTCTGCTAAACTGTGAAACTGCAGAATTTTATAATAATTTATACTTTCTGTAATGATCTAACGCCTAGGTACTGAATAAATTTTAAGTTCGACTTTGATTGGTGAGATAATACTGCGCACAAAATTGACCTTTATTCAGTAGACAAAAGGATCATTGCGGAACTACATCGGTTTCGCAGCGTATATTTGCTAGAGGCCTCCGAATATTTTCCGACAGCAGAATGCCAATTCAAAAAAACTAACCTCCTATTAAAATTGTAGAGTTTGTCATTTAGCTGTATGCATTTATGCCATTTTTATTTTTAAATGGGCGCAAGAAGGATCATTTTATATTGACAGACAATTGTGAGTGATTTGTTTACCTACTTTCCGATTTCGATAATGCGTCAGTCAATTTATTTATTGCTTTGTGGCATTCGTCGTTCGTTTAAATGATTATGCCAACGTTGTCATATAAGCCCTAGGACGTCCACTGATGAATATAGGCCCCTGAGATTCCCATAGGTTTCTAGAGTGATCAATTTCGCGTGGCCTGCACCAAACTGCCAACCTTTATTTGGGTAATAGCGTTTTACGCTGTGTGACTAAGGTGAGGAATACTCAAAATAATTATACATTGTCGTTCTTTTCTTAATATGCAGTAAAATTCGTCTCATATACCTATTAAATAAATCAGGCTCATGACTGTTATTCTAATGCACAGTAGCAGACATCTGATTGATTTCTAGGTACTGTATTTGGAGATGAGTAGAGCAAACATATTTCCGGATCGAACGTAACTCCAGTTTGGACACATTTTCAAAGACTTTTGTCACTGACTGTACAAAAGTTTGACCATTAAATAATCGAGAAATTGAATCCTCTCCAAGTTTGATAAATGATTCTCAACTTCAGCCATAGATCACAAATGTCGAATGATTTTTAGCTTTTAGGTGCGACAAAACTTTTAAAAATTCGTTGAATATTGCGGAATAAAGAAAAAAAGTGTTTTTACAACGTAATATTTTACGTACGTAGCGATATAGAGACATAGTGCTTGGAAGAAACGATGAACAAACGTTGAGCGATGTTCATATAAAATTTATTTCATAATGGTCCCTACGTAAACTGAATAAGGTCAATTTTAAGTTTGACTTTGAGAAGTGTGCTATTAGTATAGAATCGTTGAGCTACGTATCGCACACCCAAAATGGATTTTTTTTCAGTTAATCAACAATCAATCAAAAGGTGTTTATTTAAATAAAATCACTAGGATCACTTTGAAGCATCCTAAAAAAGCAACGCCTGTTCCTCGCAATCAAACCTAGAAGAATCAGGCAACAAACACGGTGTGTCATAAGGAAAAGTGGACATTTGGATCATATAGAAATACATTTTAGATGACAAATATCTCTCAACGCTTAAACGTTGATTTGCATCAAGCCTTACCTATGATATGTACCTATTACCTTGTAGTAATAATAAAATGACAGTGAATTTACATCACAATATTAAACAAGTCAATTTACATATTATTTACAGAAGCGACCCATTTTTCCAGAATCATTATCATTTCCCAAAAAAATATATTGCTCTGTTTTTCCTTCCCCCTTCCGCTGACAACAAAGGTATTTTATTTACTCTTGAACACATTTTTACCTGAGTTGTGTCATAGATAATGTCGTTTTCCCATTTAAGGCGTAGTATGTTTAGGGTTCCGTTCCCAAAAGGTATAACAAAAGATAACGATAATTTTGTTTTTATTTTCCCCGCCTGGAATTTAGTTCCGATACGCAACTAGATGACACCACAGCAACAAAATGTATTGAACTACGTAGCTACTCCTTCACTGGTTACGGAACCCTCTGAGTGTTTATTCACTCTTGGCATTTTTTTCTAACTAGGTGGGTTCATGACTCCGTTTTTCATTTTCTCTGTTTTTCTTGTAATTTTTTGGTTCATTATAGATAACCAAGCGTAATATTTTTCATTAATTCTTCACGAAGAAAGCAATAAGTACCTATTTAAAATACCTGAGTGGAATTCCTTCCGCTTGACTTCACCCACAATCGGCCGACCATCAGAATTCAACCAATAAAATGGCTGAAAAGCCCTGCGTATCTTCGAATCGGAGAAATTATAAAATGGGATTCCATTTGAGTTTTAATTCAGGTGGGAATAAAATCCTGCCTTTGCGACCTGGATGGGAAAAGGGAAGGAAGGGGGGTGTATAATTGAAATTTTTCTTAATCCCTCGAGCCTTGGTTCACAAAATGTTTGCGAGTTAGATGGGTAGATTAATGTTCTTGTGCGGTTGTTATTACAAATCAGACGGTTCATTGAGAATGTTTTAATGTTTGGTTTTTATTAAAAACAGGTTTTTTAATTTATGTTTGGGTTTTCTAAGATGTATTTTGCCATTTGAGGATTTTGTAAATTGAAATTGCCGAACACTTTGAACAGAAATGAATTACATTGAAAAAATAATTATGAGTCCCGTTTTTTCATTACAGCTTTTCACAACTTCTGAAAAACAATTTCTTGAAATCTTAAATGCAGATGAATATAGTACCTATGTTATTTTGGTGTAAAACATTTAAAAAAATCATGTTATTCCGGCTCCCAAATTACTTGGCTACTAGTGGCGTTCGCTTACACGAAAAAACCTCTTTGTAATTAACGTAGCAATTACGTCTTTAGTAACAAGAGCCGACAAACTGCACTTTAATTATTGAAGGACAGCGAATAGGTGAAGCGCTAATTATGTAGCTTGCCTAGTCGTTCTTAATAGTTCAGCTAAGCTAACAACTTTCAGTGCGATCTCCGAATGGATGGTTGACCTCTACACACAGTATGTAGCAGAGGCACAAGAGTAAAAAACTTCAGTAACTATCGATCTAATCCCCATTTTCATAGGTTTGTTCAGCAATATTGAGTTGTTCAAAAGTTTTGTATTTTAGTGAAATGTTCATGAAAATCAGTTTTTTGGGTAAACTTGGCATTTGAAGACGAACTATTAGATCTAGGATCGTGTCTTTTTTCTTAAGCTAGTTCCACCTTTAATAACAAAAAGACACATGGAGCCATGGTCTTAAATAATAAAAAGGCATCTTTAAAATTGAACTGGGAACCAAAATTCATAGATTTTTGAACCATTGAATATAATTCATGAACCTACATAGAGGTTATATCGATAGGTACTGAGGTCCCATAACTCTCTCCCAGCGATGATCCACCCCCTTGTTAAACCCTGTATAATCCTACAAAAATATACCAGTGTTCATAATGCAAAAACAGTGTTTATGCGGTAGTTTTCTATTTGTCTGAAACGAAAAGGTCAGCCCAAAGCTATTGATATCAAACGCTACAAATAGGAAGTGTGATGAACCGCATTTATCATTCATTGAGATACCTAAACGGAACGCTGCACACTCCAAAGCTCAGTCTTTCATGCGATTAGTTACAGAAGCAATACATACACTGCTCAAGAACACTGACCAAGAAAGAATCAGTGACACGATAAGAAGAAGAACTACTCAAGCTTCAATAGCTTGAGCAGTGTATGTTGCTTCAGCACGTGCTCAGTATGCGATTCTTTAAACAGGATCCGCGCTTACTTGCTTTTGGTGTCACTGATTCTTTCCTGGTCATAATGCCATTGGCCAGGTTGAGCTAATTCATATTGGTTTTTTTTTTGAGATCTAAAAACAAATTGAAATGGTCAATATAGTATTTTGAAATCTAGTTATCAATAGGTACATATAAAACTCTTACAGTACGGACTGGCTGAAAATCAAAGCACAACCTAATCCATATAATAGAGAAGTCTATCTTCGTTTTTGGATGTAGTCTGTGAATCACATTGTATACCTAAAATTGACAAACAATATAAAACTGCTTATTCAATGCATGCTTGCTAGAAATGTAACAACAAATGTCTCGATTATCAGGCTACATTCATTGTCTTCCGACAAAACAGAGGATTTATTTGAAGCTCAATAACCTAACATACACCCTCACGAACAATCTTTCTTCCCACACACACACACACACACTCTAATACCCAACTACCTTTTGTAAGTTTTGTATTTGTTCTTCTTAGTAATTACATAAATAAGTGATTAAAGATCAGGGGATGTCTACAACAGGGATTGAAGTTGTGAGCCAAATTTTTAGATACATTCTAGAAATTTCTGTTGTACTAATGAGTTGGCACCAGACACAAATTGCCAGTAATTTTCAAAGCCAGACAGTTCAAAACATTACTCGTTGACCTTCCATCAAGCAATTTGAGCTGATGGACCGAGACGTGGCGCTGGCGCGCCCTCTTAGCTTTTTTATCAAATCAGTATTCTAAAGAAACTTGTTATTCTAAAGCTGAAGCATTGGCAAGCTACTTACTTAAGGACATCAGAGGTCAAACTGTTAATACAATGTTGTGATCGTTCTGATTCAATAGTTGCGTTTGTTGTGTGCAAGCAGTTATATGTAGGACTTTAAGAGGGTTGTGTGAAAAATGAAAGAAACATTGTGGTTAACGGTTACATAGGTTCTACCACCTTCCTAAGGAACTGCAGTGGCAATAAAACTTTTTTTACTTATATAAATTGAAATAGCTGGCCCGCACCACCATGGTTTTATACTCATTTAAACCCTCCTCAGGATGTGAATTATTTTCACAAATCCTTTTTAGTAGAAATGCTTGTCTTAAATAGTTCTCACAGTTCTGGTCCACATACTATTCTTAGCCGTTTATTTGTTTTCACTCCAGTGTGAGTGAGACAGTCTGAAATAAATTTCATAAAAAATTACAAATTTGACTCTTCTTTTTTTAAATGTCTCCTACCGTTTCGGAGTTTTCGAGATGTTTATTTATTTATTAAATATGATCACCAACAGGTGTTTCAAGAAATCGCTTGTCCTAATAAAAAGGCATTCATTTCAAATGGATTTAAAATAACTATATTTTTTTGTTCAACAATTAGGTATTCATAACAGGTTTTTATGAAACTGTAGGTATAATTTCTGGGCAAAAAGTAAAAGAGAAACCTACTTTCTCTCATCAAAACTGCACGCGCATACTAAATTCAAAGCTTTCATAAAAGCGGAAGGTCCAAAACGTTGCAGGCGGAGGTAAACAAAACCTCGCAAAAACAAAGCGTCTTAAACTAAGCGCAGACTTAACAAGTACACTCTATTCCGCAAACCTTTATCATTCTACCAATTTATTCAAAAACTCAAAGTCATAAAGCCTTGATATAGCTTGCTTAAAACAAAACAATGTAAACTTTTTCGCATAAAGCCTCTCAAGTTGTAAGTACTTTTAGTTTTTACATCAGTTTGAGAGCAAGATCTATAACACTTGACTGCATAAACTAAGGTCACAAGTGACGCGGTGTGGCATTGGCGTCATGCTGCTCTAAAGCCAGTTTACTAACCCATTAGCCAATAGTAAGTTTACTAGCCTAACCATTTATTTTTAGATGTTTTACTACTTACATAAAACCTACCACACCGAAGCCCGATACGGAGGTCTTTTTTTTATTTTTTTTATACAACAGATGTGGCAAACAAGCTTACGGCCCACCTGATGGTAAGCGGTTATCGTAGCCTATGAGCGCTTGCAATACCAGAGGCATCACGCACGCGTTGCCGACCCCGAACCCCATTCCCCCCTAAAGAGCTCTGGCAACCTTACTCACCGCAGGAACACAACACTATTTGAAACAAATAATGTTATTCGGCTGCGATCTTCTGTAAGGCGGAGGTACCTCCCCAGGCAGGCTGCTCCAATTCAGAACGAGAAAATCTCACTGTGCCCTACCTCCTTCTAAAAAGGTCAGAGGAGATTCACGCCACTATATATTCTAAATTTCACAAAGTTATACATCTCCTAAAGTTATACAACAGACACAGTTGGCACTAGTGGTCATGTCCCTCAACATTAACGGATATCACTCAGAGAGAGAGAGAGATTACTGCTTGAACCACTACTCGTTAAAAAGTAGGTAGCTTTGTTACACATAGGTACACATTTGAGTTTGTTGATAATTACTATACCGCTACTATGTTATGGCGTAAGTAAAAATTGCGTAATAATTTTGAAACGATATCACTCATTTTCTACATAAATTACTAGATTTCTATACGATCTTCGAAGATTAAAACTCTCACGCAGAGATTTGTAAGTTAATATCTACTTGGGAGTTCAAAGAACTGACAACGGCCAGCCAATCTGGATCAAATGTCTTTGATTTAAGACTGCATTGGCATTTGCTGTAACGTGCCCTTTTTAGCAATAAAAACTGCTCTGTGATTACTCTTAAGGGGAACCAATGTTTTCCCACTAACTACTATTAAAAATGCAAAAGTCTGTTGGAAAAATGGATGGATGCTTGTTACTGAAATAAATATAGTTCTTTACCTGCAATAGCCTAAAGCTACTTTTTATCTTGATACCACGAGCAAAGCCGCGAGTGCAAGCTAGTATTACAAATGCGTAAGTTTGTAAAGGTGTGTGTGAGGATGTGAAAATGTTTGTTACTCTTTCACGCCGTAACCACTAAACGGATTAATATGAAATTTGGCATGCATATAGCTAATAGCCTGGAATAACCTGAAATAACTTTTTATCCGAGTACCCACAAGTGTAGCAGCGGTCGGAAGTGCTAGTGCTAGCGGATTATAAAAGAAGAGTCGTCAAAACTGCAGCATGCTATTTGTCGTGTGTAAAAACCTTAATGCTTTCAAAGATACGTAAAACGAGATGGATATGAGCTTGGGGTAACGCCAGATGTCAATAAAACTTTTACAGTATTCTACATTGTTGTGATAGAAATGCAACGCACAAGAGAGGTTTTTATTTGATTTTGAAACATTGAAAGATAAGTGATTTGTTATAGAATCTATACATAGGTATATTAAATCAGTAAATCCAAAAATTCTGTTCCTACATATTTTATATTTTTATTCAAAAACGTACTAAGGAGATTATAAAAAAAAAGTTGCAAAAATAATTTAAAATAGGAAAATTGTCTGTCTGTTTGTTTATTTGTCCGGGCTAATCTCACAAACTTTATAAAGCTTTACAAAGTTATTGATTATGGTCTAAATTTTTACTAGGCGTTTCCTAATAATCACGTTGAAATATGTGCAAAAATGATTGAAATTTGAGTTACAACAAAAGTTACAAGACGTGTATCTCCTTTCTTTATACTGTGACTCAACGCAAGTGAACCCGCACAGGTGCAGCTAGTATCTCAATCAAACTAAACAATTATAAAAAGATAGAAATGCATTCTAAGTAAATAATTGAAAGAATATCAAAATAAAATCGGATAGGTTTATAACTAAAAAGACGGTTCGATTTTGAACCTGGATCCGTTCTATAATAATTTATCTACACCCCAATAGTGAAACTTGTGTTCACATACAATGTACACTCCAACCATTAAAGTTTTCTCATTTCACACCCCATTGACCTAACTAGAATTCAAACTACGATGAAAATATCGAACCCTCGAAGGCCTATTGACTGTTGAGTGCCATCGTCTCGTGCTTAATTGCGGCGACAAGGATACCTGAGCCACTCGGCCGGGATAAGTGACGGCTATACATGGATGTGGCTATACATCGCGGTCTTATAAATAACGTTCTATGTACGAGTAAATAAATGGTAGGTGTGGAATGATAAAGTGTTGGAAAACTGCTAATGGGACGAAGATTTTTCAGTTTATACTACTGAGATACTTGGCCGTGGTGGCCCCGGCTGAAGAATAGGCCCCTCCATATCTACATATCCGCGGATATCGTAAGAGGCGACTAAGGGAAAAAAGCTAGGGGATGGGCAGCAGCGTCCCTCATTTTAATAACTATAGCTCTAACTGCGCTCGCCAAACCGCATGCCCAGCGTGGTGAGTATGGGCAAATCCCCCCACATGATAAGGAATTCGCTCTGTCTGTGGGGGAGGCCATGTTCAGCAGTGGATGTCGTACGGTTGAAATGATGATGATGATGACTACTGAGATATCTGGTTAAATTTAATTCTAAAACGTTTCGTTTATTTAGAATGTTGTTTAAACAAAATCATGCTAACTTCAATCATTTAAACATTGTAATTTTAATACAATAAAACTAGAACAGCTAAAAAAGCACGAAGTATCAAAGATAAAACAACTACAAGATAGTTCTGGATTGGAGTCACACTGTTTAAATTTGAAACAGGGGTTCAATATGAAACCGGCCCAATCCAGTTATCATCGTTTCGAATTGTATTTGCCCTGGCAAGGTTGGATTATGGAGAGATAGAAAATGGAAGAGTCAGCTATCTAATACATTTTTCAGCACAAATAATTATTTAAAGGGTGGCGGTTACTTTATCGCGTATTAATAATATAATTAATTTTGCCAAAGTTCAAACTATATTAATTTTGGACAAACTTCTACCAATTCAAGTACTTTTCTGCTGAGATTTTTCATAATTTAATTTATCTAGTAAATATAAAATTGTATGTCATCAGCTCCCTGATAATCCATTCCTACTTACCATTAACCATTGAATATAATATTTTGATATAGAACATAAGATTTATGTGATAAAACTGAGAATGATAGAGGTACGAACCCTGATTTGAGTATAGAGATGACTGGCCTCATAGCTCAGTTTTTAGTAACTCTGCCTTCTGCGCTAGAGGTCGCGGGTTCGATTCCCGCACTGGACAAACATTTGTGACTAACACAGATGTTTGTTCTGTGTCTGGGTGTTAAATATATATCTATTATGTATATCAGTCTCTGGTACCCATAGTACAGGCTATGGCTAGTTTGGGATCAGTTGACAATGTGTGATATGTCCGGAATATTTATATTTATTTATATTTATTAATAAAAAAAAAAAAAAAGAGACGTTCTGGACTCATTTAATAAAATAAGTAGCGCTTCCATTGCAACTCTATAGAAATTTTGAAGATACCTTAAATTCTGGCAAGCCTCTTGAATCGAGTTCATTGTTGGATGACACCTGCACTCATGGAGTGGATTCCAGTTGATATCGCTGGCAAAAAGCCCGTGATACACGAGCTTGTAGTTAGAACAAAAGGCATGTGTTACAGCCTTAACTCAAAGGAGTTTAATTTATTCACAGATTCCGCTTTTACTATATCCAGTGCATTTGTTTTAGAGAGTTAAAAGTTTTTCCATCCAGATGAATGACAAATAGGTTTCGGACCAAACAACATTTTTATAAAGCACTTAGGTATGGCATTCGGACGAGTCAGAACCAATATTTTGTTCTGTTTTTTTCACCATTTTATGAAAAATTGTCATAAACTAGTACAAAGGTGCGCGAGTTCTTTTATTGCTAGAACTAAAATACCTATTTTTTTAGAACCAAAATCCGTGGTAATTTTTTTATTTCTATTAGATCTTAATATTAAAACTACGGTAGGTGCAGCTGAAACTCTGTCTGTTAGTCTGCAGTAAACCGAACCCATAGTTCCTCCTCTTATACCTAGTAAGGTAGATGATGGTGCCTATCTTCCTTTATAAGCTTGTGTTATTGTATTATATATTAACTTCCTTAGTTTCCTAGTAATTGTGCGTGTGTGGCAGCATATTGAAGAAAATGTTCTGAAAATATCATTTGCACTATGAAACCTTTAACACAGGAAAAGGTTCATAAACGGCTAGGCTTATAAGAATATCTTGCAAAAATACATTGTAAGCATTAGTCCACGTAGCGTAATAGTGCCATGCATTAGGCCCGCACGGGGGAGTAATAAAGGGGTAATCACCCCTCGACGGGTGGGTGAATTACTTAGGGTGAGGTTAGTGGCGCAAGTTTGGAGATGAAGCGGATTGAGATCATGATGGTGTTTATCTATCCCTGCAAAAAATAATTATTCCGTTGGCGTTGATCCGTTGCGTTGTTTCATGAAAGAAGGACAAATCAAACCAACAAACAATCAACATTCACGTGTATAAAATTATTAAGTATAACGAGTTTTGCTACAATCTTGGGATACCTAAACTAATAAGCATTTACCGAATACCAAAAACAAATTTTAAATTTTGAAATTCATTCTACATTCATCTCATCCAAAATTTAAGCCATGGTGGCCCCGGCTGATGAAAAAGCCTCTACATACCTGCCCGTGGATGTTGTAAAAGGCGACTAGGGAAAAAGCTAGGGGATGGTCAGCAGGGTGAATATGGGTGAATTCCCACCACGGTCGCAGAAGTCGCTCTGAAAATCTGTGGCCTGAATATCGGCCACGCTGCACAGGACGTCCTACGACTGAAATGATGAGAATGATTCCTTTAGATTTCTAGGTATCCAAGAACCTTGCAAGCAATCCTCAAAATACCAGTTCATAAGTACTTTCTGCAAATTAATTTCCATTGGCTGCTCCGCTGCCTTCCCACACTGAACCCACACAAAAATAGTGACACACCTAGTAATGTTTGACTTGAACGGGGCAATAAATATTGTAACTGATGAAACGTGTAATTCTTGATTCAGTCATTGTTATTGCTCTATTGAGCTCGTTGTCGCCGGTTTTATGGCTGTTGATATTACTTGATGAGGCTGTCAAATATGTATTAAACGGTGAATAGTGACGTGTCAGTTTGCATAAGAATAAAGTCGTATTCATATATCGGCTTGCGATAAGTCATCTAAAATGTAATGTCGTTCAAAATTATGCTTATCTCTGCTGGATTCAATTTTGAGTTTGACTTTTAAGGGGGCTTGGGATATCGTACGCCCTCAAATGTAGATGACAGTGCTAGATGACATATCGCACGTGGTATGCTAGATATAACACGGCGGCAAGTGATATCTAGCAAAAAGGTGTCGGGCGGGTAAGATGATTTGGAATCAACCAGTGTGTTTTAAAGTTTGCATTTATAAGAAGAGTAAGGAAGAGAGCTGTTGCCTGCTAAAAAATAAAATGTGATGTTGCTAGCTTCAACTAGCAAACATTTATAATCGATGACATAATAATTGATATTCCGTTGTTAGTGTTTCCAACAATATTGTGATATATAATGTGATTATTTTGTGAAATGATGCGACGCGGCGCAGTAACACATCGCATCGCAGTAGCGGCCGGTGGGATTGCGATGCGAATTTAATATCTGTCAAGAGCAGAGTGGGCGCACGTGTTGAACTCTCTGTACTGCCGTCGCATTTGGTATCACATAATTTGAGAATAAAATTATGAGTGCACAGAGAACAGAGTTGGTTTTATTGCTTGATGAAACTTTTTCCGTGAAATAAACTTTTAACCGTTTACCTACTACCTAAAAATTAAGGAGTATTTTCCCGTAATCGTTGTGTTGATTGAATCACTTGATAAGAAAGGGCTTTCAGAGGTGGCGATCATTTGTTACCAGTTTTAGGTAGCAATCTTGATGTCGAACTTCTTGTACGTTAAATCATAAGTTATGAAGATGATAAAAAGACAGAAAATAAATATAGAACTGAAAAAAGCTATATTCTTTTTTGTTTATAAATTTTTCTTTTTATTTATATATTGAGCCCCTTTCGTGATTGTATACATGTAAGAAACACGTTGTATTTTTCAAATTGTAGTGGCCCTTTGTTGCACGCACCACTGACCTTCAGACTAAAAGTCAAGGCACCTCTGTGCAGGCCAAAACGGCCAGTTGAATATAATATCAAATGTAGTATAGTTAATAAGAATACCGTCCACCGCACTAGGAAACGCGTTTTGCTGTTATGAGACATCTCATTTCTCGTGCGCCATTGTGTTGTTGGTTCGACAATTCGGTGGGGGTCGATTCTGTGCCCCAAGCAAGAATACTTCACGAATAATTATTTACGATAGCGATACGCTAATCGTACGATAGCAAATGTCACATACTTGTAAGCCAATCAAAATTAAAAGATTTCAGGCATCGTCGATTTCATTTGCTAATAATTGACTTTTAAAATCGTATCGTAAGCGTAACTATTCATTTTTGGAGCACATAAAGTGGACGACTTGCTATACGTATTCATACAAAGCAAAACAAAAGTCGTTGTGTGCTGTGCTTGCGGTGCGGCCGTTGCGGCCAATCAACGCATTCTATATACTTTATTGTACACCGAAAACACATACAAAAAACAAACTTAATGAAAGGACATGTACAAAGGCGAGCTTAGTTTCGCTTAAAATACATATACAAGGTGATTCACAACATGTATACCATCCCGAAAGGGGACTATTCTATCAACGAAAAGAAATAATATTAGCGAAAAAAACATATATTTATTTTTAACAAACTATCTCAAATAAGCTGATTTTAGTATTTTTATCACCTTTAGAACTAAAAACGTACATGAAGTTTGGCATCAAGATTGCTACCTAAAACAGCTGATTCATTGAGTTCGACCTGATTTGACCCCAAAACAGTTGATTTTCGCATTATTTCAATGAAAAATGTCGAATTTTCAGAAGTCGTAGAACAAACTTTTTTGACAATTGGGTGTAGAATAAGCCCCTTTCGGGATAGCATTCATATTATGAATCACATAGTATAGAAGAAGTAATAATTTCGTAAAAGAAAACATACGTATTATGGTTAGATTAAACTAGATAGGCAATTTAGAAAGTAAACCATAATATAGCAAATAACATAAATGAGCCTTATAAATCTTTAACATTGCGCAATTTTATAAACATAAAATTCCAGCCATCTTTTCTATTCATTAATTTCCATTTTGAAATGCCAGAGGCAACCCCGTTACAACCCAAAAAAATGGCCTAATTTTTTTCACCACCTCGCTTCTCCTAATGAAGATTACTCCCAGCTGTATACAACCATCAGGCATCGTTTATTCGGGCTCGTTTCATAAATATTGCAGCGTGAAGGGTGCATAAAGATAAACAGAAACCTGTAAAGGTATCGTTCTCTACGTCCTTTAGAATTCTCAACGTAAGAGACGCAGCTTAATAGGGGACCACAGCAATTCATTCATTAAACACATGATGTAATGTT
This sequence comes from Anticlea derivata, assembly GCA_947579855.1. NCBI lineage: Eukaryota > Metazoa > Arthropoda > Insecta > Lepidoptera > Geometridae > Anticlea > Anticlea derivata. The sequence goes on from OX388266.1 coordinate 5,308,314, forward strand.
ACATTACATCATATTGTGTTTGATGAATGAATTGCTGTTAGAATGTATTAGTCAAGTCCATACATCGATATATTTAATCAATATGTGTTTGAGTTCTGGATAGTTTATTCTCCGTTATTGAAAAATACGAGTGACGTCATATAACTTATAATACCCGGGACTATGAAGTCGCTTCATTTGAAACCTAATTTGTCAAAGTATGACCACTAGTTTAGGCATAGATTAAGGAGCCGCTATGCTCCGATTAGGAGCTACGAGGGCACAGATTAACCCGCATAAATACAAAAATAGACTGTTAAGCACATAAACGTCCACAGTCGGGTTAAATGTAACCTATCTCACCCGGACAATAATAATTCGATTGACACGTCATTCATCAAAATCGGATAAGAAGTTTAGGCGCTACGGAGGAACATACGTATATACAAACATAGACTGCCAAAAACAGAACCCTTCCTTTTGGCTTTGCCGTAGTCGGGTAAAAAAGGTTTCGCGTTCTCTCAGTAGCTTTACAACATAAATATTTAGTTTTAAAATGATCCTTACGTCTACCGATGAAAGTCAATTTTGCATTTGATATTTAAGGGCGTACGATATAGCTCAACGATATTGCAAGCTCTTAAAAGTCAAACTGAAAATAGACTGTATTCGATAGACATATAACCTTTTTGAAATACACTTCAGAGAACATATAGCACGTCGTTTGAACACGGCCTAACTAATAACCATAGCCAACGTTTTCGTGGTTAAAGTCACAGTAAGTTTTTGTCGCTGCAGCCACGCTAGTTTTAACTGGTACGAATAAATCATCACTTATCAGTAGATCTCTTTGAAAATGTGAGGCTAGGTTTTTGTGTAGACGTCTGGATGATAAATTGGGGATTTTAAGTTAGGTACTTAATTTTAGTGTTGTCAGCTTGGTAATGGAACTTCGGCTTGAGATTTACAGATAATTTGTCGTTTAAGCTTTGATTTTTCAAATCAGTGCAGTGTCTTAGCTTCAGTCTAATGAAATGATTGAGCCTCCCCTTTAATGTGGCCAATTCAATATTACCTTATCAAAAGTTACATACTCGTTAGTTACCTACATACACTAGCTTCTACACACGTTTGCGCTCGCGTGGTATCTGGATATCATCAGCCTGCAGAAGTCCACTGCTGGACATAGGCTTCCCCCAAAGAGTTCCCCCACACGACAAACGGTCTTGCGCATTTTCCATCCCTGACTTCCCGCAACCTTCACAATGTCATCGGTCTATCGGGGCCTTTCAGCACTGCGACGCCCGGTTTGCGGTCGCCATTCGCGAACTCCCAAATGGTTGTCGGTTCTACGAGCTATATGGCCTAACTATCTGGATATAAAGTAGCCATAACAATGGCTATTCTAGATGAACTATGTCTATTCAAAGTTTCATCCGAATCAGCTCATCAGTTTAGGCGCGATTTAACCTAAAACAAACTCGTACAAAATAAATAAATTCATAAACTTTTTGTTTATTCATATTGTTTAATTTATGATAATGGTCGCCTGATACTGTAATTGAATCTGTCATCAAAAAACAATCTAAAAATAAATTCCGAATACGCCCCTTTAATTTAAAAACCCAATCTTCTCAAATCGGCCATCATCAATCCCCCCAATTCGTTCAAGGTAGAAATCCCAAAGAGCGTCACCCAATTAGACGACGACCCCCCGAAGATCCGAGGTTACCCGGGCAACCGGGGAAAACAACAGGAAAGAGATCAAGGAAAACTTTGTGCGACGCTCGTGTATAAACTGTAGCTAAGCACGAAAAATTTACGGTAGCGTTACGCTTACGATAAAAAATAGCCAAATCCTATACCTACTATCCTACATATATTATAAATGCAAATGTGTGTGAGGATGTTTCGATGTTAAATCACGCAATAACGTCTCAAACGATTTTGATGAAACTAAAGATGCAGTTTCTTATCTAGAATAGTATACAGGCTGTTTTTTAACTAGTTATTACGCGAGCGAAGTAGCGGAAGTTAGCTAGTAGGTACCGAGAATAATTTATTCGTGACTGGCCTCATAGCTCAGTTGGTAGTAACTCTGCCTTCTGCGCTAGCGGTCGCGGGTTCGATTCTCGCACTGGACAAACATTTGTGACTAACACAGATGTTTGTTCTGTGTCTGGGTGTTAAATATATATCTATTATGTATATCAGTTTTTGGTACCCATAGTACAGGCTATGCCTAGTTTGGGATCAGTTGACAATGTGTGATATATGTCCGGATTTTTTTTTTTTTTTTTTGTAGGGTCAGCCCGAACAATTTTGACATTGTTAGTGTAATGCAACAGTATTCTATTGCAGATTTACTAATTTGGCACGTAATGATACTAACAATATTTTTTTAATTTCCCCCTCCCCCCCTCCACTCGATGGAAAGACGATATTACGAAAATTGCGGGAAATCGGTGGATGGAGAAGGCTCAAGACCGTTCGGCATGAAACTGGGGGAGGTCTAGTCCAGCAGTAGACTTCTGCAGGCTGATGATGATGATACTAACAATGCTAAAGACATTTTTACGAATCTTTACTAACTATATATACCTACTATCCTGTAGTAGTATCTATATACTATACTGTAGTAGTCTCTGCTCGTGGTACTGCTAAACTCGCGATTTCGCGAGAACCTACGCCATGCAACGCAAACGAGATGTCACGGATTTAATTTCCGCCATACGTTTGTATTTTGAGGGTTCGTAAAGCATATCCCATAAGCGCGACTTCACTGTATATTTGTTCACAATATCTTTTTAGAAAACTACCAGGTATTCTTGTACTTAAATACCTATTCTTGTCTTTGAAGCTACCTCATCACCACCAGCCTGATGAAGTCCACCACACAGGTCTCTCCGAAAGAGTGCCACGATGAATGGTCTTCAGCCTTCTTCATGCATTGTCGATTCGTGGTCGCCATTCAAGAGTCTTTATTCCCCATTGTAGTCCGTTCTGTGTGTATGTCTACAGCTTACACATAACGAATTTCTGAATTCTGAGTATGCAAATATTTAGTGCATAATTGGTGCAATCTGAAAATCCAATTCAAAATTTAGGTGCCAAAGAGGTTTCTGAGATATGAGCCAAAAACTATGTGTCAGCTGGAGACCCGGGTCTACAGCTTGCACATCCAGTACTGCCAAACGGCTGACGCGAGAGCTATGAAAACTAGCCAGATATTTAGTGCCAAATTAGTGCCAAAGGTACTAAAAATTTCAGGCCTGTAGCTTAAAAGGTTTCAGAGATATGAGCCAAAAACTATGTGTCAGCTGGAGACCCGGGTCTACAGCTTGCACATCCAGTACTGCCAAACGGCTGACGCGAGAGCTATGAAAACTAGCCAGATATTTAGTGCCAAATTAGTGACTAAGGTACCAAAATTTTCAGGCCTGTAGCTAAAAAGGTTTCAGAGATATAAGCAAAAAACTATGTGTAAGCTGTAGACCCGGGTCCCCAGCTGACACATTTCGTTACGCCAAACCGCTGATCAGAGGGCAATAAACTTTAGGCAGGATTTTAGCTTATAATTAGTGCCTAAGGTACCAAAAATTTCAGGCCTGTAGCTGAAAAGGTTTCAGAGATATAAGCAAAAACAGTTTTCCCGCCAAAAAATTCAAATAAAGTTATTGAAAATCGCCTCATTGCGACGTTGCCACTTCGCTTAAAAAGATTGTCAAACGACTTTAAACTTTATTTACATGTCACGAAGATTGATTTTGGTATTTGATCATTAAAAAAGTTAATTTGGTTTGTTGAGTTTAGTCTAGGAGCTCGGAGGATAAAATAGTTTTCAGCCAAAACATACCCAGTGCTGCCATCGATGTACCTTGTGTGTCGTACCTCGAAAAAGAGAGATTTATCTTTTACTTCAGTGAACTAGTGTATGTATACAAAATGTTCCGGAATTAGTATATACACATCAACGATAAGTTGAATGACCTCCCTTTTGGATACTTACCTATTAGAGGACATGTATCACAAAAATATTTTTTCATTTTGCAGAAGTCCACTGCTGAACATAGGCCTCCCATAAAGAGTGCCACGACGAACGGTCTTGAGCCATTTCCATTCAGTGAATTACAGTAACCTTCGCAATGTCGTCGGTCCATAGGGTGCGGGGCCTTTCAACACTGCGTCATTCGGTGTGTGGTCGCCGTTCGTAACTTTTTGGTGCTGGCAACGCGCACTGACTGTAGGCTTTCGTCTTGAGGGTCTCTGTGGTAGGTATATAATATGCGACGAAGATGAAGTTTTCCAAACGCTGGCTATGGATAGAATTGGCTGGATATAGATAAAACAGAATCGAAACTATTATGTAGGAGGTATCTTTAACCTATTGAAGTCCACTGGACATACTGTACCTACCTCTAATGTAGGTAAGTTACTAACATTTGTTAGTTACTAGCATAATTTTTGTGATACCTACACAGCTTCTTATTAGGTAGTATCTTCATCTTCTGAATTTGTTGTACTTCTAACCTAGCCGTTATCTCATATGTAAGATAGGTGTCGATCGATCTAGATAAAATAAAAATATATTGTAAGTAATTGGTTAGTACCTACCTACATAATTTGTTACTTCGGTTGAAGTTCCATAGATTTTCAATTTCGAAACTGACGTATGAAATTGGCCTCCATTGTAGCCATCATCATCATCAGCCCACACTAGTCCACTGCTGGACATAGGTCAACCCTAATACGCGCCACTGAGCCCTATGTCCGGCCATTCTCATACACTTTCTGCCCGCGCCACCGCCCCGCATTTCATAGATCATTGCTCCGCCTAGCCACACACTAAAACAGAAATAAAAGTCTGTCAGAAGAAGTCAGGTAAGGTATTTAGGTTAATCAAGATACCTTGGTAGGTAGGTAGGGAGCACATATGAAAGTTGGATATGCAGGTATCTATTAGGTACTACCGTGACGTATTTGCTCATTTTGTTCATATCTAAGTTGGCTAGTAAATTATAGATGGTAGTTACCTAGTACCTAGGTACTAGTTATTTACCTATTTATAGTTTTTTGAAGTGTTTTATTACGCATTTAGGCAATTTAGTTCTACCTAAGTTTGGTTAGCTCTAGGTACTAGGAAGCCATCTATTACTTTCGTGACGTGTTTGCATAATATTATACAATCCTACGTACTTTATGTAAGGTACTTACTTATGTAGGTCTACCTAGGTATAGGTTACTAGGTACCAAGTATTTATTATACCTAGGTACTACGTACCTACACTTTGTACCTAGACCTACAAAACATAGGGAAGTAGGTAGGTACCTCACATAAGGTAGGTAGATGTGAACCACTTATAAACCACGTCACGAAAGGAATAGATGAGTAGGTTCCTATGTGACATGATGAGTTGGTTCCTATGTGACATGATGAGATATATGACTCCGCCGTCTAAAGCTAGGTGGCTTCGTATTATAGGAAAAATTTATGGCAAAAAAATGCTGTGAATGCGCACCCCAACGCGGGAAGTCAGTGCAGATCTTATTCCCCCATTTAGAATTAGATGCTGTGAATATGGCTGGCTGTACATTATCAGAGTGTCCACGTCCTTACAGGCTGCCCGATATTGTACAGGCGCGTAACATTATCGTGTCATTCTTTCGTTCTTGAAGTTTGCATTTTTTTATGCTTTTCCCTTTCGGGCTGGCTGTGGCATCTTATTCCTGCCGCCAAGTCTTTTGCTCTCAAATCGAGAGGCTTATGTATGTTTAAAGTATATATCATGTAGGTTAAAGAATTCAGAAGCTTAGATAGGATAAGATGATGAAGTATCACTAAAATTATGCTGGTAACTAAAAAAGAAAAGGCGTCATAATCTAAAAATAAACAAAAATTTTGTAGTTATAATATTATAATAATACCTACTATAGTTTTTATTTGGTACATCAAAGTTTCTAAGTGGTAGTGGTGGGTAACTCACTCAAAATACCTGAGCTGCAAATCAGCTCGCAGCATGCGCTCTTGAACCGCGCAAGTAGATCTATGAATGATTTCAGATGAATCAGGTAAAGTGAAGCAAACAATGCAATAAGGTACTAGCAATCAGTTCATCAAACGGGTCAGCTTTTCTAATATGGACTTAATAGTGTTGAAAATAATACAAATTGTTATCGTATGAAATCGTTTCTAATCAGGGTCAGGGTCGCATGAATCGCAGATGAAGTAGAACTACTTTGAGCCGTTGAGCTGCTTCAGCTGCTTGGGAGCGACGTGATCCATTTACCTGCGGCTCAGTACCCTGTGATTCGATCTGGATGCGTGTTCTGACTCGAGTTCATCATCATCATTCCAGCCGTTTGAAGTCCACTGCTGAACAGCGGCCTCCCCCACAGATTTCCGGAGTGACTTCCTGTCATGGGGGTGGGGGGAATTTGAAAATCTTTTTGAAAATAGGAGAAGCTGCTGCCCATCCCTTACTCGCCTGCCTAGTACGACATCCACGGGTAGGAGGTTAGGAGGGGCCTATTCTTCAGCCGGGGCCGCCACGGTCACTGACTCGAGTTATCCACCTCTAATTAGTGGTAGGTACACTATGTACAGCAGTGGACTCAAATAGGTGATGATGATGATACTTACACAATGGTTTCGATTCTGTTTTATCTAATGGCCAGCGTTTGGAAAACTTCATCTTCATCCCTTAAAATATACCGCAGAGCGCCACAAGCAAAAATTTAGCGCGATCGGGGCCCAGATTTGTGGCATTGTATTGTTTCCTATTAACACGTAAGTACTCGTAGTGTGCGATCTGACTATACCTCTGGTTTCTTCATGATGTTTACCTTAAACCATTTTGGCGATCTACTCTCAAAAATTATAACAACCAAAATAACGAACGCGTCACAATATTATACGTAAGTGCCTCGTTATAATGACTAAATAAAAGTTTTTTATCAATAAGTCATATTGAACTAAAAAGCTAATGAGGGTGTGCAAAAAAGTGTAATGACGGTCGATTTTTTTATTACAACGATCTGCGACTCTAAGAAATAGTTCTTTCAACCTCTACACTTATTTCGTCGCTGCAAGTAAAGTACCGCTGGCATAGCGGTCGAGGCGGTGGACTCAATAATCGTCAGTAACGACGTGCCCTGGATCGAATCTCTTCATCCGAATCGACTTTTTGCGTTTTCTGATCGTTCCAGAATGCCCCAAACAAGAAACCATGTTGCCGTAGAATTAGAAAATTGACCGCTGAAATACAAAAAGCACAAAACTTGAATTTGAAGCTTCTAAAGGAACAAGACGACTGCGCGAAGGATTATAAAATCTCTTGGCGCAAAATGGGTCACTCAAAGTAGCATTTGCAGAACAAGTAATAAAATTACAAGAGACTGAAACGGAAAGAAATAAGCTAAAAGAGATGATTGAGCGACGAACTGCAGATCTCAATGAATATGAAGAAGCATTAAACGTAATACGTATGCACGAAAATAATGCAGCGCTGTTCGAACCACTACAAAAAACGCTCCAGTTGGAAACCAATGAGAACACCCAAATACTTAATGAAGAATTGGACAATTTAATAAGCCAAATAATTGAGCTCCAAAGTGAAAACATAAAATTAAAAAATTCTAGACACACCGTAGATATTAAAACTGCAGCAAAGACCAAGAACTTAAGTAAAAATATTATAACATTGAATAAACAAGTGAAACATGATAAAGACTAACAGAATAGAAAGAAAAATACAAAAAAAATTAGTAGCGAAAAAAGAGAAGACAAAAACAATTAAAACGAGTGAATCAATAGCAACAAAACAGGTCGTGACAATAAAGAATAAAGAAGACAACGGGATTACTACGAGAATAGGACTTCGATCCGTAGAGAAGCTAACGACAGAGGAGAACACTGGAAACCAAACGAATAACAGTACCCAAAACCATGAACCCAGACTTATAGCTGAGGATACCGCCGTAATTTCACAAAATAGACCTAAGAAAATGCTAATATTGTGCGATACATACGGAAAATCTCTTGGAGAATTTATACACTTACATAATAATGACTACCAATCTGTTCTATCCATTTGTAAGCCAGGTGCTCCTATCAGAGAGATTATAAATAACTTGCCGACACTGACAAAGAATTTGACTCAGGGCGATGATGTCGTCGTGATTGCCTCTGACTTCCATCATCAATCAAGACGTAAGTCTACGAGATACGATTACATCGATGGCAACACGGTATGTTTTGGCTGAAAACTATTTTATCCTCCGAGCTCCTAGACTAAACTCAACAAACCAAATTAACTTTTTTAATGATCAAATACCAAAATCAATCTTCGTGACATGTAAATAAAGTTTAAAGTCGTTTGACAATCTTTTTAAGCGAAGTGGCAACGTCGCAATGAGGCGATTTTCAATAACTTTATTTGAATTTTTTGGCGGGAAAACTGTTTTTGCTTATATCTCTGAAACCTTTTCAGCTACAGGCCTGAAATTTTTGGTACCTTAGGCACTAATTATAAGCTAAAATCCTGCCTAAAGTTTATTGCCCTCTGATCAGCGGTTTGGCGTAACGAAATGTGTCAGCTGGGGACCCGGGTCTACAGCTTACACATAGTTTTTTGCTTATATCTCTGAAACCTTTTTAGCTACAGGCCTGAAAATTTTGGTACCTTAGTCACTAATTTGGCACTAAATATCTGGCTAGTTTTCATAGCTCTCGCGTCAGCCGTTTGGCAGTACTGGATGTGCAAGCTGTAGACCCGGGTCTCCAGCTGACACATAGTTTTTGGCTCATATCTCTGAAACCTTTTAAGCTACAGGCCTGAAATTTTTAGTACCTTTGGCACTAATTTGGCACTAAATATCTGGCTAGTTTTCATAGCTCTCGCGTCAGCCGTTTGGCAGTACTGGATGTGCAAGCTGTAGACCCGGGTCTCCAGCTGACACATAGTTTTTGGCTCATATCTCAGAAACCTCTTTGGCACCTAAATTTTGAATTGGATTTTCAGATTGCACCAATTATGCACTAAATATTTGCATACTCAGAATTCAGAAATTCGTTATGTGTAAGCTGTAGACATACACACGTCCGTTCTGCGTGTTATAATTATGGCCTGCCCACTGCCACTTTAACTTGCTAATCCTGAGCGCTATGTCTGTATATATGCTATGTTTTTTTTCGGCTTTCCTCGTCTGAAACTTACGAAGAGAAAGTGCTGTGAAAGTTCAACCTAGGGTACTGCTTCTCGTTGAACCTTTTTGTACTTTTTTTTGATATTTCTTGCCTCTGTAAAGTTTAAAATGCAAAGAGATACCTTTTTAATTTTATTGTACTATAAAATATATGCTTATTCAAAAAGCTACACAAAACAAAGACAAAAGATCATTTTATCCAATTGATATAAGATTTTGACGCCACTCAAGGCAAATCAATCTCATCCTCTATCCTTTTCTCTATGGATTAAGATTCACTTCAGCTTGAATTAATTTGCTTGGATGGCGCGTGGTACATTAAAAACAACAGCTAAGATCCACTCCAGAGTTAATCATGAAGCTCGGCTATTTACATAATGTTTCCTTTATCCGCTCCGAGAAAGTTTCCCGTAAGAAGGTAAACGCACAATGTTAGTGAGATTAGGGGGTACGCAAGGGAATTGTTTTGCTTGAGTGAATTAGTAAAAAATGTTTTCGCTATATTTTTTCTACGAAAACATGTTTCCATAGATCACTTATTCGTAAAATTGAGATTTTTTAATGGTTTGTACCTACCATGGTACCACAACCCCCAGACACGGAATAATTTGCAGATCATGCAAACATTTGTCCCGCACGGGGAATCGAACCCGCACCCCTTGCCTCTCAGACGGGTACTCGTCCGCTACGCTACCAAGGTCTTCAACTACACGGTTCCCAATAAGGCCATAATTTCCTTGTGTTTTTGGCTGAAGCATCGTTCGCCTTAGGTTCTACGAGTATCTCTTTTCACCACGATTTTTTTTAAATACATAGTCATCGAATTGACTACCTCCTCCTTTTTAGACGTCGGCTAAAAACCATAGCCGCTAAAGTGATTACTTCCGCCTTTTTTTGGACTTGGTTAAAACTCCTAACTATTCAATCAAATAAAAGCTTCAAACAAAATATAGGTGGTTGTTTTACAGAATTTCCAATAAAAGTTCTACAACAAATTAGAGTGCTGGATCTGGAACCAACAATCAAACTCGATTGGTTTACAAAGTTGCACATCAAATAAAACGCGTAAAGAATTTGCAATCTAGCTAAAATCAGTCGGAACCGTATGTACCTACTCGAACATCAAATTAAAACGGATTGTTTGTTTTTTTTCTGAGATATGAAAAGGGCGGTCAATTTGGAAACCAGTTCCAGGCTAATTCATTTTGCTTTTGGGTAGAGTATGATTGTTGCGAATAGTCTTTTGTCAAGAAACTACAGAAGCGGTACCTGGATTGCGCCTTATCTACACTAATATTATAAAGAGGTAAAGTTTGTTTGTTTGTATGTAGCGGTAATCTCTGAAACTATTAGACCGATTCAAAAAATTCTATCACAAATAGAAAGATTTACCGTCCATAATTAAAATTGGCTATATTATTTTATTTTGATCGAAATAACTTTTAATTCCGAAAACTCAATAGTATTTAATCAAGTCAGACAAAAATCGCCGCTTGGCCTAAATTTAGTAACTAAATTAAATCGTATCGTCGCACTGTCAGTGATCAAATGTTTTTGCACAAAATCATTTCCAGTACAATTGAGTCTCCTTTTTTGCTGCAAAATATCTATATTAAAAGTCCGCGCCTATCTTCGCGCAAAAAAATAACATTTTGGACGCCCATTTCTAACACAAATTATAGAAAGAATATGTTTCTGAGTAGAGTATGCGAGGTGTATAATGATGTGCTACCAGATATTGATATTTTTAACATTACTCTGCCCAAGTATCGCAGAGAAGTTATGCAAAGCATTGCCCATTATTGAGAAACCTTAATTCATTAATTTTATTTAAGTTAAATTGTATGTTTGTTTTCTTCGTTTTTATTTTTATTTTTTATTATGTTAATTTTTTATATTTGTTAATATTTTGTTGTTTTTTTTAAGTCTGTTCACTTGCTTTTATTGTTTATCTTATAGAGGAAACTTCACTGGTTAGTGTATTTTTATAAGTTTGGTTTAAGTGGAATATTGTACTGTTTGTTTCCCAAATAAAATAAAGTAAAATAAAAATAAAAAATTTAGTAACTTTCTAAACTGAGACGCGCTAATTTAGTACGTGGCTTCACCAAAGAATAATTAGTGGTATTTACCGAGGTTTTAGAGTTACGACTATTGAAAGATAATTCTACTGTTTATCATAATAATACAATAAATAAACAGGAGCAAGTGAAAAGTGGCTTCCTTTACGCTCACAGCCCTTTCAAAAGTACAAACATTTTTTAATAATGCAAAATCATCAATGTACAGTTCAGGTCAACCGGCGCGAACGGAAACTCTGGGTTTAAATATGAAACAATGGCGGATAATGAAGACTCGCCGAGGTGTGCATATTCGAACGAGATTGCTACTAGTTTCACATAGAAGCCTATTATGTTTTTATAGTTCCGTCAGCTTTGCCAATTGTAATTGTGAGAACAATAACAATGTTGTTTGTATTTTTAACCGACTTCCAAATAGGAGGATATTATTACTATTTTTTATGATATTATATTAGAAGTTTGTCCAAATTAAATCGTCAGTAGACTTCATTGACTGGTAGGAACATTTTTGGGATATCAACTATTTTTTATTTTTTAGGTTATTATTACTATTTTTTACGCGATAACTGCGTCTAGCCACTTGTGAACCGATTTTAAGAAAAATATTCCATAGATCTTATTGAAAGGGTTGATACATTTTAATGATATAATATTAGAAGTTTGTCCAAATTAAATAGTCAGTAGACTTCATTGACTGGTAGGAACATTTTTGGGATATCAACTATTTTTTATTTTTTAGGATATTTACTATTTTTTACGCGATTACTGCGTCTAGCCACTTGTGAACCGATTTTAAGAAAAATAGATCTTATTGAAAGGGTTGATACATTTTAATGATATTATATTAGAAGTTTGTCCAAATTAAATCTTCAGTAGACTTCATTGACTGGTAGGAACATTTTTGGGATATCAACCGTCAACCTGTCGTAGTTTTTTTGTATCCTTGTCTGATAATATGTATTTTTAACCGACTTCAAAAAGGAGGAGGTTCTCAAGTCGGCTGAATTTTTTGGCAAGAATATAATTATAGACGTTTTCAAAATATGGAGGCAAATGCTAATATATCCTGGACTGCCTTCCACATCAGCGTGTCCAACTTACGAGAGCTCAAGGTGATAACAAACCTATCCTCCATATCCCTCCGCAAAGTTCTGTAATTCTGGGTAGCCAGAAAAGACTTTGAGAACCTCGAACAAGTGACGGTTACCGGGAAGGTAGAGCAATAGGGCGCAGCCCACTCAGTTGTTCTGAACAAATCCGTTCCACCCTGGACACAAAGTTCCATGACGCGCTCCACGCCGGTAAAGATATAAATAGCTGGCGCGACATTGTCTGGAAGAAGATGATTTTACGGGGAAATCACGACCCTCAGTCATGAGGAGTATGATGCGAGGAGGAGGATACTTAACTTACTTGTGTTCTGTTAAGTAAAGTCGTCATAAGGCTCCTACGAAACAAATAATATTTTTTTCTGTCCAAAGTACATGATGATAGATTTTTTGGTTGTGTAAGGACACTGAGATCATCAATTCTCGGCGTACGTAAATTCCTTCCACGACCAATATCTCAATACAAACCGAAGTTTTGTTTAGGAAAATACGGATCTTGTACCGTACACTGGAGTTGACATTGAAATATAGTCTATGTCTCTTGCTCTAGGACTATACGAGTGAGGGAGATGGGGGATGCACTTAACCCGACCGTTTGTTGTGTGCTGTCTGCGACGCCTTTCGGCCTCTTCGGATGATTAATGATGAGGCAAATTTAAAATTTTCACCGCGACTTAGTTTTTTGGGTATGTAGGTCAATTTATTTGGATGGTAATTTAATGACGCAATACGTTACTTCAGCAAAATAATTTGGTGTAAGAACTTACCCTACATTTATGTTTGAAAAGTTCACCAAACCAAAAGTTAGTTACAAAATAGAATAGAAAAAAAAATCTTTCAAATTTGGTAACAACAAATAACCCAATTTGAAAGATTTTTTCTATTATCCATTTTTTTTATATAATTAGCCCTTTTTGGAATAGTATAGATACTATGAACTATCGTGTAGAAATAGCAATGAATCAATTTTCCTTGTAGAAAATTACAAAAACAGAAATTATGGTATAGAAAACGCACCTATAATTCTAAAGTTAAATAACATTACACTGCCGCAGCAAAATTTCCCCTTTATTTTATTAGATAGTCAATAAAACGTCCACTGTTTTCTTTCGTGCGGACATAGCAGTTTGACACTTTTATTGGAACTATCGCCATTAAACGACCTAACAACCACTTTCATTCTTCGCGAATTCAGGTTCTACTCTGTAGTCTCAAGGTTCGAATTAGGTTGGAGGTATTTGATTGAAAGTGGGGTTCAGTAATGAGGCGGTCAGCAGTTATTGATTCTCGTGGTTCCATTAGGCTGGGTACAGGAGTGCGAATTCAGCGGAACGATAGGTATCTCGATTGTGATCATGTTATATGTTAGACCATCGGCGGTTTTATTATACCCCGCCTGTTCCGTTTCGAACCTGTTTATGTCGAGGAAGGTATATACTTTATTTATGGTTCACAGTTTATGATTCTTTATTTGCTCAGAATAAATCATTTACCAGGAAACTTTATCATTCCTTAACTTATTTGCATCTGAGCTATAGTGAATAATGATTTAATAAAAAAAAAAATTTATATATTTATTTATATCTACCTTTCCGTGGATGTCGTAAGAGGCGACTTAGGGAAAAAAGCTAGGGGATGGGAAGCATCGTCCTTCAATTTAACAACGATAGCTCTAACTGCGCTCGCCAACCCGCATGCCCAGCGTGGTGAGTATGGGCAAATCCCCCCACATGGTAGGAATTCGTTCAGTCTGTGGGGGAGGCCATGTTCAGCAGTGGACGCCGTACGGCTGAAATGATGAAGATGATAAAGTATTTAATATCAAAATATGGGTCTAAAAGAGAATTGTTGATTTTCAAAATGACGCAACCAAGATGCTTGAAAAGACGTAGATTTTTACAAGCGGCTGCGCTTACCATCCCAGGTATAAAGATTTTATAACACGTGTTTTTAACTACTATTGAACCACACCACATAAAAATTTAATTAAATGAACTCTCAATGCGTAAGTGTAACTCATAGTGAATTTATTTATTAAAGCACCCTACTTAGTTTAGCTGTAAGTTAGAAATTTTAATGTTGTTGTCAAATACAGGGAGCAGTTCCTCGTACAGCAATTTAACTTTTCCTTCAAAATTATCGAAACCAAATTTAATCCGGGGATCAGGGATATCATAATTATTCCGGCAATTAGGAGCAACTTTCAAGGCATTTCTCGGACAACAATTACGCCGGGATTACGTCCGGGACTCATAACACTGTTGCAGCTTAGATAAAACAGCATTGTCACTCTAGGGTATTGTCATGTACCTACACTATTCATGACAACTGTCGCGTTGGCAGGATTGGCCTATGAAGAGTAGACCAAAATATGTCTGCATGGGCAAATGATTGCATGGGCTTTTTAGAAATGTCACACATAACTTTTTTTTAAGTAGCGTGAGCGTAAAGGGGCTAGATAAATCGACGCCTACCTGTCATGCAGCGAATAAATCTTCACATGCAGCTTATTTACAAGTGTTCGAAGAACTAGCAGCTTATAAAGCTGTGTGTGACCGACCAATAGAATTAGCAGATTGAAGTGGCAGTGGGCCGGCCATATAGCTCGCAGAACCGATAACCGTTGGGGAACAAAGGTTCTTGAGTGGCGACCACGAACCGGACAACGCAGTGTTGGAAGGCCCCCTACCCAATGAACCGACGACATTGTGAAGGTTGCGGGAAGTTGGTGGATGGAGAAGGCTCAAGACCTTCGTCATGGCACTCTTTGGGGGAGGCCTATGTTCAGCAGTGGACTTCATCAGGCTGATGATGATGATGATGACCGACCATTAAGATCTTTCCTTCCATAGACAAAACGTTAATACGGCGACTTTTTCGAGTATAATTTGAATGAGCCGTTTTGTTGAACGATACGTCACAGTGTGACAAACTCTTTGCGTATGATAAATTTAGCTGTCGTTTGTCATGTGTCGTGTTTGCCCTTGTTGTGCCGAGGAAAAGGGCATGACAGTTTTTAATGAGTTTTTTTTGTTTTTAATGAGCATAAATGTTCCAGCTGATTTCTCCTGCCTATGTTAGTGTCCCGGGATATCCCGTTAAATAGGTATTATGTGCAGTGGCCGGATTAAGTACGGCGGATCATGTTATCCCTAATTGTGTTTTTAAGTACAAGTTTACTGCGGATTACGGGCCTGTGTCGTGTTTACAGTCCATGAGTCACTGTGATTTTATTTTAAATTATAATACTTATTTTTAGAAAAAAGTTTTTGGTTGGTATATAAAAATATACCAATATAAGAATAACCATAGACTGTCTCTTTTTGAGGCAAATGATGAAAAAAATGCGTTTAAATATCATATGGGTTCCGAAGTCCATCAAGGAACCATTACTAGTTATTGTTTCTTGCAGTGAAAACTAGGCTTTGTCCCAATATAACGCGATTCGTGCGAATTTGCGATTCAAATTGATCGTGCTATGAAAGTACGCATGACTGCGTGAGCTAATCGCGCGAGCTTTGATTAGATAGAAGTAAAGACTGTTTCATCGCGCATTTGTACAAACAAAGTTCCCGATGGTCGCATAGTCGCGTTCGATTCAAAAACGGCCGAGGGCCAATGAGTTTTTCCTTTCATAAAAATTATAAGCACATCATCACTTGCTGAAATCGTTGAAGGAATACTTCGGGAAGGAAAGTCGGGAAGACCAGTAAATATTGTTATGAGCTTGCAACATGTTCTAGGATCTTCTCTGCTGGAGATCTGAGAGGATAACTAACATGCTTGGGGATGGAAGTAGTATAATAATATTATAATATAAATTTTATTTTAGGTAACTAAAGAATAGTACAGATGGTAAAAACTAATTCTAAGACCCATAGAAATATATACCTTAAACTTAAATATATAAATACCTATTAATTATTTAATTATTGCACACGTATAGGCGACGACGTGTGACGTTTCTGCCCGGTGGCAGCGCCTCCGGTGTCTCGTGTCAGGCGTCCGACAAACCTCCTAAATTTGACACCTTTAGGCCACATCTCCCCTCTCATGAACATCGACAAGCTATCTGTAGGTAGTAGTGAGCCTATTTCTTTTTCTCATTAGCTAAAAACGTACATTACGTAAGCTTTCACCGCGGTCCGTCATGGCTGGTCACGAGTAGTCACGAGACGTAATTAGAGTGAGCTGTTTAGTTGTGCTGACATCTGACAAGCTCTTACACACGTTTTGTTTCCAAATTTTTTATTTGAACGTCTCTCTTTAAATACAGAAAGATAATTAAAACTCATTCAAATATTTATAAAATACACAAGAAACAGGCCAGCTATCTAAAGACCGTTACAAACGATCTGTAGATAGCTCAATTGAACCAGATCAATACCAGTCGGCAGCGTCCACAAGAAATTGGCGGAATTGCCACTCTGGACGACAATGCTAATCCGATGGGCTAAATAGGAGCCGGCTCTCAGGTTACGAGTCGCTTCGATCAGACGCCCTCATATACAACGTCTCTTTAAGAGGATACAAAAATCATAATAAATTGTCGAGTGGGCGGAGTGAAGAAAGTGATAGCGCTATGTACTGTAATTTAATGCGGAAAGAGATAGCAAGCGTTAGAAGGCGCTCGAAAGTTATCGACGTAAGCGAAATATAAGAAAATATCGATTATCTCAAAAACTATCTATTTTTTTTTAAAAGTGTCTTGGATTTAGGTACCCAATGCTATTATCTAACAAAATATTTAAAAATAAGTTATTTTTGCTAGACAGTCTCAGAGTATTTTCGAAAAAACTGTTGCAGAGGACCCAACTTTAAAAAATAAATCTATCGAGAAAAGTTTTACCAATCGCGTTTTTGTCTCGGATTCACGTAAATAAAATGCTCAAGTTATCTTTGTCATAAAAATCAAAACTGTGCGTTTTGCGGTTATTGAGAAAAATCAATTCAAAAATCATAAAATAATTAAACCCTCACCTTAAGTAAGGCCTTAATAATTATATTATAGATGATTTCTTTAGCATCAAGTGGAACCATCGTCGACGACCTCTCAGTCTAGTTAACCTTATCCACAGGAAAGACATGGTCAATACATAAAAGGCTGACTAAGCCGCGGGTTTTCTCACGAATATGGTTTTCTCGGGCACATGGTTTTTGAATAGAAAAGTCCATTGTGCACGACTGGGATTTGAACCAACGACCTAAAGATCGAAAGTCGAGGTGCCTTCCACTAGGCCAACACGGCTCCTTTGATAAAAACGCCTTGTGATACATTGTTATACCTACTCTTTGGTATGCCAGCTCTGTACTCCCTACTGGAAAACAGTGTATTATTCAGGCATGTTAAGATTAATCAAACGAAAATTAACGGTAAGTACAAAAGGAGAGTGAATCTATAGCAATTTCATTTTGTGTTTTAGTAAAATCATCCGCTTCTTTTCACATATTCTGACTCACACTGCATAATTACTGCCAAAAAGCAACACTGCCAAGTTTCACGAAACTCGCCTAGAAAATTCGAAAAACTAACCTAAAAATTCCGGGTCCGGCTTTTATCCGTCGCAGAAAGAATACTAATACCCGGTCGGCCGGATTAAGTCCGCCGAAATGGCCGGTTCTCACCCTGGAGCTTTGCAGCTAAGGAGGCTTTTAGATTTTTAGACTACGATTATAAAGCGAGACCTATGAGTGCTGTTTTGGAGGTTGGGTATCTGTGAAATGTTTTCATTTATATACTAGCGATCGCCTTGCTGTTCCGATTCATTAGCCATTGGTTTTAATATTGACCTATGAGAATACGAAGACCCTTACCTTATCCCGAGTACGATGAATATCACGTCGAAGAGGACTCAACTCACATCGACGAAGCAGTGTACCTACATTTACAATGTACATGTGAACATACATTTCTTGAAGAAATGTTTTCATCTAATTCAACAACTTTTTTATATGTACAAAAAAACTCTACTGGTTTATTAAACCATGTAAAAAATAAGGTTTCATAATTCCATGCTAATGCAAGCGTGTCAGCACTATTTTCCACTTAGTTGAACCATATATCGTCGAGACTGTCAATTTACGTCACTGCCTATACTAAATTGCAAAGTTAGTGGTAGGGGGCAAACTGTTTCAAGTTTTCGAGCGAAAATGTGTATAAACTTATTTTACATCATTTACAACAAAAAGTTCATTTACAGATAGAAGCTTAAAACTAATACAAGTTAATATTTACAAAATACCCAAGAAACAGTTGAGCTATCTAAAGACCGTTACAAACGATCTATAGATATCTCAACTGATCCAGATCACTACCAGTCGGAAGCGTCCCCAAGACGCTGGCGGAATTGCCACGCTGGATGGCAATGCTAATTCACTGTGCCAAAGGAGGACAACTAAATATGTTTTTTCATCAAAATGTAGAGGACTTTAATCCCTAAGATTAGGATTCTCTTATTTCGGTCGCGCAGCCGTCATGCGCCACTCCGGCGCGTTCCGATTTCAGCTGCCTGCGTCGAAGTGGTATTCTGGGTTTGATTAAGCCTTGATAAGTATCTGTAGTGACTTAGAATGTCGCACCGAGGTCGTAGTCACATGTAGCGGTCGCCGAAAATTGTCGCGTTTGTTGGAGTTCAGCTTTAAAACTCGTTTTTCAAAGCAATTTTTTTGGGTGGGATGTCTTTGCGATCTTTCTGTTTCGCTCCGCTGTTAATTGGATAGCGGGTTTGAAACGGAATGATGGAT
Source organism: Anticlea derivata (assembly GCA_947579855.1). NCBI lineage: Eukaryota > Metazoa > Arthropoda > Insecta > Lepidoptera > Geometridae > Anticlea > Anticlea derivata. Next base: position 5,327,431 of record OX388266.1, read on the forward strand.
GGAGAGTTTTTTCAAGTTTGTTTTGAATACCGATCGACTATATTTATTCTTCGCGAACGTTTCCCAGGCTGTTAGCACATTCTTTATTTTTTTTATTAGATAGCTAAAATGATATTGGTGTAGATTTGGTTCAATTTCCTACGCATTTGTAGCATTAAGCCCTCCTTTAGTACAACTGTGTGCAAAAAATAAATAAATATGGGATACTCACTACTTCAGAGTGGGGGTATGTAAGTAAATGTTTAGACGTGCCTCTGACTACTCCCCTTAGATATATTCAAGGACATCGGCACCTGCTTTCCTGTATACTGAGCACGACCACCAGCACTTGGGAGGACCTAAATGAGGCAACAGATAGGGCCATCGAGGTAGCTACATATTGGTCGAGTAGAGTTTGAAGGAGTCTTTGACTCGAAAAGAAGAAGAATGGCTCTGACTCACCACTGATACTACAGGGATACCTGGATACAAAAGGCCCAAAACCGATAGCAATAGCGTTTGAGGGGGAAGGCTCATGCCCAGCAGTGGATAACTACGAGTAGCCAATGATGAAGTGCATAGTCTACACTTAATAATATAAATAGCATTAATAACTCACGGGTAAAACATTACCACCATTTATTCTTCAGTGTATTGCGCCGGTAAAAAACCAAAGAAAATAAAACGAACTAAGTACTGGAATCCAGTGTATTATTACGTAATTAAGCAAGAAAAACGTTGGGCCACCGTGAAAAAGGCCAACAAAATGCGCGGGCCATAAAAAAGGCCAACAAATCAGCCACAGAAAGGAAACATAAACACTCAGGTAGCAATGTGCAAATTGCTTAGACTGGAAAGAGTTTGGGAAAATGCTAAGTAACCTTTGGTATAATGGGGGTTCTTTGAAAAAACTACTTCAATAGGTACGTTGAAAATTTCACAAATACATTAGATTATATTTTGATGATTTTATTTGCAGTAAGAAGTAGTTCCATTTAGATAAGAACGTTTTTGGCTGCGGCTCTGCCCGTTTAAAGTTTCAAAGAAATATCTAGTCAATTCAGTATAGGAACTACTTTTCAGTATTCCAACTTACGTGAAAATAAATGAGAATAGAGATCTTAATAAAATAGAGAGCTTTTATTATAATCAGTTCCCTTGGGATAAAATAACAAATAATTTAGGCTTTGCAAATATAACGAAGACATTTAAAAACTTTCACATTCCAAATTAAATTTGTGTACACTTGTGACATAATGTCACAATATGTCTTCGAATTTTCAGGCTACACGCCGATTTCCTCACGATGTTTTTTCTTCACTGTTTGAAGGCACTAGTTATAGCGCACATAAATTTTCCGAATTGAAAATCCATTGGTGGGACTTGGATTCGAACCCACGACCTGTGGCTTGTGACATGACGGGAGAAACAGCCTGTATATTGAAAGGATTAGAACTGATGTTCAATTCAATATCATAAAATTTTCACGGCACGGACCCCTAAAAAGGCTGGTAAAGAGAAATTGTAGGCACGAACGTTGCAGGGCCATAAACAAATGAATATACGAGTGGAGGCCGATCAGCCCGAAGTGGATTATATTTTTAGTGGAACCAGAGGGCAGGCCTATAATTTAAAGGGGATCTATGAGAAAGTAATGAGCTGTGACGAAGGATGACACGTTTTGGATTATGAAAACCTTTACGTAGAAGAAAAGCATGGTAGTTATGAAAATAAACTAGATAAATCAAGTTTGACAGTTTTCAACAAAGCAATAGTTTTCGAGTATTGATCCTACTTAGCTTCAGTCATTAAAATTACTTCAAACTTTCAACTAGCACATATATTTTGCATTCCTATAATGAACATGGCAACCCGGATTGAAGTGCTGAGAGCTATCGTTGTTAAAATAGGGGACGCTGCTACCCATCCCCTAGTTTCTGCCCTTAGTCGCCTCTTATAACATCCACGTATAGGTAGATATGGAGTGGTCTACGCTTCAGCCGGGGCCACCACGGCCACGGTGGTGGCCCCGGCTCCCCCATTTTAACAACGATAGCTCTCAGCACTTCAATCCGCATGGCCAGCATGGTGAGTATGTAGAAATATTATGATGAATAAAATCCTAAAATAAATCTTTGTTTATAAGTAAGAAAATAAAAGTGAAACCGTTTTCTTAGCAAAAGTAAATTCTATTAAAACTAAGACCCGAGATTTTCGTACATTTGTCTCGAGGTAAAACAGGTACAAGTAAATCCACTAAAGCAAAAGTAGAACAGAATAAAGAAAGAAGATAACTGAAAATTTTGTTACTCATTTACTTGCTTGCTGTTGGTAGAATATCTCATTTTATAAAAACTATAACTCTCTATTCTATTCCATTCTATAACTACATATAATAAAACAAAGTCAACTTGCGGCGTCTGTCTGTCTGAGTGCGATAAACTCAAAAACTACTGATTGTATTTTCATACGATTTTCACCAATGGACGAAGTGATTCATTATAAATCTTTAATATTAATTATGGTTGGGTTAGTTATTGACTAAAATATGACAATGTTTGTTGAAGATATCGGAAAAATCATCCTGACCGGGAGCTATAGCGGAACTTTTTAGTGTATAATGGTCTGCTACCCATACGAAGACGAGGTGAGTAGTTTGTTACCAAAAAAAATTATATATAACGTAAATAAGTGCGATATAAAACATAAATTAGTTACTCAAATATACTATTTTGTTAAGATTTTTGAAGCTAAAAGGCTGCCGTCATAGAATTTTTACGTTTCTTCTTATCAACATAATAGAAATGCAATACACACACAATACTAATATTATTAATTAGAAAGTTTGTGAGGATGGATAACCGATTTCGATGAAACTTGGAATAGAGAGTTCTTGTCTAGAATAGCATACCTATATGCTACTATTTATCTAGGTAACGCGCTAACAAAGCCGCGGTTAGTAATTTAATAATATGATTCCGCTGGGGACATCTGTGCCTTAACGTACGGCTAGACAGACATGTTGGTAAAATTTAAAAAAGATTTTTCACGACGCTTTTACAGAAAGTGCGACAAAAATAAGTTCTTACTGCTCACAAGTAAAAATCCTATTGAGTGTCATTAAACAAATACTTAGAAGTCATTGGACTTTTTATTAAACACAAGACACTAAGACGAACATCTACACATTGTCGTTGTTTATAGAAATCAAACGGGTAGAATAGAAAGAATATTAACGACTTTTTTTAGTTTTTTTCTTTTTGAGCAGATCAGTTTTTGGTCTTTTATATCTACATCTTTATCTTTTTATATCTAAATATTATACGTACGAAAAGTTTGACATCAAGATTTCCGACCTACAGCTAAATAAATAAGTATGAACTACTGATTTGATTCTAAAATAGCCGATTTTTGTATTGTGATTTTTCTGTGAATATTTCGAATTTCGAAAATTGTTGGCCAAATGGGTGTAGAATACGCCCCTTTTGGGATAGTATACATATGAATCACCTTGTATTCTGCCTTGTACCTACTGATTGTGAAAGTTTGCAATAGGTTCAACATACTAATGATTACTATAACTAGTCAGCAAAGTCTTATACAATATTACAGCTTTGCAGTCTTACAGTCTTCTTGAAAATGGTGGAGTTTCATGGAACTTATCTCAGATTTGTCATAACGATCCAACAAAGGACTTGGACTCACCGTCCACAGAATTCCACTATCTTTGACATTCAACTTTGAAACTAATCTCAAGTAACAATGTAACTTATAAATGAACTTTTCTTCTACCAATACCCAAACCACCTACGAACGTCTACAACCTTTAGAAAACTCTGCCCTAGAGTTAATGAGCTTGAGCAAACTATTGATTGATGATAATTTTAAGTTGGGAGTGTTTAGAAGATTTTTGCATCTTTAGCAAGTAAATTTATTTTAATTTACTAGGTAGACTCGCCCGCAATTTGCAAGGTGCGATTTTCAAAGTTTATCTTAATTGTGCCTCAACGATCATCCAAGCACTTACTTTTACCAGACATCGCGAGATCTCACTTCGGGGCGAACCACTAGTAATTACGTTTTAAAAACTAAACAAAGACCGACTTCCAAAGTGTGAGGAATATTTTTCTTTATCATCGAAGTTAAACATCATATTTCCCTAAAGTGAAATGGTAGCTACCCTTCAGATAAATTCAACAAAAACAAGAATATGCGTAAACAATGTGATATTATTATTATGTATGCTATCTATCGAAAAAATATTTCGTCAAAACTCGAAGTCACGTAGTTCTATAATAGAAAAATTATTAATCTCTCATAAATGAAATTTGTATGGGACTATCTCAGAGTCATTCATTACACAATAGAAAAAAAACTATTAAAATAAGACCAGGAGTTACGGACTCAGTGACCACAAAAAAGAATTTATAGCCTCCTCTTTTTTGAATTTGGTTAAATATGCGATGTAAGCGCTCTCGGGGCAGCGAGTAAAAATAAATCTAATTTTAGACTCATCTTACCTAGGCAAGTATTACATTTGCATTACAATAAAGTTTCATACACGCTCTCAGGGTCCAGCGAGAATAAATCGCTGGCCGCTTCCGTTCGCCATCTTGAATTGCGCTAACGGGTTCATTTCCTGCGCCTATACATTTCCGGTACGATGTTGCCAACTCATAATTTTTGAGCTTTCAGTGTAAATTTTTATGTTTTTCGACAGTGTTTTAGGATTAGATGTATCTTTTTAGGACTGCATAAAACTTCAACAAAGTTTCTGAAGAAATCAGAAGAGTTTTGTACCTCTTAAACTATAACAAAACCCTATATTTCATACAACAACAAAATCACTCTATCGTTCATCTTTTTGACAGCTGTAGGCCTTATCATGAAATCTTATTGCCATTCAAATATTGACCTCAGTGGCGTAGCAAGCGAGTGCCCGTCTGACGCAAGGGATACAGCGGGTTCGATTCCCGTTGCGGGACAAATGTTTGTATAATCTTTAAATATTTGTGTCAGGGTTTTGTGGTACCGTGGTATTCGTAGTTTCTGATACCCACGACACATGGAATCCTAGTTTGGGTCAGGACGCACCTATGTGACTGTTTGGTGTTATTATAAATGCAAGTATTCATCCAGAAATTGGAATCATTGATTCCTACTCCTACGTTTTGTTGAAAACTGCCCTATCCCCATTCAAATGGTCTACCTCAAAAATTACGTCGTTAGATAATACCTTTCTAATTGCAATAAACACTTCGCTTTTTCCAAAACGTGGTTGAATAAAATACAATGGTTATGATATTGTCTGTCGTAGTAAACTAATGAAATGATATTCCGAGCCGTGACCCGACTACGGACGGCTGATTTGCGCGGCTCTTGGAACGATGAAATAGTAGGTGCATTTGGGTGTAATTTTATATGAATTTAGTCAGCTTACAAAACCAGCAAATCCGTTGAAGAACCAAGGTCACCGACATAGCTCTCAAAATTAGCAAGTTGAAGTGGCAGTGGTCAGGCCATATAGCTCGCAGAACCGATAACCGTTGGGGAGTAAAGGTTCTCGAATGGTGACTACGAACCGGGCGACGCAGTGTTGGAAGGCCCCCACCCGATGGACCGATGACATTGTAAAGGTTGCGGGAAGTCGGTGGATGGATATGGCTCAAGACCGTTCGTCGTGGAACTCTTTGGGGGAGGCCTATGTCCAGCAGTGGACTTCTATAGGTTGTTGATGACGATGATGATGATGATGACAAAACCATTACACAGTTTTTTTTATCTTTTGTCTTATCCATCTCAGGTGTGTTAGTCAAAAAAACTTGTTTCATAATCATCATCAGTTTATCACCAGCCTCCCCATAGAATTCCATGGCGAATGGTCTTAAGACTTTCCAATGCACCGACTTCCCGCAACTTTAACAACGTGATCGGTGCAATAACTTACTATAGACATAAATAATTAAAATTAATGTACCTTAATTCTAACTATCTTATCTATTTTACTGCACTCAATTTCATTACAAACTTAATATTAACAATTATGTATTACGAAAGAGCGAGACCCTCTAACACAGACCTATAGGTACATAAAAGAGGGTCCAAAATCCATGAAATGTAACATAGAATAATTTTGTATTTGTATAATGGGGGGGGGGGGGGGGGGGCTGGGGCCTTCCAACACTGCTGTTCTGCATGTAGAAACTACAAATATGCTTCACTTACCAACGTGGTGAAAGGATCTAATGCGCGTTGAAAATGTTTTACATTGTTGCATTGTAGGTACCATCGTAGCCAAAAACCAAAAGCTACCTATAGCGGGTTGAATTTGCATCGCCGGCCACTAATTAGCAGTTAGCCGCTTTTATTTCCAAGTCGACGGTATCTAAGCCGCGGTAATCTGCCACCGTTACGCCCCCTACCGTACAGTGCTACTCATTATGTGGAATTGTACTTTGGAATGAATAGAAATTTCTGAAATGTTTTGGTAAATATTTTCACCTACAAATTATTTCAACGCTGCGTCCAGAAAATGCCACAATTTAGTATAAGAAGAACTCTCTCGTATTTGTGTTGGTTGGATCGTTGCTTACCAGTCGTACCATGGTTGTTTCTGATACCCACAGAAAACCCTGGTATGGGTCAGCAAGTATTTTATTATTTATCTATTTGTCTCTAAGGATGTAATTTATTTGTTTTAGGGTGCGCGTTCCTGACGTACTTCAACCCGGAGAGTGCTTCAAGCGCTCAGTCAGCCCTTCATGAGAAACGAACGTTGCCCGGGGTAAGCGGCTTTCTTGTCTTACGCCATTCTGCTCTTAGTGTTCCAAACCTTATTTTCTTAATTCTAGGTCGTTGTAGGATTATCAGAAGAAAAGGTACATCGGTCATAGGTATTATAAATTAGAAAGTTACTCCATTGTAACATTTTCCGAATATACAGCTGTTCCGATCTTAATGAAAGTTGGTATGCAGATAGCGTAAGCCCTGAGAAAAGACACAGGTTACTTTTTACACTAGAACCGCGTGAGTGAAGTCACGGGTGACCTTGGAAGTCTTCAATCAAACAGGTGTTAATTCAACTAGAATTTAGAATGTTCGTTGTGATGTGAATGAATTGAAGAGTATTGATGTTCGATTACTGCCGACTGTTATTTTTATGACATTATTATTCGACAAGATAGTTAAATTATTTTAAAATATCTAAGGTAAAATGTTGCCTTGTCAAACCGAGACTTAGGTTTGATTTACATCAAGCCATATATTTAACATATTTATATTAAACCGCTAAATAGAGACATAAAACTTATCGTATGCCTAACACTAGGTAATTGCGTACAAAATAAAGCGAGGCTCAGGGTGAAACTACACATAGTCAAGTATCAGCACCGCACATCATCATCATCATACCTACTTATGTGTTATTGTTTGTTGCTGTGTTATCTGTGTTACGTCTACCTATCTCCCTATCGTGAACCTTTATTCTATTGTTTTTTGTGTCTTCTGTCTGTGTTTGTCAAAATAAATTTATTTCATTTCATCATCAGCCGGTAGAAGTCCATTGGATCGGAGGGTTACGTCACTACTAACACTTCACCAGTGCTCTCAGAACGGCATCATCATCATCATTCATCATTTCAGCCGTAGGACGTCCACTGGACATAGACTTAACTTAACCCGCAGTTTTCCAAGGCAATTTCTACCATGTGGGGGGAATTTGCCTATACTCACCATGCTCGCTGGGGGCACGCGAGCTGCCGAGTGCAGTAGTGCTATCGTTGTTAAAATAGGGGATGCTGCTACCCATCCCCTAGCTATTTTAGTCGCCTCTTACGACATCTAAGGGTAGGTAGAAATGCAAGGGCCTATTATTAAACTGGGGCCCACACGGTAAGCATAACTATCATATAACGACCTCGACGATCTCAGTGGTACAGCGGGCGAGTGCTCGTCTGAGACGCAGGGGGTGCGGGTTCGATTCACGCTGCAGCACAAATTTTTATGATCTGCAAATATTTGTTCCGGTTCTGGGTGTTGTGGTAATATGGTACTCGTAGTTTCTGATACCCATAACATAGGGAATCCTAGTGTGGGATCAGGACTATGGATGTGAATTAAAAAAAAACGTCCTTATTTCTGAGGATTATATAATTAGGTTATATAATCAGAGCTCATGCTTTGGCAGAAATAACCATCACTAAAACGCCATGCTATGCAGTAGAGCACAGCCCTCAGAATAAAGCACTACTTTATATTCGAGCAGTGCCCACAGAATTTTGTGAAGTAATTTTATTTAGGGCCATGAAACGATTCGGGATAATGACTGAAACATAAACGGCCGAAACTCTATTCAATGCGTGAAAGGAATACCACCTATTGAATTTAAATCGCCAGAATAAATCATTTGAAATTTTGCGTTACTAATGATGGATTTTGCAAGTGCGGCCAAATGATATAGGTACCTACTTATTGAGATCGTTAATGTAAATGGTTTTCTATCATTTTCAATAATGGGTGTGAATTATGATCTTTATTTACTACCATAAATCAAGTAATCTTGCCTTGGGCGAATGAAATATTTAAATCGGTTCAGCACTGCTAAAAATGATATCGGTAAATAGCGACCAAACGTATTTAGTTATTTAGTCTAAAAAAAATTACGACTTAAAAAATGTTATAAATCTAACGCAGTTTTTTTATTAATATTGCAACAATTACACTATCCATTCAAACAAATTTCTACAAAGAGCAAACCAGGAATTAAAATTTTGATCTCGACCCCAATCTTTCTATAAAGTTATACCGTGACTTGTACCCTTACGTACGGAATATAAATTGTGTCATTTCACGAAAACCCTTAATGGAAAAGTAGATTAAATAATTCAGGCGAAAGAAATTTTGTGCCCATAACGGTATTCATAAATTATAAGGTTAACACATCGAGCTTCCAAGCGTTCTCACATTATGTTTAAATAATTCATTTTTTTCTGTCGCAAAATATTCCCTATACACAAAAGTAGGTAATATAAATCATTGAGATAAAATTTTAACGCTTCGAATGATTTATGGAGAAAATTTCTCTATGGTATTTTTTGTACATAAATTTAAAAGCTGCAATGCTTTCGTATTACGTAAATTTACGTTTTCGTTGATACCTCGGTAAAATATTTTTCTTTATAAATTTGAGCATTAAATTGATTGAAGTACATGTTAGTCATTTGTACCTTATAAAATTGGAAACGAGGAAATTCGTAGAATTTGCTATCCATAGTATAAAAATACCATATAATAACTGCGAAAATAACTCTCCTTGTTTGTTTGTTACCTCATCACGACTAAACGGATCGTTATGAAATTTGTCAAAGAGATAGATTATATCCTGGGGAAGGACAAAGACTATTGTTACAAAAAATAATCTTTGGGTTAGGAGGCTTAGGGTTTGAAAGTTTGTATAGGCAATCCATAATTTCTCAAGTTAGGATCTGAAAATTCGTATTGAGGCTTTTGGTAAGAAATAATGAATAATGAAATTCAGCAGTTTTGCAAAATCTTCCCTGAATGGGCAAAGTAGGGGTTCAAATTATGAGATACTCTAAATAAGGCAAATTAGGGATTAAAGTTATAAGGTATAAATAAACAAGTAACAGCTACTCTAAACAACTATAAAAACTACCAACTTGTAATGTATATACATACCTGATTACCTAATATTTAGCTGATGACCTAAAACAGAGTTTTTTGTTTGGTAGTGGTTTAAAATCATTTGTCGAGTCTTCTTATAAGGCATGACGACCTCGGTGGCGAAGCGGGCGAGTGCCCGTTTGAGCCGCAAGGGGTGCGAGTTCGATTCCCGATGCGAGAAAAATGTTTGAATGATCTGCAAATTTTTTTTCCGGGTCTGGTGGTTTAAGTACTTGTCGTTTCTGATACTAGTGAATCCTAGTGTGGGTTCAGGACTATGTATGTGACTTTTGCGTGTTGTTATTATTATCCAAAAGTTATATTTATCTAAATACCCTGTATTTCTTCATCCATTACACAAAATTCGTCTCCGTTCCGTAAACAAGCTCTTCGCAAGCAGGTCACGTGGGTATGTATTTGTTATGATTTTACAAATACGTACAGATAACATATGTATCCGGGTTCTCGGTTCCCCGAGTCAATCCCTTAGAGATGTTTCGGAGAATTTCCCTATAAAAATATTATGCAGAACCTTCTAGGGTAATGCAGTTGTGGTAAGGTGAAATATTTATGGGAGATTTAAATATTCAGGCTGGAACTTTTGTATTCTCTCGCAAAAACTATAGAAATTTAATGATATTTTCGATTGGATAATATAGATTACCTACACTATTTATTAATTATTTTTGCGGAAAAAGTACGCAGATTGAGATTAATAATCTTTATATGGGTAACATGGATATATTTTCAAAAGAAAATAAGTAGAATGATCTAGGGACTGATTTAGTGTTACTAATTGGAATTGAACTTAGCCATGCAGTAGTAGTAAAATGTATAAGTAATCTTAAATTGGTTATGCTAATATTCGATTGATTTCTACTAGTGTGGCACACTTAGTTATACAAGTTATGGAATTAATGAAATGAATGCGTTAGGAGGTACTTTTTCTTTACAATAAATAAATAACGGAACTGTTAAGCTTATTCAAACTAATAAGTTAATTTAGTACAGGTACACTTCAACCCAAATAAAACTCAACAAACAACCACTAATTCAGTTCACACGGAAACATGTTAAAAGAAAACAAACCAAATGTGGCAACAAGCGTTACACCCATTCAGCCAAACTTTAGAACGCACTCTTGGCACGAAACGCGGCAATTGAAAAATGTAAATGATAACTAAAGCGGTTTATTTGACTGTATATCACTTAACTGGAAGGTATCCAGCTGCAACAGGTCGTGCGTGCTTTGGATTAGCTGGGATTGTATGGAGTAATGGAACATGGAAGTGTTACGGCGTACCGAACGTTAAAAATAGGTATTTTTACACAAATTTTGTGCAATGGTAGCACAGCACAGTGCCGTAAATATTTAGGTTACTTTTAAGTCCTGTTGGCTTGTAATGGCTTACGATATGTCATCTGAAATATATTTTAAATCGGTTTTGAGTTTGATATTTGATGACGTGCTATAAATCTCAAGCCTCTAAAGTCGTGGAACATTTGGAAATACACTTTAATTGACATATCGGATGCCGCTTGAACATGGCAAACATGCTAAAGATGCGATTTTCAAAGTTTATCGTAATAAAATTGTACCTCAACATCGAAGCACCAACTTTTTCAGACATCGAGAGATCTATGTTCGGGGCTTACGACTAGTAATTTTATGATGTCATGTAAAATTATAATCTTTGTCTCATCCAGAAATGTATATCCAAACATGTGCATCTAGGTGCGTTGCCAGACCGCATTCTGGGATCACGCGATAAATTATGTGCGGCCTTATCGCCTCGTATGACGGCTAATGTACTTGTCTGCTTCTATTGTGGCTTGTTTTGGGGCTTAATTTTGTCTTAGTTTACTTGTCCTTTGTTTACATAATTTTCAGAATTAGCGAGGTGAAGTGGCAGTGGGCCTGTCATATAGCTCGCAGAACCGACAACCAAATGGCGACCACGAATCGGACGATGCTTCATCAGGCTGATAATGATGATGACGACTTAACCTAAAATTCTGTAGGTATTATTAAAAAAATAATAATAATAAGATACGCTACTGTAAAATAATATTAAAAGATTAGCGTTATATAATTTATTATTTATTCTAATTTGAAAGAAAAATTACTCTCCTTTACTTGGTTTAGTTTCAGTTTAAAAAAAAACATGTTGCTTCAAAGCAACCTAGCTAAGTTAGTTTGAAAATGTAAAAGTTCTTCTAACGTTAAGTTACAGTAAGTACCTACTTTTAACTAACTTCAAGCAGTGGTTATCAATTAACACGGAGTAGGTACATAGGTAGTATTCCGTAAACATAAAATATACTGTTCTCTTCTAATTTTCTCTTTTTAATGCCGTGTTGACCTAGTGGGTACCCCGACTTTCGATCCGAAGGGCGTAGGTCATACGACGAGCTTTATTTATACATTAGGCCATATGATCTCCAAGTTGCAAAAAAAACTTATGAACATTTGAAAACTATATCGTGAACTCCCATTTAGTAAAGTTTCCCAATAGCTTCGTAGTTCACGTAAGATTTAGCATGCTCTAACTCCAACAGATTTTCAAAGTTTATCTCATTTGAACCTCGACGATCATCGAAGCTGAAGCCGTGTTGGTCTACTGGGAGGTACCTTGACTTTCAATCCAAAGGTCGTAGGTTCAAACCGGGTCGTGCACCACTGAGTTATTCTGCTACAAAAAAATGAAGTGCGCATTAAAACATGCTTTAAACGTCAAGTATGTATGGAATACCCACTGCTGCGAAATGTGGCAAAAAGATTTCCCATAGACATCTTCCAGGATTTCATTGCCTGGAGTCTGAGAGGTTGTCTACCATCATACTGGGGAAAAAAATGCAAAAAATACGTTAGCATTGTTTTCGCTACCTATTACAATTTTTTTTCCTTAATAGTGTTGATGATATAAAAAAAAATCGAAACGAAATTTGAAAAAAATCAAAACAATTTCATAAATTAATATTGTTTGAATCCATCGAAAACATAATTTTGGATAGAGATGGTTATCTTCCTTTGCAAGGTAGATAACCATCTCTATCCAAAATTAGTTTCAATTAAATAAACTCAGTTACGAAATTATCATAATACCAATGAGTATAGTAGCTATAATTGATAACTATAATCGATTATCAACATCGTACCAGCATAGCTCTAGCTATATTTTATGAACCTTCTTAAAATTTTGTAGAATTTCACCTAAACACACAACATATTAAAAATTCATACCAAAATATTCCTCCTAGTAAAACCAAGGTGGTCGGCAATACTAAACATTTCTCCATATTGATAGCTCCAACAATAACATTCGCGAACATGTGCTCGCTATTTATATTTATAACCAACGCGCTTCTACTGGTTTCGAAAATTTATAGTATTTGATTTTAACAAAACATGCTGTAAACAAGATACTTAGACGATAAGTAACTACTAAAAAGCATTATTATAAAGTATATACACCACTGTAGTATGATTTGGTTACAGGATGCGCTTTTAAACATCAATGGAATTTTGAATTCCATAGGATAATTCCTATTAGATAAAAAGCCTTCGCTTTCTGTCGTTTTCTAAATTGATAGAAAGAGCCAAAACACGAATATAGTAGGTGCATTGGGGTGTGCATACTCGGGAATTATAATAAAGACCATAGAACAGTTCCAGATAAGCCAGCCTCATAACAAATTACTCATTCCATTACAAACATTTACAACGGCCTATAAAAACAAGCCAACGCAATTATCGTTTTAAAACAACAGGCACAGAACTCAGTTCACATTCATCCACATTGTCACTGCCACGACACGGTAAAACTACAGAATGCAAATTAAAAAAAAGCTGAGCGTTTGAAGAGGTCGACTCTTTCATAATATAAATCGAGAAAAACTCCGATGCCAGGCACACGGAAAGGTAGTTTTTGTTACCGGTTTGAATTTCACCGTAGCTACATATTAAGTGTTTTTCTTCAAGTTGAAAAAAAAACGCAAAACATATTACAAATATAACAACCATTTCAAGAAGACTTTAAGCATTATATTTCTTCCGGAGTGATACCTTCTTGATAATTATTAAAAGGTTATGTAAAGGATAATGGGGCTAGAAAGAGTCAAGGGAAAACGGAGCGGAAACGTGTTCCTTAAATTGAATTAATTTTGATTGTCTTTAGTATCGATGACAAAATTCCTGGTAAGAGGGTTATTACCCGACTGCCGTGAAAAAAAGAGGGTAATGTTTTATCAATAAAAAATACAGTGGTGTAAAAACCTAGATGAGTTAACTTATATAGGTTTATTTGTAAAAGCACAAATCCTGAAAATAGATTGCTTAGAATTGAACGTCGAATGTATCAAGCGTTGATTTGTTTACTAAATAAAAAAGTTACGGAGACTAAACTATTTTAATTTGTCTAATTATATTTCTATCATAAAATGATGCCAGTCCAAAAAAAATGAGATTCAAATATTTCATCATAATTTTCATTTTCAAAAGCATTTCATCTCATTTGCAGCTTTAATCAATATTTTACTTCAGTAATGTCTTAGGCATTCTTTTGTAATTCACATTCACTGTCCACCCCGCACTAGGATTCGCTGTGTCGTGGGTATCAGAAACTACGAGTACCATGGTAGGGACCACCACACCACCTAGACCCGAAACAAATATTTGCAGATCATGCAAACACTATTATCGCAGCGGGAATCGACACCACAGCTCTTGCGTCTCAGACGGTCACTCGCCCGGTGCGCCGCCGAGGTCATCGCATTATCAAACGAAAACAATTATATTTTGTGTTAAATCAACTTATTGCATTTTAAATCAGTTGGGGTGTTTGTGGTTTCGCGCATTTAACATAAACCCCTGTATAAAATCTACCAGTATGAACTACCTCTGTGGAAACTATAAAACAAACCAACATGAGATGTTTGAAGTAACGCACGAGTCGAGCGCGGCACGCTTCCTCTGCCGAATGGAATGTATGGAGCGGTGAGTGTGTTTGTACTGTGTAGTTAGTACATTGGTTTTTACAGTTTTGTTGCACTAGCGGCTATACGTGGCTTTGCTCAAGCAATTCGTACATTATTTATAAATCGTTGAAGCTCTTTTCGAGTTCCCCACGCATTTTCCTTTAAACTGCACTGTCTCATTTTAGGAGCAAAAATGTGGAAGTTTATGTTTCTTATTTATTTTATTGCCATGAAGTCTCCTTTCAGAATTGTGAGGTTATTTGAAGTACCCTAGTTTTGCATTTTTTCCCTATCTATATAAATATTAGGCCATATCTTTTTAATAATTTGAGTTAGAACCTTGATTAATACCACTGCAATAAGCTCATAGAGCATGTCAAGACGTAAAAAAGATCCTACAAGTGTCTTTTTTTATGTACTACGGAACCATATAAAAACATGTTTGCGATGAAAATAATTTCAGTGTGAGGGGGTGAAAATATAAACTAAGTCACTAAAGGTACTAGGTTAGCTAATGAATTAAAAAAGAAAAATTCACTGTTTGAACAAAGAAAATCCTAAGTCACAAGTTGCTCAATAAAAGAGAATCAGTATCAAGTTTTTTTTAAATGTATCGATACTTTTTCTCTTAAATATGCAAACAATCGATATGCTTGAAAAATCGGTTATACCATCTCTATATTAACACGCACCGGCATCAAAGATTTGTGTTTAAAATTGGGTCTTATTTTAGCTTTACAACGCTAGTACACGTCAGAGTGTACTGTACCAATGCGTCTTGAATCGACGGCCCACATCCAGCTCCAGTGAGATTGTGAAA
The DNA here is from genome assembly GCA_947579855.1 of Anticlea derivata. Taxonomy (NCBI): domain Eukaryota; kingdom Metazoa; phylum Arthropoda; class Insecta; order Lepidoptera; family Geometridae; genus Anticlea; species Anticlea derivata. The sequence continues at coordinate 5,342,888 of OX388266.1, forward strand.
CATAGTGAATTAAAAAAAATAATTCATTCGGAAGTGGTGAAGTGTGTGTGCCTGTGTGACAAAATGGATTACGACTCACTCATCTACTCGCACATCGCGAATTACTACGACGATTTGGTAAGATTTATTTTTTCGGGGTTGCTACATGCTTAGAAATAAAATTGGTGATAATGTTAAAATAATTCCATAAAGGAATAAACCTATATTTTGAACTAAATATTTTGAATAAAACCGTCGAGACGCATCTAAGGAGTCAAAACTCTGTAGGACTATGTCAATCAGAAGGAGATCCTGTAGCCATCATCAGACCATTATATTGCAAAGTCACCAGGTTTATATGTACCTATGTATGTAAACACAGTTTGATAGGATAATCGGAAGTGTGTAAAATTCAATAACATGATTTGATTATTTAAAAAAAATGTGTTCACTAGCATAGCTCTTTACAAATGGATAATTAATACGGCTTGTTTGTTTTTTCTTTCTTTAAAAATATACACATTTTTTGCAAGACGAAAAACTTCGGCAATTGAGCCAAGTTACTTGGATGGACTCAACATTGGATGCAAATCTAATTAAATCTCAACATTTTTAAGCGAAAACTTTAATAAAAGTGAATTAATAAAATGATCCAATTCTGTAGTTTAGCGAAACAAACTTGAAAACTTAAATTAAAAACTTTCGGTCCTATAAAACTTGCTAAATAAAGATAATATTAAAACCATTTAGCTTAACTTTGAAATCGTGTCCTGCCATATTATATTTTTCAAACAAATTATATATCTATATAATAGGTACGTTTTCAATTTCCATCATTCTTTTTAAACAAAAAATATAGAGAAATATGTACTACCAATGCCTTTTCTAAACCGTGAACAGAAAGCATTGTGTTTGTAAGTCTTCAATGAGTCACTGTTCAAGCAAAGGTAGTATACACTGGTCAGCCAGTAACTCAGCTATATACTTAAAAATAATATAAAATCCAGCAGCTGCATTTGCTAAATTTCGATATAGCGCTACTTAGCTTTTATGTCGAGGACGATTCACCACCTTTTTTTTATGTATGTACGTCGATTACGCCATAGCTGTTCCGATTTTCCTAATCAGGTCGGTGCTAAAATTATTTTTTATTTTTTATCGAAGACCTGATGAGGATAGTGATCAAAATTACACAATCTTAAAGTCAGTTTTTGATTTTTTTAAACCGAAATTGTTTTTAACTTCACTCACGGCGTCTAAACTACCAGCTTTATCTGGCTGCTGTCACCATAAAGTCACCCTATGGTAGTGCGAGTTGAACAGTAGTAGCAATACTGTTGCACCTGTTTGATACTGTGCCCGAAGCAAGGTACTAATTGGTATTGAGGCTGATCACTACCTCACACGGCTCTAATTGTGCGCACTAATTAGATAGGTTTGGGAAACGTTGTGTTATGGGATGCTTACGTGGCTACTTTTGGTTGAGATGAAAGCTTTTTCTCGGGTACCACGCAAGCAAAGCCGCGGTTGGAGGCTTGTTTGCAATAATAATTGTTTGCTCCCTATTAATATAAAAACGGCGCCCAGTAAACCCAGTTTCAAACGATTGGTCTATGAACACTTTCTTCAAGAAACTTCATCTGGAGGGTAACAATTATTCTCGCTATTTAAAACCCATCTTTTTCCATTATTTTTATTATACTGTTTTTTATATTGTTTCATAAATGTATGAAGGTATTGTTATGCTTAATAATATATATGTATTTATATGTAGTATAGGTTGTATTTATTCGTATAAGGAGTTATTTTTCTATTCACTGTCAGCTCTCCAATATTTGTTCCCTACTTTCAGCTAGCACGCTATTTTTTCTTGTTACCTTTGAGGTTGGCTGTTAAAAAATGCTTGTAGCATTAAGCCCTCCTTTTGTGCAACTGTATTATATGTGTGCAATAAAGTATTAAATAAATAAATTAATAACGGAATGAGGTACCAAATCATAAAAAACGACCCACCACTCAAAATCAGTGGCCATTGTTTGAAAGCACTCAAACTATTCCTGAAATATTTGGTAAGCCATCAGTAAGTGCTGATCCGGCCGATAATGACCGCGGTAGGCAGGTACGCAATCAACAGTAATCCTCTTCACCCAACAATCCCACAATATAAACGGTTTGTATCTGAATTCTTCTATCCTATCCTACTAATATTATAAATGCGCAAGTTTATGAGGATGTTTGGATGTTTATTGTACAATCACGCCGCAACCGCTAACTAACAAAACATTCTCACTTACTATCACATTTATAATATTAGTAGGAAGGAAGTAGGATAATGGAACATCAAGATTACCTTCATTAGAATGCTTTGATAATCGACGCACTCAACTGAATACTGTTTATACCTAATATAAACCACTAGCTTAATCGGCTCGATAACTCTTGCCCTGTCCTTTTATAACAATAATCAAAAGAAAGAGGCGGATATACTTTTATCAAGCCGCTAAGTTAGTAAATGATTATGAATAAGGGGATAGCACTTTGCTAGATGTAAGTGTTACAATACACATAGCTACAGTCTCGTATTCTGAATCGTATGGAGGGGAATTATGAGAAGAAATTAAAACAAAAAAGGAACAACTGCAATGAGAACAATGTTTTATCAGGAGAGTGAATTATACACTTAATTAAAGATACCAGGGTCATTCAGTCACAAACCACTGTTTAACCTGCTGACTAATTGCAAACCTTTCGCGTTATGTGGTGATTGATTAATTCAATTGTGTGGCTCATTCGAACAGCCATTCGTCAATCATAATTGATGGAATTGACTGATGTCTGCTTATATATCGTGGGCCTCTAGACAATGAAGAAAGTGATGACTTCTTTTTAACCGACTTCCAAAGGAGGAGGTTCTCAAGTCGGCTGTATTTTTATTTCAAAATTATACTTACGTCTACTTAAAAAAGTTAGTTTTGACGACCTCGGTGCCGCAGCGGGCAAGTGCCCGACCGAGACGCAAGGGTGCGGGTTAGATTGCCACTGCGGGGCAAATGTTTGTGTGATCTACAAATATTTGTTCCGAGTTTGGGTGGTGTGGTACTATGTTAACCGACACAGGTAATCTTAGTATGATCTCAAAACTATGAATGTATGAGACTATTGGGTGTTAAAAAAAATAGGTATTTTTATCTAGTGATCCATAAACATAAAAATACACTAGTGTGGAGCGCATCATTCACAAAAAACGTCAACAACCCTTTCAGAATAAATTTACATTTGAGTTCATCAAACAAATAAAGCTCCAAGAACTCACTTTGCGTGAAACCGCCTTGGTTGGTACAGTCGAACCCATAAACAATGCACTGACCGGCACGTGGTACATTACAAATAGTTTTATAGTTTTATTTCGGGATACACTTCTGCTAAAGCCCTTTCTTCTTACGTCATGTAGTTCAAATAGGGCAATGTGTTGATAGTTTCACTGCCTAGAGATTGTTCGCAGAAATAGCAAAAGCTTTGGCTTTAAGATGAATGTGGTGTTGAAAATGTTGATTTTTTTTAAATTATGATCAAGCTCGCGCAGTATTATTATTTATTATTTATGCCTTTGGTTGCAGGTATAATTTTTTTCCTATTAAATATATTATTATTAGATAAATTTATTTCATTTTTATGTTTGATCACTTATCATGCTAATTAATTAATAAAATAAAAAGATAATTATAATTAGACAAGGGGATTTATAAACGCTTACTATTCCGACAGGGGCTTATTCTACACCTAATTGTCAATGAAGTTTGTTTTACAATTTTTTTTTATACTACAGACTTACGTCCTACCTGTTGGTATGGTACCATAGAAGAATAGAATAGAATAGAATATGATTTTATTTGCAACAACTTAAATTATAACAGGTATATATATTATTTAAAAGAATACTAAAAGACAAAAACAATAAAAGAATAATAATAACATAAACATTAAACAATCACAGATACATGTTGCTGCAATATGGCCCCTAACTCAGCATGAAGCGGGTTGATAACAACCCGCGCTGGTCTTCCGTTAGGGCCGATTTTGAATTGCGGACGTGTATAAAAGCGCAAAAAATAAAAACCAAAAGAAAACAACGTGATTAAAGTAAAAAAAAGAACAAACACAATAATTACAAAATATCACAATAATTAAAAGTTCACATAAATTATCATATTTACTTGTTTTTTTTTTTATATAGCACTTGTGTCATGTAAAAGGCCATAGCCGATGAATGCTTGCAATAATAGAGGCATCACATATCCCCCCCCCCTCACCCCGCAAAAAGAGCTCTAGCAACCTTACTCACCGCAGGAACACTTAGGTACTTTAGAAAATTCGACATTTGAATAAACTCTACGCCAAAATCAGCTGTTTTGGGGTCAAATCAGTTCAAACTCAATGAACCAGCTGTTTTAGGTAACAACCTTGAAGCCAAACTTCTTGTATGTTTAGTTATTAGTTAGAATGGTGTTAAAAATACCAAAAACAGTTCATTTTTTTTAAATAGGCCGTTTATTCAGTCAAATGATATAAAAGGAGACTATCAATTACCTAATCATTCATTTAGAGAATAATTTTTATAATCCATACTAAACATGAAAACACACTTCGTGATTTAAATTAAATGTAAACAATATTGTGTACCCAATTAACGAATATCAAATTACGTTGAACTTAAATCTGATAATCAGTGTAATTTGCTAGGGTTGTCAAATGATTGGATATTGTATTTAAAACTAGGTACTAATTTATTCGATTGTTCGCAGAACTTTTGTTCATATTGCTCCTTTGTACGAATACGAAAAAAATCTAAGGCTGTCTGGAAGATAAGGCCGCCCATTGTACCATCGCAATTATTTGAAGTTTAATTATTTTTTTAGATATTTTTTGTTACCTTGTAGTGTACAATAAAGAGTTTTGTATCTATCTATCAAAGAAAATGGGCTTGTGTCGTCATCATACCAGCGTATGACTAGTGCTCATAATTAGTAATTTGGGTTGAGAAGTTATATGCTTAACAGTATGTATTTCGGCAACTAATGATGTAAAAAATTAAATGTTGTCTAAAAACGAAACCAAAATGCAACTGGCCTTAATTTCGTACAACCCTAATATGGGTCCCAAATTAAAATGAGTTAATTATCCCGAATCCGGTCATTTCCCAAATCGCTTGTTCAAATATTATGTAATAGGAACGTTACGTTAGATTACAGAGTTAGGTTAACGGTAGTTAAAATATGCATACTAATTATAATAAAAGACATTTCATTATCGGTGAGTTCCCGTCTGAGACGCAAGGAGTGCAGGTTCGATTCCCGCTGTGGGACAATTATTTGAATGATCTGCAAATATTTGTTCCGGGTCTGGGTGTTGTGTGGTCTGTGTGTGTCTGGTACCATGGAAATCGTAGTTTCTGATACAACGCAGGGGGTCCTAGTGTGAGGTCAGGACTATGTATGTGACTATTGGGTTATTATTATTATTAAATAATTAGCCAGTTTAAGTGGCAGTAGGCAAGTCATATAGCTCGAATAGCCGAAAATCGTTGGGGAATATAGGTTCTCGAATGGCGACCACAAGCCGTGCGACGCAGTGTTGGAAGATCCCTCCCCTGATGGACCGAACACAATGTGAAAGTTGCAAGATGCAAAAGGCTCAAGACCGTTTTTCGTGGCACTCTTTGGGAGAAGTCTATGTCAGCAGTGAACTTCTACAGACTGATGATGATGAATTAAAGTTAGCAGTTGGACTCCAGTATATTGTACCCTTTCACACTTTGTGGTTATAATCCCATATCATTAAACCTTCTAATGTATGGGGACAACCGCAAAGTGTGGCTCCACGCGTTAGTAAGTTCTAGCCATATATCGTACAATTTACGCCGTGTTCATATGGAGGAGGTAGGGCACAGCGAGATTTTCTCGTTCTGAATTGGAGCAGCCCGCCTGGGGAGGTACAAAAGATCGCAGCCAAATAACATTATTTGTTTCAAATAGTGTTGTGTCCTGCGATGAGTAAGGTTGCCAGAGATCTTTAGGGGGGGAGAGGGTTCGGGGTCGGCAACGCGTGCGTGATGCCTCTGGTATCGCAAGCGCTCATAGGCTACGGTAACCGCTTACCAACAGGTGGGCCGTATGTTTGTTTGCCACTTCAGTAGTATAAAAAAAATATATATATATGACGTACGATATGTCATCTTAATGTATTTCTCTTATCTCTTTACTGGATAAAGTCAATTTTGAGTTTGACTTGGGGGCTGGCGATATCGTACGCCCTCAAATGTCAAATTCAAAATTGACTTTATCCAGTAGAGATAAGGATAATTTTGGAATAAATTTTAGATGACATATCGCTCGTCGTATGAACACGGTTATGATGTTAGTGTTTATATAGCAATGAGTCGAATTTCCAAAACTTAGATATAAAGCTGTTGCTCTTTACCTAGAATTTGAAAGTAAGTTTGAAAGTATCGCCAGTGACGGAAAAGTTGAGAAGTAATAGGAAAGCATGGTATGGGCATGTCATGAGGAGGGATGAAAGTCATGTAACGAGAAGAAAGTTAGGTATGAATGTGCATGGATATCAGACTAGAGGAAGACCGAAGAAAAGATGGATGGATTGTATTAAAGATGACATGAGTAAGAAAGATGTGAGTGCGGAGATGACGGCTAACAGAAGAGAGTGGAAGAAGAAAACATGTTGTGCCGACCCCACATAATGTGGGACAAGGGCAGGAAGAAGAAGAAGAAGTTCTTTACCTAGAAGAAGGAGAAGAAGCTATTTTTTATGTAGGTAACACGCGAGCGAAGCCGCGGGTGGAAGCTAGTAAGTCATAAGTAAGTCCAAAAAAGTTCAATGGAAACTATTGCATCATAATTTTTGCAAACAAAGCATTTCATCTCATTTGCGGCTAAATTTGGCATTTACTTGCCCAATGAAAACAATTTTGTCTTGGTTTAGCCATTTAATTGTAATTGAAATCAGCTATCTAGTCTGAGGTTTCGCTAATTTTATGAATATAGTATGTAGGTACGTAAAGGACCCCATTTTTTCTGCATTACTCAAGTCTAGCCTAAACTATTTCTCTAAACTTCTACTGTATATAACAATGCAGACGGAAACCAGAACACTGGCCACAGCTACCAAATCTATTTTAATCACGAACCATGATGGTACCATCGTAAATAAATCCGTTTGGTATAAGCGCATGCAGTTATTGGTGTTAAAATCCAAAAATAACTTTTTGTACTGTAGAGCGTTTGTACTTATACTTGTACTTATACTACATAATTATCTTGTATTCGAATACAAAAATTTTGCGAGCAAGGCAAAGACGCGGTGCGAATCCCTCTGGTTGGAAGATTTTGGGTGTCATTTACTTTTATGTTATCTATAAGTGTTGCGTTCACGTTATACACCCGAAAAAAAAAACAACATAGCAAACTCCTCCTTTTGCTGTAGTAACTAACTTGGTTAAAACGTCTTTAGCTCAATTGACGCAATAAAAAAATTATGATCAAAAAATCTTGTAATAGGATCTCTGCATTGTGGTTTCTTGTATTTGTACATAGATTCAAATCTTGAATGGACAAAGTTCAGAGAATAATTTAGTGTGCGCCACCTTGAAGATATTCGAGGCTAAGTTTTCTTTGGACAAAACACACGCATGTTACACAAAGGGTAATGTTTAGAATACGAGCGAGGTGAATGTGTCTAGAATTCGAGACAGGTGAAGTTTTTACGTCAAGTTTCAAGAAGTTTTTTCTACTCTTATATTCTCTTCTATTTGTCTCTAGATCGGGTTATTCCGCTTTTCCAAGCAATACAGTAGTAAAGCCCGTTATGTGTCAGTCACCAGTTGCATAAACTGCTAGTCCTTCCTATGAGTAGGAATATGTTGCAATAGTGAGTACGCAGTAGCTATGATTGCAAAATGTGGTAATGTTTCGACGTCCCTTATACATCTGATCAGCATGAGATCTGAGATGATATCTTCCATGCTTGGGGATGCTACTCTACTATAAATTATGAGAACAGAATCTCTCCGACCACTGCCAATACGGCTATCTTGTCCGGTAGCACGTACGTGCTTGTTTTCCTTTAATTAAGACCAATTGAGGAACTTTAGAGCTTCGTGCAGCTTGTTTCGGCAAACTTTTCAAAATCGATGCACAAGCTTAGTATGTTGTTTTGCTGGTGAATAGTTTTGAGATAGGTTTACAATAAGTATACAAAAAAGCCAATAAGACATGATATAATGACAACATGATATTTACAAGCAAATAATCCCTGAGATTTTCATACGTAGAAATAATCACAAATATTAAATTTTTATTTCTATAGTCCACAGCTTACATAAATGAATATTTGTTGTGATTTTTTTCATTGGCATGGTAGCTTAGTTGTTTGGGGCATCGCTGTATCTAGGGGTAGATAGTGGGTTCAACATGGGACATTATACAAATCATGACAAATGTTATACTAATACAAATATTATAATATAATAAATAAATAGTTTTATTTTTATCAAAGGGCAAGTTCCTTTATGAAAAAAAGGTATTTGTTGCATTTGTAAGGTAGAGCTTAAATTAAATTTACGGTTCGTACCAAAAATTTATTAATTTCTTCCCTCTTAAAGCTCCCCCATAATTTTCAACAAAGTTAATAATATTAACAAACACATAACACAAATATTTAAAATTTCAATTACCATTAGACGTTATAATGAACACAATGTTTCAATAGCATCGTCCGGAGGGTAAACACTACTTCTGTAAGGCACTTTGTTGGTTCGATTTATGATGCAACGGGATGCGACCGGGACGTAAGAAACTAAGCGTTTTCGATGAGATATATTTTTTTATTTGGCTCTTCACGTGCGTGGATACTCTATAACTTTTAGTTTGCTTTGAACAAGACTAAATGTATAGACGGTCAGTTTGTTATTATAAGTCTTTAGACAAGACGTTCTATGTTTATATTCTTGTTGAACTCAAACGTTCCGGTTGAAAAGGTAAGGTAGTCGGTGAAAATACAGGTACATGAGCCATACTATAGCATATCTTAGGGTCAGAAGCGCTTAATGCTTCTGGTACTGCAAACGTCGGTAAACTACGCTAAACACTTTCCAAAAAGTGAGCCGTATGCTTATACGGGACGTTAGTTGTAAAAAAATATTTCGAAAATAATGTATGCACGTGTAGGGCCGTCTTTTTTGCTTTTTATATGTATCCGTCCCGTCAATGTTTGAACCTTCTTCACAGAGCCTAAGTAAACAAGTTGTTTACCCTGAATTATTTGAAAAGAGCAATTCAATGAAAACTTTAGCATTTGACTTCGTCAGAGTAAATACCATTACTACGATTGTTGAACGTTTTGTGGTCTCACTATAACGTTCATAATTTTATTACAGCTTTTATTACGTACTTTTGCCATGATAATATATCCAGCACTTTAAAAGTACAGTAACACCGGGTTTTATCTCTTTGGATTTAATTTGTTCCCATTCCAAGACATGATATTGTTTCTTCCATCATCATCATCAGACTGAATAAGTCCACTGCTGGGCATAGGCTTCCGCGAGCAGTGCCAGAACGAACGGCCTTGAGACTTCTCCATCCATCGACTTCCCGCAACCATTCTTCAACCGACTTCCTCGGATTGGGCAATTTCCAACACTGCGTCGCCCGGTTTGTAGTCGTCATTCGCCTTCGTTTTATGCCCCAACGATTGTCGATTCTACGAGCTATCGGGCCTGCCCACTTTTTTTCTCCTTTCTTAAACCAGAGATCTTTTTTTTTTTTTTTTTTTTTTTTTTTTATATACTACTGAGGTGGCAAACGAGCATACGGCCCACCTGTTGGTAAGCGGTTACCGTAGCCTATGAGCGCTTGCAATACCAAAGGTATCACGCACGCGTTGCCGACCCCGAACCCTCTCCCCCCCTAAAGAGCTCTGGCAACCTTACTCATCGCAGGAACACAACACTATTTGAAACAAATAATGTTATTTGGCTGCGATCTTCTGTAAGGCGGAGGTACCTCCCCAGGCGGGCTGCTCCAATTCAGAACGAGAAAATCTCGCTGTGCCCTACCTCCTCCTATCTTTTGCCGAAAGTATAAAATTTTACGCAAAAGCTTCATCAAGATGATTCATAATATGTATGCTTTCCTGAAAGGGGATTATTCTAATATACCAATTAGATTGTTTGAGTTTAATAAATTCTGCATTTCCATTGAAACAACGATTTGCAAAAATTTGCTGTTTTCTTGCGTGAAATTAGTTCAAACTCAACTGTTCTAAGTAGCAATCTTGATTCCCGATTTCTTTACGTTTAGTAGCTTATAAAGATGATAAACATACCAAAAACAGCTAATTTGAGGAACAACCTATCAGGAATTAATCACCTTGTGTAAAAAATAAAAACCTATACAGTTTCAACACTCACAGCGATGTAACCGTATTAATAGGTAGAGCTTCCGCACGAGTACATACATACATGACATCATCCGATTTTAATGAAGTTCAGTTCAGTTTTCGGTTTTCAGTTATTTTTGCGACTTTGTTTGGTCAACTTTTCAGCTAAGCCTATCCGTAACTATTTAAGCTTTTTAGGTCACAGCTAACTTTTAATGAGAATATTTTTCGATACTTTTTGAACCAGTTGGATAAACCTACATTTTTAAGGGTTATGTAAAATTATGTTCAGGGTAAAATTTGGCACATGCCCACATTTTCTAGTAGTATGTATTCCATACGTGATAGGTTGCAAGCCCATAGCCCTTCGATGCTTTCCATCACCATTTTAATCAAGCGTTAAAGTGCATTTAATATTTCGAACATAAAACTGTATACAACTCATTAGTGCACGTCACGTCACACGAAAGTCGGGGCCACTAGGCCAACACGGCTTATACTGTATCTGAAGTATCCAATTTGGCTAAATAATTGCACTTCAAACTAACGTACAATCTACATAGATTGAATACTCCCACCTAGATAACTGTACAGTTCAATCGCTCACCGAGACTGGCCAGCCAAGATCTTAGTATTCTAGAAGATCCTATATATTTGCCTGGATATACCAAGCATTGCAAGATTATTATAACTGTATACTTTACAATCGGGATAAATATGGTGCAATAGACATGCAATGGCGTTAAGATCGAACAACGTATACCTACAAGTTGAATCATAACATGTATGCTATTCCGAAAGGGGCTTATTCTACACCCAATCGGCAATAAAGTTTGTTCTACGACTTAAGGATATTCAGCAATTTTCAATGAAAAAACTTCACGAAAAAATCTGCTGTTTTGGGATCAAATTAGTTTTAACTCAGTTCTTATGACTCAGTTCTATGCAGCTGTTTTAGTTTGTAATCTTAGGCTCGTATTCAGAGACAAGACTCGAGCATTGATCTGTACTTAAATCTCGATTTGAGGTGAGATTCTAATTCTTGAACAGTATTTAAGTATAGATTCAATGATCACAGTTCACCTGAGTAAATGCTTATGAAACGTCGTTCAGACGAAATCGGTGCTTGAGTTTAGATTTGATTTGACATTAATCAAATGACATTTTCGTTCCGTTACACGTACTTTGATGCATATTTATACTTCACTTTATTGTTCTATTCTATTTCCACCCTGGCTGTTTGTATTTCTGCGTAAACGGATCGAAAATTATAAATAAATCAAAATGTAAACGAGAACATTTGAGTACAGATTTGAGACTCGATTCAGCTGAGAATAGTTTAAGTACCGTTCTTGAATAAAAGCTATTATTGAGAAGAGATTCAATACTTAAATAGAGTTCAGCTGATCTGTGATTAAATCTATGCTTGAGTCGTGTCTCTGAATACGAGCCTTAATGTCGAAGTTCTCGTAGGTTTAATAATTACTTAATAAATATGATTTTAGAATCGGTTCTGTTGTTCCAAAGATTACCTACAAACAAACATTTTGTACCTCTTTATAATATTCATATAGATGGTACATTGTTATTTACTTGTTTCCATTTCACGCTATCATCATCGACACTAAGCTAAATAGACGCAAAATTAATTAAAATAAAAGCTTACAATATTTAAAACTCTATCGTTAAACATTATTACCGGCCGTGGTAAGTGGCACAATTATAGCAATTACCTATAGTGATCATTGCGTGCAGAACCGTGCTTAAACGCTCCTGAATAACTTTTTGTGTACAATTCATTAACGAAATGTGCTGGTGACATTTATGTTGAAATTTTAAAATTTATACCATGTTTCGTCAGCCTACACTTCAAACGGTTGAGTTTCGCTAGTTAGACCACGAGGCTGCGCTATCTCAATACTTTTTCTCAAAAATGTGATTAAATTGATATACTTTAAATTATAGACTTTTAAAGTTTTTAACGCAGTGTTGGAAGGCCCCCCACCCGATGGACCGACGACATTGTGAAGGTTGCGGGAAGTCGGTGGATGGAGAAGGCTCAAGACCGTTCGTCATGGAACTCTTTGGGGGAGGCCTATGTCCAGCAGTGGACTTCTACAGGCTGATGATGATGATGATGATGATGAAAGTTTTTAAAAACCTAAGAAAACTGAATGTGAAAGGCACAAACACGGCGCAGAAGCGGAAAAAGTAGGTGCGTTACAAAAAGCTTTCCCTTTTCCAAACTCACGCCAATGTTTTGAAGCATCTCGCAACATCTTCTAACTTACGACGTGCTAATACGTTTACTTGCTCCAGATCACGGTACATTGCCCCTCTAAGACTCGGCTCCTTTGACTTTAATTGCAATTTTGGTAGACGATTCCCTTTCTAAATAAAATGCTCAAAATGCTTTGGACTTCAGAAATAATCTTTTTAACTCATTTGCACGCGATTTTAGTCAAGTGTAACTTTAGGAGTGAACTATAATTTGACCCATCTGGATTTTAAAGATAAAGTTTCAACTGAGTCGATGCTACCAAAGAGATTGCAAAACAGGCGCGTTAGTCGCTCAGAAAGCCGGTATTTTTTATTGAAATAGCTTTTAGACGGGGCGCTATAATACTCATACAATGTAGTCAAACCATTCGGTTTAAATTTAAGATAAATATTGTTTTGTGTATACCGCTTTCAAATAATAAAGATCAAAGCTCGAAAATTGTGTAAATAATTATTGCGACGTTATAAAGGGACTTAGAAGAAATGATTATGGGTTCCCCTAGAGATGTTTAATGGATCTTACGATTCTGCTAATTAAAATTAGTACCCAATAAAATTGTAAACTTTATTACTTCGTCCCTTTCAAAATTGTGTACAAACATTTTAATGACACTTAATGTTTCAGCTCAAATGGTTTAAATTTTTAACCGACTTAAAAAAGGAGGAGGTTCTCAAATCGGCTGTTTTTTTTTGTGTATGTTTCTCGATATCTCCGCCAATACTAAACCGATTTTGATGATTCTTTCTTAGGTGTATAGAGTATGATCCCGGGGTGGTCCCATATTAATTGAATTCCTGAGGGATTGCTACTTGTCCCCTAAAACTTAAAAAAACGTCATCATCTCTTGAAATCACGACTTGCCGAATTTTTTTTTGTCGACTTTGGTATGGTATGTTTATCCCCGCGACTTCGTTCGGTTGCTGCCATTTTTACAGCAACTTTAATCTTAGAGATTGTGTGTTGGATATTCCTTTCTGTGCACCCATACGGTACAACAGGAAGCTACTCTGCAAATTTCATACTCTTAGGATTTTGGTAAGGTTCTTCGTTGATTTTCAAAGATAATAAAACCACTACGTTTGATTGTCAGTCAGTCAGTCAGTACCGTAAGCGTTATTAGTGATGATGAATGGATGTCATTCTTCCTTTTGTTTTTTATTCGAAGTGTTGGTGGCCAGTGTCATCCTGAGTAGGTAAGCAAAACGCAGAGGTTGATAACAAAAAAAAGAGGATGATATTAATCTTGTAAATATTCAGAAAAGTGAAGTTGGTTTTAAGTTTTTGTAAAAAATATCTTATCTCGTTTCCAAATTGAACCAAAATAAAGCAACCAGGCTTGCTTAGGTTGCTTTCAACGACGCGTGATAATTATTTATCCTAAATGTATTTTATAATGAACCTTAAGTCCACTGATTATAGTCAATTTTGAGCGTACACTAATGAAATAGTTCAATGATATAGCAGATAATTCAAATTCAAACATAATTTTTTAGAAAACATTTCATTCATTGTTCATTTTAAGAAAAAGTTTTTAAAGAAACCTTGGGATCTACTTACCCGAAAATGCACAATGGTTTTCTTTAAATCACTGATCTTACGTTAACAACTGGAAATTACAGTAGAGTTGTAATGTTTTTTTACATAAATATACATTTTTACAGCTTCTTTTCACTTTTTACTGGGACAATGGAAACATTTTGCGACATTATTATGAGGCTTAAGGTTTTCTATGCCGGTAATGAATGGCGCAGTTGTTGGGCTCAGCGAGTTGAGATGATTAGCTTAAAGAGGACGGGAGAAACAGGGATAGACTGTGCTTCGTGCATATGGTACTTTGGTGTCGGAGTTATTTATGAACTTATTTTTTTGTTTCGTATAAAAATCGTATACAGTATGCAAAGTTTTAGCTCAATCGAACAGTTTTCTGAAGAGTTCCGTGGGCCAGCTGACTCAATAATCAGATCAAAAACAATAACCGGATATTGGTTATTGTTTTTCATCTGATGATTTTCTCTTACCATCTCAATATCAAATTTAATCACGATCGATTCTTGTGAAAACGTTACGAACAGACAGACAGACCTAAGAATTTTTTCCAAAGACAAAAAAGGAACTTTTTTTTTGATTTTTATTATAAATGCCTACTTCAAACTTACTTCAAAGTCTAAGGAGGATACAAATCAATCAATTACACTCTGACGCCTCTGGCGATACCCACACAGATTGGCGCTCTCCAGTTTGTATAATAATTAAATTTACCTTGTTTTATTTTAATGACCTTATTCTATCCTTACCTATATACAAAAACTAATTTTGTGGAAAAAAGAGCTG
Organism: Anticlea derivata; assembly: GCA_947579855.1. NCBI lineage: Eukaryota > Metazoa > Arthropoda > Insecta > Lepidoptera > Geometridae > Anticlea > Anticlea derivata. Next base: position 5,357,931 of record OX388266.1, read on the forward strand.
ATTGAAATGACTATTATCTAGACTCTAGAAATCATAATCTAAGGAAACACAAATAATTCAAGTGTTTTTCAAGAAATTATAATGACTTCGCCGTGTTCAAAAGGCGTGCGATATGTCGCCTGTAATTCGATTCAAAATGATTTTCTTGTCTACTTGCATAAGTCCATATTGAGTTTTTTTATTTGAGGGCGTGCAATCTAGTTCAAAAATGTGTGAAGCTCCTATAACTATAGTTTAATTGGACTTTATTAAGTATATGGGACTTTATGGAGTAAAGGATTTGACATATCGCACGCCGTTTGAACACGAATTGATATCTCTTTGAAGTAGTACGCTGTTGACATATTAATAAAAGATCGATCCAATCATCTTTATTTTATAATTCCCGCGTTCAAAATAATTTCCAGAAAAGGTGAACCACCCCTTACATATTCCACAAAACGCAACGTACTGAATATTAATAAAGGCATATCGCGATATAAGGCGCATACCGACACGCCTATGGAAAATGGGGGCGCATACCACGCTGACGCTCTCCTTTGTATGAATGCTCTGAGGAATCCGTGACGTCATGTCATGAGGGATTATTCCACAAATCCCTACTGGCTACGACGTAGTCTGCTACGACGTAGCAGTAGGGATCTCTTGAATATATTTTTCCAGAAATCACCACCAAGTTAATTTAATAAGGTCTTTATCCGTTTCATTGAGCTTAGTCCTTTTCGGTACGTTAGTTTTCTTGATTAATCATAATATTGTTTCAAATTACTAACTCAACAAATAAACCAAATAAGTACATTTTTTTTCAGGTCAGTAAGATATCATACCCTGTCGTGTTGAAGTAATATTAAGATACATTCTTACTTAGTTAACTGCTTAAACAAACGAATAATGTTAACTGCTCAGTTTGTAACTTACAATGAAATCTCTGCTGCTACGTGTCGTGGCAGAAAACAACGTAGCCTCTGAGGATTTTTGGAAAAATCTAGGAATCCCTAATAGTGGGCCTGCTTGGTGGAGATATCTGGAATAATCCATTTTAACGAAAACCCAGTATGTATTTTAAAATTTATTTTTTCAGTTTAATAAGTAATTTAAAAATAATAAATGGAAAGTTCAAATGAGTTCATTGCACACCTGAAACCGTAACAACGAGATAGTTCCTAAAAAGGCTTTATAAACTACATCACCTCCTCTGTTCAAAAATCTAGCGGAATAAAAAGGTCGACTCCCATTATGCCCACCAACAATGGGCCCACTGAAAAGTACCCGGAAAGCTGCAACATTATAATAAAAGGTAACGGCGGATAGGTTTCCGGGATAAAATTTTATTGTGAACCATCGACAAAGGGGCTGCGGGAACAAAGGTCCTGATCCCGGAATTGTTCCCGAATCTGTGACGAAGAGCCGGTTTTTGTGAGGACGGCCTTCGTATCTCGCGACGAAAACGAAAATCTGCACTTATTATAACTGAACCTGGTATTCTTAGTGGTCACTCCATTGTTTCGCACTAATTTCTAGTTTCACTCAATCAAAGGCAACTGCATTGTCATATGTGACAGATGACACTTCGTTTTTAACCATAGTATTTTTATATTTTCAGGTAAGTCCTGCACTCAGTTCTCTGGAATATTTGTGAGTACCTAGTAGGAAATATACGTTTTATAAAAACGACTCACAGATTCACTTTACAATCAAGTAAATTAAAATCAATAAGATTAAAAGATAGGTTTGCAGTACAATGGGTTAAACCATGGTTTAGCCAACGTCTGATTTACTTAAGTATTCTAAGTAGTCACTCAAAAAAATGTCCGTTTGATTTCGATAGACGATACAGTCTGTCATTTGTCAAAATCAAACTGATTGGCGGTTGACAAATTGCCGTAATATTAGATTGAATGAAACCAAACATTGGTTCTATGACGATTAAGAAAATAAGTGTCTAATGTACCCCTTACAGCCACTTATCGTGTTTCTCTACAGTTCCATTTATATAAATCAGAAAAATAACTAAATTCCTACAACCTTGTACAAACAAGCGCTAATACGTCTGCATTCCAACAATAAAACGTCGACACCCCCTAATTTAAAAATATTCGTGACACAAATGATGTAGGCGTGGTGTTGACAGACATTCGTCACCTACAGCAGCGTTAGGTAAAAGCGTTTTTATGGCGACTGGCTGTACATTCCTGAAGTATGCTGACTCCGGAGGCCAAAAATGCATAGGTAGTGGTTCGCTTCGTTTGCGTCGTTTTATTATGCATCGCGTTGCTTATATATCGTTGGACGTAGGTATGTTTAAGTTATTGTTACTTTTTAACTGACTTCAATAAAGGAAGAGGTTATGTATTTTGTTATTGTACGTACACTTCATTAGCGGGATTATTTATAGTTGTCTAATCGAGAGTAGCTTCAAGGTGTAGGCTCATTTTCAGGTAGGTACATGAAATTTTCGTGAAGATCTAATGAAGTTTTGTTTATATTTTAAAACGTATTTGTAAAATAGTTGAAAAAGAACTTGAAAGAAGAATTGAATACTTTGGAAGGGTCAAATAGATAAGGCACATTACGTTATTTCCCAAAAAAAAAGTGTACCTGAATACTTTCACTACCGTACCTTTTACAAAGCACTCACCCGAAGTTAATGAAATTGTACAAATAACGGGCAAGCCTACTGATTAAATTAAAGTTCACCAACTACCCGGTTCTTCTGCCTACCTTAATTCCCAAAGACCCAACTAGTTCACCCGTACACCGTCATCGGTTAGCATTCATTGCAACTTGAGCTCTATCACACGGATTTTTGACTCGATATGGCTTGAACTTTCACGCGAACTGCCGACAGGGAATCACCTAGTGTATTCAAATAGAATATGAACGTTTTTCCATTGTGTTTAGTTCTAAACTTGGTTGCGTACGGTTTTCTTGGCCCTCACTACATTTTCAGAGTGATAGTCTTCGGTATGATTGTCCTATTTAAACTCTGTGCCTCGATCCCCAAGGACAAAACTTTCCATTTCGATATTAGCAATTCAGTCCCTGAACTAATTTATTAAGTTCCTTCAGGGACTGCTGTGTCAAAATTAACGTTAGTTTTGTGGAATTTCTTGATGGTTATCAGGAATTTCGTTTCAGGGAGTAATTTGAAATGGTTTCCTTTTTATTACAAATAAGTTATATTTTTTTTATGGTGCCATGAAAAATAGCTTTACTGATTAATATACTTACTTACCTGTAGGTATTTAGTTTTAGTACTGAAATCAATATTAAATATTGGAAACCGGCGTGATAATATGTATGTTAGCTGAAAAATGGTTAACATCATAATTTTCCTGCCCTTATGCCACTTCATGTGGGGTTGGCACTACATATTATCTCTTCCATTCACCTCTAATAGCCGTCATGTCGGTAATCACTCCGTATTAGCAGTGGTGGCCTCGGCATAAGAATAGGCCCCTCCATATCTCCTATCCATGAATGTCGTATGACAGGGAAACAAAGCTAGGGGATGGGCAGCAGCGTCCTCTATTAAAACAACAATAGCTCTAACTGCACTCGCCACGCTGGGCATGCGGGTGTGCCTAGCGTGGTGAGTATCGGGAACATGATAGGAAGTCGCTATGGAAACCTGTGGGGGAGGCCGATGTTCAGCAGTGGACTTTTTTACGGCTGGAATGATGATGGGGACTCATGTCGTCTTTTACACAATCTTTATATTAATATATAATAAATTAATTATAATATGTAATAAATAAAATAGAATTTATAATAAATCTGTAAAATAAGTATCAAAAAGTTCCATCATTATTCACTATCGAGTCTAATTTGTACTTGCTTATTTACGCACGCACCGAATATCCGATTTGTGAAGATCGTGATACGAAAATTAGCGATTCTGTGAGTCACGGTGACCGATCGGTTTGAGGTCACAGCCCCAGAATATCAAACAGTTATTAGAGCACGATGGTTTATTCCCAAGAGCTCCTAGAAAAGCCGTACTACGATGAAAATTATGCCCCTCGGAAATCTCGTCTTTCCTATCGGCATCTCGTTCATGCACGTGTATAAAGACGAAAATTATATATAAATAAAAAAATCAAATGCCGCTCGATTGATTTGGGTACTTTATTTTTCGTTGTGTGTGCGTGATGCCTCTGTTATTGTAAGCGCTCATAGGCTACGGTAACCGCTTACCACCAGGTGGGCCGTAAGCTTGTTTGCCATCTCAGTTGTATAAAATAAAGGTTTGTATGTAAGAAAGTTTTAGAAAATCCAAGAAAAAAAACTGGATGTTATTTTATAGCTGCGAGTAAAACCACGGGCAGTGCCTAGTAAAGGATAAAACGAAGATTACCGAGACCCATAACTTTAATCGTAGTTCGCTGTACGGTTAGCATATTGCGTTCGATGGCGTCTTTCAATCCGTGTGACAAGGAGACGGCGAATAGAAGGAGCGATTTACAAAACTAGCTACGTCGACCATCGCGTTTAAAAAACTATAGCGACACCCAGCGGTTATCTTCAATGTATCTTATTACCTGGTATAGGAGCGCTTGGAAGTAAACTCATTCTATCACAAAATCACAGTTTAACTGAAAATTACTGCGTCACGGCTGTCTGTCAGTGGAAAATTGACTGAAGGGGAGTGTTGAATGAAGATAAACAATAGTTTAGTCAGGGGTAAAGAAAATTTCAAAATTGTTAATTTACTTGTAGGTTAATTTAATCGTTAGAAAGTTCGAAAGGTCAAGTGGTTAAATAAAGTTTCTGTTACAAATTTAGCGCTCGTTCTCTATACACAGATTTTTGCCGATATCCACATTATTCAGATTTTGTATATTTTTTGATGTACACTAAGCCATCAGTAAGAGCATTGAAAAGTAAATGTAAAGCTGTGTTAAAATGGCATGCGGTGTTTACTGTATTGTACTGCGATTAAGTTCTGCGCTTCGGCATTCTTCGGTTTACCTTTATCTTTGTATTTATGCACTTACGAGAAAGAGATGCCGATATGAAAGACCAGATTTCCGTTGCCCATAACTTTCGTCGTAGTACTGTAGGTAAATCATAGCTTAATAATATGTTGTCGCGTAGATCAATTTTGGAAGAGACATGACGTGTAATATGTGACATTGCATTGCATCGTGCTCCAACGTGTCTTGTCACTTTCCGTCACTCACCTAATACAGCGGTTTAAGCTTGTACCGGGGGTTCAGTTTGCGTGGAATTTACTATAGTCACACTAAAATCTGATTTCAAAATCGAATGAAATAAATTCACTAGTGATACAATCGCAAAACTCCATTTCCCTAACTGGAAATAATTCTTTGCGATCTAGACAAATTCATATCAACAAAACACCATCCAATATGAGAGCAAAGTGGATCCTAGACGAAGCCAGATGCAACACAAAAGGATATGTGCAATACATTTGAATCTGCTTCGTTTATATAGAACTAGGGTTGGCTGTACCACTTCTGATGTTTCTTTCTTATAGCTTTTAGTGTTTTAGCTTGATCATACTTTGCATTAATCCGTATTATATATCATTTTATATTGAAACTCTTATCAAATCTAGATGAATAACATCCACGGTTGGTGCTTATAAATATAAAAGTAAGTCCGTGCAATCAAAAATGTACAAATTTTGATTTGAAGCGAATTTTATTTCAGCATATCATTTTTCAAAAGCATCTTCGATGTACAAGCGTAACCCTGGAGCAGTTTTATAATAGTATATGTAGATAGACGTAATGGAGTTGAACCGAAGCCAAGAATGCGCCAATTGATTATTGATATTGCAATTGCAATGCAATGCTATATTGGTTTTTGAGAAAATGAGCCTGCTCTAAACGAATGTTGGCAACGAAACAATGGTTCATTTGGCCATTATTCTTAACTAATAATAGCCCGGTTCGGTGGATTTTTATTGAAAGTTTCCGAAGAAATAACGAGAAGTTTTGCTGGCTTTTAAGTTTGAAAAATGTTATTGTTTTGGTGCCTCGTTGAATTTTATATGGCAAGTATCCTGTACATTTTACAACATGCACGTTTGTGAAAGTAGTGAATACGTCGTATCCCAGAATGTTAATTAAATTTTATCTTATCTAGTAAAACCATTTCTTGATCATTGCAATAAAAAATGGGTAACCACAACATACAAAGGAAAAATTAAAGTAAAATAGTGGCGTTTATGGTCTTCTAAATTCTGCTTTGACTGTTTTACTGAAGATGCCCTGTAACCTATACCTAAGTGAAAATTGAAAATATGCGGGGGAAGCAATGATCAGCAGTGGATATCATTCGGCTGAAATGATGATGATGATTATTATTTTTCTGGTTAACTTTCATTTTACTTACATGGAAGCTACATATACTTAATAAGTTACCTACCGAAGGTAATTTGTAAATTGATTCTTGGTGCCAAGTGTTGGCAACGTTCCGGCCGCGCCGGTATCTCGTCGGTTTTTGTTATATACTAATTTATATTAATGGGACATTTATCGCGCCTTAACTTTAGAAGGGAACATTTTGTAGAAAGATTATTAGTTTTCGATCGGGCATGAATTATTTTAACAAACGCATTTTTTTATTGATGTATATTGGTTTAAACAAAGTTAATCACTATCTTACCATACACTATTGTGTTAGCTAAACACACTACTAACGATGTAAGTAGTTTTTGTCGAGAAAAGATACCTCCGTTATACAAATAATTTACGTACCTACTAGCTTCTACCTGCGTCATGAAGCGCTTCGCTGGCGAAGCCGAAGCAGGTGACTTCGCGACTACATACATGCCATATTAATTAATTTCAATTGAAAGAGTAACAAACATACATCTTCAACAATATCTTAACATCTTTGTAAACTTTTGCAAATATATTTTATAGAGATAGTGGAAAAAGATAATGGAATTCGTGGAAAATGGGATTTGTTTTAAACGACCATCAGAATTCTACCCAATAAAACCTAGCAATAAAGTAAGATAATTAAAAAATAACAAATGGATTCGATAAAACCCATCTGAACGAATAAAAAGAAAAGTTTCCAGTCTTTGTTGTTCCATGCCGTTTTCGTTCGAGCTATAATAATAACCGTATCTGAATTTAATGCCTCATTCAAACACCTGTGCCCAAACAAAAGAAACCACGAAACATTGCACATTAAGGATTTAAGCTTGGTTCACACTTTTTCCGATACGTATTCCCGTTATACAACTTTTTTAGGGTTTCATACCTCATTTGGAAAAAACGGGATCCTTTATATATATATAACTTAAAGACTCACTTTGTTGTCCATACGTCTATTTGTCGGTATTTCTGTCATGTTCCACCTCCACCAATACTAAACTGATTTTGATAATTCTTGCGCTGGTGTATAAAGTATGATCCCGGGGTGCTCTCATATTAATTTAATTCCTGAGGGATTGCTACTTGTCCCGTAAAACTTAAAAAAAACTTCATCATCTCTTGAAATCACGACTTGCCGATTTTTTTTGTCGTCTATGGTATGGTAATCCCCGCGACTTCGTTGCTGCTATTTTGCATAAACTTTAACCTTATGTGTCGGGAATTCCTTTCTATGCACCCATACGTTACAACAGGAAGCTACCCTGCAAATTTCATACTCTTGGTATTTTGGTTAGGCTTTGCATTGATTTTCAAAGAGAATAAAAGCACTACGTTTGATTGTCAGTCAGTACCGCAAGAGTTATTATTGATGATGAATGGATGTCATACTTACTTTTGTTTTTTATTCGAAAGTGTAGGTGGCCAGTGTCATCCTCAGTAGGTAAGCAAAACGCATAGAGGTTGATAACAAAAATAAGAGGTTGATATTAATCTTGTAAATATTCAGGAAATTGAAGTCGGTTTTTAGTTTTTGTAAAAAATATGTTATTCTCAGAAACGGTTTAAGATACCAAGTTGGAATTGATATTAAATACTAAGGTTTTGGCTTCATACAGTAGACAAAAAAACTATCTTCTTTATTCCTTATTGTACACAGAAAACACATACAAAAAACAAACTTAATGAAAGGACATGTACCAAGGCTTCTTCTAGTATAACGTGATAATACATAGTATAATACATAGACTTTTGAAGCACTACTATCTATAAAAGGTGATTCATAAATAATTATGTAAAATACATAAGTATTTTAAATCGAAAGGGGCTTTTTTTACACCTAACTTCGCTACTACGATTGTGTAGCTATCAAACATACCTTTGCATTCTTTTCTCAAGAAAGAAGGAAGAAAGGAAGGCAAAGCTATGTTTAGAAGCATAACTGTATCGAATTATTCTGCACTTAATTAAAATTGAGAGCTCTATATTTCTTCTTCGAAATTGCCCTATATTTCACTACACAGTTTGCCAAATAGTTGTAAACGAAACCAAATAGGTACAAAGATAGCAAGGTGTGCCTATCTCGATCGATGTATAGGCGTGTCCGGTGGCGGTTGAATTGTTCACCTTAGCTGAATATTATTAGCATTATTGATGGCAGATAGCTATGGTAATTTAGGATTTTAGCCCTTGGTTTTCAATGGTCATTTGAAACTGAAGAGTAGCAATTTGGGAGTTTTTTTTGTACTGGCTTCCTGGTTTTATAACGGAATATTAGTAGAATTTTTTTTAAAGTGTTTGGCTAGGGTAATTGGTACCTAGTTACCTACTCATGTGTAACTAAGTACCAATTTATACTGACAAGCATCATTGATGTGTTCCAGCTTAAAATTTATGGAATCCGATAAAGTAAGAGGCACATAACACTATTATAGTCAATCTTATAAAATCTCAAAGCAAGCAACGCCAGTCAATTAAAAAATACAAAAGTGAAAAGGTTATGCTTGACCGTCATTCTCTATCGTCTGTCGCATCATCACTTTCCAGGTGAGATTGTAGTCAAACGTAGGAATTTTAGTTGATAAAAAATTTAGCCTGACAGTGAAATCAATTTTCGAATTCGATCAGGCTATCCGCTCGTCAAAGTACCTATGCTTATAAGTACTTGGCCACAGTAGAAGCTTGCTATGTTCTTCTAGTGACCTAGGTCACGTGCCTAATAGCGGGTCTACACGGCACCGACTTTAGTCTGACGACTTTTGGTCAATGAGACGTGTAGAACGGAAGTCTTAAGTTCATGCCTATGTCGACTTCACTTTCACACGCCCCATTTGCGCAAACTTTTGTCTGCACAGCGTAAGTCTGTGCCGTGTGGATCCGCTTTATGAGCCTATAGATTATGATTGAAAACCGTTGAAGTTTCAAAGAGATTTAATGGAATCAAGTTCTTTTAAATTTTAATTTTAACTAACATGTTTTTTAATCCTTATATACTTAGACCTAGGTAGATCTTATCATGGATAATTGTCATATTTTCCGTGACAAAAATCTTTCGATTGAGAATTATAATTGTAAACGGCTTTTACTACATCCTCCTATATCGACTCGACACGAAAAATAAAGAAACTTTTTCACTCTCCCGAACTCGTAATCCAGTCGGAGTCAAACAATGAGGTCCGGTACAACAAACTGCACCCAGGGGTGGTATCGATTCAGCGGGAACTTACGACATTTGTTACCTCCGAGATAAACACGTTTGGCGGCTTTATTGACCTTTTGAGGAGGCAGGTTTATATTGAAAAAGTGACTGGCGCCAGTAGGTATACAGACTGCCGCAACAGCCACGCTGTCAACAGTCAGCACTGGCGTGATTTTTGCTCCGTGTAGACATATTTACGTGCTAGTGTTGGTAGGTGAATCGAATAGAGCGCCCGTCTGTTGTTCAGCCATTGAGCTGACTGCATTTTGCTAGCACCAGTGGCTGTCAAGTGTGTCGTTGCGGCAGCGCGCTGTATGCTGGCGCTAGTGACTGTCTCAATATTAACCTGCCTTTATGCTTATTTTGAAATGCATTGGTCTAGTAGTGGTAGTTTATTGTTCAACACATAAACAAATGGTTACGACATCTATATTGTAACTATAGTGTCTAAATTTCAAACTATAGAACATATTGCTGTGCGCAGATAATTTTTTAATCACCAATTAAGTATTCATGTTAAGGAAAAGGCTGAATATATTTATTAAATGAATTAATAACACCCCAACATACACTTTATACTCGTACATAGTTCAGACCCCACACTAGGATTCCCTGTATCGTGGGAATAATTAAGGGACGTGAATATTGTACCCATTTATGTATAAACTGGATGTCGACATTTTGTAAAGATACCAAGGACCGATGATAATTTTTGCAAGATAAGTAAATTATATTAGAGGTATTTTACAAATAATGTTTTTAGATAGTAAATTCTAAAAGCAAAATATAAAACTCCCAAGACCACTCTAAACAAAACAAAGTTCAAACACGTGCCTTCAAGGTTCGTAAGGAAACCAGTGATCGGATGTTGCAGGATAGTAAAATAAGACAACTCGTGTATTGTACAGGTGCGGCAATCTTATCCACAAGTCGTTGGCGTCGAAAGCTTACTAAATACAACTTTATAGCGAAGTCATAGAGTTTACTTTTAGTTTCGAGTGAGAATGAATTGAGACTGTTGCAGTTGCTTTTCAGTTGGAATTCCTGAAATTTTGAAAAAGGTCTTATAACGCGACACAATAAAAATTTCTAACGATTGTAGGATGAAGCAAAAAATTTCCCTACCCAATTTGCATAAGATTTTACAGCATATTTTTTAAATGAGTTCAGTGAAATTAAGATAAATCTAAAGCACGATAAAAACAGGACGAGAAAGAAACAAAGTGACCCGTAGTCCAATTTAGCTTGCGGATCCCCTTTTCCTGTTTTTCTGAGGCCGCAAATGCACGCCACGGCACTTGGCGTGGCCAGAGAAAACGCGTGAAATTAAGTGAAATAACATAACATAAAAATTAAAACATAGAAGTTTGCGAAAAGAATAATCCCAACAAAAAAAATCAATGTAAAAATGCTGCCAAGTCTCGCAAGTTAGGTGCCTACCTACTCCTTTACTTACAGCACAAAATAGTTTTGAGTCGGTCATTCTCAAAGAACCATCCTTATCTGATCGTCTTGTATCATTTATAATCATTATTATCTCAATTCAGTTTATTCAATGCTGGCCAAATGTACTGGCTCGTATTTTTATTGTACTCAGTATAGTACAGCAGTATCAAAATCCGGGTCACAGTTAGAAATACATACAAGCATAGGTAAAAGCACAGAAAACTTAATACAATTCAGGCATAAATAAATTGAAGTATGTTCTTGTTTTACCCGCTGATCGCTCTCACAGCCACCACACAACAATGGTCGAATCGGCCACACCTAGATTTTCCGTCCATTTAAACGGATAGGCGCGGTGTCGCAGCCGGGGTTGGATCGCGAATTAAAGATTAACTACTAAGCAGAATTGGCTTTTTTTAACGAGATCGGTTATAGCGAATTGGATTTCGGAATAAAGCTGGCTTTATTCAAGTTGTATTTTGTGGATCAACGTGCATTCATTTTGTGTAAAATAGCTTATTTGACCCCACCTGATCAACATATTGTAACATTAACAAATTGTTTTAAGAATTCATGAATATAATCTTAAAATGCTTACTTCGTAACCTTTAAATGGCTGTATTTTTTTCAAAAAATGACGACTCGGGTTGTAGCTTGAACTACATAGAAACATGAAATTAATAATATTTTTTCCATATTTCTTATTTATTACATTATACACACAGCAAGCCTCAAAACTAGACTTAGTATGAACAGATCAAGGTCCACGCTGAAGACAAACTGCTCATTGTATCTTTCCAGAAACTCGAAGTCACTACACGTACCAAGAATGCCTGGAAGTGATACTTGGCTATGAAACACCTAATTAACGTATACTTACCAACAGTATCACTGAAAAATAAGCTCGAAAAGGACGTTTTGTATCCCCATCCTTATCTACGGCACAGATACTTGGTCTGAACTGATAAACAAAGGATTCAGGGTTTGCCAGCGTGCCATGATGCACAATACTAAGAGTCAAACTCGCAGACCGCGTTCGCAATACTTTACTGCGTTCCAAAACACAAATCGCGGATGTCTTATAGTAAGCGTGTAAATCTGCCGGTCATAGGCCTTTTCAGGGCTATCACACCTCAACCTGGTCACTGACCTAACACAGGATGACCAAGAAAGAATCAGTGACACGACAAGAAGAAGAAGCGGGTAAATTGAAGGGGGATTTAATTGGTGTGGTGAAGTGACATTCCTACCTACAAGATTCCAATACGCGTAATACAGACAACGTTGCGGGTTACAGCTAGTCTTACAATAAAATGTAAACTTCGCATAGATTTCATTGATAAAACTCTTAAAGACACTGGCCTCTTTCTAAAATTAAAAATACCAGTTTCAGCGTATTATAATCACGGCTCTAGTGCCGGCGAGGAATTTATAATGACACTTGGTATGCAAATGGAGATCGCTACTTGAACTTTCATTGCGGTGCCGTAACAAAATGCTTGGTGAGATAGAAATTTGGTTGGGAATAGAACTATGCGAGTCTTTTTTGTGACGTGAATACCTGAAGTTATGATCTTAGGCTCGTATTCAGAGACACGACTCAAGCATAGATTTAATCACAGATCAGTGAACTCTACTTAAGTATTGAATCTCTTCTCAAACATAGCTTTTATTCAAGAACGGTACTTAAACTATTCTCAGCTGAATCGAGTCTCAAATCTGTACTCAAATGTTCTCGTTTACCTACATTTTGATTTATTTATAATTTTCGATCCGTTTTACGCAGAAATTCAAACAGCCAGGGTGGAAATAGAATAGAACAATAAAGTGAAGTATAAATATGCATCAAAGTACGTGTAACAGAACGAAAATGTCATTTGATTAATGTCAAATCAAATCTAAACTCAAGCACCGATTTCGTCTGATTGACGTTTCAGAATAAGCATTTACTCAGGTGAACTGTGATCATTGAATCTATACTTAAATACTGTTCAAGAATTAGAATCTCGCCTCAAATCGAGATTTAAGTACAGATCAATGCTCGAGTCTTGTCTCTGAATACGAGCCTTAGAATGGAAATTAAATTAAGTTACTAGGAACATTAATCTTAATCAACTATACTAAGTCCAGCCGAGAGAGACGTTCCTAGGAGAAATGAGTTTACATAGTTTTGTAGTTCATATCGTATTGTTAGGCAAATATCTTCCTCTTGCTCCCGATTCCGGACCGATCAACTCGGCGGATCTTCTCAGAAATCTAAAACGATGAAAGTCTTCTCGGTGCGTTGAATTATATTGCTAGTTACAATGTTAATCTATGAGGCAGCTGATAAATGAGCCCCGAATCATGGGTAAGCGGTGTGCCAATATTATTTTATGATCATACGAAAATTAAAGCACTGAAAGATATGAACACCGATTCAGTAACTTGTTATTATATTAATTGGGTGTTTACGCAAAGATTGCTTGGAAATATGTTTTGAAAATTATTAATTTAAAACTGTTTTTTTTAAATCAAAATCAACGCTATTTATATATTTTAGATTTTATTTTATTTTGTTTATAATCTTGTAACATAAGACCGGCCTGAACTTTACAAACCAATCACAATTTCTTAGGAGAAATCGATTTGAACTCAGCAAAGGTTTAGAAAATTCAAAGACCAATTCAATTTAGAATTTGAATCTTTTGGTCAAAGGTTTACAGTTGAAATTCGGATGACCAGTTGTTTTATGTAACTTTATCCGGTGCTGTGCCTACATTACCCAAACCTTGAAACTTACGGCTCCCTTTTCACCTTTTTGACATCGAATTTCGAAATCTTTTCTTTATCCCAGCTTCGAACTTTCTGGGAATTAAGAGCCACCTGCTTAAGTTCTTTTTGGATTAGGATAACAAGCTTTTTGAGTTCAATCTTAATTTATTTCGGTAAGTAGATACATACCAAATATATTTTTTGTGACTTCCATTTTCATCTTCTTTCTTTTAACCAGATTTAGTTTCCAATTGTAACTAGATCATCGCAAACGAAGAATAATCAAATTGATTTTAATTACAAAAGCACACCTATGATAAAGCATATGAACTTATTTATTTCTTGATCAAAACTGATACTGAAATAACGTATTTTTACGCTTGATTTTTGATTGTTAACCATAGTTTACACTCTTCATAAAGAATCAAGTTAATCCAGCAATATAATTCAACAACAGTGTATCCCCACCTAAGCCAATGTACCGCAGCTTAAAAGCGTTTCGACGGACTCTATTGAGATTTACGATATTGGGAAAATATTTACGAGACATCAACACTGTGCAACTCACGCTTCATCAGATTTTATTTAGGAGCAAATATTTTCTATTTTATAGTGAAAACTGAGCTTTATTTTACTGTTGCGCAGTTACGCTTTTGCTAGATTTTTTGACAAGAGGAAAACAAATTAGTGCCACAAAAGGAAAGTTCTAATCCAGTGATAATATACAGCACAGAGACATGGTTTATCCTCACGAAAAAAGAGCTATAGAGCGGCTATGCTTGGTGATTCTATGATCTAGAATCAGAAATCAGAGTTCCGTCGTAGACAAACTTAAGTCATCTACAATAGAGAATCAGCAAGTTAATGGCAGTAGGCGGGGCACATAGCTCGGAGAAAAGACGACCATTAGGGCCATTGGTAAAGAAGGCCACCAAACCCCCCTCCCCCATTAAAAGGAAAGACGATATAATATAGGTAACTGGGTTCAATATATTTTGTAGGAGGTAGGGTACAGCGAGATTTCCTCGTTTCAAATTGGAACAGCCCATCTGGAAAGGTACCTCCGCCTTACAGAAGATTAAAGAAGCCAAATAAAATTATTTGTTTCAAATAGTGTTGTGTTCCTGCGATGAGTAAGGTTGCCAGAGCTCTTTAGGGGGGAGGGAGTACGTGGTCAGCAACGCGTGCGTGATGCCTCTGGTATTGCTAACGCTCACAGGCTACGGTAACCAATTACCAACAGTTGGGCCGTATGCTTGTTTGCCACCTCACTTGAATCAAAAAAAGCCGTTGTGTGCAGGTCACACAATATCAGTCACGCTTGAAATCTATGTGGGATTCCTATATTCAGCAGTGGACGTCCAACAGCTGAAATGATGCTGATGATGAAAGACAAAGATAATAAATGTAAGATCCAAGTCGTCTATATACAATATTTATTACAAAAAGCTCCTTTTGCCGTCTAGAAACCTATAAAAAAGTTACGTAGCCCTTTATTGCTGTACGTTGACAAGAAAATAAACTACCTTTTCCTGTCAAAGTTGCAAAGCCTTGGCTGAGCCTATCGCTCTATATCTATAAACACCGTGATGACGTGTAGAGATGAATCTATATTTATTTTAGTTGTTTCAGTCAAAACTATAGAAAGGTGCTATTTAATTGGGTCTACAATTAGTCATCTTATTTAAGGTTAAAATAGAATGATAGCCTGATAGCCAAAAATTCTTGTAAACATGTCGTTGTTCAAACAAGAATAACCAAGAGAGTGTGGGAAGCTAACATAAAAAATGCCTCACTAATTCTTTGTCATCTAATTTCTTGGTCCTTTTAAGTTAGCTCTGTAATGAGGTTGCAAGTTGATATTCCTAAAAGGACTTCATGAATGACTATGAAAATTAGATAACCCCCGAAATATGATGGCTCCAACAGCGAGCTACTTCAATATTCTAGGAAAACCGGTAATCGAAGTTCACTAGACAAAGTTGGAGGCCTGTGAAATTACAGCCTGGCACGACATGTGAGACGAGCTTTTATGTTGATAAACGAGTGAGCAATATTTTATTTAGAATTATCCTCATCATTTCAGCCGTACGACGTCCACTGAACACTGGCCTCCCCCTCAGACAAAGCAAATTTGTTATCACGTGGGGGGATTTGCCCATACTCACCACGCTAGGCTTGCGGGTTGGCGAGCGCAGTTAGAGCTATCGTTGTTAAAATGAGGGACGCTGCTGCCCATCCCCTAGCTTTTTTCCCTTAGTCGCCTCTTACGACATCCGCGGATAGGTAGATGTGGAGGGGCCTTTTCTTCAGCAGGGGCCACCACGGCCAATCATTTAGAATAAAATGCTAGAAAGGACAGCCTTTCCGCTGTGTAATTAGTAATTTCAGAAGTTAATATGAGAGTTTTTTTGTAAAATCAGTCAAATTAAAAAGATTTAAAGCTTACCAAAGGCCTATATTTTATCGCAACTTTCTGGAAACCTAAAGTTATGTTCTTCATTAAATAAATATTCCGGACAAATTCACACGGTCAACTGATCCCAAACTAGGCATAGCCTGTACTATGGGTACCAGAGACTGATATACATAATAGATATATATTTAACAGCCAGACACAGAACAAACATCTGTGTTAGTCACAAATGTTTGTCCAGTGCGGGAATCGAACCCGCGACCTCTAGCGCAGAAGGCAGAGTTACTACCAACTGAGCTATGAGGCCTGTCATTGGTTCTTATAGACTGCGTTTAAGCTGACAGCGATATGGCTTCTAAAAATATTTTCAAAAATGATCTGTATTTCTTCTGGATAAAGGTAATTTTGAGTTGACTTTATTCAATAAGAATCATTTTGAAATGCTGTTTTGATTAACAGGGGCGGGCTTTAATCCTTTCACTACACTGATTCTTTCACCGACGGTCAAAGGCTCTTTTCAGGGCCACCATACCTCAACCTGGTCACTGATCTAATACACTATAACCAAGAAAGAATCATTACACAACAAGCAAGTCTTAGTAAGCACTTAATTAAGCGAGCTATCATCAAAAATCGTTTTCCTAAGCTAAAACGCGCGCATCGCGAACCACTTTGCGTGCAACTTTTAAGTTTGCACACATGAGTAGACTGTAATGAAATATGCATCATGTTTATGGAAAGTGAAGATTCTGATGTTCCTCTCGCTTAAAAAAGCTAACTAATGCTGTTTCAGTTCAAGTTGAAAACTGCTTGTGAAGTAAACAACAGCTGGGAAACAAACTTTTTATATTGTAAAGTACATAACGAACTGGCAGATGGCACACCCGATGTTAAGCGGTCACCTCTGCCCAATTGAACTGCAGTATCACCTAGAATAGGACCCACGTACCTAATATTGGATTGCCTCTGTCTCGATATGCATGTATTATAATAACAAAAGAGATTTAAAAAATAAAGATCCAGTTCGGCCTAAGCCGAACTATTCCTAAGAATGGGATCTGCAAAGTTTGCTTCAAGCTTGCTTCGGGATAAAAGTCGTGAGTCAGTCTTCTTCTTTTTGTCGTATCACTGATTCTATCTTAGTCATCAGGTCAGTGACTGTATTAGGTCAGTGACCAGGTTGTAGTATGTGGCCCTGAAATGGGCCTATGACCGTCGATGAAAGAATCAGTGTAGTTAAAGGATTAAAGTGCGCCTTTTTGCGAGGCTCCTTTCGTGCACACGTGAGTCAGTGAGTGATTTTTTAGAACAATTCGAGCCATCTAATTTCACCAGTTCGTGCTACTGAAAAATCTTAAGTTTCCGCTGAGTAGCCCAGCCATTCATTTAAAGCTGTGTCTGAAGTAAAGTGAGTGCGAGGCATTCGCTACAGAATTTTGTAAAACAACATTAGCTGTAAGATCGTTAAAAGTTTAAAGTAGCTTCGTCCATTACTGCAGAATGACTATGCGATAGTTCAGCGGTCAACTTATATAGGGAACGTGTTGAAAGCTTTGCCACTTTGCGGGTTGAATCACGTAAAAGGTTCGACAATGTACGGCGTAAAGGAAACTCACATCCACGGCACTCCCCCGCTACGCCACCGAGGTCGTCAGTTGGTTTGAAACCCTACCACAGAATACAAATTATCGTGGCCCCAACATGAATAATGCTCAGTAACGTTACGCTTACGATTCGATAGCAAATGTCAAATATTAGCGAATAAAAATAAAAAATAAAAATTGGCCGCCCAGGTCAATTTTCGTCCGTCGAGTACTCGTCTGAGACGCAAGGGGTGCGAATTTTATTCCCGTAAATATTTCGTATTAAATAATTCAATACATTACTTTGAGTCAATTTGGTGTTGTCTTTATTGTATACTGCCAGAGATGGTGTCATTATAATCATGTTTCCATTCTGGTGAACACTAAACGCAATAAATAAATATTTAAACTTGCTAAAGCATGTTTTAGGCTGGTATCTCATAAAAGGCCAGGACGCTGTAGGTAGTTTGTACCTATTTAACATAAATAAATAATACTGAAGGCTGTTAAGGCTGATTTATACGCCTCGCAGTAATTTTTGTTGCTCCTTAATTGAATAAAGAAGTTGGGATGGAGTTCGGAGACTATAGTAAATGTACTTTCGGCGTCTGATGAAAAAACAGCTACGTATTTTGTGAAAGTAGCAGTATTTTTTCATTTTCTATAAAAGTTACGTGTGAATTATGATTGGTGTTGTTTTTATGAAAAATAGGCTCCTACTATTAATAATTTATTGTTATTATTGTTGTTGTAATTATATGTTACGTGTGGTCTCGGATGACGGCAGGCCCCTCCCTATTTACGTACCCGTGGATGTCAGATGAAACGACTATGGAAAAAAAACTAGGGGATAGGCAGTTGTATCCCCTATTTTAACGAAGATTGCTCTAACTGTGCTTGCCAACGCGTGCCCAGCGTGATTAGAGTGGGCAAATTACCCCACATAATAGGAAGTCGCTCTGAAAATGTATGGGTGCGCCTATGTTCAGCAGAGGACGTACCACAGCTGAAATGTTGATAATTTATCAAACAAGTATTTCACTAACACATTATAGTCTATTCATGAATTTGAGATAATGTAGGGCTCTATCTCCTGCACAATTATATGGAATTGAAAGGGATGCAATATCTCAATGAGTGGCCATGATTGGTCAGCGGCCTTATTTAATTTCTGACGTCATCAACCAATGACGTGCCTTATTTCCTTCTTTATTTTCTTATTTCTAGGTCGACTCCGTGAACAGATTATTAAATTTCAACGACTTCAAAATGGCATTATCCATGTCAATCACAAGTTATTCGCAATTTTTTTCCTCTTTATCTATATCAAAATCACTTACTAACTTTATCAGCTCGATAAAAGTATGTTCGTCTTCTTTTATTTACTGTTAGAAACAAAAAAAAAGAGCACATTTTATTTGAACACATTTGCTATTATTTTAATCCTTAGTAATCATTACTATTGAGTAGTGTCTAACTGAGTACTTTAAACTACAACTTTTCACTACTGTAGATACTAAGAGGAAACCAAACAAGAATAACACGAGACTCAACAGTTACTAACAGCAAGTACTTAGGGCCTTCAAGGCCGTGAATAATTTAGTGTTAGAAATAGGACGCTTGCTACACACTGCTGGAAACTTCGTTACACACGACCGTGTGGTGCAAACTTTTAAGCTAATGGATTGTGTGGCACTAAATTTGTACCACACTATACATTAGCAATATGTGACACAAAACGTGGCTTATTATAAGCAATCGAGTAAGAAATAACCGAGTAGAACTCGCCCGCTGAGGCTTCCTTACTATTACATGGGGCCAAAAAATCGTGATCCCAAATATACGAAGTAACAACCTTATATTTTGCGGTCGCTTGCGCAGGGCACTGTATCATATTAACCGCAAATATGTTTGTCTCCACACGATATTTGAAATTAATGATTTTCGTATGTTTCCTTAATCTTATCTTTTGTTTTTTTTTACAACAGTATTTTTGATATCACTTACAAGTTACCTGTTTCTGAGAAAAATAATAACAAATTCAACCTTTAGGGGTTAATTTTTTTCTAAACGAGGTGCGGAACCTTAAAAACATTTAATTCTCCTCTCTAATAAAGGTCTCTGACATACCTACAATACAATAATACACTATCGGTGTTAATACCAATAGCGGTCACCCCTCCATTTGTTGACCTCGCTAAAGATTGCTTAGCTTAGACGATCTATTATGAAAGAGTAAGCTAGCTAAAAAAGTGTATTGTGGTTGTTCAAAATACTATCAGCACTGGAAGTACTGATTTACTGATACTGAGTTCACTTCTAATTTTTAGTTTCTGATCCCGTGTAATGGTACGGAATCCTCAGGGCGCAGTTATCGCACTTGACCGTCTTTATTAATACTTTAAATTTAATTGTATTATTGCCTCTAGTGGTAGGTCCACTAGAGGCAATAATAAAATTAAATAATAAAATTGTGAAGTTAGCAAGAATGTACAAACTAATTCTTTTTTGTTAATTTGGATTATGCAGTGGATATTGCCGTCTCGTTCAGTAGGTATTTACTTACCTACATATTAACCACTACCTCTAAGATATATCTAAGATTATATGTTGTAGCAGTTTATGTTCCTGAATATCAATAATAAAAAAATAATAATGAGACACATTGTCTTCATTGTATGCGACCGTGTGTATCCGCAGACTGTCACAGTCTGGGCATCTGAATATCAATATTTCATTAGCTCCAAAAAACTTGTTAAAATGTTGTTTATTATTCAGAAATCTCGAGCCTACATTTAAGGGGTGCTTTGATTTCGTGAATATTAATTAAACAGTGTCTTCGGGACTTCGGATGGAAATTAAGAACTAGGGAGGGAATAACTTGCAAGCGAGGCAAACCAAGGAGCGAATATATTTTGCTCTCACGCTCACGACAGATTATTTCAAAACATAACACGAGTCACGGGCCCCCACTAGATGGGAAGACGAATTAATAAAGGTTAATGAAAGCCGTTGGTTGCCGGCCACACAAAATCGGTCGTTCTAGAAATAAATACATAAATATTCCGGACCTATCACACGGTCAGCTGATCCCAAACTAGGCATAGCCTGTGCTATGGGTACCAGAGACTGATATACATAATAGATATATATTTAACACCCAGACACAGAACAAACATCTGTATTCATCACACAATTGTGACACAAAAATCCACAGAAATCCTACTATTCTACTTATTATTATAAATGCGTAAGTTTGTGAAGATGTTTGGATGTTTGAGTTTCAATCACGCTGTAACGGCTTAGCCGGTTTCAATGAAACTACCTAGAAATAGATAGATTGTTTGCCTAGAATAGCATAGGCTACTTTTTATCTATGTACCACACGCATGAAGCCGCGGGCGCAAATTAGTCTAAGAATTTATATCGTATCCATCGTAAAGCTATCTTTAATTGTTCGTGCTTTGGGCCAGGGACTGAAAGCGGTAGAGGTTATAGGTACTGGTACCTTTAAAACATATCGGTACCATTATGCTATACCGGTAGGGCATTACGGTACCGTTATTTCATACCGGTATATTTCAGTACCGAAATTTTGAGCCGCGGTGGCGGGGTGGCGGCGTTTCATCAAAGAAAAACTATAAAAACCTTTATTTATTTCGGTTATAGGTACCGGTAGCGAAATAAACGGAAATGAACTGCGAAGCCAGATTTTCCGGTACCGTTATATTTATCGGTAGAGAAATATTCGCGTAACCGGAATTTATCGGTATGACGTCATATCGTTATTTAAAGGTACCTTTATATTCCGGTTATTCAGTCCCTGCTTTGGGCACAGATAAAATTCTTGTACGCTAACAAAAAATTGTACTGTCAATAAAAATACAATTTTAAGGAGTTTTTTAATGATTATGGACCTGGAGGGCTTACATGTGGCGTGTGCGGACGTTGATATTGTTATTAATTACAGCATGATAAATAACGTGTCTGTATTCTGTGCTAATGAGCTGATAATGTGTCATTTTGACAGCACTGACATGTACGGTAGTACGATAAATTTTATGCATGAAGGATCAAATTACTTTTTCATGTTGGCATTTCATGCAAATACATAAAGACGTAGGATACGGAATAAAACAAAGATTTTTTGTTGTTTATTGTTTTAAGTTTTGGATTTCAAAAATCTTTGTTTTTATTATGATGTCGTTTTGGAATGTTGAAAGGCCTGATACATTTAACCATCGCAATATTTTCTTCTTCTTCTTCACGGGGGAAAAATCTGCGTTTTTCCCCCGTGTTTGCTCTCATGGGTTCAACGAAAAATAACCCTCTTATGGAATGGTAAGGTATCATCAAAATTCGCCGATTATAGACCGCATAGTTGCAAATGAACTTAACAGTTTGAAAACGATAGAAATAAGCTACGCAAGGCAACCAAAATGTCCGGAAAATCACATTTACTGCTAATGGTAGGGCTGCATGCCAACTATTGTCTAGCAAGAATATTAATTTTAGCAGAACATAATTATCCTTTCTACTAAAGACAGATTTCCTTGTAGTATTTTCTCACACCGTTTGCAGGAGAAATAAATAAATAGCACCCTAGTCGAGTCTTCTCGTCGCCTATACCACAATGTCTGAAGACTAAGGTCTTCAACCAGTGCGTCCTACCCGTGATGACTTACGGTGCCGAGTCGTGGACACTCACAGTGGGGCTCATTCACCAGTTTAAGGTCGCACAGCGAGCTATGGAACGGGCTATGCTTGGAGTTTCTCTGAAGGATAAAATCCGCAACGAGATTATCCGACAGAGAACCAAAGTCATCGACATAGCCCAGAGAATTGGCAAGCTGAAGTGGCAGTGGGCTGGCCATATATGCCGAAGAACCGACAACCGTTGGGGTAAACGAGTTCTTGAGTGGAGACCACGTCTAGGCAAACGTAGTGTGGGGCGCCCCCCGGCTAGGTGGAGCGATGACCTACGAAAGGCGGCGGGCAGTAAGTGGATGAGAAGGGCCGAACACCGGGCTCAGTGGCGTGTATTGGGGGAGGCCTATGTCCAGCAGTGGACTAATGTGGGCTGATGATGATGATGATGATGATGACCCTAGTCCGGGAATTCTAGTGTGGGCACTTTGATTCCCTGTGTCGTAGGTATCAGAAACTATGCAAGATTTGTCCCGCAACGGGAATCGAACCCCTTTCGTGTCAGCCGGGCACTCGCTCGCTGTGCCAACGTGGTATAATGAGCCAATTAAATAGCTGCTACAAGATCATAATGTGAAAATGAAAATGTTTACAAAGGATACAAAATTAAACATTTCAAGCAACCCAATCAAAATACTAAAAGCCAGCCTAAGTACTCAACACGAGTTTAA
Source organism: Anticlea derivata (assembly GCA_947579855.1). Lineage (NCBI taxonomy): Eukaryota > Metazoa > Arthropoda > Insecta > Lepidoptera > Geometridae > Anticlea > Anticlea derivata. Next base: position 5,381,060 of record OX388266.1, read on the forward strand.
TTTCAGTTTAAATCCCCACTGTCCTCCAAAAGTTCAGCTATAAGGGAGGGCTCATTATGTATTTATTTTCACTCAATAGCAACATTTACGCACAGCGCCGGGGCACTTTGTCAACCCTTTCTGGCCTACTAACTGCTCTTTAATCTGTGTAGTGTAAGTCTTGTTTAAACTGTGGCGTCTGTGCTTGTGGTTAAATGGGATTGCGTGTACTTCATCTCATAAATTTAGACATTTGATAAATTGTATAAATTAAATATATATAGTAAAGATCATCCAGTTCAATCATGTACCAATACACGGATTCGACAACTCGGTGATCGAAAATACCGCATCGGAACATGGCTCCCGATCCACAAAATACCCGCTACTAATAAGTACCTACCAACCGTACCCGCGACCACGAACCACGAACCGGGCGACGCAGTGTTGGAAGGCCCCCCACCAGATGGACCGACGACATTGTGAAGGTTGCGGGAAGTCGGCGGATGGAGAAGGCTCAAGATCGTTCGTCATGGAACTCTTTGGCCTATGCCCAGCAGTGGACTTCGACAGGCTGGTGATGTTGATGATAATGACGATCCGTACCCATAATAATTGTTTCTAATAAAAATTAAGAATAGTAAGAAAGTAACCGGTTTGTTAGTGAAACATGTCATATATCTATATATACTGTTGTAAATAGTTTACATTATCAATCAACCAATCTTCAAAAATAGCGCACAATTCATTATTAAAATAGGATTTGATGAAATGTAATTATGAAAATGAATCATGGAATATATTCATGCCAACTTTACTGAATAGCGAAATTGGGTTATTGAACACCGATCACTATGAAATGAAATTACAATTTTGTATTAATGAAATGGAACTAATTTTATTGATAAAAGCCAATTAACTTATTGAACGGTTTTCACAGTTGTACAAATTACAAAACCTTAAACCTCTTCGCATACCCGGATTTGCATCAAATATATAGATTTATAGCGATAGTTCTAGCATTTATCTTACAATCATTAATACCAAACTAGCTACTATCTTTATTTAAACTAGCAAACGATAAGTTTGTAGGAGCTTTGTTAACAATAATAATTTGTGATAATTTAATTGATGACATATGGCACTGAGACTGGTCGCCTCATACACAAGCTCAAAGTCGCTCAACGGGCTATGGAGAGAGCTATGCTCGGAGTTTCGCTGCGTGATAGAATCCGAAATGAGGAAATCCGTAGAAGAACCAAGGTCACCGATATAGCTTTCAGAATTAGCAGGTTGAAGTGGCATTGGGCCGGCCATATAGCTCGCAGAACCGATAACCGTTGCGGAACAAAGGTTCTCGAGTGGTGACCACGAACCGGACGACACAGTATTGAAAAGACCCCCACCCGATGGACCGACGACATTGTGAAGGTTGCGGGAAGTCGGTGGATGGAGAAGGTTTAAGACCGTTCGTCAAGGCACTATTTGGGGAGGCCTATGTTCAGCAGTGGACTTTATCAGGCTGATGATGATGATGAATTTAATTGAATAAGAAGTTTCATACAAACATAATTAGATAGTATGTTTCGACAAATTGTGATGTACTTAACAAGTGTGGGTATAGTTTTATTATTTTATGGTAAAACTGGTAATATCAATGAAATGTATATCGAACAACCTCCCTAGGTTGTCTCATCCAAGGGACGCCTACACAATATTGAAAAAGAAAAACTCGGAATAAATGTATATAAAAAAAAATAGATCACGCAAAAATTTACATCATCAATTTACGACATCATCAAACACCTTCTTCAAACTTTTTATCACTGTCTAGGTTTAGAAAGAATAAGGCGTGTATGCTAAATGCTAGAGCTATAAATAGCAATAAGATGCCGTACAGCAATACAAAAATGAGATCATGACCGCGTTTCTACGGTCAGTTAAACATTTACGATTTCTTATAATATAAGTTTGTTTCCATTGTACCACGAATACTTCAGAAAATTCTTGAAAACTGTGATTGGTAATGTCTTGGATACATCATTATTATCGTAGGGCATAGCGCTTTACCAATGGAACCATTTAAAAATTTCCATAGATTTAAGACGTGTCGTTTCATTGATTATGTAAAGGCAGAACTTTTTTGTAGAGAACTATGTAATTATAGGTCAAGGCTTACCCAAAATCTAGATCAGAAACTTTATGTCCTACTTTATGTATTTTTATGTTTATCCTGAGTAGAAGTGAAAATATATTGTCGGATAAACAGATAAAGCGAACACACACCCACTTTTAGCATGTTATACCGCCCTAAAATGTAAACCTATTTACAAGGGGTCATCCTGCTATTTTACGATGCGGTCGATCCGGACTTCCTTTGAAGTTATTACATATTTATTTATATTTTATTTATCGTATGACGTCACGAAGTGGACACGGCTATGAATTTGCATTTTTAACTTGATCTAGCCTCCACCCGCGGGTTTGCTTTGGTTGTACCTACCAGGGTAAAAAGAAGCCTATGCGCTATTCCAGACTACAATATATCTCTGTGCCAAATTTCATCTAAATCCGTTCAGCGTTCCATAACCTGAGTGTTCGCGGGAGGAAGTTCCTCTGAAACCGCACGGTACGCGACCAACCCAGCTCCAGCTCCTATGGCGAGAGGTGCGATGATAAAAGGAAGCTGAAGGCATCATATCAAACAATTCTTCAGAATACAACCCGTTATACAGGCGGTAGAACACACATAAGAAGGCAAAGGGACCTTAGGGTTAAGGGCAATATCAATACCACCTGTTAGCTTGGGATCATCGACAATTCTCATAGCGCGTCTTTGAACCGAGTCAAAGGGTCCAAGTTGGTACCCAGGTGCTCCTGCCCAGAGGTGACAGCAGTACTCCATGTGGGGCCGGACTTGCGACTTGACCCACAATTCGTTCACTCTGGGAAGCAAAAGGTTGTGCGTTAAAGAATAAGAAGATGGATGAAAATACCTAAAGAAAATACGCTTTAGGAGTGATTACAGAATGGTGAAACCTATGCGACCTATATAAATGCAACAATTGAATTAAAACCAAGTAAAGTCCAGCTTCAAAACAAGCGCTTCATTTTAATCCGAGAATTTAATCGATTCCAGTTTCCGCTGCGCCAGATGCATCGAATAAAATATTGCAATAATTTTTATTTCAGTTAATAGTGCGATAAAAATGCTCTTTTCACCGATGGCTGGGTGCAATTTGAACGCAGAAATAAATAATGCCATCCATTGAATAGTAGCATGGGACAGACGATTGAGCGAGCGAAGCGAGCGTAGATCTCTCGCACAACTTGGACGATTAAGCATTGTATGTATCTTTGTTCGAGCATAATTTTCGAACCATTTATTCAATCTTTATGAAATTAGAAAGTTCAACAATTGTACCATAAAAAAATCTGGTAAGAAAATGATTCAAATCAGCCAAGTGGCTATTAAGAATAAAAAATAATTAGTAAGAAATTATAAAGTTAGGGAACTTTGTTCATACATTCCAAACCAATTTTTGTTTTTAATATAGTTTTTGAGAAACGTATAAATCGTACAATAGATTCAGTGGTATTATTCAGGGATACCAATGAATTACTAATGTAGTAAACGCCCTGGATTTAATAACTCACACAAGTGACTCACTAGCCGCGTCTAAAGTGCTCTAACACGGAAGTGTTATAAAACCTCAAAATTCGAACACATGTGACATGTGCCTGAAAAGAGCCTCTAAGAGGCGCACTTCAATCCATTCACTACACTGATTCTTCCACCGATGGTCATAGGCCCTTTTCCGGGCCACCATACCTCAACCTGGTCACTGACCTAATACAAGATGACCAAGGAATTCAGTGACATGATAAACAAGCAGTTATGTTTGAATAACTATGGCTTTGTTTTCTGGGCCACAGCTCACGCTTTTTCAGGAGACAGTGCCTCAATTTACTAGTGTTGTTATAATAATGATCAGTAAATAATTTTCTATTTCTATTTTTATTGAAAGGATATGAAGAAAAGTATGGGAATACACTTTTGTCAACATAGAAAAATATAAATAAATACGAGTATATTGTGAGAAGGCTTTAAAATGGGGCCATTTTTCTTCCAATTAAACAAAAATAAAACCGAACGATATCACGAAATCCAATGAATTATTGGCGCAGCATCTGTTACATTTGTAATTGTTTCCGCAATAAGATATAATGAATATTATTGCCATCGAAGCCGAGTATCAGGAGCGGCATTTATTTCGCTTTTTGCTGGATTTGTGGTTGAGATATGGCAAAGTAGCGGCGGTAGCCCAGTGGAAATCGACCTCCTCGCTTTCGAATTTAAAACTTACAGTTTTCACTATGTGGTTTTGGTTTCTTTTACTCGTTCGTGAATTTTCCTGCCTTATCTACACTAATAATATAAAGACGTCAAATTTGTTTGTATGTAGGGGGTAATTTCTGAAACTACTGAACTGATTCTAATCTAATTACACTAATAGAATGCTACATTAGACTTATGTATGAGCTATGTTTTATTTTAATAAAAATAACTTTTTTATTCCGTAAACTTAATATTTGTAAATCAAGTCGGATGAAAAATCGCCGCTTGACTACTAACTACTTTCTAAACAGTGACAGCTGCACGCTAATTCAGTCCACGATTGTACCACGTAATAATTTATAGAAAATCCATTTTGAAATAAACACAGTCAAGTGCGATTAAGGCTCGCGCTCTGAAGCTTCCGTACACACATTACACGGGGTCGAAAAATCAAGATCTCAAGTCTACGAAGTGACAAGAGTCAAGGTAGGAACACACTTGAACACGCGTACAACGTTGCGGGTCAGCTATTTGAGTAAATAATATGGCGTTTCCATAAAAACCGTGAATATTTAATTAATTTTTTATTCTCATATATATCTACATTTTTTGATATATCTTCTTCTTCTTCCTGCCCTTGTCCCACATTATGTGGGGTCGGCACAACATGTTTTCTTCTTCCACTCTCTTCTGTTAGCCGTCATCTCCGCACTCACATCTTTCTTATTCATGTCATCTTTAATACAATCCATCCATCTTTTCTTCGGCCTTCCTCTAGTTTTATATCCATGCACATTCATACCTAACGCTCTTCTCGTTACATGACTTTCATCCCTCCTCATGACATGCCCATACCATGCTAACCTATTACTTCTCAACTTTTCCGTCACTGGCGCTACTTTTTTGATATATAAACTACTCAATAAATAATAAATTCATTGTTTTAACAGTCCAAATACTGGTTGTTTTATAAATGCTTTCTATATTTGGCTAACAAAGCGTCGACTGCTGGCGATAAGTTTATCGCATTTCAAATACACGCTAAATCACAATTACACGAAATACGGAAATTTTGGCTATAATGGAGTTGTTTTTAGTAGCCAGCTAATGCGCTGGGCGAGGATGTAGAGTTGATGGAATTGGCTTTGTCTTCACTTCACCATTGTCGAAAAATTAATCTCTTCTCATTTCGTACGACAGTCAATAAAATATAATCTTGATTTGTATGTAATACTTCATATACCTATTTATTTTATTAATCAAACATCTACATAAGGCGAAAATTTGTGAGGATGTTTGAATGTTTTGTTTGTGGATTTTTGTAGTTTAATCAAGCCGTAACGACTCCCACGGACCCAAGCTAGAACTTACTATAAGCTTAATAATTATTTATCTTATATAACTTACTTATTAAGCTAGAGGTCACGGGTTCGAATCCCGCACTGGACAAACATTTGTATGATTAGCACAGATGTTTGTTCTGTGTCAGGGTGTTAAATATATATCTATTATGTATATCAGTCTCTGGTACCCATAGTACAGGCTATCCCTAGTTTGGGATCAGTTGACCGCGTGTGTTATTGTCCGGAATATTTATTTATTACTATTTGTTTGTCCTTAGACTAACTTCAAAATATTCTAAAATCTATTTCTGCTATTATTTTTCAGGCTTGTTTGTCGTTTCATTTTCTCTACAGCTACGTTTCTCGCCCGCGCATTACCTAATGCAATTGCGTTCCTCAAAACCTAATTGTCTCAATCAACGCGCATGCAATTCTTCTGAAATACGCCAAAATACGCCGGAATACGGCAAATACGAGAAATACGCGAATTTCGCCTTGGAATTTTAACACGTTGCGCGGTTTGTTAGCTCTATCGTATTAGCATTTGGAATCAAATTATGGTTTTAGGCGGCAGAAGATAAAATAATTCAGATTTTTGTGTTTGCTTCATGTGAATTGTTTGTTTTAATTTCTCGTTTTTTGTGATTGAATACAGGTAGTGACAAAGCTCAGTGATAGACTCATATTTCTTGATAGAGAAATATTATCATCATTACATTTTTCTGCCTTTATCGTACTAGTGTTTCAGTTTGATTATTTATGTAAATATTTACTTATTCACACAAAATACAGGTATAATGGTTCTGGTTGATGGGTGAGGTAGCTGGTTACGCACGCAACCCATAATATCTCAGGGTTAGCAATGCTAACGTGAAGCCTATGGTATCGCAAGCGTCTATTACCACTGTTCACAAGGTTGGCCCTATGTTTGCTTGTTAAGAAACGAAGTGTTATCTGTGATTTTCTAGAAAATTCACAAATAATAACGAACCCTAATACAAATCTCGCCCCCTTGGGAGCAGTTAATCCACGATTGTCTTTGACACGCTTTCATTTCAGAAATTAATGATATCTTTTGAAAGTTAAAACTTTAGACATTTGGAAGTCATTAGTATATCTCTTTGTAAGAGCTGACGTTACTTTGTTTTTATGATTAAAAAAGATTAAGTCAGAAGTATGTAAGAATTTTCATTTTCGTTTTTTAGGGATGTGCCCTGTTATTTCAAGGTATCTGATTTGAAAAAGAATACAGTTTTTGTGTAATAGTTCCTTGATAAATGGTCATGAACTTTCTCCATCCACCGATTCCCGCAACTTCCAAATTTCATCGGCCCATCGGGTGGAGGCCCTTCCAACACTGCGTCACTCAGTTCGTGGTTCGAAAACCTTTACACCTAACGGTTGGCGGGTCTGCGAGCTTTATGGCCTGCCGACTGCCACTTCAACTTGCTGATTCTGAGAGCTAACGTCCGATGATCTTGGTTCTTTTGATTGTTTGATGTCAAACAAATTATTTATAAGAGTAACTAGTTTACATAATTTTCACACTTCCCAAAAGCTGAATAAATATTACATGAAGCAAAATGAAACATCCGCGTCCAAATGAAGCCATCGTTGCGAATGCCCAGATATAAATCATTGAAATAAAACTGCCGTAATGCCGGGGCCATTAACTGATCGATGATTGAGCTGTTTTTTTGTAAGCGTTACGAAAGTATTGTAGCTGTTTTAAAACAAACTTATTCCTTTTTGAAAATTATAATAGTGCATACATTGTAATTATTTTTTACTTTGTCAAAGAAAAAAATAATTACAATCAATCTGTGACCCGAGCACGAATTATTCACGCTTAGGATACTGTAGCAAATTTCAAATCAACCAATCGAAATTAAGAGAATGCAATAAATAAAATCCAACTCCAACCGACGAATCCAACTCGTTGGGCAGCGTTTGGGAAACTTCGTCATATCTTCTGGTCGCAGATGCCGCAAAGCCTCAAGACTAAAGTCTACAATCAGTGCGTGTTGCCAATGATGACATATGGCACTGAGACTTGGTCGCTAACTATTGGCCTCATACACAAGCTCAAAGTTGCCCAACGGGCTATGGAGAGAGCTATGCTCGGAGTTTCGCTGCGTGATAAAATCCGAAACGAGAAAATCCGTAGAAGAACCAAGGTTACCGACATAGCTTTCAGAATTAGCTGGTTGAAGTAGCAGTGGGTCGGCCATATAGCTCGCAGAACCGACAACCGTTTAGGAACAAAGGTTCTCGAGTGGCGACCACGAACCGGATGACGCAGTGTTGGAAGGCCCCCCACCCGATGGACCAACGACATTGTGAAGGTGGATAGAGAAGGTTCAAAACCGTTCGTCATGGCACTCTTTGGGGGAGGCCTATGTTCAGCAGTGGACTTCATCAGAATGATGATGATGATGATGATGAATAAATAAAATAGAATTTGCTTTTGAGTAGTCGGGTTTTAGTGTTAATGACATCGCATAGGAAGCATCGTTATATCATAATTTTGAATTGCAAACCTATTTTGTTCCCATTTTAATTATATCCAGTATGTCTCTATTATTTAATAAAACATTTAAAAGTTTCACGAAAAAGTAAGTTCAGTAGCCATACATTATATTAATTGATGCATTTTCTGTTTCAGGTAAGTGCCAACGAACAGTGTTTTCGGTAATCTGTGGCCGTCGAGTGATTCCGTGAGTGATTAATAAAAAACACAGTGGTAAACATCGCTGGCCCGGTGTTTCCTAAAGTTTAATCACATTTTAATATTATAAATGCAGATGTTTTTAAAGATGTTTGCTACTTATTCACCTATTATTCTATCTTTTTTGTTTGACGGCCTCGATAGCGTAGCGAGCAAGTAATCGTCTGAGACGCAATGTTACACCAAGGGTTTGTTTTCCGCTGCTGTACAAATGTCTGCATGATCTGAAAATATTTGTCCCGGATCTGGGTGTTCTGGTACCAAGGTGCTCGTAGTTTCTGATACCCTCGACATAGGGAATCTTAGTGTGGAAACAGGACTATGTATGTGACTGTTGGGTATTATGCTTCACTCCACAACCACTGAAAGGATTAGAATTACATTTGGCATGTATGTACTAAGAAGATTTTTTTTTTTGTTTTTTTTTTTATACATCTGAAGTGGCCAACAGGCATACGTAAGATACATACCCACCTGTTGGTAAGCGGTTACCGTAGCCTATGAGCGCTTGCAATACCAGAGGCATCACGCACGCGTTGCCGACCCCGAACCCCCTCCCCCCCTAAAGAGCTCTGGCAACCTTACTCATCGCAGGAACACAACACTATTTGAAACAAATAATGTTATTTGGCTGCGATCTTTTGTAAGGCGGTGGTACTTCCCCAGGCGGGCTGCTCCAATTCAGAACGAGAAAATCTCGCTGTGCCCTACCTCCTCCATAACCTGTAATAACTTATGTAAAGTAAACTCTTGAAAATCGGAAGGCCCGTTTTCATGTCTATCTGAAGTCACAACGCCATGGTGGTAGCCTTGGACGGCCTGAAATTTCCACCCACATAAGCTTATTAAAGCTAAACATACTTTAACCACAGATTCAGTTCTAAATCAAAACAGAGTTACTAATGAACATAAATCCGTAACATGCCTACGCGTCCCATGTGCACTGTTCAGTACTCTACCCGCCCAGTCTCATAGCACCAGTTTCTATCACTGTCAGACTTAAAAATCAGAAATTCAGAACGTTATACTTTTTCCTATTCAATATTCCAAAAAAAGAAAAAAAAAGGGTTAGTCACAGGTGATTGGGCAACAAATTTTTGTTCTATGGTAGGGGACCGTAAAGTAATAGATAGATATTAAATAGTCATATGGAATAGATTTCGGCACAAACATTTCACACATGAACTGTTTACTCGAAGCTATCTTAGTGGAGTGCATTTTTGCACTCCTCTCACACTGACATTTTACTGACCTTATTTTTCTTGCACTCGCTGCCATCAGAATTCCCTTCACGACGATTAAAGGCACAGGCTGTAGGAACCGGTGCTGAAGGTAGTTTGCTGTATATGGTAGCGTATACGCGTCAAGCCGGCAAGCGGGCAGTTTTCCTCGTAAATAGATTATCCAGTTGTCAGCGCGCTTGTGAGCCGAAGCGAATCTATTAAGCGCGTTATTTCCGTTCGCGTAGTCCAGCAAAGATAAGCCTACTGGATGCGGCCCGAATACATTTTTAGGCTTGGCGTCAGATATGTAGTTACAAGCATATGCAGCATATGCTCTTAAAGTGTTGGTTATGGAATGTTTTAAAAAACGCGGAACAGAAAGGATTTTCTTGATTGCCGTCTATTAATGGCTACAGAGATTGCAAAAATGCAGCTTAAAAGATAGGTAATGAAATTGATTTATTTTTAATTACGTATCACACAAAATTTGCATGCAGTGCCTTGTGTGTTTATTTTTTCTGATTTATCAATCTTAATCAATTATTAAGACGATTCAACTAGGTAGGTCCAACTTCGACAAAGAGGTCAACCGACGAATCCAACTCGGATGGGCAGCGTTTGGGAAACTTCGTCATATCTTCTCGTCGGAGATACCGCAGAGCCTCAAGACGAAAGTCTACAATCAGTGCGTGTTGCCAGTGATGACATATGGCACTGAGACTTGGTCGTTAACTATTGGCCTCATACACAAGCTCAAAGTTGCACAACGGGCTATGGAGAGAGCTATGCTAGGAGTTTCACTACGTGATAAGATCCGAAATGAGGAAATTCGTAGAAGAACCAAGGCTACCGACATAGCTCTCAGAATTAGCAAGTTGAAGTGGCAGTGGGCAGGCCATATAGCTCGCAGAACCGATAACCGTTGGTGAGTAAAGGTTCTCGAATGGCGACCACGAACCGGGCGACGCAGTGTTGGAAGGCCCCCCACCCGATGGACCGACGACATTGTGAAGGTTGCGGGAAGTCGGTGGATGGAGAAGGCTCAAGACCGTTTGTCGTGGAACTCTTTAGGGGAGGCCTATGTCCAGCAGTGGACTTTTACAGGCTGATGATGATGATGATGATGATGAATCAATTACCCAGTTTGATATTCAAATTGTATTTTAGGAAAGAATATCGCAGAGTAAAACGGCTTTTTAAATATAATTTAAAGCAATTCAATGCCACATTCAGTCGCTTTACAGCGCCCGATCCGCGTACAATTCGAACGCAAAGCGTCCAAAGCAATCGATTTCCGGCCTATTCGACTTTAAACGGGAATCAAACCCGATATCCGACGGATTTAGTTGCGGATCCGATAGTTCCGTAATGAATGGAGTGGCCCACTTCGATTCTGTTAACTTTGTAATCAGCTTGGCTTATGAATTTGATTGTCTTTTGTGCAATGATTTTGAATATATAGTCAAATCTAGTTTCCGTTCTTGGCTTTGCTCGCGTGGTACCTACATAAAAAGTAGTCTATGTGCTATTCTAGGTAAAAAAAACTCTTTATATTCCAAGTTTCAACGAAATCGGTTGAGCCGTTTCGGCGTGATTGAATAACAATCATCCAAACATCCACACAAACTTTCGCATTTGTTATATTAGTAGGATACTGTAGGTATTGGATTCGTTGTGATCATTAAATAATTAGATTATCTATTGGAATTTGGAAGAAAAAGCGTTTTTTACTGATATCTTACTTTATAATGATAAAACAACATTTCCGACAGAATCTGACAAAATATAGTTTATATCAAATACATGAAGACTTGTCCCCAAGATTCACTTATTATAATTACGCTAGATAACAAACGATCAAATGTAACTTAACACTTAAAATGTGACTAACCGTTCAGCTTTAAAGTTGCTAAAAGAAGTAACACTTTTACGCGTCAATTAAAATATATATGATATAAAAGTTATGTTGTGTTTTGTGTTGTAATATTGTATGGATTGTATAATGATCTGAAATAAAAAAAAGTTTGCGAGATAGTTCAGTGAGTAAAATCAGTAAGCCTAGGTCGTGACCTCAAAACTTTCTTAAAAACTCGTGCATGCCAATGAAAGGCCAGTTACAGAACTGTCAAATGAACTGACTCGTATTTAGTATATAAGTGTAAAAGAAATTGAGTGCGAGAATGTCCTTATGAATACCCAAGTTCTAGTTATTTTTCAATAAGTTGTGAAGCAACTTCTATATACTTTGAGCATAAACAACTTCAGTGAATAAACAATCACTCGGGCCACTGACCTTTATTTAGGAGATTAGCTGTACAGCCTCATTTTACGACTCTACATCTCTATGGTCCAAGTGACACAGTCTCTGAAGATAGAGCTGGTTTAGTTATATAGCAAAAGGTTTTTTTACAAACAATGAAAATGTGGGAGACAATATAGTACTCAAATAAAATATTGATACCTTTTACCTCCTTCCACTACCTGGTATGAAAGACAAGAAGCAGTTTTTTAAAAGATACTATAGTAACATAAATACCAGACCATACCGACGACGGTAAAGGCCCAAGCCAAGGTCTCTTGATGAGTTCGTTGCCTTAACTTAACATAGTTCGGTTTCCCTGCATCGTTCATACATAAAAATCCGTACCAAAAAAGAAAACTTTGAAATTTCTCCGCTTCGATTGGGTGAGTGGGTTATAGCTTTTTTACCATCACTTTTAAAGATGATCTTGGTGTCTAAAAATGAGTTTATAAAACAACGGCATCAGTTACATTGTTTTGTGTAAGGTCCTACCACAGTTAGATTTTAGAATGCCCAAGCCGTCCTTAAAGCTGTGATGCGGCTCCATACAGAGTATCAACATCAAATCTCGGCTCTAACTATAAGCGAGGCATGCATGCGAGCCGGAGATAAGGACTCTGCCATTCCCCTAAGCAATAAAAGTAGCCAATCGGACCTATAAAATGTTATCGATCTGAATAGTTAAATTCGGTATAACCTTGCATTGTACATTGACGTTTGACAGGTCACGCATTGAATCCTAAAGTCAAGCTAAAATACTTTTCAAGACAAACGTTAGATAATATTGCGTGCTTTAACTTCAATAAGGATCATTTTGAAACGTCGCATATCTAGAACAAAATTGAATTAAAATTGAGGAGATCCGTAGACGAACTAAAGTCACCGTCATAATCCAGAGCTACGAGTAATCCTCCGGGCTAGTTGGTGGCAGTGGGAGGGGTACATAGCTCTGAAAACCGATGGCCGTTGGACCAGAAAGGTCCTAGATGAAAGCCACGCATCAAAGCTTAGGACGGGACCCCACTAGATGGGAAGACGACCTAATGAAGGTTGCTGGGAACCATTGGGTGCAGACCTCACAAGTTCAGACACTGTAAATCGATGGGGCAAGGCTTATGTTCAGCAGTCTAGCAACTGAAATGATGACGCTGATGATGAAAATGATTGTATCTAGTCGAATTACTGCCTGTTATACACTAGTTTTAAGATTACTTATATTCGCCATTTGATCGGAAGAAACATGAAACAGACACAGCTCCATTTGTTCTCAGATCTTCTTGCAGTCTTAGAATAAATACTACCTCAACAATTCCCCAGTAGGTGTCTCTAAAAGCTTTTAATAAACCCCCAATTAAGTTTTCTTGCTCTAATGGAACCGGTTTTATGCGCGAATTATTCAGCTAATAAAATTAAAAGGTAGTTGAATGTGCTACGGTGCTTAGATCGCGTTTGAATTGCTCCTTCGAAGCCTTGGCTATTTAATTTTTCCTGTTGTTTTTTAAGTGAATTAACTGCATTAAACATTTTTCAGCTAGCTTAGGCCCCCGGCTTCGCTCACTTGATAACTGTCTACAAAAAAGACTAAGCTACTCATACATATTAAATGTTAACTTTAGCACATTTCTTTCAATAGATATTTGTTGGAGCTAGTATAGAGTAGCAAACATTTTAGCAAAGCATTTTATTCAACCAAGGATTGTTGGATTCTAAGCTGACCTTTGGGTCGACAAAATTACTTTCCTACAGTTAGTTCAATGCCCTCGCAAATAATGCATTACATCCAAATTAAATTATATCCAAATTAAATGAACCAACACAAAACAACTATAGCTTTTATTCACTGACCGATAACGGCAGATTAGCCTAACATAATTTTGTCATGTTTTATATTATGGTTATTTGTTTTTATAGTAATCATCATAATTTCAGCCGTAGTCATTGCTATACTGTATTGCTATACTGTATTGCTATACTGTATTGCTATACTGTATTGCTATACTGTATTGCTATACTGTATTGCTATACTGTATTGCTATACTGTATTGCTATACTATATATAGGCCTACCCGATAGATTTCCAGAGCAAGCGATTTTTAGTGATAACACACACATAAATGCATCGGTCACAAGCACTGGTAAAAAACTGCGTGTGGCCACCTACTCACTGCGTGTGATAGGCAGGCGGCGTATACAAGTTGAGTTTTTTTTTCTTGTCACTAGTTGACGCTACTTTGAATAAAGCAACGTGTGACTGACGTAAAACGTCTACTCTCGCTCGTACTCGTCTCACAATGATTTTATAATATCGAAAACAAATCGACTAGACTCGATATCCACTTCTTTCCCTGGATACGGGGATGTGCTGATTACTACGCCATGAAGTCATTCTAAATCCGGCTAAAATTTTTTGGGACTCGATAGGCTCGAAGCTCTGAAAGCGCCACCTACAGGGGAAAGAAGTAGTTTCCAAGCCTGTCCAATAAGTAAGTGTAATTCATTGGCAAGATGTGTCGCATTTCTTATTGAAACGCATTTTTTTTTATTGCGATAACATACACTAATGAAATACATAATTCTTTAATAACCTAAAAATATACTTTACCTGTTTTATAAACCGAATATCGATAACTACCCGTTTAAATGTTACTAAACACCAGTCCAACACATTCAAACTATCGTTAATTCCGTGCGAGCGATAATAAAATCGATGTGTACTATCGGAGTTAATGATGTGCAAACTTTGCAACTTAGTCATTAAATCGGATAGTTTATGTACCTACTAACTACAACGCATCTATGGCTTTGCAGTAGTTTTATGAAATAACTATTACGTATTCAATGGTACTGTTGTAAAGGAGCCATTTCATTCTGGGCCTGGTCCATGTACACTACATAGAAAAATTAGGAAAAAATAGGAGATTACAAGAAAAATACAATTTCATTAATTTGAAGACAAATGCGATGGTACAAGAATAGTTCTTCTGGTAAGTTTTTTACCATGTGAACACTATTTGAAGGCCGCCATGTCGGTTTATAATTGGCGTTTGACATGACATTGACATATTTTTCATGTCATGTTGTTTGATTTGATGTTTTAGTTTTGTCAGGTAAATGTAGGTTGTCAAAATGACATTTCTCGCACGCCCATCCGCCATATTTTTGTAGCGCTGTGTGTTGCTCTCTTTGTCAAAGAAAATCTTAATGTACCTTAGAACGAAGTCAATTGAAATAAAATAACCAATTAAATACGTTTACTTTATTGCTTAGCCATATTTTAGAGTAGTGTACACAGTGCAGGCCCAGGCTCCATATATTGATGAAACGTCTCTTTTGTATAGTAACTAGTTACTTAACTGTGATTCTAGTGTTTGTCATTAATGTTTAAGTTATGTATTAGATCGGGGTGTGTGTTTGACTAACATAATGCTACTTGCTTGCGCCCGCGCCTTCGCTCACGTAGTACCCAGACCATAAGTAGCCTTGGTGTTATTCTAGACTATTGACTTCATACATTCCAGATCATTCAGAGGTTACGGTGTGATTGAGTTACAAAAATCGTCACTTCGTAACAAACTTCCGCATAATTATAGTAGGTATTAGGTAGGAAGTAGGATATGAAAATAGGTAGTGAGATTAGCAGCAAGTAGGATAAGATAGGATAAACATAAGTAGGATTTCAATTGCTTAGAATCTATTGTAAATTAATACATTTATAAAAAAATATATATATATACATAAACAACCAAAGTTAAGACTACTATGAAAGTTTGCGAGATGCGGGGCATGTCACTAAGAACTCGGTGTTTAAATATTATACAGTCTAAAATTATAGACCTATAAATCGTGTTTAGTGTTAAAGACACACATATTAACAAATGCTACGGCGTAGCTCTTCTACGACGTAGCCAGCTACAACAATTATTTGTTCCTTTCTATAATTCTTTGTTCATAATCTACAGAAAAATAGAGACTTAAGCTTAATACCTTGCAAAGTTAATCGTTTGTTATGGCGTAACTCTTCTACGAGACAGAACTACACAGTAGACGAAACAGGCCACTTTTTACAACCAGCAGTTCGCCCCGAACGGAATTCCTGCAACGATCTTTATGAAATTTAAAATAAATAGGGTGTTTTTTTAAGATATCAGAGAAATGAGAAGGTGAAAGCATATATAGAGTTATGGGAAAAAGGTCAACTTTTTTATGTGATGATAGTCGATTCTGTTTTGCGTGACAGTGAATTCAAATTTTCTATGATTTTCTTAGATATTGTAAATCCTTTTTTTAGTTCAAATCAAAACTGACAGTAAAGGAGCCACTAAGAGGCGCACTTTAATCCTTTCACTACACTCATTCTTTCACCGACGGTCATAGGCCCTTTTCAGGACCACCATACCTCAACGTGGTCACTGACCTAATACAAGTGACCAAGAAAGAATCATTGACACGTCAAGCAAGCATCACTCAAAGGAAGTGTGCCCAAAAGGCTGGCAACTTTACCTCGTTGGCCATTACCAGCCCTTGGTTCATTAGTTTCTTTTTTTTCGTACGTTTTTTATAGTCTGACAAACATACTATGCCAGTTCGTCTGACTAAACTTGGAGATATCGTTCAGTCTCCTTAGTAAGAAGACTTGAAATTTTCGAAAATATGAAACAACGGCTTTTAAAGCGCATTACTGCGTAACTGCGAGACCATAAGCTGTTACTGCTCGCTCGGCGGCGGCCAGTTTCTTTTAACGGTAATCGCGAGGATAATGGAAGGAAGAAAGCGTGGCTGGGATTTTTGCTATGAAGTCATATTTAAAGATATTTCTGCGTCTAATTCAAAACGAAATAAAACCTTATAATTTAAAAGTTGAAGGCAGTGTGCCGCAGCTTTGCTGCCGGTTTTAATGTATGAAACTCTGAAGAATGTCATACCGCTTCCGTGGCGTATACGTAACGGGGAATTTCATATATTGCAACCACTGCGTGCACACTCACGACACGCGCACGCATCTGGTTTGCTCCGGCCTTTATTTCGTAAAAATACCTACAATTTTACGGTAATTGGGTTAAAACGTAAAAAGCCATCTATTATCTTGGTACTGTGGTAAAGGCTAATTTCTTTCGTTACATCAAAAGCCTATCTATATTTAACATCTCACGCGTGTGATTTCCCAATTGTACTTTCAGGAGCTCATTCCAGATTAATTAATTCCACGATCTCCTTGATTAATTCCCATTAAGTATCTAATCAAGGCATTAGCCAGGTAATTAGCTGCCTTTGATGAATTAGATAATCAAAGATAGTCTGAACACTGGAATATGTCTCTGTGACAAATAAAGACGGTCAAGTGCGAGAACTCGCACCCTGAGGCTTCCGTACTATTGGTCGTGGGTTTGAATCCCAGTCGTACACCAATGGATTTATCAGTCAAAAAACCAAACATGGAGTCAGAAAATAAAAATTTTAGGTGTCTCAATTTCAGACTTTTCTCTTTAATTGAAAACTGTTACAAAAGCTCCTAGCATTCCAAATTTCAGAACTGTAAGGTATCTGGAAGTAACCTAGAGAATTTTCATTTTTGCCATTTTCATACAAAAATTATATATTTATTTTTATACGACACCCTAAGCCCACACACCTTAATAGGTGGTATGCATTTCATGTTGATACCTTTAGCCGTTTCTGAGAAAAACGGTCTTGAAAGACGGACCCACAGACATACAGACAGACAGACGGACTACAAATGATTCTATAAGGGTTCCATTTTTTCCGGAATCCTAAAAACAAAAAATATTAAGGTAAAATTATTTACAAAGTATTTCACATAAATTAACATTTAATATGCTTCAATAGGTAGTATCCCAATCCGTTCAGTATACAAGTAATTAAAGAAGATAACTAAGCAAAAGGCCTTATTGCATAAATTCTTGATTATTTTACAGCATCAGATGGAACTCACTTACCCCGGACCCCGTAGTGCCTGGAACATGTTTTTAAAGGGGAACAAACACTTCAATATAATCTAACTTAAAATATGTCCCTAATTTTTGCATAAAATTAAAATGAGACACGGAACGTGGTTCGCCTGAACACTTGACTAAAAAACAATAACATAACGAGCCTAAAAACAAGGACCTAGATTGCGACGGGACCAAATACATTATAACATGAAAAACTAGGCAAGACATGTTTAAATTGTGTTTTTGTGGAGAGTTATTATCGCAGGTGTCTGCTTTATTTAAAGTGGCTGAAATACTGCCACAGGCACGTGACTATAAATGCTAATTTTTTTGGAGGAAGTCCTTACCTTTTGATATTTTACTCCTAATATTAAAAACCTAGATTATTTTGGTTCTGGGGAGAATCCCTGGAGTAGGTACATAATCGTAACATGCCCAGTTATTAAATCCAAGGTCTTTTCGTTTTAAATACAAATAACTACAGTAAAACATCATCACTAAAAAATTTTGCTACTATATAAGCGTACCTAAATCTCGCTGGAATCAGCGTAACTCTAGTTCCTTTATCAAGTCTATTTGTGTCAGTGCCAATGGACAGAACCGTGGTAAGTCATTCTTATTTACGAATTAAAAAAAAGTACACTACAGGACTAACTTATCACTTAAAACTAAATTATCATGCTTGGGGCACTGGACATCTCACGTTAAACCCAAATCACTTGCCAGCACGCTATTGTGAAAGTTTAAATTAATCAAGCCATTGTTATTGAAAATGTGAAAAGGAAGTAAAACCTACTCTTCCACCTGCTTCTGTACTGCGGAACTACAGGAAGCTTTCGCACACAAACTCGGCAGTAGACAAGCGTAACTGTGAGCGAATTATTGTCGCTTTCTCTGCCCTCTGCTTTGTTAATGTATCTCGACAAACACGTTAACATTGTAGGTAAGTCGACACTAGGTACTACTAAAAAAAACGTTTTATTATTTTACTAAGTTTTTTCGTTTTGTTAGAGCTTTATCTGCGCTCGCCAACCCGCATGCCCAGCGTGGCGAGTATGGGCAAATGATTATTTCTGGTAATCTATAAGGAAGGCATATGTTCAGCAGTGGACATCCTATAGCTGAAATGATGATGATGAAGTTTTGTATAAAATTGCATTATTTTTTTAGGTTTTCAATGTATATTCCTAGGAGTACTAGTTATCTAGTAAAATGGTCATCGAGGCATTCGTTTTTCATTTAAACAGCAAGATATACCGAAAACACAATCTGTTTTCACAAAATGGTAAATACTGAACGGTCAAACAAATCACGTACAAATCAATCAAAAAACTTAAAACATGGTAATAAATCGGATTATAGATGAAATGGAACCCGTTTCTTTGGCAGATAAAAAATAATAAAGCTGCGTCGGCGCTTTACAACTCAATTTCAACTAAATAAAAACGGTTGCTTATATCACCCGTGAAGTTAGTAGTAAATATTTTTTTAAATTTATTATTATTTTCCTCTGTAACGATACAGACATCAACAACGACCACAGACAGCATTGTACATTTTTATTCAATGTTATGTAAAAATACTGTGAGAATAACAAGTCGCACAATTAATCAGGGTTCCGTGGCCGCAGCCGAGGCTTGCATCCGTCACAGCCGTCTCGGGTCCGCGTCACGAGTGCTACCCACGTCATTTGTCACCACGCCATTGATTCACATTTGCAATGATTTAGGTCCGAGGGCTATGGAGGCTATGGGCTATGGAGAGAGCTATGATTGGAGTTTCACTGCGTAATAAAATCCGAAATGAGGAAATCGGTAGACGAACATAGGTCACAGACATAGTCAATAAAATAATGTGTTTGATATTATGTAGATGGGATCTTACTAAGTTTTTTTGAGGAGAAAGAAGCACTTCTACATGTAACCACATAATAGAAGTTATATTCATATATTTATAACATGTACATATAATAGATATAAACACATTCACATAATCACATACTCGTAATCTCTAGAATCTATGAAATAAGTTTTGACGAATAGCGGGTGGAATAGCGGGCGAATGCTCTTTTGAGATGCAATGAGAACGGGTCGATTCCCGCTGCGGGACAGGTTTTTACATGATCTGAAATATTTGTTCCGGGTCTGGGTGTTATGGTACTATGGTACTCGTAGTTTCTAACATAGGGAATCCTAGTCATTTTCGCTTTGGTGCAAACTGTAATGGCAATGTAAAATTTAATAAATAAATAAAATAAATAATAAATAGTGTGGGTTCAGGACAATGTATGTGATTGGTGGGTGTTATTTTTTGTTCTCAGGTAATTACCATTTTACTTTACTATTTTCTTACTTCTAGGTAAACATATTAGCTTGTGAGTATATAATATATAAAAAGTGAATATGTAACTTCACTTTATGGCTGTGGAAGAGCTGAAACTTCAAACGCAAGTAATTTTACTTAGAAGAAGGTCCCAACCATCACGAAATATTGTAAACCCTGTTACAAAAAAAAAACAAGTTACGGAAATGTAATCTTCTTTGTAAAAATAGCTAAGCTTTGCAACTAAACATATTTGCGGACAATACATATTTTGTTGACCTACAGTCCGATGAGAAGAACAAAACACAGAAACTATTCGTTGGCGATTCAATTGCAAACATATTTACACCGCTAAAAACTAGTAGTGAACAAGCGACGGTCGGGACAGGACATCCGTCACGACTGTCAGCTTCCCACCCGTCACGCCGACCATTCATCCAATCGATTTCGCATTAGCCACCTTTTGCGTTACAAGCGTGTTGCGATTCTCTGGAGGTTTTGTTTTCACACGTGTCGGATCTGTCAATAAGCAATACCTAGAATTATCTACGCTGTTCGCACAAACGTTCATTTTCAGTTTATTCCAAAAGTGTTATTTATCAAAACCAAATTGTTAAAGGTAAATTGTTAAATTGAACAAACGAGCCCAATTTCTTCCTGTTCGTACATCAAATTCTATATAATAACCATAGATTTGTGCCACGACATACAGTCTTCAACCTTTTCCATCCAACGACTTTCTGCAACTTCTGCAATATCGTCGGTCAATCGGGTGAAGGGTCTTCCAACGTGCAACGCTGCTGCGCTCGGTTTGTGGTCACAATTCAAAAACCCTATATCCCTGCGTTGTCGGTTCTACGATCTTTATGTCTACCCGCTGCCATTTGAACTTGATGATTCTGAGAGCTATGTTGGTGAACTAATACGGATTTCCTCGATCCGGATTTTAACACGTAGTGAAACCCAGAGCATATCTCTTTCTGTAGTCCGTTGCGCAACTTTGAGCTTCTGTATGAGGCCAGTAGTTGGCAACAACTGTAGACTTTCGCCTTGAGGCTCTGCGGTATTTGCAACGAGAAGATATGGTGAATTTCCCAAGCACTGCCCATTCGCGTTGAATCCGTCGGTTGACCTCTTTTTTGAATTTGGACCGACTGAATCGACTGACCCAAATAGCAAGAAATAAGCATTACCCTATAATTTTAAATTCATATCTACACTCGTGGCATCATTATTCGTTTCAAGTAACTCCCTATAACCACTTACGATAATAATCTTAGCACTAGCTAAGCACAATTTCGATGAGCACGCTATCAATTCTGTAAAGCAATGCACATCAAGTTAGCATGCCCAAGACCACAACAATGTAAGTCCTAAGCACTGCAGAGTTACATACTAAGTACTACTGAGCATCAATCTATATTCAAGCCGCCAAAGCCATTAGCATACCTAAGCGTCTGTTCTCTGTACCCGTAGAGTTACCATACCCACCGACTAAAATTACTATATTAATTATGTATGTAATTCATGTTTTTACTGAAAAAGGCAAAATCAGAGACTTGGTTTTGTCTTGATTTTGGCCTTGTATCAGATGATCATGAGACGCGGCAGATATTTTAGATTTATCAGGTCACGTCTGCAATGTCTGCATCTAATTTTTTAATACAATAAATATTTCTTTTGAGGGCGAATCGGACTGATACACATACATGAAATAAATAAGCATCTTGTGCCCAGATGATATAACAAAACTATTATTATAGAAGAGTTATTATAGACAGAAAAAGACCTTTATCAAGATAGTTTAAGACAAACTTTTCGGCATGTCTTCAGACGGTCTGGAATCTATTTCTTTTATTTTTACTAATTGGATATTTGGAAAGCATTCCCGAGCACCCAGACTATTGTTACTTCAATCTTTATTCAAGCCTCATTCCATTAGCATACCTAAACATCTGTACGTCTGTGCGTCAAGCACTAGGTTACTGTCGTTTCTCAAGCTTTCAATATTCATGGCTCTGGTAATTGATCACTGGTTCTCGGGAGTTAAATAACTGGTTTATTTGATAAGCATTTTGTTGTTTCTATTTTGAAATACAATAATATCAGAATATTCATCTAAGTAGGGCATTTAGAGGCTTTAGAACGTTTCATCATCATCATCAGCCTATAGAAGTCCACTGCTGGACATAGTTCTCTTCATAGGCCGTTGCGCAACTTTGAGTTTGTGTATGAATCCAATTAGTACTAAAACACTCATTGATTGTCTTCTTGAGGCTTTTGCTGTCTGAACGTTTCAAACTAGCGAAAGAATATATTCAAATAGAAACAAGTATAGTAAAGACTAGTAATAAGAGTCAATCAATAAAAAAGTCACAAGCTAGTCATGAACAAACATAGCAAATAAGTATGCACTCAATGATAAAAATGCTGTATTTATCTGATTTGATTACATTTACTATAATCGAATTGAATAATTTCGGCCGTAGAAGGCGGAACACTGAATAAATAATATCTTAGCTAATACGTGCCAAAAGGCTGGACGAAACCCTATTACGTATAATAGTGTTTTCTAACAAGCAAATCACTGTAACCCCAATTCAATCAGTAGCAAGGGTCCTGCCAATTACAGAGCAGCTCATGCGTTTGATTGAAATTATGGTGAATTGATAATCGAAGACGGCAACAGATTAGCGAATATTGCAAACGATTGAGTGGACTAATTAATGAGACAATCATATTGTATGCATAATCTAATATCGATGAGGAAAAAGCTATGTAAGTGAGAACAAAGGGACGCTCACAATACATTTTATCCCTTCGACATTTAGGTAAAAATATGTTCCCAAAACCTTTGAGTTTTATTTCGCTTTGAAAAGCTGTTTTTCTATCATTCTGTCTGAGGCCTCACTTTCCTCAAAGAGTAACTGGATGATGATGATGAATACATCATCATCAGACTGTGGAATCCCACTGGACATAGACCCACAAAGAGTACCCCGAACATTTTATTCATGTATGTCAAATTTCGGCGTAATAGAGGCTGGCTAACTTTTACATTCACTTGAATTAGTATTACGGTTTTCGTAAAACATCGTTAGCTTTTGCTAAACCTAACTGCAGCTGGTTCATTGTTCAATATCAGAATAAGAAAACACCTAAAAATGGATGATTCACTTGTTTTAAAATTTGGGTACAATTTATTGCATGAATATATTATGAAAACTATTAATTAAATTGTCAAGATTGTCAAGACAACGTGCAATTTGAATGCGGCCAATAAGTGTCTCGTAAATCCATGTCTCGTTCACATCAGCTGAGACGGCCGCAGAGTGGATGCAATAAATCTGGTCACATTCTGCGTGGCGTGTCTGGAAGGGAATGAGAGAGGAGAGAGGGTAAGGGTCAGACTAGGCCTTAGCTCGACTACATAGATTTTAGTAGTAGTTAGTCTCTGTTTTGACGGAAAGCATTACCGAGAAGCGATTTTTCGCTCAAAATATTGGTAACCACAACACCTAAAAAAGAAGTAATGCAAAGTCACTTTTTTGAATCTTACTGTTGTCAAATTGTCTTTTGATATGGGCCTTGGGCCTCTCCCAAAGAATCAGTGCGTCGCCCGGTTCATGGTCACCATTCGTGAACCTTTATTTCCCAACGGTTGTCGGTTCTGCGAGTTATACGGCCTGCAAACTGCCTCTTCAACTAAATAGCGCACATATATAATAGTTAATAAGTGTGTGTAATAAGTTCAAGCAGGATTCGAACACACGACCTTTGGATCGGATCAGGTTTAGTCTCGTGACATGACGATGCAATTCAATACCAATCGCGACGACGACGGCGCGGCGCCTACTGTAACATGACAAACGGCTCAAATGCACACGAATGCGCTGCCTGCACGCTGTCTTACGTGTGTTTTATGTGCTCGGCTAGACAGAGATATAAGACTTCAGGCATGGAAACGGCCATAAAACAGACTATTTTTAGGGTTTCGTATCTCATTCGGAAAAAAAATAAAACTCTTTTAAGATCATTTAATTGTTTCCTATCTGTCTGTACATCAAACCACTTTATCTCAAAAATGGCTTGAGGTATCAAGTTGAAATTAATATATAATACTAAGGTTAGGTGTATTGCTAATACTGCTAGGAAAAAAGCTCCTAGTTTTATGCAATAAAACGATAAGGCCCTTCAAAAGGTATTATTACTCAAACAAAAATTTAAAGAAAAATTACTAATGTACAATTACTACTACAATTTTATCATCATCATCATCAGCCTGATGAAGTCCACTGCTGAACATAGGCCTCCCCCAAAGAGTTCCATGACGAACGGTCTTGAGCCTTTTCCATCCACCGACTTCCCGCAACCTTAACAATGTCGTCGGTCCATCGGGTGGGGGGCCTTCCAACACTGCGTCGTCCGGTTCGTGGTCGCCACTCGAGAACCTTTGTTCCCCAACGGTTGTCAGTTCTGCGAGCTATATGGCCGGCCCACTGCCACTACAATCTTATATTTGCGGTCAAAACAAAAATACAAAATTTCAAAAAATTAAATTTAAAGAAAAATTCAAATTAAATTAAAATTTAAAAATATTAAAAAAAAAGTTCTCGCACTTGACCGCTTTTATTTGTAAATCCAGGATAAGATCAACTGATAACCCTGCGTTAGGTCATGTGCGTAGGATGAAACTGATTTAAAACCTTTTTTTTTGTTTTAACGACACTTGGTTGATACTACTTTATAGGGTTCCTTGTTTTATTTTCAATTACTAGGATTTAATTGGG
Organism: Anticlea derivata; assembly: GCA_947579855.1. Classification (NCBI taxonomy): domain Eukaryota; kingdom Metazoa; phylum Arthropoda; class Insecta; order Lepidoptera; family Geometridae; genus Anticlea; species Anticlea derivata. The sequence continues at coordinate 5,406,037 of OX388266.1, forward strand.
AAGTCACCAATAAACCAAGGTCATCGACATTAGCAAGTTCAAGTGGCAGAAGGAAGGCCATATAGCTTGCAGAACCGACAACCGTTGGAAAATGAAGATTCTCGGATGACATTTGAGGGTGTGCGATAGCTCAACGATAACGCAAGCTCCTAAAAGTGAAACTCAAAATTAACTTTTATCAAAAGACGTAATGAAGAAGAACATTTCCAAAATAAACTTTAGATGACACATTGCATGCCGTTTGAACGCGGCTTAATCTGGACTGATCCGTCAGCCAGCTAAAAGTATGGCCCAGCATGCGGACATTTTCCACAAGTTTTCATTTCAAACGCAAAGCTCAAGCTAAATAATCATCCCAAGTCACACCTAAAAAATTCCGGATTACAAAGCAGATATATAACTGAAATAAACCTGTCTCAGTGCAAGAAAATATCGTGAGAACCGACGGCGTCTCCACAGGTGTTTCCGTGCTATTTCTTTGCTCCCACGAAGCTTGCGTCACTTCGAACTAATTCTCAAAGCAAAATAAGCTTTGTTACTGTAATTAACGATACAAATCAGTCTACAGTCCAATTATATTATAGAAACACCAACGCACACCACCGTGTATCGTCAAGTTAAATTAAGCTGTGATGCACTATCATTAAGGTTTGACATTAAATGCTCCAAAGTAAACATCGTTAACGTTATTCAAAAAGCAACAAGCCTGGTGGAACAGGGCACGTTAGTAGCAGCTAAACTATTACAAGTGGATCCCACTCAACACAAACCGGAGACGTGGAAAACCCAGAAGGAGATAGCATGACGGGTTCTTTGCTCATTTAAAATCTTGTTCTAAAACAGCACTAAATCGCGATGAGTGGGAGGAGAGAAGGATGCATTTGCCGTGGAGGGACTGGCTGAAAAATAAATAAAATTAATTATCAAGTAATAAGTTAAGTGAGATAAGGCCAGCCACACATTGCTACGCACGAATTACACGTCGCGATCTACAAGCCATGCGTGCACGTGGTCCACTACGCACAGCTGTTAGCTTTCGTGTCAATCGTGGGCGGCGTGTACTTCGTGTGTGGCTGGCTTTACACGCGTTAATTTTTTGCCTACTGGGATGTACCCCGACTTCCGATCCGAAGGCTGTGGGTTCGAAAACATTCGTATACCAATGAGTTTTCTATTCGTAAATTTAAGTGCGCATTAACACGTGCTTGAAACGTTGAAGGAAAACGTCGTGAGGAAACCACGGGCTTGTTATGTGTCACGTTTATCACAGTGTTTGTATGTGCGTCTGACCGAACCTGACTTGCCCTTAGACATCTTCAAAGATATGATCGCCTGGAGATTTATGAGGCTGTGTACCATAATTGAGGATAAAAGTCATGAACATTTTTTTTTATTTCTCTTTATTTTAGGTCATCTTCACGTTCTGCACGCATTAGTTCATTCTAAATTGTATTCTTTTTCACTTAACTTCTTCATCAAGTACGGTTTCATGCATTACAACTTTTTAGCAAGCTAAAGTGAACTTCTGACCGCTAGCACTATTATTCCTTCTGCACACCACTTTAACCGCCGTATTTAGGTTTTTGCGCTTTCTGAGATGTGATTGAAAGTGACTTGGGATGCGGTTTAAATGGGTTTCTTAACTGCTGGGGCAATTACTTGAAAGTAATGTGGTAGTTTTGCTCCTTGTATGTTTTTTTGTTATGTTCCGCGCTTAAAACCGATTGCTTGTTTCCTATCCTAAACATTAATCTTGAAAACAAGAAGTATTGATTATGAATTGAACAGTTTTATAAAAGTTGTTTTTTTTTATCGAGCATTTCCTCCACTCTAAATAAGAACTACTTTATAGTTACCCAAAGGCTACGTTGCTAGTAATTTCACATAAATTATGCGTTATTTAGCTAAAACATTAGTTCCCATTTCGAAAATTATTATTTCACAATACTGAACCACAAATTACGATTTCAAATTGTTAACTGCCAGAGAAATTGTTTCAATTAATAAACGCGGCCCACACTAGGCATATAATATCAGTTCATCGGTTTGGCTAATGATACAAAATGTTTGTACGGGAATTATTGAAATGGCTCGTTCGGTGGATTTATGAAAAATGATAATGAAAAAAGGAAACATACATTTTGGTCTTTTTACCATTTTAATAAGTAATAATTAAACGAACGAGAAATTCGACATCAAGATTAATACCTAGGACTAATAATTGACAAAAGACTCAATTGGAAAAGTCACATTGAAAGTTTATGCAAAAGAATGAGTAGTGTAGCTTATGCTCTACATAAACTAAGCTCTACTATTAACACGGATGGTCTTCTAGCCGCCTATTATGGATTAGCTGAATCTTTGCTCTCTTACGGGATTATTTTTTGGGGGAACAGCACCGAACACCACCGGGCCTTCAAAACGCAAAAACGTTGCCTAAGAGCAATGTTTAACTTAGTTACTGTTGATAGTTGTAAGCCATACTTTGCTAAGTACAAAATTCTTACTCTACTAGCTCTATATATTCTAAATGTAGCTATGTTTGTCAATAACCTACATTTATTTAAAAGTTTCCCCGATGTTGTGGTACGTAACCGACGTAACAATAATAACAATAGACTTTGTACGCACCCATCACAAACTGCCCTAATACGAAAAAGTGTTTTAGGTATGGCACCCAAAATATATAATCATGCGGCAAAATGTTTAAACAACAATTACTCCGATACTCCAAATGTATTTAAAAAATAGACTTAAGAATGTACTCATTGAGAAATGCTATTATAACGTTAAGGATTTTCTACTTGACAAATTTTGATTTTATATACCCACCAATTAGAATGTATAATTAATTTTAATTTATTAATTTTAAGTTTATCTGATAATTTTTGAATATGGTTGTATTATAATTAGAAAAGACATATCACATTAATTAGTGACAAATCTGCAGTGTGCCTTCTCCTATTTGCATGCCAGTAATGGCAAAACATGTAGGCCATAATTAACTTATATTGTAACATCATTGCATGCTCACACCATGTTAATACTCATGTTTTGCAAATAAATGATTCTTATTCTTATTCTTATTCCTAAAATAGCTGAATAATTGAGTTTACACTGATTTGACACCAAAACAGCAGATTTTTACGCACGCATAGTTTTAGGGTACATAGGGTACACAAAATAAAGCCATGGGTAAAAGCTAAAGTTTTATGAAAGTTTTTATAGACAACGGGAATAACAAATTCAGGCGCTAAACTAAAAAAATTGTCATTATAAACCTCTTTGTTTTGGTCTGTAAAGGTTTCTGTCATTTTCAATACTCAGTACTCAGTATAAAGGAAATTTACCATAGACGTTTTTAAAAACTATTTTGCAATTGAAAACAAAGTAAAACCTTTTGTTTGGCCCAAAATTGGGGCTTCACTAGTACAGTCGCCTGCAATAAGATGTATACAATCCACAATTTTAACAATGATGCCACAGTATTAACTTTAATGATGAACACAGAAAAAACTAGAAATTTGTTTACCTGCCATCAACTTTTGCCATTTTCAACTTAACCTACAATCTTGATCTATATTCTGGGTATCATTTTGAAAATTATGAAGTGTATACATCTTATTGCAGGCGACTGTACATGGTTCATCCAGCACTACGATACACTGTGTGTGACTGTAGTTGACAAGTTGAATTATACATCGCATGGGCGGCTCCGATGTGGATGCGTGTCACAGACATGAATGTGTAGTTTTTTCAGTAATTGTTGTTGATTTATGAAATGGTAGTTTTTATGAATGGAACAAAATAATAGAACTAATGACATGTTTTTTATTTTAGCAATGCTGATTGGGTATTGTGTTAAAGAGAGATAGATACGAAATTATAATGATCTCGGTGGCGCAGTGGGCGAGTGCCCGTCTAATAAGGCTCGTATTCAGAGACAAGACTCGAGCATTGATCTGTACTTAAATCTCGATTTGAGGCGAGATTCTAATTCTTGAACAGTATTTAAGTATAGATTCAATGATCACAGTTCACCTGAGTAAATGCTTATTCTGAAACGTCAATCAGACGAAATCGGTGCTTGAGTTTAGATTTGATTTGACATTTATCAAATGACATTTTCGTTCTGTTACACGTACTTTGATGCATATTTATACTTCACTTTATTGTTATATTCTATTTCCACCCTAGCTGTTTGAATTTCTGCGTAAAACGGATCGAAAATTATAAATAAATCAAAATATAAACGAGAACATTTGAGTACAGATTTGAGACTCGATTCAGCTGAGAATAGTTTAAGTACCGTTCTTGAATAAAAGCTATGATTGAGAAGAGATTCAATACTTAAGTAGAGTTCAGCTGATCTGTGATTAAATCTATGCTTGAGTCGTGTCTCTGAATACGAGCCTAAGACGTGTGCCATTTGCGGGTTCGATGCCCGCTGCGGGACAAATATCTGCATGATCTGCAAACATTTGGTCCGGGTCTGGGTGTTGTGGTACCATGGTACTCGTAGTTTCTGATACTTACGACAGAGGTAATCCTAGTGTGGGGTCAGGACTGTATATGGGATTGTTGGGTGTCATACATGAAGAGAAGCTATTTATGGTATGTAGGTATTGCAGTTTTGTTCGCTATTTTTCTATAGTTTTTTCTTCTGACCTTATTGTTTCGTTGTGTTGACTATTTCAATTCAAATTATATTTTTCATATGAATCATTCATACAAATCATATTTATCTCATCTCTACATTTTTTAAATATCATTAAGATGCCAGTTTAGAGTGAACTATTAATTATAAAACTTGCCCAATTCACACACACAAATAAACAGCAGAAGGCAAAGTGTAGAATAAATGAAAAAAGGAAATGCTGGTTACCAGCACATGTTTTCCACACGACCCTACAAAATTGGCTTAAAATTTCAAATTCCCAACAGGCCCCCAGAGATCAGTAGCAACGTCTGGCAAACAAAGATACGTTACTGAGATCTTAATTCTCCTAATCCAAGTAAGAAGGCGAGGTGGACACGGCATACGTGCAGTCGGCTACGTGACCCGACTTACTGCAAGAAATAACAGATGAAATGATCCAGAAAAGGCGCCGAGGGAATTGATTTTAAAATAAAATTGTTGGTTTGATTTTACTAAACAAAGGATCACTGACATTTCTAAATTCAAGGCTAGGATCAAAGATTAAAGATCAAGCTAGGATTATCATCATCATCTTCCTGCCATTGTTCATTAAGTGGGGTTGGCGCAACATGTTTTCCTCTTCCACTCTCTTCTGTTAGCCGTCATTTCCGAACTCACTTTTCTTACTCATGTCATCTTTAATACAGTCCAACTTTTCTTTGGCCTTCCTTTACTCTTATGTACATCTACATTTATACCTAACGCTTTTCTCGTTACATGACTCATCCCTCCTCATGACATGCTAAGATCTAAGAATGTTTAACAAAATATGGCATAAACGTGGTAAATTTCTAAACAACACAACTTCACAAATGCAATGTCGCATTTAGTCCTTTGAGAATAACTCACAATCTAGTAACTTGTTGGGTACAAGTTGTAACATACCTACTGGTTTCCTGATGAAATTTCCACTTCGCTGTTTGAGAGCATACGCTACACTTTCGACACTTCCAAAACACTATTCTTCAACTAATTCAGACTTGCATTCAAGACAGTCACGTAACACGCTGTTTGGTAACTAGATTGTACGACTCTGGAGACTCGACGTAAAGACACACACTTACGAAGTTAATGCTTCTGATGTCGGAATAATGTTGGCGCTTTAATGTAGGTGTGTGGAACTCATCATCAGAATGTTTTATTCCGCTCCTGGGAGTTAGGCTTCAATTTTCCTGAATCTACAGCTATGATTCTACTGAAATTTTGCAACACACAAAATTGAAGTGAAATATGTATGTTTTGCTATATTATTTTGTATGAATCATGCCGTGTTTGTTTTGCCCTTGAAACCTAATATTTTAGATTTAATTAAAGTTGATAATAAAAGCTCTCCTCGGATGCCTGCTCCTAGATAATATGTACGACCTTTGATCAAAAAGCTGTATCAGATTTGGGCCTTTAAAACATTATTTTACTCGTTATTCATTCTAAAAATGAACTCCGTTACAAAAACACTTTCAATTCCAAAGTCGTTCCCAAAATTCGATACAAAAAGACAGCTTAAAGAGGCGATGCTAAGTGAATAAGTGAATAGTTAAACTCTCATAATATTTACATAAACCGAACATTAGTCTGATGGTGCAAGCTATGAGGGACGTGGTGGTGGATTATGGCCTAATGGGGCATAACGATGGCTAAATGCAATGATAAATCATGGGATTCTATGGAACTGGATTAATAATGAATTAGAGAACTTCCCCATCTTGAGGTTTGGCCTACGTTTAATTTCCTGTAACCCATAACGCAAAGTTTCCACCTGAATTAATAAGAGAAGTGATCGTTAATCGTATTAAAGTTTGTGAGGATGTTTGGATGTTTACACGCCGTAACGGCTTAACCAATTTCGATAAAACTTGTTATACATATTCTTTACCAGTTACTTTTTATCTTGGAACCTCGTGAGTGAAGCCGCTCGTGAGTTTTTGAAACACAAGAAAATGCTCATATCCTTTGTTAACATTGATTTTTAACTACTCCTAATTATGTGGGTTAAAAGTTACCTGTCGATCGTCAGCTTAAAGTCAAAGATATCCCTTGATCTCCCAATCCTACCATTATAGCCTACCCTTTACACCTAGGGGGAATGGGGTATTCCCTTTGCTTACGCCCTCGATAGGTACAGTAAATTAAAGCAATAGAACCAGTAGAATTACTTACATCAATAAAAACTATTGAACCCATTCTATAGTTATTGTAGTTTATTTTTAGTGTATGTACATAGGTACCTATTTAGTAGGACCTATCCTCAAGTTGACAGGAATACATATTGTTTAAAGAATAAAGTATGACTAGGGCCGTCTGCGACCTTTCAGGAGCCTTCGGACATCCAAAGTTTGGGGCCTTATTAAAAATACATGAATGAAAACATCTGCACGTACTTTTGTTCAGCGACTTTATTGGTTAACAATTTAACAACAACGAAATAAATCATCATCGTTTAAAATTAACATACTTATTAATTACAATAATAAGTAGTAAACCCCTTATATCACAACGTAGCAAGTGCTCAAAGAAAGCATTCTTTTATGCTATTAATGAGCATGTGAGGAGATCTATAACGGCACCAAGTTACTTTACTGCTTGTACAACTGTTTTCTGTGTCCATGACTTGCCTTTTCTCTGCATGACTGTGCGAATGTATAACGTAATAGAATAGTCTAAACGGTATGTAATTGCCATCTTTCAGCAGTTTTCTTTGTTCGTATTGTAGCTAGTTGGTTTTTCTGTGTTTTTGTGGGTTGGGGTTGAACTAGGGCTTCAAGTGTAATAGTGTAATTTTATGATAATACAATGTAAAGAACGAATAAATTTATGGTAATAAAAAATTTGGACTGAGTGTACATTTATCGTGGATTATGATGAAGTAGTTACAACGATTGAATTTTACGGGTAGTTTCGTAAAAACAGAAATTCGGACCAATGTTGAATTTCATAGTGTTGAAAAACTAATACTTACGCGTTACTAGACTTTTTTGTCACATTTCCTGACCATTTTTGTAATCATTTTGAAAATAAACAATTATTTTTGTATATTTTTTAAAGTAATATAAATTAAAGTAATACAAATAATGTAATACAAAGCCAATAAACAATGGCGCACCCAATGGCAAGCGGCAGCTACTGCATTATACAGCTGTTAAAAAGCCTAGGATGGCGTCTATCACCCTTAGAAATGCTTTAAATGGTATGTCTCATGTCGCTGATTTATCACCTTACCCTTCAAAACGGGACACAGCAATGCAAAGATTGCCGCTTAGCAGGAGAATTTATAGGCAAGGCAAAAGTAAATGAAAGATGCCCAGCTTCCTGCATCCTAGCAACAGCTGCAATGTTTAACAAAGGCATTATACGGGCGTAATGTCGTACATACCTGAGTACATACGACATCGTGTTTCGTGTGCTCAGGACCGTGTGTAAGACAGAATGATGGATCACTGTGATATTAAAGCCTTTTTTGATGAATCGTCGAATGTAAATGGATGATATCCATTTGTAAATAAAATTGATCAACCAAAAGATGAAAACCAGAGTACAGAACAGATTTGGCAGGGTGTCAAAAATGCAATCAATGAAGAGTTTCTGTGGAACTCCGGCTCAGATTACAAAATTGCTGAGAACCATACAATTTATTGCAATTGACAAAATTAACAACGTTCAGAAGCCGCATTGTCTTTAACCTCAGTGGCGTAGCGGACGAGTGTCCATCTGAGACGCAAGGTTCGACCCCCTGCGGGAAAAATGTTTGCATGATCTACAAATATTTGTTATGGGTCTGTGTATTGTGGTACCATGATACTCGTATGTAGTTTCTGATACCCATGACACAGGAAATCCTAGTGCGGGGACTGTTGGGTGTTATTTATTTATTTACTTATTTATATCTTGTCTAGAATTTCAGACTAATAAACTTTATATTTCCATAAAACATTTTTCATGTAGGTAATAGTCTTTTAATAGGTCGCGGGTTCGATTCCCGCACTGGAAAAACATTTGTGTGATGAACATAGATGTTTGTTCTGTGTCTTTTACCTATTATGTATATCAGTCTCTGGTACCCATAGTAAAGGCAATGCCTAGTTTGGGTTGAGTTGACCATGTGTGCTATGTCCGGAATATTTATTTGTTTATTTATTTTAGTAGCCGCGAGTTTCTCAGTCAAAAGTTTACGCTAACGATAAGTAAACACGCACAATTTACTAAGCACTAGGCCAATGCAAATGACAAAACAATTTATCCCCAAGGGTATCTCGCGCTTACTTCTAAGGCCGTATTCTGAGCTTCACAACAATCTAGACACAATAATCCCACAAATGTGCCCCAATCGCCTGACACTCAACAACTCATACGGTCTGAGAGCTACAGCGAAGTAAAGTCGCTCTACATATTCAAAGTTTAATCCGGAATCAGCTTTCCACTTCTTGCGAGGATTCTGTACACTGTCGCAACTTAGACACACGGCTTTGGGCAGTTGGGAACATTAAACTTGTAACAGTAACTCAATTTTGTGCAGTCATTATTGTGTTACTGCTTTGTTGCTTTTACCTACGATGGAATGGAGGTAGTATTGGTGTTTGTGTGTGTGTGTGTTTGTTTATACCGCTCTCCTCGCATTCAAATTGGTTCAAATAATGGAAAATATTTATTTTGTTACTTCCGTGAACAATCTATATTTACGAATCTACATTGATATTGATAAACAAGGTGAATGGACAAGGTGGCTATAGATATTACCTAACTGTATTTTGTATTTGGATCATGATAAAAAAAATGCTAATTTGACAACATTGTTCGGAGACAAATAAACTTTAAGAGTCATTGACACCATGCAATCTGACGGCGACGTAGACTATTGAACTCATAAAGTTTCAGAGTTCAATAGCTTAAATCTCAAGTATTGCAATTTGGTATCCGTGAGTCTCTAAAGCCACGGTGCATCATCGCACTAAGCCAAGATAAATTTCGTCTAATTAACACACTTGCTCGTCACCCAGGCTGGCTTCCAGCGCGCTTTTTGGCCATTTTACAGCTTTAATTTCGTGTGTAGTAAAGTGAATAAATATCGTTTTATAAATGCCATGGAAAAACTGCCTAGTATGTGAAATTCGCCATGGTTATTTTGTTTAGCTTATATTATTTTAGCTAAATTGCATTTAATGTAAATAATTAAAGAAAACGGCTCTTATTATAGTCATGATTCCTTAAAAACAATCAGCGCCTAATCGATGATTGACGCGCAGCGTTAGGTACATTTGCGGCGTATGTGTAACGGTAATGGTTGTTTATTTATAGACTTATTTTGACCCTGGCTGAATAATAGGTCCCTCCATATCTGTCTACCCTTGGATGTCATAAGACGCGACTGAGGAAAAAAAGCAAGGGGATGGGCAGCAGCGTCCCCTATTTTAACAAAGATAGCTCTAACTGCGCTTGCTAATTCGATAGCCCAGCGTGGTGAGTATCGGCATATTCCCCCCACGTGATTGGAAGCTGTGCAGAAAATCTGCGGGGAGGCCTATATTCAGCAGTGGACCTCCTACGGCTGAACTGACTAACTGATGAGACTAATTTTAGCATTTTGGGTGCGTTACCAACCATTTTTAGAATAGTCTTATGGCACTGCAAATATTAGAAACGCAAGTAGGAAGCCCCTCGTCACCACCTGTTCTGGTATGCATTCGCTTTAATGCTAGTTTGTACGCCAACTCGCCTAAAATAATTAGATGTAGCAGCGGCATCTTGTGGAAGTTTGGAGAATACCTTTGATTAGTAGAACTATTTAAAACTGATATCTTATACTGATACTTTCAAACCGAGGATCTTGGGATCGGATCCCAAAAAACTATTTGCTCAAAACAGTGTAGTAAAAATATAAAGTGAGAAAACTCACGGCTGAGTCAACTGAGTCTTTACACTTTGGGTAAAGCCGACTAGCTGAGAGCTATAGGTGCTGGACATTGGGCAAGTCTACTCCATTTTATCAATTGTTATAGAATCTAAGTGCATAGTCTTGTAAAAATACCTGATGCTGCATAAACTATCTAAAATAGAACATGTTCATTAACATTTTATTACAAGTATGATAATAATATAAAATCTACTTTGCACTGTGACATTTAAGGTTTTTATTCACAATATGCAGCGTCAGATCTTCTCATATTAACTGAAAAGTAATATGAAATGTGAAACGAGATATTGCATTGCATTCTTCTGAGTTGAAATTAATTCTCATATGTCTGCAATGTTCCTGACTTTATTTCGCTTAGTGGAAACTTTGAAATGCTTGTCGTGTCACTGATTCTTTCTTGGTCATCCTGTATTGGGTCAGTTACCAGGTTAAGTTATGGTAGCCCTGAAAAGTGTCTCTGAATATCGTTGAAAGAATCAGTGTAGTGAAAGAATTAAAGTGCGCCTCTTAAGAGGCTTCTTTCGTGCACAGGAAAAAGGAATGGTTTTGAGTAATAAGAACCAACACAATAACCGTTTCAGTTCATCAAGAACGAGATGCAAATGTAGCTTTGTGTCTTTAATATTCCTTACACAAACACTACATCTGATAGCAAAGGCCTCTCGCCTCAATCGTGTTAGTAGGTATAAGTTCCAACAAAAATACGTTATCCTACGGCTATCAAGCTCAAAGAAGCTTCAAGTACACGTTTCACCCCACTTTTTAGGCAAAAGCCTTTTTGTGAATGTACGTGACATGCAAACGTGAGCTAAAAGGGACTTTGGCAAAAAGTATAAAAGGCCATATTTGCCAAGCAAGCAGTTCGAATTGAATAACTTGTGTCGATAGATGTCCTTTTGCTGTGCCTATTATAATAAATAATTATAATTGACAAGAACGGACCACATTCGACAAAATATTACAACGCGTGCATTCATGCGATTGCGACCGCGCGGCTTGAGTGTGTGTTTGCCTCAAAGTTCATGGCTTGATGAAATTTACATTCATTAGTCGAGTGTGACCGTGGACAAAATGTCAACTGGTTTTTATTTTCAGTACCTACCTACGATATTAATGCGACTTTTTGAAATGAATTTAAGCCCGGGCTAGAGCTTTGTTTTGATTTAAATTTAAGAATAACCTTTTTTTTAATTACCATGCTTTTCATTCGTCACTTTAAAAACATAGCAAACATTTTTTAACTCGTCAACTTTTTCAGTTTTATTAACCAATAAAATGTATAATACTTTTATGATGGTAAGTAAATCCGCAGTATTTTTAAATAGTACTGTTTAGATGTTATCTTAATTACAACGGTAGTGCTAGGCTGAGACGCCAAGAGGTGAAGTACGAATTCGCAAGTGGTGCGAATTCGTACCCCTGGGCGGGACAACTGTTTGAATGATCTGCAAGTATTTGTTGCGGATCTGGGTGTTGTGGTACTTGTAGTTTCTGATACTCACGACATCATCATCATTTCAGCCGTACGACGTCCACTGCTGAACATGGCCTTCCCCACAGACAGAGCGAACTCCTTATCATGTGGGGGGATTTGACCATAATCACCACGCTGGGCAAGCAGGTTGGCGAGCGCAGTTAGAGCTTACGTTGTTAAAATGAGGGACGCTGCTGCCCCCTAGCTTTTTTCCCTTAGTCGCCTCTTACGACATCCGCGGATATTTTTCTTCAGCCGGGGCCACCACGGCCACTCACGACATAGGGTATCCTAGAGTAATGAATATGGAACGTATGTGACTGTTGGAAAAACTATTTAATAACTACTAATAGAATAATTCGCTACTAAAATGCATCGAAACAACAAAACGATACAAAGATACAGGAACTGAAAACAAAACATTCCTACAAAATCTGAGCGTCATTGTCTGGGACGAATCTCTGACAGATTAAACGTAACATAAAACACGAACTTTAATCCCGTAATAAAACCCGCTGGGTTTAACCCCCCTTCGCCCCTAATAATCGAGTTTCTCGTCCAAGATGTCGCCACGGTCCTCCATCCCTTCTGAATATCTTGCAGACTTCGTTGAGTGAATTAACATACAATTTACCAGTTCAAAGGAGTTTACTGTAATTTCATTTTGTCATGACTATGTGTTTTTGTCAACAATTTTCCAGACGTAAGCGTATTATAACTTTGAAGAAAATGTATAAGTCAAGGACACATAGAAGTCAATCTATTTTGTACTAAAATAGCATATTAAACTTAGTCATTATCTAGAATAAAAGGTAGCACAACTAACTATAAAATAACGTCGCCCTATAAAAGTTATATTTTCTAGTATGCTTTTACTAGAATATTTTACATACATACATACATAAAATCACGCCTATTTTCCGTAGGGGTAGGCAGAGACCACGGCTTTCCACTTGCTACGATCCTGACATACCTCTTTTGCTTCATTCACTCTCATCACATTCCTCATATATGCTCGTTGGTTTAGGGTACTCTTGACCTGGCCTTTATCCAATACGTCACCGATTTGGTCGCTTAACGTACGCCTAGGTCTTACCCTTCCAACGATTCCATTCACACTCGCCTTATACACCTGCCTCGTCAATATTCTTTCGTTCATCCTCTCTACATGACCATACCAGAATATTTTAGTGTTTAATTAACATTATATAGCCATAATAAATCCTCACTAAATAACACCGAAAACAGTGAACAAAAGAACAACTAACAAACGAACCTTATCTCTAAATTTCGTTCAGTAGGAGAGCTCGTGTGAAATTTTAATGAAACTCAGCTCAGATAACTAAAATGTATCCTTTTTCCGTCAGACAGAAAAGAGTTAAATTTTGTTTCGGGTCCTCGACGTTGCCAATTCGGAACCAACTTCTTTATAGGCAACCCGACTGATGGACTCTGCAAAATGGATAAACTCTACCTATCTGAACACGAGAAGAACAAAAAATAAAAAAAAAATTATTCAACAAAACAAAAACTCGTCTGCAAAATAATATTTACCTACTGAAATAAGCTTTGACATTTGGGTGTTCACAGGTGAGGATTAAATTCATAACTATAATTAGTATCTAACGAATAATTATTTATATTTGGGATATTACATAATATTTTTAACCAAAAAAATTTTTGTCCCTAGTTCAACCAGTCGCGTTTTGTTTTTGAATAGTTTATTTTCAGTTCTCCTCCAGCTATCTTACTCCCAGGACAAAGACGAGTCGAGTGACACCTCATTTACCAAAATTCATCAAGACGTTTAGGTTGCATTGGAGCAAAAAAGAATATTTGTAAAACACACTCGAAAAACATTATCCTAAAAACATTTTGAAAATTTCTAGTAATAAACCTACTCGTACTTTGACTGATAGACTGAAAAACAGAACAATAGCAAATTAAAAGGTATGTTCCAATTGTTCCGTATCCTACTTATCCTAAGTTCTCAATTATTTTATCACTCGCCTATTTCATGGCTTCGATCATTGTTCTTGTGTGTGTGACTCCAGTTTGTTGGTCAATCAGATAAGCACTGTACAAATGTTTGTGCGCTACGCCATCTGCCCATTTCTTTACCCCAGGGGTACCTTAGTAAACATTCGTCAACCGTAAAGTGAGAAACATGTCTGATTTTATCTTCCCTTTATTTTCTACAGAATGGAACACAGCCACACGTTAGCGAAAGACTCACAACAAAATACAAATCCTTTTAAACGGTTGTTTCTTGTCGCATACTGAAAACCGTGGGTAGTGGTATTTGCTCGCACCTTTCCACGTGCATATTTTTTTAATAAATCATTTTTCTCAACATGGCACTTTTGAAAGCGGCATTGTTGTCGGGCGAACAAAAAGAGTAATGTACAGTCATTCGTCTCGATCGAAAATTTCATTTGTTGGCACGGGAACACGGGAGTGGAGCTCTTTGTGTCACCCGATAGAGATGTAGAGACGACAGAAAGTGGTAATGGCAACTTATTGATGGCGAACCGGCAGCCCATTTTGCTATCTGCGTAATAATGCTCTATAACATTATAACTCTATAATATTAGAGCATTATAACGGAAACTCAATTGAAAATAGTGAAAAGGCCTTGGTTTTCTCTATTTTCAATTGAGTTTCCGAGAACAGTAGTCTAAAGAGTCTAGTACCTAAAGATCGTCTAACAAGCCAAAAATAAGCCATTGAAGGAAATGAAACTTAAAATCCAGACAAATACCCCGTATGTAAGTACACATTCATCATCATTTAGCCGGACGTCCACAGCTGAACATAAGCCTCCGTTATATATTTTCATATAGTGGGGGGCCTTTCTACGTGCGCGGTTTTCCAGTTCTCTACTTAAGGACCTTTTTGCCAAAACGGTCCTAGGTTCTCCGAGCTATGTGCTCTGCCCACTGCCATTTCAACTTGCTCATCCTCAAGTCTACGTCGGCGAATTTAGTTGTTCGTGGAGGCTTCTAAGGGACAAAGCTAGGGGATGGACACCAGCGTTCCCTATGAACAATAGCTTTATCGGCGCTCGCCAATCCGCATGCCCAGCGTGGCGAGTATGGGCAAATGCCTCCAAATGATCGTTTGGATGCAGCCCGTACAAGGTTGGTCGCGCTGGACATATTTGGGGGAGTCCTATGTTCAGCAGTGGACGTCTGAGGCTAAAATGATGATGATGATGATGATACCACTTGTTTTATTTCGAGAGCATTTCCAGCAAACAATAAAATATCCACGTCATCGATTCATCACGTATATTTGTACGAAATAGTTTTTGTTAAAGTTTTGCGTTGTAGTTTTATTTTGTAACACGAAATTGATGGTCGTAATATCGTGTCTGGCAACACTGAGTAAAACGTCCCGTTTGATGGATGGTGTTACCAGCCGAGACATTTCAATTTAATCGCTATTTAAAACAGAAACTCTGTTCTAAGAGAAATGTGTTGTATTGTTTGAAAATGATTGTTGTATTTTTTAAGCAACAAAACAAAATTGATTCCAATACGCAACTTATTTGAAAGGACTTTGTTAAACAAAGTAAATTAAGCTGATTATACTGTGCATGCTTTGTATGTTGTGTAGTTTCGATTAGTTATTATTATAGGCATGTCAGGGGTCAAGTTTCGAGGTCACAAGTTCCAAGTTCATATTGATAATGGAACTTCTGTTTACATTACATGATTTACTGACAAAGTTTATTAATTACATCTGTCTTGTGACGGAGTTAATGGATTGCGTAAGCTAGCGAGTAAACTAAATGTCATCTACACAAGCTATTGATTTATTAGCTGTAGGTGATATGTGGCAAAATACCTACCTTATTTATGTTTTTTTGGAATTAAAGAATCCTCTTTTGGCATGGGAATAATCTAGTTTTCAAAATAAATGATGGTTTAAAAACCATGTTTATTTTAGAAGGAAATTAAAGAAGATACCTCTGAATATTATTAACGTTGCAATACTATTGAAACAAATCATCATTAACAGTCTGATGAAGACCATGAGGCCAAAGAGTGCCATGACGAACGGTCTTGAGCCTCAAATGGTCCGGTTCGAAGTCGCCATTCGAGAACCTTTATACCCCAACGGTTGTCGGTTCAGCGAGCTATATTAATATTATCTTTATTTGAAACAAAATCAATTTAAAATAAATAGCATGTTTGACATCCTCTCAGATCTCCAAGAAGATGATATTTAATTATGTCTAAGCAGTTGCAATGCAAAAACAAAGCATTAACTCTACAGAAACGATTAACACTTCAGTGCAATTAATTGAAACAAAATACATTGGTTAATTACTTTTATAACAAGTTCTGTTAACTTTGTAATGGGAAAGTTAAATGGTGCTGGCAGTATCGACTAACGATATTTTGTAAAAAGATCTCATATACACGATAGCTAGGCTTGTTATTTCTTGATGTTATGAAGTGTGTAAAGTATTAACCCACGCTTAACGGAAAGATTTAGATTTTATAATATCCCAAAATTGTTGTTGGTTAGATTATCCCTATCTAGGCGAGAATCTTGGGTTTGAATCCCGCTGGGACGGATTTTTTGGGATATTTATAAATCCTTAAAAACGTTATATCTGACAGTCAGTCGTATGATTTTTTTCCAATAGCCTGAAAAGCCATACAGGGTTATGATGTATAAACAAGTTGTCTGCATTTCCTCTTATAATAATATTTCCTAATATAAATATTATTTCAGGTAACTTAAGAATAGGACAGATGGTAAAAACTAATTATAAGACACATAAATATATCTGTTTATGATGCAAACAGGCTAACAGGTGTGGATCACCCATAATAAAAGTCTTATGGTAGATTTACTTAAACCGGGTCTTTTGTAGAGTTTTAAACGGTTTATAAGGTAGTGTTAAAAAAATCAAGTGATCTAAAACCCTATCCTATCCTGCTCCTACTCATATTATAAATGAGAAAGATTGTGAGAATGTTTGGATGTTTATTGTTCAATCACACGGATCACACGGCTCAACGGATATAGATGAAATTTGGCACAGAAGTAGTCTGGAATAGCATATAGGCTTTTTATCTTCATAGGTACCACACGAGCAAAGCCGCGGGCGTACGTCAGTCTCTAATAAAACAACATCTCGCCTTAACGGTCGTCCAGCATTAATCTACCGATAAAAACCTGGATTACATCCCGTCAGCGCCCGTCCAGGGTTCATTGTCCAGCTAAAGTCGCTTTCGCCAACATAATTTCAAGAAACGTCTCACGAAATTTATGGCACTTGTCTCCTCTCTTAAGTCACTCACTTTTTAAAAGAGAAGACGAAATAAGTAGATTTTTTTGTATTATAAGTTCTGGGGAAAGTTGCTGCCAAAAGTTTAATGAAGGATGGCTGAGACAGTGTTTTGTTATTCATGCCAAGGGCAATTTTGAAATTTTTAGGAGTTAGCCAGTAATGGAACAAAACAATGTCTAAGCTATATGCTTTGTCAGTTGTCGGTTTTGCTTAGCTTGACTTAACATGAAAATGACGTGGTGTCTCCCGGGTAACGAGCTATTTTAAATTTCAATTAAATATTTTTAGCCGTTACTTTGTAAAAGATCAAAGTCTTATTACACAACTACAGTATGAGTTGGGCTGCTTGTCTTCAAATAAAACTCAAAACACATTCATGCTTTTTTTGGTAATAACCTTTTTTGAGAGGTTCAAAACCTTTGCAATATGCAAGACCGGGCTTTGAGACCGATGGCCACTTGAGTAAGGCCGCTTGACCGTCTAGCAATTATATATAATCGCCCTGTAATGTTCCCACTGCTGGGACTCAAGACCTTCTCAATGTGAATGACCTTTTGAGCCTAATGGCTAAGCTGCAATCACTGTAGTTACTTAACAGAGGGTAAACAGGGTGTATTATTTAAATTAGCTACCAACTGCACCCCATCCGTCAGACAGTAGAAAAACAAACGCTATTTACGTTCGACGGAATTGCCTCCGTTATTATAGCGGCCACAATTACAGTGTAATTGAAAACCGAGTGGTCGTTACAGCGGTGACGTCAGAGATGCGGAATAATGTGGGTTCTTTGCTGAAATAGGATAGTGGGGTGAGTGGCTCTATGATAAGTGGCGATGAGGATGATGCTGGTTAGTGGGACGCAGTAATTTGAAAGGGGAAACTCATTTGTTTGCTTTGAAAATAAACTAGTAAAGAAAGAAGTCATGTTGACGCGCTTGAAATATAAGCAGGATGGAGGCTTTCAAATTAAGTAAAACTATATTATGAAGTTGATTGGTGGTTATGGCGGAGTACAATTCCATTACCAATCAGCTTACATGCGTTAATACTCATTGTGCAAATGAATTGCCTGAGGCTGCAGATGAATCGACGTAATGATCACTACATTAAATGAAATGAAATTTGTTCGAAATTTTATGCTTCGACGTAAAACGAAAAAATGAAAACCAAGAACATATTTTGTAATGATGATAATCATTGTGTAACTACAATTACATCTAGGTATACCAAGTTTGGTACAAAGAAATTACAAGATAAATGCAATAAATGTTGAAATACATACTTTGTTTATTTTAGATCACGCTTTGTTGATACCTAAATAAAGAAAAGTAATGTCGGGGCCTTAATAGGTACCTACTTATAAAGTTAGTATAGCTATTTAACCCAAAAAATAATAGACAGTTAATGGGAAATCCATAATTCATTAAGGATCTGAAAAATCATATTAATGTTTTTCGTAAGAAATAAAGAAATAGGTGTTTCAGCATTTTTGCAAAATCATCCATAAACGGAGCAAAGTAGGGTGTTTTTATGAAGTACTTTAAATAGAAGCTTTGATATAAATGCGGACAAAGTCGTGGGCTACAGCTAGTTCAAAAATAAAAACACAATGCGACTAGCTGCGCGAATTCATACGAAAAAAATGGCTTCCCATCACTCAAGTAGCCCACTTTATATACAAAGGAGACGGATGCAGTCCCCCACAAACTTTCCATGGAGCAAGCGAAGGGTTTAATTGTTTTCCTGCATCACGAGATGCTGAGAAAACGCGACTAAAACGTGAGACGAGCGCTCTACTTTAAGGCATTCCTTTTGTTTGAGAGACTGTTTTTAATTTAATTTTATCTTCATATTTGGACCTTAAAATATTTTTATTTTTACAGAAGATCGCAGCCAAATAACATTATTTGTTTTCAAATAGTGTTGTGTTCCTGCGATGAGTAAGGTTGCCAGAGCTCTTTAGGGGGAGGGGGGTTCGGGGTCGGCAACGCGTGCGTGATGCCTCTGGTATTGCAAGCGCTCATAGGCTACGGTAACCGCTTACCAACAGGTGGGTGGGCCGTATGTCTGTTTGCCACCTAAGTAGTATAAAAAAAAAAAAAAAAAAACTGTACCGTACCTCATTTGGAAAAACGGAACCCTTATAGGATCACTTTGATGTCCGTCTGTCTGTCTCTCTGTCTGTCTGTCTGTCTGGCTGTCTGTCTGTCTGTCTGGCTGTCTGTCTGTCCGTCTATCAAGACCCTTTTTCTCAGAAACGGCTAAAGGTATCAACCTGAAATGTATACCACCTATTAAGGTCTGTGGGCTAATCGTGCCGTATTCATTTCAAAGCTCTAGTTTAACGCATTAAAAAGATATTGCAACGAATGTATAATTTTGTATGGAAATGGGAAAAATGAAAAACCTCTAGGGTACTTCCAGTTTCCTCACAATTCTGATATTTGGAATGCTAGGAGCTTTTGTAACACAATAAATGGGAAAAGTCTATAATTGAGGAATTTCGAAGTTTTTTCACGACCGAGATTCGAATCCACGACCAATGGTACGGAACCCTCAGGGCGCGAGTTCTCGCACTTGACCGTCTTTATTTATTTGAGAACTATAATTTGGGTGTAAAAGCGCATTGGTTTCTAATCAAAACCGAATGTGATGATACACCCTTATAGAAGCACGTTAATACAGTAGTAATTGAACCAACTGGGAGTCATAAACGTAAGACGAATGACCACAATTTATTCTATGTAAATGGTGTCTATAGTAAGATCTGATTAATTATAATAACGCGTGGTTACCAACATAGTATAATGTTGGTAAATGAGGCGGCGGCGGCGCTGTTCTGTATTGCATGACCAATACTAAAATTATAGTAAAATTAGACTTTTTATTGCTAATGGTTAGGCGTTTGACCACCATCTCAATTTTGCAAGTGAGATGTGGCCTAAGATGAAACACGGTTTACTAGAATGAACTAATTCACTCTAGATTTAAAGACTCCTAGATTGTACTCTTCATATAAATTAACTAATTTATTGGAAGGAACTGAAAAATTTCTAGCTTCGTATTTAGTTAATTATTGTTCTGTATAACAAGCATTAAACTTTGGTTTTTACTATTAATTGCATATTGTTTCAGGTAAGTAAAAAAATGTTGGCAGATTCTGAAAAAATAAAGAAGGAAGTTGGGTATGTAATCCAAAAAACTATTTTTGTTAAGATTTATTTATTCCTGGTGAGTTTAACTCCGTAGAATCTTTATAATAAGACTTTATACTATTTGCGCTGCTAAAAAAAAAGAGTCAAAAGAAAAAAAATCGATCGACTCCTAACTTTTTTCGGAAGTGCCGTTAAGGTGCCTACATCCAAAACTAAGTTGGGACGAACTTTCTTTTCGGTTCTGGGGTTAAAATTCAGTTGGGACACAAATAAATTTGCAAATTCCACCTGACGTGCGTCTAAGTGCTGGAACTTGTTCTAGAAAGTTCTTGAATTTCATGACAATTGTTTTAAAAGCAGTACGCTGAAATATTGTATGCTCTTGTTATATTTTTTTATACAACTTTGGTGGCAAACTTGCCTACGACCGGCCTGTTGGTAAGATAGATAAACTCTTTATTGTACACAGAGATAGAAAATAACAAAAGGAAGAAACCAAAAATAATACGTGCAATGGGCGGCCTTATCGCTAAAAGCGATCTCTTCCAGACAACCTTTGTACTGAAAATGCTGAAAATTGTAAGCGTACTTACAATTTTCATCATTTTTCCAATCAGCTGTAGATACTCGTATGCTCTGGGGATTCTTTTTAAACCTGTGGCTCGATCATGAATAATTCACGATAGCGTAATACTTATGCTACGATAGCAAATGTCAAATATTTTAAAGAATTTAAGTATCGCCGATGTCATTGGCAAATATTTGACTTTTACAATCGTATCGTAAATAATAACACACCCAAAAGTCACATTTTTTTTTTTTTTTTTTTTATACGAAATAGGCTAACGTTTGACCACAATCTCACCTGATGTTAAGTAATGATGTGGTCTACGGTGTAGCACGTTTGCCTAGAAGAAACCTATTCACTCTGGTCTTGAAGACACCCAAATTATAGGTATTCGGAAACACAGACGCTGGCAACGAGTTCCACTCTTTGGCTGTCCGCATTATAAAGGTACACGCAAAGCGCTTGGTGCGGCAAGGTGGTATATCAACCATGAACGGATGTCGCGTGTCCGTGCGTCTGGTTGTCCGATGATGGAATGGGGATGAACATACATAGTCCTGATCCCACACTAGTTTTCCCTGTGTATCAGAAACTACGAGTACCATGAAACCACTATACCCAGACCCGGAACAAATATTTGCAGATCATGCAAACATTTGTCCCGCAGTTGCTCCCATTTGCGTCTCAGACGGGCACACGTCCGCTAACGCTACCGAGGTCGTCGTAAGCGTAACTCGTGTCGCAAATTATTCGTCCTTAGGGCATAGAGCCTCAAGCACTATTTATTCATACTGAATGCTCGATCTCTACTGGTGATGAAATCGCCATAGGAAATTATAAAAATAAGGCGTATTAAAGTATAAAAATAATATTTTTTATACAAGGAGCTTTACAAGCGATTTTATGAAACCTTAATTTTGTCCAGTATCGTGCTAAAACCTAAGCAAACTCTGGGGATGAAACAATTTGTGCACCCTAATCAAATAAGCGTAAAAGGAAAATTTTAAAATTCACCGCCGACCGGATCTGCATAATGACTACGTCTAACGACTCAATCTGTGAGACGGCCGGGATATTACTGTTTTATTAAAACACCTTTTGGAACTATGCCGGCAAGAAAATATGGAAATATTATGGACAATATTTTAGGCAACATTTTCGTTTATCTCCACGAAATTGTTTCTTTAGGTTGGTGATACGGGTGTGTAACAATGCTCCAGAGACATGAAGTATTTACGCCTAAATATTCGATTTTACTTTCATTAAAGTACCTCAGATTATAAGTACGATTTTGTGCATAATATCGTCCACATTTTTTTTTAAGACCAGCTCAGGTTGTTACAGTTTGCACACCCTGAGTTGGGACCTTTTTGCAACAGCTTTACCTATAAGTTACCTGCTATAAGTTTAAATAAGTAATAATCCTGTTTTGCTGTACTTAAGTAGGTAGGTAAATATGGTGTTATTCCTTGTTAAAAAAAGGAATCTATAGATTTTTACAAAAATGTTGTTTCCTTCCGATGTACGAATCAAACTATCTAAAAATAAATAGGCAATATCTATAAAACACATTTCTCGAACATGAAAGAACGTCGCGTCACACGTCTCAAATAAAAATGCACAAATTTATTTCGATTCTCTCTTCGATTGCCAAAGTTTTGGGAGAATGAGCGCGCGACGATGAAAATTTCCCAAGTTCTTATAATATTTTATAAGATATTTTCGATTGTGCACCTGAGAATTTTCTATTACTAGATTTGTTCTTCGGATTTGCTTAGTTCTTATTAAAATTAGTTCGTAACTTATTGATTATTTTCAAATCTTTCCAAACTGAAACAACTTTTGAAAAATTTAGGTAGTTTAATATTGATTTTTCAGAACTTATTTTGGTTGTTTTATAAAGTAATTTGTGTTATTTTGTAGTAGGTATAAAATATATCCTTTCTTTAATTATAAATTTTCTTATTTTTTTTGCTTTTTGCCATCTCATTGTTTGTCACGCGTTTAATTTTGTTAAAATTGTTGTTTATGAATTATATTATGTTACTTACGTGTCATAAATAAACCGCTAAAATATTTCTGTTACTATGTTATGTTATGATATGTTACTGCAATATTTCCAATATATCAAAGCACTTAGAGCTATGAAAACCTTTCAGAGAATTTTGTTAACAATAACGTATCGATTTACCGATATCTTACCTGCAACAGCCTTTAAAAATTACGGTGGATTTAAAAATTTCAATTCAATGACGCGGCTTTGAAACTGCATAGCAGAATATACCTGCTTCGACGGACCGTCAATTTAACGGAAGAATTTGCACAATCGTGGGGTAGGTATTGTGCGGGGTAGGCTAGCTTTTGTGGCTACCACTTCAGCATTCAAGTATGAATTTCAGATGGCTTAGGTTTTCTGTTGGGTTTCGTGATAAGATATTGCGAGTATTATTTATGAATTTCTGTTTTCTAGCTTCAACGGTTTAGGCTGTTCATTATAAGTATTTATTGGTATATCACTTACCAATAAATACTTATAAAGATTAAAAGGCAAAAAAATACAAGAAAGTATAAGCGAAATAAAAAACTAAAGTGAAAAAATATCAAAAAATAATTGAACAATTTTTTTCGATAATTGTTTTTTTTGTTAAAAGTTTTTAGTATGTACCTACTATTATTTCTTTTTGTCGATTGAATAAACCCTTTTAGAGATGAATAACACCGGTTATTCCAGTATCCGGTCAGCCCGTCATAGGTACATGCCAGTCAATACAAAGTATTGATATATCTACTGTTTCAGAAACCTTCAAAACAAGTAGGTACAACCATTTCAATAACAAAGGCTGAGAAGCTAGATTAATTATTATTAATAGTGGAAAGTTATTACCGTCTCGCTCGTAATGCCGACGTTCTATCATAAAAGATGTAATCCTGAAGCTGTAATCCCTACAGCGATACCGAGCTGTGTGTACTGATATTTACATTGATGGGGATTGAGTGGAAGCGATTTGTTGCGCTGTAAGCAATTTATTAAATAAAAAAATAAATATTCCGGACATATCACACACGGTCAACTGATCCCAAACTAGGCATAGCCTGTACTATGGGTACCAGAGACTGATATACATAATAGATATATATTTAACACCCAGACACAGAACAAACATCTGTGTTAGTCACAAATGTTTGTCAAGTGTGGGAATCGAACCCGCGACCTATAGCGCAGAAGGCAGAGTTACTACCAACTGAGCTATGAGGCCTGTCAAAAATATTTACATCTATCTATCTCTTGGAAACGTTGTCACTGGCTTTTTGCTTGAAAAACATATTTTATACGCAATACTTACCCATCTTTCTTTCCATCAATTAAAAGGGCCTTTTCAAGTTACCAAATTTCTTGTTATCAAGCTAATAACTTAACAATGATAAATATGTCATCACCGTGTGTACTGTATTTAATGAAATTAAATGAATTTAACACAACTTTCAACCACACAGGATAAACAAATTATCACTTAAATAATAAGTTTCATTTGAATCCGTTCAGCCGTTATGGTGCGATTGAACCACAAAAATCCAAACATCCACATAAACTTTCTCATCTATTATATCTTACTTTTATAAATTAGTAGATTATAATAGGATACATTTTCAATAAAATAGAAAATTTGCAGAAATTCAAGAGTAAATAAGCCTGCGCACACAAACTTATAGTTTTCTGTTTTCCTCAAATATAATGTAACATAATTAAATTATTGTTATTATTTATTGCTCTCTTTTGGTTTCTAAATGAGATGCAAATCCGAACACGTACAGTGTTCTCAATAACTCGAAGTAACCCACCACAGTCTAAATCCCCGTTCAACGTACATTCCATAAAATAAATCTTCTATCCTAGGCACATCCAGCCGCTAAACATCTCTACGCCCCTATCAAATGCTCGTTTGCACAAAGTATAGAGTCAAAGTATATCTGGAACCGTTGCGAACGCCGTCCGAATGGCTTTACGAACACTTTTTCCCTATTTCCGAACGAATAAAAAGGTTCCAAAGAGGACTTCATGACTTTTGTTATGTCGTATAGCGTTTAGGTACATGTGGGGGATTTTTAAACGTGGGGTTTTAAAATATATTGCACGTGGGGTGGCTTTTTGTGCGCTTTGATTTTGGCTTTAAAATAGGCTTGCGGATATTTATTGGCAGCGCGTTAGGAATTTATCAACTGATAATGTAACACATTTTAAAATAGTAACTCTAACTTTGGGTAAGAGAAAGTATTTGAAAGCCTTTTCTGAAAATGTACATTTTTATTGAGCATCGTTCCGACAAACCCATTTTTAATTAAAAATAGAACAGCTCTTTATCCAAAGTCCGTACTAAGAAAACAGCTTGTAGAATCAACTTAAAAAATAAATTAATACAAGATAATTTTATCTCAGCTTGACTTTAACTTTCATGATTAAATATAACCTCTAAAACCCTCGCTAGAAAAAATATAGAACTACTGAGTACCTGAGAAAACACTATTGTGCTTCGGGTAGACCTACTTAGCGTAGGTTGCAGTACAGTCGAGTTCATAAATGGAGCCATAATTTCATAATATCGGTGGCTTTTTGGTAACGTTTTCCTACGAAATTGACTCATCCAAATACATACGATTACGCAGAAAATTCTCAACCCTCGAAGTACTAGAAGAGAGCTCTTAGACTGGTTACGAACTGTTCGTGCGTGTACGCCCGCATAGGTGCGACATCCGACTCATCTTATCTATTTAATAATATTCTTCGTATATTTACGGACATACCAGAATGTTTGGACGTAATTTTTGTGGCAGCTGATAAAAAACGGACATAAAAAGCAATTGTAACTCAATACGTACGGCAAGACTCGGACGTATTTGAGCGACGCAAATTCGTAGGTTTTTAAAGTGCATCTGGCCAGAAATTATTCCATTCGTCATGTCATTGGTTCTTTGTTGCTCATTCTGCATTGAGTCATAGGCGATGCAGAAAAAACAGTGCGGTGAAGGATTAAAATGCGCCTAAAAAGATTACCCAAACGGTTCCTTTTTGGATAGTCCTATTTTAAAATTGTTTACGTTCATGCAAAGGCTAAGCCACTGCAGGCAATTTTGACCTCAAACGTATAACTGAAATTATCAACGCAACTGTACCTTTGCTTTGAACGTGACCTTGTCAAGGACTTGCCTTCAGACGCAATGCAGATTCTTGCCGTAACTATCTAAACGGTCTAAAATACTCGAGTTTTTATATCATCTCATTTGTTTTTTCTTGGTCATCCAAAGATTTTTAATAATAATAATAATTCATTTATTTCAGACTATAGTAAAGTTACAGGTCTTATTTAACTTATTCTTTTAAGCCTGGTAGGCCTTAAAACGCTGGTAGAAAGCAGCGAAACTACAGTAACATGTAGTTTTTCCTTGAAGCAGCGAGAACTAGGCTAGTAGAACTGCTTCTAGACACCACTTACGCAGTGACAAGCTACGGTGGCAGAATTATAGCCAATTCACACTCGTTGCCCCGCCGGGCTTCCTGCTACACATCTTTCCGGACGCCGCCGTGCCAGAGGTTAGGTTAGAAAGGTAGGTATTGTACGTTATATTTTTTTTGTCTCCCTTGTTATGTTTTTTTTGTGTACAATAAAGAGTTTATCTATCTATCTATTTTATTTAAACCAACATAACCGTTGAGGTTGAGAAAACTAATACATGAAGTTCCATAATATGCACTAAACCGAAATGGGCTTATTCTTCATCCAATAGGCATTAATAGTGATCAAAGATTCAGTGTACATTTAAATTCTCAAACCGTATTCAAATTTCAAACAGCGTACTGTTTGTCATCTTAACGGCTTTATGCATTCATCAATGTCTACAAAGTTTTGTATTTTATGCGGCGGATTTTTACGCTTTTCTCTTTCACATTTATTGTTGGTTAGTGGCCTTAGAAAATGAAGCTAATTAAACATAAGCACTTAAAAGCTACTTCGTTACCCACCAGCATTTTTTAAACCCTTCAATTTACCAAACTAAGCTAGCTATTCTTTAAAAACTCCAAGTCCAAGCGAATATTTCTTCACGGGACAGGCGATTAAGGCCCAACTCCACCTGATGATATAATTTAGTTAATATCGATCGCCGCGGATTAGCACACGACTAATTGTCCAATCAAGGTGCAGGCACAGACTAAATAGTAGTTCTTATGCACTTAATTTTCACTATAACTTTACAAACATGTCTATTAAATATATATATACCAAGCCAAAAAGCCTAAATTATTAAGTTAATCAAATTTATCACTACATATTTTACTGAATAAAGTCTATTTGAGATTGACCCGAAACCTGTCTATGCAAAAGCTTGAACTTTTATTTATGGCTTAGTCATAAAGAAAGCTATATTATTAAATTGACATTATTAGTATATAGGTACGTCAAGCCCTTTATTACTAAACACCTTAAATTACGAATGTAAGGAACTACTCAGCACCCTTAAGTTCTAGTAGTCAACTTGCTAGATGAGTAGCAACTCGAGTCGGGTAGGCGAGTTGGAAAGTAGTCAACTCGTCGAATCACTACCCTCCGTACTTGGGTAATAAAAATTCAGTAGAAAGTGTAGCAACTGGTGTCAACTGGTGCTTCTCAGATACCTTACGTCAGGTCAATGCTTATCATGGTATGGTCCTGATATTAACCTTCCAACGATGGTGAAAATTACTTCGTATAAGCTAAAGTCAACTCTAAGTTACGATTATCTAAAGGTGATGGAGTTTTTGGTCGTGGTGGCCCCAGCTGAAGAATAGGCTTCTCCATATCTACCTACCAGAGGATGTCATAAGAGGCGACTAAGGGAAAAAAGCTAGGGAATATGCAGCAGCGTCCCCTTTTTTAAAAACGATAGTTATAAACTTATAATTATAACTCATAGCGCTCGCGTGCCCCATGTACGTGTTGAGTGTGGACAAATTCCTTCCCAATCATAGAACGTCTGGAAATCTGCTAGGGATGCTTATGTTCAGCAGTGGACATTCTACGACCTAAATTATGATGGAGTTTCTAGCCACACGAAGACCTCTGTGATGCGTCCTAAAACCAGCTTTAATCAGTCTATATTTTTATGCCGATGTTTTTAATGTGCTCTGAAGCACTGACAAACTCACGGTCGCCTATCTATTTGGACTACACAGAAAGTTGCTTAGCTGATGAACAACTTGATAGCTAAGTTACGCCAAGAGCGCTTAATGAACATCGTATAGTATCCTTTCAGCTTTCACTTTTATCAAATATATCTGCGTCCTCAACAGTATTTTAAATAGCACAAGGCATATTGAATCTAAACGCGCTGCCATGAAGTTCAGCTCACATTGGGAGTTAGTTTAAAGTGACACCATCGGTGGAGGCAATTGATTCTGAACACCTATCGGGCACTGGACTAACTTAAACCTTATTTGATAATTTAATTCTCCGCGCTTTAGCCAACACTCAGAGGATTAATGTTTTTTGAGGAAATGGGTGAAATGATTTGACCTCTTTAGAGTGAGAAGTTTTAATCTGGTATTCTAAGGCCTGTATTCTGATTAGTGCTCAAGCGTGAATTTTAATGAAACATTATATGTATATAAACGCTTTATCCTGCTAAAGCATAGATTTACTAATCAATGCTTAATAATAAATGCTTGAATATCGATTCAGTTTGAGTACAGTTTTGGAATACGGGCCTTAGTTATTAAACATGCAATTTTGAAGACACTCAATGGGACAGCAGTTACAGTGAAAATTTTATTTGTAGCTTGAAGTTACTTTTATTGAATCTATGCTTATTGACCCTTTGCTGTATTTAGAGACCGATTAGTCATTATAATCAGCTCGTATTAAGGGTCAAGGCTCTCAATGTCAACAAAAGTACAAGGTCAGTTAGGGGCAGTCTCAAGGTTGGAAGTAGTCTGTGACCTTTGTGGTTATGACCTAACGCGGGCCGTGGCGGTCAGTGATTTAATTATTCATTTGAGTAGTGTTAACCAATCGAGATTGGCTGTAGTAGTTCACTTACAATTATTATTAACTAGGTTTCTCCAACGGTTTCGTTAGCATGGTAACTGTCAAAAGTTATCTATTTATTATTTCAGGCTATTTACTACACACATGCTAAATTACATCTTTACTTTCGCATTCATAATATAAGTGGGATAACAGAGATAAGTCTGACAATCACTATACCACTTGTATAGTGATTGTCAGACTTATCTCTGTTGACTAGCTCCACCATCATCATTCGAGTCGTTGGAAGTCCACTGCTGAATATCGGCCTTTACCCCACATATTTCCAGAGCGACGTTCTATCATGTGGGGGCAATTTACCCATACTTACCACGCTGGGCAAGCGGGTTGGCGAACACAGTTAGAGCTATCGTTGTTATAATGCAGACGCTGCTGTCCATCTCCTAGCTTTTTTTTCTTATTCGCCTCTTACAACATCCACGGGTAGGAGATATGGAGGGGCCCTATTCTTAACCGGGGCTACCAGAGCCGAAATACTTGAAAGATATTATATATGTAGTTTGAAAACTAAAACACGACTTTGACATTTGAGTGCGATACCTATAGCTCAACAATATCCCAAGCCCCTAAAAGACCAACTTAAAATTGACTTCTGACTAATCAGTAGACGTAAGGATCATTTTGAAGTATATTTTAAAAAACTTTAGATTTTTTTTTTAAATTTATTTATCTTCCAAAAGTTTATTACATAATCATTTATAGAAATAGCACTAAAAAAACCACTAAAGTTTGTAGAACTAATGCTAAATGTAGTGTTGTAGATGGCTTATCGCAGTCTGTTTGAACACGGCTTAAGCTTAGAAAATCAAGGCTCAGTGTTTGTGTTTTACAAATATAAAGAAGCTTTCAGTAGCAAAAGTTCAAACTACCCAAAAATAATCGTTTCGTTGTTTATATTTATTTTATTACGATCTTAATCAATTTCAATAAAGCTTGGCACCGATATACTAGAGGCAATCTATTTTACGATCGGGCTTCAAATATAACTAACTATTTATGCTCTGGAGATTATTTGCGGTAGTATTTTATTATAGGTACATATAAAATGCAGCTACCTGTTTTATGATGGATTAATTTGAACAGAGTATTAGAGCTGGGTGCAGGCTGCACAGGATCAGTCTATCAACTGATCGGTCTGGAAATCTATGAGGGAGGTCTTTGTTTAGCAGTGGGATCACATGATGATGATTATAACTAGAACTGAATTCAAAGATTAACTTTTTTTATTTGACTTTAGAAATTGTGTTTTTTTTTAAATCATCTTTCTGTCATTTTAGTATCAAACAATATCATCAAAATATTAGTCTCTATATGACTGGCCTCATAGATCAGTTGGTAGTAACTCTGCCTTCTGCGCTAGAGGTCGCGGGTTCGATTCCCGCACTGGACAAACATTTGTGACTAACACAGATGTTTGTTTTGTGTCTGGGTGTTAAATATATATCTATTATGTATATCAGTCTCTGGTAGATATAGTACAGGCTAAGCCTAGTTTGGGATCAGTTGACCGTGTGTGATATGTCCGGAATATTTATTTATTATTATCCTTTATTGCATTTTCAATTTATATTGAAAATACGAGATTGTTTCGAACGGGAACTCTTTTATAGCTTTGGCCCTCGCCAAATAATTTTATCCGCTTTTGCTTTTACAACCACTAAAAAATCAAAGATATATCAGGCCTATTTATACAAATGATGATTGAAGATGCATTTAAAGATATTTCTATACGTAAACGATTTTTTTTTTTTTTTTTTCTTAAATATTCCGGACATATCACACACGGTCAACTGATCCCAAACTAGGCATAGCCTGTACTATGGGTACCAGAGACTGATATACTTAATAGATAAATATTTAACACCCAGACACAGAACAAACATCTGTGTTCATCACACAAATGTTTGTTCAGAGCGGGAATCGAACCCGCGACCTCTAGCGCAGAAGGCAGAGTTACTACCAACTGAGCTATGCGGCCAGTCTAAACTAGACATTGTTAAATATTGAAATAGTTAACAATGTCTAGTTTAGACATAGTCTCCACACTCAGGTCTAGTTTGCATCACTTATTAAGTTTATTATCTATTTCACAATAAAACAGAGGACATGAAAAGAAAAATGTTATTATTACAGAAGATCGCAGCCAAATAACATTATTTGTTTCAAATAGTGTTGTGTTCCTGCGGTGAGTAAGGTTGCCAGAGCTCTTTAGGAGGGAAAGGGGTTCGGGGTCGGCAACGCGTGCGTGATGCCTCTGGTATTGCAAGCGCTTATAGACTACGGTAACCGCTTACCATCAGGTGGGCCGTAAGATTGTGTGCCACCTCTGTTGTATAAAAAAAAAAAAGTTTCCTTTTTCATGGAAACTTATTTATCCCAGATCTGTCACCTCAGCTAAAGCGAAATCAAAATCCGTACATAAAATAGATACAAACAAATGTACCTACTCGCAAACAACTTCCGACCCATCAATTTTATGGACCATAAAGAAAACAAATTCATTCCTACCTCTATAAAGGCATTGTACCTTTACTGGGTGATTGTGAGATATATCAGGAAGCCAATGTTTTGTACGGGGATCACGGACAAATCATTTATTTGGGGCTAAATAAATCACCTTACTTTTATAATAAATTATCTAGAAAAAAGCTCAAGTAAAATCACTACCAATACAAAAATATATAACGAGCCCGCAAGACCATGTAGGTATCTAGGGTTTCAAAGTCATATTCATCAAAATCAAGTCAATATTTCCATGTGACTGGTGACAAATGCAGTTGGCTCCGTTCCAATTACGGCTTGCTTGCTTGCTTATCGTGTCACTAGTCCTTTTCATATTATCATTGACGACCTCTGTGGCGTAGTGGGTGACTGCTCGTCTGAGACGCAAGGATTGCGGGTTTGATTCCTACTGCGGGACAAGTGTTTGCATGATGTGCATTCCAAAATTTAGATAACAAAAAGTAAATGGGTCTTTTATGGGGACTATGGTAAGATTTTATAATAAACTTCCGGTAAACGCGACACAACTTCCTATTAGAAGATTTAAAGTGTACATAAAGAATAATCTTATTAAGAAAGCGTACTATAAACAAAATGATTATATAAATGATTAAACCGCATGGCCTGAAGTCGCTCTGCCCCTCGATAGCTAAAATGCCATTTTGCAGTGTCTTTACAGTTTTTGCTTGCATCATATTTTAAGTATTATTCAATTTTATAGAAGCATTAGGTACATATTTTATCAAGTGTAGAGTGTGCTGCCCTTAGATCATTTGTTGAAGCTCACATTTGTCTTCTTTTTTTCACATTTTTATAAGCTCTTATTTATTAGGGATTATAATTAGATTACTTTTCTTTTGAGCCTCACCTAGTTCGATCGGCACCACACTGAAGCTTTAAATTCCATTTTGTGAAAAAGGATCATCGAAAAATATGATAGGCACCAAGCCGTGTTTGTTGCCTGATTCTTCTAGGCTTGGTCGCGAGGAACAGGCATAGCTTCACCTAGTTTCTAAGACGTTTCAAAGTGATCCTAGTGATTTTATTGAAATAAATGCCTTTTAACTTTGACTTTGACTTTGATCTACAAATATTTGTTCCGGGTCTGGGTGTTGTGGTACCATGGTACTCGTAGTTTCTGGTATCCACGACACAGGGAATCCTAGTGTGGGGTCTGAACTATAATGTGACTTTTGGGTGTTATTTATTTATTTATCCTGAATTAACCACTCAAATGTCAACTCTAATAAGCTTTAATCAGTACACGTTACGTTCATTTTGAAATACATTTGAAACATATATCACGCCGTTTGAACACGTCTTCATCATGAAGAATAGCGCCACTTGAAAATCAAATCACAGCCCGCGCAGATGGTATAACCGTGTCGCTTGCACTTGAGAATGCAAAGCCGAAATGCAACAATAACTCGTTCGAAACTCACGTATTTCTCGCTCCACATTGCATTCTAATAAATTTCTAAATCGACATAAGTCGTTTCGTATTCAACGGGCGCGGATTCTCGAACACAATAAGATCATGTTACAAAGGACTGTGTTTTGCATATCTACGGAGATCGCAAGGACGCATTTGTGTTTACAGCTGGTTTTCAGTTTTCAGCGTTCGCCAGTTTGAAATTCTTCGCTGCATATACTTTTCGTCTAAGTCCAGGTACTTAGGTATGTTGAGTCGACTGCAATCAGATATAAAGCAAAACTTAAAAATTTGTTCCTAACCATCATCTTGAATAGAATAGAATAAAAAATTCGTTATATAACACAACAAGGACATCTTAAAAATCACATACAAAAGTCATACTATGGTGAAGTAAAATTGGCGGTTTTATCGCTAAGAGCGATATCTTGTGCCATTATCAACTTTGACTGTTACCTACCAACTTCACTAGTGTTGTGCCATCATTTTGAAAATAAAGAAATGTATATATCTTCGTACAGGCGACTGTACATACGAGTATAAATTGGAGGAAATCGGTAGATAAAATTATATATTCCCATGTTCATCACGCATTCAACCAATGGGACATTGTCCGCAATTTCGCATTAAATACCGGTAAACGTGAATCTGTTTCACACATAAATCCGGTATATCTAAGGAGATCGCTGGAAGTTGGGGGCATTTGCGTCCGCCCGTTTATCCACCGTTTCTTTTTCCGCGCTTGTTTTGACGGCGGGAGTAATTTGAGGCCTGATGTTTTTTGTGGCGTCTGCTGCTGGAAATATTGTAAGCCGTTGAAATCTTTACAAGAGATATTTCATCGTGTTTCTCTTGTTTCTATTTTAGTAAGTCAGTTCGTATTACCAACTATAATGACGGAATTTTTAAGACGCCAGCAAACCTTCTTTACCCGTTACCCGTTACATGGAAGTAAATCAATTATATTTATATTTAAGAATGATGGAACCATTTTTTAACTCACTGACATTTCGAAAATATGTATGTAACGAATTCTTAATCTAAGGTTTACAAGAAACTGGCGGAGAGACTTTAAGACCACGAGCGACCAGAATGCTGGCTTTTGTTTCGTCCCGCGAATAAGCATTGCCATAAAACGTGACAATATTGCCAGTATTCTGGGCACCCTTCCATCTGGGGACGACAGGGATAGACTGTATTCATATAACACGCTCATAATACTAATACTTCTGTTTTAGTATTATGAGTAATTTATTTTTTGTTCTTTCAAAAATAAAACACTTGAAAATGCAAAGTTAAAAATGCACGCTACAACACCAGCCTAACCTCGACTATACCAAGTAAACGCCGTCACTACGACACCGTCTGCCGAAGTTGTTCCATAAAAGCTCTTTTGCCTCTGCACCTTCCTTTGCAGTTTTGTACACCGTATATTTTTACTTTTTAATTTTTTCTCCGCTAGTTATTCACAAAATACAGTTATTTAGGGAGAGAAATTGGATTGCTACGACAACAATACTGCCTCCTTAATGTAATGTAAGTAGTTGACGTCTTTGAACTCGCCTCTTTTATAATGGTCGTTTCTTGCTACGTTTTTTGGTTCGAGCAAGCTTTTTGTGGGATTACATCGGCTATATTGTGATTAACTTTGGTATTCTAAATCGTCACTTATAACCAATTTTTTATTTCACACATTATAAATTACGGCAATTGCGTCAATCGTCGATCTATGATTCGTATTGCTGTTGTAATGTGTTGACTTGTAAACTTTGATTTAAATTATCATTGAACATAATTTAAGCTATCAAGAACATTTGAAAATTTCTGCAAATATTCATTTCAGTGATAATAAATTCAATGAGTTAACTCACACTTGAAACTTCTACTTTAACAGTAAATTGTCACCTATCATACTCTAGAAGTCTAAACTCCTGGGTAGAAGATACTACACACGTGAGCCAGTTTATGCAGGTTTTATCTCAAAATGAAATAATTAAAAAAAAACAATTAAGGGAAATTGTTCTACGCAACACACTTTACGCGTCGCATTTCATTCACCATAAACTCTCTCTGAAGGTAAATCGAAGTGTAAAACAATCGTAAACCAGTTTCATTTCATACAAAGTTACGCGTGTTTTGATGTTATAATGTAGAAAATTTGCATTTGCAGCGAATTATAAACTTTAGGTTGGCGCAAGCAGATCAGAATCGGAGATAAAATTGGCGGGCGGCCTAAATTTATTGTTTTAATTTGAAACTTGATTAATTTTACCAAATTAATTATTGGTATACTTAGAGTTATAGTAGAAGATATTTTTTACAAAAACTAAAAACCGATTTCAAATTCCTGAATATTTACAAGATTAATATCAACCTCTTATTTTTGTTCTCAAACTCAATCAAACTCTTTGCGTTTTTCTTACCTACTGAGGATGACACAGGCCACCTACACTTTCGAATAAAAAACAAAAGTAAGTATGACATTGTATCCTTTCATTCATCGTCAATAATAACTCTTACGGTACTGACTGACTTACTGACAATCAAACGTAGGGGTTTTATTCTCTTTGAAAATCAACGCAGAGCCTAACCAAAATCCTAAGAGTATGAAATTTGCAGGTTAGGGTAATGTATGGGTGCACAGAAAGGAATTCCCGACACACAACCCCTAAGGTTAAAGTTTATGTAAAAATAACAGCAACCGAACGAAGTCGCGGGAATTACCATACCATACCACCGTCGACAAAAATAAATTTCGGCAAGTCGTGATTTCAAGAGATGATGACGTTTTTTTTTGTTTACGGGACAAGTAGCAATCCCTCTGGAATTAAATTAATATGGGACCACCCCGGGATCATAATCTATACACCAGTGAAAGAATAATCAAAATCTGGCTACTATTGGCGGAGATATCAAGTAACAAACACACACAAAAAAAAAAAAAAAAACAGCCGTCTTGAGAACCTCCTCCTTTTGGAAGTCGGTTAAAAAATACATCACAGTCCGGAAGCCTAAAAGTGATGCCTTCGTTTTTATTAATTCATTTATCTAAATCCTACTAGCTAAATTTATACTATTATAAAATGCGAAAATGTTTTTTTCAGTGCTTTTATGTGCTAGTGAAAAAATAAGCTCATTTGAAATGAGTTTAGTCACATTTCTTAACGAGTTTTGGGTCGGTTCCCATCTTGATTATTCTCCTTTGTTATATGTAAGAACTTTGTATTTTAAAAGTTGGCGAAATTATCATTACTTTTAATTGAACCCATTAATCTTGCACCGCCAGTGACATTCAAAACTAACCCGTCACCTTTAAAACAAAATGCCAGGCTTTGAGAAAATGCCAGACAGACGGGTGCAAACATTTGTCTGTTCCCATGCCCCTTTTGTTACCGAGTTGGAAGTGGGCGAAAAGCTGACTGGGCAATTCTCTTTATTCAATCAACGAACCCACTTTACAGTTTGGGGATTTAGTAGGCTCTTCTAGGCGTGAACTTTTGAAATTTGAACGTTGATTCGAACATCAGCATTCGTAGCAGTCTTGCAGACAAGCCGACAGCAAATAATTTTAGAAAAGTAGGCTCGCGACTTATGCCCCCAAGAATGGTATGCATCCTCTCAGATCTCCAAGCGATCAGATTTTTGAGATAACTAAGGCGGTCTTTCTCGGTAATCGCCACTTTAAGAATAGGAACTTGTTTATTTACTTACAATGTTTCCTTCATCGTTTTAAGTACGTGTTAATGCTTACTCAGATTTCTCGAATAAAAATATACAACGAAATAACGACTGGTCGCGATCCCACGACCAACGGATCGAAAGCCAAAAAGAACATCCCACTATGCTTTCAAGGTTTTTTAAGACGAATAATTTGAGAAATAATTGTATGTTCAAAGTTAGTTAAAACTTTGTAATTTTCTAAGCGTTTTCAAAAAGTTTCATCCATTCAGGTCTTAATATGACCAATGAAACTGATAGAACCAAAATCAAGTAACAAATCACCGTGGAAGGAAAATTTCTGGTTAAATAAGTCGCTGAAATCCATCAAAATATTCCCCAAGCATGAAAAAATGGAACCATCATTACGAGCCAAGGTTACCTATCGAATTGGTTCACTGCCTCAGCGAACGACTTCAGCAGCATTCATGCCTGTATCCGGGGTACAATAGCTCCCTACGAAGGGGTACAATTGCGCCCCACATTAGGGTACAATGGCGCCCCATATTGCGTGCGAATATTACGCCCCCAATGGAACTTGTTATGGAAATGCCGATTATGAAATATCAATTACGGAAATGCTACTTTTCACAGACGTGAATTGCATTGGGCTTGGTTTATGTACGACTCGATTTTTATACATACTACTATACATTCTAGCTGCTATAAGAGACTTAGTTATGTTATAAAAATAAAAACGATTACCAGCTGTCGCCATAATACGCGTAGAAGTGATTGCGAAATCGAACTTACAATTAAAAAAAAACGCATTAGATCTATCGGAGAGAATCAGAATACTATTTACTTTCAAAGATTGTAAAAATTCAAAGCATATACATTTTTCGCGCAGAAAAATCCATTGGTGCACGACCGGGATTTGAACCTACGAATCCAAAGTCAAGGTACCTTCCACTAGGACTCATCAACTAATTATTAACCCGGGCCGTGAGAAAATAGCTTGAACTTTCCTTGAACAATGACTAATAATTATACAATCATAATGCCATCGCTTCATTCATTAGCCTCGCCCTTTGTTCAACCTCACACCTTTAGAAGACAAATACAAACAATCATTGGGACGGGTTGATTAATATTTTGTATGCATGGATTTAATTAAATTTCAGTTTTGATTTTTGTTTGTTTGAAAGAAAGAAAAATAACTTTCATTTTTAACCACAATCTTTGTAACAGTTTCTGTTTAGGCTTAAGTTAGAAGGTTGTTTAATCATCGAAGACCGTTCACCGTGGCATTTTATTGGCACGCTATTGATAAGCTCATCACAGTCATGTATTCTGTTACAACACGCATATGATAAAATAAAATAACACCCAACAATCACATACTCGTACATAGGAATCTAAGCCCCACCCCTTGCGTTTTAGACTCGTCCGCTACACCACCGAGGTCGAAGAATGATTGATTCCGTAAACTCGTGATTTATAAATGCATAAAAGCCTGTCCTTATACCACGTCCAAAGCTGATGCCCATTGGATCAATATCTAATAACCCCATAAAACTCCCCTGCGCACCCTCAAAACTGAATTACATAGCACCTCTCACAAAAAGAGGCCGAAAAACTGACCAAAGTCATAAACAATTTAATGCATGATAAAATTCAATGGCCTATCCTGACAGACAACCATAAAGTGTACCCGAAAACCTTATGCAAATATCGGAGGCATGGATGGCGTGAGCGGTATGCTCCATAGCGACCGAGACGCGAGACTTCGCATGGTTAGACCCCCTAGCTGTAAAGTGTCTGAGCGATTGTTGAAATATTCCTTGTAAGGGTACGCGAAAAGGTGCTGCGTGTGTACGAAGCACGTACAATATGTTCCGTAATTATGTAGTATACGTCTATCCCGAAAGTTTGTTGTATCAAAACCAGAATATATTCGCGAAGAAAAACCTTTGCGAAAAAAGCTGTTTTTGGTATTTTTATCATCTTTGTAACTACATAAATTTTACAAGAAGGTCGACATTAAGATTGCTACAAGATTGAATTCGAACTGATTTGATCCCGAAACAGCTCATTTTTGCAAACCTAGTTTTTTTTTCATTAAAAAATGTTGAATGTCCAATTGTCATAGAACAAACTTTATTGCTAATTGATGATAATCACCTT
Organism: Anticlea derivata; assembly: GCA_947579855.1. Taxonomy (NCBI): domain Eukaryota; kingdom Metazoa; phylum Arthropoda; class Insecta; order Lepidoptera; family Geometridae; genus Anticlea; species Anticlea derivata. The sequence continues at coordinate 5,444,999 of OX388266.1, forward strand.
GTAAGCGCATCGCAACGCACAAACGAAGAATTACTGACTAAGGTACTTCTAATCTATCTCATCCTGACGAGTGCCCAAACTTGGATCAAGTGTTCTAATAAAAACTGAAAATAATAAAAGTACCTACCTAATAAGGTTTGAACCTTATTAAATACTGTAGAGTGGATATCCTTTTTTTAACTTTTAATGGATTACTAAAACACGCTTGTTTCCTGATTGTAAATTAAAAGGTCATTAAATTTAAACAAATAGTTGCCACAGTCGCAATCTCTGATCGCCATGATTGGAAACCCACACTATTGTTTATCGTGCAGTTTTTCGCTGGTGTCCGGCCGCCTAAAATTCTCAGCGTGTTTGTGTGACATTAATCTGTGTCGAAGTAGCCCCGGGTGCAGTAGTTTTGTTTGTTTAAAAAGAGCTTACAAATATGTATTCTTTTGTTATATAAAAAAGGTATCTACATCTTAAATATGAAACTATTATCGAATTAAAAAGTAGGTATTCAGGATTTCGAGATATCCATCAGTGGGCTTCTGAAGGCTAATGATGATTCAGAATTTAGGAAATATATATTCCCTTAGAGTTAAGCTAACTAAAATACTAAGAGGGCTTTTTTAAAAGATTAGAAAGATTTCTGATCGGAAACGCTCGGGAAGCTTTTCTGAAACGATGTTTTTAAAATAGCCCTGCAGGTCTAGGTCGTAGAATCAAATCTTAAGCGTGGCTGAGAGCACACATCTATCAACTTCAGTGGCCTGAGCACTAATACACTCACCGGCAAAAAATGTGGCCCATAACTCATCATCATCATCATCATCATTTCAGCCGTCGGACGTCCACTGCTGAACATGGCCTCCCCCACAGACAGAGTAAATTCCTTATCATGTGGGGGGATTCCCCCATACTCACCACGCTGGGCATGCGGGTTGGCGAGCGCAGTTAGAGCTATCGTTGTTAAAAAATGAGGGACGCTGCTGCCCATCCCCTAGCTTTTTTCCCTTAGTCGCCTCTTACGACATCCGCGGATAGGTAGATATGGAGGGGCCTATTCTTCAGCCGGGGCCACCACGGCTACATAACTATAAGTCGATAATTAAAAAAGAAGAAATACCGAATTTCCTTTTTTACTGGTTAAGCTAATAAACTCTTTTACCGTAAAATTATTAGAAAATTTGAGTAAAATATTTCTATTCTACCTAATCTATTTCTTTTTCGAATTCGCAATAAGCGTTTGGGCCACATTTTCTGCCGATGAGTGTATTTGACTAAGCGTAACACTTACAATACGATAGCAAAATGGCAAATATAAGACAAAATATTTGATATTCACTATCGTATGGGTACTGATGATGTTTAAAAATACAGACATCTCGTCTTCACTACAAAGTAGCTCGATGTTTCTCCAAAAAGGATATTTATTATTGATGTAGAGCACATCTCTACGACAAAGTAGAATCATACCTATATTAGCAGACAATTCAAAAAACATTAGAAAGAAAAAACTATTTTACCAAATGTTACCTTCTATTTTATAATTCACTCAGTAAAGACCGTTGCAACACTCATAATTCTTACATCACAAACAATTTAATTCTAATCTCTGCCAGACATCGGTCACTTAGCTTTCGATCATGACTTGAAAGAATGTTTCTTCGAACCCATTGTAAACCCCTTCATAGAATGCCTTTAATTACACAAGCATGAAGAAATTAATTAATGAAAGGAATTTATTCCAATGATTTCACTTGAAGGGGCTTTATATAAAATTAAAAATTTCAGCTCTGAACAAACGAACGAGAGTAATAACCACAATGCGGAAATGTAAATCACGTGGCAGACGCTGTCAGTGTTTTTTAATTAGTTATAGGTGTACTTTTGCCTCAGGAACTATTTCGTCTTTTGCTTTCTTTTAATGTTTATCCTCCAAGCATACAAAAATATTCCAAAGCATGTCTGAATAAACATTGATATTCAGAGAATAGTATACCTATTATACATAAGAATGTCAGATATTCCTTTCCCAGTTATTCACTAAGTAGGCATGCTTTGGAATTTATATTTATATGTAGTATATGTAATATTAAGGATATCAAGGTAGTATTCGCTTATACAACGTGATTCATTAACTTCTCATGAAGTGAAATGTAATTTCTTTTGAGAATAAAGTTCTTTTAACCACATTCATAACATGTATACCATCCCGAAAGGGTTATTCTATCAACAAAAAGAAATAATATTAGCGAAAAAAAAAATCAATATTTTCATTATTTTTTTTGTTTTTTTTTCACAAACTTTCTCAAATTAGCTGTTTTGGTATTTTTATCATCTTTAAAACTAATACCTAAACGAACAAGAAGTTCGGAATCAAGATTGCTACCTAAAACAGCTGATTTATTGAGTTTGACCTGATTTGACCCCAAAACAGCTGATTTTCGCATAGAGTTTTTTCAATGAAAAATGACGAATTTCCAAAAGTCGTAGAACAAACTTTATTGCTAATTGCTTGTAGAATAAGCCCCTTTCGGGATGGAATACATATTATGACTCACCTTGTATATGCTTCGAAATTTAATTCATCTCATTACACCATGTTAATATAAAATTTAAGAGCTTAGCTCTTATCGGTGTAATGATGAAATTTCCTCAATTCGAGCTCCATTACTTCCTTAGACGACATGACGGCAATTTTCTCTTTACACCATGAATGACATATAAAAATAGTCAGATTTTTATTAGAACTGCTGAACTTATTCGAAACTGAGTAAGCATTTTATACGTAACTAGCTTTGGCCCTCGGTTTCACTCGCGTGGTACCTACATAAAAAGTAGCCTATTCTATATATAACTTTATCTATTCCTAGTTTCAACGAAATCGGTTGAGCTGTTACGGTGTGATTGAACAACAAACATCCAAACATCCTCACAAACTTTTGTATTATATATAATATTAGTAGGAAAGGATAGTAGGAAGTAAGATAAGTACCTACATTCAGTTATCAGAACCTTTTAAACCTTGTTACATTCTAAATTATATTACTTATGTAATGCTTAATCGGGCAAATTATGCTGGCTTGAAGCTGACCAAAACAGACAAAACCCGTGTCAAATATAAACAATCCACTCCAAGTTTCCACTTAAACCACGTTTATTTACACCCAAGCCGACACAACAATTCGGAACCCGATAGCGTGGAAAATAAACAAATGTCACGAAAAAGTGTCGGACATACAACACTGTAAAGCCATACTGGAGTGCTTTTGGAAAGCAAAATAAGTTGCATGGACCGGACAGGTGTTTGCTATGGGTGTTTGTTACAAATTTTCTATCAGATGTCCTGGTATTTAGCTATTAGAATCAAAATCATAATCGTAGGTAGTTTAGTGACTATTGTTGACTATTTCTAGGTACTACTCGCTCTTTAATAAAACCATCTTGGGAAAAACAAAATAACGAGATTTTTTGCTGAATATATTAAACCCTCCGCTACCTTTAAAAAAATTCATACATTTACTTGTATTTAATTCCATCTCGGTGGTCCCGGCTGAAGAATGGGAAGAATCCATATCTACCTATCCGCGGATGTCGTAAGAGACGACTAAGGGAAAAAAGCTAGGGTATGGGCAGCAGCGTCCCTCATTTTAACAACGATAGCTCTAACTGCGCTCGCCAACCCGCATGCCCAGCGTGGTGAGTATGGGCAAATTCCCCCACATGATTTGCTCTGTCTGTGGGGGAGGCCATGTTTAGCAGTGGTCGTCTAACGGCTGTAATGATGATGATGAATTCCATCTCAACCCTCACATTATCAGAATACCATGCCTAAGATTTGCAATAGGATATCGCAATGCAAAGGCTTGCGGTCTGATCTAGCCCTTACTCAGACCGCTCCGGGCTAGTGTCGCGTACCTACCGTGATACTGTCCAACACCCCGACACCTGAGCAAATTGCCATGGGAATTATGGCACGGGACTTACAGCAGGGGCATTGCGGAGCGTGCCTAGAGTAATTTATGGCCGTGTGTTTAAAGAATTTCAGATTACTTTTTTGTAATAACATTTATGTTTTTTTATGTAAATGTATGCAAATTTTTTTCGCAATGTAAAGTAAGGTTTTACGGATCGCTTCTAAAATAATACTGTGAGTCTCTTTGCTCTCTGCGGAATACGAATTAAGTTGACTATATTTAGGCAATTTGAGCTATTTTGAAAATCTTAAAATGGTGTTTTGGTTTGTAACTTTAAATTGAGCTGTAACTTGCTCAACCAATGGTAAACATATTGATGGCCCATTATAAACCATGTAGGTCACAAAATTAAAACTTGTTAAGTATTCATTTCTCTATGATAAGTGCTAAGCAAAGCTTCTGTTTAATCTTCTTTATTTTTTTCACTAGCGCCATCTATTCATCCCGAACAAACTCCTTTAAACAACCACTGTGCAACATTTTCACCTGGTAGCGACACCAAGAACCATTCCCGTATTCCAGAACTAAGGTGTACCCGCCCAGTTTATCCCCGCCCGCCTAGCGAAGTGATATCGCCAGCAAAGTAGAGAGGGCGCTGCTATGAATAAATGGAAAATTGTGGAAAATGGTAAACTATGAAAGCTTTTTAGGATTTTAACTAAGGGTGAGTCCGCGTTTTAGGAGTAATACAAAATGGCGGCTGGACTTTCGTCACCTTGTTAGGGTTCTTGGTTTTTTGATGTCAGTATAATAGGGTTGTCTGGTAAAGGTCGCTCTATTCAGTGATAAGACCGCCAATTGTATTACATTAGTTTAGATTTTTATTGTTTTTATTTTATTGTTTCGTAGGGTCGACTTATAGTAACATTTAGTAGGTACCTACAGTAAAGTACCTAAATATACTTAGGTTTTTTTCTTCTCAAAAAGGTGGAAAAGTACTGTAACAGGTAGAAACGTAACTTTGCCTTTGCGATTTCACATTTTACTTACCAACTTCAAAACATGTAGGTACACTCATCATCATCATCAACCTGTAAAAGCCCACTGCTGGACATAGCCCTTCCCCAAAGAGTTCCACGACGAACGTTCTTGGGCCTTTTCCATCCACCGACTTCCCGCAACCTGTCGTCGGTCCATCGAGTGGGGGGCCTTCCAACACTGCGTCACTCGGTTCGTGGTCGCCATTCGAGAAGCTTTACTCCCCAACGGTTGTCAGTACACTAAACTCCCTCTATACCTAATAACATCTCTCTAGCCTCAGACATTTGCTGGAAGAAAATTCTTTTTAAGGCTCGCCTTTGTATATAAAGTAAGTTTTTACTTGCATTTTTTTCTTGTGGGTCCTATAGAAGGTTCTCAAGACGAATGTATTTTTTTCCTTTTGCATATTTATGTTCCTTCATCAAAATTTAACCGATGACGATTTTGATGATTTCTTCACTGGTGCATAGAGCAAGATCTCGAGGTTGTTTCGTATAAGTTTTATTCCTGAGTTTTGAGAAAACTCAATGTTATTATCTTTTGGAATCGCGATTTCATTACTCTTTTTTTGAATCGAAATGAGACCAAAAAAAAACCTGTTCTTATGATATCTAAATAAATATAGATATTTATTTAGATGTCATAAGAACCTGACAGGTTTTTTTTTTGTGGAAAATAATAACGTCGTTCGTTTTTTACGCATACCTATTTGCTCTTTGTTAAACATCTCCCAATGAAAACATTTTCGCCATTTCCACTTCGGAAGCAAAAAACATTTTATGATCAATGTCGCTCGGTTTTCATCACCTAGCGACGCCACCCTGTATCTATGGCGACCCCCACTTAAGGTCTCCATGATTCTGCTCAGAATATGTTGCAGTCACAAAAGGCTTTTGTGTTGTCTTGTTATGTTCCTAGATAATATTTTCCACGAGGAAAGTTATATAAGCAAATACTCTGTAGAGCTTTTTTTGAAGAGATGCTACGAAATGCTACTAATAGATATGCCGCTTTTACTTAAAATAAATTATTTAAGATTTTTTCATTATATTTAAAGTTTTTCTTCTTTCATTTGGTAACAAATGTTTTCACAAATAAGTTTTGATCTAGAATGTTTACAACTGATGTTTTTATTCTCTCAAAATCCATCTTTTTTATATTATTCGTTGTTAGCATAAATACTTTTACGTCGTTACGAAGATACTTTTAGGTGTTTATCATCATGAAACAAATGGGAACTCTATCGAGTGAATCAACGAAAATGTACTGAAAAAGTTGTATAAAACTAATTCAATAGTGACTCGTAACACCAATTGAATAATTTGTTAACAAGCAACTATTTTGCCGTAGACTGACGGCTCAACGCTGTAATTGGCAAGTTTGTTAGCGAATAGTTGTTCTTTGAGACTTGATTGATATGGATTCCGTTTTGATTTAGGGTTATTGAGTACCTTAGTAGTACCTTATTGAGTACCGTTTGAGGTACCTCCGCCTTACAGAAGATCGCAGCCAAATAACATTATTTGTTTCAAATAGTGTTGTGTTCCTGCGGTGAGTAAGGTTGCCAGAGCTCTTTAGGGTAGGGGGGTTCGGGGTCGGCAGCGGTTGCAATGCCTCTGGTATTGCAACCTCTCATAGGCTACGGTAACCGCTTACCATCAGGTGAGCCGTATGCTTGTTTGCCACATAAGTAGGAAGTATAAAAATTAAAAAATGGTAGAAATAGTAAGAAATAGTATAAAACTATGACTATAGTTTTATTGTTATTTTATTCAATTATTTTCTTTGAAAGAATATGCTCCTTTCGGGATGGTCTAAACATTACGAATCACCTTGTATATAATTATGTTTCTATAATAACAATCTTATTTTGATAGGTAAAAATGAAAGGTTGTCTGAAAGAGATCACTCTCAGTGATAAGACCGCCCATTGTATTCCACTATTAGATATATATATTTTATTGATTAAATTGTGATGTGTTAGATTTTTATGTGGTTTACAATAAAGAGTATACAATAATTTATATCTCATCATCATCATCATCATCAACAACCTGTAGAAGTCCACTGCTGGACATAGGCCTCCCCCAAAGAGTTCCACGACGAACGGTCTTGAGCCCTTTCCATCCACCGACTTCCCGCAACCTTTAGAATGTCATCGGTCCATCGGGTGGGGGGACTTCCAACACTGCGTCGCCCGGTTCGTGGTCGCCATTCGAGAACCTTTACTCCCCAACGGTTATCGGTTCTGCGAGCTATATGGCCTGCCCACTGCCACTTCAACTTGCTAATTCTGAGAGCTATGTCGGTGACCTTCGTTCTTCTACGGATAAATTTATATCTAATGAGAGGCAAACAAATATTTCCATAGTAGATAAGATATTTATTTCTCAACACACGTCATAAAGTACAGATTAGGTATAATTAGGTATTACTTTAAAATTTTTATTTCAAAGTTGGAGAGACATAGGTACCCAAACTAGGAATAAACCTGTATGATGGCACACCTATACCTTCAGCCAGACAGATCTTTTTATTAATCAAGATATGGTACAAGCAAATGTATCCATACATATTAAACTATGGATACATCTTTGATCAAAATTTTAGATTAATTAATTATAACTAATTACAATCAATCCAAAAACTATAAAATAAAATAAAACATATTCCAAAGACCTTTGTCCAAGTATTTTAAATAATAAATAAACTTTATTTACAGAAAGAAACTTAAAACTAGAGTATGAGTAAATATATATATACTAGGTATATATAAATATATATATATATATATATATACTACTTTGAGCTATGATACTATAGATCGTTTGTTTTTAGATGGCTCAACTGTTTCTTGTGTATTTTGTAAATATTAACTTGTATTAGTTTTAAAAAACTGTGGCTTTTTCTACTGACTGTAGCGCCGATTGCAACCGTCTCTCGCTAAATGAATTTGTGAACATCCATTAGCCCCATTTACTTAATCACGTAGTTTAGGGGTCCTAATAAAATTACAAAACAATACAACCAACCCATAGTATGCGTGCTTTTGATAAATGAACGAGGAGTGGTTCGGTATAGGCACAAGAAGATAAACAGACTAGAAAATAATGATGAACGAGGAGTGGTTCGGTATACAAGAAGATAAACAGACTAGAAAAAAATATTCCCAGAATGTTTTTGACAGACTTTTTGAAGTACAGCCTAAAGCCATGTTCAAACGGCGTGCTATAATATCTATTTAAATTTATTTTAAAATTATTAGCATATAGGCTACTTTTTATGCCACGAAGCGAGCAAAGCCGCGGGCGGAAGGTAGTTTTGAAATAAATTTCAAACATATTTTACACTAGGTTCTGCCCGCGGCTTTGCTACCTACATAAAAAGCCGTATGCTATTCTAGGTAGAGAACTATTTATATCCCAAGTTTCAACGAAATCGGTTGAGCTGTTACGGCGTGATTGAATAACAAACATCCAAATATCCTCACAAACTTTCGCATTTATAATATTAGTAGGAATTAGGATGACGAACCATACGCCGCCGTTCGAAGGCAAACTTTAGAAAATAGGATAAAATAAAAAATTATATATTATCATATCTATCCTCTACTCTCCTTAATTTATTTCTTTGAAATCAGCCCATTCATTTGAATATAAACAACATTCAGCACTTACAGGGGTCTGCAAAAACCAGAAGTGATTCAAATTCAAAGGAATATAATGCATCCTTCCGAAAACCGTTCCAAAGAACAAGCGCTCTCGAAATCTCGTTATTTCGATTACAAAGACAGTATCAAATAAATCTCTAATAATATTCCACATTATGGCTAAAATACACCAAAAATTTCGACGCATAAAATTCAAATAAAGCCAGTTTCACATGAATTACGAGAGCATTCGCGTATAAAGTAAAGAATGATATTGTATGCATTTTGCATGAGCAGTATTATCGGATATGGCAAAGAATTTGAATATTCCGACCTCGGTGGTACTATTGGTCGTCGATTGATTAGCTAATTGCGAAAGGTGAAGTGTGTTCGAAAAGAACTCACATTCTCAAAACGATATATGATAATGGTAGGCCAGCGTTCAGAAAAATATTAGCCTCTTGGATTCAAAGACGCAATGATTACTTAGATACATATTGGCATAGATAATATATGTAGTAGATTTTTATGCTATTAGATATCTATCGAGCCTGTCAATCCTAATTTTTACTTGGTCCATCGGTGTCTTTGAAGAGCACGTTATGATTGATGGCTAACAAATGCGTTTTTCAGGCATTTTATTGTAGTAAACAGTAGTAAGGCACATTCAATTTGTCTGCGTTCGTAAACAAATATGTCATCTATAGGGCACGCCGCACAAAAGCATTCTTTTTAAACCACCGGTAATATTTGCTGAAACTATTCAGTGTTTTTCTCTTTGACAAAGAATTTTCGATGTTAAACCTTAAACGAGTCGTGTAGCCGTAGAGTGAAATAAAAATCCTACTAATATTATAAATGCGAAAGTTTGTGAGGATGTTTGTTATTTAATCACGCACGGCTCAACCGATTTCATTGAAACTAAGAATAGGTAAGATAAGAAGGTGATAAGATCCGAAATGAGGAAATTCGTAGAAGAACCAAGGTTACCGACATAGCTCTCAGAATTAGCAAGTTGAAGTGGCAGTGGGCAGGCCATATAGCTCGCAGAACCGATAACCGTTGGGGAGTAAAGGTTCTCGAATGGCGACCACGAACCGGGCGACGCAGTGTTGGAAGGCCCCCCACCCGATGGACCGACGACATTGTGAAGGTTGCGGGAAGTCGGTGGATGGAGAAGGCTCAAGACCGTTCGTCGTGGAACTCTTTAGGGGAGGCCTATGTCCAGCAGTGGACTTCTACAGGCTGATGATGATGATGATGAAGAAAAGGTAGAGTTATTTAACTATGATAGCATATAGGCTATTTTTTATGTACCATGCGAGCGAAGCCACGGGCTGAAGCTAGTAGGTACTATCGCCAAAAGTACCACCTTAAGGGCGTATTTTGCGTGAAGTGATCTGTTGCTACATCTTGCCTTTCGTGCATAAATGCGTTATCATAAAAAAGTATCCATTTTGTCCAACAATTGTTTTTATTGTTTTGATTGCAACTGAACAACAGACTGGGTAATCTAAGTCATAAAATGAATGGTCCACCCTTGAAGCCGGGTGCAAGCAGAAGACTTTCAAAAATGGTAATGCGAATTTTTTGGTGATAGTAGGTGCCTACATAATAATGTAGGTACAACACGCAGAAATCAACATGGCACCTGCGTGGAATGTGCTTCCCACTACACCCCACCGCCTACCGCTCTCGCGAGTGAGAATGAGACAAAACATTACAGCGAGGTGCCTAGTTAACTTCTGCGTGTTGTTCGAAAAGTATCGGAATAGTTTTATATCGGCTCGGTTACTATGTTTAGTCGACGAAACTATATTTGAGATGGAATACATTTGAATCCAACAATAAAATTTCCTTTATCATCATCGACATAAGGTATTAATTAAATAATCATAAAAGCTATACATCATAAATAAATATAAATATTCCGGACATATTACACACGTTCAACTGATCCCAAACTAGGCATAGCCTGTACTATAGGTACCAGAGACTGACATAAAAAGCTAACGTAAAACATAACATCTTTGTTACTGTAGACCTGATTAGGTCACCTGGTACCTACCTGGTAGGATCTGATACCTAATTGATAAGTATTTTGTTCATTAAAAGATTATGTCCAACAAATTCACATCAGCTAGCTTCTGACTGGGAAAATACTTTTGAACAAACTTACCGTCATTTTAATTTATCTAACACTGTAAAGTTGGAGCTCTCACTAGGAAAACTCTCTCAAGTTTGTCAATATTTGAATTTATACTTTCTAACGACGACTGAGTGATCTCTTTAAGGATATTTTTGTCTCGAAATGTTTGTGATTGTTTAAATTGTAATAAAATTCGATGAATATTTGTGCGGAGAAATGTTTTAACAAAACAAAAGCACCCGGCGATCTTACAAAGCTATACTCCTGAACTACCTGCACTAGGGGTTCATGCCATGAAGAAACTTCGAGTACTATGTGCTCAGTACATTACGTCCTACACTCGGGACTAAACTAACAATCATGCAAATAAAATCATATTTTGTCCAGAAAAACAAACCCGCACCTATGTTAACTCAGACCTCCTCCTGTGAATTATCCATCACAGACAAGGAGTTTTATGTCTGAAGTTCAAACTATCAGTTTCATAAAACAATTCTACTTCCAAACCCTTTAGCTCGTAGCCTCCAGTTTCAAGAAATATCTCATTAAGAGGAATATAACGTCCGCTGCAAAGTTAGATTGGCGTCCACCGGTTTGATTGCCGCTAAGTTCTGATAGGCAATTTCCTGTGCTTTGTACAACATTTCCTTTCTGTGCAAGGGCTAAACTGGTATAGGCAGAGAGTTTGGTTGAGCTTCGAGCGATTAAAGGTAAGCCATGATTCTATTCTAAATGATTTATACAACTTTACCTATGCTTATTCCTACGGACGATTAGTCGGCCTTAATTGGCCTAGTGGGAGATACCTCAACTTCTGATCCATAGTATAGTATTATGTTATCTGTGTCCATAGGTCGTATATTCAAATCTATCTAGTAAATGTAAACAGTGAGGTAGACTTATTTCACACCAGTACAAGTAAGCTCAGACGCTTACTTAGTGATCAATTTTTAAAGTGTAAGCTAAGAGTTTATCTATCTAACTTCATTATGTAACCTTTTTAATTTAATTTTTGTTGTTTTTCCAATATGCTTCTTTTAATTATGTTTATATTGTTTTCAATAAGTCGTCAACTAACTTTTCATCATGTAATATTTAGTATACCTATCTGCAGAAACTTGTAATTAGCCGTCAACAAACATGCACTGGTCTTCCTAGGCATGTTATATTTTATATATTTTTCATTTTATGTTGTGTAAACCTAGCTGTAAGTTTCTTCTAAGATTTTGAAAATAAAATAAAATAAAAAAATAAATTCCGGTTGTGCACAAATGGATTTTTGTATTCGAAAAATGTATATGACGCGGCTTAGTCAGTTCCACACGTATTGACCATATCTTTCCTGTGGATAAGGCCAACTTAACTGAGTGGATGATGTAGGTGCTGGGCAGCATCCGGTAAGTGAGTAAAAAGTCCCAACTGACGATAAATCATGTGTAATACTTAGATGTAATAAGATCATTATTACTTATTGCATTTATACCACTGCACGCTGCCGCTTATCCCTTAGCTTACGGATTACCATAGCTCGAATAGATTTCAACATTGCTTTGCTGTTTTCGATGTGCCAGATCCGGGTTTTCGGTAAATGAGAATTATATCAACGGGTTGTTTTCAGTTGGTTCAAAACTGTTTTCGTTTTTAATCGATTGCAATGTGTATAGAGTTCCCAAGCATAGTTTACTATGATTTATCTTTATAAGTGGAATATTTAGTAGCTTTTATGGATACTAACGTACGCTCACGGCTTTGCTCGCGTGGTATCTTGATAAAAAGGGGCTGTTTTAAAAAACCCTTAAGTCTATAGGTATTTCATTATTTTACTTTATGAGTAATTGTACCAAGTTTAAGATAGGTAAATCTCTCGATGCGTTAAGATTCTCCCATACAAACTTTGACATCTCATTACACCCTTTTAACGGGTTGTTTTAAAACTCTAAAAATACAGTTTTTCCTTATTTTTATCATTCATTATTTTTAGTTAGTTTCAAATCTGTAGGAAAGTCTAGTAGTAATCTGTGTGTAAATTTTTCATACAACCGTTTTAACCCCTTTTCACCCTTTTAGGAGGTGATATTTTGAAAATCCTTCCTTAGTGGATGTGTTTGGCATTTTAGGCAGCTACTGTCCAAATTTCAGCTTTATAGCTTCAGCGGTTTGGGCTGTGCGTTGATCGCACGTAGAAGCTTTACTTCTAGCCATACTTAGGCAGTTCTAAAACATAAACTCTATTACTAAGTAACAAATGAAGGAAATCAAGTTTTCCTCATCTTTTTTATTACCCTAAAAGGGGTTCCGCAAAACTGTAAATGTAAGAGGTAACCTGAGGGATAGAGCATAATCATTTATTATGTCAAGATGACACTCTATTATCCCCCTCCCTCTACCTCCTGCACGTAGAAACTTGAAATGCTTTTTTGTACGGAAAAATGCGGGTAGATTAATATAATGTTGGGATGCAGGGTGATGGATATGCAATTTCAAATGTGGAAATGTGTGGGCATCTCTTGTTACCTTACCAAATACCATTTGGTAAGACACTTTTGGTCATCAATTCTGGATAGTTAAAGCTTAAGCCATGCTATATTATAATAGCTTATAGCGTAGAAATTGTGTCACATTTTTAAGTTTAGATGAAGATGTGGGTTCGTATCCCGCTGGTTCGATCATTTTTCATTAGCATTAAAAACACTATCCTGGGTTTTGCTTGATTTTTGGGGTTCGGTCCGTTGTCCCCCAGTACTGTATTCACCCGGTCCGTTCTCCCCCGATTCCCTTTTTCCTGATTCTTTTCAGCCCGGTCCCGGGGAAACTTAATTCTTATTTTTAATTATTTTCTTAAATTTCCCCTCACTACAACCAAGAATACAAGCATAAGTATTCTAAACCCCTTTATCAAAAATCGGATAAGATGATCCAAGAAAATGATGAGAGAAAATATTGACATTATCACAGCATGAGATTTTCATAAAAGACTCTCATAATTTGATATAGAAACTATGGTAGACTGATGAATAAAACAATATTGAATAACGGTAATAACGGTACGAATTTCGCTCCAAGAATAATAAAGAAATCAGTGTATGATTACATAAGTGATCTCCCATCGTGCTTGTTTAGAAATGCGAGACGTAATAACTTATACAGGGTGTCTGATAAATCGCTTTCAAGCTGAAGCACATGATATCTCATGACAACACGAAAACTCCTTCAGATTCGATTTGTAGGCTGAAAGATCCTTTGAGTGATTTCATAGAATTTTAAATATATCTACTTTTGTTCTAAGAGAAGTTGCCAGAGATTCCTTATTGTGATTAAGAACGTGTTCAGGAACCTGAAATGTATGGCAATGTAAAAAGCTACTAAACTAAAGTTTTTTAATTTTTCTTTCGGTACCTATATCTCTTTTTATATCTTTTATCAACTATTTATTTTGCTTCTACTAGGCACCAACATTGTTCCCTAGGTACCAACATTGTTCCCTCAGCTGATAAACTGAGTTCGACCTCATCTGAAGTAACACAACCAATATCTGATTTTTCAAACCAAATCTTGATCAAAAATCATAACGTTATTTACAGTTACTATTTACAGAATATACCGTAGACTTTTTTATTATTTGAAAACTGTGATGCTACAAAATCTGGTTTTGATGAATCTTTTATTTTCTGACACCCTGTATAAGGTTTAGACGCAATAAAGGTACGTAATGATCTTCATTATATTCGAGAGGTTTGGAGTGTTACTTGTATTATTATGAACAGAAGTCTATTATTTATTATTTTGCATACAATGGTTCTAAGACGTATGTTGGGAAAATACATTAAAATGTGTTTATTTGTTTTGAATAAAAGAAGATGAATGCTATTGGCTGGGCGCATTGGCGCCACTTTAAGCTTGAGTATCACAAGCATAAGATGGCCGATGCGCCCGAGCATGGCTCTACCTATAGCCCGATGGCTATAGGTAGAGCTATGCTCGGGGTTTCAATACTGATAAAATCGAAATAGCTCTCAGAACTAGGCAGTTGAAGTGGCAGTAGGCAGGCCATGTAGCCCGCAGAACCGACAAAAGTTGAATAAAGGTTCTTGAATGGCGACTATGAATAGGAAGACACAGTGTTGGAAGGCCCCACCACACGATAGACTGACAACATTGGTGGTCCGTCCCCACAAACAAACAAACTCTCACAAACAACTTGCAACTTCGCACTCGGTGGATGTAAAAGTCTCAAGACCGTTTGTCATGGCATTCTTTCGAGGAGGCCTATGTCCAGCATCCTTTAGGTAATTGTGAGTTTTGAGTTAAGAATAAGCCTAAGAACGCGAGAATCGGCGATTTTCGCCGCAAACCGTCTATGCATGATAGACAGGCACAAATGAATCTTTTGTTTTCAGGAAACCTTTTATAGATAAAAAAAGGTGTACTCTATAGCTCAAAGATACTACAAGCCCCTAAATCTCAAATATAAAAATATATTTTTGGATCATTTTAAAATAAATTTAAGATCACATACCTACCGCACGCAGTTTGAACACTACTTAAATCGGTTCTCTGTAATCGGCAGTTATTGTTAATTTTTCAGAACCAAATGATATAGGCTGCCTTGAAAATCTACCAATAGAGCGATAGTGATATAGGCGTCAGGCGTACCCTAGCTAATGCCTTCATACCTACTCGACACCGTAAATACGGTACTGACATGTTTACTCGCCAGGTGGGGGCCGATTACACGGTGTTCGGTGTAGGTGGGCCCTTCACGAGTGCGCAGGAACTTATCGTGTATCAATATTTGTTTTGGATTTTTTATTTACCTACAGATTTTATTAAAAGCCACGTCTTAAAGTAGTGAAATGTGAAGAACATTTCGTTTCTTAAATCTTGAACTTTAGTTAAATTTACCCTCACGTTGAATGTACACTAAACGTCATAACACTACATAAATAATGTAAGGAGTAACTGAGTCAAATTATCAAGAATTTATAATAACATATTATTATAGATAGATCGATAAACTCTTTATTGTACACAAAGATAGAAAATAACAAAAGGGAGAAACAAAAAATATTACGTACAATGGGCGCTTTATCGCTAAAAGCGATCTCTTCCAGACAATCTTTGGATGGACAGGATAAACAGATCAAATAAGACGGAGGAGTACAAAAAGTTTATCACTACAATACGTACTATAAAAAATAATAATATACATAATAATACATAAAACCTAAATATTACCTAACTATTATTACTATTATAGTTACATTATAATAGTTCATATTATTATACTTATTATATTTAGACATGACGTGGCAGTGGGCAGCTCGCAGAACCGACAACCGTACGTTGGTGAGTACAGGTTCTCGAATAGCGACCACGAACCGGGCGACGAAGTGTTGGAAGGCCCCCCCGCCAACGATATTGTGAAAGTGAAGTCGGTAGATGGAGAAGGCTTCGACCGTTCGTCATGGAGCTTTTTGGGGGAGGCCTAGGTACGGCAGTGGACTTTAACTGGATGATGATGATTATGATAATCATTGCAGGCTATAAGTTCTCATTAAAATGAAAGTCATTCACACATCACACCATTTTTACTTTCATTACTTTTCTCTTGTTTCTTTTATTATAAGTACCTAATGTTTATTGTAAAATGTTGTGTGTGTTTTGGTGGCAATTAAATAAATGTCTATGTCTATGTCTATGTCTAAAGCAGAGACCAAAAAAAAAATGAATGAATGGGATTCGAGCCCAGGACCTTTAGATCAGAAGGCGGGGCCACTCCACCACCTGACCAGTGCTCTGGTCCTGACTGGTACTGTTTATAATAATCATTGTTGTACGAGTAATGTAGTGATTATAATTTTCTACCTGTTTCATAATAATATTTGTGGGGTAGCCGCCAGCCATCTAAGACATAAACACCTAATTATTATTGTTCTGTGACGCGTAAGGTTCTTGGAGGTACTAATTAACGAGTTCACAGGCCTCGGTAATCCGAGATGTTAATTAACCACAATATGGCAGGGTGCCTACTAGGTATTTTGTAAGCTGTGTTGTGCCTATGGATTATGAGGGTCTTCCTCAGAGGTAACGTCTTACTGAACTTAATCTTGCATGATCTTGTATGGTCGAGTGGATTGGTGATGACGATGATGATGATCTATGGTACGCGACACGCTGCGCTGTTACAAATGTAAACCCACCGATCCAAAAATTTACACATTAGAGGGGGAGTATTTCATGAGAGAAGAAGAGAGATAGAATAGAATAGAATATGTATTTATTTTCTCTCAACAAAGCTTAACAGTAATACATGGGCTACAGCAGAATATATAGAAATGCGAGTCAACTGGTAACATGTCTGTTTGAAACGTCTGAACGAGACTTTATTGTAATATAGTCAACACAAAAATAATGCTCATCCTTAACTTATCATTGTGAAACTCTGTAAACGACATTTAGCTGCATATTGAAAGCTAAGCAAATGGTACTTCAGTAAGATATCGTGAAAATAGTATTCTATCGGAACCATTTTTTTTTTTATTTAAAAAGGGCTGTCTAGTTTTTTTTGTGATCAAGGTTCTCTATTTTTTCTTCTTGAGTACAGTATAGATTGGTTCTTCTATAATCTGTTCCTGCATAAAAAACAGCTTCCAAGAAAAGTGTGAACAACACCTTTCTTTCAAAATTTTCCTTAACTCTATTGATATCATATGTGTAGTCAATATTGATATTGACTGCGAGCTGTGCAATATCATTGAGCTATGACATATTGCACACTCAAAATTGACCTTATTCAGTGGACATTAGGCTCATTTACAGTTAGATTAGGTTGACCATTAGTCGCGACGAAACTACTTAAAATCGTTTTAATTTACGCCCGTACTTTAGTTGAAGAAAATGCAAATAAAAAATCCGTTTATGAGTTTGATTTAGGAAATGCAATTCAATGATTATTACTCTCATACAAACAAATACCTGCCTAAATACCTTACTTACGTGCTCGAATTCCAAAATACGATACCATAACCAATTCATTAGGTGGTATCGTACGCCCTACCAAATAATTAATGGCTGCTGTATGATTTGGCCACAATAGTATGTCATCAACGTCATCAGCATATCCATAATTTAGATACAAGTATGCTTGTGACACAGGTGAAAGGGGATAGTTAGCTCACATAAACTAGGTATGCCAATAGTGGCAAGTATAATCTGAATAATAAATAAAGACGGTCAAGTGCAAGAACAAGCGCCCTGAGGCTTCCGTACCTTTGGTCGTGGGTTCGAATCCCAGTCGTGCACCAATAGATTTATAAAAATTAATAAAAATTCTAAGTGTAGGAGTTGACAAACTTATATTTGCGGTCGCTCACGTAGTCATTGTATGACATTGACCGCAAATATAACTTTGTTTCCTAAAAAACTTCGATTTTCCTCAATTTCAGACTTTTCCCTTTACTTGTGTTACATAAGCTCCTACCATTCCAAATTTCAGAATTGTGTAACTGGAAGTACCCTAGAGGTTTTTGATTTTCGCCATCCGTTTTTCCAAATGAGGTACGGAACCCTAAAAAAGTTTAAAAATATTGAATAATGGAAGTTAATAAAAGCTATAGAATATTTTTTAACTCCCAACAGTCACATACAAAGTCCTGACCCCAGACTAGGTTTCCTTGTGTTGCGGGAATCAGAAACGAACAGTACCGTGGTACCACAACACCCAGACCCGGAACAAATATTTGCAGATCATGCAAACATTTGTCCCGCAGTGGGAAAAAAAACCCCGTGTCTCATGCGACTCAGACAGGCACTTGCCCGCTACTTGCCTTCGAGATCGTCAACAAACACAACATTTTAAAACTGATTAAAGAAAACCAGTATCTACTGAAAAAAGTCTATAAATAGATTGCATAATATGTACGTATGTTTCATTAGCGTGTTAACCTAAAAAAACATATAATGGCCTATTTGTAGCAAAAAACTTCTTCAGTAACGTAAGTTAAAAATACACATTCTGACTTAGGAAAATTGATTGTAAATTCGCGGGCATTCTGAGCATTAAACTCGTAATGTTTACTACTCGTAACTTGTAATGTTTTTAAGTAACCAAGTTACTGAATAGTTCTAATAGTGATCACGTCTTGAGCCAGCTGTTTGCTCCTTAGCTGCTCGTTGGATGTAATACGATTAGTGACAGCATAATTTGATAAGCGACTATGGAATGATGGTTGAAGAGCATTGCCAAGTGGTGTGTTTGTTGTTATGTTTACTCTTCAGCTATGCTCTACGTTCAAAAGGCTCAGACAAAATCTATACCTACATATAATAAAACTGTACTCATAGTCCATTATAAAATTTGCTCTTAACTATAAAGTGCTGCTTTTTAAAATGAAATTAAATGCTCACGACTGCAACAACAGATCCAATGTATGTAAGACCCCCTCCGATTTGTAAGATGGACGACTTTATCATAATTTTGTATGAACTTGGCGTAAATTCATACACAGTATATCCATGAGAATTTTCATCTTCTGAAACAGTGTTTGAAGCAGTTCTCGGTCAAAAATAACTGCCTATCTATACAAAGCCAGCCTGTTATAGATAGGTATGTATAATCGGAATTAGTGCGAGCGGCCGAGCGCCAAGTACAATATGAATGACCTTTGTCAATAGCACTGACACCATCGGATAGAGAAACCCTGAGTAATTTAACCAGGGTGATTTTACATTATAAGATTTTAGTACATTGTTGCATTTTTCTTAGTATCTTATATTGATGCTAAGATAGCGTTAAGCTTTTAATAAAGACCTTAGTATAGCATGCACTAACCCGCAAGTTAGTGGGTAGAGTGCTAGAGCCTTGTTCGTTGATCGGCAGGTTGCACCAGTGTGGTTGGCATGGGTTCCTTCCGATTGGTATTGTTTTGGAATACCCAAAATGAAGATATTAATAGATAAGATTTATAACAAAACCAAAGGTTTTACAATATGAATAATCCAGTTGTTTATTCAAAACATCGTGGCGATAACTCGTGTGGCAATCGAGTCGGAAGCTATAACCGTCTGTCGCTACCCTCGGCCGCAGTTCCTACTATCATTTGTCAGTATATTCGTTTCCAATGTTAATTAAAACGAATATTGCCACCAACAGTAAGTGTCTGTAATTGTACTCGCTTAACTCGCTTTTTTTTTTAACACGTCGGTCACACGTTTCTTCTTTTGAAGCGAGAACTAACTGCGATAAAATCTACCGCTTCCAGTCGCCCTGCTTGTCACATGCAGCAAGTAGGCTGTCACACGAAGCCACGTTGTTTTTTTTATCAGCACTAGACTTTAAAAAGTAGGTGTGACTGACGCAGGTATTAATAATCGAGCTTCTGATTATGCCTCTGTGAAACGAGGCTAGTTTTATAAAGCCTGGATAGTTATCCAGGAAACGCGCGTGCGAAGTCGCGAGCAGCCGCTAGTATGTTATAAAAAAGCCTGAAAAGCCAGATACTATATATTAGAGCCACCTGTTGGAGTCTTAAGTAAGAGAGAACACTTTATATTTTTTATCTAAATGATGATGATTCATTTTCAGCCCTAGGAAGTCCACTGCTGAAAATAGGGCTTCCCCAGTAGATTTCCCGAGTGACTAATCTTATCCGTTCTGCGCCCAATGGATCCCAGAAACCTTGTTGTTGTTGTTGTTCCCAGAATGTTTGTCCAGTGCGGGAATTGAACCCGCGACCTCTAGCGCAGAAGGCAGAGTTACTACCAACTGAGCAATGAGGCCAGCCAGCTTTATTAGATCATTTTTAAGTGAGGAGCCATCTTTCCGGTGCGTGGTCTCCGCTCGTAAACATTTCACAATGATGATGATTAATGTACTCGTACAGTTAATTTCCCAAAGCTAAAAATGTAACCTAGTAATCTATCTTTCTGTGCTAGTAGACTATTAACTAATAATTTTCCACGAACTGAGATCTCGCGATGTCAGTTAAAAGTTGTTGCTTCGATGATCGTCGCACAAAATGATCGTGAAAGTTTGTCTTAAGATAAACTTTGAAAATTGCATCTTTAGCATGTAATATCAATGAAATTCAATGCAGATCGGATCTAACAAACAAACATACATACAAACAACGCCGATTCGTCCAATTCGTTGAGAGATTTTCTCTGGTTTCGCTCGCTCAATCAAATAATTTTCTACTTGACAACCTTTATAAAAAAATTGGTCGCGTCTTTTATCCCCAAGCATGGTAGATGACCTCTTAGATCTTCAGGCGATTCTTCGAGATATCTAAGTGTGTAGGGGTAGTCGCCATGCCCAATTGCCCTCATTTTGTTATAGTGAGTATTCTATAATTCGAATAGAAAATTCATTGTTGCAAGACCATGACATTCGAATTAAAAGTTTCGAAAGTCGGGGAATCTTCCTCTAGGCCAGCACGGCCCTTTAGGTGTTTTAGTTTCAAATTTAGATGACTAGTCTGTTAATGATAATTTTGTTAATATATTTTTTTTTAAAATAAATGTTCCGGACATATCACACACAATCAACTGATCCCAAACTATGCATAGCCTGTACTATGGGTACCAGAGACTGATATACAAATAATAGATATATATTTAACACCCAGAGACAGAACAAACATCCGTGTTCATCACACAAATGTTTGTCCTGTGCGGGAATCGAACCCGCAACCTCTACCGCAGAAGGCAGAGTTACTACCAACTGAGCCATGAGGCTAGTCAATTAAAACGAAAAATTGAATTATATAAAGCCCGTTCTACACGAGGAACACGCCGCATCACTAACAAGCAGAATTGAGCTTCATTGTAAAAATGAGGACCCATAGCTTGTCGCCAACAAATTGCATGCATGTGATCCCGTTGTTGGATACAAGGTGTAAGACTGTCGCGTTTCCGCTTGGCTCATTTTATTATTCCTAGTGATCATCATCATTATTTCAGTCGTTGAACGTCCACTGCTAAACATGGCTTCCCCCACAGATTCATCATCATCATCATCTTGCTGTCCTTATCCCACATTATGTGGGTCGGCTTCAGCCACATATTATCAGAGCCAATTCCTGTCATGAGGAAGGTATTTCTCCATACTCACCACGCCGGGCACGTGTGTGGTTTGGCGAGCGCAGTTATAGCTTTGTGAAAATAGGAGACATTGTCGCCCATCTCCTAGCTTTTTTTCCCAGTTGTCTCTTATAACATGACGAGTAGGTAGAAACAAAGGGGCCTATTCTTCAGACGGGGCTACCACGGCCATTCTATTTTTAGTAAACTCACATAATGGATTTCCATGCGGAAAATATGTGCGCTCTACTACTGCTTTCAAACGGTTAAGGCAAATATCGTAAAGAAACCGGCATGTCCTATAGCCTAAAAATACGAAGGCATGTGACAAGTGCACGAAAGGAGCCTCTAACTAAGAGGAGCGAGCACATTTAAATACTTTCACCACCAAAAATTTTAAAAGCTTTTTGAGTCTCAATTGTAGCTCCATATAATAACTTAGAAAGTCACTAAGCTTTTTTTCAGGCTACTTACGGGACGGGTGTTTGAATCTGTTTAATTATTATTTACCCACCAACCTTTTACTTGTACCATGATATCGTATTTTAAAACGTTGTGGCAGATTGCCCTAACATCTAGGCAGGCTGCCAAGCCACGTTGTGCATGCATCTTTATCGTTTATGATATTGGATGATCTAACCTGTCTTCATAATGTCCTAAGATGTAAAAGGAATCCTTATGTGACTGAGGTTTACTTACTAGAGATTTCCGAAGTTGAAAAAAAAACATATACCTATAAATGCATAAGCAACTCTGTCACTTTGTCTGTCGGTCTGATTGTAACGTTTTTACGGCTCAACCGAGTACGGAGGAGATAGTCTAAACAAATTTTCGTGCACAATAGGTATAGGATGCAATAACCATTATTTTAGAATAAAAAGTTAAAAAGAAGCATCGCGGATAGAAAGATGTCATACAAAATAATACTGAACTTCTTAGTTCGTCGACTCGAGTTTTAATTTAGCCCTAAGACGGGACTTTGAGAGGCATCATCTTCTGTCTTCCTTTGAAATTAAAACTAAAACATGCCGTACAAAGTTTTCTGTAATGTGATTCCGTCTTGATTGCTTTTTTGCAAGACCTTTTTATGAGAATAGGATTTGTATGGATGCTCTTGTTTTAAAACGGGGAACGGAATTTTTATATGATTATAAGCTGAATGAAAATCAATCAATAATAAGTTATAATAAATAAATAACATCCTACAGTCACATACAATAGTCCTGACCCCACAATTGGATTCCCTGTGTCGTGGGTATCAGAAACTACGACATGGTACCACAACACTCGGAAGCGGAACAAATACCTATTTGCAGATCCTGCCAACATTTGTCCTGCAGCGGGAATCGAACTCGCACCCCTAGTGTCTCAGATGGGCACTCGCTCACTGCGCCACCGAGGTTGTGGGTCGGTCGAATGATTTTTATCCGAGAATCAATTTTATTGTCATTTTATACATCAATATTTATTACGCAGCAACTGAAGACAATCTAACCACCATAAAGTATCTGGAACAATAACTTGCCTCCAATAAAGCCAGGCAACAAGGACTCTTGAAAATAAACTCCCAGCAAGTATTACGAGCCGAGAGCCCGAGACCTGTCCAATAAGAATTTTCTTATGACCTACATAACTTAGTATGCGACAGCCTACCCGCGTTCAACCAACCTACTTTCGTCTTGTATTTCTTCAGTACTAACAGCTGCAGACCACCGCCTACCGCCGAATCGCCTCACATCCTTAACAACCTACAGTTCAAAACTTCCGCCAAAATCAACAAGTGAATAGGCGTAAAAGATGCAGCTTGGCACATTTGGCTTGGCGCTTTGCCACGCCACGCCTAGGCTCACCATTGGTTAATATAGTTAACCAATTGACAGGCTCTTGTATACTATTGGTGGAAATATGAGTTTAGGTCACCTGAGCAGAAATTAGGTCACCGGGTGGCGGGTGTAAAAATTGTTTGCGAGCCCCCGGACCGACGATCCATTGCGGCAAAATTGCAATAGAGAGCTTCCTGTGACGGTGATATTGCTAAATTAGATTCGACCGTGGTTTTAATCATATTAGTAGGTTGCCTGCGAGGAAATTACCCAGCTGGTATACAGGCGCATTTGAGACGTACACTTTCATAATAATGCACTAGGGTACGTAAAAGTACCCATATAAAGTTCGAGCAAAAGCCGCGGTGGCCCAGTTGATTTGTTGGTTGGTTTTCCAACATCCAATCCGAAGGTTGTGGGTTCGAACCTGCTCATGCACCAAAAAGTTTTTCTATTCAAAAATTTAAGTGCTTAATAACACGCGCGGAAAACATCGCGAGGAAACCGCCTTAAAGCGGTGATGGGCTTGCAACCAGTCACGTATAGAATACGTGCATCATTACGTAATAATACTGTAAAATCTGGCATGTGTGAAATGTTCGGACATGACTGACTAGTCATATTCAAGGATCTGATCGCCTAGAGATCTTAAAGAATGTCTACCATTCTTGAAGTCTCGAGCCTATTATTTTTTTTCAATTTTGTGTATTTTATAATTAATAGTTAGGTAGTTTTATAAACTTCGTGTGAGTTATTCAAAGAAAATTGCGAGCACTGGACCTAGAGAACATGAATATACCTAACTTCGTGTATGTACTGTGACCAGTTTAGATGGATCTCAACACGCGTTACCACTGCAATGTCAATGTAGACCTACTATAGCAGTAGGCAGGCCTACATTGATATTGGGTGATGCGACGACCTGGACAGTGAAGGTGTCTTTGCGGATCAAAAGCCCACCCGTGCATGAACGTCATTTGATGAGCACTTGAAAGCGTGGAATCGATTTTGCAACGTTTTCAGTACCTAGTATCATAACCCGAACACGACCTTTTCTGCACACAATAAAGCGAAACAATATTAGATAAAAATATATAGGTACTTATTTTAAAAAAATAATTTGATTCGAGAACTTTTTCAAATAAGCTGTTATGGTTTTGTAGATAAAAAAGTAAAAAAGCCGTAAATTGCATATTTTTATCGTAATGAGTCGAATTGAAAAATTTCGTAGGCCAAAATGTATTCCAGAATATTTACTATTGTTTTGGTGAACATTGTACAAAGTTTTGCGCGAATAATGTCTACGTAATGATATATAATCAAATTCAAATCTCTTTTGAAAGAAACATTACTAATTTATTTTTCTCGGTTATAATTTTTTTCCTTCAACATCGAAAAACTTATAACGATGTGACATCCATTTCTCACTTTCAATTTTTATACTATGTCGAGGTGATAAGGTTTATAATCTTGGTTGTATCTGCTGTAGGTAGGCGCTGGCGAGCCGTATAAATGCGTAGTTAGTGCGTGTATTCATGCGAAAATCTCGCAAGCTTGATAACTGAGCACTTTACTATGGGTTTAAGATGCTCTTTCTCTATTGTCACTGGTTTTTTGAGCCACTCACGCTCGAATACTGAAACGTCACTTAAATATAAGTGGTGATCTAATTGATGATCTGGATCAGTTGAGCTATCTATAGATCGTTTGTAACGGTCTTTAGATGGCTCAACTGTTTCATGTGTATTTTGTAAATATTAACTTGTATTAGTTTTAAGTTTCTTTCTGTAAATAAAATATATTGATGTTTGAGTATAAAATTCTGAACGATAACGGCGTTTCAAATAATTGAGACCATCTCAAATTCAGTTTTTTTTTTTTTTATTTATACAACAGAGGTGGCAAACAAGCTTACGGCCCACCTGATGGTAAGCGGTTACCGTAGCCTATGAGCGCTTGCAATATCAGAGGCATCACGCACGCGTTGCCGACCCGGAACCCACTTCCCCCCTAAAGAGCTCTGGCAACTCGGGCGTCAGCCTGTTTCATTGAAGTATTCTGGCATTTATCCAACGTAAACTTCGTCGCGCAACTGCATGGAATGAGCTATGCTCGGAGTTTCATCTAATCCGTTTATGTAATCCTTAGTAGAACCAAGGTTACCATTAATGTGGCAGTGGCGTTGTACCACGATTGCCTAGCTAGTAGTATCTTGTAGTGAGATCTATTTTCGAAGATTCAGAAAGTAATGTCAAGTGAGGATATTTCAATGGGTATATCTTATCTTCGAGTTTTATTCGAGTAGCTGTAGTATTACCTGTCTTGATGTTAACGCTCCAAGAAATATGGTATTCTAGTTTGCAATAAACATGCTTTAATGCACTTCGTGATCAATGAAGCCTCGATAGCGCCAAGATTTATTAGAAGATATTGGATTTATAAGGTCTGAATAAGTATTGGACTCTCATTAGGTATACTTACTTACGTACTTTATAGGAACCTACTCTTATTAAAACAATGTTGTAATATCTGATTAAGGAATGAGAAGAAATTTCAGCATAGGTCACCTTTGTGGCGCAGCGGTCGAGTGCCCGTCTGGGACTTGCAAATCCCGCTGCGTGACAAATGTTTTTTTTTTTTTTTTTTTTTTTATACAACAGAGGTGGTAGCCTACGGCCCACCTGATGGTAAGTGGTTACCGTAGCCTATGAGCGCTTGCAATACCAGAGGCATCACGCACGCGTTGCCGACCCCGAACCCCCTCCCCCCTAAAGAGCTCTGGCAACCTTACCCACCGCAGGAACACAACACTATTTGAAACAAATAATGTTATTTAGCTGCGATCTTCTGTAAGGCGGAGGTACCTCCCCAGGCGGGCTGCTCCAATTCAGAACGAGAAAATCTCGCTGTGCCCTACCTCCTCCTAAGTGTTTACATGATCTGCAAATATTTAGTCCGGGTCTGGTACCACGGTACTCGCAGTATCTGATACCCACGATACAGGGAATCCTAGTGCGGGATCAGAACTATGTATGTGACTGTTGGGTGCTATTTATTTTAAAAGGTTTATTTAGATGGTTTATGAATGTTTATTTTTAACAGCGATAGCTATAACTGCGCTCGCCAACCCGCATGCCCAGCGTGGTGAGTATGAACAAATCCCCCCACATGATAAGGAATTCGCTCTGTCTGTGGGGGAGGCCATGTTCAGCAGTGGACATCGTACGGCTGAAATGATGATGATGAATGTAGAAAGAGTCAGCTCTTGGATTACGTGCCAAAGTGATCATGCACTGCCTTCAAAAATAAAAACACTTTATTATTTCTTCCAAAAAAAGTAGGTAATGTATTTTACTGTCCAATAATAAACCCCATTTGTTTTCGTTTCCCTTCAACTTCGAAAATCAGATTTACTTAGTGGCATCAAAAGAAAAACAAACATTTAAAAGCCTCTGTCAAGCCTCGTCTTCCAGTTCATGTGAATAAGGATTTGTGTCAGACAACTATTCAGATAAAAAGTTCGGAACACCGACCGGTCAAAAATATTAGGGATTTATTTTTATATGTTTTTTCTTGCTCTATGGGAGGCAAAGTTCGGAAAACGTGTAGGAAGATATTTACTCAACAGGCGAATCATAGTTATAAACATTTGTAATTGTAATCGTCTTCAGTAGGTAGGTATATTATACCTACGTAACTTTTCATGTTCAATGTTTTTTTTTTTCTTTTTTATTCCACAGAGGTGGCAAACTAGCTTACGGCCCACCTGATGGTAAGCGGTTACCGTAGCCTATGAGCGCTTGCAATACCAGAGGCATCGCGCACGCGTTGCCGACCCCGAACCCCCTTCCCTCCTAAAGAGCTCTGGCAACCTTACTCACCGCAGGAATACAACACTATTATATCTACTAGTTACACAGGATTATTTTTGATGTATCAAAACGAGCCCTTAAATGGCCAAAGCTTATTTTATAAAAAAGTTCATATTACTCAAAACTTATAGAAAAGGCCATCACTGTCATCATCTCTAGTTATCAACTCAAGTCCAATGCTGGACATAGGACTCCCCCAAAGAGTGTCATAACGATTGGTCTAGAGCCTTTCGACTTTCCGCAACCTTCACAATATCATCGGTCCATCGAGTGGTGGGCCTGCGTGGCCCGGTTCAAGGTCACCATTCGAGAACCTTTATTCCCCACCGCACCGGTTGTCGGTTCTGCGAGCTATATGGCCTGCACACTGCCAATTCAACTAACTTTGAGAGCTATGTCAGTAACCTTGGTTCTTCTTCTCGGAATTCCTAATATCATATTTTATCACGCAGTGAAACTCCGAACATACGAGTAGCCCCCTCCATAGCCATCACTATATCCATCGTTAAAACAAAAAAAAAGAGCTATAATACCAAAGCAGGTATGCAACGTGAAGGCATCCATTAACGTACGTTTTAATTATCGGAAGGCTGGTCATAATGAAGTCCATTGATTTGCTGTCAGCGACAGTACCTGTAACAGGCACACACTGCAGCCAGTGTGAAATTGACGTAGCGCAAAATATATAAGCGTTCGACGCCATTGCTTGTCGTTGTTCTAAACTCAGAATGTACTGCGTTTCTTTAGTAGGTGCTTGCTTGATTAGATATCTTTGTATTGTGAACTAATATAAAACCAGTTTAACGTTAATTCTCAAAGCCTACAAACGGCGCGTAAACATCTAGACATTTTTTATTTTTTTTTTATGTTATACGGAGGCAAACAGGCTTACGGCCCACCTGATGGTAAGTGGTTACCGTCGCCTATTGACATCAGCAACACCTGGAGCATTGCTAATGCGTTGCCTGCCAAACCCCTCCCCCCCTAAAGAGCTCTGGCAACCTTACTCACCGCAGGAACACAACACTATTTGAAACAAATAATGTTATTTGGCTGCGATCTTCTGTAAGGCGGAGCAAAATGAGCTCAAGATGAAATGGTCCTTACATAATTATTATCAATAAATTACTATTAGGACTACTATTATTGTCTATTACAAAGTTTTGGGCACTAATTTGAGGGGTTGAGTTAATATATCGTTGCGCTTTAGCATATAGCCCGCCGCTAAATTGACTTTATTCAGAGATCATAAGGATCGTTTTGAAATTAATTTTATAAAAAGGCTGTTTGAAGGCTTCTTTAGAGCAAAGCAGAACTTAAACCATGGTACAAAAGAAAGCTTGATTTATTTTAAACATATACAAAACGATACAAACTGACTAAAATTAACATTCCGACCAATACTTCTATAGCATGACAGCCATGATCCATAGTATGAGCTGGTGAAAAACAGTTACATTTATAGCCCAAACCCATAGCTATAGCAACAGTAAACTAACTATAATAAGTTTCTATCAGATGAAAATAAAGCCGTGTTCAAATGACGTGCGATATTATGTATGATATGATTTAACATGTATAGAATAAAGTCATTTCGATGTTTAGGGGGCTTGCGATATCGTATATTTTTAGATGATATAGGTACTACGCTAAAAATTAACTTAATAACAATATTATCGCACGCCGTTTGAATACGGCTTAATGATAATGAAAATTAAATTTCAGCTTACACAAGCGATTCTATGATCCGCTCCGCTTTGGCCAGGTCGACTATGATTGGTCCATTGATTTGCTGTCATCGTCACGGTGGCTCCGTATTAATTGTTTCGTTGCTTTGTGCGATCGGGTTCCTGTAATCCCCTTGTAATTGCATTGTAATTGTCTCCAAACTATTGTTTCGGTAATCCTGCAAGTTTGACGAGACGATTTTAATGAGGTTTATTTGAGCAGGATTTGGATTAGTAAAATTGTTTTGTATAACTATACAAAACAATTTTACTAGTAAAACAGTATCTTCATTCGTACCTATGAATGAAGATACTGTTTTTATAATGTTGTTTAATTTTTATTTGATTATTTGTTCTTACCAAATCTCAAAATGATGCGAAGCTAGATGTGACAATATTTATATGTGGTGACAATACAGGTTCTTAAAACCTACCTCGGGTGCCAGTCGCTCGCAAAGCTAGGTATAAGATTCGACACCTGCTATTGTTTATCCTAGACAATAAGCAAGCACATACCTATAACTTTGTCAGAGAAAAAAAAATATTAATATAAAAAAGTGGGATATGCATTGTTACCTACGATTCATTTCGTAATATGAATGCGTGAATGAATGATTGCGTGATTTCGTAATAATTCGCTGCACTATTAGACCCTAACTTTTGCAAATCTTCTAACAGCGCGTTCACTGTGACCGTAGCCTAAGATTGTCCCCTTGTTTATGGGAATCTTTACACGTGTCCGCATCTGCTCGAACAGATCTGACGGGCCGCGACGATCACCACTCCTATCGACTGGAAAACATAGGCAGACGGCCTCTTACCTGTTCACTTTTATGTTTCTTTGTGCTTTCTTGTAAGGGACGGTGATGTTTGAGCAGTTCGCGCATGCTGTTTTCCATGGAGTAGGTTCGGCTGCTGTATTAGTGCTGCGTATGCCATCGCATCCCGACCTCAGGTAGGATAACAGTAATGTAAATGGCATGACACAGTTGTCTTAGTTAGAAACCAGAGTTTTTTTAAGACCCTTGTATGAGTGCGTCTGAAATAATACTTAAAGCTTGCAAGAGAGCTTTTTTTAAATTATTTGTTGTAATTATTAATCATACTCACGCGAGGTTTGTCTTAGAGATTAGGTACTTATTAAAATAGCTGAATAGTTTTGATTTGATTTGACCCCAAAATAGCAGATTTTTGCAGTGTTTTTTCAATGAAAAATGTTGAATTTTCAAGTCTTTATGACTAACATTATTGCCGATTGGGTGAATAATAAGTC
The DNA here is from genome assembly GCA_947579855.1 of Anticlea derivata. NCBI lineage: Eukaryota > Metazoa > Arthropoda > Insecta > Lepidoptera > Geometridae > Anticlea > Anticlea derivata. The sequence goes on from OX388266.1 coordinate 5,475,517, forward strand.
CCTTTCGGGATAGTATTACATGTATAAATCACCTTGTATAAAACTATTACTCCATTTCATTCAGTGGCGTTTAGAATCATTATAACGGAATAACGAATTGAAAATTGAATAAATAAAAATACCAGTAATTTTCTTGAAAATCTAGAAAACCCAGTCACACTGAAGCGAGAACTACTAAATTCATTTCGCCATTATCTTGCCCAAAAACTAAGCTCGGCTCGCATCGACCCTTCATTCGTTCCCGTATAATCCCCATTAGGACCACAAGCCCCCGTAATGCGGCTTTTGTCCTGTTTCTTTCTTATCTGCACTGCAAAATTTGTCTAGGCGAAGCTGTAAATAGTCTAAATACGGACGATTGTTACACCAAAGTGTAGCGTAGAACTGGCCAAAGTTAGTAAATACAGACATGTGCAAGTAGGACTTGCGCCCTGAGGCTTCCGTGCTAATAAATGGGATCGGAAAATACAGATCCCAAGTGTACTAATTGACAAACATATATTTAACAGTGGCCCGCGTAGCTTACTGTATGATATTAACCGGAAATAAGTTTCACGTTCATCAAAAACCAATGCGTTCATTACTTACTCTTTTCGAGTTTCAGCCACTTTTTATATTCGGGAAACACAAAACTTCACCATCCAAGAAACGTATTAGTAAAAGTAAATGCTGAAGTATGCATTAATCTGAAAATTTCTTCTAAGACATACAATAGGTATAATGACAAAAACGAACCAATGGTAGATGGCTACATCAATCGCATTACCAGGGCAGGCTATGGGTTAACAGTACCTGACGCTCTCAATCATTGTTACACAACATTGTAACTGCGTGCAGTAAGTACCTCAAGGCGATTTATTTTAGCTGACATTGCACTAGCCTTTATTGCGATGCTTGTTAGAATGGTGGAGGTTTTTACAGGGAATAAAACTTGTTTATTTTAATTGGGCACATGGTTTTATCGTAGCTTAAAAAATGAACAAGGGCAATTAAATCTGTATAATAATATAATCTTACTCGCCATGATGGCCCGACAAAAAAATAGGTCCCTCCGTCAATACTTGGATGTCGTAAGAGGCGACTTAGGGTCAAAAGCTAGGGGTAGGCGGCAGCGCACCCTATCAACAATAGCATCATCTCTGCGCTAGCCATACCGCACGCATAGCGTGGAGAGTATTGACAAATCCCCCCAAATGATTATTTGGGTGCAGGCCGTACAAGTACGGTCGCGCTGGAAATCTATGAGGGAGGCCCTATGTTCAGCAGTGAACGTCCTACGGCTAAAATAATGATGATGATGATAATGATGATAATCTCACAACAGTCTCGTGCTACTGACTTAATTTTACCTAAAATGCAAATAGTTAATACCCACGCAGCTATGTCGAAATATCATCTGTGAGAATTGAGTTTGACGCAGAATCGCAAGCTACTGCTATCGTCACGTTATCGTTGTGCTTGTGCCACAGTGCTCATAAGGAACAACTACAAACACTTCGTGCGTTTTTGTCACAAAAAAGCGTGGAGTTTGAAAAATAAATACTTTTGAAATAAATACAGAACCCTATGAAACGAGATTAAACCAGCAAATTTGTTTACGCCTGTTGGCAAATCGATGGAAACAGCGCAAAAAAATTATGATAAAAACACCTTAGGTAGCGCAAAATTATTATTTCAATTGTGTTTTTTCATCGATTTGAGTAATTCCTATTGAATTGAAATATAAGTTCAAAGGGCTTATAAGTTGATTAGGTTTCTGTTGTTTCTTTCATTCACTTTGAATAAGACGGTAATAATTTTGTGTATTGAGTATTTTTCTACACCTACCTGTGCTTTGTTTATAAATTGTAGGTATTTTACAATTGAAAATGAGGTAAGTTCCAAAAAAAGCAGTCTTTATAAATGCGAATGTTTACTAAGTAATGAAATGACAAGCTAAAAGCGTATTGATAAATGATCAGTAGGTATCAATTTGTTTTAATGTATTTTGAATAATATTTTAATTTAATAACATTTGTTTGTATGGCAATCTCTTGAACTACTGAACCGATTCTAAAAAATATTTACTAATAGAAAGATAGACTATCCCTGACTAATAAAGGATTCATTTCATCCGCCTAGATACATATTACGTCGTGTTCAAACAGCATGCAATATTTTAAAATCCTTGCCTTACCTCTACTATAAATACACTAATTTTGATTTTGACATTTGAGGGTGTACGATATAGATTAACGATATCGCAAACTCCTAAAAGTCGAAGTCAAAAGTGAGATCTCAGTTCGGGGCAAATGTTACATAATAATTAGCGCTAAAAATAACCTCCTAGACACCATTATATAAAGGCTTCTGCGGTTAGTCGCGTGGCTGCAGACATCGTCGAAAGAATCCAAAGGTTTGCGTGAAAAATCGTGTCTGCGTTTTTATTGCTATCTCGTTCTTGATCGGATTCATGCCGTGCCTTTCTTTAATGAGCACATAATGATGACAAATATGGCTGCAGACCCGCTTTGTTATTAATCGGAGCGATTTTTCCACTTGTATTTCATTGCTAGTAGCTTCTATAGTGCTTTTCAGTGTTGCTGTGTGGGTGATTAATATGCGGGTTCCTTGTTTTGGGATTAACTTGATGGTAGTATTATTAGTTATAGAGCAGATTTTTCAGAGCTCGTGCGAAGCAGATGGCATGTCTTGATTATTTTGTTGTATCTTGAAAATAACTGATAAATTTCCGTATTTTACTGCATTATTAAAATTTATTCTGATAGAAATAAGAATAAAATTGTTTGAATAAACTTATCTTCATCTTGTTCCATAAATAGTACCTATACTATCTTGAAAGCGACTTACTCTTGAGAGGCCTCATAGCTCAGTTAGTAGTAACTCTGCCTTCTGCGCTAGAGGTCGCGGGTTCGATCCCCGCACTGGACAAACATTTGTGTGATAAACACAGATGTTTGTTCTGTGTCTGGGTGTTAAATATTTATCTATTATATATATCAGTCTCTGGTCACCATAGTGCAGGCTATGCCTAGTTTGGGATCAGTTGGCCGTGTGAATATGTCTGGAATATTTATATATTTATATTTATTTACTCTATCATCAAAAATAAAAATATTTGTTAATTAAAAAATATATTTTTTTAACTTTTTCTTCGATTTTTTTCAAATCAGCTGTGTTCCTTCTTTTTATCATCTTTTTTTTATTTTATTGTATAGGCACACCGACCAATCAATTTTTTGAAATCGATTTTTAACTAATTATTGAACGTAAGAAAATGAAGATGGCTACCTAAAACTACTGTTTATTTGAGTTCAAACTAATTTTCTAAAACAGATTTAAGGGTACCTGTAAATAATGTTTATGTACGGTAAATAATGTTTTTCGAATGTCCAAAAGTCGTAAAACAAAGTTTTTTGCCAATCGGGTGTAGAATAAGCTCCTTTTGGGATAGTATACATACCTAATTATGAATCACTTTGTATAGGACGGAACATAGTAAGTTTAAGAATGGGCAAAATGGGCTGAAATTATGATACACCAAACTAAGAGCTATTTAAAATAACATTCGCATACAAAACATACAATATTAAACATTTTATAACATTTCTCATTTCCCAAACATAGCTTAAGTTTCCAGAAATAGTTACACTCTTGATTGTTCCCAAGATAAATTATACGAGTCTCAAGTTGCTCTTTTCATAGACAGTAGCTTTAAACTAGATGTGGCTTATTCACTACATAAAATAATTTTACTCTCAGTATACTTTCAATGCGAAATCTAATTTTCGACCGTTTATTTTTCGATTCTTGAAATGTGTTAGGTAAATTCTTTTCAGAAAATTAATTTCTACGCACTTATTTTGGGTCAGCAGGGGACAATGCACAAACCACCCCAATCCGGGACCCGGGACGTCTGTGCAGATCTTATACCCCCAATCCCCACTTCGAATTAGAATTAGAACTTATTTTGGGTAGGTTCTGTTGCGTTTTTATATATCTAATACTAACACTTAAATTTTAATTAATAAGATCACGTTAAAAAGGCAAAATATTAGGTTTTACTGATTGGTGAGGCATTACTGTTACCAAATAATATATATATATATCGGTATATCAATTCGGTGACTACATGTGTTTACTTTTTATTTGAAAAGCTGATTAGTGAAAAGAATATACCTGCAAGTATATTCTTTACACTAATGTATGTGTGTGGTGGAAGTTTCATTTAATTTAAGTGTAAATCTTTGGAGTATTTCTCAAGTTATTTACTAACTAAAGAAATAAATCTAAGGGTATTCGAAATTCTATAAAATTATTCAAAAATCTATTTTCGTTTAGTTTTTAAAACATAATTACATATTGGTGTCGATTATTTTGTTGCATTACTGTCGATTCTGTTGTTCCATTATCCTAAACTAACCATATTTGACAAGACTTAAACGTTTCCATCCCTTTCTTATAGATCGAAACAACAAGGAAGGCTATAACTTTAGGGGCTGTCTTTAGTAAGTTTAAGATAATGCAACAACAGACCGACACTATGTTCTATGTATTTTACAATGCATACTGCGTTCCTAGCGCCATCTAGCAAACTCCTTTCAAGTCCCAGTTTGTATAATAAATGTTGAGCGACTAAAAAGGTGTCGCCTGGCACCCGACCACGTCTGCGACCCGCTGATAAATGTACCGTAAGCCGTGCCGCACTCGATTAATAATAAAATTTATAAATTACCTAGCTTTTGCCTGTGACTTCTGATAATATATTATAGGTAGATTTGATACCTAGGATCCATTACTTCAATGATGAGGAACATTATAGTCTGAGTTTTTAACGACTGGTATCTATTTTTAACGATTACTCCGAGACGACTGGCCCGATTTTGTTTTTTTTAGTAAAGTGTATGGAATACATCCACAGTTATAAATAAATAAATAAATAAATAAATAAATATTCCGGACATATCACACATGGTCAACTAATCCCAAACTAGGCATAGCCTGTAATATGGGTACCAGAGACTGATATATATAATAGATAAATATAAATATTTAATACCCAGACACAGAACAAACATCTGTGTTTATCACAAATGTTTGTCCAGTGCGGGGATCGAACCCGCGACCTCTAGCGCAGAAGGCAGAGTTACTACCAACTGAGCTATGAGGCCAGTCTAAGGTTGCCTGGCCAGTTGTCCTATATCTTCAAGAATGATGGACACCTCTCACATCTCCAGGCAATCAATTTCTTGAATATTTCATAGGGGGATAGGGGGACTTGTCCAGTAAAACTTTAAAAAATTTCATCACGCTTTGGAATCAATACTAGTCGATTTTTTTTTGTATTGAATTTGCTATTTTCTTGTATTTTAATCTAACGAATGGGCATTTTTTTTAAATTTATTGAATATATACATAAAGGCTTTCTCGCTGAGCGACCACACCGCCCAATCGAAACTTAAAACAAAAAACTTTAAACTTCCACATACACAATTAAACAAAAAAAGTGGAAAAGGAAACAAAAAAAAGAACACATTCGTAGCATAGGTACATAACTTAAACATTACACTTAGTGGCAAAAAAATATAGTTTTTGGGCTTCATCAGGGCATTAGAGTCGACCCACACGTACCACATCGCAGCCGCAAAAGGTAGTCAAGCAGTGGTTACGTGTGAGTAGTGTCGCTGCAGCTTTTTGCAGTTGCCTTGTGGTATCGACAAAATTTCTATGTGATTGCGTTGTCGCTATATAGTAGTTGCGATGTGGTTATATGTGGCTAGTGTTTGCAGACAGGTAAACAGGGCGTTCGTGAGCGCTTCGTTGCGTCGACGCAACGTTGTATTTGCGGTGGTGCCGCTAGTGCGCGTTTTCACTGGTGGTTGCGTTGTGGTTGCGATGTGGTCGGTATTACGGTACCACGCGGTTGATAATGACGGCAAAATGTGATACGTGTAAATTCTACTATGTATTCATTTCCAATACAAAATATGCGCCCGACCTCGTGTTGTGGTTGTGGTGTGGTTGTGGTACGTGTGAAATAATCCTTAGGGAATTTGTGATGAGATGAGAGCGTCTTTATCCTGCACCTACGAGAACACTGCTGGTTGGCAGGAGCAACGTATTGTGATACTTACATGCATACAAGATGCATACTAAGCATAGCGTCAGTTTGCAACCAGGCATCATGCAATGCAAATCACTTGCATGCATAACTCTCCTTTCACAGATTGTAAATTGCTTCGGGTCGGTCTGTGTCAGTGTCCCTAGAGATTGTGTATCTGATTTAGAAACTATTGGGGACTGCTTATGTGAATCCCAATCTGTATCGGAGCTAGACCTCCAAAACGGTTAACTCCATCTAGTAAAACTAAAAGTTCGATAATCTGTTTAGGTAGGTAAATAATCCAACTTAGGTACTACTTTTTAGACTGACCAGGCGAGCATTTTGAATCATCATCATATCTCTATAATTTCAGGCGAAGTATTTCCACTGCTGAACATAGGCCTCCCTTCAGATTTCCAGAGCGACTTTCTATCTTGTAGGGGAAATTTTCCCATACTCACCACATTGTGACTACAGTTAGTGAAGCGGTTATTTGTTTATTATTTAGCTCATTTAATCTCAGACAAGCCTTTTTGCAGAACAGTGGGATTGCTTATGAGATATAGCAATGAAAATTAAAGATTTATATTAATAGCTCACTCACACATAATTTATTGATAAAACTTCATTAAACAAGATAAAGCACTCATAAACTTTATCTAAACACCAAAATGATCAAACCTGTTAATTAAATTAACATTAAAACTAAACTATACAGATTGATTAGAGCTAGTTTTGTTCACAAATATGAGTAACAAAATGCGAATCCAAAACTAAATAATTAGATAGGTATATCACATCAATATAAAACGAACGAGTATTTTAAGCAACGAAATAATTATTATAGTTATAAGACCTAGAATAAATGTTCTAACACTGCTATAACACAGATAATTTTTTAAATTGTAACTTCTACTTTTAATTTTACCTGATACAATTTACTAGTTTATAATGAATTGTTGTAACTTCTACTTTTAAATTTTACCTGATACAATTTACTAGTTTATAATGAATTGTGTGAAAGAGGATTATGAGTAATAAAGGAGTGAATACTAAGATGACGGATGATGAGAGAGGTGAGTGATAGAGAAAAACATGTGCTGACTCTAGTGGTGTGATAAGGATGATGACAGTTACACTTTGCGTCGAATTGCGTAAACATTATTTAAGAATAAATCTAATTATTTCAAATTTTATCCGTTTGCGCACTCTATACTATTAGTAAATGACATTCTAGAAGTTAGTAATATAAATTATGTCAATAAAGTCTACATTATTCGTGAAGCAATAATAAACATTTTAAAGCGACAGACATTGTTTTCAAAAGTCAAGAACTTTTAACGTTAGTTCTGCACGCAAGACTCATAGGTCGGTATCATATATTTGATATTGATGAAGGCATCAGGACCTCCGTATCTTTCGAGGATCTGAAGGGTGTCTTCTATAAGGTCCGCAACGTTCTCACCTCTCGTTGTAGAGTGATCTATTCCGGAGCCCAGTGTTTCTGTTACAAAGAAAATAAATGTAGAATCAACCAGTTAAATTAAGAAAGAAAGAAAATAAAATTAAATAGTCTAGCCCCAAGGGAAGTAAATCTCCAGATCTCCGGGCGATGGGATCCTCGAAGATGTATAAGCAGTGGAGCACATAAGCGGTGGAGTCAGAAGCATTACCAAATATTTGGCACATGCCCGACAACATTTTGCAGTCAGCCCATGACTGCTTCTAAAAAATAGTAATCGGTTTACTCACGATTTTTCCTTCATTGTTTTATGTCATGTCCGACGACCTTCGGATCGTAAGCCTCTAGGTAGCCTAGTGGCTCATTTGTGAAATCATTATTATTCTATCACGTGACGAAAATTAACAAATCAAACATTTGATATTGCAATAGTAGCGCGACGAATTTCGTAAAAAGGCTTTGACTAACATTCCGAAACAGACTGGATGAACAATTTCATATCCCTGTTTGCTACATCCAATCAAAACTGCCTTTGAATAGAGCTTTCGTTGATTTTTATTTTGTAACGCGGTCTCATATTTGAAAGTTACACAAACTTAACCATTTCATATGTTGCGTACTGCGAAATAAAGTTAATGTAAAAATATAGCTAGACAGACTGCATATAAGCTGCTACTAAGAGATCCGTTCGTGTAATTAAAATGTTTATTTTGAATATTTCAATCGAAGCCTCTTAATAGCCTGTCCACACGGCACGTTGCGTCGTCGCAATGTAAACATTTTGATACATTGCCCGCCACACACAGGCGCTGCGTCATCGTAGCGTTGCTACGACGCTGCCGTAACGTTTCTTTGACGCATCGCAACGCAGTTGCAGCGACAATTTAGTACAAAGGTAGTTTTTTAGGTCACGTGGTTCACGTGACCTCGTAGCACGATCGAACGACATCAATCAAACACAACATAATTGACACGCATCACAAGAGATGATATTATTTTCGGTAATAGACTCGTCGTGGCATCCGAGATTAATTACATAATACAACACACTCAATAGATTTTGCAAGTTGAATCTTACTTGAATGTAAATAAGGGTGGAAATGTTTCGTTGTTTTAGGGTGCGGTGATGAAGCTCGCCGCCGGTTGACACCAAACCTCATTGTTAGGGAATTCAGCGCGTTCCAGGGTTTTTGTTTGACATGACGTTTACGCAACAGACGAGCAACTGTGTTGCTACAAAATTAATGAGGCAGAAACGTCAATCTTGACAGGCAGAATCAAAGCGGTAGAATGATAGAGAACGATACAGAAACGATAGAGACTAAAGGTTGTAGTTTAGGTTATTATTTAGATTTAAAGAGTAATGCATTAACCATTATAGTTACCTCCGTTCAATGGCAGTCTCTGTGCCATCACTCGCACTATCACGAAATATCTACCCGACTTCAGAGTTTAGCCCAAGATCGTTTCGATTTAGTTTAAAGCTACCGAGCCCAAATGAAGTGGCTACATTGTATTGTTAAATAGTTGCGAACGAGGTTCTTGTGATGTTTTTGTGCTCAGTTTACTCAGAGCTAATGTTTTGTAAATTGTACTACACAAAGGTTAAATGAGCGGCAAGAAGGTGGTTTTACTGAATTCAAAGCAAAATTTAGCTTTGTCAAAACTAGCCTTTTAATTCTACGTAGTAAGAACGATAGCCCCGACTTACGGTTCCTATTTTTGAAAAGGTTTAGTGTGGGAAGAATTTGTCTGTAGTACGGCACCAGTGCTTCCCCGACCCTATCGCATCCGGTGACTAGCATCTGGATACATTTGAGAGCGTGGCAGATCACTGACGGTCTTTTTGTAGATAGGGCATCTGAAAAATTAAAACGACATTCAAAGGGGGTTCCTTGTTTCAAAAACTACACTCTGCTTAAATCGAGACTCAAGTATAAAACAAAAACAAATTTTGGATACGGACGGTCCGTATTATATTATATTCGGACGGATAAGTCAATCAAAAAATTACATACGAGTTCACGTTTTATATATTGCGAGAAAGCCAGCACGCCCATCAGTCATTCGGAGGCGTTAGTGTCAAAATTCCCTTTAATTATCCCCTTTTAAGGGTATTTTGAGACTTTTACTCCCCTTAGGCTGAAAGGGATTTCGACACAAAAAATCCCAAAATTCCGTTTGAAGAGAAAAATCATCGAACAAAAACATTTTCAACAATTGTACCGGCTATGTCAAGCTTTGCTGTTTGGCGTTAAAATTTAGTGGCAAGGCATCAGTTCTTCCCCGAACGGACTCTGCAGCCCTCCTGCTACAATAACATAACTTTTAGATAACTCACTTTTGATGGGAATGATAAGCTGTGGCACCACCGGTAGTACTTTATAGGAGCCTTTGGCGACAAGGTCGTTGATGCCGCGCTCCACAATAAAGTTGAATGGGTAGGCGGCTTCGGCCAGCCCGTCGAAGAACATCGGCAGGTAGTGATGAAAGTCTAGCTTTTCGACTGGCACCTAAGGAAGGAGTTCTTAATTATTATAATTGAAACACTATTTTTATAGGTTATATTTTTATATCCTACTTCCTACATATATAATAAATGAGAAAGTTTGTCAGGATGTTTGGATGGTGTGGTCCAATCACGCCGTAACGGCTTAGCCGATATCGATGGAACTTGAAATAGATAGAGTTTTATACCCAGAATAGCATATAGGATACTTTTTATCATAATAATAATAATAATATCTTTATTTCAGGCTACTCGACATATTACACAAACAACGCCACGCGAGCGAAGCCGCGGTCGGAAGCTACTTTATAATATTAGTAAAAATAAAATTATTAGGAAATAATAAAATTGAGCTTACCTTCCAAGCAAGCTGTTTTCCAAATGTAGTGAACTCAATAGTAAGGGGAAACTCTCCTCTTTGGTAACATTTTCTGAACATCGTAGGTCTTTGTGGTTTCGGGTCCAAGACGCCACATTTTGGAGGACCTACCACTCTGGTGTTCTTTTGCATCGCTGAAACGATAAAATCTTGAAATTATTTTTAAAAGGTATAACTAAACTAACCAAACCTAAGTATATTTTGTGTATAAAGAATTTTACCGACTACAATGGAGCATACTAGAATGAGAATGAGTACATCAGAGGAAGTTTGAAAGTAGCGCCAGTGACTGAGAAGTTGAAGAGCAAAAGGTTAGCGTGGTATGGGCATGTCATGCGGAGGGAAGAATGCCATGTGACTAGAAGAGTGTTAAATATGAATGTGGAAGGATATAAGGGGAGAGGTAGACCAAAGAAAAGATGGATAGATTGTGTGAAAGACGACATGAGTAAGAAAGGAGTGAATACTGATTTGACGGCTGATAGAGGGGAGTGGAAGAGAAAAACATGTTGTGCCGACCCCAGTGTTGTGTTGTGTTGTGTTGTGGTGTTCACAGGCGGCAAAAGGGCGAAGGTACACGTTTTGATCGCGTTGTGAACGCGTTTCCGCCGCGGTCGCCGTCCGCCTGACATGAAAACGCAGGCATAATTGACTGCAACCGATAGAACGGCCACCATACGTACCATACAGGGATGATAACCGTATGCTACCGTAATCTACCCGTATGATACGTTCTCGTGGGCACAGTAGTGTCTGGCCAGTCCGTTACGTGTCTGATACGTTCATAGTACGGTCATTGTATGATACGTTGAAGAAGGTAAAGGCCTAAAAACATTAAAATAGATGGAAGAAAAGTTGGTGATATGGTACCTTGAATGGTAAAAGCAGGAACAATCCTGAGCTTCCTGGTCTTATTTCCATAAGGATAGTTTGGGCTGGGCTTCTTCAAAGAATTCCTGAAGTCTTTCCCGTTCCCACAACTCCCACAATTTTCGGGCACGCACGGGGGCAAGAGAACCATCTTTCAATGTAATATCTCAATAAACGAATCAAAAAACATGATACTCCGTGTACAGGGGTAAATAATCCAATAATATAGATCTAAAATGTGGACACAAGTAATAAAATAAGAAGGTAAATTTACTCAGGGCCGGGGCTCGACTGATTGTTTATTTTGCAACATGATCGTTGCTTAGCAACGCTGTCCTATTGATTTGCGACGGTGGCGCCGCCGCCGGGTACGCTGGGTATACACAGGACGATATTGCGTACGTGACGGCTTATTTCATTTTCTTTGTATTTTCAACTCTAGAAAAGTTTATTTCAATATGAAAAGTATTTTGTTTGAGTTAAAGAAGAATAGATATTATGAATAGGAAGCCCTAGAAATTAGAACCTAAAAATATGTTTTTCTTGACTTCGGGCTATTTAAATGACATTACCTATATTATTTACTGGCTACTTATGTAACATTACGTATACATTAACAACACCCATACACAGATTACATAACACCCAACAGTCACTCACATACCCAGTTCTGACCCCACACTAGGATTCCTTGGGTCGTGGGTATCAGAAACTACGAGTACCAAGACAGGTCTTAGCAGGGTTCACTATCTGAGCCTTTGGAGACGAGGCACTGGGTCCGTGGCAAAGGTAGATCCTTCCAAACCTAAAACTAGGTAGGAAGTGATGCCTTATCTAAGAGCTGGCTCCTATTTGGCTCAACGGATCTGCATTGCCATTCATGCCGTCAACGGTAGCGTTTGGGGGACGATTCAATGGCTAGTAATAGTAATCTGGATGGGGCGTTGCAACGGTCCTTAGATACCTAGACTGCTTATTGTATTTTTTATGTAGAATTTTTTACTTCTTTGAATAAAGATGTTGAACTCTTACCGTATCTTATTTTTCCGTAAAAGTTATCTTCATTTTACTAATTTCGCTAAGCGAATAGGCGATCGTACCGTCCGGCGTCGCCGTAGGCGCGGTTGGTTCAAAATTATATTACGTATCGAGAGTTTTATTACATTTTAAATATTACGAGGTATTTTCGCAAATTCCACGGAAAAATCGTACGTAATTTTTATCAGTATTTGTCTATATTTGGGGTGTTCTTTGCTCGAACTTTATTGGATTCCTGTATATCTTGTAACAAAAACACAATGGTGGTTTGATGTACACTCTGCTTATCTACACAGATACAGACATACTGGTTTTGTTAATGGATAGACATCATTTGTGAAAATAACATATTATTTTTTATAGGTATTTGTTCAAAAAAAAACTAAGGGTATTAAACCCAAAAAGGTACATACCTACCAACATACTAACAACGACCAATATAAAATACAAATAAGCAAAAGTTTTTTTTTCTAAACCACCAAACCGTTTTAGAACATACATAATACGATTTGAACAATCTACCTACTAGCACAAAATAAATAAACCTACCTGATAATCTTCAAACACGACGATCAAATCGTTGGGTTCTCCCGACGTTTTATTTTAGTGAAGTGTGTTTACATTTTTACATCAACACAAAGAATGGATTCGTCGCTTCGTTCGATATTTAAAATATTTTGAAATGGTTCATCGATGGTTCAAAGCTCAAGTTGATGCTGTGTTTACATTGGCCCAGTAGTACACGACAGCTAGCCAGCCACCGCGTCATGTTCGAGTGATGCTGAGTTCACATCGAGGACTACTGTAATGTTATCTAGTAGAAAGGCATGCAAGGTGTTTGACTACACATAATCTATATATATAAAGGAGTAGTCCACTCACTCACGTACTCACTCACTCACTGACAGACTCATCACAAAAGCTCGGAAAATACTGGGCCGAGGAGTCTGAAATATACCATAAATCCGGAAACAACCAGCGTGCGATGCGTCATCTGAAATTTATTGAAACTGATATCATTACATCTTTTGAATAAAGTTAGTTTAAGGTGTCACTTTTAGGCGCTTGCGATATTTTTGAGCTATAGCACACCCTCAAATGTCAATCTTAAAAATTTACTTTATGTAAGTAGTTTTAAGGCTCTATTTGAAACGATTTTCATACGACATATAAAGGCATATCGCATGCCGTTTCAACACAATTTCGTAGTATTTTATTTATGTTGGTACCACTTGTTTACAACGGAGAGGAGCTATAGCTTAGGAGTGGGAGTCACTGATTAAATAATTAAATAACATACATTAGCTGCAGTATACGTCTTAACAACTCTACAAAGTATTCTAATTTTTTTTAAAAAAATTGTAAGTTAATGAGGACATGATTGCAATAGTTTTACCGGCGCTGCGAGTTACCTCCTTTATACTAGCCAGTGTAAGCAGAGCATAAAGATTGAAGTTTTCAAAGCGCACCTTGGATAGAAGTGAAGTGAATATTTTGCTGAAACTTTGCTTGTTATCTTCGATCTTGCTTGTTGGTAGAGTTGGATCTTATATTACTTTTAAAAACGAAAAAAAACAAGTTCCAAGTTTGAGGACGAAGTTTTTTTATTTGTGAAAACCATATCAAAAATAAGGTATTTTGGCCCTTCTTGTCACATCATACATACATAGAATAAATAACCACTGTATTAGATACATACCTAACCAATACCTGTAAACGAAACTTTATTGCGGAACATTCTAATTTCTAAGTTTTGTTCCCAGGAAGGTTGCCCAGTAATATTAGTGTTAACATAGATTGTTTGTTATGACCACTTTAAAACGCGATATTCCCTTTCAAATTTTTTGTGTTTTGATACTTCGGTTGCTTTCATTAATAAGTCTAAATCATCTTCATATTTTGTTTAATTTTGCATCTGTAGTGGGGAAAAGAAAGGAGCCCCTATACAAAATATCACTTTAGCGTCCGTCGGGATTGCAAAAATGTAAATGGGTTGAATTAATTTGATTGCTTGATGCCCACGGGTACCCACTGGTCGTCCATTTACTTAATTATTGAGTTAAAGTAAAAGCTATACTAGATGTAGATATGGTAGCTTAAGTAGTACATAAGTATCACTACTGTAACAAATGCTATTAAGATGCAAATAAAAAATTAAACAAGCCCTTAATTTTTCATTGACAAAACACTTTGTTATCAAATCAGATCAATATCGATTACATCTGTTTTAGTTAGCAATCTTGATGTCGAACTTCTTGTACATTTATTAATCCTAATGATATTATAAATGCATTTCATTATTATGTTATTTGAGGGTTTTCCGTATACACGGTAGGAAATCGAAATCGATAGTGAACTAGGAATTATGTAAATATGAAAAAAATATGAGAAAGAGTTGAACAAGTGAATGAGTTTGTATACCTGGGGACTTTGTTTACAAGAGATGGGAAGCATGAGAGTGATATTGAAAGGAGAGTGAATGCTGGAAATCAAGTGAATGGGGCATTACATGCCTTTATGAGCAGTCGGAAAGTGTCCAAAAAGGCACGACTGGCTGTGCATGGAGGAGTGTTAGTGCCGACACTAATGTTTGGAAGTGAAAGTTGGGAATGGCAGAAAAATAATCAAAGTAGGATAAATGCAGTGGAAATGAGAGCTTTGCGAAGTATGTGTGGAGTAACTTTGAAAGATAGAGTGAGGAACAGTGTGATAAGAGAGCGTTGTGGGGTGAAAGAAGACGTAGTGATGAGGATTGAGAAAGGTATGCTGAGATGGTTTGGTCATGTAGAGAAAATGAACGAAAGAAGATTCACGAAACAGGTGTATAAGGTGAGTGTGAATGGGACCGTTGGAAGGGGAAGACCTAGGCGTACGTTTAGTGAGCAAGTCGGTGACGTTTTGGAAAAAGGCCAGGTCATGAGTACCCTAAACCGACGAGCATGTATGAGAAATGTGATGAGAATGAATGAAGCAAAAGAGGTATGTCAGGATCGTAGCAAGTGGAAAACCGTGGTCTCTGCCTACCCCTCTGGGAAACAGGCGTGATTTTATGTATGTATGAAAAAAATATAGTAGTTTCCCCAACACATAAATTAATCACAGAGTTGTCTAAAGTATCTACTTCTGTTCAGTGGGGTCAATAGCAACAATACGTTTTCACAGAAGAGTTCCTTAATAAACAAAGCCAAAAATAGTCAATGTAAAGAGCACAGGCATTTTCCACGTAGTCGTTTTTCGGCTTTCAGGCTTCAATGCCTCCCTCGCAAAATGGGGCCGAAGCATCGCAGGTACCTACACAAAATTTAATATACTGGTATCTGAAATACAATTATTGCTACGGCCGGGCGCTTTCGACTGCGAAGCAAGATATTTGCTGCTCTGGCTGACAAGTCAATTGTTTTTACCGATATTAATAACCACCGCTATAAGTAATCTGTTTTCATCAATACGCATAATTCTTTTATACGATCATAGGTCATATACATAAGACCTCTCCTGAAGCCCTAGTCTGCAAAGTCAGTGAGTTCTCATAGACACTGGTTTTTGTAGCCAGGTTTGTGGAGCCCTTTTTGTGACACCATACAAAAACGGTAGGCTATTCACTTTTTCACGCTGAAAAATTGAAAAGTGAGTACTCACTGACTAAGCAGACTAGGGCCTCTGTTACTTTCTCAAATTGCGAACAAGGAGAGAGTATTACCGTCTCTGTACCTATATGGCCTAGTGGGAGGTATCTCGACTTTCGATCCGAAAGTCGTGGCCGTGCACCAATGATTGTTCCATTTTGAAAAATTTATGTGCGCATTAGCACGTGCTCAAACGTTGAAGGTTGTTTCACCCTTGCTGAAACACTTATTTCTTTATTTTCTCACCAAAAATTCTGGATCTGAAAATCTGAAATCTGAAAATTCATATTAAATTTTCAGATTGTCCATACAAACTTTCAACTCCTGTTTCACTCCTTCAAGATATTTTTTTGAGACAAAAGATAGCCTATGTCCTTTTCCAGGATATAATCTATCTCCTTGCCAAATTACATTACGATCCGTTTAGCCGTGAAAAGGTAGCAGACAAACAAGAGTTACTTTCGCATTTATAATATTAGAATGGATGCCAATCAGTTTTTTTTAGACCTTTCTATATTTTACAACTCTACTGCTGAAGCCTGGCTTTCCGATACTTAGTTTTTTTGGACAGCGGCGCGACCTGATTCAGTGCTTGGTAGGCAGAACGAAGCAATTTTAAACCGAGCTCACTTTTGATATTGGGCGCCAATTTATTTCTGTGCTTGCTCGGAAACGTTACGATATTTTGAGTGGGTGAACTTTGATTGGCATAACTTTTGGGCGGTTATGAACCATGATTTGATAGACATGTTTATTTTGATTTCCTGGTTACAGAATCATTTTTAAGAGTTTAATTTAATTTGACTTTGTAAATTAAAGCTGATTTAAACAAGCCAATAAGTAAATAAATTTCACGTTCATTTTACTGCTTCGTTTAAACCTAAACTTTGCTTGGCATATTTTTTCCAGACACAGAATATTTTAATAGATAGATAGATAGATAAATTGTTTATTTGACACACACACAAATACAGCACAGACAGAGATAAAAGCAAACAGAAGAAACAACAGCAGATAACAATCACACAAAATAAAATAAAGCTTAGTAGGTAAGTAGGTTAACAGTAAAAAAAGACTAATACAAGTAGCAATACAACATACACAAGAGAGACAGCTGAGCCATCTAAATACCATAATAATAGATTTTTTGAAGTAATGTTTATAATACAAGATCCTTAATAATGAAAACGTTGTTTCCTTAAGTTGCGTTACTACTACTGTTTTGGCCAAAGCAATTAAGACTAGGTACCTAAGCACAGCTAATACGGCTATGCTAGATTTACTACCGTCTAAGGACAAGTCCGGTCGCACGTAGCGTCCATAAAACAGATTCAGCGGCGACCGACCGACGCTAAGAATGAAATGGGTGCGATACACCATACGTCTTCGTTGGCTGAAAGAAGTTTAGTCTTATTTATTCTGTGGAGTGCATTTGGCGTTGTCGGCTGTTTAAAATAGTTTTTTTTACCCTTTCGGGCTGGCAATGGCATCTTACATGCTACTGCCATGTCTTACGTGTATTTTAACCCGACAGCAGAGAAGGAGAGAGGGTAATGTTTATTTATTTGTAAACATTTCTTTTAGGTTCCTTTCTTCATTTTATCGTCATAAGCCACACGTCATCATCATCAGCCTGTAAAAAACCACTGTTGGCCAAATGCCTCTCCCAAAGATTTCCATTAGGAACGGGTTTGAGCCTATTCCGTGCACCGACTTCCCGCAACTTTCACAATGTCGTCGGTCAATGACACATTATTATTCAACTGAACACTCATTTTTAAGTCCCAGGACCTTGAATGCTCGTAAGAACGCCCAGTATGACATTTAAATAGAATATAAAGCGGAATTTCTAAATATATATTATTTCCTAACCTGTCAAAACTGAATTGTTTAGGTTCATCGAAATCTAGTGCTCTAGATTGCAATGAATAGTTTTAGAGAAGTCACCCCGGGGACGCAATGTGGGTGACACAAAGGTAACGAGACATCCTAATGAACCCCTTTATTTTGTCGTTAGAACCGTAAATAACGGAATTCAAAGCGCACTAACGACGCTTGGAGCTATCTATTCGGTGATGCTGTTACACATTGACAAATAGGAATAGAAGAAGTACCAAGGGTGGGAAGGATTTAACTCTTATAATAAAATGCATTCTGGCTTTTAATATACCTAATACTATATATATGATTTTCCTAATAACTAATACATTCCCAATGGAATTTTAGTTAGAAAATGGTAATTAGAAATTGGACTTTGACTTCGGCTTCGGTATCAGCTTTGGCTTCGGTTTCGGCTTCGGCTTCGCCTTTGACTTCAACTTTGACTACAAAGCGCAATCCTCACGATGCATGATTACCTCATCAATTAGTAGATACTTGACGTTCGACACACGATATACCATTGAACCATTTTTTTCGGGCGTGTAAATCAGCCAGGACTGCTAAAACAAGCTTACGAATATGCACTTTTTCTAAAATACCCACAGAGCTACATTTCAGTCCAAAAATTGCCAACATATTTATCCGCCTGACTATCTCCCAGTATACACCAGTAAGACATGTTTCTAAAGCATAAATCCAGCAAAACAGAGCAAGCACGTGTATCATCAAAACGACCTGTCGGTAAATTGAATACAACCTCTTCTCTATTTAAGGTGGGTTTGAAAGGCGCGAGACCAGCGACCGTGACTTTCGACTATCTTGAGTTGAAAGACTCGTTTTCAGGAAAGATGTCCGTCAGAGGAGGCGTTGTAGTCTTCGTGTAAACACGGCATAAATAACTGGTGGTTACCCCGAACTGAGATCTCGCGATGTTTGGTGAAATTGGAGCTTCGATGATCGTTAAGGTACAAACTAGATAAACTTCCAAAATCGCATCTTTAACATATTCTACGTAATATCCAATCTTACTTGAACTACATACGAAGTCACTGAATGTTTCCAAATGGGAGTTAACTCTAAATTGATTTCAATTAACTAAATAAAGTAGTATTTTCGTTGTTATCTCAAAAATATACAAATAAAAAACGCCGATTCACCCAAGCTGTTTGAGAGCTGAGAGTGCTTTCGTGAAAAGCACTGTATAATGGTGTCTAAGCTGTCACTTTCGCTATTTGTCTCTATGCACCTAAAGCAATGCTTAACTTTTAAATTGTGAATTGCTGCAAATTGAATTCTAAGCATGTTAATTTATATCTTCTGAGAGTCTTTTTCTTTGCAAATTAAGTCGCATCTCTTTGTCTCGTGACTCTTACTCTACTTTATTTCACACGATACTATGACTAGAACTTATCTGCGGGAGTAAATACACTTGTGGACATTTTTATCACCAAAGATATGGTTTTTGGGATTTATTGAAATAAGAAAAGTAGCCATGTATACAACTATATACACTTGAACTCAACTCAAGATCAATGTGGTTTGTTTAAGGGTTGTAAGAAATAAGTGTTTTAAAGTATAGCGTCTAATTCATAATAATGGGTTTTTTTTAAAGACAATTCTCGTTCAAAACATATAATTTTCATATTTTGCCCTATGCATGCTACTTATTACCCTAAATAACGTCAAATTTAGTTAGACTAGGATAAAGTCATGCCATAATAATTATAGGATTATAGCTTCTACCAGTGGCTTCGTTCGTGTAGTTCCCGGATAAAAGTAGTTTAATGTTATTCCTAGCTATGTCATCCCTATGTACTATGAACATACATGCCAAACTTTACCAACAGTGGTGTAAGCTAGTTTGCCACCTTAGTTGTATAAAAAAATGTCAGCACAAGTAGCGCAACTGCTAAAAATTTTGGAACAACAGCAAAATTAAGTAGCTTACATTTTCACTTCGCAAGCAAGGCAGCCTCCCAGAGGGCACCACTAATAAGCTTGTAACAAATGACTCTGCTCGAGGAAAATTATGTTCTATGCAGATTGTTATAATTGTTATTTTCAAGCGAATAATTAAAACATACAGACGGTTTGTATCTTTAGCCTTTTTAGTGAGATTTGTGTTTTTTATCTACGTTGACTGATTTTTGAGTCGTTTTAAAATATTTTTACTAGATTGGAAAGTTTAGTTAACTCTACATATAGAAGACGTTTTTTTTTACTTTTATAGAACTGATATACAATTATAATGATAAAACTGACTATTTGCTAATTTTATAATGATAAATAGATTACAAAACTACCATTTTGCACAATATCCAAGGTCAATAAGTAATTTTAAACGCTTCAAATGCATTAAAACTCTAAATAAACTAAGTGAATATAGGTCCAGAATAATATTTAGGTAATGCATATTAAAGTGTAGTGTAACTTTCGTAGCAATTTTAAGTTCTTTCTTTATTGTTTCAGGTAAGTTCCCGAAAAACAAAGGACATTTTGGGAATTAAAATGAAAACCATCTTGAGTGTTCGGTACAAAAGCACTCGAAACAAATTGATTCTAAGCCCTGTGATAAAGCTACAACGTGTTTCGTAACGAGTATAGTATTCTGAAAGAAGCATAAGCTATACACACAATACTTTTTTCGATTTTTCTTTCAGATATTTTTCAAGTCTCCTGCTCGGCTAAAAAAACTGCTTTTAAACGTACGGATAATTTGATAATTGCTGCATAAAATAGCTGATTGCTGAAGAGTCTTTCTCATCGAATAAAGTAAAATGTTCAAGTTTCTTAGAACAAAAGTTATTTCACATTGGATGTAGAACAAGCCCCTTTTGGTATACTCTACAAATTATGAAACATTGTGCCAATATCAAGAATGATATACCTACTCAAGAAGAATCCGAGTTAATGGCGAACAATGTGAGTATCCAATGGCTGCTTTTAATGATCATGTATGTTTAATAAGAAAATAAAAATAAAAATAATGATAGTATATTTTGCTCCATTAAAAATGTCTACATAAACAATTTTGTAATCAAGTATCCTAACATCAACACTGCAAAGTCTACATCAACTTGTTTGTTTTGCGGCTAATTTATCTGGAAACTCGGAACGAATGGACACTGCAGCGATAAATACAAAGTTTTCGGCAAATAAGTCGGTTTGCTTTGAGAATTGGCTCCAGTTTCTAGTCACTCTAAATCCTCCTCCAGTGTAAAATGATCTTTATTGCTCAGTCTTTAGTTATGTGTTGGCTTGAATGCAAAAGTCACGTCCAAAGAGCCACTGCACCTTTTGGCGCCCGCCCTTCAAGCTGCGCTCAAACGGTTTGTGAAATGTGAAATTGGTTTCGGAGTGTAAGATATCTTTGAGCTATATCGCTCATTTTCAAATATAAAATATTCTTTATTCAGTAGATTATATTGAATTTTTAGATCACATATCATACGCCCTAAGAGACACAACAGCGTAATCATTTCCATATGAAGGTTTGACGATCCATCCATGCTAAATGATAAATTGCGAAAGTAAAAAAACCAACCATTCAAATAACTCGGTTTGTTTATTTGTTACCTTTTCATGACTAAACGGTTACACTGATCGTACTGAAATTTGGCAGGGAGATAGATTATATCCTTGGATAGGATATAGACTCTATTGTTTAAAAAAATAAATAAAGGAGTTCAATAGGGGTTGAAAATTTGTGTGGGCAATCCATAATTCCTCAAGTTAGGGATCTGAAAGGAGGCAAAGTCCCCTACTTTAAAATTATGAGCTTTCATATAAATTCGGACGAAATCGCGGGTAACAACTAGCCTGCCTGCTTGCTTGCTAGATTTCTGCATAAATAGCATAAAAAGGTATGTAAGAGGTACTTACGTAAGACGCTCATGCAGTGAAAGTCAATTTTACCAGTCTTAAGTGATGAATGACTGTTCGAATGATATCGAACTACGTTACAAATTCATTGGTCAATTACTCACCACACTACACGGTAGTTTACTGTTTTACTTTAGGGTTAAACCTAGTAACACTCGCAGGGTTTAACCTACGTCTGATTGAGTGTCCTTTTATAGACACCTGACCGTTTTTCAAGTGAAACTTCTGAACAAACTTTAATGTACTCTGTGGCAGTTCTATAAACAGAGAATATGTTACGGGGGTTTAGCTTATGTACATTTTATTAGCAATCTCCTTTGGGTCGTCGTTTTGTTTAAGTTTTAAGTGATACTGGGTAAACTGAGTGACTAATGAGTTGTTTGCTCTGATTTGTATCCTTAAACTATTTAAGTAAAACAAAGTAGTTGCATCATATAAAACTCAAGAACGGCAGGACCGATTTTTATGATCCTTGATTTATTCTATTAATCTCCTCCCTGAATAGCAGAACAACTATTAAAACATTAAAAAATACAAATTTGCCCTATAAGAGGGTGCGATAGGATGTAAGGTAACTTTTTAATGCGTAGTGATTGAGCTGAAACTCTGCATGCGTGTAGAGATCCGATGACAAATAAATGTTATGGGAACAGTCACCAGTGAGCCGATATGACGATGGAGTCAGGAGCTGTTCTATGGAACTCAAATGATCCGATTGAGCTGAAAGTTTCCATACCATAAACTACCTTTCGAGATCCGATTACAATACAATATTATAGTAACTGTGAGCTCACATCAGATGAGCTGATCTGATGATGAAGTCAGGAGCTGTAGGCTACTTTTATCCCGGGCCAGCGCATGCAAAGCCGCGGGCAGCCGTTAAAGTAATATATAATTTATAGGTAGGTACTTTTAAATAGTTGTTTATGCTTTTATTAAAAGTACGAGATTTTCGGCAATAATATTTCAAAGTAAAATAGCTTAAAATTGAGTTAAAACCGATTTGACTCCAAAACAGTCGATTTTTGCATAGTGTTTTTTTGGATTGGTAGAATTTCCCTACTTCGTAGAAAACACTTTATTGCCAATTGGGTGTAGAATAATTCTTTCTCGGGATAGCATACATATTAAGAATCTCCTTGTATATCTTTCAATAGATTGTACAATCAAAGCCTCTGAGCTCAGCATACCTGCACATCCTAATGCAAGACGGTGATCCATCATAGTGGATTTCCGAGGATCCCTGCGTCATACATACGTCTTCTTGTATCATTACTAATGCTGACGGTTACGTATGTGCTAGTAAATTAGGTTTGGCTCCCGAAAACTTAATGCATAAATAACCAAGCTTCTTTATCTAGAAGGTTATATTTTGTACAAAATATCTTATAATATCATATTCAGAACAAGTGTCTGAAGTCTTAGAACCTGCGAATAAGGTTATTACGTGTTTTACATTGTTTTTTGCAACAAAATAAAACAGGGTACAAACGGTGAGCGATTAAGCATCTAAAATGCATTTAGAAGTGATCTAAGGATCACTTCGAAATACATTTTAGATAAAGTAAAGTTTGAGTTGAGCTTTTTTTTATACAACAAGCTTACGGCTCACCTGATCATATATAGCCACGTGATTCAAAATATTATAACCAATTTTATTTTGCTTCTTCCGCCGCCTTTACAAAATAAGACAGCCACGGTAAAAAGTTTCAAGTAAAAACTAAAAGTCGAGGAACTTCTTTAGGAGGCGTCATTTCCTGAAGCGACTGCAGTTGACGGTAAAGGTCCTGAACATTTCCTTACCGACGAACAGTTTCTAGTTTCATAAAACTCTTTTGAATTTTAGTTTTATTTTTTATGTTTAGTGGCTTTACACGTTGGACGTAATTTTAGTTTAGTTTATTTAGTCTTAGCAGCGAGATCTAGAGGCGAGGAAAATTCGCCTGCTTGTCACAAGGAACGAGTAGGTTGTCGTGTATAGATTTTAGCGCGATTTAATTATATCTTAACCCCACAATACGGTTCAGAATACGAGCCGTAGGTACTCTATCTCGACCAGCTACCTGAGTTTAGGTCTATCGCGGGTCTATTTGGTGCAAAGTCGTCTTCGTTTCTTTCTATTACAGCCGACTTACCGGAGTAGACCACCTTTGAAACACTTTTTTAGAACACCTTAAAACCAAAATCACCACCCAATACGGGGGAATTTTTCAACAAGTCGGAAATTTTGCTTTTCAATATCAAACGCTAGGCTTATGAACATTAGATAACTTAGTTGCTATTTAATGTATTTTTCGTAAAAATAAGGTGTAATATCTAATTTAAAACTTCTTCTTCTTGTCCTGTCACTGATTCTTTCTTGGTCATCCTATATTAGGTCAATGATCAGATTGAGGTATGGTGGCCCTGAAAAGGGCCTATGACCGTCAATAATATATCTTATTTAAAAACAAGACAAACAATCAAAAACTCTGCAAAGGAATAATTATATTTTCGTATCTCATTCGAAATATGCAATACACAACACCCGTACTGAAAGGGTTAGAGTTGTATTCCTGCCGCTGATTGGAAAAAATCTGGATTAAAATAATATTCGATATATTTTCCGAGTATAACCATGTGGCCAACATTTTAATATCACAGATGACAAACATGACATAAGCCGATTACACTCGATAAAAGCGGCACCAATTATACTCGTATCAATATCGTAATATACCTACACACAAGTGCCATTCAATATCATAAAAACCCGGAGGCAATAAATGGTTTCACTGCATCCATTATAGAGATGAAAGTATGAACCCCGGATTATCCACTTAATGCTATGGAGCTTACACTTGGTATAAGGCGTAGGTGATAGCGATAATAATTCTATACCTACGTAAATAAGTTCATGCCTGTGTCTAAGTTTGGTGGATGATATAGTTCGGACCTAAAGGTACTCACTGACACATGTTGTCCTCTGGTCCTGTAAGTAACATAGGGATTGCTTTGATTTTCTTCTGATTGTGACTGATGTATGCGTCATTGCTTCTTCATTTGATTTTTGTAGCGGCAACCATTCATCAGGTTATTTATTTTGACTTCATACTTTTAGAGTAAGAATTATTAGACGCTTCTACCCCCAAGCCATGGTCCTTCCTTCTACAAGGTGATTCATAACATGTATTCCATCCCGAAAGGGGGTTATTCTATCAACGAAAATAAATAATTTTAGCGAAAAAAACTTCAATATTTTAAATTTAATTTTTTATTTATTTTTTAAAATTTTCTCTCATATTAGCTGTTTTTGGTATTTTTATCATCTTTAGAACTAAAAACTATAAGAACAAGAAGTTCGGAATCAAGATTGCTACCGAAAACAGCTGATTCATTGAGTTTTACCTGATTTGACCCCAAAACAGCTGATTTTCGCATAGAGTTTTTCCAATGAAAAATGTCTAATTTCCAAAAGTCGTAGAACAAACTTTATTGCCAATTGGGTGTAGAATAATCCATCCTCTTTCGGGATGGCATACATATTATGAATCACCTTGTATAGCCCGTATTTAGATATTTTTTTTAAATAAAGAAACCCAACTAAAATATCATTTTTGGAAATCGTTTTTAGAAGATCAAGTAAAACATTACCTACCCTCAGCACCATTATCTGTATCATCTCAGCCACAGAACGTCCATTGCCGAATATAGGCCTCCTCTAAAGATTGGCCTTCACTCAACGGCTCCTAGCAACCTTTAAGTGGGGGCCTTCCTACGCTGCGTTTTCCAGTGCGCAGTCTTCACTCAAGAACCTTTCTGCCCAAACGGCCATTGTCACTTCAACCTGCTGATTCTCTGCTCTAAAATCCGCTAAAATCTCACTCCACACACCGCTCATAAAGTTGAACCGTATGTTCTCATGAGCTGTAAAAGTGACTCCGTAATTTATAGCCCAAGAAGTTGGCCGATGGGTTCCGCAATCTCACCTGCTCTTTGCTGACCAGCTTAGCTAGATTTTAGAAGGATTAAAAGATAAAAGCTTGGCTAAGAGTTCTGACTTTGGAAGTAAAAATTGCAGCGGACTTAGATACACTTCTACGATTCGTTGAGTATAATCAAGTTTATGAAGAAGTCTGAAACTAGATAAAATAAATTTGTAAAAGAACCATGTCGTCGATTTTAGAGTTGAGAAAAACTGCATCTATAGATTATCAGAAAAAGTATACGCGATTCGGGAAATAACCAAAAAAAATAGATTTTTTATTACGAAAATTCATATTGCAGGTCATAAGAAATAAATGCTGATTAGGAACCCTATGTCGGACCCTTCTTGATTGATCACCTTGTAAACATGTGATGTGAGCATATCTTAAATAAGTTTTGACAGTAAAATATAACGGGACCTAAAAGATGCTAAGTACATATTCTATTGCGTATTGAACTTACCAACTCGTTTTATTAAAATTCTGATATAAAATACAAATACCTATTAATTAGTAGTTACGGTTGAAAATAATTGGTAAAAAAAACGAAAAAGCTAAAGTTAATCCTCATCAGTATCATTAATTTGAACGTGATTAAATTTAAGCGCAGCAAGCTGGTTTTTTTAGGGGAGGATGGGGTAAGCGCCAACGCTGTTTTTGTTATACGAGAAAGGATTAAAAGGTACTAATTAATCGGTATCACGGTCTTCAAACGAAGGATTCGAATTTAAGCCCCCAAGCATAATGGATTGGTTTCGAGTATTTTTATTACGGTGAAATTCTTCTTAAAGCCGTTGTCTTGAAAACTGGTTGTTGAGGATTTAATTGTTTTGATATTATAATACCTACTAACACTTGCCCGCAGCTTCGTGACCGCGGTACCTACTGAGATAAGAAGTAGCCTATATATTTTATCAGGTTTTATGCTATCTCCATATTAAATTTTATTTAAATTGTTCTAGCCGTTTAGTCGTTAAAAGGAACAGACAAAAAGACAGGATGATAGAGTTAATTACGCAATTATATTATGAAATATAGGAAACAGACTTTAGTTTTGGACTCGGTATTTAGATTTTTTTCATGCCTTACATAATTATCTGACTATTTGTTACAAACCCACATTGTTACAACCCAACAGTAAACGTAAGTATTACCTACCATCAGAACTACTCGTTGATATTGCTAACTTCCAAATAGCACCCTCATTGCCATCTTTACTCGCGAGTTGAGTCAAACTACTTCTAACCCTTAGAGAGTACCTACAGGATGCTATACATTTTTGACCACTTAATGTGGAGAGAAGATTTCTGTAGTTTCTAAATGGAATTACATTGCAGTTACAAATTATAATACAAGTTGTAATTTTCGTTGAGTAATTATGTCACCTAAAATTTGTTTTTGAATATCCTTTTGTTAATTTTTCTTTTCTATAGACATAAAACACAGTTTGACTAATTAAACTTAAGCCAATTTTGAGTGTGAGATAAGTCAATGATATACATAACTGGCCATGGTGGCCCCGGCTGAAGAATATGCCCTCCATATCTCCTACCCGTGGTTGTCGTTATAGGCGACTAAGGGAAAAAAAACCAGGGGATGGGCAGCAGCGTCCCCTTTTCACAAAGATAGCTCTAACTGCGCTCGCCAACCCGCGTGCCTAGCGTGGCAAGTAAGGGAAAATTCCCCCCACATGGTAGGAAGTCACTCTGGAAATGTTTGGGGGAGGCCGAGTTTCAGTAGTGGACTTCAAACGGCTGGAATGATGATGACGTACATAACTATTCTCTAAAAAGATACTCTACTCACCCTATACAATGAAGCTTTGAGACGGCATTCACTCAAAGTGAAACAAAACTTTATGGTCCGATGCTTTTACCTCGAGCACTGTACTCAGTATCTATAGGTACCTATTTATATGTATATACTTCTGTAGGTACCTACTCGTATGTCTGTATGCTGTTTCGGTTTCATTGTGGCGTTGACCCGCGTTTAGCTTTTGATACTACGGATTTACGAATATTATACTTCTTACGAATAAATTCAGAGTTATTTTGTAACGTACGTATTTTTGACGCGTATATACTTCTTTTCCATTATATCTCACATATCATATTAATTTAATATTTAAAAATTGTATATTGATAACCAAGATAGATTTTAAACACTTTTTATTATCCTCTAATAATAATCAAAACAAAGTTCGAAGTACAAAAATGCTTATTGCTAACAAACAAATAATATTTAAAAGCAAATTAAAATATTTTTTTTACCAACTGCTTCTTAGATAGTCAGTACTCACACAGGGTGAATTCGACGCATTTTAAATATACTCGTTTAAATTTTTATGGCTCTTGAAGAACCTTTAAATCTGAAATAGATTTTTTATGTAATATGGAGGCAAACAGGCTTACGGCCCTCCTGATGATAAGTGATTACCGTCGCCTATTGACATCAGCAACACCTGGAGCATTGCTTATGCGTTGCCTGCCGCTCCCCTCCCTCCTAAAGAGCTCTGGCAACCTTACTCACTGCAGGAACACAACACTATTTGAAACAAATACTGTTATTTGGCTACGATCTTCTGTAAGGTGGAGGTACCTCCCAGGCGGGCTGCTCCAATTTAGAGAGAGAAAATCACGCTGTACCCTAGCTCCTGCTATTACCTAGATTTTGAAAATTTCTGATTTCAAAACATTTTTCACTCTGGGTCGTCCATCGCTACTTTACTGTTATCACTCAGGTACACAATAAATCAATGCATGAACAATTTGTACAGTCAATCACTAAAGTTCCCTTATCACAAACATCCGCCTCGAGTCGCCATGACAACGGGCGTGTGCGCAGGCGCGCACAGAACTCCGCCCCTGCTGCCTGTTGCTGCGTCCAGCGGACACGACGCCAGTCAGCTACCGACTCTCAAACCCATCAATAAAATCACCAATGTATCAATATATAGTTACCATTTAAGTGTTTGAAAAGACTTGATGAGAGTCAAAAGTTTCGCGCCCTATCGCGGTGACTACGCACCGTCACGCAGAGAGTTGTATGCTGAGCTGAGAAATCAGGTAGGAATTCGCATGCTGATAACAATTGTTTTGGTGATACGAGATAAGGAGTTTTTACATTATCGGTAAAGGTATATTTTACAAATTGTACGTAGATTATATGGAATAGAAGCGAGAATAAAAAGGTTAGTAATTTGGACGAAAATTAACTGAATAAAATTATGCTGCCGATGCAGTTTTTTTTTGTTGTTTGATTACCTGGGAATAAAAAATTATAAAGTTGTCATCTGCTATGGAAACTATAAAGCAATAATATGCAATAATAATATATTTTTTACAAAAACTGAAAACCGACTTCAAATTCCTGAATATTTACAAGATTAATAACAGCCTCTTTTTTTGTTATCAACCTCTGCGTTTTGCTTACCTACTGAGGATGACACTGGCCCCCACACTTTCGAACAAAAAACCAAAGTAAGACTGACATTCATTCATCATAAATAATAACTCATATGGACTGACTGACAGACAATAAAACGTGGTGGTTTTATTCTCTTTGACAATCAACGCAGAGCATAAGAGTAGGTATGAAATTTGCAGGGTAGCTTCCTTTTGTAAAGTATGGGTGGACAGAAAGAAATTCTCGACACACAACCCCTAAGGTTAAAGTTTATGTAAAAATAGCAGAAACCGAACGAAGTCGCGGGGATAACCATACCATACCACAGTCGACAAAAAAAAATTCGGCAAGTCGTGATTTCAAGAGATGATGACGTTTTTTTAAGTTTTACGGGACAAGTAGCAATTCCTCAGGAATTAAATTAATATGGGACCACCCCGGGATCATACGCTATACACCAGAGAAAGAATTATCAAAATCGGTTTGATAAAGGCGAAGATAACAAGTAACAAGTAAAAAAAAAAAACAGCCTACTTGAGAACCTCCTCCTTTTTGAAGTCGGTTAAAAAGTTGTAAATATTTTTGTTACCTGTGTACTGAGTGAGAGTCACGATAGCATTACTTGATAACTTAATTTTTAGGCCTAATTTTTAGATTTATTAGAGCGTCGGGTAAGCTCTTTTGCGTACATAATTGAATATGACATGACGTGTTTTGAATATTGCCAGAGTAAGCCATAATGAACCAATCATATCTATCAGCATAAAACGCGTTCCAGGATTTATATCAGGATAAAAGAGGACAACAATTTGCCGCTACGCCTAAATAACTGATCGGTCGAATATCGCTTAAACTGAACTAAAGGAGTACATAAATAAGGGATTTATGTCTTTTGGTAAAGGTGCTTTGACATTTCATTTACCTACGTTTTAAAACTAAGTGGTGTTGTTTGTAAAAGCCCCATAAAAAAAATTGGGATTTTCGTGTATCATGCTCTTTATAACTCTTTATGCTCTTTATGCCACATGCTGTGGGCTCACGCATCGGCCTGTACAGCCATCAGAGAAAGTGTTTAGCCCGATCCATCTCAGACACTGCTTGAATCGTCTGCAACAGACGTAGAGGCCAATGATGATGCTCTTTATAAGTGAAACATGGATGACCCAGAAAAGAGCACCCATTTTATTAATTTCCTTTATAAAACCTTTAAAAAAGTAATTGCGGAATAATTTATTAAATGCATAGTACGTATGCAATACGTAAACTCGCATTTAAGTAACTCGCCTCTAAAATGTATAATTAGCAAAAAGAAGAGAGAAGTATCACAATTGACCAGTAATTAGGAGGAGGTAGGGCACAGCGAGATTTTATCGTTCTGAATTGGAGCAGCCTGAGGTACCTCCGCCTTACAGAAGATCGCAGCCAAATAACATTATTTGTTTCAAATAGTGTTGTGTTCCTGCGGTGAGTAAGGTTGCCAGAGCTCTTTAGGGGGGAAGGGGGTTCGGGGTCGGCAACGCGTGCGTGATGCCTCTGGTATTGCAAGCGCTCATAGGCTACGGTAACCGCTTACCATCAGGTGGGCCGTAAGCTTGTTTGCCACATCTGTTGTATAAAAAAAATTGAGTAATTCAATCAATCATCATCATCATCAGCCTGTTGAAGTCCCCTGCTCAACATAGACCTCCCCCAATGAGTGCCATTATGAACGGTCTTGAGCCTTCTCCATCCACCGACTTCCTGCAACCTTCACAATGTCGTCAGTTCATTGGGTGGGAGCCTTCCAACACTGCGTCGTCCAGTTCGTAGTCGCCATTCGAAAACCTTTACTGCCCAACGGTTGTCGGTTCTGCCAGCGACACGCCCTGCCCATTACCATTTCAACTTGCTAATTCTGAGAGCTATGTCAGTAACCTTGGTTCTTCTACGGATTATCTTCTTATTAATTTATACTTACGATTTCTCATTAACTAAGAATAAATAGCGGAAAAGCTCGCACATCAAAACAGTCACAAGCATACTGAATTCAAATCTAACCCAACACTTAACACAAAGATATAACCTCGCTGGAACCGACAAACCCCTTAGGCCATGTGAGACAGAGAAAATTGCCGCATCAGTCTTCACTCTACATTTAAATTAGATTGTTTGCGGACTCGAATAAATTGCTACTCGTAGGTGCTCTGCTACCACTTTGCTCTACCTTCCCTCAGTTTTATAAGGTTTTTGATGGAAACTTGTTAAATATTTCATTTTATCTTTATGGAGACTGAAATACCGAGTGCAATGAGGCTATTGAACAAAATATAGGCTCACGTCTTATAACCCCAAAAATGGTAGACATCCTCTTAGATCTACAGGCGATCAGATCCTTGCAGCTGCCTTAGGGGGAGGTAGTCACAGTCATGTCCGAACGTTTGGCACCTGCCCCCATTTTGCAGTAGTAAGACACACTTGACACATCGCTTCCATCGCCATTTTTTGGTTTCCTGGTTTCCTCGCGATGTTTTCCTTCACAGTACAAAGTACGTGTTAATGCGCACTTAAATTTTTCAAGCAGAAAAACTAATTGGTTCACGCCTGTGTTCGTACCCACGACCTTTGGATTAAAAGTTGGGGAACCTCCCACTAAGCCAACACGGCTTTTGGACAAGATATGAAGTATACTACTCTTGCACTTTCACCATCATCATAGGCCTCCCGCAAATAGTACCACGACGACCGGTCTTGTCACAGCCGAGCCTGTTGTGTCGTCGGTCCATATATTTAAATAACTTTCAATCATTGCGACAATGCAAACCCGGATTCGAAAACACTGGTAATCCCGTCTTAAACCTGTCCAAACAGTATTAACAAGTTTTGGAAATGTTTCAATCAAACCACAGAAGAATTGATAGTACAGTTCAGGTTTCTGACAATTAATTAAAATCTGAATGCTCTAATAAAGTACAATAGAAGTATTGATCCAAACTTCGCACAAATAACTCTTCAAAATTAATATTCAGTTTGTTGACTGGAATTAATGAAATCTATCGCGATGTGACAAACTTTTTTAATTTGATAATAATTTTGTTGTCAGAACTTAAGGTACAAAAAAAAACATAGTTATTACATTTATAGTATCACTTTATGATCAGTTTAGACCAAAAGACCAAATTCTTATTTTGGTCGATTAAGACAAAGCGAGCTACTGCTCATTCTTTGAAGGTAATTTTTTTTTAAATACAAAGTAGGCTAACGTTTGAACACAATCTCACCTGTTAAGTGACGACTGGTGTAGACCAGTCGTCACTTAACGGTGTAGCGCGTTTGCCTAGAAGAAACTTATTCACTCTGCTCTTGAAGACACCCAAATTATAGGTATTTGGCACATACACAGACGCTGTTAACGGATTCCACTCTTTGGCTGTCCGCATTATAAAGGTTGAAGCAAAGCGCTTGGTGCGGCTAGGTAGAATGTCAACCATGAATAGATGTCGCGTCTCCGTACGTCTGGTTCTCCAATGATGGAATGGGGATGGGAGGACTAAATCAAATAGACAAAACTAAGGAATGCGTGTACTAGCTCTGCTCTTTTAAGGTCGATTTAGACCAAACTAGAAAATGTTTATTCTAGGTCTGTTTACCAAATATCTTGAAGTTAACTGTTAAATAGCATTAGCAAAGCATTTTTGTATTTTTGTTCTCGCAAAGAAAGTATGTTCTTGCTTTTGCTCTAGCTCTTAGTTAAGTCCCAATCGCTCGTGTGGTACCTATGAATATAAAAAGTATTATATGAGCTATTCCAAATCTATTTTTGTGCCAAATTTTATCCAGATCCGATCAGCCATTCTGGCGTGATTAAGTAACTAACATCCATCCATCCAAACTTAGGATTATTTACTAGGCCAAATGACCAAGACTCTACTATTTACATAAGGTGACTTACTGGTAACTAATAAGATTGCTCATTTACACTTTATGTATAACTCCTCATTGAAAATGTGCCTTATTTTCAGAAGAGCCATTGATTTGTACCATTGGTGGTACAAATGACACAACTTTGTATCCTTAGTACCATTAAAGAAAAATGAGGATATTCCCCCGGATTTGTTAACCGATACCTATGGAACTAGTGATACCAGTGTCAACAACTTAGGGTATTTTCCCCCAGAAGAATTTCTTAGGGTATTTTTTGGGGTAAAAATTGTTGACAGTGTGAGGAAAAAATTCCTCTAGAATTAAGCAATTTAAGTCTACGGTAAGATAGTACGAAAAATGGTTATACTTTGGAACAACAACCCATTATAAACTCACAGTTGAAGCCATATTTCAGCGACACACATAACTTGCGTGTTTGTAATGGATATAAACCAACCAACTTTTGCCATTTAGGATTGCACGACTTTTGAGATTTAAATTGGGTAGTTTAGATCGTTCATTTTTTTTGATAAGCCTAATTTTGAGATGCTCATATAAATCATTCAAACATCAACCAAATGAAAGAATCGAAAATAAACAATAATATATTCAATATTTTTTTTCCCATAAACTTTCTCAAATTAGCTATTTTTAGTATTTTTGTCATCTTTATTACTAATTACTTAACTAAAGAGAAGTTCGGCATCAAGATAGCTACCTAAAGCAGCTGATACATTGAGTTTGAACTATTTGACCCCAAAAAAGATGACCTTTGCATAGAGATTGAAAAATAACAAATTTCCAAATCTCGGAGAACAAACTTTATTACCGAGTTTAGAATAATCCCCTTTCGGGATAGTATACATAATTACTATAAATCACCTTATACAGGGTAAGCATTAACAATAAGCTATGGCAATCAAGTTCATAACAACAAATCACGACTTTGTAGTTATTATCGTCTAAGCAATATCGGCAATGCAGGAAGCTTGCAATATTATCAAAGTTTTTGAAAATTCCTGAGTTTTCACAAATAGAACTTTTGTATTTGTGAGATTTATTCTATATTTATTCTATATATGTTATGTTAAAAATAATCCGGACATATTCACACGGTCAACTGGCAATCCCAAACTCGGCAAAGCCTATGGTATATATATATAGGTACTATGGGTACCAGAGACTGATATACATAATATATTTGACACCCAGACACAGAACAAACAGAAAAAAGTCAATTAGAATTACATCGGCGATGCTTGAAATCTTTTTACTTTGATTGGATAATATTTGCCAATTGATATAGTATCGTAACTGTAACTGTAACTTTACCGTGAATTATTCGCGATATGGATCCAGTGGGCGAGCACAAATAATTCACGATAGCGTTACAGACACAGTCCGACAAAGAAAATTTTTTTGTGCACAATTTTTCCCTCTACAAATAAACTTACAACCTTTTCTACAAGGAAACAAATATTGGAATTAGAACTTCACGTTTTTGGATAAGATGTTGAATCAAAAGTTTTACTATCCTAATCCTTTGCTCGTAGGAACTCTGGGTGCAGAATTAAACAAACAAAATTAGACTTTGTTTGATAGTAATAAGAGCTAAAATAACACTATTAAAAACACCAATTAGAAACAAAGATTTTTTATGATTGATCATTGAATCTTTGAATATATTTAAAAGTGGTCAAAAATAGTATCTTTTAATAATATCAAATTTCTAGATGATTGATAAAATCAGGATTTTGCATTATCTCAGAGAAGTCGCAGAAGAAATTAAAAGCTCACCCAGGTAAACGTTTACGTAACAAAAGACAAAATTAATTCCACCAAACGCGATGAATCCAAGTTTTATTTTAAAACAAAACTCACGAACAATTTTGGAAATTGGCGGCGCGATTAAGATTCATTATGCTTGTAAAGTTTTATCGTCGGCTTGAGAACTTTCGGGCTATAAAGCATTTTGGCAGATTTTGAAGTGGTGTTATTAAATGTGCATTACCGACCACAGATGTAGGGTCTCACAGGGAAGAGTCTTCGGACCACTTTTGTTCTTATCTTTACCTATATTTTTGCCAAATCTTTCTATAATACGTGAGCATAAACAACAATTTAAGTACCAAGTTAACTTCTTTTAAATCATAATCTCAATATAAATATTTCTTCGTTGGTTTTTCTTTTTCACGTTTCAAAT
Source organism: Anticlea derivata (assembly GCA_947579855.1). Lineage (NCBI taxonomy): Eukaryota > Metazoa > Arthropoda > Insecta > Lepidoptera > Geometridae > Anticlea > Anticlea derivata. Next base: position 5,510,740 of record OX388266.1, read on the forward strand.
TATATATTTTTTTGCATTAACATAGATACAGATCCGAGCAGTGACATAGACTACTTTTCTACCATGCGAGCAAAGTTGCGAGTGGAAGGTAGTCTTACTAATAAAATAAAAGTGAAATTTTGTAAAGATTTAAACATGTTTAACAGAGCTCTTTAGGGGTGAGGGGGTTCGGGGTCGGCAACACGTGCGTAATGCCTCTGGTATTGCAAGCGCTCCTAGGCTACGGTAACCGCTTATCAACAGGTGGGCCGTATGCTTGTTTGCCACCTCAGTTGTATAAAAAAAAATGTGAAGATATTTGTTATTCAATCACGCCGTAAACACCGTACCGATTGAAATATGGCATTTATTATTGTAAAAAGCCTGTAATAGCATTATAGGCTACTGTACCTGGGTACCAGCGAGCGAAACCGCTAGCGGAAGCTAGTCGGATCTAATCATTCAATCATTTTATGAAAAGTTTGCTTATTCAATTAAATATAATATAATACACACAATCTCTGAAAACCACGTCAAAGCCAACCTGATACTTATTGATCCGACCAAAACGTTCATGTTATCGGTAATCTGAACCAAACATTCACCTCCATAATGTATCCTATTCATTATTATTAACATATTTTGTTATTATATCACGTTGTTGTTGTTGTTGGGAGACCCCACACCCGATGGATCGACGGTATTGTGAAGGTTGCGGAAAGTCGGTGGATTGAGAAGGCTAAAGACTGTTCCTAATGGCACTATTTGGGGGAGGCCCATGTTCGGCAGTGGATTTCATCAGGCTGGTGATGATATCACGTTTAAATAATGATAGGAGTTCCTAGCATACGCAACATACAAACGCAGAAGTAAGATTAGAACACATCTGTCATGTTACTGATTCTTTCTTGGTCATCCTGTCTTTGTCTGTCTAGGTTTAGGTATAGTGAGTACATTGAAATGCAGTGCGTTTTTACCTCTGGGCTTTTACCTGCGGCTGTTATTATTGGCTCCTATATAAATATAAGCTAGGGGATGGGCAGCAGCGCCCCTCATTTTAACAACGATAGCTATATCTGCGCTCGCCAACCCGCATGCCCAGCGTGGTGAGTATGGGCAAGTCCCCCCACATGATAAGGTATTTGCTCTGTCTGTGGGGAAGGCCATATTCAGCAGTGGACGTCGTACGGCTGAAATGATGATGATGATGATGATGATGATGATGATGATATAAATATACAAGCAAGTGCCTACGGATTTGGTTGCTAGGTAACTAAATAAATAAAAAAGTAGCCTATATGATTTTCTAGGTAAAGAACTCTACCTATTCCAAGATTCATAGAAATCGGTTGTGCCGTTACGGCATGATTGAACTACAATCATCCAAATATAAAAACATCCTCACAAACTTTTGCATTTATGTTATTTCAATAATGATAGGATTCGTAGTATAAAACTCTTATAAAGTCAAAGTCAAAGTCAAAAGGCGTTTATTGCAATAAAATCACTAGGATCACTTTGAAACGTCTTAGAAACTAGGTGAAGCTATGCTTGTTCCCATCGACCAAGCCTAGAAGAATCAAGCAACAAACACGACTTGATGCCTATCATTTTTTTCGATGATCCTTTTTCACAAAATGGAATTTAAAGCTTTAGTGTGGTGCCGATCGAACTAGGTATATTACTGATTGATCAACAAGTAACGCGCAGCCTAAACCAGAATTCCTGGGAGTATGAAATTTAGAGGGAAGCTTCCAACAGGAAGCTACCCTCCAAATTTCATACTACAACAGTAATGTAGGGGTGCACTCATAAAGGAATTCTCCCTATGGCGGTTCAGTTAACGCGAACAAAGTCTCAGCGTTTCCACTAGTGTTATATAAAAGGATTAATCCATAATATTCATTCACGTTAAAGTAAAACGTGAATGTTTAAAAACAATTCAATTGTTCCACATTAAAACGCCCTCGCATTGAAACTGTCAGCTGTCAGTTCCATTGTCTATCAAAACAAAACATGACGAAATATACATCACTGCTTCCGCTAGCGGCTTCGCTTGCATGCTACCCGTACTCACTTAACGGACGCTGTGTAGCAGGATATTGCAGGCTTTGCCTACCACCTATACTTTTATCTCTCAGCCTAGCTGTTTCCACATTAAAGACATTGTGAATTCGGGCAGAGCTGGCTAAGCCGCGGGATTACTCAAGATGTTTTCCTTCACCGTTTAGAGCACTTGTAGCGCAAATGAGTTTGTCAAATAGGAAAATCCACATAACAGCCGATTTTATGAGAAAATCCATTGATGCACGATCGGAATTCAAATCCACAATGTTCGGAAAGTCGAAGTAGCTCCCATTATGCCAACGTCGTTTAAAATAGTAACTATTTAAATGGAGTGAAGCTGAACAAGTTGGCCTGGATTCCCGGGGTCCGTCAATGTTAGACAAATAAAGAAAGAGTGCTTACCGTTACAAGCGTAGGAAAAGAAAAGATACCTGGGTGCTCTTAAACAGTGGTTCCGTAGACTATTTCATTTTAACTTATTTTTAAGAAGTGTAAGAAAACGTAAATAATTTAGTCTTTGTTTTTAAAATAACGAATTTGTGTCATATTATAACGTGTTCCATACAAGTATACTTTTCCAAAAGGCGCTAATTCTATCAACAAAAATAAAACATACGGATTCAGGATTGCTTCATTGATTTTTGGATAGTGAATCGTAGAACTAAATATAATACTAATTTGGGTGTAGGTAGGTTGAGCCTGTTTTGGGATAGTATACATTATGAAGCACCTTGTATTGTATATGTCGAAAATTTAATGGAGGTAATTCAAAATATACAGGTAATTAAGACAATGTATATTGGTTAATTAAGATAATTAAAACAATTAAGACATATATTTGGTTGTAACGCTATTGATACGCCCTCAACATTATCCCTTAATTGGGTTATTTTATCAGATTAATGAATAGGTATTCTAATGTCTGCCAATAGAGTTTATTCGTGATTTAGTGTACAACCGTTCTGACTGACCAAACACTGCTGATAAATTTGATTATTTTTATGGAATTTCCCCTTAAAATTCTTGTCACAACAATTAAAGAGATCTAACACTGTAAAAGTCTTATAAAAACTTTAGAAATAAAAAGTTAGTAATATGATTATAAAAAATAAGGCATATTCAAAATATTCATCTCGTTTCCTTTATTCGATTTTCATGAAACAGGACCTTTTTCAGTTTATTGCATTTCACCAGCATTCCTCTTTCAATTTACCTCAAGTATCGCGCGGAACTCCAAAAACGAGACGTCACAGCTACCGAAGAGGTTTTATTATTGAGTTAGAAACGACCAGAGCCCAGACGGTCGAATGTAGTGCATTGCATCCCCATTTTGTATCGTATAAAACGCACGGTATGAAAAGGTGGCATTGTAAAACGTACAAAGAGTAGGACCCTTACAGGTTGAGTTAAAACGAGGAACGTTTGTAAAGTTATATTGTTGAGTTAGATTTATATAACTGCTACAACTTGAAGTATTTCATTGTATAATTTGACATACTTAAATTCGCTAGTTGACCAAAATATCTGCGAGCCCTCCTTCTCCGTCGTACCTTCACTGCTAAAGATTGTGACCCTTTTGTTGCAATCGGTTAACTGTAGAGACAACTATCACTTTCTATCTGTTGCCTTATGAAGAGTTTGCCACGTTTACTGATATCTCTAGTTGTTCGAATAAATGGCCCGTTCAACGTATAGGGCTTCACCTTCGTGGCCTTTTACCTTCAACCTTTCAAGTCACTAGTAGGCGCTAACAGCTAGTTATTTCGATTCATAGCCTGATTTAAATTCGAGGACAGTCAGATTTTTTATTTTTGTTTATCCCATAGTAGGGACAGGACCAGGTGACATTTATATATGTCACCTGGTCCTTTTGCGAGCAGTATGACCAAAATACTGCAATATTCGGTGTAGGCATATCGTAGAAAGCCTTGGGAGCATTCAGTCCTGAGTTCTTCCTGATTCTTCTAGGCTTGGTCGCGAGGAACAGGCATAGCTTCACCTAGTTTCTAAGACGTTTCAATGTGATCCTAGTGATTTTATTGAAATAAATGCCTTTTGACTTTGACTTGACTTTGACTTTGAATGTATACGTTTGTACGGCGAGCTGTACAGGTTATTCGCAGTATACGAGGCCAACACCACATTTATGCATGTCTTGCATTTAATCTTAGTAAAACAATACAGCCTATCCAACATTAAGATAAACAGTACCTACCATAAATAAACATTAACTATGAGTAGGTATAACTAAAGCGCAAAAAAGTTTATCACACATGACAACAAAATTATGACGTATAATCGGGTACTGCGAGACGTTCAGCGCAAAACACCGTAAGTCAATGCCGGCACCTGGTACAGTCAGAACCAATTACTGTAACACTGCTTCACTAAAGCGAGTGACACACTGACCGGGAGAATGCCGAACTTTCAATGCTTTGGATTAGTTTCGTTTTTATTAAATTTTCGAGCACCGAATCCCAATTTGTAGGTGTCGTGGTCCGTTGGAATTTAAAAACTAGTTTTTTGGAGCGTGTCATTGGAAGTGCCGTTCGTTACACTGTATAAAAGTGAGATTTTCAAAAGCATGTACTGTACTATATTTTTAAACTATACATGACGGAATAAAGGAATGGTGCGAACCACGAACCGAACGACGCAGTTTTGTAAGGACCCCCGATGGACTAATGATATTGAAAAGCTTGCGGGCAGTGGGTGGATGGAAAAGGCTCAAGACCATTCGTCGTGGCACTCTATGGGGAGGCCTTTGTTCATTGGACTTTATAATGTTAGTATTGATGATTTTGAAACAGATAAATCGAATATTTTCCATAATTTATCTAGATACTGTATGTAACGCTACTCTTAAGTTCCGACTTCCGAGCCTTAAAGTATGAATCCTTCTAGTTTTATATTGTATATTCAGAAATTTTAATGTGATGTTACAAAATATGATATTATTTATGTTGTTCGTCAGTCTCATGCGTCTGTCCCCTAATCCAGTGGGCGTAAATCATCCCTCAACTTAAAACACACAAATAACAAGTTTGATACAGCTCCCAGTCTGCACAAGTTAGAGGTAAGTAATTTAAATACGTTATCATCTCAGGTGCTCCGCGTCGCGCCGTGTCAGCCGTGATAAAGCCTTGGTCACACGAAGAGAGAACGTGTGTTCAGTGATAGGTTAGTCTTTAAGTTCTGCTTTAAATTGACTGGCCTCATAGCTCAGTTAGTAGTAACTCAGCCTTCTGCTCTAGAGGTCGCGGGTTCGATCCCCGCACTGGACAAACATTTGTGTGATAAACACAGATATTTGTTCTGTGTCTGGGTGTTAAATATGTATCTATTATGAATATCAGTCTCTGGTACCCATAGTACAGGCTTTGCCAGTTTGGGATCAGTTGACCTTGTGAATATGTCCGGAATATTTATTTTATTTATTTATTTTTTTTTTATTTTTTTTTTATTTATTTATTTAGGAACAACAAACAACTACATTATATATGTAAGATACAGTGAGTAGTAGGTACATAATTTCATATGCAACAAATTATTAATAATGTAGTCCACAACGTTATCCACAACTTAGTATATAAGAGTAACAAAAAAGTCCAGCTGGAGGGCCCGTCATAAGAAAAACATTTTTATTAACTGCTGTGACAAAAGAAATAGATGACGGGAATCCTATGCTGAGAAAGCTTATAATGATAAAAGAAAAAGAAGTTATCAGGATTACTTATGAAGTGTTAAGAGAAAATAAATATGATAATTGAGTTTGCAACCAATCAGGACGTATTTAATTCATGATGATCTTCATTGCGAAGTTCATTATAGAGTAATGTCTTAAATTTATAAGTACTACAAGCGAAGATATCTGCAATAGATTCAAAATCTGTGTTATAGGACTCAACCATACGACGAATGGGTGCCCGAAGACCCGAATTAGTGCGACAGGTGTTAAGAGCAAACAGGGGGCGGGAGCGAGTTGATCGCGGAGTGCAAGTTCTCGGAACGACGTAGCACAGGCATCGGACCAAATCGATGCAATCAAAGTTATTGTTCACTATGTTATACAGGGTAACAGTTTGTAGATATTTACGTCTGGATTCAAGTGTTAAGAGTTTGTATTTAGAAAGTAAGTCGATGTAAGTATGGTAATTTTGGAAACATCGGTAATTCATGGTGCGTAGGTACTTACGCTGAACTCTCTCAATCGCCAATTTGTATTTATTATAGAAAGGGTTCCAAACAGGGACCGCGTATTCCAGCTGAGAGCGCAACAATGATTTATAAAGGTAGAGGAATGTGGAGGGTCGCATGAAGTCTGCGGAAGACCTCATGATAAAACCAAACATTTTAAAAGCTTTATTTATAATACTATAGACGTGTTGGTCTAGGCAGAGGTGACTATCAAGTAGGACGCCAAGATCTCTCAACAAAGTAACTCTATTCAGGGGTGCGTCACATAGCCTATAAGTGAAAGGAATGATGTTAATGTTTTTTGTAAAGTTAATGAAGTTGCATTTTGGCAAGCTAAGGTGTAGTTTGTTGACGTTGCAGTAAGTGGTGAGTCTGTTTAAGTCTTGTTGGAGGAGATAGCAATCATGAATAGTCTTAATTGGCTTAAAAACTTTGAGGTCGTCCGCGTACAGTAAAAATTTAGAATTTAGAAAACATTGATCAATATCGTTGATGAAGAGAACAAAGAGTAGGGGACCAAGGATAGACCCCTGTGGTACGCCAGAGGTGACCTGCACACTATTAGAATGGTAGCCATTTACGACAACTTTTTGGGTTCTATTCGTGATGTAAGATGAAAACCAACGAAGAAGATTACCACGGATACCGTTGAATGCGATTTTGTTCAGTAAAATTTCGTGGTCCACCTTGTCGAATGCCTTTTTGAAATCTGTGTAGACAGCATCAACTTGGATACGTTTGTCGAGGTTTTCAAATAAAGTATTAGTAAAAACTATTAAATTAGAAGTAGTGGATCGGCGTTTAACGAAGCCATGTTGCTCTTGAATTAGTATGTTATGGAGGATTGGATAGATCTCATTGTGAATTAATCTTTCAAAAAGCTTCGACATGGCGGACAAGATTGAAATGGGTCGATATTGTTCGATGTCATGCTTAGGACCGCTTTTATGTACAGGGCTAATGTAAGCTCGTTTCCATGAATCAGGGAAGACGCCCTGAGCAAGACATTTGTTGAAGATTATAGTGAGCGGTTCAAAGATGCTTTCGGCTGTATTTTTGAGAAAACTAGGCGGGATACCATCTGGGCCCGGGCCTTTAGAGGGATCGAGCGATTTGAGTTCCCTTAAGACACTGTTGCTATTAAGGTGAATATTTGTTAATATAACGTTATTATTTGGATTACTAGGGGAGGAGAGCGAGGGTTCCCGGTGATTAAGTGTGGGTGAGGACGGCTCGAAGACTGATTTGAAAAAGTCAGAGAACATGTTACAAATAGATTCAGGGTTTGAGGATTTATTATTATTGAATTTCATTTCAGATGTAATTCCAGATTTGGCTTTGCGGTTAGCGATATATGTCCAGAAATGTTTAATGTTGGTTGTGATGTTATCTTCGACGCTGATCATGTACTCCTTAAAGCATTTATCACACTTCTGCCTGAAGGCAGCCCTGTACTCTGAGAACCTTATGTAATCCGAGTGATTGTTAAACTTCTTCCATTTCGTCCATGCTCTAAGCTTTCTTTTAAAAATGTTAATGAGAGAAAAGGAAAACCATATTGGAAATTTAGATGATTTAAAACCTACAAGCGGTATGTTTTCTTTAATAATGCCATTTATTATGTTATAAAAAGTATCAAGTGAATCATCAGCGTTTAGTGTGCGTAATCGTTCAGCCCAATCAATATCCGTTATTTTACTGTTTATTAAATTATAGTCAGCTTTCCTGAAATTGTATTTAATTATGGGAGTTTTTCTTAAGGATTGCTCAGGCAGAGGTAGGTGAAGATATGCAATAAACGGAGGGTGACGTGGAACGGCATTTACTAAAGGAGTAAGTATAGGCATGAGCGTGCAAGATGAGTTAGCTATAAGCAGATCGAGAATATTATCAGCATCATTTTTGATGTAGTTGTACTGGGAACAATTCATGGTGGACATGCAGCTGTTCAGCTGAATTCCCCTGAGCGAGGAGTCGGTACAGATAAGACCAGTAGAATTTTCAGAAATGTTCATAGGCAGTGAGTCGGCCCACCGAATAAAGGGTAGGTTGTAATCCCCCAGGATATAAATGTTGTCTACGTGTGGGCTTACCATGGTGTCCTGAAGGAAATCGAAATGTTTTTCGTAAGTGTTAGTCTTTGTCCATGGTGGTAGGTATGCAGCACTTATAACATGCTTTTTGGTCTTATCCTTGCTGGAGAACTCGACAAGTAAATGTTCTATACAAATTGGCGAAGTCGTATTAGTGTTAATGATCGAAGTATCAAACATAGTAGGTTGTAAGCCGCGTAGGATGGCGATTAAGACCCCTCCCCCATCCTGTTTTTCAGTAGCCAATCTATCGCGATCACACCTAAACACAACATAGCGCTGATCAATGAATTCGTTATCTAGGATCTCGGGTATCAACCAGGTTTCCGTAAGAACAATAATATCGTAGGTAAATGAAAGGACATTCATATAGAGCGTATGTAACTTGGTTCTTATCCCGTTACAATTTTGGTAATAAATACATAGTTTATCGGGGTTATCCATTGTTAAAGGCAAGTACAGTGTATTCGTGTTTGATAAGCAGTTTTGCGTGTGAGTAACAGAGGTAGAACCCAGTGAGTAGTCTGAGTAGCGTACGGGCTATACGTGTGTCTGTATTGTAATATATTGTCGTCGGTCGTGTCGCTTGCATTGAGGAAATTATATGAAGCAATTCGTGTATGATTGAGTCAAGAATAAGGTTGCGTATATTATTAGCTTTACAGTCAATCACATAAACAGAGTATAGTAAAAGTAGTACAGAGATTATTTGAAGTAGCCTAATAGGTTCATAAGATTTAGAATGCATGTTTCTAACTAGCGTTACATGAAGCAGTTCGTGTATGATTGAGTCCAGAATGAGGTTGCGTATTATATTCGCTTTACAGTAAAACACATAAACAGAGTATAATAAAAATAGTACGTAGATTATTTGAAGTAGCATGCTAGGTTCATAAGATTTAAAATGCATGTTTTTAACTAGTGTTAGATTTCTTGATTTTATCGAGATCCGATTCCGTGCGTATGACGAAGGCCGGTGAGTCATCACGCTCACGAACAAGGATGGACGAGTGTCTGATCCATACATATTTGAAGTGGTTGTTCTTTGCCACTTCGCGGCACATGCGAAATAATCGCTTATGTTTTAGTGTGAGGTGCTCATTCATGTAAATTCTTGCCGGCGTCCCTGATATATCCAGTTGATCAGACTGCAATTTTTTGGCTCGCTTGTACGCGCCCAGCACGTTGTCACGCATAATGCGCGTAGTAAACTTGACAATAATATTTTTGGGTCTGCTACTGCCTTGTTGAGCATGTGGAACACGGTGGATCGAGATAACGTCCTGGGTGGGGATCGGTACATTGAGCACTGCTCCTATGTTGCTGATCATTGCAGGTAAGTTTTCATTGCGCTTTTCAGGGACGTTACAAAGTTCGAGATTGCACTGCCGAGCTTGTTGTTCAAGCGCGTCAATCTTTGCTTCAAGATTGGTTACCGCGGGGCTGGCTTCGGCGTTTTGGTTGGAAGTGGATACGTCTTCGATACGCTTGGCAAGTTGCTCGTGCTCACTTGAGCAGTACTGTACCGAGGCCTTCAGGTGTGATACATCTTCACTCAAAACAGATAGGTTTGATTTTAAGCCAAGCTGCTCCGCTTTCAAGGTTTTAATTTCATCACGTATTTCTGATAGGGTGCATTTAATATCGTCCCTGATGCTGAGCAAATTGTCGTTGTTCTCTTTACGCCACTCCTGCAGTTGACCATAGATAACTTGAGCAAATGAGCCTAAGTCGGTGTCGAGGCTGTTTGGCGGCAGAGAGTCCTTTATGTTGAACGAAATATCCATCGAGTCTTGGCATGCAGGTACTTGGGTGTTGCTGCGGACCGGGGTGTTTATGTTCGATTTGTTACGTCTGGTCACGTTGCTACAGGAAGGGCACCTCCAAGTGGCTATGTACTCAATTGTGAGTCCGGTGAATTGATGTGGTTGGATATTTAGACATTCGCAATGGTAGCTATCCCCGCAGATGAAGCACTTAAGGGAGTGCTTGTCCGGTGTCAATGGGCCCCTGCAACCGCTGCAATCCATCCTGGCAAGTGATAGTACCTAATAAATAGGATTATAGTGTATGTTTCAGTTGAGTAGGAGCGCCCTCCGGTGATAAGGAGTAGTACTAAAACGACGAATGGATGAACGAGTTCGAAGCGCAAGCGCAGGAAGAGAGAATGGTTGTCATGTAGTGCACGTAATAGTAGTAGAAAAGTACAGATGGCGTTTGTACTGCGTGGCTCGCGGGAGACGAAAGAGGGCGTGAAGACGAAAAGATAGCAGCCGTCTGTGACTAGGCAGAATTTGATATGATATTAGGTGGTGTAATAGTACTGCGTAAAAGGATGGAGTATCACTTTTGTCCAAAAGTATCTGAAGCACAGCACTGAAAAGGCACCGGTAGTTTACAGGACATTAAGCAGTTTGTTATTATGCCAGTAAAATTGATGTCGCACAATGATTACGGCGTTTTAGCACAGCAAATAATTGTCACTCAGAAATCACCGATAATCACTACTGAAGTTCACTTTTATTATAGGTTATCCAGGAATGTCACTTCCGCTACTAATTAGAAATATTTATTTGATAATTAGCTAATTCTTTTAAATTTTAAAAATAAATTTACTAGGAGCCAAACAGAATGTAAACATCCAGTCAGCGCCCTCTAGCGGACGTTTTTTGACGATTTATAGACAGTAACGGTGAGAGTCTGTGGGAATAAAATATAAGGGGGCTGAGCCTCATGTTCAGGTATCAAAATAGCTAGGTAACTAGGTATATTTCGTGGTTTCAGGATTTGGTGTCAATAATGTAACCACAAAGGAGACATAATTATTTTTTCTTCTGCAGTTGCTCCGCTTTCTTTTAACGTTTACTTGTCGTTGGCTATTATGACAGTGCCACAAGCATGAATGAATTCATGATAGTGTTGCGCTTACGATACGATAGTAGAAGTCAAATATTCGCCAATGACACCGGCGCGGCGCCGCGCTGGCGATGCTTAAAATCTTATAGTTTTGATTGGCAAATAGTTATATTTGACATTTGGTATCGTATCGTAAACGTAAGGCTTTCGTGAATTATTCGTGCTTGGATGACTGAAAAAGATGTAACAACAACTTCATTGTTAGATTGATTTGACCAAGGTTCTTCTACGGATTTACTTATCTCGAATTGTATCACGTAGTGCAACTCCAAGCAAAACTCTCTCCGTAGATCGCAATTTTGAGCTTGTGTATGAGGCCAGTAGTTAGCGATCAAGTCTCAGTGCCACTGTGTGCACTGGCGAGACGCAATGATTGTAAACTTTGTCTTGAGGCTATGCGATGAATTCAGAGTAAAAGGAAAAAATATTTTTACACTTAAAATAAAACTAATCGTATTAGATTACAAAACCGGTCAAGACCTTTTTCATAAACAAAATTAAGGTCCCACAGAAGGGTAAACCAGAATGCCGGGATGTTCGAAATCAAACAATTATTTTACGTAAATTGCATTCCCTTTGCGCTAACAATTCTAAATTAAAGCCAAAGATACCTACGCTGTTGGGAATAGGGAGGGTAGAAGGGAACAATTTCCGAGAATCTTCAGATCAATTAATTAAAACGCCCTCTAAGTTAAACCAGCCGTTTTAAAAGAAACAGATACTTTAGCATATTTTATAGTGTAAGTTTTATTTTCTGTTTATAAATACAATTTTATTAAAACAATGATGCGACAAACACACGGCCAAGAAAACACTCACTTATTAAGAGACACTCAAAGGACCACTTTAGCCTGTTAAATAAAAGGGTACGTACTCTGTTAATGAAGAAAATGTATTTTTAACCAAGGTGACTGTTCATTGCAAACCGTGGCATGGCCGGAAGAAGTCAAGATCAGAAAAAAAATTATAGTATTATAAAAAATACAGGGAATAAAGGCACTAGAATGATAGCTACGAGCAGGACTTTGCAGTGTATGAAGGGCCCCAGCCGATGCACCGACGGCATTTCGAAGGTTGCAGGAAGTCAGTGGATGGATAAGGCTTTAGATCCTTCGTCGTGGCACTGCTATACATACACACACACAAGTTCAGTAAAAAGTTGTAATTAGTCACCTGATTTATTCATATTGAAAAGGAAGGATACACAAAATATATTTCCTTCAAAAGTAAATAACAACCTCAAAATACCCATAAATTTTGTTTTCAATAGTCCAAAATATTTATTATCTAAACGAAACATGGCATAAAAAGGAGTTCTTGAATCAGAAACACCAAAGAAGCTTAGCAATAGTACGGTTAAATCTGACGTCAAAAGAAAGTTTGTAAAGCGCAAAGATTAGATCAAGTGTTCTTACTGAAGATAAGAATATGTAGAATATAAATCTACGAAAGTAAACATGAAAGTAACATTATATAATTTACGCAAATCCAAAAGGTTTCTCTAAGAAAATACTGGGAAAGGTATTGTCACAAAAATATTTCAAATGCAAAATAGAACCTGCATAGTCATCATCATCATTTTAGGCGTAGGGCGTCCACTTCTGAACACAGGTCTACTTATAGATTTACAGAAACAATCATTTGAGGGATTTGCCCATACTCGCCATGCCGGGCATGCGGGTTGGCGAGCGCAGATAAAACTATTGTTGTTAATAAGAGACGCTACCATCCATTCCCTAGCTATTATCCTTCAGTCGCCTTTTACGACATCCTCGGGTAGAAATAGAGGGGCCTATTCTTCAGCCGGGGCCATCACGACAGACGGTACCACGGCACCTGCATAGTACTTATATGTATGTTAACTTATTATGTTATTGGAAATAAACCAATTGTATTATTATAAACAATGCTTTTCATCACTATGTTAGACCATAGCTTTACCACTATCCAAACTAAATACGGCACTCTACGGTCCCTTTCGTTTTCCTAGAAAACACCTATATGCATTTTCATCGCTGATCAGTCACATTCTACAAAAAGTGCTTATTCTACACCGATTGGCTAAAAGTTTGTGTTCTGACTTTTGGAAATTCGTCAATTTTCATTGAAAAACAGCTGTTTGGGTTCATAAAGATTTGAAACTCAATTGTTCAGCTATTTTAGGTAGCAATCTTGATGTTGAAATTCTTCTGTGTTTTTTATGAATAGTTATTAAGGTGGTAAAAAGAATTTCAGGGAAAAAAATATTATTCTTTTTTTTTGTTTATTGAATAAGCCCCTTTTCGGGATACATGTTTTGAACCTCATGTCATGTATATGCGTGTTACAACCTGCTATAGCGGTAAAAAAACACGTTTAAACGAATAAAAATATCGCACTAATACCTCCAAAATAACCAATTACGAGTCCCTACCAATTCAAAATAAAGCGCTAACCGATATAGACCAAGTGAGAAAAATAAGGGCGAACGAGCAAAATATTACTTCATAGTTTGACCATTTCCAAGGGACGTGACGAAGTAAGAATATTGAAACAATATTTTTGAGCTGAAAAATAAGTTAATCTTTAGCGAGGGTTCCGTTAAGTGACACTTATGTCTTCAGGAGGACTTGAGTGTAAGTAGATTAAGTAGAAGTGTGGTTTGAATTCATTCATGCGTCAATAAATGCGAACATTTTTTTCTCGTTGCTAATTTTGTAATAATTTTGCTTAGAAAAAGTGGAGGTATTATATAGATCTTTTACGACATACTGTATAATATAACATGTACAAACCATATACCTACATTGGCAAAGAGCCCGAGTTTACCTAAAAATCCTAAGGAATTTAAGAAGTCGCTTTGTAACGTAGCGCATTGTGATGAACATGCGACTGCATAGTGAAACTGCCAAATTGTTTGCCACTGCGTATACAAAGATGCAATTGTATCGACAAAAACCCAATTATTACAACGTTTTCGTTTACGATTCGATTTTTAAATTACAGCCCAATAAAGTTCACCCAAAGTTACGCGTTTAATTCTCTCTAGGTAGGCTCTAGGTCAGAACAAAATAATAAACTCAATTATGAAATTTTATTAAGTTAATATTTTCGTATGTATACAAAAGCCTGAAACGAACCTGTCATAAGACCGTAAGACACTCGAAACCAGCCAGCCATCAAACAATAGCCTACATCCTACATAAAGGGGCTGAGTATCACCTTATTAAGACATCCTTTGTTGCCTTAGCACCTTCGTCATAACTGATTAATTGTTTACTGTAAGCAACTGTACGGGGTTGGGCTAAGGAGCTGGCGGGATGCTGAACGAGAAACACACTTTCGCCGCGGTCTGCGTAAAAGTGCGACAATTATAACATGAAAGAAGTAAAAATTAAGTATTATAGTCTGAAAATAACATAAAAAAGTAATAATGATATAAATAATGCTTGCAATTATTTTTTTGTACTATCTTCTCCTGCCCCGGCTTAGAGAGTCATTATTGGTTTTTCTTAGTTATAATTTACCTCAAATCATTTTGATAAATACCAAATGTGAAACTTGTATGGTTCACTTCAATATTTAAAATCTGATATCTCTTGTACTTGTTTATCCGACTGCCTAGAAAGAGGGTAATGTTTTTTTACTCTAAAGAGTCAAGACAACAATAGAATAATCAACTTTATTCGCGTATTTCCTAGCTCCACTGCAGTTCCATACAAATGTAACCAGACACCTATTAGAGGGACGGACATCAGAACAATGCCCTGTCATATCACCAAGACATAAAGGCTATATTCCCTATCACCAAACATAACGACTTACCTCTCGCGACACAGAGGCTATTTTCCCTTGCAGACGGTTGTAAAAACTGCTACCAAATTGTGTGTGAAGAGATTTAATCTGCTTTCACTGGAATGGTCCGTTTGCCTTTATAGCTGCGGTTTTTTAATTTATTTTATTTTTCAATTCTTTGAAGTCGTTACGACTGGTAAATGGCAGTGAAAACATTGGTGATGGAAGTTGTCCAAAGATTATGTCTGCACTCGCTGTCTGAAATAATATTTATGTTTGCATATAAATTTATTTTATAACAATGCATACTCGTGAGTTCCCAACCTTTTTGTCGTGTATTTTGTTCTTTTTTGATCATTTTTAGGGTTCCGTACCTCAACAGGAAAAAAACCCCATATAAGATCACCTTGTTGTCCGTCTGTCTTTACTTCCAGTAAACTTCACAGTGCTTTGTTGTCTGTCACTGTAATTTTGAAATCCTTTGTGTCACAAATAAATATAAAAAACGAATTATTATCCTAAATTGTGAAGTTTGTAGGAAAAGTTAACTGCAAACTAATTTATGTGTGGTTAACGAGTGACCGCAAAGTATAAGTTTGTCACTTTGTACACTTGGAATCTTAATTTTCCGACGCCGTGTTATACGGAAGCCTCAGGGCATGAACCGATTCACTTGACCATCTTTATTTACCCTGAAAATGTCAAAAAGTTATGAGGTCAAACCCATAAATGATGACGTTTCTATTTTCATTTATATGGGTTTCCTAACCAGCATTATGTTTTAAAAACATAAATAAAATTATAACGCTCCACAAAGTATATTCCGTTTTTTTTTTTTCAGTACCTATAGCAAACCTTGAGAAACCCTTAGTACCAAAATTGCCATGAACTATTTTTGTAGGTAAGTTTTCATCGTACCGTTTCAAACCAGGTCGGAATCGCCCGAAGTTCCGTAGTCGCATATTAAACGAGTTCGTGATTTTGTTGATTTTTCATCTCGCGCGCAAACAATTTTATGCATTATGTCGCAGAGTACCGCGCCAAAAGATGGATCGCGCACAAACAGATCGTATGCGCGGATCTCTCTAATGAATATTTATTTAGTTGATGTTTAAATAACTATTCAAACGTTTTAACTGAAGTTGCATTCCAACTAGCTGGTACAAGGAAAACTGGTGGTAAAAGGAAAACTATAATTTATGCAAAAACTATGATATAACTTGCGTAAACACATGCATTTGTTTATTATATTTTATAGAGGATGTTGTGGTACCATGGTACTCGTAGTTTCTGATATCCACGTCACAGGACCTAGTGCGCTTAATATTTAAAAAAGGTGGTGACCCTGGCTGTAGAATAGGCCCTTCCATACTACCGTGGATGTCGAGAGAGAAAAACTAGGGGATGGGCAGCAGCGTTCCCTATCAAAAATAGATTTAACTGTGCTCGCCAACCCGCATACCCAAAGGGGCCTCCCCAAAGAGTGTCAAAACGAGCTCACACTCGCTAAAGTGCTGCATGAAAAAGGCACTATAGCGACTCGTTCAAATATAAACCAGAGTGAAATACCGTCATCATATCCATTAAAAACCAAACAGAACCTCAACCACATAGCTTCACCACGACAAATTGAAAGTGACCACAAGCTTCGATTCCGCGACCACCTGCCATTAGCACGACTACCCTTAGCTCAACCGCAAATGTTTTAACGCGCAATTCCTTGCTGGTTTCTTGGTTAAGAGATCGATTGAGAGCGTTTTGATTTAGTCTAGAATATGTGGGTCTTATGCTCCTAATAGGTTTACGTGAATAAATTAGTTGTAGGATTTATTCACGAGGATGGAAATACTTTTTAACTACTCTTATATTTTTGTATGTTTTGACAAAATAGCTTGCTTTAATTAGTTCTACCGTTCAAAAACTAATTTATCTAATTTAAATGTGCTGAACAAGGACCCTAATAATTAATTTAAAATATTATAATTCTGGCACTTTTCATAGTCTAGTTAAAGTTAGATTATGACATAATTACGATTGATATTTTATCTGGACTAAAGTGAACATATATATAAATCGACTTATTTTTGTTTTTGTAAATGAGTAATATGATGATAATTTTGTGTTTCATCATCATCATCTGTAGAAGTCCACTGCCAGACTTAAGCCTCCTCCAAAGAGTGCCATGACAAAAGTTCTTGAACCTTTTTATCAGGACCAGGCTAGCTTCACCTAGTTTCTAAGACGTTTCAAAGTGATCCTAGTGATTTTATTGAAATAAATGCCTTTTGACTTTGACTTTGACTATCCACTGACTTCCCACAACTTTCAAGCTAAGCACAAAATGTTGGTTTGTAACGAAAACCCTATACCTACCTATTCATTTTAATACAACTAATTTAATAAAGCTTACCACACATAGCAATACATTATTAAAAACCCGCCAACCTATATGATGTGACCTATCAATATCACCCACCTACTGTTGCGCCATATTTTGCACGCGTTCAGGGTTTGGTCCAAATGAAGTAAAAACCAAATTATTGCTTTTTATATTTTTTATTTATTTTATTTTATTCGGGAAACAAACAATGTAAATTACTAAATAAACAACTATAAATTAAACTTAAAACCAATTATATGTTTCCGCATATAGAAACTAAAAGTACATGTTTGCATAAGAACAAAAAAGAAAAGTTATTGTAAAAATAAATAGATAACACAATACATATAGGTACAACCGTTATTGAACCAAATTAAACCAATGGTTGGAGAGAGTACGCTTGAAAGTAGATGGTTTTGAAATGAAAAGATCTAACTCAGGGAAGCCAACCAGTTCGTTACAACAAAGAAAGAATTTTGCCTATAATTAGTTGCACAATGAGGAACGTAAAGAGAGAGAGATGGAATTCTAACGCTTCTTGTTGGGACACGTATACAGGTGCTGTAATGCTGATCTTATTTTTTTCAAAATCGAGCCCGTAACTCCTACCATCACTTTTCGATTACTCTCACGGTTTCCGATTTCACCTAAGTGGCCCTGAAAAAATACTCACCCTGTATATATTCATACATACACATATTCATCATTAGTTCGTTGCGTGACTTTATATAGCCAATAGTTAGCGACCAAGTGACAGTACCGTATGTTTGTTATTGTTCATTCCGTAGTTGTGACGGCAAAAGATGAGACTGAGACAGGAGAGGAGATTTTAAACAGAATCAGAGAAGTGGTGAATGCAAAAGAAGGAGGCGTAGTGGTGGAAAGGATAAGAAAGGCAAAGGACAGGAAAGTGATCTTAGGGTGCAAAACTGAGGAGGAAAGACAGCAAATAAAGGACAGACTCAAGAGAGCCGAAAAACATCTCATCGTCCAAGAAGTTAAAAATAAGGATCCGCTGGTGATCCTGAGAGATGTGTTTAAATTTAACACAGACAAGGATATACTTGAGGCCCTGTGGAATCAAAACAAGAAAGTCCTCAAAGACCTAAACGGGACAGAAAACGGTGTAGAAATTCTATACAAAAAGCGTGCCAGAAATCCACAAACGCACCACGTAGTCCTTAGGGTGTCCCCCAAGGTTTGGCAATGCTTGGTCGAAGCAGAAACCGTCATGATAGACCTCCAGCGAGTGAGAGTGGCGGACCAGTCGCCACTTGTCCAGTGCTCGCTCTGCTTGGGGTACGGTCACGGTAGGCGGTTCAGCACAGAGACGGTAGAAAAGTGTTGCCACTGCGGGGGACCCCACCTGAAGCAAGAATGCGCCGACTGGATAGCAGGAGCAGCACCGACATGCTGCAACTGCACGCACGCAAAACTGGACAAAGTGGATCACAACGCGTTCAGTAACGAATGCTCAATCAGGAAGAAGTGGGAATCCTTAGCTAGATCCACAATAGCATACCACTGTTAAAGTGGTCCCTGGCAACTACATAACAGCGAACAATGTTCGTTCCCAGCAGGTACTCGTAGAAGAAAAAGACAATACAGACAGCAACAACAATACAACAATAGCACATTGGAACCAGTTTCGTAAGAAAATGGCCCAATTGCAACTAGAAAACAAAACAAACAATAAAATGCAAAACAAAATAGAAATAGTTAAAAAATATACACACAATTATAAAAATACAAATTTACTTACATGGATATCCGTTAAACTCGCGCAGCGCAGCAACATCAACGCAGTAGAAAGGCGTCAATCCAGAATGAAAACACTATCGACGAGTATCTGCAAGAATATAAAGCACACATTGTTAATTGTACATAAACACTTTGGTCATAAATATATAAGATTAGGCAAATAAAATATGTTGAATATATATTTGAAGATATATACAACCAGCATATATTAAGAAATTGTTTAATAAACTCTACATTAATTAGTACAATAAAGTATGCAAATAAAGCAAAGAAATAAAATATATACGCAAAATTAGCTTCAAAAAATCTTAAGATCAAGTTAAGGATAAAGTAGAAAATGTTAAAGATGAAATAGGATACAGAATAAGTAAAAAACAACCGTGAATATAACTTCTTTGTAAATTGAACCCCTAAATTCCACCCTCATTAATAAGTAGAGGACAAAATATGAAAAAGTAAACACAGACTCTGATCATGTCAGAGGGACGAGAATAACATAAAAAAAAAAAAGTACCGTATGTTATCACTGGCAACACGCACTAATTGTAGGTAAGCGAGGTAGGGCACAGCTAGATTTTTTTCGGCCTAAATTGGAGAAGCTCACCTGATACCTCCGCTTCTCAGAATATCGCAACCAAATAACATTAAGTATTTGTTTCAAATTGTATTGTGTTCCTGCGGTGAGTAAGGTTGCCAGAGCTCCATGTAAGGGAGGGTTTGGAGTCGGTAACGCGTGAGTGATGCCTCTGGTATTGCAAGCGTTCATAGGCTACGGTTAACACATACTAACAGGTGGGCCGTAAGCTTTTTTGCCATCATAGTTTAATGAAAAAATGGTAGTCTTTGGGCTTTACGTTGAGAAGATATGACGAAGTTTAACATCAGAGTTAAATCAAATAAATTATCTTTATCTTTCAAAAACGTAAAAAAACACACAAATCGCTTCATTTTGCATCTTACTCTACCCTCAGCTTTTCACAGTACATGTTCTGACGCGATACATCAGCGTACTATTGGCACGGTCACACCCTGCCCCATCCCATTTGCATGTAAATTGAATAACGGCGGCGACCTCGGACCTAGCATTTTGTCCTTTCAAGATGTTACGTGCGTTTTAGTTCACAATTGGATAGGTATACCACTATAGGCAGACGTTTTTCAATCGCTTACGATTCCAGTGTTGCATTCAATATTAGGCAATTTAAATGACATTAAAGAAACACAAACCATTTCTTTGATGCTTTGTTTTTTTTTCATATCGCCTGTCTTGTGTTTCGAATTCTATAATTTTGTTTAATGTATTGAGTAGGTACCTGTTTGAAACTTTAATCCACATATTTTAAGGTATGTTGGCCTAGTGGACTGTAGCTTAACTTATGATCCGAAGGTTAAAGTTACAATGCTGGATAGGTATTCCCATTTGAAAAAAAATATTATGTGAAATATGGTACAAAAACGGTGAACCTCGTGAAAAAACCCGTAGCTTAGCGCTCATTTTCACCATGTTGTAGATAAAGCTGACTTAGCTTAAAGGATGGTATATGTGCTGAGCAAGCCTACTTCTCCTAAAAAGATTTATTTATTTATTTAGAATACAGTATAACATCATAAAAGGTTTTTTTTTTATCCCTAAGGCGATGCTGTATGTTATTAGTAGATACATTAGATAGGTACTAATCTAAACATTTCGTTTCTATTACTACCTGTGCAAGTTGTTGGAAATTCGGTAGGTGATTGAAAAAATATCCACGCTGTTCGCAGACAAGATATTGAACAGATAGATAGCGAGTGACATGGGGGCAAACTTAAGTAGGTTGGTCCTACAGTGGGGCACTTCCAGCATGGCGGGGCGGCGGCGCGCGCCCAAGTAGTCGTTGGGCGCGCGCAGCCGTAGCACCGCCAGCACCGCTGACTGAGTAAAAAGTGAAGTGAAGTTTCATTCAAGGCATCCAGGTTAATAAGGCAATTCGATTTGGTAGAAAATGCCCTTATTACTGAACCACTATTCGATAAACTATTCACAACAAATCGTTCAAAATAATATTCATAAAGGCGTTAATGAAAGCATAGTGGAGTGGGCGTTCACCACATTTAAATTTCAAAACAGCTTGTCACATTTACAAACCCATCCACCGGCAAATGAACACTAAATCATTGCGACAAAATAGTTAGGACTCGTTTTGCATTTTGCAGATTATAGTTGCGGGTTTTAAACCAATGGAAATATATTTAAAAAATCTGCAGTGAAGTGACATTCACATGATGTTCTTTAAGTTAGTATATGGAGACAAGCAGCGCATAAGGAATGCCACTGATGTTGCTAATGTTAACGGAGGCCACTTAAATTTGGTGGACTGTATGAATGCTTGACTCCAAAACATAAAAAAACTGACAAAACAGAAAGTGCACTTGTTGGATTATTATGTTTAAACCTACACGTATAATAATTTTTGCCGTGGTGGATCCGGCTGAAGAATAGGCCCCACTATTACCACCTGGCGAAGGCGAGGGAAAGGGTTTTATGGAGGGATTTAGGGGAGGCCTACGCCGTGGAGGCGACTACTGCGGATTTAGACTAGAGAATTAGATAAACAGTGAAATTAATATTAAGAAAATAAGTGTAGTTAAATTTGATAAGATATGTTAGTTTAATAATAGGTAGAAATAAAAGGCTTCTTATTTTATTTTATTTATTATATTACCACCTGGATATCGTAAGAGGGATGGGCAGCAGCGATCCCTATTAACAACAATAGCTTTATTTGCGCTCGCCAACCCGCCTGCCCAGCGTGGCGAGTATGGGCAAATCCCCCCAAATGATAGTGGAAACCTATGAGGGAGGCCTAGTTCAGCAGCGGATGTCCTACGGCCGAAGTGATGATTTTTATTTCTACAGGCTGTATTGACCTCCATTTCTTATATCAGCCTTTACTTTATTATATGAATTCGTTATCTTCATAAAGGGCAACACAATGCTACGGCGTAGATCATCTACTAAATACAAGTCTCAAATGCAGAACATTACTGCCTATTTAGTATGTTTCATATTATCTTTTTTATTGTAAACTCTGCTTTCATATCTAGTCTGGTGTTAATGCAGACCTTCGAGACAAGACCTTAGAGTCAAGACATGACTGTCATACTCGTATTAACTGGGTTATATTTTTTTAGCAGACATCAGTGATTCCATTTTGATTCCGGTTCCAATGGAATGGAAGTCGGCGCTGTGGTGTTCTAGCATGTCGAGCTGGATGCCAATTGTGACTGAATGATGTATGTACGATGTATGTATAAATGTAGATATACGGTTTAGGGAGAAACATATTCTCTCCCACTGCGCGTCCAGCGTATGTTTATTTTGTTTATTTCTGTGTCAACTAAATCCAAAAACAAATTCATACTATATTAATTTTTGAGATTGCATTCTGTTGCCAAGGGCTCTGAATGAGGTTTAAAACGCAGCGCAAAATATTACACAATATTTCTCAGCTCGGAAGCGGCAGACGTTGATATTATTACGACACTCATTCGCACTAAGAGCATTAAACGTAACAGCTCTCTAAATAATATATTGTGGGAGGAAGTAGAGCCTTCCGGGACGCTAGTTGACCGACGACATAGCTGTATATTATGTGCAGCGTTGTCATATTTATTTGATGCAATATTATGTAGGTGTAGTTCTATTTGTTGAAAAATAAGGCCTAGTACAAACTAGGCCTGGCAAAGGGGCGGCCCAGTAGTATGCGATCCTAGGGTGGTCGTTGCAGAAAAAACCTGGCTACATGGGGTTTAATCGACTATTCCAGAGTACAATGTGAGTGCGGAGCCCCGTACAGTACATGTGGACCTGAATGAGGCAACAGATAGGGCCATCGAGGTTGGAACATATTGGTCGAGTAGAGTTTGCAGGAGTCCTTAACTCGAAAAATATGAGAAGAACTAGGCATATTATGATATATCGCACTGTCAAAGTTAACTTTATTCATAAGGACATATATATTAGGTGACATATCGCACGCCATTTGCCATAACATGCGTTGAAGAGCTAGCAAAAAAGCTAAAAATTGTCTCGCTTATCTATAATCCCACATGAAATCATATTGAATCATTTGCTTATGTGTTTGTTTTTTGTTACAGGTAAGTTTGAAAGACAAATCTGTCAAAGAATTATTTTATTGGTAATTATATAATAAGTACCTATTGCTATAATATGATTGAACAATGAATGCATCAGATAATGTCAATGAAAATCTGGATGGACCATAAAAGGTGACAGTCGTAAGCACTAACGAATTCCTAATCTGTCATTTTATAAAGGCATAATGGTGCGCACTTCGATTCCTTGATAGTACATAGCGTTGGAAGCCTACTATATCTTTTCATAATCATCATGGCCGATTATAACCATAAAAATGTGTTGAAAAGTAAAAGTTAAAAGTAACTTTCCACAAAGTATCTTTCCTTTCTTACAGAACCAATTAAATTACAAAATCACTGCTAGTGTTGACCCACATACTTCAGCCTATATAAATAAACCCTTTTCTAACCACTAACGACTTAACCATAGAATACCGACCGCGCAATACACATAAACTCGCGACACTAACAAAAACGTTTTGAAACTAGGGGTTTCAAACGAGAACAGTCGCCGACAAAATTCAGTAATATTTATAAAATTTGAATTTACGTTGAAATATAAATCTGTGATTTAAGTATCACAGTTGTTTTATGTTCGAGGTTTATATATTTTTTGATGACCTGAAGTCGCGAGACAAGGAAATTTGTTAATAATTTTAAAGTGCTACGAAAAGGGTTGGCGGTTCTTTTATGCGTTGTACACTTTGGTTCTATGGGCATTCCGGTCACCATAAATATTTCACTTCATTTTAGTCATGTACTTTGGCACGTTTTCTATGAAAAACCTAACTCTAAAATACACCCTTACCTCGCAAGATTACACAAAAATTTTTATTATCCCAATTTTTTACATTTTTACTTTTTTACGTATTTTGAACCGAGTCATCAGGGATTTTGACGGGAAATAAAAAAAAATAATGGAATTTGACAGCTTTTACACTAAAAATAATAACAGTTTCTTCTTCTTCTTCCTGCCCTTGTCTCACATTATGTGGGGTCGGCACAACATGTTTTCTTCTTCCACTCTATTCTGTTATCCGTCATATCCGCACTCACTCCTGAGCTCATTATAAATAATATCAGTTTGATGCCATAAAAAAAATTTAATGCCGATTTTTATACACAGTACTGTACGACTGTACCAGTGCTCTAATTTAATGAGTTCTAAAACACAGGCGTAAGAAACAAAAGGACGTTAAGAACAGTGTCTTCATTTAACGAATCTTTGCAGTAGACTGCTTTGAGAACCATGTGGGGATAGGCCTTTGTTACATTCAAAGAGAGAAAATTACGCGGAGATTTATATTGAGATAATTATTTTAAATCGTTTAGATGTTTTATGAGTTGAATTTATTAGTTTTAAGGTACAGTAATTATTTTTAGAGTTTCGTACCTCTAATGAAAAAACCCGAAAAAAACTGGAAGGTATCCACATTTATAAGATCACTCATGCGTCTATCTGTCTCATCCGTTTTGCTCAATAACCGAGAAACGCAAAATGCCAAATCACAGTTTCCCAAGCACGAATAATTCACGGTAGCGATACGCTAACGATACGAAAGTAAACGCAAAATATTACTGAAAGACATCGGTGGTGCTTATTTTTATGTTAATTGGCTTTAAAATAAAAATCAGAGCAAGATGTTTACAAGCGGTTCGCCAAATCCTGTAAAGAGTACATTCCAACTACCCACGATGCCGCAAACCCATAGAAATACCCCAAGTATGTGTCCATAGCTTGTGATCTATTTGTAGAACTAACTCTACAAAAAATGTAGTCATAGACCAAGTAAAATGATAAAGTTTTATAACGTCCTTTCCAGTGCTAAGTTAAACAAACAAAACTTAACTTTTTACTTAGATTGTAGATTCCGTTTCAACACAACAACATTATCAAAACAGCCACGGGAGTTCCAGGAATGCCTTTGCGAGTGCTAATTATGCACTGCGTCCGTGATTTCCCATAGGGCGGTGTCCTATGCACTGTTTTAATCATATCTCACTGGAAGAGATTGCTTCTGAACAAATAACGGGAGTGGCAGGTTCCAGTTTTATAGTGAAGAGATTGCAATTCAGTTAGTTCATATTTTAGCTTATTTTTTACTAGTGGCTGCTTCGCTTGCGTGATACCCATATAAAAATTAACACTATCTCCATACCAAATTTCTTCAGTTCTAATCTTAATCAGTTTAGCCGTTTGGTTGTGAAAACGTTACTAAGAGATAGAGATACATAGAGTGGTTACAAAAATTCAAATGAATTTTAATTGTGAAAAGATCGAATCGTTCGGGTTATTATTTTTAACCAAACTATAAAGCTCGCTTATAGGATAACATGCGTTGAACCCATTCCAGCTTTTGAAGTGATGGGACTTAGTGGTCAGAATGCCAATTATTATTGCAAGTCGATGATTGATAACAAAATAACAACAATTTAAAATCTGCAAAAGTAATCTTGACAAATGGGGTGTCATAGTTCCACATCAAGTAAAATGTCAGAGCAGAGCGCCCACGTTAAATATGTTCCACTTGCTTTCTTGTCCTCATACATGCACCTGTACCCGAGTGGATTTATTTGAGTAATCGGATAGAGCCATATGAGTCAAAGAGAAAATAAGCTTACTAAATAAATAACACTCAACAGTTGCATACGTAGTCCTGACCCCACACTAGGATTCCCTAAGTCGTGGATATCAGAAGCAACGAGTACCATGGTATATACCACGAGCACCACAACACCCAGAAACCTAACAAATATTTGCAGATCATTAAAAAATTTGTCCCGCTGTGGGAATCGAAACCTTGCGTCCCAGACAGGTCGTCACATGGATTCGTCGTATTGTCATTCAAATGCGAGCGTATCAGCGCTATTTGAACCATAATTATTTGAAAGCGTCAACTTACGTCACCGCCTAAACAAAATCGCAAAGTATTAATGTTGCAATACAGGGCAAGGAGGTATCGAAACTCACATCACTACTCCCAACCGATCGCTGTGTAATTTACTGTTACGTTTGTTGTTTGAATCCCGGCAGTTTGTTTTTCGGGTACGTATTTAAAGTTGATGTTGCGGACTTCATTTCAGCTTGTTTGCTTTGGACCCGAACCCAGTTTGATTATCAGTTTCCACTGATTGTTTTCTTGAAAACATGGGTTGTATGGAAACTTAGTCTGCTAGCTTGTTAAGCAATAAGTACAGTGTAATTTAAATATTAATTTGCTGACAATAAAGTTTAAGACCACGTCTAATATAGAGATTAGTATGACTATAAGATTATGTCAATACACATTATTTTTATAATATCGTCTTATCGTCTTATCGTCGGCGATGCCAGAAATATTATCTTAGTTTTTTAGTTTGCCATACTACAGTAGATAAATAAAATAAATAACACCTAATAGTCACATACATAGACCTAACCCCACACTAAGATTCCCTGTGTTGTTGGTATCAGAAACTACGAGTACCATGGTATCACAATATCCAGACCCAGAACAAATATTTGCAGATCATGCTAAAATTTGTCCTACAGCGGGAATCGAACCCATCACCATTGCTTCTCCGGCGGACACTCTCCCGCTATACCACCCACGGAAGTCTTCCGAGGTACCGAGGATCTTTGTGTAAAACATTTTGATGGCATATGACTGACCGTTTGAATTCGACTTTATGATAAAACTCCGATTTTCACTGGATTTTTTTGTATATCCAACTTACTCAAAAGTTTTAACGCATTAATATCAACGCACAGACAAACGCTTTAATCCATTACATCAACTAGAGAATTTAAAACTGGCAAACAGAACTTTTGCAAAACAAAGTTCAAATGCAAAACTCTTTAGAACGCCATTCTGCTTAGTTTTCGTATTTCTTAATACAACTCAAATGCATAACAAAATATAAAAGCTGAAGCGATATCCCCATGGATGCCAAAATAGCAATTTTGCGATTGGATGACTTTGCATACAATAATGAATTAGTTACGATGGTATTTAATGGATCCGTTTGATATTACCATAAGGAAGGCTCAACAGATCTTTATCACCCGAAGAAGCTGATGGCTTCCAAGAATCAAACACGTTGTAATGGCAGCAGTCATTTTATAGCGAGTCTGAAAAGCAGAGCAGCTGACACCATCTCACTTGTCCAACTTCATACTTATACCTTTATTTTATAATATTCATACAATTTTTTTGTGTACGAAGTTTAAATGCAAACTGGCTAGAATCTCATGACCAATAGCGTTAAAACTAGAGTTAGGGTAGACGTGGAAGAATTGTTTTTTTTTTTCGAGGACTAGACTACATCAATCTTGGCTGAATGGTCTTATTCACGTCCGATCAAGTTCAATTGCTCGCCGAACTGATAATGTCTGGAGGAGAAGCTATTGGGCCATGGGAGATCTTATAAAAAGTACGGATTTTCTTTTGTTGCTTGTTAATTGACACATGCGTTCTTCTTTTCCTAACGTATGGTGTACAAACTTGGTTAATAATATAACTTCAAAAGTCTTGATTCAAGGTTTGCCATTGTGCGATGGAGCGCAGCATCCTGAGTATAAATTGGTGGATAGACTCAAAACACCGAACTGCGCTCACAGACCCGAATCGCAGATGAAGCTTCGAAGGCCGCTCAGCTGTAATGGAATTGGCCTTGTCTACCGCATGCCAGGAGAGCTGCGGGGAAAGTCAGCAACCGAGTGGTTCCCTGCCCCAGCCAGAAGGCAGCGTGTTGACCGATTTCTGGCGGAACTCCGAGATAAAAAAAACTCAATAAACTAGCTAAAAAAAATTGTTATATTCTCATTCTTCTGACAACCTTAGTTGCGTTGCGGGCTTAGTGTCTGAGAAGCGAGAGGTGCGGCTCGATTCCAGCGGCGCGTCAAATGTTTGTATAATCTGCAAATATTTGTTCTGGATCTAGGTGTTGTAATCACATGGTAGGTAGGTAGACCTACTCATCATTTCAAATACCCGAGGCACATTAAGAAATCTTAGTGTGGGGTATGATTGAAATTTTAGGGTGTTTATAAATGTATTGTAAAAATTCGCTATCTCTCACCACCAACACCATACCACAAGCTGAGCTCAGATGAAAGAAACTGCATCTTAAGCGAATACGTGGAGTCAATTTGTGAATAAAGTTCCACAGTTTTGCGATACGAACAGACTTTACCGACTTCGCAATAGTTAGCAGTAGTTCGTTTGTAAGTCTTTGGTAAGCTCTTTCTAAATGGCTCACGATTGTCTGGCGTCGTAAAAAGTTTGCTATACGGCTGCTTGTATTAGACTATGTTGAGGTTTCTTGATAGAAATTTAAGTTATCAGACGGATAACGGTGGTAGTGCTTGACATCATAAGAAAGAAAACAAAAAGTAACGTTTAAATTTAATTAAGGTTATAACTAACTAACTTACGCATGCGGCTTTGCTCGCGTGGAAGCTACATAAAACTCTTTATATTCCAAGTTTCAACGAAATCGGTTGAGCCGTTACGGCGTGATTGAATAACAAACATCCTCACAAAATTTCGCATTTAATATTAGTAGGATGGTTTATATTGATTCAAGCTGTATAACAGCTCTAGAAGCAAAGCAGTGTACATAAGGAACCTATTTAATCGTTTTCTTTCTTCAACAAAAAGAGCACCTGAGTCTATTCCATAAGCAGCATTCCATTTTCCAAAATTCATGCAAACACCCCGTTCAACCCCAGCAACAAAAAGCCTTAAACACTTCCTAAACAACGCATTCACGCCAACTCGTTTTAATAATTCAACGAAGAGGAAACTTAAGATTAAGGCCTTCAAGAAATCACCAAGTTAAATCACATCTCTTAAACTTAGAAAAAACCGTAATCCCGAAGTTGGGGAGTCGTCAAGCACTCCATAAAGAAGTCGGCAAATCCTGTACAAAATTGTTTTTTTCTTCGCCTTAACCGAGTTCTGCACCTGAAGATAACCCTTGCCCCGGCGGATTGGGTAACGATGACGGATGAACCAGTTTTAGCCGGGGTTAACTCCATTTTTTGTATTTATTTATACTTATTTTCGCTCAAGCTTTTTATGAACGGCTTTTGCAGTATTTTTTGTAGTATTTTATTTCTAGAATCACCGAAAAATTCACTAAAATTATAACAAGTCAGATCGAACCTAAGGTGACTATCACATTATTAGTAAAATTAATAAGTTAAAAAAAAACCTAAAATTTTAAGATGTTTCTCTTTCATACCTCAACCACTGAACGTATTTGAATAAAATTTGGCATATATATGCAATAAATATCCTGGAATAACACATAGATTTATATATTATACTTTTGTTACCACTCCAGCGAAGTCGTGGATGAAAGCTAGTATTATATAAAGTGAACAAAGAAAAAGCTCGAAGATTTCCACTCTTGTGTACAGTCTGGAGCTGACTTTGTTTTCAAAATATTTAAGCCCAAAGAGTAATCCTCTCAAATCACTACCCAGCCCCCGTCGACAGGCGACTCGACACGTACACCGGTAATTCCGCCATGAATATTGATGACGTCACTTTATTTGCTTATTTATTAGCCCCGAGGCCGATAAATAACTCACGACTCGGTAGCTTTTGCTGATCAAATTTTGAGATTAACTAAATATTAAAATAGTTTGAAATTGAATGTCATAAATAATGCTAAGAACTTCTTTAATGGGATGATGATGGAAATAGCTTATCCGATTACCTTAGCAAGCCCGACAGTGTTTGACAGTCCTTGATTGTGATACCAACTCGGACCTCCAAAATCTTTCGCAATACCAATCTGACGGTGCCGGTGCATACATATAAATGTGACGTAAGAAACTACTGGGGATGGGACCGTATACTAATGCATCGGCCACACATTTAATTTAAGTGAGTCCTTAAAAACGCTGGTAACAAAGCTGCGTAATATTTGGCAAACAGACGGTGAATAGAATCTAGTTCTCGCTACTTCGAAAGACGCTACGTTTTCTAACCAATGTTGGATTTGCTATTAAAAGTAACATGACCTATAGTTTTATTTCATCCTAGACGCCAAATAATAAAAAAAACAGGATACACACACAACATAATGTAATGACACTAACTCTTCACATTTGAACATTAATGCAAATAAAGATAAACATGAAAAAGAAAATAATGTATGAGTGAGTAACCCAAAATTGCTCAAATCATCTGTTCATTCAGATCCTTGAGCAAGGAAGGTTTTGCGAGGCGCAGATAGCGAAAGTAATTAATGGCAGGGTTCCGTTCATTCCAACAGACAGAGCTGTCAGGTTCTTTGGCGTTCTGTGCTAAGTACGTAAAAACGGAACCCTTATTTATATTGCGTTATATTTATGGATGGAGAAGGCTCAAGACCGTTCGTCATGAAACTCTTTGTGGGAGGCATATAACCAGCAGTGGACTTCTATAGGCTGATGATGATTAGGTAATTTAAAAAAAAATATTAAATATATTCCGGATATATAACACACAGTCAACTGATCCCAAACTAGGCATAGCCTATGGGTACCAGAGACTGATATACATAATAGATAAATATTTAACACCCTGACACAGAACAAACATCTATGATAGTCACAAATGTTTGTCCAGTGCGGGAATCGAACCCGCGACCTCTAACGCAGACGGCAGAGTTACTACCAACTGAGCTATGAGGCCAGTCAATATTAATTATTATTAATTATTTATGTAATATCATTTTAGTAAAGGCTTATTTCATTCCCGCTCTTAGTTTCCGCCCTATTAATAGTAAAATAATATTAAAACAAGTCAGGCCTTAAATACTATGATAATTCAAAGAGTATCATAAATTGAAACCACATGATTAAATAATTTTTTAATATATTTAGCTCACTATTTATGTTCGGTTTCAGGAAGGAAAATTGATTTATTGATAAGATAGGTTGAAGAAATGATTGATTGTTTAAACTTTTGTTTTTTAACGAGTTTTAATGTTATACTTACGAGAATAATAATAAGCTAAAATTTTATGTATGGCACACTTTTGTAAGGTTTCTGAAATCCTTATTCATCAAGATAATAGATATTGATGTGTCTCCGGCACGCCCAGCTGTGGTCGCTGAAAGGAGTCACAAATTAACGCGGCGTCAGAAGATGATTAAAAACCTACGCTTATCACAATAACAACGCCATTAGTGCCAGGCATTTAGCGTGGCCTGTTTACACACAACGACATTACGCTTAATAAGTTACCATGGCCGTATCCTTAGCACCTTCAGCGCCATGTGTATCATTTACGATTTTCAATGTTAAAGATTAAAGGGGACAAGGGAGAGGTGATATATATTTTCTGGGTTGCACCATCTGGTATTTGCTTCTATCTGTAATCGTCATGATTGGAGTTTTGATTTCTATGAAAATAATGCCAGTCTGTCAGTGTGAGTGGAGTGTAAAATATTTCATCATAACAACTATCAGTCTGTACAAGGTCTGTATAGGTATATCTTCGCACCCCATTTTTTTTGTCTTTAGCAAGTCTGGCCTATGATATGAGGATGACTGGCCTCATAGCTCAGTTGGTAGTAACTCTGCCTTCTGCGCTAGAGGTCGCGGGTTCGATCCCCGCACTGGACAAACATTTGTGTGATGAACACAGATGTTTGTTCTGTGTCTGGGTGTTAAATATGTATCTATTACGTATATCAGTCTCTGGTACCCATAGTACAGGCTATGCCTAGTTTGGGATCAGTTGACCGTGTGAATATTGTCCGGAATATTTTTTTTTATTTTTTTTTAAAGAACTTTATTCTCAAAAGAAATTACATTTCACTTCATGAGAAGTTAACAATTTTAACTTAGTTATTGTAGATATCCTCGGACTATCTCGGGCAGTAGGTCTCCCCTGCGGTCGACGCTCATCTCTTGGCCTGCCTTGGTCCGTTTGCTGTCGTCCCGTCTAGTGTCCCGCCCGACACCACTTTAAAAGAGCATAGTTTTTTTAATCATATTTCGTCAACAAATCGTATCGCCTATTATAATCCGCGCGAATAGTTCCCAACTAACTTTTATGATTGATGAAACCAACAGACAATTTTTCCATTTATCATAGTTAATTTTATTGAAGTGTCGTGTGTGATAAATTAAGGTGTGCTTTTAATAAAGACAGGTGCGACTCTTTTGTTTTATTCCAATGAGCTTTTTATTGGTGCTCGGTTTGTTTACTTGTTATCTGATCAATGTGTAAAATTACTTTGCTTTGTTAGGGGACATTGAACCATGATCCAAGTATGTGTAGATGAGGGACCATTGTAGTAAATAATAAATCTAATGCACCATTCAGGTTAGTGTCGATTTTTGGAAATTGTCTTTACGTTTCTATATTATCTAAACTCGTGGCATCATGACTGATGGGCCGAGCATGAATAATTCACGTTAGCGTTACGCATACGATACGATAGGAAATGTAGTAAATTAGCTAATGACATCGACGATGCTTGAAATTTGATTAGCTAATATTTGACTTTTACTATCCTATCGTAAGCGTGACGTTGTCGTTATTTATTTGTGCTTGGGGTACAAAAACCGAACAATCAAAGCAACAAAGCGTGCGTCAGATGTACATACAACACAACAACGCGCCAAGGTACGCGACATAGTGTGGCATGCGTTTCTTGTTGCGTATGAACGCAACGCATACAGCAACGCATACAGGGTGTATGCTCTGCGTTCATACGCACTACCTTTGAATGACGCCAGGCTTCGCGAACGAATCCTTTTCACAAATATTTTAAATATTTTTGGATGACTTGTCGTTGCCAATGGCCGAGCTTCCTATCTCGAAGGAATTCATTACTTCAGAAATTTGTTTGGTATATGAAATTCCTAAAGTTCCTTCGGCGTTTTGGAATAATTTTACTCACTCTCGTACGTCAATGCTTTAGGTATTGTGAGGAACGATAATGTGAAATTTTGCAATTTATTGGAATTTTGTTATCAGCCGATGGACCGACGATATTGTTAAAGTTGGTGGATGGAAAAAGCTCAAGACCGATCTTCATAGAACTCTTTGGGGTAGGCCTGTGTCCAGCCTGGACTAATACAGGCTGATGATAAAGAAGTACAATCGCCATTGTGTTTTAAGAACAAGTTGTTATTATTCCGATTACAGATCCATTAAATCTGTAAAAATGTTAATGCATGAGTCATGCAATCACCAAATAGAATAATTTTAAGAGTCCATCATAAATATATTGTGAATCCCTTTTTTGTCCAAGCTCAAAATATATGTTATATCCACAATTTTACATACACTTCTATATTTTTGTTGACGTTAAAATATTTAACACTTGAAATGATTATTCACTCTTAGTAATGACGTTGCTGGTTGAATGATACCGATCACATCGGTTGCTTAAAAGACGGCCTTCTACCTTATGCCGTTTGCTTAGCATCGATTTCTGACATTTTCCAAGGGCTTGTAAGTCTTATCATATTTAAATTTGCATTGCCATCCAGCGTGGCAATTCCGCCAGCGTCTTGGGGACGCTTCCGATTGCTAGTGATCTGGATCAGTTGAGCTATCTATAGATCGTTTGTAACGGTCTTTAGATGGCTCAACTGTTTCTTGTGTATTTTGTAAATAATAATTTGTATTCGTGTTAAGTTTCTGTAAATAACGTTTATTTAAAAAATAATAATCAATCAAATAAAAATATCTAATATCTAAACGCCAAATAAGGCTATTCACGCTAGTAGTAGGTAATCTTACCTTATTATTCATAAACTGTACTAAAACCTCAGACTAAAACTCAATCAAGATCAAGTATACATTTTGTGACAGTTCATTGTAAAGCGAACAAAATAATAATGATTGATTCACGAATTATGATTGAGGATACATCAGACATACATACAAAGCATTTTATGACTAACCCACGTATTAATTTTAATCAAGCACATTTATTTTTACTCACCGCAATTTTTTTATTTTTTTTATTTTTTCTCTTTATTTTTCGACTGACCCCAAAATTCTCCAACGACTAAGAGCACCGGAGTAACTCGTGCTGATTTCTGAATCTTTGCTCGCTACCATTCACCCCCGCCCTAGGCATTTTAACGGCCCTACCTCTCGCCATTACTTTAACTTCAATTAGATGATATCTGACATTTATAGTTCTTTATGCATTCAAAGAGTGAGATTATGCTTTTCCAGTTGCTAGATAATGCTTTTTAACGGCGGACCGATCATTATGCCTCGTGATGGCGTAGTGAAAATTTTGTTCTCCTTTTACGAGCGCACCTTTAGGTGTTTTAATGAGCTATATCAGTAGGCGTTCTTTCAGACGTGAATATAAATTGAGGACTGTCATTCGAATGTATAAGTTATTCATTAACTTTTGACTTGTTTAGGGAAAGCCGAGTTAGCCTAGTGGGAGGTTCCCTTCACTTTCGATTCGAAGATCGTGAGTTCGAACCTGGTCGTGCACCAATGCATTTTTAAAATTTAAGTGCACATCAACACGTGCTGAAGGAAACGTTTGCACGTAAAACGGCCTAGAAAACATCGTGTGAAAACCAGTTCCTAAGTTAAGTATACTTAGGTACTGGTTTTCACACGATGTGAAGCGGCGATGGGCTTACAACCTGTCACGTATGAAATGCTTACCACTGCAATATGTGGGCATCGAGTTGGTTGCTGTGTTAGTTAAATATGTGTTATTATAGTGTCTGTAAAGGCGTTAGTATAGTTACTATCATATTTATGAAGGTGCGTCAGACTATCGCAAAAATTTATCGGAAATAATCGAGGAACCTTAATAACTACGTAACTTCAGCCTTATCGAAAAACATCATAATTTTCAAGTTGCAGCATCAATGTTGTTGTCTATTGTCTCTAATATTTGAGTATAAAATCGCTTGGCAGTTTACAAAGTGCGAATATACCCCTGGCTCGTAAACGTCGTAACTCGACCGTCACATAAACGGGGGCAGTATGGTTCATAGAAAAAGATTCTGCGAACTAAAAATGTACTTAAATCTGTTACAGAATTTGCTGTATTAGTACTATTTTCAAAACTTTGGAGTTTTTTCTTCATCTAGCAGGTAAATCGGACTTATACAGGGTTATTTGTGCAACACCTCAGACACCTCAACTGAATTGCATTTACCTAATTGATTTAACAAAAAATATCGTTAATGAATGAAGGAGATATTTAGGAGGGAAAGTATCGATTCAGCCGCAAGCGAAGTAAAAATGCTTCGTAGTGCGAAAATTATTAGTATAGGTATAGTTTTTTACCTTTCAGTTTGTAAAAAATTATAATTGATTTCTTAAACTTCGTTCAATTCTAAAAATGTTTTCAGTGTTTGCGCATTTTAAAGATAACCCTGTTTATTTATCCAGATTAACTATTATCTTTACACTTATACCAACCCTAAAAGAATCAATCACAGATTCACTATCCCTGATTATTTACTTATTCAGATTTTATGTCACGCCCGGCGGGACTTTACGAATCATTGGCGCATTTTTGTATCATACACGATGCTGAAATGTTTTGTATCAAATTCGTCTTCTGAAAACTGTTGCGAGACTTTGATCCCCGGTGTTACATACACTGACGGGTACAAGAATAAATTGAAGAGGTAACTTCAGGCCTGGGATGTCCACTGCTGTAAATAGGCGGCCTAGGTATTCCTAGAGATTTCCAGAGCGACTTTTTATCGTTTGAGCGGAATTTTCGCATACTCATCGCGCTGGGCATGCGGGTTGGCGAGCGCAGTTAGAGCTATCGTTGTTAATAATAGGGGACGCTGCTGCCCATCCCGTAGCTTATTTCCCTTATTTACCTCTTACGACATCTACAGCGAGAAGGATGTGGAGCTTACCTACTCTTTAGCCGAAACCACCACGGCCAACGTTAGGTTAGTCTGTTCTAATGAATGAATAGAGCCTTGTTTTACAGGTAAAATATCCTGTGTATTTTTAGAACAGAATAATAATAATTTGATTCCGCGAAAATGATCCAACCCAGTACTTCAGCCCACAATAAGCTTTAAATAAGACAATTACCGTCTCTCAAACAGCCGTAACACCCCGTCACGTCGAATTACTACACAACTCTCACGCACAACACATAAATTCGTTAGAACTGATTACCAAGTTTGTTGG
Source organism: Anticlea derivata (assembly GCA_947579855.1). Lineage (NCBI taxonomy): Eukaryota > Metazoa > Arthropoda > Insecta > Lepidoptera > Geometridae > Anticlea > Anticlea derivata. Next base: position 5,547,187 of record OX388266.1, read on the forward strand.
AAGTTGTCATCGCAACTCTTCCACCTTCGGGGGAAATTTTTTCATTGTTACGTATATCTCATACAGTTTGCCATCAGAGTTCATATAAGAGCGCACGCTGCGCGTTCCTACGTGATCCGAATACCATCTCCTAATATTCATCGCTTTAAATCGACTTGATGCGCGGGAGAGGGACACACCTATCTGGCAGAAAGAGAACACCTTTCAGCAAGATTTCGTGACCTCTCAGCGGCTTCGGTCCGCAGAAATATGGTCGGTAATAACATAAATCCCTTTGGCATATAAAACACTAAACGACCCCCGAAGTGTCCTAAGGTTTTTACGGTTGGCATTCCCGCGCGTAAAATGTTTGGGCGTTTATGAAAATTTCGCGAGGTTGTTAATTAGGTTGGTATGCAATTTGACGCCAATAAAAACAGCGGACGCGAACTTTGAATTGGTCTCTGGGTATGATGAAACGCTCTTACAACTTTGTAGGTAGCTACAATTATACAGTTACCGTACTGCTAAAAGTAACTTTTGATGTTTTAAAACGATGACTTTGCAATAAGGGAGTCAAAATTACTCTCCTATTACCATTAAAAAAATACCTATCCTGCTATTATTATAAACTAGCCTCCGCCCTCGGCTTCGCTCTTTTGGTACCTATGATAATAAAAGAGTACCTAAGCTATGTGCTATTCCAGACTACACTCTATATCTGTGCCAAATTTCATCCAGATCCGTTCAGCCGTTCTGGCGTGATTGAATAATAAACATATTATAACTAATAACCATCCAAACTTTCTCATTTATAATAGTAAGTAGGATGCCAAAGATTGTGAGGATGGATGTTTGTGGTTCAATCACGCCGTAACGGCTCAACCGCTTTCGATGAAACTTAGAATAGGTTGAGTTCTTTACCTAGAATAGCATATAGGGTACTTTAAATCTACATAGATTTTTATTTGCAAACGTTTCTTTCAAACAACAAAAAAAAGACACCTTAATTATGCCGCAGCAAAATTACATAAAGACTTGGCCTTGTTCAAAACAAAGTAACTTCGTTGACTCGCGATGGGTATTTTCATACATGGAGTGTGACAGACGACGCGCTGGCTTCATTTGTATGCGTCGGGCAATCACGGCCTAATCATAAATAGGAGAGCCTTTTGAACTGAGCTTGAGGTTTATTATGCCAGTGTGTGGTCGCAATTTAGTACGTTGTAAAGAATTAAATTGGAATAAAGGGATGTGCATTTCAAACTATAGTATCTAATATAATTTAAAGCTTTGGTAATAATCATTACTTGTCCTTTTGTATGAACTGCTTGTGGTAGATAATATAATCGTATCTCTTTTATAAATATTATGTAGTTATATTTGCATATAGTTAGGTATTATTTGGGTTTTAAGTATTATTCTTTTTATTATTAGTAGTAGTAGTAGGTAATTTAGCGTTAATCTTAACAACAATGTCGCCCACTGTACTTCATATATGTTGATTCTCCGTAATTATTATTTGAGTAGAATTAAGAGTTGATCTATTTATCTTATTTTATTTGCGTCAGTTTTTTTTGTGAATTCTCATCAATGGTGTGACGTGATGCATCTTGCTGAACTGGAATAGATAATCTTCTAGTCAAATGAACAGTATTTACCTACGCCCTGTCTGCTTGCTTATATTTTATTTTTAACACCCCACTGATTCCCGTGTCGTGGGTATCAGAAACTACGAATACCATGGTACCACAACACCCACACCCGGAACAAATATTTGCAGATCATGCAAACATATGTCCCACAGCGGGAATTGAACCCCTTGCGTCTCAGACAGGCACTCGCCCGCTACGCCAACGAGATCGTCAAGATTCAAGATTTTATTCGGAAACAGAAATCCAATACAAACAGGACCGGATATTATTCGTTTGCAATGGACAATACTACGAAAGTTTCCATACAAAATATTTTCAATACAACCAAAGAATACTCTTCATATTCAATGTCCAACTGGTCAAGTCAAATATTAAATACGGCGTTATTTACTACGGTCTCGATACACAAATTTCAAAGGGTAGGAATAAATGAATGCCCTACGATCCGGATGTTGCCTTGGGGGTAAATAAAAGGCGCTTCCTGTGACAAATATTGGAACCTTCGAACGCATGCCTTTCATAAGCATTGAAAATATGCGCTGTAGGAAGTTCTAAAGCTATTGTTTCCCATGAATGTTGATTTCAATAAACGTCAAAGTTGTTTAATACAGGAATATTTGTAAATTATGTACGGGATGGTAAATTATGTCGATGAGTAATGGGAGTCTCTATGAAAACTTATTGTGTTTAGACCAATCTAAAAATACAGAATGTACTGATGTAGCTTGAACTATAATTAATTAATTTAAGTTTATGACTTGCTACATTTTTTATTGTCACATTACGGGGCCTTCCATGACGTCTTATTAATGAAAATCAAAAAAAGTACAAGCATGCCAGCAATATTTTACACAATTTGAACCATAAATCTTTGAGACTGTCAACTTACATCACCGCCTAAACAAAATCGCAAAGTTGATGGTACGGGGCATGATTAAGAAACTACGCTCAGACTTAAGATCAAAAATACATTCAATTCAAACAAGAGACAATTTATAAATCAAAACGATTTCCCAGATACGATAATTCAGTTAATAAGAGAGTTGATCACATTAGTGCTATTTGTACGGCGTCTCAGTGGCAGAGCAAGCCCGCCATTTTCTATGTAACTTTAAATATTTGCTCGCGTGTGGCACTATTTAAATAAATGTGCAATTCTGTCTGTGCTTTGACTTCGACGTGAGCTCCTATCGTATTACTTAGTATGCTATTTGAACGTGTTTTTCCATTTACTAACTGGCATTCATGCTCTTTATCATTGAAGTCTGTGTTTACATCAGACTTAAGATCTTGGGAGAATATTACTTTGAAAGTGCATGTTTTTTTTTTAGTGAACGTTTTATCATAAATTGCTCTTTTGAGGATGTTTACGGCGCAAGCAGAAACTTTAATCTCCAAAGCCGTAGCCGATACAATTCAACCTTCATCCAATTTTAATCTCCGTCCGTTGACTTGTCGAAAGAAAATTATGCATTCCCGTCCCCTGCTTGATAACAAGCCGAATTATTGAAAAATCTTCTGAGCCAATAAAAATTGTAGCACCTGACAAAAGGCCGTGATTTATTAGCAACAGCCGAATGTTTGCCTGGGCGGATAAATCCGCCGCATTTCGTCGCCAACGATCCCTGAAAATGCTCGCGATTCAGTAACTAGGCATTGTGCGGCGTTGTTCAACTCTATTGCCATTAGGACGCTTTGTTTCGACAAGTTGTAAAGCGTTTTAACATTTTCTCCTTATGAAGCGAGTCTATAATTTTTGCTGAGATTATAACGTCTTAGTAGTCAAATGCTTTTACGCACAACAAGATCCCAACAGTTTATTTTTAATGTTTGCTTGTTTATGTCGACTCCATTTCCCATTCACGTAACATCTCTGTGTTTGCGCAAAAACTAATTTCAGGAAATACTCCAATGAAATTCTTGTTACATCTAACTTTCACGCCATATCCCTTGTTTACATTCTCCTTTCGAAACCGCAAAATTGTTCGACATCGTTGGAATACCCTGCAAATCCTGTAGGGCCAGCACGAACAAATCTGACATCCGTGCTGCAGGCACGAATCGTATTTTACCACTTCTGTAAGCTTGAAAGGTGCGCTTTATCATAATATTAATATGTATGGGATTCGATTAACAGGAGGGGTTTCGAAAAATAATTAAAGTTAACAGCAATTGCGATGAAAATAACGTCCGTCTGTTAGCATTGCACGGGTAGTGAAAAATTATTAACCAATTAGAATGCCATGTATCTTTGCGTATAATTAGTTTTTTTTTTCATATGACGGGCGCTATTTCAAAATCTCAATATAAGTGCCACACAAAGATCTTGCGTTGCGTATTTTGCATCTTATGATGGTATGATGTTGTGTGAAATTGCGTTACATATAACTTCTCGGGCTGGCCTGAGTGGCCACATGGCGTTACGTCAAGCATAAAATTACATTAGAGCTTGTGGAGTTCGCCACGCATGATACAAGTAGGTACGTATGATTTGTGTGGTTCGGACTAGAACCTACCATTTTATTACGAATCTTTACCATCACCCAAGTGATTCGTGCTCAAGGTACGGAATATAGCCGACGATCAAATAGCCAAACGAATTTATGTGCTCCTCTGTCGGGCATTAAAATATAAAAACTGCTGAGGTGTTGTGTAACAAATCATGTAGGTATATTTATTGCGTGATCATGGTTAAAGTGTCGGTTCACTTTAAAATATCGAATCTGGTAGGTATTCTGTATGTTTTTTAAATAAATGAAGTTAGTTCATATTTGTTGCAAGATTTTTCATAAATTAAATGTTTAATAAAACAAAAATAATGAGTTCATAATATTCAATATTCGCCCAAAAATTATTTAAATATCCAACAGATTCAACATTTTCAAATCCAATCTAAAAAATACATTATATTTTCTGAATTCTAAATCCGCAATTCTAATATCGCCGCGCGCTCCTCAAACGTATGCGTTTTTTAATAAATACCCATTTATTGTATATAACTAATGTGCCTTAATGACAATAAACTTGACTATCATTTACACGTTTTCACAAAACTTCTCTTCGAAATATTAATGTGTCTCTTTACCTGAAAAAACAAACTGTGTACCTTTACCTACACAATAGGTACTGCAAATTTATTGTTTATTTATAAATGAAAGTTTATATTAGTAATTTAAAGTTAACACAATTTTTTTTTAAATTGTCTTGTTCCTTTTGCTCTAGCTCTTTTTGCTTTAGCTAGAGATGGGTTCAAGCTGGGTTCAAGGAGTAAGGGATACAAGGGTAACATTTATTTTAATCTAATGTTTAGATTTATTTCGTTCAAAATATTTGTTATGAATGTTTGTTTAATAGGAAAAGTTGTTTTGAGTCAAGGATAACCTTTGTGGGGAGCTTACAAAAAATATTGCTTAGGGGTTTTTAATTGGGGCATAAAATTTTAATTATTCTACAGTACTCAGCTATTTTGAACGTTATACAATAATTTTATTTTCTTTAAATTGATCTTCATCTTATCCCTTATCCCACTTCATTTGGGGCACACATGTATTTTTCTTCCCCTCATCTCTATCATGTCAGTATTAACTTTTGAATGAATCAGTGACACGATAGTGGATTTTGTATATAAAACAAATGAACATCTATGTCTTTGTTCATAAATTTTGTGGTAACAAGAAATGGTTGTGCATCATTGTAGGTGTCACCGTAATTCGGTTGCCTACGAAGCTATCTCGAACATCGTGCTTTCTAACGTATTTTTAATCTGTCCACAATCCCTTTCCTCCATGGTACCTACTTACTTTACATGATAAACAAACCTGTGCAACCATGTGACTACAAAGCAGGGCGTCTATTAATTTATGTCAGCCCTTCCTGTTTTCTCGAGTTCTCTCCCGTTTTCTCGGTGCTCAAAAATGCACAATCCAAAATCTATTTACTGACAGACTGATTGATTCATCACAAAAATTCAAAAAATACACGTCACAGAAATTTGAAATTCAGCACAAAGGTTTCTTATGCGACGTAAGAATGTATTTTGCAAAATTCACCCCTTTAGTGGGTGAAATGGGGCTTGGAAGGTTGTATGTCCCTTGTTTTAAAAAGATAAAAATAATAAAATTCGTATTGGAATTAGTAGTTTTAACTTATAAAATACCTGTATGAACGTTAATAAACTAAACGACCGTTTCGGAAATTGCCATCTACATTTACTTGAACTTAATCCGGCATAATCACTGTCGAAACGAGATGTCAACAACACGATAACATGACGCCCAAGTGACAACTTAGCTCAGTAGCAGCTATTGGGATTTATATTTTGTGGTTTTAATTTCGATTTAATTTTAGTCACCTTTTTTATAAACATGGAGTTGGAGTATAAACAATGTGGAATGTGTTGAAAATACAATAACTACATACTTGGTGTTTTTTTTGGCGCTTTTTAAGTTCGCTTTTCGGTCAAAGTGAGCGTTGTTAGAAGCGATTGTCGAAGCTCGCGCCGTAAAAAAATAAAGTCATTGATTTTTTACAGTGTGTGAAAATCAAAGTACGACATACGCATATTATCCAAGTTTACGAATAAATTACGTCATCATCATCATCATATCAGCCGTACGACGTCCACTGCTTAACATGGCCTCCCCCACAGACAGCAAATTCCTTATCATGTGGGGGGATTAGCCCATACTCACCACGCTGGGCATGCGGGTTGGCGAGCACAGCTAGAGCTATAGTTGTTAAAACGAGGGATGCTGCTGCCCATCCCCTAGCTTTTTTCCCTTAGTCGCCTCTTACGACATCCGCGGATAGGTAGATATGGAAGGGCCTATTATTTAGCCGGGGCCACTACGGCCAATAAATTACGTAATACGACAAAATTGTAACAAGGATAATGCTGCATTATTATATTTTTATAAAGTAGGTAAGGAGTCTCAGGATACCTACAAGTTCTACACGCACTTGCCCGTATTTATAAGATAAACTTGCTGATGCCTGCAAACTTCCTCGACACGACGAGGAACGGGAACCACGTCAATAATAGTTTAGTAGCAAAGCTCATGTCCCACTAACATACAGAAAAATAGACTAGCTCAGAAACAGAGGTAAGAAACAAAATAAAAAAATGAAAGAAGCTGAAAAAAAATAAAGCCTGATTAATGAACACTTATCTTATATCACAAATTGAATCAAAACAATTTGCTTACGATTTTTATCCCCAAGCATTTAAAGACCGTTCCTCTTGGCATTCTTTGGGACATAGATCTCTGGATATAGGTCCATCAGTGGAGTTCTACAGGCTGATGATGATGATGATTACGAGCTCTTAGGGACGTAGTTATTATTATATTATACAATACATAGTTATTATTATAGATTTTTGAAAAATTATATAATAACGCGATGCAAATGCGTAATAAATTATTTCTTTGAAAATTGATCTCACACAGATTCTGGGCGGGCAAGCTAGTTATAGACAAACGAAAACATTACAAACTTACGTCTGAACTCTACCTTACAAAGTCTCATGAATTTCTCACCTCGAAAAGCGCTGTTGTGAATTAATTTTAACTTTGACGCGAAATAAATCACGCGTTTAGCATGTTAATTAGTCTGCGGTGTTGCCGTTTTAAATCGATTCCGATGTTTTTCCAAGCTAATTGAATTTGGCTTTTAAGTAGAAAAACCTAAAAGAAAAGCAGACTGGATTGCTAAGTTGAGGAAATTATGAGTTTTATCTAAGTCTGCGAGTGAAACAAATGTGCGTCCGGGTGTGACTGCGGAGCCCCCATACAGAACATGTGGAACCTGCCCTGTCCACTGTGCATGACTACCCTTGGGAGTACCTAAATGAGGCAACAAATTGGGCCATCGAAGTTGCTACATATTGGTCGATTAGAGTTTGAAGGAGTCATTGACTCGAAAAGAAGAAAAGAAACAAAATGAAAAAAAAAACAAGTGGTGAGTTTTAAACCTTTAAAAATAAAAACATACCTGGCCGTTTTAGCAGTGCAAAATTTCACACAACTCTATATTATAGCAATGGCAAAAGGCTTGCGCCATACAACAAAGAAAAAAATCTGTTATTTATGAAAACGGCAGCCGAAAACTTTACAAACGCGAAAAATAGTTTATAGTTCGCGTAGAATGTTGTGAAATTTTTGGGTAGTATCGCGTTAAGCGATTTGTTATAATATTAAAAGCAGATAATATTTTGTCTAAACTACGTAAAATATTTTTAACACTTTCGTTCATAATTATTTGTCTTGATCGTTGGTACGCTAAAGCGTATTTAAACGGGGCGGGGTATCATCTAGAATACGTCTCAAAATTACCCACATCCACGGTTTTAAAGTCAATTTTAAGTTTGACATAATTGAGGTCGTTCTGTAAAGCTATACGATATCGCTATAGAGTTTTGAATTCAATTTAAAATAACATATCACACGCCGTTTGAACACGACTTAAAATGTTAACGAAGTAACTTTTTAAGCTTTATAAAAAAAATGTTTCAACCACAAGTTCCCTAAGAATCCAATACACTTTAGAAGCGGACCATTTTAATATACGTCACAGGAATGGGGTCCCACAAGGGGTGATACTCGGCCCACATTTATTCAATAGCATTTCATGAAACATGCATTTATTGTGTGTGGGTTATCAGGACATGGAAAGTTATGCGTATGTATACATTGTATGTAGAGGATTAGAATTCGTTTCAAAGTGGTTTCGAAAAACGGAAGTTGGTTTGCTTGGGATAAGAATTCATCATCATCTTCCTGCCCTTATCCCACATCATGTGGGGTGGGTGCAACATGTATTCTTCTGCCATATCCCTCTATCAGTCGTCATATCAGCACTCACTCCTATCTTCATCAAATCCACTTTCACACAGTCCATCTATCTTTTCTTTTGCCTACCTCTACCTATTGTACCTTAAAATAATTAATGGAATTAAATTAGTTTGTGAACACTCAGCTTGTGCTAAGTGATTAAAAGGATAAAAACTACTCATGTATATATGGTCTTTAGTCAAGTACTCATTAATTCTGTTTAAACTAAAATAGAGATAGGTACACAAGAGTTATAATGTTTTATACAGTAAATATATTCGCTTCCGAGAGTCACGGAAAGACTTCCTACAATCATTTGAGTTTGCAAATTGTTTGTTAGTCTCTTTTCAGTATGCGGTTGTAGTGATAGCGTTTAGCCAAGTTAATAAATCTAAAGTATTTGTATAGCTGCAATCGTACCCTATATATACAAGGTATTTTTCGATCAGTTCATAAACGGCGCCGGCAAACGTAAAAAAAGACAAGAACGATTTACAAACTAAACAATTTTGTGAAGACAAAACCCAACTAGATAATAGAGAATATAAAAATATTGTTCTTAGTAATCGTTTTTTGTGTGGAACGCATAACATCTTTGGATTCCATTGCCGTGGTGGCCCCGGCTAAAGAATAGCCCCCTCCACATCTACCTACCCGTGGATGTCGTAAGAAGCAACTAAGGGAAAAAGCTAGGGGATGGGCAGCAGCATCCCATATTTTAAAAACGATGGAAAGAACGAACTACCCATCGTGGTGGGCATTTTCCACCCACATTATAGGAAGTCACTCCGGAAATCTGTGGGGCCCTATGTTCAGTAGTGGACGTCCTACGGCTGAAATGATGATGATGGTCGTAGCTAGTCTTATCTGCGTGTGGAGTACCAAAGGGGGACCTAGTAATAAACGGGAAGAGCTAGCAACAAGAGAAGGAACATTAGAAAGAAACCCGGCTCGGTCCCAGCCTTTATGCACCTGCAAGCGAACCGATACTGCATGTATTGGCTCAGAGGAGCCAATACATGCAGTATCGGCCGACAGAACCCACAGGATAGAAATCCTGTGGGTTCTGTTGGCAAGGTCGAGGGGAGTGCGTGGGTTCCTAGGAAGACAGCTATCAAAGGTTTCCCAGGCAAAGTGGTGTCAGTGGTGAGGTCTCTAAACCTATCAGCTGGCGGGTGCAGATAACGGGGTGTAGCAGTTACCGGTTATAATCCCGCGCAGATCTAATAGGATCTGATTCTTTATGAAAAGACTATCCGTATTCAGTTTAATCTACTGCGTTTTTAAATTGCGTGTATGCTTTACATTCAAGTGCACCAAGGACTTAGACTTTGTATTATTAGCCTTTGGTACTATACACTCTCTTTATCGATTTCACTGCCGCGGCACCCGACCAGCTTTTATGTTTGTAGTGGCACTAAATTCAATTCTCATCCGTGCAGGCTGTAGTATGAATATGCGCTCCTAGTTTTAGATGTCGTTTGTTCATAACAACCTGCGCTTGGAAAATTTTATTGTTGGATGTTCTCTTTAGAGTAAACATCAGGGTTTGAGACATGGCTATACCTACAATGATAAAAAATTATTTTTCAACGTGACGTACAATTCACATTTTTTTACACTTAAGGACAAGTTTTAGCACTCTATATCGACTGAATTTCTACCTAATGTCAAAAATCGGAGGAGACTCTTTGGGCAGAGTCTATCAGAGAGATGTCACCTTACCTATAAGTTCAGCATGAATTGCTGAACCCATCCAACCAGAATACAGCGATTATTACCAGATACCAGATTACTAGAATTTAGCTGATAAAATTATTGTCACATGTGACTTATCAACGCGATCATAAAGTAATTTTTAACAGCATCTGAGTTGATTATAGTAATAAAAACTTGTAATTTTTGTTAAAGTAGGTACACCATAGTAGACGGTTATCAGAGACCATTTTGTGTGAGTAGGTACATTTTCAATACATTTTGTAAGCCGTACAGGATGTTTACAGGATGAATTTCTCACACCTGATTTTAATAGCCAATCTCCTAAACAATTACCAAAGGCCGCAGAATAACCCGAGGCAGCACCACTTCTCATTAAGCTCTGTTCGTACACAGTGAAAATAATTGCTTATGATAAATGCGCTCACCGGTCTCAATAATATATCACTGGGTGGTGCGATCTTAATTCTGGGACGCCCCTTTTGTCCTTTCAATGCAAAACACAGGCTACAGCGAGTTTAAATAAACTCGCTGTAGCCTGTGTTTTCGCTAGCCTATTATACAATAGTAGGTACCTAAAATAAATTATATCTCTCTCAATTATACCTCATGCATGTATACCTCATGTATGCATGTTAGTGCATTGCATTCATTTTGTAAAAATACCCCGTTCATATCCTTCAATTTTGTCCTACGTGCATACTACAATAACTTCAAAGGTTAATAACCAAATTCCATAAAATTATCTTAAACTTTTATTATACGTTATTTCTTTCTTTTCAGGTAAGTCTTAAAGATGAAGAATCGCTTGTTCACCCAATTTGGTGACTTGGTCATAAGTTGCAGGCACTGCACATCAGTGCTTAGGGCATTGGCTGACCCTGTATAAGGGTGGTAATCGTTTAGGTACATAGGCCGAGACACGGTCAAAGATCTACATAATATAGTAATGTTTTATGTGAACTAATTCACTCTTTATCGAGCCGGGTCCGTGCCTTTGGCTGGACTTTTTTCCTTTAAACTTGGCCTAGCTTACGACATAGCCCGGTTTGTGCACGATATTATCTAAAGCAGATTTGAAATTAAATTTAACCAGAGTGTAATCATTTAAACATAGAACCTTTATTACCAAACCATGCCAGTCAAACCGCTAGCGACCGTCACTCAGATCGAACGGTTACACCGCAAATGCTTATTTATGTTCGAGCTACAATGAACTTGTCCCGCTCTCAATTCGTTTCGCGGCATTAGTCTACGTGCTATTGTGCGCACAATGCTGCATCAACTAGAGATTTAAAATAGGCTTTCGCTGTCGGTCGTGTTAGCGATTGGCTAGTTTTCGTTGTGCTGCATCGTCGTGATTCAAAACTTTAGCAAAATATTTAATGAAACCCATTCCAGGATATCCTTATGCGGTGCTACTTTTCGACATATATAATAAACAAAAAAACTAGGGCATGGGCAGCAACATTCAACATATTAACAACAAAAAGCTTTATTTGCGCTCGCCAACTCATATACCCAGCTTAGCGAGTACCTATGGGGAAAACGCCCAAATGATTGTTTCTGGACGTCCTACGGATGAAATTATGATGTTATAATATCAATTTAAGAAGAGAAGAATTTTAGAAGGGCTATGGAGAGAGCTATGCTTGGAGTTTCACTACGTGATAAGATCCTAAATGAGGAAATCCGTAGAAGAACTAAGGTCATCGACATAGCCCTCAGAATTAGCAAGTTGATTTGGCAGTGGGCAGGCCATGTAGCTCGCAGAACCGACAACCGTTGGGGAGTAAAGGTTCTCGAATGGCGACCACGAACCGGGTGACGCAGTGTTGAAAGGCCCCCCACCCGGTGGACCGACGACATTGTGAAGGTTGCGGGAAGTCGGTGGATGGAGATGGCTCTAGACCGTTCGTCATGGAACTCTTTGGGGCTGATGATGATGAATATCAATTTATAATTTAACTATATTGAATAGTCAATCAAGAACTATTTCGCTATGTCATTGAAAACTCGCTATTCATAAGCTAACCGACTGGAGTAGAGGTAGGTAAAGTTACATTTTAAGTACTAAATTAACTGCCCATTGTTTTTCTATCCATCTGAAAATTTGAGCCCCAGAGGGCTTGTACGTAAAGAGGAGCAAATACAAGTTGACAGACGGTCATCGCGTTCCCGCAGGGCGTGACTCTAACTGGAATGTGCCAGAACAAAAAAAAACTAAAGAGAGAAAAAAAAGACGATTTCAGTAAAGTTTCTGCTTTGTGCATGAACGTACATTGCTATGGGACGTTTTTCTCATAGTTACACTGTTACATACTGTAAGTTTTTTTCCCAATCTATAAATACTGTTTTAATTATGAAGTGGTGTTACATATTGCGACGAAAAGTTTTGGAATATCTCACTCTCTCAATATCTCACTAACTTTGCCGTAGTAGCCTCGGTTGAAGAACAGGCTCCTCCATATTTTATCCGTGGATATCGTAAGAGTCGACTAAGGGAAAAAAGCTAGGTGATGGGCAGCAGCGTCCTATTCTAACAAAGCTAGCTGTAACTACGCTCGCCAACCCACATGCCCAGCGTGGTGAGTATGGGGAAATTCTCTCCATATGAACGGAAAGCGCTCTGAAAATCCTATGGGGGAGGCAATGTTCAGCAGTCCTACTGCTGAAATGATGAACAGTGGAATTAAATGGGAAACTTATTTCTAGAAATTTTCTCACATATTTTGGAAACTCAACGGGAACCTAGCGTATGTCTTGTCTGTTTGTCTTTTAATGAGCACTCCACAAGTGGAATCGAGAGGTAGACTTTTCATAAAATGTTGAACAAAATCATATTTTTTTGTTCACAGGTATCTTTAGTGAATACTCAAATAAATATCAAGCTTACTCAATTAGATTTGACAGCAATTTTAATGGAAATAACATCAAATTTATAATAGTATGAATTAAAAAAAATAAGATTAATAAAAATATTTTGTACCATAGACATCCTGTAACGTTCCCAACGTTTGCAATTCTCTTAAATTGCAGCATTCCTACCCTTAACGGTCAATATCCAGACTGCTGAAATATCCCAAAATCAATAATTTCAACATTAAATTGTATATGTACTGCAGTATCGGCCCAAATTGGCACTAAGGCACCAATTACACCGAACGGAGCACGCTCGACTAAACACAGAGTTATGTCGTGTAATTCGAGGTGGCGCCTTTCATCGAGTGCATCCCGCGGAACATCGAGCAATAGTCTCGTGCACTTCCATTAACCGGGAAAACGGGACTTTATTACACTGTAGTGTAACGTTTATTAAGTTTGAACACTAGCTTGTTGTACGGTGAGTTTATTGGTGAATATGAAGGAATTTTATGGCCCTACAAGATTGTTTTAGGAAAATGAATTCGTTTGTCGGGATTCTGTTAGTTTAACCAGTCATACTTTTAAATTACTTTTTCTTTTTAATAGTATTCAGAAGGCGTGATGATCTCGATAGATATGAGAAGAAGTGGTGAAAAGATGCCCAAGACTGAGATGAGTGGAATGTTTTGGGACAACCTTTGCCCAGCAGTGGGTAAAAGTTTTATTTTATGACTTTTAAAAATATTACCAAAATAACTAATTAAATTCAATGCAAAATAATGCTGTCTACCGAGTATCGTTATGAGTCGGGTGTGCGGTATCGTTAGGTCAATATGCTGCACACTCAAAATATACTTTATTTATAGGGATAATTTGAAAATATATATTCGATAGCATATCGCACGCCGTTTTAACGCAGCGTTTACGTTTTTCCACAACAATCAAGCAACAGTATTTATCTTCCAATACGTTACACAACAGTGTAAAACCGTCACCATTAACCGAAGAAGACACAATTTGCGCAGAACGGAGCACAAAGACTCGCCTCAGGTGCCACCAATAGCCTATCTAATTAAATGAGAAAGAACTAGGATGCTCTCCAACTGAATTGAAACGTTTTCGTAGCGACCGAGACTAATTAAGATTCACGGTGTGATAGGTGGACACAGTTATTTTGGTTTTTGCATCGATGTTTTAAATAGTAGTGTTAAAAACTGCTTTGGCTTTTCCAGCATAGAATACAATAAACATACCTAAAACATACATACCTAAAATGGTCATAAAAGAGGAGGATACTAATTAGTTGGTTACTCATTACAGCATGCATTGTCTCAGCTTGTATATTATAATTTAATATAACTAATTATTGTCCCCGCTTGTTATAATCAAAGCTAGTTTACCTCTTTTGTCGTAGTCAACCCAACTTTTTTTTTTTTTCAACCGACTTCAAAAAAACTGGGCGTACTCATTCTCATATTCATATTCATTTATTCAATAATCGCTCAAGTAATAAGCTTACGCCCGCTTCAAACATTTTAACTAGAGTATTCCGAGAGATCGAGTGTAGTGAGGTAAAAAATAAACTGATGAAGTGCAAGTGTATTTTATATTATATAAGTTGTGTTATAGATGGGGCTTTTTTCGGCCTTATTTTACTATTACAGATCTATAATCACTTCTATTATTTATGTAAGGTTTGAAATACCTTAAAATGACTATCGTGAAAAAACTTTTAGCTTTGCGAATATATCTGCATTGTTTTTCAATGTACTCGTATCAATTTCTCGTATCAAGCATCTGAAGGTTAACATTAACAGGTTGAAATAGAACATTATTGGACCTTCAATAAAACGTTATTACGATGAAACTATGAATAATAAGAGGAAACTACAGATCATAGATAGGGAGCTTATGAATTTCAAATCAAATAATGGTAATTCCGCCTCCGCTGAAAAGTTTATCAAACAATTTTTTTTATCTTTTGACATAAATGTCATTCAAAATAGGGTAGTTAATGCTTCGATCAGACGTAGCATTTACAAACTGCTAGCCTTTAAGCTGGTAAAAAAGCTGCGAGTACAACATATAAGTTGCGTATGCGGAGCAGGCGGCAAATAGAAACGGTGAATTTTTCTAGCTGCTTCAAAACTAGCTTCGAATGAACGAAGTTGTCTATACTAAGTCAAAACAATATGCAATAGTTAGCTCGCAGAGATAGGTAGACAGATATCTGTAGTTACTCACAATGCAGTTCATAGTTTCAGCGCGTTTAAGTTGGTCATTACTCTGCGCGATGAAACCACGAGTTTATATTGCTTCTACAATTTGGTACATAAACGATATTGAGCAACCAATATTCCATGATGTGGGATATTATAATTGCGCACTATAGTAGCTTTATGAGCACTTAGAAGACAATATTGAATATTCACAGTTTATAGTATTTTCTATGGGGATCTAAGTTGTGAGAGTACAATGAGCTACCCATCATGTTTCGTCAATCAATAGCATTGTTTGGTCTGATTTGATTAGAAGAGTATGAGTGTCGGTTTTAGGTACTTCACATACAACTTTTAGAACTTTATTAACGTTGTTCCGCTATACCTAATATCCGTGCAGCAACATGCGTAAACTGACAAAACTAGATACACCTTCAAGACCGTCGGTTAACTTTTCCAACATATTTTTTTACATAATATTTTAATAAAAGATACATACGCAAAGGTGCTATAGAAAGTCACAAATTCCTGGATACATTTCAATCGAATTACCCGCGCCCGCGGTCCAAACGCAAGTAGGTAATACGTAATTCGTATTTTCATTTATAGCGTAATATTATAAGTATTCACTTATAATATTTATTTGCTTATACTATTTATACTTTTACCAATGAATGTACGAAGCAAAATTTCTCATTTCACAACTCACATACTATGACATCCTATCATCGAACAAACCAACCGACAGTTAATACCCAAATACGTATAGGTAGTTCAAATCGGCTTTACGCGTGCGTTTAACCGTGTCGCCACTAGGGTCCTGCGTCATCAAATCCTGGACATCAAAGACCGTGTATTACCATTCGGCAAACATGTTCGGATGTTAATTAAGTTTGACAACGCACGGCAACACCTTTATTGAATTTTAGTTGAAAATGGTTTTCAGAGATGTTGCTACTTTGACTTCATGCTCATTAAACTAGCGTCTGATTTGCTTATTGTCCTAGAGGTGAGTGATGGAAAGCGACGTGACACCACGCGATGCAATTCAAAGTAGTACACGTCCCGTCTTATCGCAAACTGATCTATACGACAACATAGCTTTATAGCTCAAAATTAATTAAATAGAACCCAGTAGGTATATCTTCTCAGTAGACTACGGCTGTCCGAATCAACAAAAGACACAAAAAAAGTTTCGATAAGTGGAAATTTCTAATGACGATTTAGTTTCTCTACTTTTATCTAAAAACAAACTAATTTCGATGACATTTTTATGAGACCAATCTTGAAGCAAGCCTCGTTGAACAAAAAAAATATAATGAGTTTACAAATGGTGGAGATACATAATCAAACATGAAAATTAACATCAATACTCTATTGTCTTTGGTAACATATATAAAAGGAATTGTAACATAGATATTAATAATAACCGTGACAAGCAACATACATAAAAAGATACGGTAAATAAAAAAAACTCCTTGGAAGTCGGTTAAAAAAAAGCGCACATTTAACCGATAACCTTTTAGCACGTCCGGTGTTCGGTGATTTCACAGCGAAATTCGCGAAATCCAATTCATCCAAGCGGATTTTCTCCGTATCTCGCCGGACAGAATTAAAATTAGTCGTTCATTATTTGAATTAGCTTGGGGTGTTGAAAAATTGAATTCGAATTGAACATGTCAGTGCAGATAGCACTGGCGATTGTTGGGATAATCGAATTAAAGTGAGTGGAGTAAATACGCTCTCTTAAAAGTTTACAGTCAGATTTTTCAGCAGACTTATCTACAATACTTTATTTACTAAAATATTAGAAGCCTTCTTTATTTACTACATGGCGTCTGATCAAAGCGACGAGTGACCTGAGAGCTGGCTGGGCTTCTATTTGGCCCAACGGATTAGCATTGCCATCCAGCGTGCCATTCCGCCAGCTTCTTGGGGACGCTCCCGACTGGTAGTGATCAGGATCAATTGAGCTATATATAGATCGTTTGTCGTCTTTAGATAGATATTTCTTGTGTATATTGTAAATATTGGCTTGTATTAGTTTTAATTTTCTTTCTGTAAATAAATATTTACGTAAGTACAATACATTATACTTAATAAGCCTTCCGATCTCCATAGAGACCGTACGATCAATACAACTCGAGTCCGACTTGTTCGAAGATAATAAAAAAGTTGAATGATACCGTGCCCGCCCTATCGGAAAATACGAGTGGTTCTTTAGTTCTCGTCCAGTAACAATGTCGAAGTACAGTCGTGTAATAAAATGTTTACAAACAATTTTCCAGCTAGTAATGTAACCTTTGAAAATTTATGTTATGACTGATTTGTGCTAGATTATCATTAATTTACTAAATTCCAGAATTAAAAGCAAGCATTTAGATTACGCAAAGGTTATATAAAACCTTGTTTATAGTTCTTATTTCCCCACGTTTTCTTCCGCTCATACCTAAAACTAACAAGCTATTGGCCTCAAAAACTTATCATATCCAACAAAATGACACTTAACGAAGATTGTTGGTTTTCACCTCAAATAAGAATAAAATATTGAGCATGTTCAAATTTACAATAACTTTTTGTGAGTGATCTTCTGACTGCAGACATAGGATACAAGGGATAGCTTTTTAGTTGCTGGAGAGTTCATCACCGTCAAAAATATTATGTTCCGTTTTCAAAATTTTGTGTACCAAACACTTTAGTACCCAACTGTCCCAAGCGGACCAATGGCACCCAGTTCAGTAAACGCGCCCGAATTCCCGCGAGTGATCACCGACTTTCGGCAAACAGTTAGGAATCTGCGAATCATTGACAGTTCAATACTCACTACAATACTAACCAGGTAGGTACTGTGTGAGGTTGCCCGAACGGTTCGATCTGAAAACCAGCGCCACTACACTTTGTGAAGCGGCAACATAACTGAGACTTAAAGCCTACATAGTAGGTGCAAAAAGGAAGCAGTGGAAAAAGATAGCATCTGGACTGATCTGTACATTATTGTTCATTATTCTTTGTGAAAATAAATGTAATTTATTATTTAGTTCTACAAATAAAATACAAGAAAACAGTGCATCGAGCGCGTTCTGTGAGCTCCAGCTCAATCCGACCCGGTCGCCGGATTACGCGTTTTATCCGGAATCTCTTACCGATGTCTCTGTGTAATTGTGGATTACGGACCGTGTTTTCATTTGTGCATTCTGTTGAGTGGGATTTTTGCGGCTGTTTTCTTTTTAAAACGATTAAATTGTGTTAGCAGCCGAATCTGGTGGGCAAAGGCTTCCTTCATAAAATGTCGCGATGGGTATTAAGCTGCTTATAGGTTCATAAATGCATTATTGCCCCAATGTAGTTTGTCTATCAGGTGAGTGCGGTGCTGTTCTGTGTCTCCCAATTACTAACTTAGTAACTGAGAGATATTCAGAGATAAGAATATCACTGGGAGATAACAAGTTACGAGATAAGAATACTTTAACTTATTATCGATTACACATCAGTTTTGTCTTGCATATGTTTTTATGGGAGTTTAATATAAAACACAGTATGTTGTGTTAGTGTAGATGCGACTAGTAGTGGCCAGCGTGGTGAGTATAGGCAATTTCGTCACACATTATAAGAAGTCGCTCTGGAAATCTGTGTAGGCCGATGTTCAGCAGTGGACTTTCCTCGGCTGGAATTATGATGATAATTGCGTCAATGATTTTTGTTTCTAACACGAAAGGTAAAGAATAAGTAGGTTCTTGAAAAGGTCAGTTATCCTTGGTTAATAAACCTGAATATTGAGAGTAAATTGTGACCCGTAGAAGCCTCATTTCGTGTTCACGAAGGGAGGCTGAAATAGGAGAAAATGGATTGACATGATTTTTGCATGACCCAGAGTTACAAAGGCTCGGGTACCACGTGACTGAAGCCGTGGGTGGAAGCTAATTTTTCATAAAGGCAATCCATTTCTTTCAACAAAATGTTCCTTATTTATTTGGCTTCATATTCACAAACAATACCGTATTGCATACCTACGATTTAATAAAGGGTGGTGTTCTTCCATAACAGAAGAGCTTCCATCATCTCGTTAAATACGACTATCTACGCAATCTAGGGTTATTTGACTCAATTTGATTGGCTAAATTTATAGTACGTTTTTAAAAGAACACTAAACTTAGCCACGTATCCGCAAAGTTTGCCTCTGAGTCGGCAAATTTTCCTATATTTAGCTAATCAACTGTTTTATTTAATAAGGTCAACATATAATACTCTTTTAAAAATTTGATTTGCTGGTAAAACTTGACACCCATATTCTACATAGAATTTTGTAATCTGTATCATTTGTAAATTTTTGTTCTAAGTTGTTTATGCAGCAATAAATTATTATTCATTTTTTTTTTCATTCATATAGTTCTCAATTATTTTGTCAGTGAAGACGACATCCACTCATATAATTACTTAATACTGAACTTGGATCCCATTTTCACATTTATGTTTTTGATGGGATTCATATCACATGCCGCAGTTAGTAGTCGGCATTAAATTATGTCCTATATAGCGCAGTTTTGCCTAGCGTTAAAAAAGCATTGAACGATAGGACTTCTGTGCCAACCTGTATCATTATCGAATACGTACGAAGCGCCACAACACCAGGTGCAGGTGCCACCAATAGCCTATCTAATTAAATGAGAAAGAACTAGGATGCTCTCCAACTGAATTGAAACGTTTTCGTAGCGACCGAGACTAATTAAGATTCACGGTGTGATAGGTGGACACAGTTATTTTGGTTTTTGCATCGATGTTTTAAATAGTAGTGCTAAAAACTGCTTTGGCTTTTCCGGCATAGAATACAATAAATATGAAATTAAAAAAAACCGACTGTGACATACCTAAAATGGTCATAAAAGAGGAGGATACTAATTAGTTGGTTACTCATTACAGCATGCATTGTCTCAGCTTGTATATTATAATTTAACATAACTAATTATTGTCCCCGCTTCTTATAATCAAGGTTCCACAGCTTGTTTACCTCTTTTGTCGTAGTCAACCCAACTTTTATTTATATATATTTTTTCAACCGACTTCATATAAACTGGGCATATTCATTCTCATATTCATATTCATTTATTCAATAATCGCTCAAGTAATAAGCTAACGCCCGCTTCTAACATTTTAACTAGAGTATTCCGAGAGATCGAGTGTAGTGAGGTAAAAAATAAACTGATGAAGTGCAAGTGTATTTTATATTATATAAGTTGTGTTATAGATGGGGCTTTTTTCGGCCTTATTTTACTATTACAGATCTATAATCACTTCTATTATTTATGTAAGGTTTGAAATACCTTAAAATGACTATCGTGAAAAAACTTTTAGCTTTGCGAATATATCTGCATTGTTTTTCAATGTACTCGTATCAATTTCTCGTATCAAGCATCTGAAGGTTAACATTAACAGGTTGAAATAGAACATTATTGGACCTTCAATAAAACGTTATTACGATGAAACTATGAATAATAAGAGGAAACTACGGAGCATAGATAGGGAGGCTATGAATTTCAAATCAAATAATGGTAATTCCGCCTCCGCTGAAAAGTTTATCAAACAATTTTTTTTATCTTTTTATCTTTTTTATCTTATCTATAAATGTCATTCAAAATAGGGTAGTTAATGCTTCGATCAGACGTAGCATTTACAAACTGCTAGCCTTTAAGCTGGTAAAAAAGCTGCGCGTACAACATATAAGTTGCGTATGAGAAGCAGGCGGCAAATAGAAACAGCGAAATTTTCTAGCTGCTTCAAAACTAGCTTCGAATGAACGAAGTTGTCTATACTAATTCAAAACAACATGCAATAGTTAGCTCGCAGAGATAGGTAGATAGATATCTGTACTCACAATGCAGTTCATAGTTTCAGCGCGTTTAAGTTGGTCATTACTCTGCGCGATGAAACCACGAGTTTATATTGCTTCTACAATTTGGTACATAAACGATATTGAGCAACCAATATTCCATGATGTGGGATATTATAATTGCGCACTATAGTAGCTTTATGAGCACTTAGAAGACAATATTGAATATTCACAGTTTATAGTATTTTCTATGGGGAATTAAGTTGTGAGAGTACAATGAGCTACACTGATGTTAGAAAAAATAGAGTCTTAACACAGTTCCCATCATGTTTCGTCAATCAATAGCATTGTTTGGTCTGATTTGATTAGAAGAGTATGAGTGTCGGTTTTAGGTACTTCACATACAACTTTTAGAACTTTATTAACGTTGTTCCGCTATACCTAATATCCGTGCAGCAACATGCGTAAACTGACAAAACTAGATACACCTTCAGGACCGTGGGGCTAACTTTTCCAACATATTTTTTTACATAATATTTTAATAAATGATACCTACGCAAAGGTGCTATAGAAAGTCACAAATTCCTGGATACATTTCAATCGAATTACCCGCGCCCGCGGTCCAAACGCAAGTAGGTAATACGTAATTCGTATTTTCATTTATAATAATAGCGTAATATTATAAGTATTCACTTATAATATTTATTTGCTTATACTATTTATACTTTTACCAATGAATGTACGAAGCAAAATTTCTCATTTCACAACTCACATACTATGACATCCTATCATCGAACAAACCAACCGACAGTTAATACCCAAATACGTATAGGTAGTTCAAATCGGCTTTACGCGTGCGTTTAACCGTGTCGCCACTAGTCCTGCGTCATCAAATCCTGGACATCAAAGACCGTGTATTACCATTCGGCAAACATGTTCGGATGTTAATTAAGTTTGACAACGCACGGCAACACCTTTATTGAATTTTAATTGAAAACGGTGTTCGGAGATGTTGCTACTTTGACTTCATGCTCATTAAACTAGCGTCTGATTTGCTTATTGTCCTAAAGGTGAGTGATGGAAAGCGACGTGACACCACGCGATGCAATTCAAAGTAGTACACGTCCCGTCTTATCGCAAACTGATCTATACGACAACATAGCGTTATAGCTCAAAATTAATTAAATAGAACCCAGTAGGTATATCTTCTCAGTAGACAACGGCTGTCCGAATCAACAAAAGACACAAAAAAGTTTCGATAAGTGGAAATTTCTAATGACGATTTAGTTTCTCTACTTTTATCTAAAAACAAACTAATTTAGATGACATTTTTATGAGACCAATCTTGAAGCAAGCCTTGTTGAACAAATAAAATATAATGGGTTCACAAATGGTGGAGATACATAATCAAACATGAAAATTAACATCAATACTCTATTGTCTTTGGTAACATATATAAAAGGGATTGTAACATAGATATTAATAATAACTGTGACAAGCAACATACATAAAAAGATACGGTAAATAAAAAAAACTCCTTGGAAGTCGGTTAAAAAAAAGCGCACATTTAACCGATAACCTTTTAGCACGTCCGGTGTTCGGTGATTTCACAGCGAAATTCGCGAAATCCAATTCATCCAAGCGGATTTTCTCCGTATCTCGCCGGACAGAATTAAAATTAGTCGTTCATTATTTGAATTAGCTTGGGGTGTTGAAAAATTGAATTCGAATTGAACATGTCAGTGCAGATAGCACTGGCGATTGTTGGGATAATCGAATTAAAGTGAGTGGAGTAAATACGCTCCCTCAAAATACGAAATCTCTCAAAAGTTTACAGCCAGATTTTTCAGCAGACTTATTCAGTAATTCAGTAATTCATTTATTGTTTGTGAATCAGGTACATTTAACAGTCAGTTCATAGGACTAGTCTAGATCACTAGATTCTGCCACTTGGGCGTACAAACATTTAATTAACATTTCAATTATTAAAGCATGCATTTATTTAGTTATCTGCTTTTATTACATCGTCAAAAATTAATAAACATCTAAAAAAAAATTTGTTGGTAATAAAAAAGTAGGTAAATGCGAGTATTATGTCAGAAAAATATTTAAGTGAGTCAATTTAATTAGGTCAATAACTATGCTAAACAATAGTAAGGTCATTTAAAAATTCATTTACAGTATAATATGCCTTGGCAATTAAAAAATCTTTAAGTCCGTTCCTAAAATGGTTACTGGACAATTCACGAATCAATTTTGGAATTTTGTTGTAAAGTTTCGGTGCCATACAGAAAACACTTGCATGTAGCAGCTTTGTTCTGCTTGGTACAATGCGTAATCTACCCTCAGATCGACTTCCAATTGCAAATTCCTCGAAAAGGTCAAGATTGTTTTTTACGAAAATCGCTACCTCGTAAATATATATTCCTAGAAATGTGAGCAGTTTTAGTTTGATAAAGTGATCTTTACAGGAGTCTCTTCTTCGCAAGCCACAAATTGCTCTTAGGCATCGATTTTGTGCTTTAAATACTCTAAGATTGTCTGTGGAGTTTCCCCAAAACATGATGCCGTATCTTAAAACGGAGGATACATGTCCGTGATAAGCAGTGAGCAAGGTAGATATATTAGACACTTGACTTAATTTAAAAAGAGCGTAAGAAAATTGTTTAAGCCTTTTACAGATATTGTCAACGTGTTGTTTCCAATTTAATTTATTGTCAATATTAAGCCCTAAGAACTTGGTAGAGTCGACTTCAGTAACTTTAGTGCCAAAATAGTCAATACCGATCTTCTCTACAATACTTTATTTACTACAATATTAGGAGCCTTCTTTATTTACTACATGGCGTCTGATCGAAGCGACGCGTGACCTGAGTGCTGGCTGGGCTTCTATTTGGCCCAACGGATAAGCATTGCCATCCAGCGTGCCATTCCGCCAGCTTCTTGGGGACGCTCCCGACTGGTAGTGATCAGGATCAATTGAGCTATATATAGATCGTTTTTAACGGTCTTTAGATAGATATTTCTTGTGTATATTGTAAATATTGGCTTGTATTAGTTTTAATTTTCTTTCTGTAAATAAATATTTACGTAAGTACAATACATTATACTTAATAAGCCTTCCGATCTCCATAGAGACCGTACGATCAATACAACTCGAGTCCGACTTGTTCGAAGATAATAAAAAAGTTGAATGATACCGTGCCCGCCCTATCGGAAAATACGAGTGGTTCTTTAGTTCTCGTCCAGTAACAATGTCGAAGTACAGTCGTGTAATAAAATGTTTACAAACAATTTTCCAGCTAGTAATGTAACCTTTGAATATTTATGTTATGACTGATTTGTGCTAGATTATCATTAATTTACTAAATTCCAGAATTAAAAGCAAGCATTTAGATTACGCAAAGGTTATATAAAACCATGTTTATAGTTCTTATTTCCTCACGTTTTCTTCCGCTCATACCTAAAGCTAACAAGCTATTGGCCTCAAAAACGTATCATATCCATCCAAATGACACTTAACAAAGATTGTTGGTTTTTCACCTCAAATAAGAATAAAATATTAAGCAGGTTAAAATTTACAATAACTTTTTGTGAGTGATCTTCTGACTGCAGACAGGATACAAGGGATAGCTTTTTAGTTGCTGGAGAGTTCAGCACCGTCAAAAATATTATGTTCCGTTTTCAAAATTTTGTGTACAAAGCACTTTAGTACCCAACTGTCCCAAGCGGACCAATGGCACCCAGTTCAGTAAACGCGCCCGAATTCCCGCGAGTGATCACCGACTTTCGGCAAACAGTTAGGAATCTGCGAATCATTGACAGTTCAATACTCACTACAATACTAACCAGGTAGGTACTGTGTGAGGTTGCCCGAACGGTTCGATCTGAAAACCAGCGCCACTACACTTTGTGAAGCGGCCACATAACTGAGACTTAAAGCCTACATAGTAAAAAAGAAGCAGTGGAAAATGATAGCATCTGGACTGATCTGTACATTATTGTTCATTATTCTTTGTGAAAATAAATGTAATTTATTATTTAGTTCTACAAATAAAATACAAGAAAACAGTGCATCGGGCGCGTTCTGTGAGCTCCAGCTCAATCCGACCCGGTCGCCGGATTACGCGTTTTATCCGGAATCTCTTACCGATGTCTCTGTGTAATTGTGGATTACGGACCGTGTTTTCATTTGTGCATTCTGTTGAGTGGGATTTTTGCGGCTGTTTTCTTTTTAAAACGATTAAATTGTGTTAGCAGCCGAATCTGGTGGGCAAAGGCTTCCTTTATAAAATGTCACGATGGGTATTGAGCTGCTTATAGGTTCATAAATGCATTATTGCCCCAATGTAGTTTGTCTATCAGGTGAGTGCGGTGCTGTTCTGTGTCTCCCAATTACTAACTTAGTAACTGAGAGATATTAAGAGATAAGAATATCACTGGGAGATAACAAGTTACGAGATAAGAATACTTTAACTTATTATCGATTACACATCAGTTTTGTCTTGCATATGTTTTTATGGGAGTTTAATATAAAACACAGTATGTTGTGTTAGTGTAGATGCGACTAGTAGTGGCCAGCGTGGTGAGTATAGGCAATTTCGTCACACATTATAAGAAGTCGCTCTGGAAATCTGTGTAGGCCGATGTTCAGCAGTGGACTTTCCTCGGCTGGAATTATGATGATAATTGCGTCAATGATTTTTGTTTCTAACACGAAAGGTAAAGAATAAGTAGGTTCTTGAAAAGGTCAGTTATCCTTGGTTAATAAACCTGAATATTGAGAGTAAATTGTGACCCGTAGAAGCCTCATTTCGTGTTCACGAAGGGAGGCTGAAATAGGAGAAAATGGATTGACATGATTTTTGCATGACCCAGAGTTACAAAGGCTCGGGTACCACGTGACTGAAGCCGTGGGTGGAAGCTAATTTTTCATAAAGGCAATCCATTTCTTTCAACAAAATGTTCCTTATTTATTTGGCTTCATATTCACAAACAATACCGTATTGCATACCTACGATTTAATAAAGGGTGGTGTTCTTCCATAACAGAAGAGCTTCCATCATCTCGTTAAATACGACTATCTACGCAATCTAGGGTTATTTGACTCAATTTGATTGGCTAAATTTATAGTACGTACCTATAGCCGTTTTTAAAAGAACACTAAAATTAGCCACGTATCCGCAAAGTTTGCCTCTGAGTCGGCAAATAAAATAAAAAGGTCAACATATAATACTCTTTTAAAAATTTGATTTGCTGGTAAAAACTAGCCAAGTCAAATCTTGAGCTAGGCAGAACTTGACACCCATATTCTACATAGAATTTTGTAATCTGTATCATTTGTAAATTTTTGTTCTAAGTTGTTTATGCAGCAATAAATTATTATTCAATTTTTTTTCATTCATATAGTTCTCAATTATTTTGTCAGTGAAGACGACATCCACTCATATAATTACTTAATACTGAACTTGGATCCCATTTTCACATTTATGTTTTTGATGGGATTCATATCACATGCCGCAGTTAGTAGTCGGCATTAAATTATGTCCTATATAGCGCAGTTTTGCCTAGCGTTAAAAAAGCATTGAACGATAGGACTTCTGTGCCAACCTGTATCATTATCGAATACGTACGAAGCGCCACAACTACGCGTACAATCGAGCACCGTCAAGCCTCACAACATCAAAGGCCTTTTGAAATCCCCTTTTCATTGTATTAACTACCAATAGGGATGGAAAAGTTAATATGTGATAGTTATGAGTAGGATTGATTAATTCCGCCTCAGGCTTGAGGGTCACATCCGAAGTCCTCTCGATTATTTAGTGAAGCGCGTACGTAGGCAACGTGTGTCATACTCACGACTTGCTATGTAAAAATTATCTTTATGGCGCTGTCCTTAGATTCAGTACGGGATGCGCGATTCATGTTAGAAACGACCAAACTAACAGAGCATGGTTTGGTTCACGTATAGGTAATAAAAAAGCTAATTTTATTTTTTAATTCCTCGCGTAATTCATTTGAACTTCACGATAGCAGCTTTCCAAGAAGTTTTAAAATGAAGGAATGTTCATTAAGTAATGGCACTAATGCACAAAGAACGCGCATAGTTATCCTAGTAATTTCTGACTCTCTTCTCAAAGCTGCACCAAATAAAGCCCTAAACCTAACTTTCACCGCAAAGATCAAGTCATTTAAAACTCTGGCCGCTTTTACGCGAGTGCCCTCAAAGTGGGTATTACCGGAAATAAATCGTGGCGTATTGTGGGGCTGTTACACTGCCGCCTATTGCTGACAAAGCCTTATTTGCTACTTTTTACAAATAGTTCGAGACTCCCTTGAGACGGAGTAAGGCGGAAGGGATATGCTCGTTAGTTGCGCTTTATTTATAAGGACGATACTCAGTATGAAAATAATAAACTAGGTTTTGCTTTCAATGATATATTAACTGGCCCACAACAAGGGCTGTTTCCTTATAAACCTTCTTATTGATGAAAATCCGTGCATTGCTTTTCAAGATAAGCAGGTACAAACATATGCCGATAACCCAATTGCATTTTTTAAAACAACGAACTTAATTGTATTGTGTAACACATAAAAGTTAAGATAAAGAAATTACAAAATTAAATAACCTATTATTTAATAAAATACTAATTTTAGGTAGGCACCTACTTCATTACCTGGAATAATCTTTTTTTTTAAATATTATAATAAATAAAGAGCACCCAACAGTCACATACATAGTCATGACCCCACACTAGGATTCCCTGTGTCATCATATTAGTAAATATGACGACGCTCTTACGCCAAGTCTTAAACTATTGATTACCAATTTCCTATAACCACGTTGTGAAATTGAACAACCACTGCTCTTAAGCCGAACAACTTGGAACTTTGAAGGTTCCCCTTGTGTAAATAAGAACGGAAGCCTGAAAGGGGAGACAAGGGGAAGTCGCGAGCAGAAGGCCTCGCGAATAAAGCTTTCAAAAACTATTTAAAGAGGCTTTGGAGCAATCGTCGAGGATGATTCGAGGCAGGATGTTGGTGCCTATAACAGAAAAACGTGATCACAAAGTAAGGTATAAAATTGTGCAGTTTTAAATTTAATAGGGTTGAGTTTGGGCTTTTTAGTTTAGTTGCAAATTGCAAGTTCTGCTTTCCTTATACAAAGCAAATCTACAAACCTAACCAGTAATCATTATATTTTCTCTGTAATGTTGGTAAGTTTGGGCCTAGTCTGGATCAACACAGTACTCCAGAGTAGCCAAAATTACGTAACAAAGTTTTGTGATAGAATGTAATACATAGTACGACTGTCATTGTGCAACCTTATTTTCCACCGAGGCACGTACGTCCATATCAGTTATTTACTTATAAGTAGTAGGACATAATTATAAGTGGTCATTTTAATTGTGGCCTTATATAGTTGAAACGATTCAGGTAAACTAAAAATAACAACACTCCAAAAGCTCTCAATTACCAAACTATAGCTACCTTAATCATTGTGTATAATAATTCCATCAGGTTGGATGCGTTCAGCGGACGTGAACCAGTGAAACTTCCTGTTTTGTAGCGGTGCGCGGAAATTCAATTATCCACTGATAAAAGAAGGCAAAACCCCTTCTCCCTCTATCATGGCTGTTTACACGGAGACAGTCAATAGTGAACTCGTCTATGCACTCACTTTATACCTATTAGTTTTTAAATGTTACTAATATTTTTGCAAATCAAAAACCATATGGCCAAGAATAAAAATCGTAAATTGGAATGTATGAACAAAGCTCATTCATGTATTTGTATAACTTTTTTTTTAATACTCTCTTTTGGACCCCTATGTCATAGCAACCCATAAAACTCATATTAGCAGTAAATCTTGATAGTACAACACTACCTACAACCTACAAACTGTTGACCTACTTTAGTTCATGCCGATCAGATCGACGATTCGATAGTTATGCTCTAATTGATAAACATACAACGCCGACTGTTTTATAGATCTTCGCTCGATCAATCAAAAAAAGGAAATATTTGCGTCATTTTAAAAGAATTTTAAGTTTTTAAAACTATAAAATAAAGATGACCAGCAACGCAGTCTGTGTCAGATCTACGCAAAAAAAAAATCTTGTAAAATAGTGCTGACACGCTTGCATTCAAATGGTAATGTGAAGGCTACGCGAGTGAAAATTATATGGAAGGGACCCTTATCTATCTCAGATCCCGTAGCGGTTAGTTACTAGTAGACGCCTTTTTCACTGTCTCCGTGTAAACAGCCCCTAGAGGAAAGCGCCTAAAGTGGGTCCGCAACGTGCTCGCCACGTGAACTTGAAATTTCACGATATTCTACGACGATATTATTTCAAGTTCCACCGTCTGAGTTGGAACTACGATTACTTTCGAGAGACGAGCTTCTTTGCAGTGCAGACTGTATTTTGCCGCTGATGGTGAAATAGTTTATGAAAGATTTTTTTACCAGAAAATCATTTTGTTTGTATTTTTTAATAACTTATTCTAGCTAGAGTTACATAGTTCATTTATTATAATTTGACAGCTTTTATCAAACTTGCCTCCACAACACAAAGACATGTTTTCATTCATTCAGGTAACTTTTTTTTAACATTTTAGTTTTGAAATCTCATAAAAATTTTGTTCAATATACAGAAAATATGTACCTAGATATTCCAATATTAGCATTTCACTGACCTGACTCAATAAATGTCGATATGAAAACTTTCATAACTTGATAATATACGCTGTTTATTGTACAGATCGAATAAACGCCACATATTACGATCCACGATGAATAGTAAGGCGATGATTGCAAATATTTATGAGAAGTATATTAAAAAAGGAAGACATTTTTTTGCGGCTTCGTACAGTAGACGTTTAATAAAAACAAGCAACATTTTAATATTTTTCTCCACCGACTGGCATAAAAATAAACTTTCAAGTATTAAAAAAAAATCCAATGTCCGCTTTTTAGTAGTTTCGACCCACTGTGCGCTGAAGCGCTACAGAAGTGGTAGAGGTAGTGGTAGTGGTTTCTATAAAATATTTACTTAATTTTTTGCTTAAAAGTGGCTGTAGTTATAAGAACCCATAATAAATAATAATAATAATAAATATTCCGGACATATTCACACGGTCAACTGATCCCAAACTAGGCATAGCCTGTACTATGGGTACCAGAGACTGATATACATAATAGACACCCAGACACCCATATCTAAATAAATTCATTTCAGCACGCTTTGGGATTCAATCGTAAATTAAAAACAGAATTTTTAATATGGCTGTGAATTCCCGTTAAATTTGAACTTAATAAAAATTCACTCAATAATCACAACTTCTGTAACTTTTCCCATAAAACATCCTGAAATTATCGCGACAAATTCGCTCGAGATAAAACCAAAAAGTTCCTATAAGTGATAACCGTACCTCAAACCTTGGCCTAGGGAGAGTGGTCAATTTGGTTTTACCCAAGATTGTTCTCGTAATGTGGTGATGAATGTGTTGAGAGTGAATGAAGCAAAAGAGGTATGTCAGGATCGTAGCAAGTGGAAAGCCGTGGTCTCTGCCTACCCCTCTGGGAAATAGGCGTGATTTTATGTTACATGTATTATATGTTTGTATGTTCTCGTAATATGTCTTACGTTCACCTCAGTAAGGACCGAACAATTTTATGACCACTGTGCTTCTTTGTAAAATGAATATGAAACAATTTCCCCCACTTTGTATCACTGGATTTTAAACATCTGGAAGGTAAAAATACAAGTATCCCGTTCCTTGTCTTTTGTTATATTTTTGTACGGCACCTACCGTGGACTGGTCTTTCTTAGGAGATTATTTAGGAGAATTTTAGGAACAAAAAACCTGGCGTGCATTGTGTATGAAAAAGCACCTATTTCATTCAGAAATACTTCAAAACTAGAATGAGCGCAAGAATGCTACAAACCTAAATTAGGGGTTCGCTGTACCTTGAATTCGCGAACGCGGGTTCTGCATAAAAAGGGTTTCCGGTCAGCGATTCAAAACCGACGCGACTCCTCTGTGACTTTTTTATATATATTTTAAATTATTTTTTTCATTTTGGCGCTGGCGCTGGTGTAAACTGTTTTAGTCACAGATAACATAATACTATACGTTTTAGTGAAGTGTTTGGACAAAAATACTAAGTGATAGAATAAAAAAGTATATAAAGCTTTAGTACGAATAAGTCACGAAATTAGCGTCAGCGTGATTTTAATTGAAACCAAAGATTAATTATCTTCAACCCTATTCTAGTTAGAAAACTAGCAAATGGTTGGATAGTGAATGTTGCTAAAGATGCACAATATGCAACTTTATTGTGGTCTGCTTTATAAGAACCTAGAGTTGGTAGAGTTTGGCATGTATTGTGTAAGTACACAATACATGCAACTAACGGTATAGATGCGCGAAGACTAGGCTGCACTTGCTACAACGCATGCACGGCCCCCAAATAATTTGATTTTCTTTGAATTAATTGGTATAGCTTTGAGTATACTATCGACATCTCCCGCTCTGGAACAGGCATATGAATGCCGTTGCTCAGTGACCGAACAAAAAACAACAAGACTGAACCGACCGACCGAACATAAAATAGTAGTAGTAATAGTTGCGTTTGGTGACGTCACATGGATTCGTTCACCGTGTACATTGCCCACCACCGCAGAAGACTTCAACTCACGCATACATTGAGTGTATATCACCGTCAGTTCCTTTCAATCTGTTGGGAGACGAGCGTGCGTTGCGGCCGGTGCGGGCCAGTTAGCGAGAAGTGTAAAGTAGCCTGTATGTTGTAAAGCTTAAGTTTGTCTTCCTGTTCCTAACTTAGAGGCGGAAATTTGATCAGTTCGTGATTAAAGCGAGAGCGTGAGGGTTGTGCGGAATTTTTTTCTAGACCGTGCTCAAGGGTGCGTTGGCTTTGTTTATAATCAAGAAAACAATAATTAACGCGAAGAACAGGCATGAATTCGACAAAAAAGATGTTTTAAAATAATTCTTACGATTTCATTGAATAAATGATTAAATAATTGATTGTTTGCCATCTTAGTTGAATAAAAAAAGAAACAGAATACTTAGTAGTGGGCTTAGGATATTGATGTTTATGATTGTATGTTGTTTGAATGTTTATTTATTTATGTAGTGGAGTCGTGCATCAGGCGTGTTGGCCTAGTGGGAGATTCTCCAACTTTCGATCCGAAGGTTCTTGGTTCCGGCCCAGTCGTGTATCAATGAGTTTTTCTATGCGAAAATTTTGCGTTTAGATGTCTGGATGTTTGTTGTTCAATCACGTCGTAACGGCTCAACCGATTTCATTGAAACTTGGAATAGATAACGTTCTTTACCTAAAATAGCATATCGGTTACTTTTTAAGTACCTATTTAGATACCACGGGAGGGAGCCGTGGGCGGAGGCTAGTTTCCTATATTTCTGTTGTCGTGGAGCGCACTCGGATGACCCAGCTCAGATGAGTGGCAGGAGCACATACAGGACCTTGATATTTTCTTGGCGAGTTAAAATAACCTCTTTGTTATCACTAACCTCATTTCAAACCTATAAATTGTTTGTATCACCCCGTTTACATAAAGCTATGTACACACTGTATCGGGTTGGCGCGACTTCGCGAAATTCCAAGCGCGCGAGCAATGTCGCACCTAACTTAATTAAATTCTATTATACGGCAGCTAAGATAAATAACTCTCGCCCGTTAGACGTTCGCCGGAGAAGTTGAAATTTAGAAAGAATGAAGTAATTTCTTTTGGAGCGCCTTAAACGTGGAGCGTAATTGTTTGCGTGGAGTTCTTCGGCTAAGGTCAGGTTGCGGTTGCTTCTCTGTTGTGCTCGCGGCTTAAAATAATTGCTACAAAATGTTTATCCAACTTAAACATAACAAAGAAATAGAAAGATGGAACAGAAAAAGCCTTTTCGATACTATAAGCTAAATCTACCAATTCGAGAAAATTCATATTGTTCATGGCCCGGGCCAAATAATTCACGATAGCATAGCATTCAATTATTAGCTAAGTAAAATTAAAAATGTAATTTTGACAGGCCTCATACCTCAGTTGGTAGTAACTCTGCCTTCTGCGCTAGAGGTCGCGGGTTCGATTACCGCACTGGACAAACATTTGTGTGATGAACACAGATGTTTGTTCTGTGTCTGGGTGTTAAATATTAATCTATTATGTATATCAGTCTCTGGTACCCATAGTACAGGCTATGCCTAGTTTGGGATCAGTTGACCGTGTGTGATATGTCCGGAATATTAATTTATTTTATTTATTTATTTATTAAGAATTTCTGGTCGGAATATGAGTTAAATCGGCCAAGGGGATGCATGAAGTGGGGTGGTATGAAAGAGCTTTATTGATACATTCCAAAACGATTTTTATTATAGGCCATTATGGTTTTAGAGATACAAAAACACAGTAAAATTTAGAAATCTGCATATTACTAAAACATGCTAAAGGTGTGATTTTCAAAGTTTATCATATTTATGTCTGTGGAGGAGGCTATGTTCAGCAGTGGACGTCGTACGGCTGAAATGATAATCATAATTATGACTCAATAATAATCGAAGCACAACTTTTATCAGACTTCGCGATATCTCAGTTCGGAGCGAATCACTAGTTTTATAAAACAACAACGACAGTTGCTTTTATTCCCAAAGTTTCAATATAAAACGTTTACAAAGAAAGTTTTACTTAAATAGGGTGCTTCCAAACATATTGGAGCCGATTCCAACCAGACAGGACCTGCTCAAAATAAAATTCTACGGCCAAAGAACTCATCGAATAGCTAAATGACCTCTGACAAACTGTAACGGTCACGTACTTCCTTCTATTGCTACAGGAATACAGTAAAAATATACAGTAGCTCAATTTTAGTCAGAAATACCCTATCTAGAAATTGTGAGATTGTATCGTTGGGTACGGGCCGCACAAGATCAGTCGCTCTGGATATCTACGGGTCTCTAATTCCAGCAGTGACCGTCGTAAGACGGTCATTGATGATGATAATTGAAATGATGATGATACATTAAGATTTTATTTTTGTAAGGGTTGTAGATTCACGTCATTATCAGTTTTTGTAGCGACCTGTGCCTCAAGCGCGAATAATTCGCGATAGAGTGTTAGGATAGTAAAAGTCAGATATTAGCCAACGACATCAGTGATGCTTGAAATCTTTTAATTTTGATTGGCTATTTAGCGTAACGCTAAACAAGTGCACTATTCATGCTCGGGCCACTGGATCGTGAGTACAAGAGCACAAAGTTGGATATCTGTTTCAAATACGTTCTATGTCCAGACCTTCAGAGCATTTTGTTTCCGAAAGATATTGTTCCCAGGCACCAGTGTCCCTTTCCTCCACCCGTCACAAACATTTAACACTGACTTGCAGACAGTAATATTGTTAGATAAAATCTAGTGAGTTTCTCCGCTCTGAAAAGGAAGAGCGGAATGAGAATTCGAAAAATGTGACTCCAATTACTTGGGTATTGGAAAAGAAGATGTTATAGACTATTGATAGTGTCAATGGTTGTTACGGACTTGTTTCATTAAACTTTAAATAGTAATTTTTTTAAAGTTAGTGTTAACCTGTACAAGGTGAATCATAACATGTTAGGGGGTTATTCGTTCAAGGAAAAGAAGGAATATGTGCTGAAAAAATAACATTATCACCTTTTTTTTTTAAACTTTCTCATATTAGCTGTTTTTAGTATGACTATCATCTTTATAACTAATAATAATTACTAAACGTACGAGAATTTCGACATCGAGATTGCTACCTAACCAACTGATTCATTGAGTTTGAACTGAATGAACAGCTGAAAAACGAAAAATGTATGGTTTGCTTAAGTCGTAAAATAAACATTAATGCTGATTGTGTATCGAATAAACCCTTTTCGGGACAGCATTGAATCACCTTGTAGTTAGGGGAATCATAAGATGTTTTATGAAATCTCAAAAATTATTTCGTCGCTTCGAGCGGCGGAACATCCTACATGAAAAAGAGTTGACTCGGTGGCGTAGTTGTATAGCGTATCCCTGTATATAAGGGAGGTTTACGGTTTCGAAACCCGCCTAAGTAATATTTTTGGGATGTTATAAAAATGTAGCTTTTTAATCATCATCATCAACAACAACCTGTAGAAGTCCACTGCTGGACATAGGCCTCCCCCAAAGAGTTCCAAGACGAACGGTCTTGAGCCCTTTCTATCCACCGACTTCCCGCAACCTTTACAATGTCATCGGTCCATCGGGTGACGCCATTCGAGAACCTTTACTCCTCAACGGTTAACGGTTCTGCGAGCTATATGGCCTTTTTGGCAGCTTTTTAATAATCTAGTATAAAAAAGGTTCGGTGGCCGTGGTGGCCCCGGCTGAAGAATAGACCCCTCCATATCTACCTATCCGCGGATGTCGTAAGAGGCGACTAAGGGAAAAAATGCTAGGGGATGGGCAGCAGCGTCCCTCATTTTAACAACGATAGCTCTAACTGCGCTCACCAACCCGCATGCCCAGCGTGGTGAGTATGGGCAAATCCCCCCACATGATAAGGAATTTCCTCCGTCTGTAGGAGAGGCCATGTTCAGCAGTGGACGTCGTACATCTGAAATGATGATGATGATGAAAAAAGGTTCATAAAAAAATTATAATTAAGAATACATTTTTACTATATCTAACTTTACATAAGACTTGAAATATTTTCATCGACATTCGTCTAGTTTCTATACGAGCCTAGCAGCAACTAGCATATTAGCGCTGGATTGAGTTACTGTATTGTCATGTACCTTCGTATTAGTCGTACTTATATTAGTCGTATTATATTCAGGGGAAGACAGCTGTCATTCCCCTGTATAACAGATAATTGCGTTAAACTGCGGGAAGCTGGGGTGCGTCGCGTGCATTCATAACTCAATTTGCACTTTTTAAAAGTGCAAATATGACCGCGAGCGGCGGTTGCGCGATTAATTTTTATGCCGTTTTCTACGGAACGTGGATTTGATTTTTGTTTTTTGTGTTAAATTCAAAGATATTTAAAAAAATATACATATTCTATTGTGAAAATAACAATGATCACTTGGTCAATGGTTGGATCATCAACGGCCACCGTTGGGTGGCCGTTGATGATCATGATGATCTCAGATGCCCTGAGAAAATGCTTTGAACGATCATTCAACTAATTTCTTTTGACAGCTTAAAGATTATCTGTCTGTCAGAAGTCTGTTTTATGAAGTAGAGAGCACTGGTGGAATGGTGATAATGACCTTGCGATCCACAGGTCATGAGTTTGAACCCCGATTGTGCCCCAATAGACTTTCCATTCGGAAAATGTATGTGCTCTATACTAGTGCTCTCAAACGGTGAAGGAAAACATCGTGAGGAAACCAGCATGTTCTAGAGCCTAAAAACTCGAAGACATATTGTGGCGGCGCACTGTAATGCTAGCACTACTCTGATTCTTTCACCAACCGAAAGAGTACAATCTGGGAGTCTTCAAATCTAGGGTCAATAATTCACTCTGGGAAAGGGTGCTCCATCTAAGGCCACACCTCACTTGCAAAAGTGAGTTTAAAAAAAAAAGATTTACTATTTTCAATAAAAAAAAAACAGACCACAGAACCATCCACAGACCCTTTTCAGGGCCACCATACCTCAACCTGGTCACTGACCTTATACAAGAGAGCAAGAAAAGACCAAGAAAGAATCAGTGACACATCAAGCAAGCATGAAGTTTTTCATATATTTGACTATATTTTTATTTTTAACCATATAGATACCCGTTAAACCTTAAATAAGTTAGATTTTCTTCAAAGATCGTAAAAGTAATCCTATCTATCCGAGCATTTTGTGAGCTCAGACAGAATGTACTACGAACCAGTTGTTAGTTCAATCCCTACCCTCACAAGCCCCTTTTATTGAATCAAATAAATCCATAATCTTCTTTTTACGGTAAACATTTTTGAGACCTCGACGAAAATTACATCAAAATATTTTATTTTTCATAGACTAAAAAAATACGATGGAGGTAATTTTAAATTATTGAATGAAGACAGTATAAAAGGTACTCTTATATTTTTATGAATTATCTTAAGTTGAGCTATCTACCCAAACACCCGATGGACCGACGATATTGTGAAGGTTGCTGGAAGTCCCTGGATTGAGAATGCTCAAGGCCGTTCGTCAAGGCACTCTTTGGGGGAGGCCTATGTTCAGCAGTGGACTTTATCAAGCTGATTTTATTGTGCACAGACAAAGCAAAAAGTTGCTGCCAGAAACAACTTGCTTCGCCGCTTTACGTCCACCAGCTGGGGAGCAACACCACAAGTGCTCCGAACTACTGCTCTATCCCTCTATTTTTCTGCTGGGGAATTTGCATGTCCAGTGTGGCATCGTTCCGCCCATGCGAAGGAGTTGGACATAGCACTAAATAATACCTGCCGCATCGTAACTGGGTGCTTGAAACCCACTCCTCTTAAGATGTTGTACCCACTAACAGGTATTTCTCCACCCGACGTTCGCCGCAAAATAGCCAGCCGCATTGAAAAGTGAAAACAGGAAACAAACAGCCGTCACCCCCTATATGGATACCTTTAGGCGACTAAAGAGCCGAAAAAGCTTCCTGCGACATACGACCTCCTCAGAAAAAAGTGCTCCGGACGCGAGATGTGAGCTGTGGAGGAATTCTCATCCTCCCCTTCCACAATTTATTACCCCAAAAGAACACCTGCCGCCTGGACATGACTTGCAGTGGCCAATATGGAGATCCCTAAACCGACTCCGGTCCCAGGTTGGCCACTGCAGAAAAAAGCTGGCTAAATGGGGAATAATCGACTCGTCCAGAGTACAGTGCGAGTGCGGAGCCCACGTACAGGACATGCGGCACTTGCTTTCCTGCCCACTGTGCACGACCACCTGCACTTGGGAGGATCTAAACGATGCACCAGATAGGGCCATTGAGGTTGCTACGTATTGGTTTGAAGGAGTCTTTGACTCGAGAAGAAGAGGAAGCTGATGATGATGATGAGCTATCTTTAAATTGTATGTGACATTCTTTAGATTTCCTATCATCTTTGTAAAATATAGTAAAAAGGTTTGTAATAAAGTTTTAGGTTATAGTTGTAAACTGCTGTATATAAATTATTAGTTTCTTTGCATAAATTACTGTATTATGTGAAAAAAAGTTATAAAACGAGCATAGTTTAGAAAAAAAAAAAAAAAAGCGATTGTGATTTATTAATTTTGTTTCGCAATTATATTGTTGACTACGATCTTGTTTTTCAGTTTCTACTTTACGCACCAGTT
Source organism: Anticlea derivata (assembly GCA_947579855.1). Taxonomy (NCBI): domain Eukaryota; kingdom Metazoa; phylum Arthropoda; class Insecta; order Lepidoptera; family Geometridae; genus Anticlea; species Anticlea derivata. Next base: position 5,585,602 of record OX388266.1, read on the forward strand.
ACTACCTCTACTAAGGTTTTCTTCTTAGCGAAGAGCTCTCTGGTATATTATTCCTCTAAGTTTCTGTCGTTCCAGTATTTGAATTTCTATCGTGCCTCGATAAATTCCTTTTAAAATATCGTGAGAAATCGTCCGTGAACATAAGTGTAGTGACCGGTCCTTTAGCGTATTTGAGATATTTGCTGTGCAGAATAATAGCTCCATATTCTCAATATACTCTAAAATGGAATTTCCTTTGTTCAAATAACATTTTACTAAGTGTCATCATCATTTGTATCGTAAGACTTCCTCTGCTGAACATAGGCCTCCCTATAGATTTCCAGAGCAACCAACCTTATTTAAACTGTAGTCTGACCTTTATTAGGTCGTATTCCCCATCTAGCGTGGACAGCGTGGTGTGACCTATGCTGCGCGTTTCGGTGCGTTGTCTCCATTCCAGAACCTTTCTGCCGCAACGGTATTCAGTTCTCCGAACTGAAATTCTTCAAATTTTTGACTAAATATTGAATAATAAAGGTTATATATAACAAAACAACAAAGTTTAATCATTATTATGTGCCCGTCTCATACCACAGCTAAGCATCATAGGCCTCTCTACATTTGATCCAGCCTTTTCTCTCTTGTAGCGACCGATGTCGATTCATTCGTGTAACCGTTTGGTATATTCGCATAGGTACCTAGGCAATTCATGTTTTGTGAACCATTTTATAATGGTATTAATGCTGGATATTATTGTACGCAAATCATTATTATAAATACTTAGAACTGACCATCTTAGACCCCCTACTATTTTCACAATGGCGGACACGGCTGTTATATTAGTACTTTTTGAAATACTCAGTCAAATTCTTTCATTCAATACACAAACAAAATATACGTTAAATGGTTTTGGCAGGTCCAAGAGTGATTGCAAACTGGAGACCCATTCCGTTTTCCGTTGTTTTATAAAAAAATATATAAGAAATATGGCTGTGGTTAAGACGAGACGAGGAATAATTGAAACATTCTCGAACATATTGATCCATTCAAAGGTAAGTATATCAGAAAGTAACCATAGAAAAATTTCCGTGTAGTATAAACAAATGTTATTTATCTTAGATCATATAGTTCAAATATAGTAATATGAGATAAACTGAATCAGCCTTTTGGCTGGGACATCAATCATAATGTGCAATGTCAAACACGCCATTTGAAGGCCGTCCCTGACGTTCAAATACCTTTTCCACTCATTTGTGTCATTATGAAAGCTTGCTGTAAGAAAAGAGAATATTTATTTGTAACAATGAAAAATTATAATTAGTGTGATGTGTTGTTGCGTGGGGCCAAAAAAGTTCCCTATCACTGCATAAGCTGCACCAAACCATTAACTGAAAGATATTCTTGTGAAAAATGAACAAGGACTTGGCAAAAAGATTTGGCTAAGCTAATTCGCCTGTTTGTTGGTAAACTTCGCCACGAATCAATGGCTCCAGTCGCTTTCCCCGTCAAACCCGCCCTAAGCCAAGCATTAAGGTAGCTGTTAGCAGCGGTACACTGAAAAGTGTTTCTGTGTAAGATGACAGCTTGATGGATTGGTTCTGATTGAGTTATTTGCGGAACTCTAAACAAAGAGAACGGTGTGAGATTTGCATAGGAAAAGTTTCAAGGGAAATGTCTCTACATAAGATTGTATGATGTATTGGAGATGGAAACCGTTTTTTAAAATGTCCAAATATTGTTATTACTAGATAATAATTTGTATTTTAAAAGCAAAGTTTTGTTACAAGAAAGTTAACAATAACTCCACTCGATATATCCACGGGTACAAATAGAGTCCATAGAGTTCTAAGAATACGAGAATAAGTTTAATAGATTTTTGTAACGATAATATTTTTGTTACAGGTAAGTCTACATCCAGTTCTGTAAAAACAGGTGAACAACATATGATTGTCTATGGCCTAAGCAAGAGCATAGCATTACACTTACGATACGATCAAATGTAAGCTATTCAAAATAAAAATATTTCGAGCATCGCTGATGTCATTGACTACATTCGACATTAATATATATCGTATCGTAAGCGTAACGCTATTGTGAATGATTTGCGCTTGGGACTCTGAAATAATGTGAGTATTTAAGAATCAATATACTTAAGTAACTTTTAGTTGAATTTTTTATACGAGGAAACTAAATTAAAGTATTTTTTTAAATAAAACAAACGGATTGGATTTAATGCGTTATCGATTCAAATGTATTTGATAAATTAAATAATTGAAGCAATTATATTTGTATAATTTTTTATGTTCCGTGTATTAAATAAAATAATAATAACCACGCTTTTATCATATTTAATAACTTTATCGAAACTCACAGCTGTTTGGACTTGCCCTCAAGTTAGTTGTATCAAATGCATATTGTCTAATTTTATTAAAAGCATATTTTTCTTTGAAAGCCAAGCTAATGGTATTAAACAGGTATTTTATTGAAAGCTGTGTGAAAAATGTGAAAAATTCTCTAGAAGCGATGAATCGCCCCACTGAACTCACAAATATGCCATATTTATCACGATACTATTTAACGATAGTAATTACTATCATATAACCTACTGGTTTTGATGTCAACTCAGGTGCAAAATGAAGTCAGACGTAATAACATAGAAAATTGCTTTTGCGTCTGTACGTCCCAGACTCGCGTCATATATCCTCAGAGAATTAGTATGAGTTCTGTGTATACCAAAGTTATAATGAATATTTTTTCTTGAAGGAAAACTTTCTGATTTCGTAAATCTCGATTTCATCATCTCGGTGGGATGGATTCTGGTATGAAATAGCTTCGGGGATATCACATTTTCGGACAATTTTTGTTGATATCTCAGCTTCAAATAAATACGAAGGTAGGTAGCGGCTACCTGAGTAGCGAGTCTGCAAAAATTAGCTGACTCACTAGTAACCGGTGAGTGGTGAAAAGTGACTTTGTGCGCTTTACGTGACACCATACAAAACGGTAAGCTACTCACTTTTCACCATTAATTAACAAACATTATGGACTCGGGTCAAAGATATGGAAGACCCTAAAAGGATAAAGATAAAGATCTTTATCTTTATCTTTACCTAAAAGGAGTGAGAATCATGACGAGAGGTCGTCTTACGACGATGTAGGGCACAGCGAGATTTACTCACTCTAAATTGGAGCAGCCCGCCTGTGGAGGTACCTCCGCCTTACAGAAGATCGCAGCCAAATAACATTATTTGTATCAAATAGTGTGGTGTTCCTGCGGTGAGTAAGGTTGCCAGAGCTCTTTAACCCCTTAAAGAGGAGGGGTTCGGGGTTGTCATTAGTAGGCCGTAAGCTTGTTTGCCACATTAGTTTGTATAAAAAAAAACTTTGCATTGCGGGATCGTTTCGAGAGAGAAAGCAGCAAATTAGTTTTCGGTTTAAACATACCAGCATCTTAATGTTAATAATGAAGTTTCTAGTAAGATACACCTTAGAAAGCCATTTTCTCAAACGAAAGGTATGTATTAAGTCTTACGAAATATCTAGCAGGGGAAAAGTAATTTTTCCTCTTGCTTTGGACGCAGCAGTAACGATGTATTTCCTAGGCGGCCGTCAGTAAACGGCCGTCAGCTAGTGCCATAATGTAGTCAGCCGGATGGCGATTGGCTTTACACTTGGAATTGAACCGACTGCCACACGAGCGAAGTTGCGGGTGCTTGCTAGTAAGACATACGGCTAACCTTAGATCCGCCAAGCTATACTTACTTGCCAATTATTATTACCTACGGTCCCCGTCTCATCAAATACGATTATGTTTAGGTAGTGACGTAAGTTGACAGTATCATAGGTTTAAGGTTCAAATTCTTGTAGAATAGTGCTGTCACGTTTGCATTTGAAAGGCTAGAAGACAGGGTAGTGCCCGAGGTTTTGGTGACAGCCGTTTGCAGACGTCCGTTTACCAATAGCAACGTTTGCCTGAAAAACAAAGCCTTTACAACAATACTTGTGATATTGGCAGTACAGGTGTCAGCTGCCCTCTCACGCGGAACGGAACACATCGATGTATACAGTGGGGTTCATTTTTATTGGTTGACCCTTTTTAGTGGGATTGGAAGTCTTGTACAATAACACGCGAGGAATTTATCTTTTTAATACACTTTTGCATGGATTACTGCCAAAGGTTTTCTATAAAATAAAAATATTGTTTAAAATGATTTTATCCGTAGTGAAACTCCGAGCATAGCTCTCTCCACAGCCCGATGCGCAACTTTGAGTTTGTTTATGAGACCAGTAGTTAGCGACCAAATTATATCAACGCCCTAATTAAAATGTTATAATTTCGTATCCATTTTAATACGGAGGCAATTACAAACCAATCTATGAATCAATAAACAATCAAAATCTCTTTCACCTTGTCGCCTCGCTAAATTAAACTTCAAGTATTTTAAAATGTCGATTAAGCGTGTTGTTCTCTCTTCGCCCTTCAACAACAGAATACACAATAGCTTCTACTATCGAACACCACGACCACTGATTAAATAACAGCTAGTACGTTCTCGTTCGCCAAATACTCAATTATGTTTTTAATTGAGCGAGTTGTGGGTTTGACGTTGTATTCAGGCTAAACCATTTTAATTAATATACAACGTGCATTCACCATTTTTGGGTGTTCATTTTTACACATAAATTAGTGAAATGATTTAGAAACATAATCCTTAAACAATACAAGTGATAAATAATATGAATACTATCACGAAATGATAAAAAGAGAAAATATTAACGGAAAATAATAATAATTTAGATTATTTATTGTACATAAGTTATGTAGGTAAATATTTTAAAAGCATCAATGAGACAGATTAACATTCTAATAAATAAATAAAAAACATTAAATGAGGACACCAAATTTTTATGAGAGCACTAGTTGCCGCTCGCGACTTCGTCCGCGTTTGTTTATTTATACCTACCTAGACAATTTTCCATTATCCGTGCCAAAGTACTTAGACTTATTATGCAGCTATTTCCCTACTTCAAAGGGCTTCTACCTACCATCACCATCCTTCGAAACGAAAACTCGTATTATTTTCAAAATATTGTTGAATACGATCATCAAAACTTATTCAAACCTTTGCCCAAAACTTTTATTACTATTTACGGACCGAAGTATATTTTAACACGAAAACCTTGGTTATACGAAGACGGGGACCGTTATCAAAAGCGGATGACGTTAATTATTTACCTGATCATAAATTGAAAACAATCACAGCCACCGATGAAAACAGTCTTTAGTTTAAGTGCTTTAAGGGGTGACGATCCTCAATGTGAAGACAGATAACTAAAAAACCTGACTTCAATGAATAGTCAATAAATTCCTTGAGGCCATTTATTTTAAATCACCCTAAAGGTAGTATGTTATTTTTCTCACCCGGGATGACACTGGCCACCAACAACTATACAACCAAATCATCCCCAAAAAATTGTTTGGCAAGCGCGGTGATTACCAGAGATGATGTCATTTTTTTCAGGGTTTACAGGACACTAGCAATCCCTCAGTAATAAAATTAATATGGGGCCAACTCGGAGTTATAATATAGTTATAGAATATTTTATTTAGTAGATACGTAGAGTTGATAATAACATACTTAAACTCTATATTATGTATTAGGTATATTTTTGTATTTATTCTCCCTCTGTTTATTTTTCGTAGAACTCTTTGTATATTGTCTTATAGTCGCATGTTTATATATATAGTATAGTCTTGTATATAGTCGCATATTTATTTTAGTTACCAGATCGTACGTCACTGCAGCCCTGAACTGAAAATCAGCGCTGTTAACTCGTTAGCAGCACATGCTGAGCTCAGGGCTTTTCATACTTACTGTACATGGCAGCGCTTTCCACGCACATACCTACACTTGTTTTTTCTCTTTCTGTCCACCCCTATGGTTTTTGTATTTGTGTGTGTCATACTTTTGTTCTTGTTGTTGTGTACAGTGTAGTATATAATCCGGGATGTAAATGAAACAAGGATATAATGTGATACGAGTGTCCCCACCATCTTTTACAGGTTACCCACAATATATACTACATACAGTTTGTGTGAATAAATGATTTCTACTTTCTACAAAATTAGTTGTAGGGTAACCCCTTTCGGAATAACATATATAATTTTTGAATAACCTTTTTAATTGTCGTTAGAGGCTGATTGACTTGTATTTCCATTAAAACTTCCAGCTCAGCTTGTATGAAATAGCGGTGAAAGAAACTTCTTTGTGGCCGTCATAGAACGACTACCGTTTTGTTAGAAATAAAGCTTAATCCTTGCCCAAATATTATCCCAGCAGTATAATTTAACTTTCTTGTTTACCGTTTCCCAAATCTCATCAGATACTTTTCGTATTGACACGTCTATGGATTTCGAGAGTTGTTTGTTTGTGTTAATTTGTTGACGGTGCGATATAGAAATTGTTTCTGCGGATTGAATGATAATGCTAGCTCCTGAAACAAATAGTATCCTACAAAATGCCAGGGAAATATTCCCAAACGATGTAGAGATATCAATTATCGGGTCGCACCACATTTACAAAGCTCCGTACTTATTTTCTATTTGTTCTTGTAGTCATAACTAGCCGTGGTGGCCCGGCTGAATAATAGGTGCTTCCATTTCTACCCGTGGATGTCATTAGAGGCGACTAAGGGAAAAAAGCCAGGGGATGGACAGCGGCGTTTCCTATCAACAATAGCTTTATGTGTGCTCGTCAACCTGCATGTCCAGCGTGGCGAGTATGGGCGAATCCCCAAAAATGAATGCTTCTGGAAATTTACGGGGGAGGCCTAGTTTCAGCAGACAGTTTCAGACATCCTACGGCTGAATTGATGATGAGACATAACTGAAGTCATGTGTTAGTTAAAGGATATATTACCTACCCTACTTTAGGGCGCCATGGCAGAGCCGCAATAATCTGCAGCAATGCAGCTTAGACAGTCGTTACGTACTTAGCAATATTAAGTATCCACTCGTCGGTAGGCTATGCTAATTAGGAGCCTGATTTTGGATAATATGGATTATGTACATATGCAAAATGCACCTTGTCAATTGCCTACGTGCTACTTACTCGTTTTTGTTTCTTACTCACTGTTGTTTGGTTGTTTGATTCTGCTGCTTGCTACCTGTCTGTGATTCTTTTTTTTTCCGGACATATCACACACGGTCAACTGATCCCAAACTAGGCATAGCCTGTACTATGGGTACCAGAGACTAATATACATAATAAATAATTATTTAACACCCAGACACAGAACAAACATCTGTGTTAGTCACAAATGTTTGTCCAGTGCGGGGATCGAACCCGTGACCACTAGCGCAGAAGGCAGAGTTACTACTAACTGAGCTATGAGGCCAGTCTATCGTCGATCTTTAGAACAAAATCGTAAAGTTAATACTACGGTGTATTCTATGAATTCTATAGTTTTCTTATTCTGAACTCGATAAATAAATCTGCAAATATTTGCGTGTCGATACATCGATATAGCCTGCAGATATCAAATGTTTACTCGGAGTCGCAGGTGAGCTTTGAACGTAAGCAACGGTACTAACGTGATTTTGGTACAATTCTAAGGTAAATCGTAAATTCGGTTCAGTTCGGTAAATAATCCTAACAATATTGTGAATGCGAAGGTGTGTTAATATGTTGGTTTATTCTTTTTCACACAGCTATATAGCAGCGGATGGACTTGAATTTTTTGCATTATTTTACGTGGTATTAATAATTTTACGCACTTTTTCTGTTCAATCTATTGCAAATGTATATATTCGATAGTAGACGTCCTACAACTGAAATTATGATAGTGACCAAAAATTATTTTGTAATATGACTATGACATAATTTTACAAATTTTTTGAACAGTCTGGTTGTTTTTTGTACATAATATACTGTGCGTGGTAACTGCTACGGCGTAGTATAGCGTAGCACGTGCTACGTGTAAAGTCGTTTTCAATAGAAATCCACCAAAACTAATGAAATAACTTTACTCACACTAGTAATTTACACTGTGATGGTAACCAGACAATAGCAAAATACCAACTCCGTTAGTACTAGAACTTAGAGGTCTCCTAAAACTATCTATTTCCTCAACCCTTAGATAATGTTTAGAAGTGATTGGCCAAACAGGACAATTTATCTACGAAATTGCACCCCCTCAGAACTTGAACACTGGACAGGTTTTTTTTTCGTTACTATTAGGACCATAAAATAATTTTCCATAAAGTATGTGGTCGTCAATCGTTAACTGTGTGTGGGCTTCGGTGTGAGTCCGAAACTGTTCTATGAAATACGCATGTGAATGTCAAAGCATATTGTATTCCTTTGTAAAATGACACCTGCGTGCGTATTTTTTACTCAACCTTGCCGCGCCGCTTCATAGAATGGATTCGAAGCCGACACAGTTTAGAAAAAGCCTAGTGTTAGTTTGACCACCGTGAAAGCATGATCAGTGTGCTGATATTTCGCCTTCTCCCGATCTGTCTTCTCAAGGGCTCAACCTCTACTCACAGCGTATCAAATTCATATTTGTTTTGCATAAGTTTAATTTAGTAGAAGCGCCAAGTTTGTTGTATGTTAATTAAGTAGATATGAAGACTTTGGTATATGAACGTGAGGTACATGAATTCGGGGGATAGGTATGTATATGTATATATAATTTGAATGATATAACGTCACTAGAGACTAATCAATTACTGTAGTTGACTCAATTCAATATAATAAACTTCAAGGTAGCTTAGGTCAATTTATACCAAAAGAATAAGGAGCAAGAGCATTTTTTCTTGTTAGAACAAATATCATCATCATCATCAGCCTGAGAAAGTCCACTGTTGAACATATAGTGCTACGACGAACAGTCTTGAACCTTCTTCATCCACCGATTTCCCGCAACCTTGACAATGTTATCGGTCCATCGGGGGGAGGGTCTTCCAATACTGCGTCGTCCGGTTCGTGGTCACCATTCGAGATTCGAGACTAATATAAACAGTGCAAAAAGAGCACCGAACGAATGATTTTTATAATTATGTTTCCACAAAGCTATTCAAAAATGCATCTCATTACCATAAACTTTGCAACTTTAAAATAGAACAGAATGGAAAACGTTTAGTTGACTTACACACTAAAAACACAGAACGGGCATAGGAACAATAAAAAGAATACACAAGTAGCAAAAAAGAACTTTGTTTAGCCGGTGCATAAGTTGTTAAAGATATGGGTATAAGAAAGATTTATGGTTCAAATTCTGGTAAAATAACTCTCATATCTGGATGATGATGATAAAGTAGGTACAAATACCTACTTAAATGCTCAAAGCTGTCAATGTTCAACCTGACTTAGCAATAAACAAGGTACATTCTAAACTTAGATCATTATCTGTGGCAGGGTTCGAGTCTACCCTTCGATAGACCACAATTTTCAGCATCACTAAACATTGATAATTGACGGATCCTCGATTAATATTGACTCACCAGAGGACTTGCAAAATGGCGTAAATGTTGAAAGTTTGTATTTACTCGCAGTCCGTTCAATGATCGTATTGGTTATGGGTTATGAGCCCATCAGACCGCACCACTGTTTACAATGATAAATAACAAATATTAAAAACTTGATTTTTCACTAGCCATTTATTTGAATATTTATACAAAGTGTTTTATTTAAATGTCGTTGGTCTATTGGGTTTCTTCTACACTGTGTTCGGTCTCGTGGTCGCTATTCGAGGACCTTTATTCTCCAACGTTTGTCGGTTCTGTGAGCTATATGGCCTGCCTGTTGCCACTTCAACTTGCTGATTTTAAGAGCTATCTCGATGATATTCATTTCTCTATGGATTTCCTTAAAAATATTATCAAAAGCTTCATTCCAAAAGGCAACGCAAGCTCTATGCACAGGTATGCACTAGAAAAGGTTATTACAAATTCTAAGCCAAGTCAGTATTCGATTAGTTAAGCAGTGACTAAGTTCAAAGGCTGCCTTGCCCTGTTTCACGGGTAGCACTCGTTCTGGAAAATTCGACACAGAGTATTACACTGTCTCCTTGTGTTTTGCGCTAAGGTATAAGCGATAGCGACAATAAGATAACAAAACTAAAAAACTAGTGATTCTGTAGTTTTGTTTCTAAATTTTGATACTGGACCGATCTAGTCATACATACTTTCTAGTCTTAATTGAGGTGTAGTCACAAAGCTTAATTCCCGCATCTTCACTAGATGATAGATAGACTAGAAGACTAGATTCCACCCGCGGCTTCACTTGCAGGACAGGAATAGCGTAAAAACTATTTACGCTATTCCTGTCACGTTATACAAATGGTAAAAGAACAGTACGACTAACTTTCAAACTAATTTAATAACCTTAGGATGAAAGATTAGAAACGAAGAAAAAAGCTGCCTGTCTAATGCGAAAGTTGTTTTGAAGGAAAAAATTTTGTTTGTTGGTTGTTTGATTTTTCCAACTTGAAACAAATTGATCAACGTAAGTTTTTGCATCTAGAGAGAAATTGGCTACTTTTTATGAAAAAAAAAACATAATATTTCAAGACATATTGCAAATTACTTAAACTGGTAGGTAAACATTTTTGTTCGTATGACTTACTACACAGCGGTCTTGAGCCTTCTCGGTCCACCGACTTCCCGCAACCTTCACAATGTCGTCGGTCGCTATTCGAGAACCTTAAATCCCCAACTTTTGCTGGTTCTGCGAGCTGTATAGCCGGATCACAGCCACTTCAACTTGCACAAATTTCCATAAGACCACATTAATTTATCGCTTACGCCGCTAAGTTACACTATTTCCTATACGATTGTGCAAGTTGCATCCGAGGTCAATGGGGACGTCGACTCGCATCCGCGGCACGAAGCCCCCAGTCTCCTTTATGTCTTGCTCTGTCCCATTGTCGTTACTCTAACGGCTAAACTTTCCAATGACTGACCGAATTGCCAGGATTTGAATTTTTAGAGTTTTTATAGCAATCGATAAATATTGCTCTTTGGAACTCTTCATAGATAAATTGACACCATTTTCAGTGGAATCGTTTAATGATTTCTCGTAAAGATTAAAACAGACTAAAACCAAATCAATATTTAATTGATTTTTAGAAAATATTATTTCTTTTTGTAGATAGAATAAGACCTTATTGTTGTATTCTCGTCACAAATAAATGTCTTTTCTTTCTTTCTTTCGTATGTATGCTCAGGAGAGGTGACTCCCACCGTCAACCGTTTATGATTGATAGCCGTAGATTTTGATACCAATTCGACTGCACGATCCTCTAAAGCCGAGCTCAAACCAATGATATTTGAAGTTCCTATACGCTCTAAGTATATGTCATCTGAAGTTCATTTCAAAGTGATCCTTACGGCAAGTGCATAAAGTTAATTAGTTAAGTTTAAGTTTGACATTTAGCCTATGTTGCTCAACTATATGATTGCACGCCGTTAGTACTAACGTAAGAGACAGAGGTGGACGGCACCGTTTGCTTAGAAAACTAAGGTTCTACAAAGCTATATTTAAGGTGTTGCCAGAGTTCAAAAACCATGTGCTAGATATGACTAAAAATGAGCTTAGAAACAGTTTTAAAAAGCCCAATATGCTATAATTGAGAAGGCGTGATAAAATGATGATGATAAGGAACGAAAAGATAATGTGATAAAATTGAAACGGATAGTTGCTTGCATTTTGTTATAGTGAAACTCGTTGAAAAGACTTAGTGAAGGAGAGACAAGTTTTAATCAACCTTTCGTGTTTTAAATATATGATTTTCCTCATCCAGTAACCGGTTACTAAGAAAGCAGAATTATTCCTTTTAAGGCCAAAAATAAACCTTTCTTTTACTGCAAAGTCAGCATCACAGCGAGGATTAAGACAGTTTTTTGTCTCAATTAGGGGTCCGTATCGATTAACCGTTAATCTCAATCGACGTCCGGGGGTGCGATCAAGCTGTTTGGCTCGACGGTATAAACGTCTAAGCAAAGATCATCTGTCTTGGCGATAAGGAAAAAACAAATAATCAAGCTATTTTTGTTCCGTTCAACATTATTTGATTTGACTTGAACATAGGGTGATTGGATTGAAAGATAACATAGCAGAAGAATTGATAACCTCCACCGATCCACAAAATATTTCTTTTAGGCCAATTGCTATACCCTACCTCATGTTGCACGGTGAAATAGAGATTATATATAGAGCAATACAACGTGTTTCATAGCTATTATACGGAAACGGGTTTAATCTATCAACAGAAACATCATCATCTCCCTGCCCTTATCCCACTTCGTGTGATAGTGAGGGAGAAACCTAGTTCAGCAATTTCCCTTTTTTCCCCTTTATGTATTTAAATGTAGCTTGTAGATTTTTTATTTTATTTTTGTTTTTTTCCTTTCTGTATATCTATATCCTTTATATCCTTTAATTTCCATAGTTAGGTACCTAGTTTATATATTTTTTTGAATGTATAAATCTCTTTTAGTCCCTAGGTCGGGCACTGGAAATCGCGACACAGTCTATACTTCTGCAATTTCCAGTATTCTAAATTGCATCCTGTATCCATGTATTTAAGTTCAAATAAATAAATAATAATAATAATAATAATAAAATAAACTTCATGTGGGATCGGCACAACATGTTTTTTTCTTCCACTCCCCTATCAGCTGTCATATCAGTATTCACTCCTTTCTTACTCATGTCATCTTTCACACAATCTATCCATTTTTTCTTTGGTCTACCTCTTCCCTTATATCCTTCCACATTCATATTTAACACTCTTCTAGTAACATGACATTCCCTCCGCATGACATGCCCATACCACGCTAACCTTTTGCTCTTCAACTTCTCAGTCACTGGCGCTACTTTCGAACTTTCAACTATCAATAGAAACATATTAAATTAAAATAAGCTGTCTTTTTAAGTAAGTAACCGATTTGACCCAAAACAACAGATTTTTGCAAAAAGCTTTTTTCAATGAAAAATGTCGAATTTCCAAAATGTTTGAAGATGCTTCTGATTAACTCTCTAGACATCTTCAAGGATCTGATCGCCTGAAGGTCTGAAAGGATGTCTACCATTCTTGGGATAATAGTCGTGAGACTATTTCCATTCTTTCTTTCAGAACCAAGTGTAGAAGTAATACTTTCTTGCCTTTTGTAAACAATTATACCGAAATAATCCATTACAATTTTATGTTCAAAAATTACACATGTAACCTGTAATATGCTCAAAAGCATGTGGACTACAAAATACTCGTATTTTAATTCACAGTGGTGGAAAAACAAATAAAAACGGCGATAAAAACACACGAAACGGCGTCAACTTCAATTAAAGCTGTAAAAAGGCAGTAAAACTAATAACAATGCCGTGTTGAGGGCTCAATACTCGCCCGTAGCTATGTTGTTGTATTTAATCGTTCATGCGGTAATGCTTTAAAAGGGTAACCCAAAATGTGTGGTCAGAACCCAGAGGATCACCTCGCAATCAGCTTATCGTAATCATATGATAAGCTAATCGCATAAAAAAACAGTTGGTATAAATTGACTTCATTTTTCATGAAGTAAATCTACGTTAAAACGGCGTATGATAGGCGTATCAGAAGTTTTAATTAAAAAATGAGATGACATCTAGTTGGTATCGGATCCGTATTTGCAACATACGGTTAAAAAATTTCAACTTATGCACATAACGAAGCTATTTTGGAGGGTAGAGAGATAGGGTAGTCAGAGGGTAGTGAGAAATGTAAAATGTTACTAGTGTAGGGTAGATAACGGCTTGGTACAACAACTCTTATCAATGTATGCCTTTCATAATTTTTTAACGCAATGATTTACACATCAAAGTCTCAAAAAGTATGCACCTATCTATCAGATTGTGTTATCTATGATGTATAAAAGTATCGTGGCATCATTTAGAAAATTATGAAATTATCTTATGACTGTTTGAGTGCAGTCTGTACAGGGTCTATGGGGGAGGCCGTGTTTCAGCAGTGAACGTCCAACGCTTGAAATGATGATGATGATGATATATTTTGTTAGAGGTGGCTATACCTATTTGAAATTCCCGCTCATATGCAGTCTATTTCTACTAAAATTTCATTCAAAGCCTGACCTTTAGAGAGAGTTCATTTTTTGCGCGTGTTTGACGCGTGGTTTGAGTCGGAGGCGGCTTTTCTGCCGTTTGTATTGTCCTGTCAAAAGTGAGCCACAGTAGTTTTTCATAAAAAAAAACAATCTGAAATTTTCATAGATCGCATGTATGATGTTTCTGTCATGTATAGATTTGTTGGCATACTGTGTTTATTGGTAAACAGTCCGTCGATTTTGGTCTTCCTATTATATATCTTTGCAATTATAATGGCAGTCAGGTTCTCATCATTTTTTTATAAAAAAATATTTAAAAAAAAATGTAATAAGACACAATATGGCCGTGGTGGCCCCGGCTGAAGAATAGGCCCCTCCATATCTACCTATCCGTAGATGTCGTAAGAGGCGACTAAGGGAAAAAAGCTAGGGGATGGGCAGCAGCGTCTTCTATTTTCACAACGATAGCTCTAACTGCGCTCACCAACCCGCATGCTAAGCGTGGTGAGTATGGGCAAATCCCCCCACATGATAAGGAATTCGCTCTGTCTGTGGGGGAGGCCATATTCAGCAGTGGACGTTAAACGGCTGAAATGATGATGATAAATAAGACATATCCGCAAACGTGACGTCAGGACTGTTAAACTGCTGAAAATTTGAGTTTGAACTGATTTGACACCAAAACAGTAGAGGTTTGCATAGTGTTTTTTCAATGAAAATTCCAGAAGTTGTAGAACTAAATCTGTTGCCTATTAGCTATAGAATAAGCCCTTGACGGGATGGCATAATTATATAATTATATATATTTTTTTGTATAAAGAATATTTAGTAAAATCGAACAAAATGAGGTACAATCAGCAGTAAATTTGCAGCTCAACCTTCAAATACGACAACAGCGTCCTTTTTGCTGCTGCCGCATGCGTTTGTCGCTCCGGCCTATTTCCAATTTGCGCCTATCAATCAACACCAATCTCACTGAGTGGATTACGGCCAAATGAAATTTGCATAGGCACCCGATTCGCAACGTTTGTATCCGATATTTACGGCTTCTAGTGACAACGCGATGATCATTTTTGACTGACTTCAAAAAAGAATGAAGAAGCTACGCGTTGAGTGAAGTTATATGATGAGACTTTGCTATCATTCTATCTGTCAGTACTAGGAATTTTTAGTTCCTAAACACCTATTAGTGCTATTAACTTGAAAAGCAGAAACTAATTAGAAACTAGAACTAATAATTGATTAACGTCAATTTCAAATTCATAAATTATAAAAATACCACATGTTATAATAATTTGGGTCATATCTAATTACGAATTCACTGGTTTAAATTTAAATTTAGTTCTGTTTGTCATTTGAGAAAGCAACCAAACACACTCTATTCATTTTGGAGTATTACCGAAAATTCATTTATTCTGTTCATTCCGATTTAACATTTATTTATTTTCTCCGTAATCAGTGATCTGCCGAATTTCAAAGCAGTAACAATCACAAAAAGCATTCACGAATCAGAGTCGCCGAGTTTATTATATGAGATACTCGAAAGCTCCATTCCAGGATATACAGGGTGTAAAATGACTACACTGTGACTGTACTATATGTTCATACCAAGCTTTTTGAGCAAATATCACTGAAAAAAATGTGACTTATTTTTAATGGACGTAGTACGATTATAGCTTTTGCGAATCATACTTTTTACCTCTAGATTTTTATAAGCCCTCTTTCACACCCCCTGTATATATTTGTGGAATCTGTGACGAGGCAGAATTAAATGGTGATTATGCGATAACAGCTTTCAGTACATCAAAGTGAGTTCTATACCGATGTAACTCAGTTTTCATCTAAAGGCTCGTTTAGATGGAGTTTCTCACCGCAATGATGCGATTCTCAAAAGTACTTAAATTATATCGTTTATCGGCACATACGATCATTGCATGCCAATCAAAACGCCTTTGAATATTGGAAGGAAATATATTTACATCCAAGAAAAAAAAAATTGGTTTATACAATAACACAAAAAAATCACTAGGTGATTATCGACAGGCGCGTTTTTTACACTTCCAGACATATTATGACGTAGTAAAGGAATGCCCTTCCACACAGTATTGCGAAGTTTGCGGAAAGTCAATGGATGGAAAAGGCTCAAGACCGTTCGTCGTGGCACTCTTTGGAGGAAGCCCATGTCCAGCAGTGAAATTCCTCAGGCAAAAATATGCTTGTTATTCTCGCTTGCGATAATCTCCAGACGATTCTCGGCACGAAGCGTGCGACTCATTCCGTATAAATCGGCCTTAATTCTATGGGGTTCTGTATAATTGCTTGTTTTGTGTGAACGACACTTCTGTAATATTACTCTTCAATTAGAATTTAACAGTAAATGCCCCTTTCGTTAAGCAGGTATTTAATTAAGGGGAATGTTTGTGTTTAGAAAACATAATCGCAGAAGCTTTAGTACGCTGTGAATTGGTAAACCTTTTGGTTGACGTGGCAGCTTTGTTTTTATTCGTTTGAAGGAGTTAATAAGTTAGTTTTATATCTATAGAAACTATAATGGTTTGAAGATAATTATTATATAAAATAAACCGTAGTTTTCCTATATGGATTCACGTTGTTAGTTCCTTTTTCGTGAGTATCTTAAAGTCTTTTATTTTTATACAACAAATCAATTCAATTGTTATTATTTTGTTTAAGTTAACTGTGTGTTTTCTTAAGAGTATCATAGTAGCCTTAGCGCTTTAAGGCGCGAAATGCATTTTTTTAAAGTAATTTTTTGAATTTTTATAAATTTGAAAAATTAAATTTTTTAATGTTCTCTTTCGTTGGTAATACATACTACTGCCACCTTCAAAAATGTGTTTGTGGAAAATAAAAGTAGGTAACTTAAAAAAGTTATTTCTGAACATTAATTCGCTTATTAATGTGACCCACCATGTTTCCTGAAACCTCACGTACTCTTTTATGGACCGCAAACACAAATACATTCTTTTGAGTGCAAAAGTTTGGTAAACGTTTGCATTAGAATCGGGAGATTTCAGGCAGGTCTAAAATCCTCCCGTTTCATGCAAGATCACGCGCCACTGCGTATCACCGCCGGCTACGGGGCGAGAGCGGGGCGAGAGCGGGGCGAGTGCGGGGCGTCTGCGGGGCGTCTGCGGGGCGGTAGTGGGAGTCGAACGATGTTTTATGGGGCACACACATTTAGTATCATTTTTTTGGAATGTTTGAACTGCTTCAAGTTTGCTTGAGCTTGTGTGTAAAATTGCACCTTAAAATATGAGTTATTAGAAGAGATATGTTCTAAAAACAAAGCTGCAAGTGTAACTGATGGATTTTTTTCCCAAATACGTAACTTTTGAGAGTTACGTAATTGGAACCTATCGTTTTTTCCGTATGGTTGACTGGATCTATTTAAATGAATGTTTGAGACTAATTTATCACTTATTACCAGTTAGTAATTTAGAACTAGTTTATGGGTAATTCTCAGAGGGCTCAAAAATACGTGTCCGACTCGAAAAAACACATAAAAAGTATCCGTAGCCCTATGATTCTTTTTCAGATAGTAGATTAGCCAAAAGTAATAGGGGGGGCCTATTTTAGTTTTTTAATTATCCTGTTCTAAATA
Source organism: Anticlea derivata (assembly GCA_947579855.1). Lineage (NCBI taxonomy): Eukaryota > Metazoa > Arthropoda > Insecta > Lepidoptera > Geometridae > Anticlea > Anticlea derivata. The sequence continues at coordinate 5,603,307 of OX388266.1, forward strand.
AGTAAAAATAAATAAAAACCGTGGAAATACTGATTTTTGTGGTGCGTCCGGACCTCATGTTCTAGTGTTAATAATTTTTTATCTCATTTCGTATAAATAATAGCACTATTTCACACAGGTTCACAATAAACCAGATAGTTAGTGGCTTAACAGACACTATTACTACGCAAAAATTAGCTTTAGTTAATAAGATACAACTAGATAACTTCGCGTCCGACGTTTAGCTCTGATTGCCATGGCGCGCACTAATTCATTCATAAAAACTGTACTTTAGTAACTACGTGAATAGTTGTTAGACAGAGACAAACTGTCAGTCGCGATCCATCAGTGGTGAGAACAGCACGTGTCCATGTCTCCGCGTCGCTTCGAAATTACGGTAAGTAATCACTTTCCGTGGCTTGGTATACCGCAAGTTCTGATTACCATGTAGACTATAAATTCGTTCATACTAATCCTATTGGTTTAATTGTTTTAATAATATATGCTTTTTGTGTTCCTAATTTCTACTGCAGACATCAATGTAACATTAACCAGCAAATTAAGAAATTATTTAGGATTTTTAACTTTTTTCTGATTTTCGTGGTTTTGATTTCCATGTTTTTCGTGGACAAAAAGTACACGAAAGGTCAGTGAAATCCACAAAAATCTAATTTGCGGGCTTATTAACATATCATCATCATTTCAGCCGTTCGACGTCCACTGCTGAACAAAGCCTCCCCCACAGACAGAGCAAATTCCTTATCATGTAGGGGGATATGCCCATACTCACCACGCTGGGCATGCGGGTTGGCGAGCGCAGTTAGAGCTATCGTTGTTAAAATGAGGGACGCTGCTGCCCATCCCCTAGCTTTTTTTTCCCTTAGTCGCCTCTTACGACATCTGCGGATAGGTAGATATGGAGGGGTCTATTCTTCAGCCGGGGCCACCACGGCCAGTGTTATTAACATACATAGATAATATTGTTATTGTGAGTTTTGTTAATAATTTGTTTTATCTCAATCAAAATAACTTCAGCCAGGTTTGCTCAAATTGCAATGCTCGAAGTAAATACATATAACCAATGAATATGGGAGGGATTAGATAAGCCTATTTTACTATTAATTTAGGTATAACTCCACCGTTAGTATCTAGAAACGTGACTGATTATTTATAAGATTGTTTGATCTCATGTGATCATGTGATTGAAAAAACGTGATAATTGATGTTAGATTTTTTGTAATTCTCTCTTAGTTTATATATTTAATAACAATATTTAATTTTGTACCTTCGTTTTAAGAAAATTAATATATTTTTATCTGCTTACTACCTTTTTTATTATAAACCTACCCGAAATTCCTTCTTAGAATGATTGTAAAAGGCTAGTTCAAACAAAACGTACATTTCAGCACATTAAAGTTCAATAATTTTGTATATTTGATTTCGATGGTATGAATGTTGATCTCCATGGACACCATAATTTTAAAATTGAATAACTTCGTAACCGTTAGGCCAATAAAGTTCCCTCCACTACCAATAAATTAGTAATCAAATCAACATATAGAATATTTCGTCATTATGTGTAATTTCAACAAAAAAAAATGTGCCACGAAAGTCAGACAAAAACTGAGTTTCCGAAGAATCACCCTTATTATGTAGCTGTACGTGTATGAAATCAGAGTTTGCTTATAGCGTGGACACAAGTTAAACTTTACTAGCTTTGAGTATCATACGATGTAGTTACGATGGTGCTAATATAAGCTTTGGCATTAAAATTCAACTCTTATGAAAAACAAATATTTAAATTTCGGAGGAAGTGAAAAAATCTGCAGCAACCTCGGTGGCGTGGCAGCCGAGTGTCGAAGTACGGGTTCAATCCCCATGGCGGGCTGGGTGTTATGGTGCCGCTAACTTGTAACCGGTGGTAATTGTAGTTTCTGATACCCACTATACACAGAATCCTAGTTAGGGGTCAGGACTATGTATTTGACTGTTGGGTGTTTGTTTGTTTGTCATAATAATTAGTTAAGCAACATAATAACCGTTCAGCTGGGCCCCAGTGCAATTGAATATTAATAGACACACAAGCTCTTGCAAGGTAATCAACACACTAGTTTCTTTACTATTAGTCACTCTTGCCTCTCCAGAGTTCCTTATGATAGGTGAAAACAAGTGCAGGGGCACTCTGAAGAAGAAGTTGCGAATAAATATCCAGACATCCAGAGCTTTCATTTGTACAATGCAAACGTAGTAGGTACGTACTCGACATTTACGTGTAGTTTCACATTATTTAGTTAAAATGTTTCAGGAAATTTAGCGAGGTCAGTTTAATGGAAGTTAATATTGAAGTTTTGAAAACGTTTTGTGCAGCTTTTAAACGAGTTATTATGCTTTTGTTTCCTTGTACTTTGTATCGTACAACATTGCGTTTTATTGTGCAGCAAGCACATGCTATCTATTTATAGTCCCTACCTAAAAAAAAACCACTCAAGACAATTTAAGATATGAGCCTAAAATACTTTTTGCTGAAAATATACTTAATAAAACCCGTGTATAGGTTCACGACTTGTATACCTTTTCGTTAAATCACGAAGCAAAGATATTGCTAACTGCTACCACGCCTACGAACTGCTACGACGCCTACGAACTGCTACGACGCCTACGAAATGCTACGACGCCTACTAGACGCTACGAAGCCTAAGAAACTGTAAGAAGGCGGTACACGATGTTCGAGGAGGTATTACTCAAAATTAGGAGGTAGTATTTTATTTCTCTATCTTTCTGTAATTCACAGAAACATTTCAAAAGTTATGGACATAGATGAGATTAAACCAGACTATCATTAAGACAAACTACAGACAAGAATATTTTTGTCAGAAAGAACATGAAATCCAACTCCGCGGTCAACTCACTGAAAGCAGTTTAACGATAATTTTTATTTTATTATTACGACCGAAATATGGATTTCGCTTTCAAAAATATCTAGTGACCCCTGTAATAGGCGCGATTATGGCGTCGTAAAAGTTTGATCGCTTTTTTCAATACATTCCGCAAAGGGCACAAAGAAAATACTTTTTGGATTGAATTGTTGTACACAATTTTAACAACATTTTAGCTCCTCACGAAAGACTTAGAGTTAATCAGAGACAATTAATATAATTATCCAATTAATATAATTAATACAATTATAATTGTCCAAGTAATATAACTTGGACATAGTAGATTAGCGCGCCAAAAGTTTTAAGACATTGGGTTAAATGTTAATAATAAATTGTTTGGACCTAAGTTTACCAGCGGCATGGGGCCTATTCTATAGGTTTCGTAAAGGTTAATTAATGATTTAATTTTTATTTTTTTATCAAATTGGACGATTAATTTCATTCATTTGTTATATAGTTCAAACAGGCTACTAATCCTATAGAAATGGTAAAATCTAAATCCTGTCGTGATTCTGTTGAATAAAAACACGACAATATCTCTGTAAGATCTCATTTAAGTGTAGTGTTTGTAGAAACGTTTCAATCTGACGAGGTTTGTTTAGCCGACTGTGTGCTTTGGTATGGCTATGAACTAAACGATAGAGAAGTGAAAAACTAATAACTCACAAATCATTCATCATCATCATTTCAGCCGTACGACATCCACTGCTGACCATGGCCATGGTTTATTTTGGGGCACAGTATTGCAAGCTGATTTCGACACAGTTCCCATTGTCTGATTGAGTTTGAGCTGATCAGAGAGCTTATTAAAGATAGAGGTGGAAGATCTCTAATTCTACTTCGAATGGACGCTATTAATTCCAGAAGAATCCCGCGCGCGTTGTCTATCTCTGAGACATGAGTTGGTAAGGCTCATGTGCTTTGTAATTTCACCTGCTGCCTGATCCCTCAAACCGGAGCACAGCATTGCAAGCAGCTGCTTGGCAGCAGAATTTATAGGCAAGGCAGTAACTACCCGGTTGGACTCGACACAAAAAACCCTCCGGCCCTAATATCGCGCCCTGTAATATCTTATTTCATCTCTTATATGTAGCCAAATAGCCAGATGGCAGCACCGTAATGTATTAAGTCTCAAAATGTTTTGCAAAACTGCACTTTTTGCTAACCCACCTATCGTACAATCAGTCAATCACACTTATTCTATATTCCCCGCACATTTCATGGCCGCAACGCCTCAAGTGTGCGCTTCGCCGCGATATTTGTTTAATATTTTCATGAAAGGGCATGCGGCACTCATACATATTAGATAATGTTTCTTCGCTTCGTTCGCTTCCACTTTACACTCCATAGATCTGTGTTGTCTTTGCTAGTATTTACACATTGATTTAGTTAGACCAAGGGAACGAATTCTCATTCTATCTTTGCTCTGCTAGTGAATGTACAAATCATCAGTCACAGCTTTTTCCATATAATTTCCTTAGTTCATAAATAAGAGCAATTTATTCGTAATCTTCTAATGTCTTAATTAAGACAAATGGCGTAACATTTTTTTTTCGTTTAATAGTATTTTATTGATAGAATAATTATTTGGCAAGCTATACATATAGCTTGCCAAATTGGCAAATTGACAAATTTTTGTGCATACAAAAATTTAAAGAATACGTGTTATAATGAATATTCTAGGGCCTAAAATATAAGCGTAAATCTGTTGGTGCCGTCACCCCTACATGTAAAAAGTCTAGTGAGTTTGTTTTTCATTAAAATTGCTTAAGTAAAACACCATTAATCTGTAGTCACGTGGGGTGCCATGATTCTGTTAAAAATTCATGGAACGCCCCACCGAATGGACCCGTGGGAATAATTAAGCGTATTTTCACGGGCCGACACCTATGGTACAAACCTATCAGTAAATTCGTTAGAGTAGAGTGGAGTAAATTAGATTTTTTTGTTTTGTGTATAAGAAGCGCAATAAACTTACAACTTTGACCTCAGTTGTGTGGTGGGAGATCAGTTGAGACGCAATAGGTATGAATTCGATCCCTACCACTAGACATCCTAGTTAGGGTTGAACTATAATTGTGTTAATTGTTTGAAATATGGTACCTATGAAATTTGCCACCGAACAGGTGAAAATGAAATGTTGCATGAATGTAGTAACTAGCCTGAACAACATACATACTACTTTTTAATCTGGTACCACGCGAGCAAATAAATTTTCCAACTAAATTTTAGAATAAAATTCTAAAATCAAACAGAACGGATACCCGGAAACCTCAACCGCAGTGACTATTTGCGAGAAAAAACCATTTTAACATTTCAAAACAGACTCGTCATTCTAAAACATCGATGTACCTAAACCTGTGAAATAGTAGAGCGTATAGAAAAATCATGCAAATTAGTAATTTTAATTTAGGATTACAAGTTTAACCGCAGATATTCCAGTTTGTAGTGGCCAGTAGGTAAGACATGTGACATGTGCACGAAAGGAGCCTCTAAGAGGCGCACTTTAATCATTTCACTACACTGATTCTTTCATCGACGGTCATAGGCCCTTTTCAGGGCCACCATACCTCAACCTGGTCACTGATCAAAGACAGGATGACCAAGAAAAAACCAGTGACACGACAAGAAGAAGAAGTAGGTAAGAAAATTAGTTATTCATTAGTAATTAGTTTCATCTAGTCTTAATATAATGTTTGATCTTCCACATAACATGAGCTTTATATCTACGCTCGCAGTATCGGCAGCCACCGTTAGCCACAGCGCAATCATCAAATATTTGCATTCCACTGAAAAAGTAATATGATTATTAATTTACCCTCCATTCAACGCAACACAATCGTACAATTCATTGGGGTGGCCGCGGATTTCATTTCGATCAATATTATTTTAGTTGACTTTTAGCGCAGCAGTCAGTGGATGGATAAGGCTCAAAAGCATTGTGTAACCCTTTGGGGTAAACCTATGTAAGCATTCTCTAGAGTAACGATGAAGCTGATAGTGCAATACAAACATAATATTTTGTTTGTAGGTATTCAGTGTTTACTACCCCTTTACCAACTTTAGAATTTAAAAAAAATTCCAGCCAAGTTTTTATTGACTCAAACGTAAACTACAGATTTACAGATGAACAATAATATCTGTTTTTATTTTATAATCAATATCGTTAATGTAATGAAACTTGAAACTCAGTCCCCACCTACAGAGCAAACTGAATACGCGAATGCACTTTGATTACCGTGAGACCACTGCCTGGCTGGACTTTCTGAGCATTTGATGCTGTGAGGTGACCATGATTTTTAGTTCTGAAGTTGAGAAATGAAGCGATTTGAATACAATTTTGAACAAATATATTTTAAGTCTCCTTTTGGCTATAAATAATTTGTGGGATGAAACGTTCTTTTAGTAATTTATATTATAACATTATAAATAGTTTTAGTAGATTGACTTACATCAAGCCTTGCATTGCATGCACCTGTGACAGAGTAAATTTTTGAAACAGCATTGTTATTGTTTTTTTTTATTAGAAAATTACATAATTTTGACGAAACATGGTCGCCCTACCTTAAAATAAACATTTGTGCAAGTTAGTGCAAGAGCCCTCGCGGTCTTCCCGCCATTATGTGATGGCCTACGTGGATTCCTAAGGAGTATTCAATTACTGGCTCCTGGTCTAAGTGCCAGTTCAATTTGATATGAATAAGATATTTCAATCACAGACAAGAATATTTGGAGCCTCTTTACAGCGTTATGAAAAAATGCGCGATACCTTCTGAGGTACCACTTAGGATGTCTGCATCCTAAGTGTTAAAAACTGCATTTGCATTTTTTAATCAATCCCACTTTTCTGGCCTTTAAGTTTGGCAAAAAAGGCCCGTGACTTTCGTACTATTACTCGGGGGTCGGAAAATCGAGGTCCCGGTGTACAAATGTACAAATATATATTTTGCTGTCGCTCAAGTAGTTCACTATTGATTTTAAGCGCAAATATACGTTTGTTTCGTAAAAGCTCCACGAGGTTAGGAAAGCCTCAGAGCGCGAGTCCTACTCGCACTTGACTGCGTTAATTCTTTGAATTTATATTTTCTTAAACTATAAATAAAATCAAGGCTCTAGTCACCATCCAGTGCATCTCTCTACATCTCTCGTAAAACTTCCAAAGCGTATATAACTACGCCACAAACACTAGCGTAGCGTTACAAACAGGACAGTAAAATTTTATCTAGAATAATAAAATATGACATGGCTTCTACGATATCCACTAGATACCTAGTTTAGTTTTATTTGTGCCTCTTATATATACTTCTGTCTCCTACACGGGTCAGAATACGTTAAAAGCTTTCCTTGAAAAATCCTGACGTCATTTCGACGTCAACTCTAAAGTTGTTGTGACTTCATGTCTATGAACCCTACAACATTACAACATATTCGCACTACTATGAAGTAGACTGTGTAGGTACACAGATTAATAAGTAAAAAGTTGGTAAGGCTCGACTCCATTTCTAAGTGCAGAAAAAAGGTACACAAAAGAAGAGGCGTAATGCGTGTTGGCCGTGGTGGCCCCGGCTAAAGAATGGGCCCCTCCATAGATATCCGCGGATAGGTAGATACCTATCCGCGGATGTCGTTAGAGGCGACTAAGGGAAAAAAGCTAGGGTATGGGCAGCAGCGTCCCTCATTTTAACAAATACTCTAACTGCGCTCGCCAACCCGCATGCCCAGCGTGGTGAGTATGGGCAAATCCCCCCACATGATAGGAATTCGCTCTGTGGGGGAGGCCATGTTCAGCAGTGGACGTCGTACGGCTGAAATGATGATGATGAATGCGTGTCGCAAAAATTTTAACAAGTGTAAATGAGCAACGCATGTGTATCTATTTATTTCTTCTTTCTGTGTGAAATACCTATTCAGTAATCTCTTGCACTAGGGGGTCTAGAAGTTCGATAATACGATGGAAAACGTGGAAGAGGAAAACCAAGAATAAGTGTCATGAGCCTGATAAATATAATGAGCATAGAGAAGATTGCCGTCATATCGTATTTGGAGGTAAAGGAGCTTGCATTGAAAAGATCAGACATTGAGCAAGTTTGATAGCTATAGGGAGAGGAAGTAACTCTTTAACAATTGCCCGTCAATGTATGAGTGAAAGAAACAAATAGCTCCGTAGCATCCAGGCCCCTACATTAGCTCGACTCAGGCTAAACTTGGCTGTGCTCAGTCCCTGGAAAATGCATGTTCAGGCCGATCCAAACCACTCACTGTTTGTTTAGGAAGCATACATGCATGCATGCTATGCATTAGCAAGCCTACATACCAGGTAATGGAGTTTTATGTTAAAATTATATACATGCCAATAGCTGAAGTGATAGTTTCATGATACGCTTCGGTGACATAACATTAACGCAAGGAAGTCTAGAAGATAAAAAAAACTTCCAGAATAAAAAAAATACCATTCAAATAACAGCCGTTTTTTTGAATTCTGGTTTTTACCGTTGTCGGTCGGCCTGTCGCTGGCTCGCTTCGTACATGCGATGCGCACTCCTCTCCACAAATTTGTACGCACATTGCCAAGCATATGATTTTTGTTATAACCCTTACAAGCAGTTAAAGCTTATCCTGTGCAAGAGTTTAATGCATAGTTCTGTACCGCAACAAATATTCGAAACCAGAACATACCTAATAGCAAATAGTAAGCGGCTTATACTGAAGTGAGCTTACCTCATGATTCATTCCGACGATCGTTATATCGCACTCGAATCCGGCTCAAAACGCAGTATGACGTAATCCATATAATACCGGGTTACTAAAAGTTTGTTACTCGAGTAGATGATGGTGATGGAAAATAGACGTTATACGTGGTGTTGCGTAATACGAGTGTGCTTAGTAGGTCCTAAGGGGCTTTTTATACACACAATAGGCAATAATATTTGTACAACAGGTTTGAAAATTTGACGGTTTGCCTTGATAAAAACACTATGAAAAATCAAATGTCAAAAATCAGGGTTCAAATCAGCCTAAATATCAATTTTTACGCTATTTCAGGTGCGTGAATTACACAACGCGTAAATTATTTAATCATACCAAAAACAGCTCTTTTGAAATAGTAATAGAATAAATACTGAAAACATATATTTTTTTTTGTGTATAGAACTGAAGCCGTGTTTAAAGTTCAAATGGCATACGATATTTCATATAAATAATATAATTCGCTTTTCGTTTGAACACGGCTTTAGAGGGTTGTCATATTCTAGCGAGCTGAAAACTTATAGTAACAGAGCTTTTGTATATAACAATGTCTACAGGATGTGATATAACGTTTATGGGAAACTTAAGTGTAGTATTGTCGTTTTCGTAGCAGTTTATTGCCTCGACAATAAAAATGCATCGAACGTAGAAACCGGTTCGTGAGATAGTTTATTTGCTGTCTTATGCGATGCTTCGACAGACAATATCGTAGAGAAACAAGTTTAGGTTCCTTTAAATAAGATCTGGGTTTGTCTACGGCACCGCCTTTGGAGAAAGCGAAAATTTTCTCTATTTTTATGTTTTTTCATGAAGTTGTAAAGCTGAATTCAAACGGCGTGCTGTATGTCATTTAAAATTGATCTCTTCATTTACTGAACAAAGTCAATTTCAAGTTTGAATTTTAGGGACTACCAATATCATTGAGCTATATCGGACGCCCTCAAATATCAAACTCAAAATTAACTTTAATCAGTAAAGTAGGGACAAAAACGCATTTTGAAATAAGCTTCAAACGTTGATGACATACCGCTTACCGTTTGAACTAGGCTTAATATCATAATTATTATGACTTAATTTCAATTTATCGTAAAAATCATAATTTGTGCTACGTTTAAATTTTAATCCTATCCTGGATTTAAAGATAATCTGGAGTGTGACGATCAATAGCGCGATAATTGTTTGCGCGATCGTCTGGTTAGTATTATCAATATTATGGGCCATTTTTATGCCAAAGTGTTTTTACTATGTATCAGAATAGCTCAGCGATTTGCAACTGAACTGTTCACTTCACTTCAAATCAATTTGAAACTTGAACTGACAACCGAGAAACAGTAAGAGCAGAATCTTGAGCTCACGTAGCCGAAATACCTTTTAATCAACGTATCAAGCGAATATCGAGGATATCACTATCACGAACACAATTTAATTCAGTGAGCATGCATGCCTCATTCTTACAAATAATCAAGAGAATCGACACTTTGCTCAGCTAGACAACAGAATAAGATAGTGCTCACAGAAAATACACATATATATATCCTAGCATATGATAAAACACATTCGATTGGTCACAAAAGCCATTGCACGCACGATAAATCCGTGCCATTTCAACTTGTATTGCTTAAGTGTAAGAAATGGAGCTTGTCTAAAATAGCATATAGGCTACTTTATAGTACCTACCTAGTACCTACCGCGAGTGCAGACGCGGGTGCAAGCAACTAGCTTGTACCCGTAAAATAATAATAACAGCATCTTTTCAGTTGGTAGTAACTCTGCCTTCTGCGCTAGAGGTCGCGGGTTCGATTCCCGCACTGGACAAACATTTGTGACTAACACAGATGTTTATTCTGTGTCTGGGTGTTAAATATATATCTATTATGTATATCAGTCTCTGGTACCCATAGTACAGGCTATGCCTAGTTTGGGATCAGTTGACCGTGTGTGATATGTCCAGAATATTTATTATTATTTATTAAAATTTTAAAAAAAAAAATATTCCGGACATATTCACACGGCCAACTGATCCCAAACTAGGCATAGCCTGTACTATGGTGACCAGAGACTGATATATATAATAGATAAATATTTAACACCCAGACACAGAACAAACATCTGTGTTTATCACACAAATGTTTGTCCAGTGCGGGGATCGAACCCGCGACCTCTAGCGCAGAAGGCAGAGTTACTACTACCTGAGCTATGAGGCCTGTCTCTGTCTTATTTATTTACTGACGATATTATCTCAATATCTTTGTTCCCAGTAGTTACATAGGAGTCATGGCTCTGATAGCTAGAGAACTCCGAAAACGGGAAGCACTGTCGAGTCACTCGTCACGGAAAGTAAGAAAAGTGGGCTTGGAACACTCGTCCGCATACAAATAGTTTACAAATGGCACATTGTCGTGAGACGCCGCGCGACGCGCCGATGGTTGGGCTAAGTGAAATTAGTGTTTCTTTGTTCGTCTGAGTCTACATCATGATTAAATTTTAAAGGCAGTTGCTTTTCTACATTCAAATGTATTTCAAACTTAGGCTCGTATTTTAAGTAGTCATAAAGGGATTTTTTGAGGAAAAATAACAAAACAAAACAGTATATAAGATGAAATTAACATTAGGCCAATGTTAACGTAAATAATACACTAGACTGTTTTATAATAACGAAACCGAATAGAACAGTAGGTATGCAATGAATTGATATGGGATAAGATCATTATAAATGATTTGTGATAATTCCTATTCCTATAGCCAGATGTTATCAGGATAGGATTTGCTAAATATCAAACCTAATTTACCATTATTTTTCAAATATAACGTAGTCGCTTTCGCAATCACCACAAGCTGACATTATAGAAGCAGACGTCTGTCTACCAATGAATGAAATAACAAGCAGTGCAAAAGTAAAAAAAATAATCTTATTTAGTAAAGTCTACGAGGCGTCGGATGGCGGACTAGAAGTCAGGTGGCGGGATGTAAAAGAAAACTCATTACTTCTTATTCAGGGACGCAGTCGAGTAGTGCATTCAGCACTGGGCGGGTTATCGATGAAAGGGATTTTTAGTGCGAGGGCGGTAAACAGCCATTAGCGAATGCTTGTTGTGTAGAATGATTTTGACAAATAAAAAGAGTGAAATGGTGAGCAATTTTAGATAAAAATCTAAGTATACTGTATAGAATGCGTTGTCATAATCTAATTATTTTCGTTCGTAAAACTAGAGTTATGTGAGTATGAAACTTGGTTTTTTTATACAACTAAGGTGGTGAACAAGCATGCGGCCCACCTGATGGTAAGCGGTTACCGTAGCCTATGAGCGATTGCAATACCAGAGGCATCACGCACGCGTTGCCGACCCCGAACCCCTCCCATCCCTAAAGAGCTCTGGCAACCTTACTCACCGCAGGAACACAACAGTATTTGAAACAAATAATGTTATTTGGCTGCGATCTTCTGTAAGGCGGAGGTACCACGCCAGGCGGCCTGCTCCAATTTAGAACGAGAAAATCTCGCTGTGCCCTACCTCCTACAAATATATCCTCGGTGAATAGCTTCTTCTTGCAGTGCATTAAGAAAGGTTCCTAAAACTCAACCTATTTGAAGTAGGGACGTCTACTGCTGAACATAGGCCTCTCCATAGATTTCCAGCGCGCCCGACCTTGTTAGGCCTGCACCCAAACAATCATTTGAGGGGATTAGCCCATACTCACCATGGCATGGTGGGCATGCGGGTTGACGAGTGCAGATAAAGCTATTGTTGATTGAGAACGCTGCTACCCATCCCCTAGCTGTTTTTCCCTTAGTCGCCTCTTACGACATCCACGGGTAGTATGGCCTATTTTTAAGCTAGGGGATGAGCAGCAGCGTCTGTTATTATAACAACGATAAGTCTTACTGCACCTGATAGTAAGTTGCTCTCGAAATTTGTGGGGAGGCTGATGTTCAGCAGTGGACTTCCAACGTCTGGAATTATGATGATCATGATGATTATCTCGTTGAAATAAACCGACCACTGTTAACCACATTGTAACTAAAAGAACTCCGGAAACATTTCTTATTTATAACCTAGACTACATCCGTTTTATTAATACAGATTTATCGATAAAGCACATTTCAGCAAAGAGTTTGTGTAATAAATTTAAAAGTAGCAAATCAGTATGCCACCGTCGTTTCTGCTACACACCAATACGAATGGGACAAAGCAAGACATATTGTGGCTTTAAGAGAATTCGTACCCGATGGTATACTACTAGGAATACTAGGTGTTCGTTCATGTCTCTGACTACCCTCCTTAGACGTTTTAAAGGATCTGATTGCCTCAAGAGGATGTCTTCCATACTTGGGGATAAAAGGCCTATTTTATGTTTTCGTACTCCGGTAGAATGATTTTAGCTTTGACTCAAAAAATTGATATTTTAAGATGAGTAACAAGTATATATCAAACGTTATCAATGACTACCAGTTTACTGGCGATTATAGAGTTTGTTTTAAACAATGTATAAAACCATAAATGTATTCAGATAGGTAACGCATAATAATATGTCAAATGAAAAATTTATTTGTGGTTATGTTCACGAAATTGTACTGTTTGCAGATGACATTTCACTTCTAGTGAAGCGACGATAACTTTGACGATGTAAACAATGCAATCTCTAGCGTGGTGAAATGCTTCAATGTAAACAACTTATTATTAAACAAAACGAAATCTAAATATATTTTTTTTTATTAACAATGTTACCAAGTTATTGCTAATGCATTTATTAGTGACGAAAATGAATAGGTACTAGAAAAATAATAAACGCGCTGTTCCCAAAATTAGGCTCACTTAGTGCTGTGCTACTGTTTTCAGTTAGCAAATTAAAAATAAACTTTGTCAAACGAAAGCTCTGTAAAAATCTTAAAACAAAATATTAGACTTAATATGCTTGAACTGGATTATAATTATAGATGTAAAAAGATAGTTACAAAATTAAAGCCATGGTTTCTTAGCTGTAATATCTTCTAGGCTTGTTCGCGACAAACACGCGTTTATTCAACTAGATTTAAATATGATTTAATAAAATATCCCAAAAATTTCGACTCCGACGGGATTTGAACCCGCAACCAAAAACTAATCATAGTACTCCCTTAGTCCCCACTATAAAATAGAATATAGATTTGAATAGTTTCAAAATGATCTTAAGCTACAATTATTACACCAAAAATATTTTATTTCACATAAATAATATCAAAAACACCTTCACAAAATCACCATACTGCTCTGAATTTACATCTGCTTTACATTGAAAAGTATACCCAAAAATAGACATAACTTTTGAAATGTAAGAAAAGGTATCCAAATTAGATTTATACGTAAACCGAATACTCTCGGTGGAAAGTGTTCAGGTGATTTGGGAGTGCGGCCTACAGATTGAATTTACCCTGTACCCAAGGGAGATGGGCATACTTGCAGGGAGATAGTTTTCTGGAAAGGATTTATTAATTTTGACAATGCACTGGCATATTACTTTTCTCATTGAAAAACAACATGGACTGTGTTAAAGATGATATGAGTAAGAAGCAACTGAGTGTGGAGATGACGGCTAACAGAAGAGAGTGGAAGAAGAAAAAATGTTGTGCCGACCCCAATAATGTGGGACAAGGGCAGGAAGAAGAAGAAGATTTAAAATCATGAGAACTCTTTTAAACTAGATATTTTAATATCGCTATGAGCCCAAAGCTAGCTGGGGAGTAAAGGTTCTCGAATGGCGACCACGAACCACTGCGCCGCCCACGCAGTGTTAGAAGGCTCCCCCACCCGATGGACCGATGACATTGTCGGGGAAGTCGGTGGATGGAAAGGGCTCAAGACCGTTCGTCGTGGAACTCTTTGGGGGAGGCCTATGTCCAGCAGTGGACTTCTATAGGTTGTTGATGATGATGAGCCCAAAGTTCGTAGCATGTATTTGATGACCTTGGTGGCGTAGTGGTGAAGTGCTCGTCTGAGAAGGCAAAGGGGCAAATATTTTCTGGGTATTGAGGTACCATGGTACTCCTAGTTTCTGATACACACGACACAGGGAATCCTAGTGTGGGGTCAGGACTATGTATGTGACTGTTGTATGTTCTTATTACGTCACCACAACCTGAATTAAATTGTACTAAGTGTTAAATTCATTCTTAATATTCATGGTGGGTGTAAATGATTTGACTTGTAATTGAATATTTGACAAATCTTACATACTCTTTACTCTAATAATATTGAATACGAATAGGAAATCCTGGACTATTATACTGTTTGAGACACATCCAGCCTTCATAATTTTAAATCTTTACCTTTATAGCGAGCATCGCATCTAGGGCCCCAAGGGGCGTTTTTCCCGCTATTACTTCTATAACATCACTTTACGATACTGTACTTTTTTTATTATTCATGATAATACGCCTTACATTAGCGTGTTTTTGTTCCTCACATTGTTTTTACGATGCGGCTCACGATTTTCTTCTGTTACTTAACGTTTTTTGTCGTAGACCCCATTAGATATTTATATTTTATGCGTTATGAATGAAGGATGAAATAGGAAAGCGATACGGTATTTTTTGTTGTATAATTTCGTTAAGAGCCGCGTTGGCTGAGAGGTGCCTCACTTTTGATCCGACAGTTGTGGATTTGAAATTGGTCATGCACCGATGGAATTTTTTTATTTCGTAACAGATTTCATTTTAGTTAGTTTTAGCTCTTAAGTAACTATTTTCTAATCTATGGTAACTGCGTGCTAGTTTAGTCCGTGATTTTAGCAAAAAATAGTTAATAGTATTTACCGAGGGTACCACCATACATCAACCTGGTCACTGACCTAATACAGGATGACCAAGAAACAATCAGTGACACGACAAGCAAGCACCGAGGTTTTAGAGTTAATTTTTAGGAGAAAATCCATTTTGACCTAAAGACTGTCAAGTGAGGATTCCGTCCTCACGTAAAGGCCGATTTACATCAGACGAGCGAATGTTCATTCTTTCCCCACTCTATTAAATTATTTTAGTGTGAACAAACGTAAAGAATTCTTTCGTTGTTTTGTCTGTGTTCACAAAGATTCTATGAAACTCAAAGATCGAGAAAGAATGCTCTTGTTCTATAACTATATTCTCTAGCTCTAGCTCTATGTTCGTTTGGTTTAAACGGGCCTAAAGATCTCAAATGTAGCAAGAGACAAAATATAAGATAGTAACATACTTGAACAGACGGACGAATTTGCGGACGGGTCAGCGTGTGAATATATAAATATTATTTGACCTACGAGTAGGAGTAGTATGGCTGCATGAATGTTGACGGTTTTTCTTAAGCTCCAATGAGCAGCGCCTGTTTTTCCAAACTGCAGTCAGTATAAATGTATGTAAAACCTTTTCAACGTGACTTATCCAAAGCCTTTGACCTGATTCCTTTCCTCTGACCCTCGCACAACATTAAGAAATCCTTTCTACATCCACTTGCTCGTTATTTGTGAGACCTACAATTTTATATTTTAAAATGTATAGGTACCTACATAGATGGAAACGGTTGCAGCGAATTGGTTGCTAGTCGTTGGTATTGCAGTAAAAGCATTTACAGGAATATGAACTAATACCAAGAATCCGCTTTACTAGTTTTGAAACTGTTTCGCTTTGCACACGGCTAAGTCAAAGTCAAAAAGCGTTTATTTCAATAAAATAACTAGGGTCACTTTGAAACATCTTAGAAACTAGGTGAAGCTATGCCTGTTCCTCGCGACCAAGCCAAGAAGAATCAGGCAACAAACATGCCTGTCCGCCTTATTTCTTTATTCTCTGTCATACTTCGAAGGTGAACAATTAATTTTATGGCTTTGATTAGCCAATCTGTTTTTCAGTTGCAACTAAAAGTATTAAGAACAATTTCAATGTTGGACAAAAGCTACTTTTCATGATTACGCATTTGGCAAGGCAAGATGAAGCAACAAATCACTTCACGCAAAGTACAATACTACTGTAGTGGTTAAAATCATTATCTTTGGGAATTGTAAACTATCAGTATTTTTTTACCTAAATCTATAAAAATTATCAACAACCATCAACGAGAATCAATCAGCAGCTACGCACGTATATTAATTGAACATTCCCTTAATTCCATTTTCTTACGAAAATACACAAATTAAATGACAATAAATAGTTTAATGCAATTTAAACCTGAAACCCTTGAGCAACTTTACTCCGGCCAATCAAACAAACATACAATTATACAGCACAATTATATGCGAATGCATCATTACAAGCCGGTTGGCTTGTAATTAATTGCCAATTAGCTCTGACCTTTATGTGTGCGCAAATTACGACGTTTTGATGGTAGAGCACACAAGAAGCGTAGTGTGTTGAGGGAATGTCGAGCCGCGAAATATTTGCTTATCATGAATGTGATGGTAGATTGACATCAAGAAGACTCTCGGTTGACCTGCTTCTTACCTTGCTAATTGCGAAATCTAAGTGTAAATCAAGAAAGATAAGTGTTTTTGAAGGATATGTTCAAAAGTCTAAGCCATCCTACATAAATTATAAATACGAAAGTTTTCAAAGATGATGAGAGAGAAGATCTCTACTACGATACTCTTTCACGCCGCAACCACTCTGCCGTATTCACAAACTGGAATTAAATTTGCCATGTATGTAGTAACTAGCCTGAAATAAAATAAACGTTTTTTTATACGGGTACCACGCGAGCAATGTCGGGTGTGGAAGCTAGCTTTGTATAATTTAAGGTCTTCTACCAGAGCAACATATAACAGACATTGCAATCGATCAGATTTTAGAAGCACGCCCTTTGTTTCCACATGCAGCGTCTTCAGCTTCCGCCAGCTGCTAAATTAAGGATTACTGTAGTACCGGATTGATCAGTTCCAAACAGCCCAGCAGCGTTGATGTTGGATCTTAGACAGAGACGCTTGTCGGACATAACGCGCTAATTAATTGGTAATGCAAATACAAAGCAAATCAATTAGAGCGCAATTATTGCGATCTATAGTATGTGAAATGCAGCTTAGCTGAGTTGGTGACGTAATGCGCTTACTGCTCGTTACTCGGTTGCATTAAGTTTTGTGGTTTAAGGAGCCGACGGGTGGTTACCGTAATCTCTAATTTGTGAAAATGTCTATCAAAAACAATAGTCTCAAAATAGGTATTGTTAAGCGACTTGCGCGAATTGTAACTTTTTCTAAGAATGGTTTTTATCAGTTCTGATGAATATTAACGATGATATTTAAAAATTTAATTTTTGTGTCATACGCTATCTGAGTGTTTGCAAAGTGAGAGCGTCAGTCGCACGGCTATTATTACCCTTGTATTCTATTTGTATTTTGTACAAAAGTACGTGGCAATAGGTAGTAGCGTATTTTCGCATTGTAGTCACTCCCGCTTCTCTCGCACTCCCGAGTTCTTTGGTAGCGTAGGTGTAGCTGAAGCTTTACATCAGTATTGCATAAAATTCTCTATTTAGCACTAACTAGTCTCGGGATGTCTAGTAAAAGTTTGCATTTCGATGATCGTTGAGGCATAAAAAGATAAACATCATCGCATCTTTAGCATGTTCTATGTAACATCCAATCTTACTTGAACTGCGAAGTCACTGAAACTTTACTGATGGGAGCTCACGTTATACTGGCTTTTACTATTTTTGTTGAATGTTATAAACCATATGGCCTAGAACTAAAATAAAAATCGTTTTGGATTGTATAAACAAAGTTCTTTCATTAAACACCCAATTTTATGTAGGTATTCGTTTAACTTATTTTGAATATTGGACCCTATATATTACCAGAAAAATCTTGATAGTTCCTACAACCAGTTGACCTACTTAATTCCTTGCAGATCGTATTAACGGTTCGTAAATTATTCCCTAACAAATATCATACAATGATACAACAAAGTCAAAGTCAAAGTTAAAAGGCTTTTATTTCAATAAAATCACTAGGATCACTTTGAAACGGCTTAGAAACTAGGTGAAGCTATGCCTGTTCCTCGCGACCAAGCCTAGAAAAATCAGGCAACAAACACGGCTTGGTGCCTATAATTTTTTTCGATGATCCCTTTTCACTAAATGGAATTTAAAGCTTCAGTGTGGTGCCGATCGAACTAGGTGAGGCTCAAAAGAAAAATAATCTAATTATATCGGCAACGCCGATATGTCTAAGTTATTTGAGTAATCTTCGCTCGCTTTACTCGCTAAACCAACTTAAGGCTTTAAGCTAAGTCTAACATAACCAAATGTGCTACGTGTAAAATTAATACTTTACGTCAACATACCATCGCGTCCTAAATTGTAAGTCCGTGGACGCAAATCCAATTGCTACGTCGCCTAACCTCACCTCGGCGGTTAATTTGCCAGACTAGGCAACGACGGCAGCTACTTGCAACCCTGTCACAGGGTAACCTATAGTACAGAGTCCAAGCTTCATACCGTTGCAGCCTGTAAAGCCAGTTTCAGATGGTATGCAATTTGTCATTTAGAAATCGTTTCAACATTATGTTCAGGTCAATTTTTATTATGTATGCATACTTTATTTACAGAAAGAAACTTAAAACTAATACAAGTTAATATTTACAAAATACACATGGAACAGATGAGCCATCTAAAGACCGTTACAAACGATCTATAGATAGCTCAACTGATCCAGATCACTAACAGTCGGAAGCGTCCCCAAGACGCTGGCGGAATTGCCACGCTGGATGGCAATGCTAATTCGCTGGGCCAAATAAGAGCCAGCTCTCGGGTCAGGCGTCGCTTTTGTCAATTTTGAGTTTTAATTTTAGAGTAAAGCTATATACTCGTATTATAACGATATCACATCCTTTGAAGTATGAAACATATATATTCATATGATACGATCATTAAAATATGGGTTTGTATCTTCCAACACTTGAAATTTTGCTTTTCCGATTCCGTGTCTGTTCTCGTACATGACGGTCTTTGTTACAGCTGGTGTAGGATTACCTACTGATATCCGGTCAGTGTCCAAAAGCAGGTTGTCCAAGAAAGTTCCAGTGTGAGGATAAACTAAGCAAGTAGTGTAGACTTTATCATACTTTAAAATCACATTTTCTGGAGTTTATATACCTAAGTATTCTGATTTGGCAGAACCTAGCTTAGCTTTAATTTCTAATATCATAATACTTCAACTTACTCTAAGTAGGTATCATAAAATTTCACAATTTATTTAATCATATGATATCAGGGAAAACATGAGAATATTTTAATTCAAACCGAAACACATAACGCACGCGAATATTCAACCAAACAAAATATCGGTAACAACGTTCATTGTAAATTTCCTATTGTTCGAGTAAGTCCCATAGAAAACGCTCCTATTGATAGCAGCTCAAAACTTTAATGTATATTCTGATACAAAAGTATTCTATTGACGTATTATTTTATAATTTTTACAGAATACTTTTGTATTAGAAGCTAGGCATGTTTTGTTCGTTGTTTTTACTTTACTCAGAATATTCTGTGCGAATAAAATTGTTTATGAGTTGTAGTCAAAAATTAACTTTAGTTCACAATACGTATTGCATTTGCTGAATGAAATATTACCTAAGGCAATGAGTCTAGTTATTGATCTTTTATTTTAAAAATATACACTTATACATACTATATATAAGTGTATATTTTTAAAATATATGTATATAGTATGTATAAGTGTATATTTTAAAAATAAAAATCAGTTATTGATCTAGTACTCCTAAAATATATCAGTATCAGCAGAGTTTCCGGCATGTTTTCATAAAAGTTTTTTTGGTTGACATAAATCACATCCTTGTTGATCTGAAATAAAACGTATGGTAAGATGATATGTCGCACGCCGTTCGAACAAGGCATAACAATCTATTGTTTTATGTCACTCTACCGTTTGTCAAAGCAATTATTCCCCGAAAACCTCACGCCCCAGTGTTTACCAAAACATTCCGGATCGTTAATACTTATCTAACAAAGAGACGGCCGGTACGATTCTCACATCCAGTTATGTTTTATAACAACCGACGTTATAACGAGTTGGTGCTCTGAACTCTATTTTGTAATAGTACCTGCGAGTTCACGTTATTTTTATTTAAGGTTAACTAATTTGTTTATTTATTCATCTGAATCCTTAAGATGAACGGTCTTGATCAATTTCCATCCATTGGCTTCCCGTGCCCTCAGAATATCATCGATCCATCGGGGGCCTTGATACACTGCGTCGTCTTGTTCTTGGTTGCTATTCGAGAACCTTTATTCCCCAACGGTTATCATGCTACGAGCTATGTAGACAGCTTTTAACCACTTCAACTTGTTATTTCTGAGATTTTTATCGTTTAACATGGTTCTTCTGCGGAATTAGGTTAATTAATTAATCTGACAGGCCTCATAGCTCAGTTGGTAGTAACTCTGCCTTCTTCACTAGAGGTCGCGGGTTCGATTCCCGCACTGGACAAACGTTTGTGTGATGAACGCAGAAGTTTGTTCTGTGTCTGGGTGTTAAATATATATCTATTATGTATATCAGTCTCTGGTACCCATAGTACAGGCTATGCCTAGTTTGGGATCAGTTGACCGTGTGTGAAATGTCAGGTTTTTTTTTTTTTTAATTCCTCATATTGAAAATATGGAAAATGCAAGCTCTCAATAGCCCGTTGCCCCGTTTGTGTATTTGTGTACTTAGTATAGTTTGTCGATACGAGTTTACCTCACACACGTGTTGCTGTTGAGTGCTGATAACTGAATCGATTCGGCTGTACATTTATCAAACCAAAAAATCAGCAATTCGAATATTGTTTTTGATTGTGATTGTAACTATTGTGTATTTTGTTGGTTTATTATATTGCTGGCAACCAGCAGATACTATTCAATCAGACTGCACCTGTATTCTTATCAATAATCATTTTTATTGGTTGTCTCTTATTTGGTTAGCGTGCCAATGGCACCAGCGCTTTGGGCGTTTCCGACTGGTGGTGATCAAGATGTGTTGAGCACTCTTTGAAAAATATTGTAGACACTAATTGTATCCATTGCAATTTTCTTTATTTAAATAAAATACCATAGAATATCTAATAATTATAAATTATTTATTTCAAACAACACAACACCGTATACAATGCTAATATAATATCATACAAAATAACGTACATTAAATAAAATATACTTACTAAATTACACACATATCACAATATAATGACTATCAGTTTTTACAGAAAGAACACTTATAGTAGTGTCAAAATAGTACTCATAAAATATATCAGTATCAGCAGAGTTTCTGGCATGTTTTCATAAAAGTTTTTTTGGTTGACATAAATCACATCCTAGTTGATCTGAAATAAAACTTATGGTAAGATGATATGTCGCACGCCGTTCGAACAAGGCATAACAATCTATTGTTTTATGTCACTCTACCGTTTGTCAAAGCAATTATTCCCCGAAAACCTCACGCCCCAGTGTTTACCAAAACATTCCGGATCGTTAATACTTATCTAACAAAGAGACGGCCGGTACGATTCTCACATCCAGTTATGTTTTATAACAACCGACGTTATAACGAGTTGGTGCTCTGAACTATATTTTGTAATAGTACCTGTGAGTTCACGTTATTTTTATTTAAGGTTAACTAATTTGTTTATTTATTCATCTGAATCCTTAAGATGAACGGTCTTGATCAATTTCCATCCGTTGGCTTCCCGTGCCCTCAGAATATCATCGATCCATCGGGGGCCTTGATACACTGCGTCCTCTTGCTCTTGGTTGCTATTCGAGAACCTTTATTCCACAACGGTTATCATGCTACGAGATATGTAGACAGCTTTTAACCACTTCAACTTGTTATTTCTGAGATTTTTATCGTTTAACATGGTTCTTCTGCGGAATTCCTCATATTGAAAATATGGAAAATGCAAGCTCTCAATAGCCCGTTGCCTCGTTTGTGTATTTGTTTACTTAGTATAGTTTGTCGATACG
Source organism: Anticlea derivata (assembly GCA_947579855.1). Taxonomy (NCBI): domain Eukaryota; kingdom Metazoa; phylum Arthropoda; class Insecta; order Lepidoptera; family Geometridae; genus Anticlea; species Anticlea derivata. Next base: position 5,625,925 of record OX388266.1, read on the forward strand.
AGTTTACCTCACACACGTGTTGCTGTTGAGTGCTGATAACTGAATCGATTCGGCTGTACATTTATCAAACCAAAAAATCAGCAATTCGAATATTGTTTTTTGATTGTGATTGTAACTATTGTGTATTTTGTTGGTTTATTATATTGCTGGCAACCAGCAGATACTATTCAATCGGACTGCACCTGTAATCTTATCAATAACAAATTTTATTTGGTTGTCTCTTATTTGGTTGGTTAGCGTGCCAATGGCACCAGCGCTTTGGGCATTTCCGACTGGTGGTGATCAAGATGTGTTGAGCACTCTTTGAAAAATATTGTAGACACTAATTGTATCCATTGCAATTTTCTTTATTTAAATAAAATACCATAGAATATCTAATAATTATAAATTATTTATTTCAAACAACACAACACCGTATACAATGCTAATATAATATCATACAAAATAACGTACATTAAATAAAATATACTTACTAAATTACACACATATCACAATATAATGACTATCAGTTTTTACAGAAAGAACACTTATAGTAGTGTCAAAATAGAGCTGCAAGAGTGCCCGAACTTGTGCGTCCAGGCACCTATTGTTCAAGGCTTTTGAGTAAGCGGATTGGTAGAGTATAATACATTTTAATATGTTTGAATGAATAATGAAAATAATGAAAATAATATATATAACTGGTTTCCAGCTGCGTGGTACCCGGATGAAAATCACAGATTACCAAACCTGATCCTCCGAAAAGAACTTAGAAACATCACAAAACACTGCATTAACCTCATTTGTCCTCATTTGTAACCTTTAAATTGATACGACTCAAGGTTTTGATCTTGGGGTCCGCAATATATTATGCAATACTTAAGAACGAATGCTATTCCTTAACTTTTATTGTGTTAAATTACCATGTAATTGGGTTAAAATGTGTCATTTTTGGCAAAGAGAGTAAACCTGTGCCTTTTTCAGGATTTTTTTAGAAAATGCATTTTATTTTTTTTAGTAATTTCCATGTAAAATTTCAAAGAACTAACGGTTTCCGAAATAAAAAATCTAAATAAATAAAGTTACATAAATAATAGCAATCAGTATAACTGGTAGGTATAAGGTAGGTGCATTAGCACTCAAATCCAGCCCAAATGTAGGTAACGCAAGTGATAATGTCTTCAGCACAGTATGTACCTACCTATTTTTGTACAGCCATTGCAACTTTTCCTGTCTGATTAAAACATTTGTGTAAAAAAATCCTGAAATCTGTTAGAAAAACAAAAACATAGTGAAAAATGATTTATTCCAATTATTTCCACCTGAAAAAAAGCATTTCAAAATATTCCAACTGATTCAGTTTCCAGACGCGTAACATGATTAGACGTAGAGTAATTTTATGGGGAATTCTCGCCGCGGGGCGAGGTGAAATCGGCATGAATTTTACATGAATTCGCGACAAGATTCGTCATTCATTTTCGGCAGACGCAGACGAGAATGACATAGTAAAACTTGTTTGCTTCGATTGTTCGGAGGTGTGCAGTTTGAGCACAAACAACTTTGCTGTTTTGTTCGGTTAATCGATAATCTCTACGCGCTGAATGTAGATATTTGGAGAGCAGTTTTAAAAAAAGTATTATACCATTATTTTTGTTTAAATAAAAATCTTGATTATTTTATAATCTTCACCTCATTAACGTACTAAGCAAATATTTGGATTTGGGGATGGCAGCTGAAGTAAGGCTCAACAGATTGTACCAAAGTAACTTTAGCAGACAAGCAGCCAATTGGATTGACGACATAGTGGCCGTTCAAGGAAAAACCTAGTTTTAAAAACCCAAAATCAACAGAAAGGGCGTTTGAGGGAGGAGGTAGAGCAGTGGGCTACTACGTGCTTTCAGTGATGATATTGAAGCCCATTGCGTGGCGGAAAATTGCGCGATCGAGACCATAGGCTATTTCAAGCCATTTTAAAAAGTTCGGGATTTTTCCTTGCTACTAATTTTTCTGGTTGACGATACAATAAATTACCCTTTTGGAATAGTATATACTAGTTACTAAGACACGTTATACATCGGTGACCTTTTTTGTAGGTAGCTGCTGAGTATTTTTTTCCAGAGATGTGCACAAAAGTAATAAAAGTGAAGATATTCAGTGAAAGGTCTCAGTAAGAATTAGTTGATGCATTTATCACTCTGATTATTCTGTCCATCTTTTCTACATTCCGACGCTCGTAGTTTTTCTACAATCGCAGCCGTCCTTTGTTACGGATGATTTACGCTGATACTCCAACATTTTTCAGCATTAATTCGTTTTATAAGCCCATTTTGAATCTCTCGCCGGGCTCGATATTTTAAAGCAGGTGTTGTTGATAATGATTGAAGTGCTGAATTTTGAATTGCATCAGAAAATGTTGACGATGAACTTTTAAGCGAAATCTTGAACAATCTTTTAATACATATGACTTTTCTATGATACTGTGGCATATCAAACTCGAGACCTGTCTTCGTTCGATCCTCTTCCGGTATCGGTATTTATACAAATATCCTGTTTACTGTTTACATTTACTGGCCTAATAAATTCATAATAGGCTTCAGAGGCTACATCCGTATCGTATCTGAATTGAGGGCAAAGAAAATATTAAAATTTCCAAACCATTAGAAAAGTACGTACTCGGCTCGCACTCTAACTCATTTACTTTTTATTTTGCTGTAAAAAGAAAATCAAAAAGCAGGCGGCAAATTCTTTAATTTTCTTAAGAAAATTCCTTTTTTACGTCGGAAGTTCAAATTATTCGTTAATAAAGTCGCGTGGCGTGAATTCCTTTGATGGGGATGAAATATTGCCTAGGTACCGATTGGGGTGACGGGCGAAATCCGAGCCTACGAAATAAAATGAATTTGGCCGGGGGCAACAGTAGAAAATTGGAAATGTCATTTTGGGTTTTTTTAATGTTTGCGGCGTCCGGGGCGTGCGATAGGATTACGGGAGCCTGCAGCGTACATTCCGATTTCACCTGCCACACCCGGCTCTGACACGAATCGATTGTCGAATCGCAAATGGTAATGCCTGCTTATTTTTGCGGGAACTTGTAGCGGTCTGTTTTTAAAGGTCAATGTGGAGGAAAAGAAAATTTTGACAGGGAAGGTCGGTCGATAAGTTCGTTGTAAAGTTTTAAGATTTATATCATGATGTGTTATTTTAAAAATACAAAGGCATGTAACTTTCTTGTATGCATTGTGGGAGCGTCATATTTAGTTTATGTTCTCGCTGTACAGTATAATCTTAAATCAAGGAACCAAAATTAAAAGTAAATATAATGGTTTTGGACTATGTTCTTTAATTTAGTGAAAAAATAAGGGCTCACCAATATTACACAAGTAGATAGATACAATAGGGAACGAGAAGGCGCGGCCATTTGCTAGTCTACGCTGAGAATAGCTACTGTGAAAGTAAATACGTCAAAACTACATTTTTCCACTGCTTTTAACTTGAAATCAAACTGTCATTTTTTTACTCATAAAACTTGCTGTAAAATTTTGTTTTATTTTAATTTCCACTCAAAATACAACTACCGCCAAATAATGTGCCTTATAAGAGTTATAAGTTCTATGAAAACCGATAGTAAAACAAAGAATAATCAGAATAATAATAATCAGAATAATCAATTTATTGGTAAAATTAGCTTGAAGGTTCATAATTATTAGTCTGCATAAGTCCTCCTGCTGGAAATATGTCTCCCTTAAAGACTGCTACAACGGACAGTATTGAGCCACGTACCATCGGGTGTACTATCTTAGTTCTGCGACGTCCGGTTCGTAGTCACCATTCAAGAACCTTTATCACCCAACGATTTTTGGTTCTGCGAACTATATAGCCTCACTCCTACTTTATCTTGCTTATCCTGAAAGCTATTTCGGTGACCTTGATTATTCTATGGGTTTCCTCGTTAAGTTTTTTTTTACGTAGGGAAACTGAGCATGGCCTTAAGATTATACCTTGGTAATAGTTTCACGGTTGCTCCATCTGACCGTGATAAACGCTCACAAGTTTGTTCATCGGAATACCTGCTACAGGATGTTAATTTATTTTATGCAATAAGGAAGGATGCAAAAGAGCAGGCGAAGTTGCGTCGGAAGCGCCCTGTAACTTATGGCTGTGTAAACAGGAGGTGACGGGAGGTATAACTTGTATCTACTCTAGTCTGATGAATGATAAACTATGGGTACATTTGGCTTGGAGTTTATAATATTAGTTTTTTTGGATTGAAAATAGTTGATTGAAGGTAATAATTCAACTTGGCGTCTATAATAATCAACCAGACCTAGGTTTAACCATGACTACCTATCGTGTAAAGCCGCATAGAGATGGTTTGTGGTATTGATGAACAATCAACAACCTGCAATGTACAAATCAGAGACCCGCTGAGTGCGTTTTTATAGTTTAATTGTTTAAAAATATAGTATAGCTTGACAGTAAACCTTGCATTGAATCTTTTCTCCACATATGGGAAACATACGCTCACACTGACTGACATGAATTTATAGATTTAAGAATTTTTCCTCAAATGTACAATTGTGATGATAAAAGATAAGAGTCTAAGCTTCTTGGTTACTGACCTAACCGATAATAAAGGGGAAAAAATTTACAGATGCCATGACAAACAAACTTTATGGAACATGAACAAAAAATTCAAAATACCTAATACCAGTTTCACAGGAATAACTTGTATCAAAACAATAATCACGCAAACAATTATGTTATAAATCAACACCTCCTAACCTGCCGCTTACCAGCTCACCATTACTCCGATAAAATCTCATGTGCTACCGAACGGAATCGATCGAGATAGTCCACTCGGTCGAAAACCATAGTGCCGTGACACATTAAGCTGAATATGATTTGATAGACAGTAAAGTTACAATAGTACATGCCAGTATAATTTGTAAATTTTCTATATAAGTGTTCAAATGGGTAATTAGTTGAAATAGACAAGGCGATTCATAATATATAAAAATGTACGATTCATTATGTATAAAAATTTACGATTCAATATATTTATACTATCCCAAAAGGGGCTTATTCTACACCCAATTGCCAATAACTTTTGTTGCACTATGCAAAAACAGCTGTTTTCAGATCAAATCAGTTCAAAATCGATTATTTAGCTGATTTATGTAGCAATCGTGATATCGCACTTCTCGTAAGGCTAATTATTAGTTATAAATTTGATAAAAATACCAAAAACAACTGATTAACTGCATAATTACTGCAATATCTTCGTTTCTTTTTTTGTTTGTAGTATAATTTCCTTTCGGGATAGTTTACATATTTGAATCAACTTGGAGATGGGATAAGCATAAACAAAAAAATGTTTTGGCCGTTCCTGAGAAAAAGGGTATTTACAGAGTTGTTGCCATCAGTAGCAGAAAACTTTGTTTGATTTCATTATCATAAAATGTCACAATCTACAAACACTTAATATGTTTTTCCTTGCCACAAACAGCAACTTACCTATTGTTTGCTTGGTGTATCACCATACTAACCTTACACTTGCTCACATCAAGCAACAGGTAGAGTGAAATATTTTTATCCCCATAATGTATCACTTGGCGCTCGAGACCAATCTTTTAGTGACGTGATTCGATTCGATATCGATTGAGCTGAAGTCGATATTTCAAATCGACAGAATTTATGAGAGCGGTGCGATGTGATATGGGGATTTGAATTCGAGTAATTCCAAATCGCATAATATTTGATTGGTTGGTTTTGAATACATTATACGAAGAGGGAGTTTAAGAGAGGGTGTTGTTCAGAAATGACCTTATACCGATAATGTAATGACTTTATCAACCAAAATCATTTTTTTTTTTAAATATTGGTCTCTACGGACGTGTACAATCTTCGAAGAGCGTAAATAGTTATAATATTTAATTCAAAACCATCCCTACATTTTAATTTGACATTTTCACATCTGCCTCTTAATTATTTTCGTGTTTTTACAGTTCCAAATACCATCTGGTCCAAAAACAGGGTAATTATTGTACAATGTGATTTATATTATTTAATAGAGTGTAGAATAACCTCCTTCCGGGATGGCATATGTTATGAATCGACTTGTATAAACTATCGACATAACTTTGCTAGAGAGGTAGTTCCCATCACTGCGGCCTAAAAGCACTATTCCGAATGAGATTGCGTTCACTTCGCGTTCACTTCACATCTCATTCGCGAATAATGCGAGTCATTCTGTTATTAGATCGGGAGCTAGATGTGCATTTCGTACTTTGATGAAAGCGTACAGTGGAATGGAATGTCCCTTAATGCAGAGTAAAATACTTCATAAACAAAAGTTTTCCAACAGTCCGTTAATGTTGCTTCATCGTTTATCGTTAGGACATCCACTGTTGAACATAGGCCACCCCATATTTTAGGTTAACTGACTTATTTTTTGGCTCTTTTTAGTTCTGACGCGGTGTACCATCATTTAATTTTTAACTTCAATTATATTTTTGGATGACGCACACATATCACTCAGTACCGGCACTCGATCTGCATAAATTTACTTGTGTGATGTAAATAAAAATATGTTGTGGCTTCAGCACTATAATGTGAGTCATTCTATTATTTATTATATTTGAACAAAGAAATGCCCTTATGCCTCTTATGCTCCAGATTTGGCTTACATCACGGCATTCTATAGTAGTTGAGTGTGTATTTATTTGGTTTATTTTTGATCAAATCACGTGGGTATGTTTTTATTATAAGTCATGTACAGTATTATATTTTGATCGATATTAAAATTCTATATCCTTAATTTATGTATTAGTTAACGATTTGAAAACTCATAGTAGGTACTTATTTTATTCGTTGTTGTTTAAAGTCTATTTTGTCTTCACCACCACAGGTAAATCTTCAGTAAATATAGGTATTGTTTATTTCTAAGATATAGAAAATATATCTCTCTTATTCTGAACTTGTTACAGAAATTTAAGCAATATTATCCACAGAAACAAGCCTCCGTTTTAATAAGCACTCGAATAATAACGCTCAAATTATATTATTACCTGCAAACTCTGTCTAATTTAATGAAAGCCGAGCTTCTATTCTCGTTTCTAAAATCAGAAGATTTTAAGCCGAGAAGTATTCACAGCCTATTATATTAACATCTTGCTTAGTCTTACAAAGAACATTTACTAGTTGCGACCAAACAGATGCGGGAACGTCAGTCGTACTACACACACGGTACTTGTGTTTTTAAATGAGCATGTGATATGGACAACGTACGATATGTCATATATATTTTTTTTTAATGATCCTTATCTCAACCAAATAAATTAAATTTTGAGTTTGTCTTAGTGACTTGCGATATCGTTGAGCTAAATCGTGCGCCCTCAAATGTCTAACTCAAAATTATTTTTAATTAGTAGACGTATGAATCATTTTGGGATAAGTTTTAAGCATATTTTAGACATTTGAACACGTACAGATGTTACCTCAGTACTAGATTGGCATCGCCTCGCCCCAAAACAAAACGTCTAGATGTCCCGACTCGAGGTGATGCCGATACAATGCAAATTAGTGTGTGTTGAAGTATGAAGATTATACGAAGAATTCTGAGGCGATGCTGATCTGGTCCCGGGGCGATATGTCAGCGAAGAGCTTTACAAGAATCATAACCGCATTTCAGTATATAGTCTTAGTAATTTTTTGCGACAAATTGACGCGACCGATGCGGTGGTCAAAGCGACGCTAAGCGGACTTAATGCCTCAAGCGTAAGCATAAAGCAAGTCAAGTGCAGCTTGCTCAAAGTGATCCAGCTATTCCATTCCAAGCCGTTGTATTACTCCAGTGAAATTAAAAGTTAACGTCGAGTGTTGGGTGGCTTAATGGCGTTTCAGTGTTTGCGTTTCCGGTTACACTTTTAAATCTTAGGCCGGATTGACTCGTTTTACGCCGACTCGAGTGCTAATTTTATGAAGTGTACTTTTGTGAGTTGCGTAGTTTTGGTTTGTTGGATTTTTGAATGGAAAGGGTTGTGAATTTTGACAGTTCAAATAAGAATAAGGTGGGCCAGTTATTGAATTGGCTGTTTATGCTGGAAATCGTGACACCTCTACAAATTTTTCAAAAACTGTGGTGCAGGGAGTCTAGACAAGTTCTTCACGCTTTGTTTTCCTTTCACGCTAACGTTATACGACAACGAAATGTAGTCTACCAACTTTGCAGCAGTCACGTGACATTTGACATGCTAAAGCTGTGTTCAAACGGCATGCGATGTGTCATCTAAAATACATACAAACTAATGAAATTTAATTTCGAGTTTGACATGTGAGAGAGAACAAAATCACAAGCCACTAAAAGTTAAATTCAAAACTGACTTTGCTCGTTAGATCTAGGGATCATTTAGAAATAATTTGTAAATGACGGCCGTTTGAACACGCCATTTCCATACATTCGATCTTTCAGCTGGCGTTAACGCAAACAGAAAATAGATCTTGTCGTGACCACCAGTTTACAAAGTGCTAATACATCAGTAGAAAAGCTAGATAACTAAACAAATGCGAGTAAGTTACAAGCCAAATAGACAGCATGTCCCAAATTTCAGATTTCACCACAGTTACTGATCGCAGACATGACGTGCAGTAATGAAGGGCAACTCAGTTAGTTGGTCTGCCAAGCGGAACAATTGCATCTTACTCGGACGTTGGATTATACTGCGATAGACCTCGTATATGCTACACATATTTAGTGATATAACCGATGCTGGTTGATCAAAAACAGTCTCAGATCTTACAATTTTACAGTTACAAATCGTGTGGCGGGTAAATAAAAGACAACTGCTCACGTGTCACCAATAAAAATTGATAATTTGACTTTAAGTATCGTATAGTAAGCATAACGTTATGCTGAACTATTTTTGCTTAGGCACAGTTAAACAATAATCACATATTTGAATAAATTTTATTTAACAAGCGTTACTTAAAAAACTTTCTCGAATCTTGAAGTAACATGTTTCACAAAAACGTGCTACAGTGTACCTGTACCAACCTCTCTTTATTACATTCTAAAACAAACGAATTCTAATTCCATCCACCGTCTTCCCGCAACTTTCACAATGTCGTCGGTCCATCGGTGGGGGCTTTCCAACACTGCTTCGCCCGGTTCGTGATCGCCATTCGAGGACCTTTATTCCTTAACGGTTGCCGGTTCCGCTAGCTAGATGGCCTGCCCACTGCCACCTCAACTTGCTCATTTTGAGAGCTATGTGGGTTACCTCGGTTCTCTTACGAATTTCATCATACTGGATATTATCACGTAGTGAAACTCCGAGCATAGCTCTCTCCATAGCCCGTTGCTCGACTTTGAGCTTGTGTATGAGGCCAATAGCTAGCGACCAAGTCTCAGTGCCATATTTTATCACTAGCAACATGCCCTAATTGTAAACTTTCGTCTCTAGTTACTTGATTTTCGTAATTTTATTTACAAAATGAATATTCCACGAGTTCGAATTACTTTAGACGGATACAGACAGTATTACCAAAATATCTAAAATGTTTGATGAAGCTTTCATGCAAGGATCCCTCCGAATCTGATGTACGGGTAAAAGCTTTATAAATAACCATGCAGCTTCCATTAAAGGTAACCAATAATTTCCGGAACTAATATTAAAACTACGTGGATGGAGGCTGCAAGTTCGGTACACCCGGCTTACAAGCACAAACCCATAAAACATTGAAACAGCTGGCTTAGTCTATAACATCAAAATATGATTTTTCATCAAACGTCCTAAAGTATTTAGGCCAGACTCGTAATGACTCATTGATGCAGCGGTTAACGCATCTTGGGAAAATTCCGTTTGAGTCAAATATTTTTCGCGATATTATAAATACCTAAATTATAGTAGGTATTAGTGGGAGTAGAGCACATGTGGAGTGGTTGTATTTATATTTGGAAATTTATGTGCACTATATTAGTGCTCTCAAACGGTGAAAGAAAACATCTAGCGGAAACCGGTATGTCTTAGAACCTAAACATTCGAAGACATGTGACAATGTGCACGAGCCTCTAAGAGGCGCACTTTAATCCTTTCAATACACTGAATCTTTCATCAACGGTCCTATGCCCTTTTTAGGGCCACCGTACTTTAATCTGGTCATTGACCTAATACAGGATGACCAAGAACGAATCAGTGAAACGACATGCAATATTTAAACTAAAATTTATTTATCCTTTAAAACATATTTTTACACCTTAGGCTTGTCTATGCAATTGCAGCATTAAGATGTAAGCCTGCCATCTACTCTGATCTGTAACGTAACATTCCCGAAAATTCCCGACCCCAACCCTTAACTAATTTCCCACCTCACGCCGGCACGTTCCGGGAGCACATTCGGAAACCGCGGAACACGATTAAGTCCACTTCTATACAACACTATTACAACAAACTATACCGACTTGAACCGGCTACGTCCGGTTTTAGGGCTGCCAAAACTTCAGCTCACGTAGTTGGTTCATAGGTAATTTATGAAGTTTCTGAGGGGATAAGTTGTGCAACATTTATTCTTGATCAACGTTATGATTCAGTTATTTTATTAGACTACCCTACACAAACCTTACACAAAACAGACACAATAATAATAAAGTGCTTTATCGAGGACACAATGGAAGACTTTATTTTATTATTGGTAATGTGCTATTTGTTTGACCGAATTACTGTAAAGTGCCTTCAACGCTCTTGCCTAGCGACTTGACCCAAGCAGTTTATCTAAATGTTTTGCCAGGTGCCGGCAAGCAGAGTGACATCATCATCACAGCCACATAATTGCCAAGTGGGTAGTGTGGTGTTGAAAGAGGAAAAATGTTGTTGCGACCCCATGATGTGGGATAAGAGCAGGAAAATGATTGACCAGGAAAATCTCCCCGACAAGCCATCGAAAGTCCTTTGTTTGCGTAAAATTATATGTTTTGGGAACTTGACAAGAGCCTGAAAGGCAATTTATGTCACGACATGATTAATTAGGACCGGTGAGTTAAAATATCCTTTGTAATATTAATGTTAATCACTTAAACCACGAAGCTAATCAAATAACAATAATTTATCCGCTTATGAATTTATGCCATAACCCGCACATAATTCACGTGACAGCCCTACACACTAAACCGGTTAAGACCGGTTCCGTCCGGAAATGTTCCTTACTACTAGTTAATGTAATCGCACGCTGCAAATCCAATCGGTACTCGCCTCGTCTGAACCGCTTTTTTAATTCTCTTTTTAACGAGCCCAGTTACTTAACGAGGTGATTAGGAACAAAATTATGTAGATGAACATAATAATGATTTGTTTTATGGTTTTTTCAGCAGAATATCGGATATTGTACGGTATTTTTCGGTGTTGAGTTTTATGGACAATTGTATTTAGTATTATGAGCTTTTTAATTTTCGACGCAACTTTATGCTCTTTTTCAAGTGATTTTGGATTATTATGAGATACCTACTAATAAAGTCACTTATTTTTACAGCTTCATGTAATTCATTTATATGCTTGTTATCTTTGTATCATATAAGTAGTGGTTACTAAGAACCTTCTTTCCGGTTACGTAGTCTCTGAATCTATAATTACTCTGTGAGTTTCAGTAAGTGAACAATGTCTCAGAGACATCGCTCATCATTTCACAAACCAAATAGGATCGTAGCTCGTGAACAATTGATACGACACCCAACCTAGACGGATGTTTTGTGCTGAATCAGAAATGCTAGCCTTCGTTTTATATTCTAACTAGCGGGAACCCGCGGCTTCGCTCGCGTTACCTACAAGGATTAAAGGTATTTTATTCCAGACTATAATCTAACTCTCCATCCATCGACTTCCCTAACCTTCAAAATATCGCCGGTCCATCGGGTGGGGGCCTTCCAACACTGCATCGTCCGTTCGTGGGCGCCATTCGAGAACCTTTAATACCAAAAGTTGTCGGTCCTTCGAGTTAAATGGCCTGCTCACTGCTATTTCAACTGGCTAATTCGGGGGGCTATGTCGGTGTGGGAACTTGATTCTTCTATAAGTGTGTGTCAGAGGTATAAAAAATAGTTCACAATGTCAATAAATCATATCAACCAATACGCGATAATATCATGTGAGTCGCGTGCGTGCCTCGCGTGCCAGTCTAAAGATTTAATTGTTGCAAACCGTACGTGACGATTTCCAGGAACGTAGCGAATGATGGTCCGACGGGCAAAAACTGCAGCGTGATATCGTATGTTTTACTGGGGAATTCGAGATTCGGACGGTGTGGAAAGACTACGTTTTTAAAATACTTTTCTGGAAAAGTTTTGCGGCTGTATTTTGTCGAGACTATTTTCTGTTTCGTGAATGCGAATTCTATAAATTGAGCCAAGTACTTGATGGCCCTGAAATTAAAAGTGATTGTCACAATTACAAAATATCACAAAATAAAGACGGTCAACGTTCCTGGGGCTTCCATACCAGTATACAGGATCATAAAAGTAAAATTTCAAGTGTAGGGAGTGACAAACTTCGGTCGCTCACGTAGTTAATTGTATGATTAGACCGCAAATATAACTTTGTATCTTAATAATTCTACGATTTTAGGGGTAAAACATCGAAACTCCTCAATATTAGACTTATTCCATTATTTATGTCATAAAAGCTATCGATTGTGTCTGGAACCTCAGTGTGAAACGCATTAATCAACGTTAATAATAAAATAAATAAAATAAAATAAGTATTTATTTGCAAAAGAAAGGTTTAAGAAAGGTTTAACAAGTTAATAACCTAGAAAAACTTATCAAAATAAGCTTATAAAGAAACAAAACAAAATACGCGCATGAGAGTTCCTTGTCTAACAAAAACCTTGTCGATACTTGACTACTCGCTCTAACTAAGCATTATGCTTGTATTTAGACGCGAGTGATCCGTTCTTCGGCTAGGAAAACAAGAGATAGTGCTAAGACATTATGACATGACTACATTTTGATCGTAAAATGTTGTTAAAATTTGAAACAATGTAAATATTTAAAAACTGTAGATGTAAAACAAAACAAAATATCAAAAGTAAAGGTAAAGCCAGCGTTTGTAGAGTGTCCGAAGATTTATGATTGGTACGGTGTGCGTTCCTGTGTATGTTAGTTGTAAACATTACTATTAGTTTAATGTGTGACTGGACGCGTGCTCGGGTGTGTGTGTGTTTGTGTGTGTGTATGTGTGTGCGTGTTCCTGTGTGTAAATATGTATGTTTCGTAAATGTGTATGAAACCTGTAGTGATTATGATTGAATAGTTAGCATGTCTTCCGTTTGAGAGTAATTCAATGTATTTAAGAAGTTTTTGAGTTTGCGTTTGCATTCATGGTATGATATTACAAATGGTTATTTTGGTATTCAATTTATTGTAAAGGTAAGCGCCCTGAAAGCAAAGGTGCTTTTGCGCAAACGTTCTTCTTTTTGCATGATCAGATACCAACTGACGTCTTCAACGAAAGGAAAACTCAGAATTTCACCATTTGGTAGATTGAAAATTGAATTATTCCACTATTTTCATTCCTTTTCCGAAACATTAACTTCACATTTACCCCGGAGATTCAAAGTTCAGTGAAGTCGAGAAAAAACTTACGTCTTAGTAAATTTGATTTAAGGGTCGAAATATAACGTGAACTCGAGATTCATTCTTTACTTTTTGTAAGGAGCTTTACAAGTCAGCAAATTTCATAAATAAAATATGCATTCATCTCGTTTAGACAAAACCAAAATTACATTGCACAATGTCATAGAAGTTTGCTAAGGGTTGTTTTGTGTGCACAAAACATATGTAGTAACATATGTAGGACGGTAATGAAGTTTTAGTTCACATTTCTTAGCTTATATTTACTTATCTTTTACTAACATGATATTACAATTTACAAATCTTTCAATTAACCCTTGTGACCTAAGTTGTATAATTTTCTCGTATCGATATGATTTTTGGTATAGACCCTTATATAAACCTAAAATAAAAATATAACAGTATTCTTTACCAACATTATACAACTTTATTACAACAATTTAGAATATCTAATAAACAATTATGTTGGTACCCAGTTTTTTGAGCTCCAAAAATATCTACTTACGCAATAAAAACAAATATAAAAGCAATTTGAGACACGGGAAATGGCCGAAATAGTGCTCCGCGCAATTTACGAGTTCTCGAGACTTACTTTGTCCTGTTTAATTAAACCTTTCCTAGTACATTAATACATAAATACATAAACATTAATACATAATACATTAATCAATTATGGTAATCCCGCCGTAGTGGATTCAACTGCCGACCTTATTCGACTATCCCGCGTCTTGGAGTGTGGTGCAAGATTACTTGTTTCAAGCGTACCTACCCATTGTCTTAGGTATACGACAAATGCGACAACGCGACGTTATGAGACACGAAACAATGCAAAAATATCAAATAATCGACTTACTTTACACGCCACCTCTCTTTGAGTCCTAAAATGGCGTGTTATTCCATTGTAATGCAGCACTATTTCTGTCAACTTAGGTTCACGTCTAAACAAAATCGCAAACTTGATGGGTGCTTTGTTCTCTACGATCTCTCGTCAGTTGAAGATAGTCAGTCCTATACATTTTGATGGGTCTTGCCACACTAAAATCGCCTCTAACTCACGGCCCTACGCAGGGCATTCTCGCAGGGGATTTCTGGAATAAGCCCTCAAGATCTATCGGCCGAACTGTTGGCACTTCTAACTACAGTGTCCTTCGGATTTTTAACTTCTAGGACATGCCGGCTTCCTTACGATGTTTTCCTTCACCGTTTGAGAGCACTAGTGTAACGAACATAAATGTTCCGAAGGAAAATCCATTGCCCCACATTCCTGTGCATAGGAAGGTGGGGCCACTACCACGACTCCACCAGTGCTCTCAAAGTAGCTGACACTTTAATTGAAGCTATTTTGATTTCTAAACCACTGAAATTTCCAACTTGTTTAACGTTAATCGCTAGAACTCTACAATTTATACCAAACCACCGCCATTTGAAAGCGTATAAAGGTAAAATCGTTTCGAAAATTCCTCCACGCCTATTATATTGCAATCATTGCTGCGTTCGACAAACTTAACGTTCCTTTGAATATGGCAATAACTTTTAGAAATTGATTCCTCAAGGCTTATGGTGGTACAGTCAACATCAAAAATGAAAAGACGATCAATGTTATTAAAATGCTGGGCTAAAATTAACTCATAAACTTATTTTGTTTTACTATCCCAAACATTATTTAATACCGTGAGAGTCGCCGCGAACTTCCCCTTCATACTGGAGTGCGCTAACCAACTGTGCCCTCGAGTTAACTCCAAAAATATCAATCAAAGTTCTGAAAGTAATACAATAATTTGTTGTTTCTAATCACGACAAAGTTGTAAATATTTTATAGGACGGAAATTAACTCAAAACTATCATTGATTTTGGTTCTGTTATATTACCAAATACATTATTTCTAAAAAAATATTTACTTCTACATGAGACTTTTGCCTCATTTTATGACAAAATGCTTTCACATAAAAAAATATAGCCCATTGTGGCTAAGAATGCAATTTTCGATTAGCATGTACGTACCTACCTAAATAATTCAGAAAAAGTACTTGTCTTCTGCTCTCATTGTTCTTAGATTCAAATAAATTTGTCGCACATTGCCTCAATTGGAGCGCCTGTTACAACTTAATGTAAATTAAACCTTTTATGATGGCAACGAAACGCTAAGATTTTATATTTACAGCCTATTTTCTGAAGATGCTTTGCTCCAAGTACTAGAAATAGGCATTTGGGAATTATGTTCAAATGATCATTATATTTTCACGCGTTCAGCAGATGTGGAAATCGTTTCGTAAGACTGTTCTGCTGAACGGTGGTATTAAAATCTATTATGACATCAAATAATTACGTTTTAAATAAAAAAATAATGATATTTTACATTAACCGTAAATACTATTCATGATGATAAGTTGTTTTTCCATGACACTTCAAAATACTCATTACCTCTTGACTTCACGATTTGCCATGTTCAGCAGTGGAAGTCCTACTATAGATGATTATGATGATAATTTTTAATTTCCAAACCATATTATTGTATTTTTTTATTACTCAGAAATCTAAGTTCTAAGGTTCGTATCGTCTCATGGTGTCACCGCTTTGAAAATAACAACTTATCTCCAGTTCTTTTGGGGGCAATAAACACACCTGAACAAAAGTGTATTGTCACGGACTTAACACAAACTTCGTAGTTGACTCCCACGAGAGTCGTTACTTCGTTAATATTGGTTCACAACTTAATGTTGCACTTTCAAAAATTAATTATGGCTAGCAATTTATGAAGTAGTTCAATAAATTAAAGTTGAAAGTATAATGAGAAAGATTTTTAATAAAGTGTAATAAAGACATATTTTTTTAAATAATCTGACTAAATATAATTTCCCATGAATTTTTCATAATAAAGTTCACCCGACACTATTTCAAATTAAAAATGTTTCCGACGCTCACAAAATGGCCTCATAGCTCAGTTGGTAGTAACTCTGCCTTCTGCGCTAGAGGTCGCGGGTTCGATTCCCGCACTGGACAAACATTTGTGACTAACACAGATGTTTGTTCTGTGTCTGGGTGTTAAATAGATATCTATTATGTATATCAGTCTCTGGTACCCATAGTACAGGCTATTCCTAGTTTGGGATCAGTTGACCGTGTGAATATGTCCGGAATATTTATTTATTAATATTTATTTATTAATGATCAAGTTGTAAACAGACTTCTGAATAATGAAACAGAGCAAAAGACCATGATTAAAAAAAATAGAAATAGGCTCACGACTTTTTCTACCTGAGAATGGTAGACATCTTCTCAAATCTCCAGATGATCAGATCCTTGAAGATTTCTAATGGGTAATCAGAGCCATGTCCGAGTATTTGGCACATGTCCACATTTTGCATAAGTGAACACATTCCGTATTCCACATTACATATTCCAAGTTTCAACGCAATCGGTTAAGCCGTTACGGCGTGATTGAACAACAAACATCCAGACATCCTCACAAACTTTCGCATTTATAATATTAGTAGGATTCCATACGTGTCGTGTCGTGGTCGAATTCAAGAACCTTTATTCCACAACGGTTGCCGGTTCTGCGAGATAAATGGCCTGTAGTCGGAGTGTCAAAATGCTAATTCTGAAAGCTATGTCAGTGGCCTTGTTTCTTCTGTGGCCTTATGACATCCCGTATAAAGCTGAATGTTGTTTTTATTATGATATTATGAAAAAAGCTGTAAAACATTTCGCTCACTACTCAAGTAGTTATTATATGAACCTTCGCGACTGCATCACTTTATTAACCCTAAAATGTTTACGTCAAAAATTATTTTACGACAGGAAAAGGTGTTTAAAAAGCTCCCATGCGCGAGATAGATCGCGTGGCAAGGGTTCTGAACCTAAATTTAATGGGTATATTAGTAGTCTAGTAGTAGTGTTCCGGATCAATTGAGCTATCAAAAATCATTTGCAACGGTCTTTAGCTATCTAAAGACCGTTGCAAATGATTTATTGATCAACTGATTCTTGTGTATTTTTAAAAGTACCTACTTGTAGGTATAAGTTTTACCTTACTTTGTATAATAGTAAATTACAAACGAAGAAGCATTAATCTGAACTGGGTACATAGGTACTAAATAAATTTAGCTTTGGTACCGTCAGCGACATGAGCTGCTGATCAATTTTAGATTTTATCTACCACAGCAGCTTTCAACTGTTTCTTGCTACTTACGCTAAATGATTTTTTAAAGATTTGGCTGGAGTTCCTGTCACATACGTGACAGGTTGCAAGTTCATCGCCACTTGATTACCATGCTTGGGGATAAAAGTTCATTGCTACCTAGAGCTAATTTTACTTAAAAACAATTTTCTGAGAATCGACCCCGAGGACGTCTGAGCCAGAAAACAAAAAGGCATGCTTCTTTTTAATTTCAAACGTAAGTTTTTCAGTGTCCATTTTTTGCGGTAAGGGTCCCTAAAACCGGCAAAAACAAGTCTCGCAGACAGATAACCAGAAATAAAAAAGTCGTCAGCGTGAACCAGGACGTCGGCTAATAAAGGAAGCGGGAATCAGGACTGCACGACAGGAAGAATGCTTTTATATTATTATGTTCGTAATGTCACTCGTGTATTACACTTTTTTTCTTTATGAACTCATGCGAGCGTTATTGCTTTTGTCGTTCTGGGCGTTTAAAGCGTTCGTGTCGCACCTTTTATTTATGTAATTAGGAAATTTTGGGGTCGCTTCACACCAAGCGGCCTTACGAATCAGCCCGGCGCCGGCGCGGGTGTATTTAAATGTTCGGAAAAGTAGTTCATTTTTAATATCTTACATAGTAGCCCGAGGTATACAAGGTGATTCATAATATAGGTACCTACATATATAATATCTCGAAAACGATCAACAAGAAGAAAGAATATTGGCGAAAAAATTAAACAAAAGTTCAACATCAATATTTACTACCTAAAACAGCTGAATAATTGAGTTGCAAAACTGATTTGATCCCAAAACTAATGATTTTTGAATAGTTTTTTTTTTATCCATGCAAAATTTCAAATTTTTAAAAGTCATTTAACAAACTTAACTTCCAATTGGGTAGGCTAAGCCCCTTTTTGGGATCCTATTATACCTATAGTACCTTGAAGAAAATGAAAATAAAATTCTTGGCTTACTAAGAAATGATTCTATGTTGAAATTATTCTAAGATGGCTTACGTTATGACTAAGGTCATAACGTAAGCCATCACTTTTATGACAACTCGATGGGGCTACTATAGGGCCATTCTATGTGTTTCGAGTTCGATAAGAGTAGCAAATCGGACCTCCCACTTGGGCATTGGGGTGTTCATGCAGAGATTAGTGATAAGATAAACTTTTACGAGCTGACAATGGAAAATTGACGGAAATAAAAGCCCATTTTCTATAATTTATCCACAAAAACACAAGTTTCATTAATCTCTGTTGCATTTGAACAAAAGTATAAGATATCATACCTATCCTACTAATATTATTAATGCAAAAGTTTGTGAGGATGTTTGTATGCGGTTTTTTGAACTGTTCAAAAAATAGTGTTACTAAATAAGAACATTTAACACATAAAGCAAGTATTTTCGATCCCTTGCGGTAAAAAAAGTAATTTGATGGATAGATATATTATTTTCTCTAGCTACAGTAAATGTTGTTCCAATATTTCATAACATAACAAACATGTCTAAAACATAAACATTGTTTTAATACTCTCTTACCATTCGAGACGAAAAGACGATTTCCTCCCCGTCAAAGAAAACTGGCAGCTTCCCTAAACAAATTCGTGCTTGGGCCACGAATTATTCGCGATAGCGTTACGCTTACGATATGAAAACAAATGTCTAATTCATTCGTGCTTGAGCCTCTGATATCAGCCGCATTTTTTTTTTGTAACTTGTGCTTTATTAATAAGAACCATGTTGGCCCAACGGGAGGTACCTCGAATTTTGATCCTTAGATAGTAGGTATAAATCCCGGGCATGCCCTAATAGATTTTTTTATTCGAAAAATGTATTTGCGCATTAAGCGCTCAGTACAGTGAAGGAAAACATCGTGAAAAAACCCGCGGCTTAGTCAGCACGTATTGATCATATCTCTCTAGTGGATAAGGTTGATAAGGCTCAGAGAATGGTATAGGTGTTGGGCAAGCCTACTCCATCTAAACTGGTCCCAGGCGCTACAGCGTCCATTATGTGAGTATAAAAATTCCACCTGACGCTGTATACCATCTTAATACAAACTAATATTATAAATAGTAAAGTAACTATAATAATAGATATAGGTACCTGTTACGTTTTCATGACTGAACTGATTTTCATGAAATATGGTATGGACGTAGCTTTAACCCTGAGCAAGGACATGGGATAATTTTTAAACGATCGGGTGCCGCGCGAGCGAAGCCACGGGCCGTCACTAGTCATCTATAATAGGTTAGTAAGTTCTAAATTTTGTTGCAACTAACATGATTAGTGCTGTCAATGCATTTTATTGATGAACGGACCAATACGAAACTACCTAACAAACCTACTGCCATTCCACACACCCCAAAACAATAAAATAACATCTAAACAACCTTTATATTATGAACCGGCAATAACCGGCCCGATGAAGGTCAAGAGTTATTGCAATGGCCCACCGGTTAAGAGGAAAGATGTTCAGCCGCTTTACTCACACCTTGCATACAAACGTATGCCCTATTTACGGATAATATAATTATACCGGTTATTTGTCTGATTTAGTCGATATAAGTAATGTTTTCGGTACGAGAAGGTAGAGCACAGCGGCAACAAAAGGTTGCCAGAGTTCTTTAATGGTGGGGGGGGGGTCCGGGGTAGGCAACGCGTGCGTGATACCTCTGGTATTGCAAGCGCTGTGGGGGAGGCAATGTTCAGTTTTGGACATCCTGAGGCTGAAATGATGATGAATAGAACATCGTAAAAATCAACGTATGTGTTGCTTTATAACTATAGCATAAATTCAAAAAATCGTTGGTTTGTATGGAAACATAGCAACAAAGTGTAGATAATAATATAGGTTGACCCAACTTTCCTCTAAGGCCCGCGCCGACCGCAATGATCGCGGATGTGACGTAATTTGGACTACCTTCCGGTGAAAAGAAACAGGCTTTTCAATTTGTTCCGGCGAGGAGCTTGGGTTCTTATTATAGTAAGAAAATACGGTATGGTTTTGAGAAAAGAAACTGAACCCCTTTTTATTATTCACAGCCAAAGGACATCAGCAAATTATTTTCTGCCAAGTACCTAGTCTATAGCACCTAGTCTATAGTATATAGCAGCTATGAGTTTTACCGTTAGTAAATTTAAGTGCGCATTATCACTTGCTTCAAACGGTGAAGTAAAACAGCCTTAGGAAATCAGTAAGTATTCTTATAAGCGTCGATGGGCTTGCAACTTGTCACGTAGGTATGGAATGCTCACTACTGCAAAATGTGGGCATTTAACATAATGTTTGGACGTACCTTGTCTCAGCTACGGTTTGTGACGATTTTGTAACGAGATTTTATAAGTAACGGGGGGTAGCTTACTTAGAATAGCTACCATAAGTTTTTGCATAGTTAAAATTATTTCTCAGTGTTTCTCATTTTGTTATAGTAAGAGATGGCAATACTTTAATGATTGTTTATTTTAAAACTCTTACTATGTCGTACACGCTAGTGATTTAGTAATTAAATGTCTGGAAGAATAATTAGAAAATTACAAGAATAACTATAATTTTGCTAAATCTCACCAGAATAACCACTATTTTTGGTGTCAGAATTATAAGCTCCGCTCGTTTCGTCCCCTCACTGCTCATAACCTAATTTCGTTTTATTAAATCATACACTATACATAATAACGTGGTTATGCTCATAATAGAAGACATAAAGGCGCGTTATGCTAATATAACTCAGTGCGTACAACAAGTGTGCGGATTCACGCAATAATATCGTGCTATCTATTTCTGTGGCGTTTTCCGCTTCGGCCGCCATATTGGTAACAATTCGCTTGGTACAGTCAGCATCAGAATTGACTTTTTTGAAATAGGTTTTTTTATACAAATAAGGTGGCAAACAAGCACCTGTGTGTGTGGGTAAGTGGTTACCGTTGCCTAAAAACGCTTGCAATACTAGAGGCATCATGCGTTTTGTTGCCGACCCCTTCCCCTTCCCCCTCCTCCCCTAAAAGAGCTATGACAACCTTACTCTGCGCAGTAACACAACACTATTTTAAACAAGTAATGTTATTTGGCTGCGATCTTATATAAGGCGGTGGTATGATATAACATTAGCCTAGTTTTCACTCATATTATATTGTTAGTACTTCGTTCGATTATCATTTTCTATTGATGTTGACTGTATCAAGCTTACCTTATTTTAATTTTTTTAATGTTTTCTCCGTTCATATTTTTTGTTTTAGTTGATAGAATAACCCCCTTTCGGGATGTTATACATGGTTTGAATCACCTCGTATATGACCTTCTAGCAATGAAAAACAAATATCTGTAATTGAGCCACGAATTTATTTTGTAAAAAGGTACCAAACCCTTACAAAACAATGAAAAACCAATTACACTAACACTCACATTGTCAAAAAGAATAGGCAGGGATGGAATAAAATCATGAGCCAGTGGGGCCTAAGGGACCGCTTTGGCCAGGTTAATGCATAAGTAATGGTCGCGTGCTGCTCAGTCTATGGACAACCTTTTAAGAAAATTTTCTTCTTGGCTTGAACGGACATTTTCGACCCGTTGCAATTACATTACGATAGTCTAGGCGGTAGGTTGGTTAGGTTAGGTTCTGAATTGTTGATAGAATATATAGGTTTAGTGGTTGGGAATGAAACTTATAATGATGTTAAGTTATTTTTTTTTTCACTTTGTGGCTAATAAAAACCTGAGGCAAAAATATCCCTAAAAAACTGACTCCTATTTCAAAATGAACTGTTTGATGTTTTGGAATAACATTAAAAACATTAACTACCATGAAGTAGCTTAAGGCCTTATTCCATAATCTATTCTAGATGATTTACACAGCGTCAGGTGGAACATTTTACTCACTTACAGGACGTTGTAGTACCTACCTGAGACAAGTTTAGATGGAATAGGCTTGAACATACCCATACAATTCTCTCGGCCTAGTCGGCCTTATCCACAGCAAAGACATGGACAATACGTGCGGAGCTGACTTATAAACTCATAAACTTATTTATTTATACAATTAGTACACGTCAAGGAAAGAACGTAGGGATAACATGAAAAAAAAAACGTTATAATATATCGCGAGGATATAAATTACGTCGTAGTCGGCTTTCGGCAGGTGAACTCATCGAATGAGTAAAAGGCCTGCTCGATGAGCCAATGCTTCAACTTTGACTTAAAAATGCTGTTGCTCGGTGTGTTAATTATATTTAGCGGTATCCTATTGTATACTGCTGGACCCATGATGTGAGTAAGCTTGTCGGATTAAGTAAGAGACCGCGAAACCGCCACCGACTTAGCCACAGGCTTCCTCACGATTTTTTCCTTCACCGATTTGAGCACATGTTGGAGAGCACAAAAATTTAGAATGAAAAAAAATATTGGTTCACGGCCGGGACTCGAACCCACGACCTTCAAATCAAAAGACGAGGTATTTCCACTCGTCCGACTTGACTCTATAGTAGCTGTACTTAAATTTTAAGAAACATTTTCCCCTAAAATTTGTCACTCTGACTTGCGCTTGGCTGATTTTATTTAAACTGTGCCACGATCCAAGCATCAATCCCAAGCACACATCACGCGCTAGGAATGTGACACACCATTATAAATCTCATTGAAGATACTCCGTCATCCATCACCGAAAGGAAATGAAGTCTCACAACGAATGCGCGACAAACGTACGTGGAACGCGGCTGAATCGCTCAACGTTCCACCCACAGAATTAGTCGGTTTCTGGTTACAATATAAAAATATAGATACTTAGTACGAGAGCTATGTCTAATACCTTGTAAATTAGCTTGAGAAATTTGCTACAATTTGTATTATTGTACCCATTCTGCATAAAAAAACAACATTTTTAACCGACTCTACAAAAAGAAGGAGGCTATTCCTTGAATTCAGCTTTTAATTTAAGTTGTTTGCGTAAATATTTTTTTTAAGTGTAGAAAGTGTGAGTAAGTAAACCCTTATAGATTTTCACGATTAAAAGAGCCGGCCTGGTCTATAACGTGCTTATGAAATGAAATGAAATGAAATGAAATGAAATAAATTTTATTTGACGAACACAGACAGAAGACAGGAAGAAACAAAACAATAGGTTAAAAATAGGGAAACAAAAAACAGGACAGCAACATAAAAGTATGTACCTACCCAGGTTTAAATAAATAAATAAGTAACTTAGGTAGGTGCACTTAATAAACAATAAAATAATTAAAATAAAATAATAAAAAACCTTACAGCTACATAACAAATTATAAAATACTAGATACCTACTAAAATACGGAAGTTAATGTTACCTATTTCTCCGCACCCACCAGCCTCCCGTGCTGTGTTAGCCAAAAAGGCATAGTCTCAGCTTATTGCTGCTACACATTTTGATATATGCAGCAGCGCTGGTTTTCAGACCAAACCTTATGGGTGACCTCACGAACCAACTAATATTGAAGTGGAACCAACCAATAAATAAGACATATATAAAATAAACATTACCTATTGCTTATAACTCCGCGTTCCTGAAACCAAGATTAATATAGTAGAACTGTAACTTGTAACTATCATAGAGGACTTATTCAAGGGAGCGTTCCAACAGCATACATCGTTGACAGCCCTATCCCGTAAATCAGAAAGTAGCAATCGTAATGCGAGATGAATAACTCACTACAGTCAGCGGTTTGCATTTTAATTAATTAAGACTGGGCGGGAAGGGGGAAGCGCAACAGTCGGTGTTTACGCACGGAGACACCTAGTGACTTCTCCCGACATTCGTTTTCTGTCGTCGGGCTTAGCGGGGCTTTACTCCATTAGGAAAATTAATGTTTTGAATTACTTGCGGTCTAGAGGCGCTCGCTCGGCAAAAACGTCGTCTTACAGAATAGTGACGTGCAGCAATTATAATGGAATAATGTATTTTGCTGCTACAGATTATTCGCTTCTTTTCCTAATAAAATAGAACCATTCGACACTGTCGACTAGTCGCCCTATAAATTATAATGAAAAATCTCGTAAAGCAAAACTTCTAATATATATATCCGACCGGCCTCATAGCTCAGTTGTTAGTAGCTCTGCCTTCTGCGCTAGAGGTCGCGGGTTCGATTCCCGCACTGGACAAACATTTGTGACTAACACAGATGTTTGTTCTGTGTCTGGGTGTTAAATATATATCTATTATGTATATCAGTCTCTGGTACCCATAGTACAGGCTATGCCTAGTTTGGGATCAGTTGACCGTGTGAATATGTCCGGAATATTTATTTATTTATTTATTCTGTCAACATATATTTTTTTAATAAATTACATACAATAAACAAAACACGTTCTTGAAAACGTGAAACGCATTTCATTTTTTATTTGTTGTAAAGCTGTGAATTACGCTGGAGTTCAAACAAACGCTTCCACCAAACAAGTTCTCAAGTATCAGTGCGAAGGTAAAATTTAATTCCGCAACCACTCCACCTTACTTTATGCTTACTTTACTTAAACAACGTGGCATTTCCTCGCAAACGACAAAGAAACGCGAAGAAATCTCGCTCCCGCTAAACGCTCTAAAATCAGAACATAATGAACCACGTATCCACATTTGCATTAGAAATGCTCAGTTCCTTACCGCAGTCGCGCTCATACCTGTTTTGTGGGGTTTGGATTGTGAGAGATAAGCGATGGTGAAAAAATTCAGTCATGCTTCGAAAGCCATGCATTACTTTAGAAGACGAGAAGCTCTTTTGGCGCATACAGTACATACACTACTGTAAAAAGAAATGCAGAAAATACATACAGGGTGATGAAGCAATATTGATTCCTTACGAAATGCACAACGACAATTTTGGTTATAAATTATAGGTATTTTATTTTTTTTAATTACCAAGTTCTTTTCGCGAACTGTGTAGACTTTTTGAAAATCTATAAATGCAGTTATTCTTAACTCTAAAATCCACTTTATTGAAAAATTTAATGTTAGGGTATAATAAGTATAGTAAGGGTTAGTCTCGTATGAACGTTTTCTTGCAAACGGTTTCTATATACCTTCATATTTTATTGTAGAAGAACCCACAAAATCATAGATAAATAAGTAAATATTCCGGACATATCACACACGGTCAACTGATCCCAAACTAGGCATAGCCTGTACTATGGGTACCAGAGACTG
The DNA here is from genome assembly GCA_947579855.1 of Anticlea derivata. Taxonomy (NCBI): domain Eukaryota; kingdom Metazoa; phylum Arthropoda; class Insecta; order Lepidoptera; family Geometridae; genus Anticlea; species Anticlea derivata. The sequence goes on from OX388266.1 coordinate 5,651,847, forward strand.
ATATACATAATAGATTAATATTTAACACCCAGACACAGAACAAACATCTGTGTTAATCACACAAATGTTTGTCCAGTGCGGGGATCGAACCCGCAACCTCTAGCGCAGAAGGCAGAGTTACTACCAACTGAGCTATGAGGCCAGATATCATGATAAAATTCAGCATAGCTTTTGCCAACCACTAGCTAACATAGCATTGCAATATTGGTCAACAAAATATCAATGTCTTAGGTTGATACATTTTTATTATAATTTTTGGTACCGCTACCACTGCCACCGCACCTTCACCCTAGTCACGTTGCAAAGAAACCACGCCACCTTTAGCGCAAATTGTATCCTCAGCAACCGTTCCCCCGTTTGTCAAAAGAATGAGTCTTTTTACCTTTGCCGTGGCCGTCTGTTCACTAGTGATGTTTTCGGCTTTAGTGAGAGTTTCCTCGAAATAGGAGCTAAGAGTGCTTTGTGACGTCTTTTTGTTGCTCCGAGGAGAGGAATTCCAAAACATAATGCATTTTTTATGATTATTATACACAAAACGAAAGTGCTCATACACGATACAAACGAACGTAAAGCAAAAAGTGACTGCTCTACAAGGTAATTCATAACATGTATACTATCCTGAAAGTGGGTTATTCTATATCAATATTTTCAATTTTATTTCCAACTTTTTCAAATTAGCTGTTTTTTTTTGGTATTTTTATCGTCTTTACAAATGTACGAGTTCAGCATCAAGATTGCTACAGCTGCTAAATGATTTGACCTCAAAACAGCTGATTATTGCATAGACTTCAAGTCAAAAACAAACTTTATTGCCAATTGGATGTAGAATAAGCCCCTTTCGGGATAGAATACATATTATGAATCATCTTGTATAAGGAGTCACAATGCTCCTTGATAAAACAATAAAATAATGTTTTGTTTTTTGTAAAGATTGGCAACGACCCCAGGGAAATACTTGTATCATACTTTTTTATTATGATATTAATTGTATGAGACCGTACGCGTGGCTTAGAGTGGGGTGCTGATTGATATTGATTGACTTATGATAGCTTATTAGAACTGCTGTTGCGCAATATGCTAATAATATATGCTTTTTCAAAGAGTATACGCGAATAAAAACTAAAAAGTTATCTTTATATCGGTAGCATAATTATCAAGGATCATATCCTATTACATACATACATAATAGACAAAATCACGACAATCTCCCAGAGGGGTAGGCAGAAACCCCGGCTTTCCACAAATACACTGTTATACAAGCACTTGTTATTTATTTGAACAATCGGGTGAAATCTTGCTAGTTACACAGTTTTCGTTGTCCGCATTAAGTTGAAACCAGGTCAAGTTGCATACCTATCAAGTAACGATGTCAATAATATATCATGGTGACAATGAGTTGATATGCTGATGGCTTCAAGAGCTCCCAGCAAAAATTAGTACCTACACTCTCCGTGTTTGAGCTCAATTTAATCAGTTTTGATGTGTTGGTATTCCGTTAGAAGCAGCCAGAAAACAACCATGATTGCTTGTTTTGATTAATATATTTTTCTACAAAATGTTTGTTTTTTTCTTACTAGCCTTTGCACAAACAAAAAGGAAACGCAGTTCCAGCCATTAGAATAAGTAAAAGCTGCCCCTGTTGGGGCGCCACCTTCACAAAATTCATTAGGGCTCGTTCGTTGGTTGCACTCACGACGTTTTGAATAAAATATGTGGGTAGGATAAAGTGCCACCTTTTATCTATTAAACACTTTTGCAGGTACAAATCTTTGCTTTCTTCTTGTATCAGAATTTGAATAAAGTGCTTGGATTAGCAGGCAATAGTGTGATACGGCTGCGTTAAAAACTGGTGCTAATCGCTGAACACCCCATATCATGATGCCGCTAAACGGTATGCACTTTGAAATAACCAAGGATATTCAAATAAGAGATATATCAAAAAAAAATAGTCCGAATAACATTAAAAATAACTTCGAATTCGAGAAGTTTGTCTCGAATTTGTATGGGATATCTCGTTCTACTTAGAGTTTGTCGTTTGAAGGAACCTTGGAAAGGGAAGAGAGTAGCTGTCACTGATGGCATAGTTGAAGTAGCTCAAGCTCTATAATGTCCACAGCAACCTACATTTATGTGAGTCTGGGTGCATTACGGTCCCAAAAGCTTTATGTTGCACTCCGTTGCAAACCTCACAATGGCTGTCACTGGCTATGATTGTTAAGACTTCGTCCTGTCTTCCTACGGTATGTTACGTTCGAGCTTGTTTTAGGTTTGCAAAGAATTTAAAGGTGAATCTTGCGGTAAGATGGCGGTGCGATAAAGGGATATTAAACCCCAAGTAATGGTAAATAACACTGATCTTTTCAATATGAAAAGAAAGAATATAGTAACAAATTTAGTACGTAAATCACATTTACGTACGTATATAGACTAGACAACAACATCGTATTAAATTATGCAAACACGAAAATATATTCATTAAATCGAAGGAACAAATTCAATTTTCATGAAAAATATTTGAAAAACGTGTTACTTAGAGTAATAATACAGCAAAAATGTAAACAGAGTAGATGTCAGTATGCCTAAGACCCAAGCAGATCTATAATGAAGGTCCCAAAATAATGCTGACGTTGGTCGTTCGTAGCTTTTTCAATGAAAACGTACGGACAAATACAGTGCAACGTCGATGAATCGCTAAGCGAAAATGACATGTTTTTAAAACCTTCTTGTACGCTCTCACCATCGGTCTATCACTGTTTGGGCCCCTACAAAACTGGTATGAACATTGAATATGTATTGTGTTGGCAGACTCTTTTTTGCACTCCATTGATTATAGTTATTCTGTTTCTTTAACAGTGCAAAATAACACCCAATCAGATGAAAGCTTTGCAGATATTGCATTCAAAATACGTAAATAATGCGCCGTCTATGCTTACATTATGGAGATGTAGAAGTGTGTGTGGTTTTATTATCAACTGCTAGTTTAGTGCCCTTACATACCTATCTAGCGTATTTTTGGCACGTGTAAGCAATTTTTCGATATGAAAGATGGCAGTAACACAAAAAGAGCCTAAAAACAAATTTTCAAGACTATTCAGTCTGCAAAGTTTTTGATAAAAATGCATTATAAAGAAAACCTTATTTACATTGGTTGAACCACAGATAACAACTAGTTGAATACCATACTAGTTGAACGAAGGAAAATAAGTAATGAAATGATCAAAAGCAAGAAAACTTGAACACATAATTCTGTGGCCTCTGAATAACATATCTGGGCAGATACAAACCAGTTAAAATTACGGTTAGTTGATATAATTGTTATGATGTATTTTTAAATAGGTACTACATTTTTTAAAGTTTGAATTAAAATTAATTTACATACCATATCGAGCGGACGAAGTACAGTCCCATCGCTAGCCAGTCTATCGTATGTGTGAAAAAACAGAGATAGCGAAGAAGGAAGCCACGCCGATTTTGTTGGTCAAAGCAATAGCTAGTAACGAGACATCGTTAAAAAATTGTGCTAAGGGTGCCGAAGGTGAGGTCGATGTCATCGGCGTTAACAATGTCACTACAAACAAAGCCTGAAGGGGACAAGCTCTTATTATTAATGATCGCAGCTTTAGGTAACATGACTGCAATTTATAGTCCCATCACAATAATGTTTTTGTTTGATAGATAAACGTCCATTAAGTTCTATCAACATCTTACAAACGTACTAAAATTCAAATACAAACCTACAAGTCAGTGGAGGCGCGTTTTGTCCGCATGGTACTGTACTAAATATACAGTTGTCCGAGCACAAACAATTTACGATAGTATAACATTTGCCGATGTCATTGACTACTATTTGACTTTTACAAGCGTATCACAAGGTAACGCTATCGTGAATTATTCGTGTTTGGGGAACTGTACATATTATGTTATCAACTGTACTTGTGTTATGTGAACAACCTTACTACTGACCACAATTGTTCAAAGAATCGTCTTTGGTTTTTCACCCTGAATGTACCTTAGAATTATAGTCGCACCTTGGTATTTCTAAACGGTAAACTTTTTTTTCTCACTGACATCAAAACGAACGATCCTCAAAATTGCTAACAACTAAGAATACCGGGCTCCGACCTCAGTCCTATGAGGTCTCGTTTCTCCGCCCTGGGTACGTTCAAAGACGATACTCTTGGACATAGCTTCATTAGACGGCATGTCGTTACGTCCCGAGAGAACGGCTACCCAATAGTTAACCTCTGCTTAGTTTAAATCGACCATTAACCTCCCAAAGGCAAACATTTCAAATTACAGATGTGATTTAGTAATTGACTTGGAATTCGGTTTTGGTTCGTTCAGTTGGAGTACTCATTGGTTATGATGATATTATTTTACTATAAGTATATTTACCGATAAGCAACCCGATTTTATTATTTTCCTTAGTCATGAACATAACCTATTTTTGGCTCAGACATGTAAAATCGAGAAAAAAGCTAAGTCTTTGTTTGTGTGGCTTTGAAATAAAAAGAGTAGCCTAAATCGGTTGAGCTATTTTATTTAATGAAGTCTATCGCAAGTTGCAATAAGCTGTACCTGTAAATCAGCATAACTTTTTACTGGCACGAACACTTCCTTCAAACTTAATTTGAGAACACCATCAAGCGCTTGAAGCAACCTAAAATGAGCTTCTTTACTTGCGCCCTTGCGGGTAGATGAAACTAAGCCTCCGAATGGGTGCTGGGCTCAAACTTAATTACGTCACGTAGTTTGGATCTACGTAACTTTCACTAAGCCTCGTACAAACATCGCCCTCTGCTTCTTTCCGCTAAGCCAAACAAGCGCTTTTAATCCGCGCTGCAAAGATGTATTATAAAGTTCTTGGGTGGGATGAGATTTCTTTAGAAGTGTGCATCCTTTCAATCGAGGCTGAGCAAACTTGAGTGGAATCATAGGGGAAATTTCTTAACTTTAGGTTAATATCAGTAAATCATTAAATACCTATCAAGCTGCGCTTACAACGTGTTTCGTTACTAGCATGACATCCCAAAAGGGGCTTATTCTATACACAAAAAGAAACAATATTGGCGAAAAAATGTAAGTTTATTGTTCTAAATCTTTAAAATGTTTGGACTCGGTACGAGCCTCATAATAAATTATGAAATTTACCTGAATTTACCTGAAATTTACATATAAATGTATTTAAAAAAACTATCCCCAAAAGAAAGTACAGTTTTAAACTACGATATCGCACACCCTCAGTCAAATTCAAAATCGGCTTTATTCAGTAGCTTTAAGCATCATTTTGAAATAAACAATTTTACTTGGCTATAAAGTAAAATAATAATTGAAGTAGTCCAAAATTGTGTAAACAAAACTACTAGCACTTTTCTTTGGTCAGCCAACTGGCGGCTCCAGACGTTACGTTATTTAAAGTAAATTTAAGTTAAATAATGTAACTATTACTATTCCAAAGCTGTTTCAAATTTCATCGCCTTAAGCCCCTTTAGTTCAGTTACTCGAATTAATTAAAACGGTACAGAAATTTCTTAAATCATGAATTCGAACCAAAGTTGAGTGAGCGACGCAACCGAGCGTGAAGGAATAATATGAAGTAGACAAACAAACGGGAGTCTTTATTGAAATCATCTTGTTCAAGTAAAACAGAAGTGGGGGAAATATTAAAAGTTTCCTGCCTACCCCCACTGAGTGTATTTTAATAGTAAATGAAAAGGATGAATTATTAATTTCGTTAAAGAATATTATTTGTAGAACGGAATCATACAAGAACAAAATACTACCAGTTAAAATGCTTGTGTACCTAAAACATCTGTTAGCTGTACATATGCATGAGAATTTTTGTGAATACCAATATTTCACACATGAACAAAGTTAACCGAGGAGAAAGATTCTATGAAATCGGCGCATAATCGAGTTACTTACACTCCCGAAGCTTGTAATGTCAAATTGTGACTGTGCGCCGGTCAAAGGCTCGCAGTATGCCGTTCAAATTGAATTTGCCTGTTTCCACTTTCATAGGGCTAAATGCTTGTGGCAATTAATTGGTGCGGAAAGTGCCTTTTCGTCCTTTTTTGATCAGCGGTCGGGATGGACAACTATATAGGATGAAACTCTGCCTTTGCCTAATTATGTGACTTTGATATGCGAGTTTCCTGGGTCGGAAGGATCATGTTCCGCTGTGTGATTGGCTTTTTTGGTTGTCTCTGTGGGTTTCATTGCTTTTGCTCATTTTCATTTTATTTACGTATGTTACGAATTAAGAAGTTAGGTTCTCAAATGGCCACCACGAACCAGGTGACGCAGTATTGGAAGGCCCTCTACCCGATGGATCGACGAAAGTTGCGAAAAGTCGGTAGATGGATAAGGCTCAAGACCGTGCGTCGTGGAACTCCTTGGGAGGGAGGCCTATGTCCAGCAGTGTACTTATCAGGCCGATGATGATGATGATGATGTTAGGAATAATGAGAACACCGGGGAAGAAACTATTTTAAGAAATTGTACCTTCTAGTAGGTACTAAAAGAAGTCATAGTACCAGTACTAGACAAAAATAACAACCAGACAGCCAACAAATCGATTAATTTAAATGGAGGTTATAACTAATGAAGATGAAATTGACATCAATAGAAGAAGTTACGTTATGTAAGTTTATAGGCCGTAAGACAAACAGACAAATTAACAACTAGGGTAGGTCATAGGCTCTTTTCAAGGCCACCATACCTCAACCTGGCCGCTGACATAATACAAGATGACCAAAAAAAATCAGTGACACGATAAGAAGAACAATAACAAGGTTTATAACAACTAGGGTATCCCTAGTTTATCTTTTCAATCAATTAGCCCAACATGAAAATAATTGAAAATCAGAGCATATTATTGAAAAAAGATTAAATTGAGCAGAAAATCATAATAACCTAATGTAATTTCAACATTTCAAAAAGTACCTACATTTCTATATTCATTACACATGGCCCATTCATTAGTTTCCACATCTCGAGCGGTGTATTCATCTCCTCCTAATCACGAGATGGGAGAGATGCGCCAATGAATTGACCGCAAGATGGCCTATTACAGCTGCAATGCCGCCGGAAATTGTCTTCCAAGCCTGCGTCGCATCTGACCTCCTTCATTGTGAGAAGGCCAGTCATAGATTGTCTCTTGATCCTTGAGATAACTCTATAAATTAGGGTTTAATTTTACAATTTCACACAACATAAAATCAATGTTTATTATAGGTACATTAATTTTACGTCTATTTGTCCAACTGTTAGTGCTCTTTCTACAAAAACCTGATTTTGTAACTTAACTAGTAGACATATATTTTTAGCTGTCTATAAAGTGAACTAAATAGATAATACGTTTACCATTCTGGTTTATTGAAATAGAGATGCATCATTTCATTTGCAAATATTTGGCGATCTCCTATATGAATTTCAATTTAAATTCAATAATTATATTTAATAATATTAATGAACTTTTCATGTCATAACGGTTTGATTGATATTTATTATTCGCTCTCTACATAGAATCATTTAAAATTAATAAAAATGCGATTAATTATTTGCAATTGGATTTTGTTTGCATAATAATATGTTACAACAAAAAAACGTCCACTAAAATACATATTTTTACTAATACCAAGTACTTAACTTACGTACTTAAATATTAACCAATAAAAATTATAAAACGCATTGCGTATGATCGATTTTATAAAATGATTTGTAATTAATCTGGGGTGGATTTTATATTGAATATATTGGAATTACAATTCAAGTATAAATCCGGCACAGTAACGATATTCAATTAAGAAAGATTGGTAGCAACTTTACTTCGACAGGAGGTTATTTTTTTTTTAGTTTTTAACTTCAATTACACCTTTATAAGCGTAGGATTACATCATTACACCGACAAGAGCAAAGCTCTTAAATTTAATAAAAAATGCATATGAAAGTTGTTTACATAAGTTATCTCGAGATAACTAAAGGCAAGGGATCAAGTAGCAAACTAAAACTTGAGAGGTAATGGTTTTTATACTCAAGACAAAGACTTAGTCCCTTACTGTAGGCCCGTAAGAAAGTTCAACGTCGCTCAGCGAGCTATGGAGAGGGCTGTGCTTGTTAGTTCTCTACGAGATCGAATAAGGAATGAGGAGATCCGTAAACAAATAAAGTCACTGGCAGAGGATTAGCAAATTGAAGGGTGCAGGCCGCACAAGATCGGTCGCTCTGGAAATCCATGGGGGAGGCCTATGTTCTGCAGTTCAGTTCAAAATCCTTCAGTTTTTAACAGCTGCTGGGCTTTGCGGTGAACTTTGAAGGCCCTGTAAAGGGGCTCCACAAATAAAGTGGCGATCACAATAAGCCAGTAGTGACACCATAGCCACATAAGGTAAATAAAAAAAATAAAAGAAATGTTCAGCAGTTGACGTCTTCATCATAATAATCATCATTTCAGCCGTACGACGTCCACTGCTGAACATGGTCTCCCCCACAGACAGAGTGAATTCCTTATCATGTGGGGGGATTTGCCCATACTCACCACGCTGGGCATGCGGGTTGGTGAGCGCAGTTAGAGCTATCGTTGTTAAAATAGGAGACGCTGCTGCCCATCCCCTAGGTTTTTTCCCTTAGTCGCCTTACGACATCCGCGGATAGGTAGATATGGAGGGGCCTATTCTTCAGCCGGGGCCACCACAGCCATTTCTTCGGAGGAAGTTGACGTCTTACGACTGATATAATAACTATGATGACCTAGGGCAGAGGATATCCAATTGTGGGATCAGGATTAGGCCGTTATTGTCGGGGCTTATTTTGCTTTTTCTATAACAAATCTAGGTTTGTAAACAGTAGTGATCAGTCATATCAGTTTGCCCTACATCATTCACATACAATGTGCCTTAAAACTACAATAGCCTCAATTGTCAAGGTGCGGCCAAGCAATCAATTAACGCGCGCCGCACCTCCGTTACACTATATGTTTGCCATGGGTTTCCCCTCATTACTTACTGGCCTTTACTAGCTCACTGGCGCACTTTCTTGTCCAACTTTATTTATGTCCTTTGACACTGGGAAATAGGTTTATGTGACGACGAGGACGATTTAACGCGCAAGTTTGGCGGCACCTTAAAGTTGTGATATGGGATGAAGTCGGCAGAGTGTAAAGTTTTGTTTTCGGAACATTAATATTGCGGAAGGAAGATATTTGGAGTTCGGTTATTGAAGATATAACTATCTAAGCAGGATTGTAGTAACGATACCTGGATTTTCAAGTGGGATTTATGAAAAGAGAATCAACAAATTGTTTTTATGTTTTTCTTGCGGTTGTAAAGCATGGCTTGATCGCGTGGGCTTTAAAATGACCATAAAAGCCAAGTAGAACAGTATATTCTTCGAATGAAATTATCACTTTCGTAATGTTTTTATACAAAACAGCCGCTTGGCGATCCAACCTACTTTCTCGCCCTTCGCACCCCTTCCCCTCTTTAATTAGGTGCTTGAATTTTAACTTGCTCATAAACTTGAAAAAGGAAATTCACCCCGAATTTTAAATATACAAACTCTTGTTTTCATCAAAGAAAAATACTGTTGTGCTGAAAGTTAAAAGGCATTCGTTATCTTAAGTTACAGAAATGAAGAAATTTTCAGGAGGTCTCATCAAATGATATTGAAATAAGGCGAAAAGACCGAAAAAAATTAAGTCATCAGACCTAAAGTCGGCAGCGTAATTGTTTTAATAATTAGTACCTCATTCGTACAATTAGAAAGTTTTTCTTTTCTATAACTTTTTAATGAAATATTTTTCGAGATAAGAATTGTTTCTTTCTCTTTTTAAGAGCTTAATGATGTAAAGTTGTACATAGTCACTGCCATCATCATCATCATCAGCCTAAATAAGTCCACTGCTAAATATAGGACTTCCCAAAGAGTACCACAACGAACGATTTTGAGCCTTCTCCATCCACCTACTTCCCGCAATCTTCTCAATATGGTTGGTTCATTCGGGTTGGCCATAAAGCTTGCAATCTCGCAGAACCAGCAACTGATGGAATAAAGGTTCTCGAACCGGAGGACGCTTTGTAAGTGGCCTTCCTACACTGCGTCTTCCGGTTCGTAGTCGCCGTTCGAGAAATGTTATTCTCTGCGGTTGTTGGTTCTGCAAGCTCTATGGCTACTGTATACTCACCAAGCTTTACTTTAATTTATTTATTAACTACCATGATAATTTTACAGAAAAAGGGTAATTTATACATTTGTAGGTGAATATTATTTTGCTGTTATACTAAAGCCGTGTTCAAACAGGATAGGATAAATAGTGTAAGAAAAAACAGAAAATTTTTTCGCCATGTTTTGACAAAGCTAAAGTCAAAATAAGCGTCACAGAACGGCGGGTTCGTCTTCTAAGAAGATTTGCATGGTATACAAAAGAGGAGCTTCAATATGGTTTTGAATACCGCCCATCGTCGGGTGGCTTACCAGATAATGCAGTGGCCGAGCCGGCCATACTTTGTGGGTTAAATTAAATTCATTACTTTTTCAACTTGGAATGCCTTGAAGTTTTAACAAAAAAACACGTACTGATATTTATTTATTGTAGTATTTAAGGTATGTATATGTTTTTATATGGGCCGTAGGACAATACAATTCCGTCTGTTGTATTATTCTCTTGTCTGTCTGAAATAAGTTTATCGAATTACTTTTCAAATCATGCATATAGTGAGCTTAAAACTCGTACCCTGAACCTTTTTAGTATAAAATTTTAATATTTTATGGAGAATTTTCTTTGCAAACCTCTCTAAGGTATCTAGAGGTCCTGCATACATAAGTAGGTAATTATTATTAATGACACAGTTTTAGAATTTTTGAGCACTCTCTTGTCTCAATCACAAAATTACTTTCACAAAAATATATCTAAAAGAACCCTTTAGAAATTAAATAAAAATAAATAATAAATATTCCGGACATATCACACATTGTCAACTGATCCCAAACTAGGCATAGCCTGTACTATGGGTACCAGAGACTGATATACATAATAGATATATATTTAACACCCAGACACAGAACAAACATCTGTGTTAGTCACAAATGTTTCTCCAGTGCGGGAATCGAACCCGCGACCTCTAGCGCAGAAGGCAGAATTACTACCAACTGAGCTATGAGGCCAGTCAATTAGTTTTTAAATTAATAAAACAACTTATATTGTAGTTTCTTTTAAAATAATTCAATTTGTCAGGCACGTTGACCGTGTCCAAGTCAATAAATTCATCTTATTTAATCAGGCGAAAGCACTTTCAGCGGTGTAGAGGGAAATTTTACAAGTATCCTAATAAAACTTGAGAGTTTCAGAGGCGGCCAACTTGGTCTACAAACGGCCGAATTATTCAACAAATTCAATACTTACGAGTGAGCACGATAATAGATACAGCGTTTTGGTATTTTCAAGTTGCGAATTACAAAGTAGCAACTTTTGAAAAACAAAGAGGGGTGGTTGTTTTTCAGAAATAACACAGCCACCCAGACGCCTATAAATAAAAATAAATAAGTAACACCCAACAGTCACATACAGTCCTGTACCCACACTAGGATTACCTGTGTCGTAAACTACGAATACCCTTGGTACCGCGGCACCCAGACCCGGAACAAATATTTTCAGAGCATGTAAACATTTGTCCCGCAGCGGGAATCGAACCCGACCCCTTTGCGTCTCAGCAGGGAACACTTCCGCTACGCCACCAATGACGTCAAATATTTGCTTAAAAACTAACTCGCAGTTAGTCAGGTTAGTGATAGGCCCCCACTCAAGACTCCCTGACTGTCTCAAGACGGTTCATGGTGGCAATCTTTGGGAGGTCCTTGTCTCTGTCTGTGTCTCTCTCTGATCATGGTGAATGAATAAACTATACCTCAGCAAATTCGAAAAACTTCTTTGACACACTACACACGACACTAACCATACCTAACTCATCCAGTTATATAATATTTTTACGACAAAAAATGGCCGCCACAAATCTACCGGCATCTTTTTTATTGGCTTTTTGAGTGGGAACGTCCAAAAATTGTACATTTACAATATTTTAGCGGCGATACCTACGTCTCTCCACACACAGCCATATTTCATCATAAGAGTCGCAGGGCAGCCGCACGCGTGTATGTGACGCGAGGCAACACAAGCGCTCCACAAACATCCACCCCCACAAGTGCGGCTCGATGCCTATGCGTTTAGACACCTTCTCATAAAGGATGATATAGCCAGAAAGTGCTTTCATGCAGTGTTATATAAAAGGCTAAGAAAACTTTTGTAATGTATAAACTTTATTTGTTAATGTGACACTGTTCATAGCACAGCGTTGCAATTTGAAGAGCTATAATTACTACTACTATTTTACTATTTTTATACATTTTAGAAGTTTTTATGTTCTGTATTGAACATGCAGTATTTAAACTTCAATTACTAATTACTGATAGAAAATTACAACAGAACTGCTGATATATAGAAGCATCTGATTATTTTAATTTTGATGTTGATTTTAATTATCAATCATAAAAAAGCCTTTTTCAACGCCACACCTTCAACCACTAAAAATACAAGATGACTCATAATATCAACGATCTGAAAAAAAAATATTTTTTGTACATTTTTTTTGCTTTTATTCTTTCTTTTTATTGAAAGAATAAGCCCCGATCGGAATGGTTTACATACTATGAATCATCTTGTCCACCCACATATTCATAATCAATCACTAACTTTATCGGCTCGATAACTCTTGCCCTGTCCTTTCTAACGGTAAACCTACTTTTGTCGAGCCGATTAATTTAATGGATGCTTATAAGATAAACAAGGGGATAGACAGTTACATACTAACCTTCTTTAATAAATAACTTGTAAGTAATACAGGTACCTACTTATAAATTATATACATAATATCTACGTAGCAAACGATCGACGAACATTGTACCACTTTGAAGTCTAGGGATCCAATCCACTCTTGCTTATTTTCATCATAAGATTCGTGCAATAATCTGGTCCTTAACAAATTCCTGAGAAGTATGTTACTGTAATTTATATAAAGGATTTTCTTGTATCCAGCCTCTCAAACATAAAACAAGCATCTTGAGATAAAACATTTAACATTTCTCATGTTCCTATGACTTGTAAACGAGTTTGAGGCTCAGTCGCTTGAAAATAATCCGGTATAATTACTAAAAGACTACTACAGCCAAGTTTGCTAATAAAGTGAATGGTTAAGTTCCGTACAAGCTGAGCTTTAGGTGTAAAGACGCGTGCACAGTGGGACAGAACGTGAAACAAAGTTTACGAAATTATTTTTCATAAATTCAGAGGTTAATTAATTAGTATGGATAAAGGAATAATAGTAGCCAAAGCTGTGTGTGACGTCTGAGCGTCGGTAACACACAGCTTTTTAATGCTGCTAGTCCTCAAACACGCTTAAAACTGCGTTCGACAAGCTGCCGGTGAATAGGAGGGCCGATTTTTCTTCACGGCTATTTTTGCTTCTATTTCGTCACGTCTCAAGTCCATCACGATTTGACGAAAAATACATTACCAATGTTTATTATCAACCGTAGACAATTTTTGCTGCAGTGTATAAGGGCCCTATTAAACAAAGATCGAAGTAAAACTTCTGAAATTGATCCGAAGTGTACCGAGAGTTTCGTTCGTCTCTGCCGGCGAAGTGTGTACTTATAATATAGGTAACGTGCACTGATTCATTTCGACAGATAGTGAAAATGTTGCCTTGGAAGTAACTGTGCCCCAAGCACGAATAATAGTGTTACGCTTACGATACGATATTAAAAGTCAATTATTATCCAATGATGTGTCCGGCGATGGTTTTTTAGGGTTCTGTACCTCATTTGGAAAAACGGAACCCTTATAGGATCACTTTGTTGTCCGTCAGTCTGTCTGTCTGTCCGTCTGTCAAGACCCTTTTTCTCAGAAATGGCTAAAGGTATCAACTTGAAATGTATACTACCTATTAGGATATATGGGCTTATGGTGCCGTATAAAAATCAAAGCTCTAGCTTAATGTATTAAAAAGATATGTTAATAAATGTATAATTTTTATATGGAAATGGCTAAAATGATAAAACCTGTAGGGTACTTCCAGTTGCCTCACTATTCTGAAATTTGGAATGCTTGGAGCTTTTCGAAGTTTTTTAGGAGACAAAGTTATATTTGCGGTCAATGTCATACAATGACTACGTGAGCGACCGTAAATATAAGTTTGTCAATTCCTACACTTAGAATTTTTATTTTCTGACCATGACCACTGTTGTACGACCGGGATTTGAACCCACGACCAATGGTATGGAACCCTCAGGGTGCGAGTTCTCGCACTTGACCGTCTTTATTTTATTATTTATTAAATCGGTGATGGTTGAATCTAGATTTTTTATAATTTTGACAAGCTAATATTTTTTCTTTAATGTATATGAGTATTTATTCAACAAAAGACCTTTAACAAATTGTCACACGCAATTTTTTTTACCAACGCTTTTAAAGATTAAGCTATAAAAAGCTACGAATGACCAACTCTTTAATGTAAAAATATCAGCTAAAATATAACCAAAACAATCTATTTAGAAAACAAACGACACAGCCGTGACAATGTGTTAGTTTTGGTCTCAAAAAGTGTTACGACTTGACTGGTTATAATTGAAAACCGTCAGGCGCACTGACGTCCCGCGGTGCGCTGGGATTAGGGTCCCCTGTCAAAACACCGGCAGAAAACCATTTGGTTTAAGTAGAAATGAATCTTTTGATTTGATGTTGAGTTTTTTGAGATCAAAGAGGTATGTAAATGAAGTTTATATTTTGTAGCTGACGAGGTATGTAATTTGATATACATCTTTGTAATTATTGTAACGTTCTGAATTATATTGATGTATACGTATTTTGTACTAGGATAGTTAGCCAAAAGGTACTTATTCTATACACAACAAGGAACAAATATAGGTACGAAAACATATACCTAAGAATTTTTCCAAACTCTTTCAAATCTGCTGGTTCTGCTGCAGTGGAATTATTAAACTTCAAAGTAGTTTGACATCAATATTGCTACTTCAAACAGTTCATTAAAATTGAATGTCATCTAATTTGACTCACAAACATTTTTGAATAGTGTATTTTCATGGAAATTAGTCGAATTGACAGAAGTCGTAGAAAAATATTGTCTATTGAGTGTAGAATAAAAAATTATTTTCTTCTTACCAAAAAAATATTTATAAAAAAGGATGAAAAAAATTTAGAAATGTTTAGATACATCTTTTTACTATTCAATAAGGTTTTATTTAAAATTCAAACTAGGAAAACGGCCATCCGCCCAGTTGGTAGCAACTTCAAACGTCGTGGGGACGCTTCCGACTGGTAATGATCTGGATCAAATGAGCCATCTGTAGATCCTTTGCAACCGTAAATGGTTTTAAATATTTACTTGTATTAGTTTTAATTGTCTTTCTGTTAATAAAAGTTCAAACTGTTACGCCGATACCTACTATAAAATAACAATAAAATCTTTAAGGCATCATGGCTGCATAAAGCTTGGATAAGTTGTTAGAAAGAGGAAATTGCAGGTTGAGATGCCATGCAATATCCGGCTGTCAAGAAATGTCTGCCTAGACCCGCAGGTAGCAGAAAGATAATGAACACAATGAATTCTCTATCCGTTAAACAAAATTGCTAGTTGGAAACATTGGCACTGTTCAGGACACAATTTGAGTTTGGTAAAATCTACGGAAAGTTTGTTTCACTTTCAGTTACATTGTAACTTAAAGCTATTTTAACTAAAGTCCTGCTTTAGGTAAAACAGCGTATTTTCGTTTTTCATTATTATATAAAAAAATTAAAAAGGCGCACAACTTTTATACCCAAGCATGGTAGACTACCTCTCAGATCTGCTGTTTTAGGGGGAGGGGGGTGGTCAGAAACTCTTCCAAACATTTTCGCACATGCTCCTCATATTTTGCAAAATTAAGTATTCCATACGTAAAAGGTCGCAAGCCCATCGCCGCTTTATAAGAATACTTACTGGTTTCTTTACGGTGTTTTTCGTCACAGATCTAAGCACATGTTAAACTTTTCAAATAAAAAAAATTGGGGCACGACCGGGTTCGAACTTGTGATAGACTTGCTACAGATCGAAAATTGGAGTGCCTCCCACAAGGCCAATACGGTCTTTCGTTAAACTGTATTCTATAATGAAATGTGAGCTGTTTTGTTAAAAGCCGTAGCGTTTGTGTCTTCCATTACCAATACCGAACAAAATTCGATGTATTAATACCAATCATCATCAACATCAGTTCAGCCCTAGGACGTCCCCTGCTGAACATGGCCCACAGATTTCCAGAGCGAATTCCTATCATGTTGCCCATACTCACCACGCTGGGCAAGTGGATTGGCGATTGATACCAATAACAGCAACAAATTGTATTTTTAATTACAGAGCTGGTCACAAAAAATGCAATATCAGCGTCAAAGTAATAAAACAATCGTTGCGAGAGCGTCATGTAATAGTCCTTGCTATTTCTTTATTATTTCCCTTGGCCGAGAGGCTCTTTAACAAGCAATAATTGTTTCAGGCGCTTTGTAAGGGGCGCGTAATGATTTACGGTGTGCCAACAATGTACTTGCCCCATTCTCTTGTAATGAACTTCAATTTTGGCATGGTCTTTTGTGCGTTTTATGTAATAAACTTTATTCCTTTGGAATTAAATCATAAAAGTTTCATCACATCGCAACAGAAGCAAATAGGGCGTGCTTTATTTTTAATTCTATGATAGATTCATCTGCTTATAGATCATTATTTTCAAACGTAACCAGTGATCATAGCACTAATAATTCACGATAGCGTTACGCTTACGATACGTTAAGAAATGTTAAGATTAGACAATCAAATGTTAAAAGATTTTATGAAACGCCGATGTCATTGGCTAATATTTGACTTTTACTTTATTTTTATTTCTTATAAATGTTGTACAAAGAATAATTTTAATACATCTAAAAAACCTTATTAGGTTTGTCTAAGATGCACAACTACTATTATATCGTAAGCGTAACGATATCGTGAATTATTCGTGCTTGGGGCACAGTTAAATTATAAGGTGTTTAATCATCATCATCATAGCCTGTTGAAGTCCATAGCTTGAGAGGCCTCCCCCTAAGAGCTCCACGACGAACGGTCTTGAGCCTTCTTCTTCCATCGATTTCCCGCAATTTTCACAATTGTTTTGTACCGTCACAATGCTATATTTTACTTTTTCTTTAATTTAGTTCTTTAGTCTTGTAAAACCCCCTTAAACACACTATTATGATCGTGCAATTATGTAGATTCTATAAAGGTCGCACGAGCGCAGGCCTCGGAATCACAACGCAAACACAAGCGCACCCCATAGTTACTACGCAATGCGATGCGTGCTAAGATCTGCGCTGTTTTCCCAACGTGACTGAGCGACGGTAGTGGGGATTACGAGCTTTCCAGCCCAGGAAATGTTTTGTTGCTAGGAACGCTCAGAGTTTGCTAAAATTAATTGTGAGATGCGGTGCGGCAGTCTTGCTTATTTCTGCTGGATTTGCTCGAGTATGGATACCTCGCGGGCTGAGAAGATATCTATCATGCATGTATTACAGTCGTAAGCCTATTTTTAACCATAATCTAGCTATGTTCGGAGTGTTTTTTTTTATGCGACTAAGTTGGCAAACGTTTGCATCACATGCATCACAGAGGCATCACGCACGCGATGCCGACCAGACGACGACAAAATCTCGCTGCGCCCTACCTCCTTCTGTTTCACCGAGATCACCCACATTGGTCTCAGAATTAGCAAGCTAAAGGGCAAGATTTATTATTTATTTATTTATTTATTCCATTCTTGACAGTGAGCATACAGTTTATACCGCGGAACTGTCTTAATTAATTGTACTTAACCTATACTTATCCTAAACAAAAGTTTAACTTAAATATATTCTTAGATTATTATAAATAGAATTAAGACTATCGTTAAATAAATCAACATGTTGGAACTCATATATAAATGCATTCAAAAGGTTCAGAGCCCGAAGGGTAGGTTAGGTTAGGTTAGGTTAGTTGTTAGCGTTGTTAGCGTTGTTAGCGTGCTGAGTTCGCGCTATGTGGCAAGCAAACAACTGGTGTGGGCATATTGCTCATAGAGCCAATAACTGACTAGCGACCAGAATCCGGGTGATACGGTGTTGGAAAGCCCCAATGGACCGACGCCATAATCACAGTTTTAGGAAGTCGGTGGATGGAAAAGGCTCATGACCGTTTGTTTTGGAACTCTTTTTGGGATTTCAGCGCCTGTTTTAGGCAGTGGACTTCTACAGGCTGATGATGATGATGATTGTACATACGCCATAATTTATTTACATTATTAAATTTCAATAAGTGTCTTCAATAAATGCTGCTATTTTTTCGTGGCAGTAACGTAAATAAAGCAATTTGGTTTGTGTTTTTCATCGAATTTTGTTTGATAACTCGAATTTGTCAGTACGTTACATGTTGTTTTATAGAACATCATAAAACAACCACTCCAATACCTACATTTTCTGTGTCAGCTTTGATCCAACTTTTTTCAGTCAGTGCTGATATCTCGATATGAGAACACTGTTTATTTCAGTTTATATTTTTCAGAATTGCGCAAACTGGTATGAGGTTTTGCTTGTACGATCGAATATTTGATGCAAAATGTCGTTTGAGTTCAATTCAATTTCCCAGTACTGTGAGATAATTCATTTATAGCACTGTCTACCAGTAACACGGTACATAAAAGACACATGCTAAAAGTTAATAAAAATTAATTATTAAAAAACTAAGTAATCCGACTGCAACTTAAAAGGTAAAGGTAAATATCGTTTAGAATTTTGATTTTTATAAGCGGAGATAAACCACCATGCATAACCAACTGGTGATTGAAATATGTGTGAAAATGTCTGTGAAAATCAAAGTTCCACAACTTGTTTACCTCTTTTTAGTACCAGATGGGTTTCTTTTTTTTTAATAATTTATTTAACTGTTAAACTTTCATAGTTGGAAAGGAGTAATTAAGAAAATGCTACGCCATAAACAATAACACGAAAAAATGTCATTTCAAAAATTTGTATAACAATGTTCGATGAACACAGATGAAGTGATGAACCATCGATGTCAACTTCACAAAAACGTATCTTGTTGATGCGGTTCGCTACACCAAATATTGAATAAACAGAATCAATAATTAATGAATATTCAAATTCAGTAATGACGACAATTTCTTTGAAACTTGTAGATTAGTTTTTAGTCAATTTTTATATCCTAAGACACTCGCGGCGTAAAGACAAATCCTACAATTTACTAAAATCCATCAAGCTTTTTAGGCTATGTTGACGCACAAAAGAACATATATATATATCCTCACATACTTACATACACTCGACACACTGCATTGTCAAACAATAGTCCATTCACATCCCCTAATTTAAAAGGATCCCGAAAAAACTACGCTCTGATTACTGCATTGTTTTCTAAAAAGTTTTAGAATGAAAAAAGATTGTTGAAAATATTAACTGAATGCAAACGAGTGCACAGAAATGTGTTGAATTTCTTTTATTTTCAGCTCTGTTAGCACTGTTGTCAAGACTAGAATAAAACTTTCCAGGTTAAGTGATAGTCCTTAGTGTCTTTACTCTAGTACCAATGATAAAAGTCGAATTTATCACCTACTAGCATTCATCCTCTTAAGTTCTAGATCTCTGAATGAATTGCCCGTATCTTAACTTTTTACGGCATTCCTGTGTCCCATGTTTTAGAGGGAAGGTTAATTGAATTCACCTTTTATGATATCTGGAACGACCGATAAAAAACTTTAATTCGGTCGTATAAAGTCCATATTCGTTTATTTTTAGGGAGTTACTTGAGACTTTGGTGAGATAAGAAACTTTTTTATTTGCCTACATCTTTTGAAGTACAAATTTTGTTGCTTGATGTCTACTAAAGTCTGATTTTCTGCTTCTTTTCAAAGTCAGTGTTGCAAACAGTCATAAAGTGCTCTCCAAGATGAGTAGGTACTAGTCATTTAGTACCTAACTATTTGTTTGTTTGTAGACAACTTTAGTGGCTTGCCCCGCCAAGCTGGGTAGCAGGCTGAAATGCACGAGGTATGGGTTTGATCCCCGTGGCAGTACAATTGTTTGCATAATCTGGCAATATTTAAAGGAATCATTGGCAAGATAACAAATGCCCATGACCGATAGAATTATTGGAAAATAGCTGATCGCAAGTGACCTAACACCTAATACGCCGAAATGTAGTACTTGTTAAAATCGACAGCGGACGTTTGGTGTTCAAATGGGAGAGTTTGGAATAACAAGCCATAAGTTAGAAGCGAGTATGAAGATTAATTTATAAAATTAAAAGTAGCGTGGCTTACCTCTAAGCGTTGCATATTATGAATCACCTTGTATAAAAAGCAATATAAACAAAAATTTAAATTATAGACAGTATAGAAGAAGATAGATTTGAAAAATCCAATAAACTTTGCAAGGGATTCGATCTCCCAAAATTATTCGTACAATAATCAATACGTATACTAGTTTAGCACCGTCAGCAGTTTACCGCTTGTGCTTGTTATTTACACCAAACTCATAATTGGTTTCATTTTCGAGTGAACAGGTCCTGTCCAGTGACACTGGACTTCCGACTCCTAACTCCAGCTAAACTAGGTATGAAGTGCCAATTATGAACCCTACGCGCTTGTAATAAGGCCCTAACTTGCCTCTCGTTGCCAGCTAATGGCCCTCAGAAATGAAGTGGTTTCTGTGAAGTATAATTTTTTGCAAGGCTTTTTATTTAATGTGTAATGAGCATTTTTTTATTGTTCGGTGTGAAAGTGTGAGCGTTTTGTATGTGAATAAAATAATAAGGTCGTATTTCCAGTGTTAATTTTTATTACCTTTTTCATGACTCGGTGGTTTATAAACTGGATTGTAGAAAAAAAATCATGTATATTTATTTTCACATCAATATTCGAGTCAATTATTATACTATTCATATTAATAATTATATTGACTGATTCCAAGAAAATTGAATTGTACCGACTACTATAGATAGTGTAAATTATTATTATTTTTGTACTAAACAAGTTTATATTGCTTCTCGAATAAAACAGTCCTAAGGGCCGCCGTTTCATATGATATCAACTCTATTTCCATATTTTTCATCCCGTCGGTGAGCACGGGGTCTAACCCACTTTTCTGTTCATTCATTAGTTACAGTCTCTTGACATCCAACTACCTTACAAACAGTCCAAATTACATTATACAGCTCAGTTACCAATATTGCCACCTCATCAAACGCTCACTAATAACCTTGTCCAGAAGTTAAAAGCATTTCTCAACCCGTTCAAAATTTTAACAACGGACACTCTAAGCTCAGCGATCGCTCTCCAATTATCGCACAATGCGTTTGCTAATTGGATTAGAAGTGAGTTTTGCAGATTTGGATCCCGTCCTTTGAGTCCTAAGCTCTTGAAGTCATGCATTGGAGACGGTCAAATTAACCGTATGCGTATCGACCCGGCTATTTTAGATCGTGGAGACAACTACAAATTGGTCTAGTCTATGACAATTCAGAAGGGTCCTGCAATTTAAATTGATATCTTTACCTATTGAGTTCGAACCCAGGGGACTGGGAACTGAAATGAAATGTATAGTGTAATTTAACTGAGAGTTTGTGACATATTATGTACCGTAGGCTTAGCGTAGCTGCTACGGCGTAGTAGCTAGGGTGGCGTAGCAGTTATAATTTAATGGCAATGCAGTAGAAATTAAAAGATTATTCTTTTATTAAGAAAAATTTTAGAAATAAAGCTTTCAATATTTGTTTATTCGCTCAATCCTCAATACCTACCTAATTTAACCGTTTCCGTTAGAATACGCGCCTTATAACAAAATTGCAAATTCCAGGTAATAATAATAACTACGAAAGACTACCAAAACAATGAACATAAAAGTTCACGTATTTTTTTTACTGTTGAATAAAATTTCATTTCGGCAATAAAAATTATACTGCAACATTCTTACACGTCCTTATAATAAGCTGGATGATTTTCGAAACTGGAAGGTAAAAAGGGTAGCGTCTTTTATAAAGCTTGTTCAATTTTTATAAGAATTTCTTAAAAATATATTATATCAAAATTATTTTAAAAAATGTATTTATTTTCACTTCATAAAGTACATTTTGATTGTTTGATTATTTCATAGTCATAGCTCAACGAAATTGCACTGCACACAAACCCACAGAAAAGTACTGTTCGCGCCTTGAGGCTTGCGTACCGAAATTTAGATTGGAAACCATGTTAATTTTTTAGGGTATTCTTTTTCCAATTTTTATTTATTGAACATTGTGAAATTACCTTCTTGTCATTAAAAACTGGTATTTCTTTTCAGGTAAGTTTGCTGATTCGCCAAGCGCTAACATGGACGTATGTTCTCGGTAAAAAATAAAATGAAGCTTGTTCGCTGACGGTCGTCCAGCATAGTACTGACCCCCTAAGCTTTATGTACTCGTATGACCTTGTAATACGTACCAAATTTCAACTTTCTAGGTTATGTAGAAGTGGGTTAGGTTTTTAATCTATATGTTAGCCAGTCAGTAAGTGATAAAATACCGATTTTTAAACATTAATAATTATTTCAATAACCGTTTGAGCTGTTTCTATGAAATGTTGGGTTCTTGTTAATCTAAGATTTTAATAAATGAGTGATTTGGATTTTGAGTTGTTAAGGGGTCAGAAATGGCTCCAAATTCTCGTGTAATAACACACGGCTGCTGCGTTATCATTTATTTTTTCTTCGCTTGAACTTTGCTTGGCACTCTGCCGCGTGACTAGTGATTTAGTAGATGTATACCATCCGTTCTCTCTTTCACTGTGACTAGGTCTGAAACCGGGCTGCATACGGCAACTTTTAATGGGCTCTGTGTAACTTTGTATGAGGTGTGAATCTTGCTGCTTGCAATCTTGTTTCGGTACTTTGTCGACTGGTTTATAATGGGAGTATGAAATACATAAACTTGCACAATTAAATACGTGATCATTTGCTTGAGCTTTAGGGAATAATGAAGGATTCAACTTTAGTTTACATTTATACTTTGACAGCTTAACAGATTAGTATGAAATTTTGGTTAACAATCGCACTCTCACAACCAAAATTCACACTTAAAATATACCCGTGAATCACATAAAAGCACATCAGGAAGGTTTTAATTTTATTTAATAAACTATTTAAACACTTAAGTTCATTCTAATAAAATTTAAACCTTTGAAAGAAATTAGTACACAACGATAACAATAATTAAATAAATACCATAGATAGAGCAAGTCATGCGTGTAATATGTATCTAATTTTTTTTCGTAATGATCCTAAGTTTTACCGAATAAATGAAAATTTGAGTTTGATATTAGGGGGCGTGCGATTGTTGTGCTATATCGCTCACCCCCCTTTGTCAAACTCAAAAGCCGCATTCAAAAGGCTGGCAATATATCTATATAAATAAAAATGAATCGCTTAATGTGTTGCTAAGCGCAAAACTTGAGAAAGGCTGGACCAATTTATAGTAAGAGAGATTTTTTTTTCAGAGTTCATGTTTAGGAGCAAATCCATTTTGAAATAAATCAGTCAAATGCAAGTAGGGCTCGCGCCCTAAGGTTTCCGTTCACACGTAACACGGGGTCAAAAAATCAACATCTCAAGTGTACGAAGTGACAAGAGTCACGGTAGGTTATACGGTCACAATTTATTTATTAAATCTTTATTGCACACAAAAAAAAACAATGTATAAAAGGTGGGCTTAATGCCAAGGCATTATCTACCAGCCAGCCTGATTGGGTAGAAACAGGAGGTTGTCGTGCGACAGATTGTTTACGCGATTATTTTACAATTGAAGACGCGGACGAAATTGCGGGCACACCACCTAGTACGTTTTATAAAATTTATTTCATAATGATCCTTACATCTACTGATTGTAGTTAATTTTGTGTTTGACATTGAGGGGCTTGCGATATCGTTGAGCTAAAATACTCTTCCCTAAAAGGCAAACTTAAAATTGACTTTATTCATTATAGTGTAAGGATCATTTTTGAAACATTTTTCAGATGGCACACCATTAAACACGTAAATTCATACCTACCACTCTCGTTTATTTTACCAGCATAAAATATGGGGTAACAGCAATCACAGCCTCATCTCATTTGAAGGCTTCCCAATTTAATTGACCCAGAAACCCCGAGATGGCCGATTATTAATAAACGGAATGCCGCCAATTATTTACATGAAACTCTGAAATAAAGCAATAATAGAGGGTCGATGAATAAATTAGATTTTGTTTGGATTCCCACAAAAAGGTGAGTGCTGTGAACCATTATGTACTCTATTATTCAGCAAAAACTTTTAAATTCTATTTCATTTTGAATGCAAGGATCGCAAAATCTTATCGCGGAACATGGTGGTAAACAGCCTCTGAGATATCCAGGCGACCAGATTAATGGTGTCTGAGGGAGGTAGTCAAATGCACGTCCAAATACAACATTTTGCACATGCCTACGTTTTGCACTAGAATCTCAAATAAATAATTATAAAAAATCTTGTTATTTTTGGTAAAAGAGCTTATATGAACCACTACGTAAAGAAATGGTTTGCATTTTTCCAACGTTGAATAATGAACCTAATTCAACCGTAAGACTACTTAGACCATAGAAGTTTATACATTACAATGACTAAGCCATTTCCATAAGAGGTATATTTTTCATACCAAAATATCACGTTCAACGCTGTCCTACATTAAACTCCTGAAAGTAAATATTTAAGATCACATCTCCTTTGATCGTGTTTACCTACTGGTGATCATTAAAACTTTTTTCTATCTGGTACGTGTAACTTTTAGTAAGCCAAAAGATCGACGGTTGGAGATTTTTTCGTTTAACAAGACTGCGATGAACTTGAATTTCGGAAAGATTGTGTAGATAGGATAAAAGTAAGAAAAGATTGACAGAGTTCGTGATTGGATATAAGTTATGGTGGAATGATCGTTCATTTTGGGGGATAAAGGAAATGTGACTAGAACTTATAATTAGTACCTACTTAATGTCTAGTACTAAATTGACGTAGCTCCAACCGTAGAAGAACCAAAGTCACCAGCATAGCTCTCAGAATTTGAAAGTTGAAGTGGCAGTGGGCAGGCCATATAGCTCGCAGAACGGACAACCGTTGTGGAATAAAGGATCTCGAAAGGCGACCGCAAACCGAGTGACGCAGTTTTTGAATGCCCCCACCCGATGGACCGATGACATTGTGAAAGTTGCGGGACGGCGATGGATGGAAAAAGCTCAAGACCGTTCGTCATGGAATTCTTTGGGGGAGGTATATGTCCAGAAGTGGTTTTCTACAGGCTGATGATGACGATGATAATAATAATAATAAATATTCCTGACATATTCACATGGTCAACTGATCCCAAACTAGGCATAGCCTGTACTTTGGGTACCAGAGACTGAGATATATAATAGATAAATATTTAACACCCAGACACAGAACAAAAATCTGTGTTTATCACAGAAATGTTTGTCCAGTGCGGGGATCGAACCCTTGCGACCTCTAGCGCAGAAGGCAGAGTTACTACCAACTGAGCTATGAGGCCAGTCAATGATGATGATGAAGGCCTCTTATTACACCTTTATCCCCTATGGTTTTCGGCTAGCAATATGGCCTGCCCACTGCCACATCAACTTGCTAATTCTGAGAGCTACCTCGGTGACCTTGGTACTTCCACGGATTTCCTCATCTTGGATTCTATCACGCTGTAAAACTCCGAGCATAGCTCTCTCCATAGCCATTTGAGCTTGTTCATGAGGCCAATAGCAACCAAGTCTCAGTGCCATATATCATAACTGGCAACACGCACTGATTGTAGACTAGTAACCTTCATTCACCTTGGTCTAACCCTACTATTCAAGTACGTTAAAGTCCATTACACTGATCTATTCACCTCAGGTCAGACGAAATTGGGACGCTCGTAGAGCCTGATGCTAGAGCCGAATGGACCGGATTCAATCTCATTAACTCGCCGGCTTATTTAGTCTCATCGTTCATTTTATAAGATAACTTTGTTCTGCGACACAGTTTTTGTAATGGGATTATACTGAATCGTTTTAAAAGCTGATTGTGTTAACAGTGTAAACTGAGCTTTTTGAGGAAATATGTAAGTTGAGAGTTAAGTGTAAGAGCTAGAAGTCATCACGGGACGGCGTTTATGGTTGCTTGAAGGCCTACATTGTGGCATAACGACTATCGTAGCCGAGACCTACCTATGTACGGTCTCTCCGTGGCACTGAATCACTTAGTTGGTAATGCCACTACCATATTCAAAATACTAAATAGTTTATTTTAAAAAATCTAAGCCTACCTAAATATAAAGAACACATTCAATAGAGAGTCATTTCATCATCATCATCATCATTTCAGCCGTTCGATGTCCACTGCTGAACATGGCCTCCCCAACAGACAGAGCAAATTCCTTATCATGTGGGGTGATTTGCCCATACTCACCGCGCTGGGCATGCGGGTTGGCGAGCGCAGTTAGAGCTATCGTTGTTAAAATGAGGGACGCTGCTGCCCATCCCCTAGCTTTTTTCCCTTAGTCGCCTCTTACGACATCCGCGGATAGAGATATGGAGGGGCCTATTCTTTAGCCGGGGCCACCACGGCCTCGTCGGAGAGTCATTTAAGGTAGTTCAAACTGTGATATTACTGCCGATATAGGTAACAAATTTACGTGCAAATTGAGTTCATTGTGAAAATTGCAAAAGTGAGAAGTTTATTAGATAGAATTGCATCATCATCATCTTCCTGCTCTTATCCCACATTATGTCTGGGCGGCACAATATGTATTCTCCATCCATTTCCCTCTATCTGCCGTCAACTCAGCTCTAACTCCTTTCTTACTCATATCAACTTTCACACAGTTCTATCCATCTTTTCTTTGGTCTGCATTTACTCCTACATCCATCCACATTCATATCTAACTTTCTTCTCGTCACATGACATTCTTTCCTCCTCATGACCTGCCCATACCACGCTGACCTATTAGATTATCATTGCAATTGCATTATCAAGAGGTCACTGTCTGACATCAGGTGGGCCATCTGCCAGTTCATTCGTAAGACTTGCGAACTTCCCCCACATTTTTATTCCTGAAAGCGATCTGGTAATTATATTTTATAGTTTTTATACTTGGTCTGAATCTTCACGCTATGACTTTACGGTGTCGTTAAATCCCGCTGGTTTTATGGTGAGGGTAGACAAGATGGGCTCGTGATAAGAGGTTAGGAGTGTGTACCTGGCCTTAGACCGACTATAAATACCCAGTGGAGCATCCATCATGATATCTGAGAAAGTCAAGTTTAGTTTATGTATTTAGGTTATTTTTCTCCTTATTTTTCACTGACTTTTGGGTATGTTATGCGATATCTCGTCCAACTGTGCTCGGATTTTTTTGTTCCATATGATTTGACTCGAAGGTAGACGCATATAAATTTCATCGATATCGGATCAGTAGCTCTTCCATAAAAGTAAAATAACTAAATCGTCACAAGATATTTTCAAATTGTTCGTACTTTTTATTTTTTGATGATTTTTGATTCCAACACGTTCTTTATTAGAAGGAATATTCCTACAGAGTAGTTCCATTTAAGTCCCATTCAAACTAAATTTCTTTAGGAAACCTTTTTCCTTGCTTTAAGTTATTAAAATTTAATATCTCACTTAATGCCTTAATCACCATTACTGATGCCTACCAATATAATGATGAAAGCGACATACAAATGAAAAACTTAACTTTCATTAGTATACGTTTCACTTTAGTTATGTAGCAGTAATGGTGGTGAACGCAATTTCAAGCGGTAGGTATTACTTCCTTGACGAATGTCTATAGAGTACGAGTGTCTAATTTTCAAAACAGGTACATTATATTGTCTTAGAAATGTTTTGTACATCGAAACGTAGAAATGAGTCGCTATTTTTCAGTTCCTTGTTACCCCAAGTACTTACGCGGTGGAGTACACTAGATGTTAAAGCATTCTTTATTTGGACTTGTGCATTTTATATCAGCAGAGATCATTACTGGCGAACAAGTATGAAATATTCTAGAGTAAAATGTGAAGATTCATTTATCAAAACATGAGGCTAAAGTCCTGAAGAAATACCTACATTTTGGCTGATTGCAAATGGTCATTGTCACTTTTTATAGTAGGAATAATATTTTAGTGATTTTCTGTTAAATCCACTGTGAAAATTAAAAGATCGATCACCAATCACTTGCATTGCTCACTGTAGACGATACGCACACGAAACACGTCTGTGGCCCGAGCACGAATTGTTCACTATAGCGTTACGTTTACGGTACGATATCAAATGTCATATACATACCAATAAAAATTTAAAGATTTCAAGCCGATGTCAATGGCTTATATTGAGATTTACTATTTATTTAGATACTTATATTTGATAACGTGGTATTTTTAGAAACTGGTGCTAAATATTTTATTTTATTTTATATTATGTAACGGACAACAATGGGTACTGGATGCAGTTCAAGCATTTAGTTTTCCTTCATAAAACACGTCAAAACTTCATGCAGAGCTATGTAACCGTCAAAATATTCATATTTCCTTCACAAATCAAAGTTATTGTCTTCGAAGCCAGACGGCTGGCTCCGTGTATTATGAAGCAGCAATTTTGTCAAGCCACTTTGAAGTCAACTCTGAAGAGACACGCTGGATGAGGTTATATTAAAATGAGGGGAAATTAAACTGTCAATCAAGGTAGAATTTAAAGGTGACAAAATATAATAAAAAAGTTGATCAAAGAATCTGCTTGTCAGTAAGATATAGGTCATGAATCATTCCCAGAATCCACCCAGGTTACCCTGCTACACTAGTGGGAATAGTTATAATTGAACCACATACCCCGACAAAAAAATAAGTTTATTTATCGTGCCATGATGGCCCCGCCTAAAGAATAGCCGCTTCCATAACCACCTACCAGTGGATTTTGTAAGAGGCGACAAAGGGAAATAACTAGAGCATACAGCAGCGCAGTGATAGTTCTAACTGCGCTCGCCAATCCGCGTGCCCAGCGTGGTGAGTAAGGGCAATTTCCTCCCACATGATATAAAGCCGTGTTGCCCTAGGAAGTCACTCTGGAAATCTGTTGGGAAGCTCTTGTTCAGCAATGGACGTCTTACGGCTGAAATGATGATTTATCGAGAATGGTTAGTGACAGCTGTTCTTCTTCATGTCGTGTCACTGATTCTTTCCTTGGTCATCTTGTATTAGGTAAGTGACCAGGTGGCCCTGAAAAAAGCCTATGACTATCGATAAAAGAATAAGTAAAGTGAAAGGATTAAAGTGCGCCTCTTAGGCTCCTTTCTTGCACATGTCACATGTCTTCGAATTGTTAGGTTAGGTTAGGTTAGACATGCCGATATCCTCACTATGTTTTCCTTCACCGTTTGATAGCACTAGCATAGCTGTCAAAACTACTTAACACGCAAGTCGCAAGTAAATGCCAGTTTTGAAATAAACAAAAGACTTCACAAATCTGATTAAATTCAAATTGTATTTCCCTCAAGGGAACATAATAGGTACAATTTCAGCGTTGTGGCTCACAAATAGCTTACCGACCTGTGATCCGAAACTACTTCCTCTAATTTTTGGCCCTCGTCATACCTGATTTAAACCAATTTGACATGTGTCAAACGCTACTGATGGAGGTGGGAAAAATCGGTCAACCACCGTCAAGCAGTGACGTAACTTGATTTGGTATAAATAAATGATTTCAGTGAAGAGCGAGAGTGAAAATCCTTTTATCGCGTGCGTCTGTACCTCGGTTGTAATACTTCGATTCGAATGAAACGAATCCAGGCATTTGGTACTGTCTTGTTTCGGAACGAGGTTATAAACATCATCATCATCAGCTATGAAAGATCTTACCGGTCTAACCTTTGGTAAGCCGGTTGTGAATCAAGAAAAAAAAACATTTTCTTCAAGCGCAAACCGGTTGTGAAACAAAAAAGGATCCCAACAAATATTTTCTTGTTTCGCAACCCAGTTGTGTATGAGGAAAATTATATATACGTATACAACTGGTTGTGAAACTTGGTTGTGTACGCGCACTAAATATAAATAAACTGTGAACAACTGGCTAAAAAAACGTTAGGCATGATGTAATCAAAAAACACCCGCGGTCGATAACTCATGCCCATGGGTGTATGTAGTTATCTCTGCAGACCTTAATATATCGAAATGGTCAAAGGTATTTCTATGACGGACGTCATTTAGCGGGCTAAGTACGGTAGCTACTACTTGAAAATCATTATATCAATATCGTCTAGTGAATAATAATTTCAAGATCATTTCAGAGTAAAGTGTCAGTGTTCTGATTGAATTTAACTTCTCATCAATATAACACCCAATAAATTCACAGATCCAATCTCTATATTATTTGGATACCAAAGAGGTTTTAAATTATTCAAACTAAGTCAATTATAAATAAGTTTGCGATCTGAAATTTAATCATCTATACCTAATAATATAATATTTTATTTCTAAGACACCTTCTGTAACTTCTTATCCAGTTGACTGTGATCTTCTTATCCAGGGTCAAACCTTGAAATATTCAACAAATTCAAGAAAAATTGACTTCTAATTTTAGTATTGGTAAGGCATTTTTTCATAAACTAAACTAGATATAGGATAGTCCTAGCCAAATTGACCTTTACTAAACCAAAGTGGTAAACAATAGTGGTAATTATTCTATAACGCAGATTCCACTCACGTTCACGGCAGGTGACCACCTCGCACCGTCTTGAATTCTGATGGAGATTGATATAAGGGTCGTGGTTAGTGTTCCTAGGCAGTGAAATGTACACTGAATAAAAATTTTATTATTACTACCCACTGAATTGACCGTAAAAGGTCCGAGGGAAGAGATATAGGTAGTTATGTAATTTAGACGAAACTTAAAAGTACATTGTTTGCCTTTTATTTATTAAAATAATTGGAGGGTTTTGACGTTAGAGCCGTGTTCGTTCAGAGGGCCTTAGATATATAATCTAAAACACGTTTCAAAATGACCCTTTCTTTATTCTGTAGGCTTAAGGATCTTTTTGAAATACATTTCAGATGTCATATCGCACGCCTTAAGTTGACCCCCATTTGACCACAGCTTATGTAGGAGATGATTATTGGTTACCGAACATTTCAAATATGTTCTGAAATATAGCTTTAAGGTTCCGTCTGAAAGTGACTTTACAATCGGAAAAATATTATATAATCAAATGTAGATATCTATGATCTATGGTATATCCCATTTTTTATCAATTTACCACAAAACCTTAGCAAAATACAATAAAAAACTGGCCGTAAAAGCCCCGTTATCCGCGTATATATTAATATTGACAAGCGACAAGTTGAAAACCTTCCAAAAAATATAAATTATCGTTTGTTTTCGTTCTGCACTCGAACGCTACGCAAACAAATCTGCCGGTTTAACTCGAAGGTGGAATAGGGGTTGCCATAGCCTGATGAATGAATCATCCTTTTTCGAATTCTTACAATAGGGGAGGCTATTGTAAGAAGGCTATTGCTAAGTATAGAAGTGCCCGCGATAAGAACCAAAGATATAATAGTAAAGGTTCGCAAGAGACGAGTCACAATGCAGAAAGTTGAAAATTTTAAATCTAGTATATCTGAAAACTTTCAATCTGAATTAGTTGATTTTACAAATGACCCTAATAACAATTTCAAATTACTTTTTGACATTATTTTAAAACAATTTAATCAACATTTTCCATCTATAATGACTACGACCAAGACTAAATTAACATTTAACGAATGGGCAACCACTGGTATAAAAGTAAGTAGAGATCGATTGTACGAATTATACTATCTCAAATCCTTAAACCTAAGTGATAGGTTCACAAGTTATGTAAGGCAATATAGCAAAACATTTAAAAGAGTGTGTAGAGAAGCAAAAGCAATGCATATATCAAATAGGATAAATTGTTCTAAAGATCCAATCAAATCCGTTTGGTCGATTATAAAAGCTGAAACTGGTCAAGCTTGCACTACGACACGTAATTTTGAATTGCTACACGATAACAACATTATTAAAGACAAACATGAAGTAGCAAATATTTTTGCTAACTTCTTCACTAATATTCCACACGAAATCACAAAATCACTTAATACATGTCCTAATGCAGCTACTAATCTACTCAATGAAAATGTTGGCGCTTGTTCCGAAGTTTTTGAATTCCATAGAGTTACTGCTTCAGTCATTATAAAGACATTCAAATCCATTAAATTGAAAGACGCTGAGGATCTTTGGGGTATGTCGGTTAGACTTATTGGTAATATAGTCGAGCTGTTAGCTCCATACCTCTCTCTAATTTTCAATGGATGTATTGAAAATAATGTTTTTCCAGATTTGATGAAGAGCTCCAAAATCATACCGCTTTTTAAAAATGGCAAAAATAACAACCCAAGCAATTTTAGGCCTATCTCTATTTTGCCAACACTCAGTAAGATTTTTGAGAAAATTATATTAAATCAATTGGTGTCCTTTTTCAACTGCAATAATTTATTATATAATCGCCAATACGGCTTTTCAAAAGGTTGCTCTACTACTGATGCTGTGGTTGACTTTGTAGAAAATATTTACGAGTCTTTGGAAATATCGTCAGATGTACTGGGAGTATTCTGTGATCTATCCAAAGCATTTGATTGTGTCAATCACAAAATA
This sequence comes from Anticlea derivata, assembly GCA_947579855.1. Classification (NCBI taxonomy): domain Eukaryota; kingdom Metazoa; phylum Arthropoda; class Insecta; order Lepidoptera; family Geometridae; genus Anticlea; species Anticlea derivata. Next base: position 5,684,716 of record OX388266.1, read on the forward strand.
CTTCTAAACAAACTGGGTCACTACGGTGTCAGGGGGGGAGCATTTGAATTAATGAAATCGTATTTAACCAAAAGAAATCACGCAGTTGATGTAAATGGTATGCTATCAAATGCTTTGGATTCGACCATCGGTGTACCTCAAGGCTCTATCCTTGGTCCATTCTTGTTTCTGGTTTATATAAATGACCTACCATTCCTTGTTAAAAAATTCGCTACCATAATATTGTTTGCGGATGACACTTCTTTACTTTTTGAAATCAATAGATCCAATCCTGACATCACAAATATTAATTCATATTTAAATATAATTCAAAATTGGTTTGACGTTAATAATTTGATTCTTAATGCTGACAAAACAAAATGTATAAAATTCACATTGACTAACAATGATATGCTACCGCCTATTAAAATTAATAATAATGATATAAACATAATTCATAATACTAAATTCCTTGGAATAACGATTGACTCTAAACTTCAATGGGGCAATCACATAAATATATTGGCTGGTAAATTAAGCTCTGCCGCATATGCTGTTCGTAAAATAAGAGAGCTAACAGATACCAAAACAGCACTAATGGTATATTATAGTTACTTCCATTCAACTATGTCTTACGGAATGCTCTTATGGGGCAATGCTGCAGACGCAAAGAGAATATTTATTTTACAGAAAAGAGCTGTAAGATCTATTTACAAACTTGGACCAAGACATACGCTCAGGGTATTATTTAAGAAAATTAATATACTAACCATGCCTTCATTATATATTTACCTTAACATTATGCATACTAGAAAACATTTACTAAAATTCACTAAAAACAGTGATAGTCATAGTTATGAGACAAGACACAAAAATAAGCTTGTTTTACCTAAAACCAGGTTAGGAAAAGTAAATAATTCTTTTATCGTGAACTGTGTCAGGTTCTATAATATTTTACCTGATTCTGTGGTCAATTTGAATGACAGAGCTTTTAGGACATTTATCAAAAAAACCTTAAACCAAAAGGCATACTATAGCATTGATGAATTCATCTCAGACAGGAAAGAATGGGAAAAGATAAAATTGTAAGTTACACTGCTAGTTTGTAATAACGTATGTAGTTACTTTTTTTTAGACATTTTATGTATTTGATTATTATTATTTCTTGACTGTGTAATTATTTTAAGTTCTTGACATTGTATACATTTTTTATTTGTATTTACCATTGTATGTTTATTTTATTATGATTTGACATTTCTAAGTGCATTGTATTTATGCCTATGGAGAGAAATAAATGAATTGAATTGAAATATTATTTTACTGTACTTTTAAAGTATTATAATGATTACATCGAACGACTGGGCTCATTGCGATGGTTTTCCCTATCGTGTAGCCTATAAGGTCCATATAAAATTCATGGATATGAGATAAGATTTGGTTCCATAAACGCGCATGGACGGCTTTCAAGCGATTATTCGCAAGAAAGTTGCTTCCCTACTGCAGCGTGCGCGAGACAGCAGCAACGGCATCCTGAAAATGATTGTAGCACGGGCAGACTACCCCATTCAAAACAGGTGAATGTAGATATTGATGGGCTCCATCTGATCCAATTAGTTATTTTTTTATTACTTTTATTAATTTATCAAATTTTAAATTTACCTTGACATTTTGTTTGATTCTTTTTATCATGATGTGTAGTTTTAAATTTTGTGTTACAATAATATTGTATGTATTTCACTTGACTTCACAATTTATCGAAACATTTTTACCATGAAAGTTTGCATGTTATGTTTATTAGCTTTTTTGGGTTTATGAGCTTGAGCTTCACATTTCTTTGCTTTGTTTTTTATTAGGATCTATAACAATGCGTAAAAAGACGATACCTAGGACACCCACGGGTTATTTAGTTTTTATATAAAAAAGGCTAAATTATCAATATTCAACCTCTCGAGATGAACTCGCATGACAGGTGACAGTTTTTGACTGACAGAATCTAAAACGAAATTATAAGCCCTATTATATTTCGTCCTTAAATAACCTTACAAAAGAAAGGTCTGGCGGACCCATAGCGTAAATAACACGTTATCAGGAGCGAGCGCGAACGCACGCGACCGGTCACGGAGACAGCACGTCGCGTCGAATGGACGAAGACACGATGATTTATTTAAAGTTACTCTGAGATCCCTTATCTGCCACCTCGCGTTATCTTATTGCGTGTTTCCTAAATAATTAATGCAATATAGGGCATCGATTGTGAGGTGACGGGCGGGCGCGGGGCGGGCGTGGGGTGCGGGGGTGCGCGCGGCGCACGCACGCGATTGGCTGTCACAGCTGCGTGAGTGCGTACCTCCCCGCGTGCGTACGGCTTGGCTCGCTCAGTCAGTCGACGTCCGAACGCCGTGCTGCCCGGTTGTGTCGCGTCGATCCTCAACTGACACACGATCGTAACGGCCGCGACACTCCGCTCCCTCTTATCAACACACACACAGTTTAAAGTTTATTTATCAACCTGAGCATAATAATAGCGGTCCATATGGTTCATCTAGTAGATATTTTGCGTTCTGCGAAGGTTGAATACCCGCCTCCGCCTATTATTGTAAGTAAACTTTTAAAAACTTTCTTATCTTTATCCAAGTTAGTTATTTTTTTATTTTTACATTTATTTTGTTTCTGTTTTCAGGTTTATTCATGAATTTTCATCATCATGAGCTGCACTGTTATTTTTGATAGAACCATGTGGTTATTGTTTGTTTTGCTTACGGTATAGTCCGCCACTGCTATTTTTCCCACGCAAGTCTTTCAATGTCACGTCAGCTTAAAAAATAAGCTTTAAGTTTATACCTATTTGTGTTAAGTTTTTGTTAATTTACTTTATAATTTTATTTTGTGAATAAATAAGATTTTAGATCATTAATTTCTTTGTGTTTGTTAAATTTAGTGGTAGGTATACGTTTCACTATAGTGTGTAAAATTTTCCTTAATAATTTAAAAGAGAGTTTATATTTTAGATTTTAATAATATTTAAGTCGTTAGATCATTATTTGGGAAACCCTTATGGCATAAAAATTGAACAGTTCTTTTAATTTTAATACAATAATATTTTGTTTCTATGAGATGAGACCAAGAAATAAAAAAGGTCTTCAGTTTTCGTTTCACAAAGATTAACAACTGCCCTTCAGTTCAAACGGCAGGCAGCAACCCCGTGCAAAAAACCTTTTAAACCAAAAAATCTTACGACATCATAACCGATTTCACCCTTTCCATAAGACTAACGGCACCACAACCCGTTATGGATTCCAGAACTGTCCTATCCCATATAAGTAGAGCATAAAAAGTTTTATCATGGCCCGTCGGTAAGGCCGAAACTTGTTAAAGAATATTCTCGCTTCGCCCCATTACCTCCTTGGTATCGTTGGGAGTCGGGTAAGCTACATTTTTTTCCAAAACTTTTGGGTTAACTGTTTGTTCGGCATTATAATAATTTGTAGTAACGACGTGGCGATATTTTCACGGGAATTAATCAGTTGTCTAAGTTTTCTGGCCTTTTTGTTCTTACTTAGGTAGACAACATATATATTTTTTTAATTCCAATACAGTAGAATATCTAACAAGCGATCTAAAAATATTTGTGTTTCTAACGATTTAAAGAAAATAATAACAATTTTACAAAGTTTTTAAAAAACAGTTTCTTTGGCTTGTAGACTTCTAAAGTAGAGGTACAAAACGTGATCTAAGAAGTAACATTAAAACTGAGGGTCTTTCGAGCTTTGGGCGGCCATTCTATTAAATTACCTACTTAATAAATTCTGTTTAAGTTTTAGGATTGGATAACGGATTCTTAATTTATGATCGGTTTTACTTTGCAACAAAAGCTCATAATTTTGTTGGAGAATTTCTTGTTGGGCATTGACTTTCGACTTTGGATTAAATATTATGTTTCTAAGTTTCAAGAACCAACTGTTTACGGTATTTAAATTAGATAAATATAATAATAAGATTTTTAAATTTATTTAGTACAGCAGGGTAAAGGTTAACATAAAGGAGTTGTTTCATAAATGTATGGAGCATGGGTAAGCAATAAAGTAACCGTTTTAAATCATTTTTCATACTTTTTACATGGTATTGTCTTTATACTTACAATATTTTTGCCCTAAGAGAGAAACATAACATAATAAAATCTGTCAGACCAATATGCGTGTCATTTCATTTTGGCAACGGTAACTTCTTCTCAGCCTAGAAGAATCAGGCAAAAAAACACGGCAAGGTGCCTTTAGATTTTTTTGGTTAATCTTTTTCACAATATGGGATGTAAAACTTCTGAGTGGTACCGACTGAACAAGGTGAGGCTCAGAAAAGAAAAATAATCACGTATGAAATGAAAGCTTATAAAAAATAATTATGTCAAAAGACAAATGTGCGCGTCAGCAAAAGTTCTAAGGGCAGCACAAAATATCTACAGCAATGCTTATGTAAATATCGTACAAACTTCATTACCTAGACTTACTATTGATAACCCTGCTAATGCTGGTACCTAATCAAGCGTTGTAGTAAACAATATTAAAATAGAAAAAATAGCGTTTTTTTTATTTACGTTTTTTGAGAGATATATTTTATACCTACTTAAAATGGTTCATATATTGATTGTGATACCACTAAATATTTTGATTACATTTTTTATCGGGATACCTACCAATTGTCAGAGTCAGTTGAAATTAACGAGCGTGCGTTAATGAAAATAGAGCTTTTATTTTTCTGTTTGTGTCTCGTCGGCCGAAAATACTGTCCAATTCATTTAAATTTGTTGTTGGTTCGGTTGCTTGGTGACGGTGACATCGGATAGTAATGTGCTGACCATCCATTGACAGTTCAACGGGCCAGTTAATTTTAGCAGGCAGTTTGACAGCTAGAAATATCCTTGTTTATTTAGAGTTAAAGCTTGATATTTAAGTGACATGTCTGAACCAGAAATGTCTGTTATGTAATAAGGGGTTGATTTTTTAGATACGTACCTAATGAAAACAATTATGATAGTGGTTTAAACTAACACAAATTGTATTAAAAAAATAAATATTTTAAAACTGAAGACACAGGCTACGTTCATGGGTGCTAAAATTATACAATGGGTGGAATTCATTCTTTCAATTTTGACTAATTAAATATGTTTAATGAAAATAAAAAAACGAATAATTATAATTAATGAATTAAAAAACATTATACATTTTTTTTATTTATTGAGCATAATGTAGGTTAACAATGGTCATAAAATAAATAGGTTTCAAATAAGTTCTACCATAGTCGGCTTGCAAAATTACAAATAAAAGAATGTCAAAAATCGTATAACTAAAAATAAAAGAATGTCAATATCGTATTAAAAATATCAAATTAAAAATTAAACAATGATTACAAAGCGTCCTCTAAAAATTCAATAATATCGTAATAGCATTTACTCACTAATATTTTTTTTAAATTTAGATCTAAATAAATTGTCACTCAGAACTGTTTAAGGTATTTTATATTAGGTTTATTAAAATACGCATATAACATTACTATTTGGACAGAAGGGAAAGTTTAATAATAAATAAATAACGCCCAATAGTTACATACATAGTCCTGACCCCACACTCCCACACTAGGATTCCTTGTGTCATGGGTACCAGAAACTACGAGTACATCGTACCGTAGTACCACGCTACCCAGACCCAGAAAAATTATTTGCAGATCATGGAAACATTTGTCCCGAAGCGGGAATCAAACCCGCACCCCTTGCCTCTCCCACGAAAAAATTGCCCGCTAGCCCACCGAGGTCGACAATAGTATGTGTATATGTATATACACAAGTAGTATTACGTAGGTACATCGTATTGGTGATTGTTATAACATACCGACAAAATTACTTAAAAGCTATTTTTAAAAGTCGATTAACATTGACGATGGTTTGAAAGCATGCTGCATAATATAGATGGTATCTTTTGTGTCATTACTTAACTGAACCCTAATATACCTGGTCAGTGTGGACAATGGACGTGGCCATTTTCATTGATTAGTTCGTATTTCGCAAAGTGGGACAGCTTTCAATGAAAAACTTTGTTTCCTCTATTCTATCCCGTGATGAGAGTAACCGTCTGTGTGGTTGTGTAAGCCTTGTTGGCTGAGTGGAAGATACCTCGACCCTCGATCTGAAGGTCATAGGTTCAAATCCCGGCCGTGCACCAATGGATTTTTCTAATCCATCAAAATCATGTCCCAGGCATTATAGCGTCCTGTAAGTAAGTAAAAAGTTCCACCTGACGCCACATTAATAATCTAGAATACGTGTAACAAGGCTGGTGGTTATGTAAGTAATTTGTATTTTCGAAAAAAAAAACTCTTACAAAAGTTACGATAACGGTGCTGTGACGCATATAATTTCGTTTGTCATCATATTTTATTCTACTGTCAAGATGTTGGGAGTTAGGATTTATGATGTAGAAAGGTCACTCCGACAATCTTTTGTTTATAGGGAGATAAAAATGATAGGTAATGTTTAACTTATAAGAGAACACGGGTGGGGATAGTAATGGAATTAACGTGACTTTATCCCTAGCATACTAGCACTTTAAGTAAGTTCGTAGATAGATAGATTAGGTAGATAAGTTTCCCATTAGATTCCTATTTAAAAAATAGTGTTTTATTGGTGCTGGTTTTAAACTGATCATAAAATCACCTACTATAATGATGTATCTATGATAAGATGTGCTCTGAGTCATTCACCTGGCCTTGTGTTTATGTGCGATAAACTAGAGTCTAAAAGTTTGAAGACATGGAAGATTCACAAACGGTGGCGGAAAACATCATCATGAGAAAACCAGGACGCCCTAGAGTCAAAAAATTTGAAGACATGTGACATTAAAAGGAGCCTCTAAGAGGCGCACTAAATCCTTTCACCATACCGTTTCTTTCACTAAAGTTTTGGCCTAGGCCTTGCCAGGGATTCTTCTAGGCTTGGTCGCGAGGAACAGACATAGCTTCACCTAGTTTCTAAGACGTTTCAAAGTGATCCTAGATCCTGATTTTATTGAAATAAAAACCTTTTAAGTTTGAGTTTGGCCCTTCTCTGAGCCAACATACAACATCTACCTACTCACCTCATGCAAGATGTTCAAAAAAGAACCAGTAACACGACAAATAAGCTGCAATTTGGCTATGTCGTCATTTATCTCAAGCACCGCTTATCTTGTTAAAAACAAAAAATGTAGAGGTATCTACATTTTTCTCAAAGCATTAAGTATTTTCTCAAAGCAATTTAAAACCCAAGCTTTATTTTTAAAACATTTCCAATACATTTCTGTTCATTACTTTCTTCATAGCTGAACAAACAGCTCATTGGTCAAAGCCTCCTTGCTGTAGGCTTCAAAGAAAAACGATACATTCCGTACCTAGCTATAAACCCCGCCCATTGCACAGCGCATATACTTCTGTCTCACTTCTACACCGTTCCACGTGCTAATTTCAGCAATGACGCTGAAAATACATAGTTTATGTAACCGCTATTTTCTTTCGCTTGAGGACACTATTCTCTGAATCTTGCAACACCCTTCCAGCGTTAAATAGGTACAGTTAATTATTACCTTAGTAAGAATCTACAAGTTATCTACGTATACAAAGTTTCAGGCTTTTACTGTAGCGCTAAAAATATTTAGCACCTAATAAACGTAACAGTTAATCTGTTGCTTAGTAATGATTAACTATAATTAACTTCAAAACGTGGCCTTTTTAATGTTATCTTTTAGTATTTTACTTAGTTAAAAAGGGTAGGTACCTAGTGTAAGAGTTATATTTTATGCTATTGGAATATTCATTACATATGTTTCATCCTCTCCTACTATCCTTCCTACTACCTACTAATATAATATAATAATAAAATATTATATACGTGAAAGTTTGTAAGTTTGTAAGTTTGGATGGATGGATGGATGTTTGTTACTCTTTCACGTAAAAACTACTGAATGGGTATGAAATGATATATGAAACTTCACAATAATATAGCTTATACATCATAATAACACATAGGCTACAATTTATAAAGATATTGTGTGAATTGTTCAAAATATGACTACTAGCTCTTCGAAATACTAATCCTGCGCAGACGAAGTCGCGGGCACCAGCTAGTTATTTATACTTTTACGAAACCATAACGATTGACATAACCATAACGACGACTCTATTTGGTACGTTCACCATTAGTTATTTCTGTCTTATAATGTTGTCACCCAAGCTGATGTGCATTGCTCGACGTCACCGCTAGGGATTGACAAATCGACTCACCGCTTTATAAGCGGATTGGTACGTACGCATTTATAAATACAGCTATACAAGCAAACCACAATTCAAGTTGCATTTCCAATTAATGTGAAATACCACTTCAAATTCATCTCACATCTGCTTCCTCTCGTCCAATTCGCGCCTTACAAAATAGAAATGTACGGAACCGCAGCGGCCGCGAATATTCGAAGCATTGCGGTCGCTCCGTTTAGTTTACATGTGAGCAACATGCCGCGTGAAGCACTGACTTACCAAAGCTTGGACCCCAAATAGAAGCAAGCGTTATAGAGACCCATACCGTATTCCGTAACTAGTACACTATCCCGAAATATTTATGATATTTAAATGAAATGTTATCTTATTCACAAAAAGAAAAAAAAGAAAATTTAAAAAAGTTTTACACATCTTTCCAACTTAACTAATATAATTATTAAACGTACGGGCAGTTTGACATCAAGATATCTTAAATATCTAAATAATTCAGTTTGAACGGTTTTGATTCCAGAATACAGCATTTGTGCACTTTTTTTACTGGAAAAGTATGATTGAGTTTCGAGAAACAACTCAAACTAAGTTGTTTTCACGCAAATGTTGTCAAGAATTGAGTGAGTTTTACATTTTCTTGAGTAAATAAGCTTGTATTGCTAGAGCTAGTTGTAAATTTTCATGAGTCCTTCATGACTAAAGATATAAGCATTTTCAAAACAAATTTATTCATTTCTACTTATACATAGTGAACAGACACGCAAGCAAACGAGTTGGACTCGAGTGCTCCCTAGAGTGATTACTTGAGTGCAAACATTTTAAATACATAGAAGAACAAAACAACGTTTCATAGAGTAGAATAACAGTTTAAAATGTGGTCAAAAAACTTTATTGTGGCAAATTTTGATTAATAAAGTGGTATTTTTGTTGGAGTCCATTGGTTGATACCATCATACGAGTGCTGCGTTACAATACAGAGAGAGGTACTCGTAGAAATGAATACAGCAAATCTGTCCTAGCTCAGTGGCTTGAGCACAAATAATTCACAATAGCGTTACGCTTATGATACGATAGCTTATGTCAAGTAGTAGCCAAACAAAATTCAAAGATTTCAAGTATCACAGATGTCATTGGCTAATATTTGACTTATATTATCGTGCCGTAAGCATGGCGTCATTGTGAATGATTCGTGCTTGGGGCACTGGTGAAAGCATAAAACTGAATTGCGAGATGGGGTTTTAATTCAATGCACTTTCATTTATCCGTAATGGACTGCCATAATGGACAATTTTAGTGAAAAATAACTGACGAAATTTAAGCATTTTTTATTGAAACTTTAAAATGAGAAGATATCTTTATTATATTTGAAGTATTATTACAGCACCTAATTTTTTAAATTTATGATATTCTAAATTTAGACGATGCACTACTAATAAACTCAGTCACACGAAGCTTTTTTTTAGTAAATTTATTTTCTAATATGGTATTTCGAAAGGGGTTCTCAGGGTCGCACATTACCTAAACTTAAAATCGACTTTCATTTATTGATGAAACGATCATTTTGAAATAAATTTTGTATGATATATCGCTTTGTAATCGTCTAATCGTGAAACGCAATGAATATATTTTAATGACATAACTATCAGTATTTATGTTTACATTTTTGTTCACAGATGAACCGGGCAATACAAGTGAAACCAGCAGATAGTGAAAATAGAGGAGGTGAGTTTTTTCTCGTTCTTCTATTATTAATTTAACTTTGGCTGATTGACGAGAAATTGGCGAGAAAGTTTAGGCAAAAAAATTCAGGTTGACTGTCACACTAACTGGTGTATACACTAAAATTATGACGTCATACATAATCATAAGGTATCATAAGGTGATTATCTACATGTGAGAGCATATCTATGATTAATAACTCACGGAGATGTCTGTACAATACAACATTTTTATTTTTAGTAAATCTGCGCAAAATTTCAAACAAGCTAACATTATCCTTGTATTTTTTTCTCATAGTTTAACATGTCAAAGATTAGAAAACTTAAATAAAAGGAACGAGCTGTAAAACAGAACCTTTTCCTCTGTCTGTAAACTTCGTAAAACTACGGTAACTCTAAAGATTTACTTTCGTTGGAAGTGATTCATCATCACCATCATTTCAGCCATACGACGTCCACTGCTGAACAAGGCCTCCCCCACAGACAGAGCGAATTCCTATCATATGGGGGATTTGCCCATACTCACCACGCTGGGAATGCGGGTTGGCAGTTAGAGCTATCGTTGTTAAAATGAGGGAAGCTGCTGCCCATCCCCTAGCTTTTTTTCCTTAGTCGCCTCTTACGACATCCGCGGATAGGTAGATATGGAGGGGCCTATTCTTTAGCCGGGGCCACCACGGCTTCTTAGTGGAAGTGATTACCATCACAATATCCTGAAGTTCGTAAGTATTAGGTACAGGCATTTTAAAGTGCTTTCAAAAGTTAGTAATCGTTGACGTATGAGCATCTCGATTAATGCGTTGGTCATACACGGTCACTGATTAATTCTAGGTCATCCTGTATTGGGTCAGTGAGTTGAGGTATGGTGGCCCTGAAAAGGGCCTATGACCGTCGGTGAAAGAATCAGTGTAGTGAAAGGATTAAAGTGCGCTTCTTAGAGGCTCTTTTCGTCCAGTGCTTGTTACAAAACCCGGGCTTTAGTTTGGTAATTTTAGTAAACTTTGATTTGTTCAGAAATGTAATGCAATCGCCCATTAAGACTTTACGCAATTATTTTTGTAGTTGTTTATAAAATCTTTTGTAGATTAAATATTCTAGTTGGAAATTTCTGGGAATATTGACAATACATCTGCAGTATTATGTATATTCATATTGAAATCGAATATAACTCAATTATAGTTACACAGTCCATTAAATCCATCAACAAAGTATACGATCGATCGTTTCACCTCTGCAAACCGGGCAAAAAGAGACCACTGTAAATTGAAATAATCATGTTAATCTTAATTACAACTTACATGGCTATTGTAATTTAATTTGGGGTCTAAATGACCCGGAGAGCGGGGTTACGTTAATAATTCAACCGACGGCCATCGTCAAATAGTTCGGGTCCCAGAGGAAATTATTGAAACTTAAACAAGACGATACTACTATAGTGAAGGATTCCGTTGCAAAATATAGATCGACATGGTTTTTTCAATGGAACAATCTGATTTTATCTTATATTATTTAATTTTCACTTGAGTAAACCATGTTTGTTTGTTTTTTTTATTTTTTTTATTTAACAATTAGACTTAAATAATTTTTCATGTAGCATCCAAAAACCACTAAGGTTTATGCAGGCGCTAAAGCGAGTTTACATCAGTTAGGTACCTAGGTACCCATCCCAGTGCATTAATCTTACCAAGCCTAGTATGTAGGCATCATGTGAGTCACAATGCTCACACACTTGCCATGAAATACTTTTTCAAACGAAACTTTATATTCTCAGGTGTCAAACTGTTACGTAAATCGGAAGGCAACACATTGATAAGTCGCGGGACAAGGAAACCGGTTGTTCGCTCGCCATAGACATTGTTTGCGCGAGGCGCACAGAGCCGATTTTTTGTTTGACGACCTCAGTTGCGTAGCGGGGTTCGATTCCCGCTGCGGGACAAATGTTTGCATGATCTCGTTTGCGTTTCACCTGGAGCAAATATTTGTTGCAGGTGAGGGTTTTGTGGTTACCATGGTACCACACCATGGTATGGTACTCGTCGGCGTCTAATACCCACGATACAGGGAATCCTAGTGCGGGGTCAGGACTATGTACTTATGTGACTGTTGGGTGTTATTTTATTTAATTATGTATTTCATATTGTTTTTTTACCATTTTACATAATTGTATCTTCGATCAATTCTTTACGACGGATAAGGATTCGGATTTCATAATCAAGCTCTAATAACTGTTGGGACCGCACACTCGTCAATTCGTCATCGATAGACACACCGATATATTATTCATAGACCATCGATAACTACTTCGTGAATACATGGCAGCACTTGGATGTCGATGTATTAGAATCTGTAATGGGTTTTGAGATACTTTGTAATAGTATTGAGGTCAGAGAAGACTGACTAAAATTCCGTCATTGGTTATATAACAGAGCTACAAAGGTTTTTTCCCAACTCGTCCGTTCTGTCACTGGTTCTTTATTGGTTATTAAAATTTAAATGGTTATATATGATTTTAAGATGTTCCTTAGATAAGGTAGGTAGTTAGGTGAATACTAGCTATTTTTTTAAAACTTGCTGGATTCGAAAATCGTCTGAACTACAGAAAAAATAATCCTCATCATTTACTAGAAGATAAAACCAAACTAACAAGCTATAAGAAATGTATTCAGAAATATTTATAAAGAAATATGTACAAAGGGCAGGTCAAAGCAATTTCAAATATGGATTATTATTTTAATTTATAAACGCAACAAAACAAGTCTATAAATTATAACCATTCCTTTCACGTTGCCATTTGTATAATTCACTAAAACACACATTCTGATCCATATCAGAGTTATTTAATTTACCTAACACGTTCCACGGTAAATTTTACAACTACATTCAGGAATACCTAATTGTTGGCGACATACAATCGTGTTGTAAACATGAGTGGCACGCAAGAATCACCGAAATTTTTCATGAATGAATTTGTGGTGAATTGCTGTTAAATTTATATTTTACTAAGCGATTTTAGTTGCGCGGGCTTTTTCCGTAAGTGGTTCTGCTAAACAATCAAAGCTCAGTTTAAGTACTTCAAAAGCTCATGACAATAAAATTACGTGATGCGTTATCCGTTAATTATCTAATAAAATGATCCTTACCAAACATTATGGCAGGTTTGTTTCATTAGGTATAGGTTCATTCCACACCCAAGATACTTTTGTTCTACGAGTTTTGGTTTTTTTTTCATAATTAGTAGGGTTGGCACCTTTCAGGATACCACACAAGTAACGAAACAGTGAGGAAATTTTTGTGAACCTAGTGGTACGAGCCGGTAACCTAGTTGATGCTATTGATAATATCAGCAAATTATAAAAGGTCAAACAAAAGGTAAATAATATATGCCACCCAGCGCCACTCGCTTTAAACAGCAATTAACAGCCGCTGCACGTATGCACCCTTCAGCTAAATTGTTATTTAAATTCGACCCGACAGCCTGATGGTCGGATTGGGGATACTTTATTACCATCTTAAGTGGTTTGAACATCCATTCCTTGTGCTGTTGGAATAAAAATCTATTTAAAAAATTAAGTTGAAGTAGGAGTTGTCTTTTGTCGATTTAAAAATAGTTCCAACTGGCTAGTTAGATGGCGTTCTCTTTTTCACAAAATAAGTCCCGCGATATGCGGATCTAAAAGGATAATAATTATGGCAAAATTCCGTAACACGAAACTCTATCTATCGTTTAGCTTTCAAAAATATGATTATTTCAAAGTCAGCTGTGTCGAACAACTCAACTAAAAAAAAAAGTCTCAAATCATCTTTATATCACCTTGTGTGTGGCAATTTCGTGGTGTAATTTTCTCTCGCTGTAGATTTAAACCAATATATAAGTTTGTAAGCATTAGCTGACATTGATAGATGTTTTTGATATTGTTAGTTTCGTTTTTGATGTATCATCACAGCTTAGTACCATCTGGTTAATTGGTCAACCTTTACCTATGGATTTGCCAATAGGGCGTAAAGGCCGCGGCCTATGGGTGGCAGCCTAGGGGTTTCAGAGGGTGCTTGTTCGCATCCACTGTGGCAATGAGTCGAAGGCGATGTTACGTATAATCAATCGAAAATCAATTTGAATCTGTTACCCGCCTCATCAAATATTTATTTCGATGTTCCGCTTTCTTCATTGATATAAACTATAGTTTGGTCAGTCTGATACCTGCCTATATCGTTGCGGTCCGAGTACAAATGCTTTTATTTCATTACTAGTTAGAGCCCCCACAACATCTTTCGCGTGAAGTTTTACTTCAAACTCCGCCACACCCTCGTAGGGATTGAAATTCAGGTATTTATTTCTCAGTACAGCCTCTTCATACTTTGACTGGCCTCATAGCTCAGTTGGTAGTAACTCTGCCTTCTGCGCTAGAGGTCGCGGGTTCGATTCCCGCACTGGACAAACATTTGTGACTAACACAGATGTTTGTTCTGTGTCTGGGTGTTAAATATATATCTATTATGTATATCAGTCTCTGGTACCCATAGTACAGGCTATGCCTAGTTTGGGATCAGTTGACCGTGTGAATATGTCCGGAATATTTATATTTATTTATTTATTTTATTTTATACTAAAAGAGTCACAACCTCCAAATTTCAAGACTCTAGGCTAGGACTAACGGTTAAGGATCTGCGTTGTCTGATATTGATTACAAAAAAATAGTCAAAAAGCGAACTTGTTTCAAAAGAAAAAGTGGTAAATGGGTACAGCGCTCCTCGCACTTTGTCTGTTATTTAAATGAATGAACCACTACCCTTCAAGAGTACATTCACCTATTGAATAAATCACGCAGCGCCATAACAAATGATGTAATAATAGATCGCGTGCCTCACCTTAAGGGCTAACCTACATATGCATGCATGCTTCAGCACTGCACTGCTGTCGTTTCATACTTCAGAAGCAAGTTTAGCAAGGGATAAAGGTCCGAATAGGTAGCACGCGCAATGCTGATGACATTTCATCACGATATAAACCTTTATTATGATCGCAATGCATGCGTGTTTAAGGTTGACCAGTGTTGGTTATATTTATTTATTACCTGCATAGAACACATTGTAGTTGCAATAATTGTGAGATTATGCCAAAGGACGCGAGATAAAAGACGTAGCGGGCAACTGAATAAATTGAGAGTATGGATAGCTAACACTCCTGCCGCCTCCACACGCCAAGACTCGTGCCGAGAGCCTCTATGAGGCGCCTCGCGAGAGTCTGGATGGGGTATTATGGATTAACTGTACAGTATTAACAGTTTGCTGCACAGAGCGACGTCAAATACAGCAATCCGCTGTAACGTTTCGCAGCGGAGATGTTACATGCCTAGGGTACATGTAGATGACTTACTTCACATTAAATTGTATGAATGAGTCTTATAAAATGAGCTTCTTTTAAATTATTAGGAGACCTTTCAAGTCTTACAACACGCCGCGCCGCCCAAACCAGTCAATTTATCAGTGTCTTGCGGTATCACTCGACACCGCACTAGATGATATACAGACGCCCTTATCAACGAAACCTTTGGCAAGACATAAGCTTGTGTAATACTAGAATTCATTTTGAATGGCTGACACATAACTTATTTATCGAAGCCACTTCGGTAAACTAAACCATTAATGTGACAAGTATAAGTCGCATTCAAACGCGTTATGTCATTCAATATTCGTTTTAAAATGGTCCTAACGTCGTTAAATTCAATTTTGAGTTTGACACTGGCTCATCTGTCAAATTTTTAAACTTTATTCAGTAGTAACATTTTTTATATCGCACGCCACTCGGCTCTACAATGAACCCAAAAAGTCTCCCAAAAAGGCACCACATACTCAAAATTAAACCATAATAAATTTACTGATGACAAAACTTAGATAATCTATCTCTAATACGAAACTTCTACACTCCATTTTGAACTATATTCGCTACACGAGAATAATTTCTTGTGGAAAAGTTTCAGTCGTATATATTTTAAAGTTGCTTCTGAAGGAAAAGTGACAATCGTTGAAAGCTCTTGCACATGAAGCGGCGACTTGCGGCATGCTGCAGCATATAATCATTTTGGTACTGCGCTTCTGTTGTAATGCACTACGCTTTATTATGTTGTATGACATAAGTACAGTGAAAGTCACCGCGATTTCGTTGCCTTGATATTATTTTTGTAAAAACTTTAACCCCCCCCCCCCGCTACAAACTTTTAGTGGCTGCGTTTCTGAAATTCCTTTCGTCATGCACCCTACACTATAACAGAAACCAATCCTCCAAATTGTATACAGCCTAAACCATAAGTCCTAGGAGTAGGAATGCACCAAAAATGCACAAAAAAATATTATATTCATAATATTTCGCAACTTGTCGTCTATAACAAATCTCACAACTGGTTGTGTTGGATTTACGTACGCACTCCCGGAAACGGAGTAAATTATATGGCAGATTTCAAAATTTGTTAATAGGCTGTGAAATGTCAGACAAGTTTCCTTCAGCAACTTATGTGAATATGAACAGAATTTTCTCCACCGTCGCGTCGTGACTTGCCGCGTCTTTTTCTCCGTATGTAAGAGTTCTGTGGTGGACTTCGGAATAACCCTGTCGAAACAGAGAGCTAGAAATATAAAAGTTTCGCGGACTCTGCCAATGTTTGTTTTCCGATGCATTTCATCTGTACGACGAAACCGAACATGGTATGTACCGCCATCACGTATTTTGCTAAATAGATCAGATTTTTTTATCTTGTAAGCGTATTCATGACTTATTTGTCTTAAAATTCTACATGATAACACCAATTTAAACGCTTTTATTGAACAAATAATTCAATACTGATCATAATGTACTTATACGTGTATTTTTACAAAAGATTTGTTTTGCACACTGGCGGTACAACCTAATCCAACCATCAATTTTCGCAAATATGTGATATCCAACAAATGCCCTTTGCGTCGATTCCCATCTATCCCACAACATGCGGAAGGACAAATTAATCGACCCGTAAAAACGTAACAGCATCCCGAAGCCTGTGATCCCAACTTCGCATATTATGTCCCAATTATAATTTCCGCGAGCCATGTCCTTGCTACCCACTCACAAATAGCTTAGCAAGAAAGGTTTGGCCCAATTCAATTTTGTCGGGCCCTTAAAGCTTTTTAGTTCGCCATTTTGGGGCCATAAGCCTAAAAGTTTTATTTATGTGGCTGGCTGGTATGAACGAACATGCTAAATTGAATTTGTGGTTGTGTTGTCACGTTTAGGGCGTTTTCGGGGATTAATTGTCGTCTTGATTTTATTAGGGCCGAAACACACGAAATTAAGTAAGACTTTTATCTGACCCAAAGCAACGGTCCTTTCTCCTTATTAATTATCAACACTTCCACCGTATTTACAACTTAAATTCACAGTTCTGATTCTTTGTTTTTATGTTCATGATGAAATTTTATTTCTTCAGTTTCCCGTATCCTGTCAAAGGCACTCCTCACTTCACCTGAACTCGCTTTACCCTCTGAATTTTCCAGCGCTACTCAATATATTATGATATTTTATTCTGCACCTGTCTTCAATAACGTACAATTACATTCCGTCTATCGACTGAAAACTCCACGAAACAAGATTTACCAGAGTCCGCCAAAAAATATATATAAAACTAAAAGAAGAGTATCGAATGCCTTCGTCCAGAAGGAGCACCCAGATACACTGAATTATTTATAGATGCTGGCAACACACGGTCTAGTGGACTTATGAATTGTACACATTTTAGCACTTATGACCTGTTAATAAATAATAAGTGGGAATCCAACGTGATGGGGCCGTCTCACGGAATGTGAGCTAGTGGTAGGAAATTCAAGACTTTAAGATCAGTCTTGTTTAATCATGCTGTTAAAATACAAATCTTTATTCCGCCTGCGGCTTCACTCGCGTTGTACCTAGATAAAAAAACTCTATAATAAGCTATTCTAGGTAAATAACTCTTATATAATTAAAGGTTCATCGAAATCGGCTAAACCGTTACGGCGTGATTGAACCACAAACATCCAAACATCCTCACACACTTTCACATTTATTATATTAGTAGGAAGTAGGATAGGATATTATAACGTGTATAAAGAAATCTTATAACGATGACCGAGTACTTTTGTGACTTAATTTAACAGACAATAGTATCGACTCTTTTGTTGCATTATCCTAAACTAACTTCATTACTCAGTTTAAAATGAGCCGTTCTTGTTATTTCGATCTATAAGAAGGAGAAGGCAACATTTTAAACACAACCAGATTAAGTTAGTTTAGCATAATGCAAAAACAGAATTGACACCAATGGAACACTAGATTAGCCTAGATATAGCACTGCTAGACAAAAGGCCCTCAAACTATACGTTACTGAGCCCCAATCAGTTCTCGGTCCATATGCAAGACTAATACTAATACTAAATTCAATCCAGTTTACTTTCTTATTGGTGTATTTCTCATCACTATACTCTCCCAAGAGCTCTGAAAAGGCAAAATTTTCTAAACAGCCTAATGCCTGAGTTATTTGTGCAACTCACGACACGATGCTTTGCAAAATAGTTTTTTTATAACCTCCATTGTCTTGTCTTCGTTTTTTCTTGACCCGTGAGATGGACTAGTTTAATTACCTATTTTCTTTGGGCGTCAATTTTATGCGTGCAAAAGGTGACATCGTCATTGTTTACCCAACTGCCTGCCGAGAAAGACGAGCGTAGCGGCCGCGTAACTTTATTGCAAGAATCAACACTGATCTTGTCTGTTGCTTTAAATAGGTATCATTTCAAAATAATATGTCAAGACAAACAGCCATTATGTCCCTATAATCATTATAAATAAACGTACACTTTTTTATAAGGAGCTTTTTTAAGAAAGTTCTTATCACTGTAATAATAAATTCTTGATCCTTCAGTTTTCCATATCTAATTTCCATATAAGCATTAATAAGCCATTATCAACATTGTGCGCGTATGATGCAATCTCTGACATCACAAAAGACCTTAAAGCCGATATTGAATGACGTCACAGCTAATAAACTTGTAATCTATGCATCGAACGACTTTAGTTACGATCTTCAGCTTACTAGGTCACGTTTAGTGCACGGTATTACCTAAAGAACTATGGCATAGTGACCTTTATTGAAAATGTTATGGGTTTTATGATTCAATATCTATGACCAAGCAGATGCTGCATACTTGTGAGTTTGTAGCCACTTTATAGCTTCTTTTAAGTGAACCATGCAAACATTTAAAAACTTGACTATGATCAATAAAGTGTAATTATATAGAGTCACGATTTCGTAGAATTTTCCGTATCAGTTGATTCCACCCATATACAACTTTATTAAATTGTTTTATATTATAAATGCGAAAGTTTGTGAGGATTTTTGGATGTTTCTTGTTCAATAATGCCGTAACGGCTCAACCTATTTCGATGAAACTAGAAATAGATAGAGTTCTTACCTAGAATAGCATACTAGCTACTTTTTATCAAGGTACCAAGCGAGCGAAGCTGCGTGCGCAAGCTAGTTGTTTTATAATTTTCTGATTACATTATTCACATTTATATAATAGCTTTTTGTATGTTTTTTTAATATTTTTCGAGTTATGAGCGATTCTATTATTATTATTATTATATTTAAGAGCTTAGCTGTTGTCGGTGTAATGATGCAATTTCCTCCATTCTGATCTTTCCAGCTCCTTTACTTCCTTATACGACACGACGGCAGTCTTCTCTTTTATCTGGCTCATGTAACTAATTCTTGGTCTTCCTCTCCCTCGTTTTCCTTCTACCTTTCCTTCAATGATGTTCTTTAAGAAGCTGTCATGTCGTATAATATGTCCAATCATTCTTCCTCTTCTGTTTTGTATTCTACAACTCTACAAATTGTGTTGTTACGCTTACATTTAAATTGCAGACATAATAGTGTTTTTTTATCAAACTTTACATCTTGTACAACCTCCTTAATACAATGTGACGCCAAAGCTATTACGCCGTTTATTGTAGCTATTAGCATTCAAATAATAATTCTCGTCTTTACAGTCTGTAAAAGCATTTTAATATCCCGTTTCATAAATAATTCAATATTTACGATTATTCAGTTGAGATTTAGTACAGAGCTTTGGAAAATAATTAGTCAAAGAAAAATCTACAAATCGCTCAGTGTGGTTAATCCTAACAATATTGTAGGTGCACAAAAGAAATAGGTTGTCTTGGAGTATATAAGTGTACTATAAAGATACAGGTATTCAACTTATCAAAAACAAGCATGCTGCAAATTATATCATGCTAGAATACTTTTTCCGCTGTGTTTGCGAAATGCCTGAAACAAGGGACTAGATGGTAGGAAAAAAAGAACAGCTGCTTCGATTAGTCGAAGCACATTTTTTAAACCTGAAATTTGTTTCAAAATGCTTGATATTTGAGGGCGTGTGATATTATATACCTCAAAGATACTGATTGACATATCGCACTCCATTTGAACAATCTTAAGGCATAGTGCAAACTCACGTAGGAATGTTTAAAAATGTAGTCATTTTGCTATCGATTGTACATCGGGATCATCATCATCTCCCTGCCCTTATCCCACTTCATGTGCGAACTGCCACGCTCATTTTTACTTACAGATTGATAGTTCATCCGTCTCATCTCAAGCCTAGTCGACTGTACTAAGTAATCTGTTATCTGTCCAGTGCCTAACGTTGCTTGATGAAATCAAGTGTTTCAGCCATGCCGCCTATGCTGGTTTTGCAAAATAGTTTTGAAATGAGTGGACTGAACAGAACAGGCTTCTAGACCGAATTAATGAGGCTCTGTATTCAAGAGAGTCGCTCGAGCGTCCCATCGGCTGGATAATAAGTTTCCAACTGGTTTGTTATTTAAGATGTTCTTGTTAGTTGGTTTATTGGAATCTGATAACGGATAACGTTTTATTTTTTGTTATTTCCTTAAATTATACCGTTGTTGTGAATAGTATCTAAGCTGTTATTACTTAGTAATCTTACATCATGAGTTTACCTATACCAGTGGTACTTTATATCAAGAAAAGGGTCATTCGTACCTTAAGTTTATACAACACAAATACCTATGTGGTTAGACTAAATGTTAACATTGGATGTAGTTCATACTAGCACTTATTTTAGGTAGTCCCTATACGGAGTTTTGCTTCGTGATAAAATCCAAAATAAATAAATCCGTAGAAGAACCAAGGTCACTGACAGCTCTCAGAATTGTCGAGTTGAAGTGGCAGTATCATAGGTCGCAGAACCGAGAACCGTTGGGGAATAAAGGTTTTTAACAAGACGATGCAGTGTTGAAAGCCAAAATAGGGCTAGGCAGAGACCACGGATTCCCACGATACTGACGTTGGTACAATTTGATATTTGAAAACAACCATTATGTCATCAATAAGATATTTTTTACTAAAACTAAAAACCGACTTCAAATTCCTGAATATTTACAAGATCAATATCAACCTCTTTTTTTGTTATCAACCTCTTTGCGTTTTGCTTACCTACTGAGGATGACACTGGCCACCTAAACTTTTGAATGAAAAACAAAAGTAAGTATGAAATCCATTCATCATCAATAATAAGTAATAACTCTTACGGTACTGACTGACTGACTGTCAATGAAACGTAGTTGTTTTATTCTCTTTGAAAATCAACGCAGAGCCTAACCAAAATCCTAAGTATGAAATTTGCAGGGTAGCGTAACGTATGGGTGCACAGAAAGGAATTCCCGACACACAACCCCCAAGTTTAAAGTTTATGTAAAAATAGCAGCAACCGAACAAAGTCACGGGAATTACCACACCATACCAAAGTCGACAAAAAAAAATTTCGGCAAGTCTTGATTTCAATAGATGATGACGTTTTTTTAAGTTTTACGGGACAAGTTGCAATCCCTCAGGAATTAAATTAAAATGGGACCACCCCGGGATCATATTCTATAGACCAGCGAAAGAATCATCAAAATCGGGTTACTATTGGCGGAGATATCGAGTAACATACACACAAAAAAAAAAAAAAAAATCTCTCCTCCTTTTGGAAGTCGGTTAAAAATATCATACATGTGAATTGGTGGTAATTTTTTTAAGTTTTTTTGAAGACAATACTAACTAGCCATGCCTTTGCCCACTACAACGTATCAATTGAACTTAAATATTGTCATAAACATTATAGAAAACATCCATCATCGTCATCATCATCCACAGCCTGATTTATTCAGAATGGATTTTATATCTAAGTTGAGGGCATTTCAATTGATGGACTGATATGGGACATACAATAATAAATTGATCGCGGTGCTACATAGACTTACAAACGTCAAAATTTGATAAAGGTCACCGCCCATCTATTACTATTGTAGGCCTCGAACTGATTCTTTAATAGTTTCCTAAGAAGCTTCGGCCGCCATTATGATGACTGTCGTATAGCGAAGACACGACTAAAATCTGTTAGGTATATGTTCTCTTGTCAAAAGTTTGGAAGCCACAGTCCACTTAACAACGTCACCGTCATACATCATCATCATTATCAGCCTGTAGAAGACCACTACAGGACTTGCCTCCCACAAAAAATAAATAAATAAACGGTTGTTGGTTCTGCGACCTATGACGAACTGTCAGTGGGCAGGCAGCCCACTGACACTTCATAATTCTGAGAGCTAATTCTAAGAGCTATGTCGGAGGGATTCTACGGATTTCCTCATTTCTTTATTACGTTGTAAAACTCCAACCATAGCTCGTTGCGCGACTTAGAGCTTGGGTATCAGACCAATAGTTAGCGACCACCGCCATACAACGGTAACTTTTTCTGAGTACGCAAGCTCTATCGATCAACCTCTGAATTAGTGATAAAAGTTTCCACTCGAGGAGGACACGTAGGTCGTATTACATGTAACGATTTAATATCTCCGTTTGGCCTTTCGGGTGTTTAGGCCTTCATACATTATCCACAGGCTCGCACGTACGGATCCATAAGAGGGGAATTAATTGCTTTTTATTTTGGTCTGAACTCCAAATCAAGCGACAGCTTTTTGACGAAACTTAATTGATTTAATTAACTGGAGACGAAACTAAATTATTATTTCATTGCGATATACAATTATGTTTAAGTCGGCCACGGCCTGTTTATTGCTGTCTTTGATTTATTTAATCGCTGCTGAAGGTCTGATTATTTTGGTATAGAAATCCAATATAGTAAAGACACAAATTTTAGTTGGACCAAATTCCGGGTGCCCGAGACAAAAATAAGCATGACAAACTTCAAAGTGTCACCGATCCCCAAGTAACTTTCCGATCTTCTACTACCGTCCAGAACTTGTCAATAACAATCTCCATTATTAAATTCCTCGACATACGTTCCACTTTAATGACAACGTCGTCCAAGTGCGAACCCGCAACGTCCCAATAACGACCCATCCTGCCGGGTCCGGATCGATCCATTGATTGTTTAATGACACAGATAGTATCTTTCTGAAGTTGGACGTTATTGCTCTGTTTGCGCATTTGAATGCAAAGACGATAGCTACCTACATAACTTTATGGTCTTGTATACTGTTGAAGGAGTTTGTGTGATGGTACGAATTCCTATCATTGCAAAAACTATGTAGCAGAATTGATGTCTGCTGAGAAGAGCATTGCCCCAAGCACCAATAATTTACGATGACGATCCACTTACTATACTGTATTAAAACTCAAATCGGCTTAAATTAGTTTGTCATAATGGCCAAGGGCTCCAATAAAACTAACCTTTTTTCTATGACATAGTTTATAGGGTTACCAAGCAATTAATTACTGGGAAATAAAGCCAAACTCCAGTAATGATAATAAAACAAAAAAGAACAATTTAATTTTTAGATGTAACTACGCTTATTTTCTTGATTTGTAACCAGTTACGTAAGCGCACTAGAAGGCTTTGATGTTGACAGGTTGAAATAGCATGAATTATTTCAAGATGCTACAAATTACAGGACGGTACAATAAACCTGTCCGTATTATGTTAAACTGAATGCGTCTCTAAAAAGTGTAAAAAGATGATGTTTTGACGCGCTTCAACCATTGCGTGATGGGGTTCTGAGCAATGCCGCAACTTCCCACTATAACTCTTTTTATGCTACTTTGTACTCACGCTAACGGCCATAAACGTCTAATATAACCATTCCATTCATCAATGTAATGCGATCATTTTGCTTATGACGTAGTTTTAGGTCTTAGGCATCCACGAGATGTAAGCAATAGGCATAGGGACTATATGTCTGGGCATATCAAGAAAAAACATTTAAGCACTAAATTGTATGTTAGTATATAGGTACTCGTTTTTATAATTTATTGTGTCCTTAATTGACTACTATCTAAAAAATATTAAAACGAGCAAGTATTATCTCGTTTTATTATTATTTGTTACATACATAATATCTATTAGGATTTAGATGTCGTAATTATTCATTATAGTTTATGAACTAGCACACTTTGAGAGATAAGCGCTATCCGAGAGCTATTATTATAAGCTGAAGCTATTGCTTATAAATAGTTGCTATAAAGTTTTGGAACTGAAGTCAGTGGCCTATTTCGTGCATACTGCTTAGTTATATCCACCGCGGCGGAGAGGTATCCACTTTAATCCAGGCGGTAATCCACCAATGGACCATAATCCCCATGTGGGCTCGATGCGGACCGTTGGATGATGTGCTTTAAATCGCAAAAAATAGGTAAATTTTGGTGTCTAATCGTCTTTTTTAGAATATAGTAACAAAATAAATAATTAAAGAATGCAAATCAAAATTTATGTAAAAATCTAAGCAACGATCGAGAGATTTATTTGCTTTACTTCTGTTTAAAAAAACTAAATGTGTATTTCTGGCAACGGCTAAAGTCTCATTTTATCAATAATAAAAAAATATCTTTCGATAACAACAACCCCAGGCAACAAATAGTTACTGTTATGCTTTGTCACTATTATTTATTTTCGAAGCTAATGATGTAGCATATATATATATATATAGACAAGCTGTTCCAGACTATATTTTGGCAGCTGTCATGCGTGTGATAGTAATTACTACAAGCTATTATTACCATCTTGAATTACATTCAGCCTACTCGTAGCATGAACATTTACTGTTCTGTCACCATGTTAATTGAGAACTAATTACAGACCTCGATACGCCTTGGCACAATTATGTTCTCAGCCGCACAGTAGGTAACAAACACATGTACCACTTTGATGTGAGTGTGAGGTATGCCTTCTGTTTGCTCTGTACATACTCAGTGTTTTATGAACATCCTTAAAAACTTACTGTTCAGGGAGTCTTAGTTTACTTAAACGTAGGTCACTATATATCTGATGTCCATTACAAGAAAATTAGACATTGGTGAACTCTTGACGTCAAAATCTTATAAAGTTTATTTATTTATTTAGAATACAGTATAACATAATAGGTTTTTTTTTATCCCTAAGGCGTTGTCATATGTTATTAGTAGGTACATTATAATAAATAGGTACAATTAGATAGGTACTAATCGAAACATTTCGTTTCTATCACTAGGTATATGTGCAAGTTATTAAATCTTCACCATCAAATGGAACCACTTTTAGAAGCGGAAATTATTTTCAGATTATTTTTTTTGTGCATTTATCTTCTTACAACTATTAGGACTGGATGGAAACGTCACGGCTATATTACGAATGTTAACCGTTTCCTACGCAACCGTTGCATCAATTATTCAAGTTAGGCCAAGTCTTATTCAATTTCTAAAACATTTCAACCTTCCCGAATATCGTATCCTACGAAACGGATAACCGACCGGAATCCACTAAATAATGCCCAATAAATTAAACATTTCCAAATACAGATTCGGCATTGACGGATGGTGTTGTTGCGGCTGTGCAGCTGACAGTGACACCTGGCGGGACGAGCCAACCCCTTTATCCTCTCCAAGCCTTCCTTGTCCGGTTTGCTGTGGAAACTAAAACACACAATGATATTACTCAGCTTCTTTTGAGATTCATAATTTTTATATAGTAGATCCTACACAAAATTCTAACCTTTTTGTAACACAGTTGCGAAACATGTCATAATTATTCATGATACATAAAATTATATAGCGAAACAAGAATAAAAACTTCCAACGCATTAAAGGGATTTGTGTTGTACTGCTGGAATTGAAGTAAACCTGAAAATATACCTCTGAAACCTAGATACTTTGTTTAAGTAGCAGAAACCTATAAATATTATATACAGGAGTACAAAATATTTTTTAATATATTTAAACAACCGATAATACCCAAGTCCATTTCTCTATCACGCCTGATGAACATAATTGAATTGTGCAAGAGCACAATTGAACTCATTAGTATAGTTTAAAAAGAGCCTAACTCCGATGCAATTCGCACATAAAATTTTATTACAAGATACTTAGCCACACTTGTTTACCATAACCAGAGACAATGTCGTCTGCAAGCATTCTGCCACGTAAATTAATCAGTTGGGACAGCGGGCCCGAGCTCGGGATAAGCGGCTCCAAACTTTACTCCTTAATGACGGATTGATGAAAATTGCCACCACAGAGAAACGATGAAAGCTAATCGCGCGAAAATATCACTTTTCAGATTGAAATAGTATTATGTGATAACAATTTATAACAAGGCATAATAAAATATAGTGAGGATCCTCTTATGCTATTTTTAATCCAACATAAGGTAAAGTTATCTATTCTATTTTTTTATTATTGTCCAAGTAGGTATAATAAAAATAATAAATAAATATTCCGGACATATCACACACGGTCAACTGATCCAAAACTAGGCATAGCCTGTACTATGGGTACCAGAGACTGATACATAATAGATATATATATATATATATAACACCCAGACACAGAACAAATATCTGTGTTAGTCACAAATGTTTGTCCAGTGCGGGAATCGAACCCGCGACCTCTAGCGCAGAAGGCAGAGTTACTACCAACTGAGCTATGAGGCAAGTATATATTTTTAGGAACATCTATTTACCTAATCTTGCAATGCTGCTATTTTTGTTCTCGATTTATCTCTTGAACGCTTAATTCGTTCCTGAAAAATGTATCAACATAGAGCATTGCTGTACTTTAGGTATCTTGATTTAATTTTCTAAAGCATCTTCCTAGAGCACAAAGAGACAACAAAGAACAGTTCCGGTTAATTCAGGAGTTATCCTAGTCCGGGACCCGAATCATTGTCGTCTCATTAATGTGCGGAACTTTGGCCCGGACACGCCTATTGGGTCCAAGTTTGAGTTCAGCCCGATAGTTTAGGGACATCTTGAACTAATGAGCCAATGAAGCTGCATTGATTAGCAGATTGAAACGTAATTGAATTTTGAAAATAGACGTGAGTGTCGGTACTCTCCAAATATCTAGCATGTAGGTACTTAGTAGTTCCTAGTCTTTTTGGTCCAAGATATTGTGTCTCTGAATTTAGACGCCTTAAATTTCAATCATTAGCAAGCAATTTGAGAAGAATTTGTAAATAAAGTCAAATGTTGTAATAATGTCAGCGAAGGTTGAGAAAAAAAATACAATTTGACTAGGTATATCGGTCGTGTGCGAGATTGCGGGGAAAAATGTTGGTTATTACTGATAATGTAGGTAATGCATCAAAGAATTTTCTCTCTCTCTGCAGGACGATACTATGTTTTTCTACATCGGTCATAATGTCTTTTTCAGGTCAACTATCCTGCCACAAAATGGATGACCTCCAACCATCAAATTACAATAAATGTTCTCTACCCGAAAATTGTCAAAACTAGCCACAACGCCAGCGAAGCGACTTGTTTCACCTTTCCATATTATTAATTTCGCTCGCTACCATTCTCGGGTAAATTAATTGCATTGGTCCAATTTAGTTTCGAACTGGATCAGACCGCCTCAAACCGGACACCAGTAATTATGACTATTAAATGTAACCACAGTGCGTTTGCCGTATTATTGGCTGGGTTTCTGACTACCTAGCTGGAATGTGACGGGTATTGGTTGGGGCACACTTATAGCCCCAGCACTGGATCGGCATTGCCTCAACTCAGGCAGTTCAGAATGTTTTCGCACGCCATAAAATGAGTTTCACTTTATGTTTTCTAGTAGACAGTCTACTTTCAGGTTTCTACTGTACATAATCTACAAATACCCCAAAAACAATGTTATTGCAAAGTTATTATGCATTCAATTTCTAACAAAACAGGTTATAGAAACAAATCAAAACATTAAAAGTGTATAAGTAATAACAGTCGTTTCATCAACAAAAGCCTTTCTGCTTAATCTCTCGTCATAAAAACTTTTTCATGGCATATGTCATAATGTTTACGGTTGTTTTAACTGATTCAAATAAATAACAATCATAATATCTTGTAATATAAAATATTACATAGAGAGCTGAGTAAGTTGCTTGTATGGTGGTAGATACTAGCTATATAAGCAAGCCTATTTATTAATTGTCTCCGAACAATGTATGAATAACGAATGCACTGTCAATGTAATGCCTTTGAAAGCTTGATTTTATTCTTTGAAGTCGCTAGTTAGTAACCAGTCCAATTAAAAGATATCAATGCATATAACACTTAATAAATAGCTAGGAATCACATTTTTTTTACTGCGGGTCCACACAGTACAAACTTACACTATGCAGCGTGTTGCGCAGACAAAAGTCGGTGTGAATCACATCGTCACACGGTAAAGCAAGTTGTACAGTCATGAACTTCATACTTCACGTCCGCACGTCTTATTTGTCCAACTCTAGTCTGCACAAACATGCGCAGATTAAAGTCGGTACCGTGTGGCCTACATCGAACAGATAATTTGAAGCTGGACGCAGACCCAATTTCTCGCTCCTGCGCCTACTACACAATAGCCGATCCAGCCTCTTGTTCGAAGTAACACCATAACCAGATTAAATCAAACGCCGGTCTCAATCTACCGGTGCATTCACGGGGGCAGCTACAGCTATACAGCCATTCATTAATTAACGGGGGGCCAGCGCTGTAGAGTTTAATTAATGCTTTCGTATTAATCCGTGGTGCGTTTTCAGAGAATGTCATTGTCAGTTTGGATGGTGGTAGCAAGGGGAGGCTGATGTGATAAACTCGTAACTGACAGGTCGTGGGTATTGGTATTGGATGAGGATAAAACTAATTGAATCGGATGGAGCATTATAATAAGAACTAAATAGATTCAAGAAATGAAAAAAAATAGCTTTTTCAACAGAAACATATCCTAAAATTAATAACTGAGTTAGTAAGGTACTTATAAGATAAGGGTCTAGAAGATTTCTTCTATACATTTTCACTTTTACCAACTCCATTACGTTATCACACTTCATAATTCACAAATTAATTACCTCACTGCAAGTTTAATCACCTCGATTGGTCCCTTTCCCGCACTAAATCATTTCGCCACATTACCACCACTATAATGTGGCATAATCTGATTAATGTCCAAGGCTTTGCAGCAAAAACGAGACACAGTTTGGAATCGTTATCGTTGGATCAGTTTCTGGTCAGACTTAGGGTTGGCTTACGGGGTGTCCACAACGCGCTATCTCAGAACAAAGGGATTGGTTCTTTATATAAAAGGAGAACATCTATTTAACTTTTTGATTAACCGTAATATTTTATGGTTAGTCTATGGATTTCCCAGGACTCCCAGGAAAAAAGGAAAGAATAAGAACTGCCTCGAAGAGAGAAACATTCTGTGACGTAGTATAAGTGGCCAATATCTATAAGTACCTATATGAATCGCTAGAGCCTAATCCAGAATAGCATCTTTGCTTTGCGTGTGAGTAATCACAATCTTCCACCATGAAGTAGCAACCACAAAGAAAGCATTTTATAGAATGTTAGAAATCAGATCTCAAGGCAATAAGATCCAAAAAGATAGAAGCATTATTAATTAGAAAATAAAATGTAGGAATAAAGCATTTAGTGCACTTGAGCATTTAGTGGCAAAGTTCTAAACTTGCTCGCATCCATCCCTCACGGAGCGCAGCGTCTTTGTCCCCGAGACACCTGCACGACCAATTATCAATGTAATTGGCTATTCAAGTTGGCGCGATGGGGCGAACACAGCATACCTAATTAATGGAATCAGCTGAACATTGAAATTTTCGCTTCAACGGCCCCAAGCTACCTACAGAGCAATTTAGAAACGAATTTATGTTAAAACTGAAAGGGCGAGGCTTAATTGCTGAAGCAAAGACGCCGTGACCTTGGAGGCTTGATTACGCAAAAACGGTGGCCCGTCGCGGATAATAAGGGTTCCTGATGGCTGGTGAGGGAGATAAATAATTATAAAGCTATTAAACGGAGTGGGTATCAGATCAGGTTTTCTGGTTTCAAACTAAAATGCAGCTTAGATTTTGAATTTTACTAAATCGCCACGCAATTTTGAAACTTAGAGGGGCTTGCCGTCGGTTAAATTTTGTTACAGTACCATCAGATAGCTCAGTTCCAAAATCTATGAGCAAATAATATGTATGTAAGGTTTATATAACGAAATCTTCTAAATTATTTTCATAAAATAGCATGGTGTGCAACATCTGGAACCAAGCTATTCTGAAAGTCATGGGCATAATCCCTTTAACTCATATGTTACCAGATTTTCCCATTAAAGGTTCGATAAATGTTACCAAAGCAAGTCCAGTGACCTGCACCGGTGACCGGTTCCGGTTTATTTTTCAGGCTTGCATCATTATCAAAACGTATTTTTTAACAATCATTATAATATATAAGAATCAAAGTTCTGATTGAATGGCTTAAATATAGATAACGTACAAATTAAACCGCTGGCAGTAGAAATTTGTAGGGTAACTTTGGATTTAAAATCACCTTTTTTCTAATAATTTTTTTAGCCACTAAACGCACGCATACCTGGAATAGCTTTTGTATTCCCTGACAGGCGTTATACAGGGGCCCAGCGCACCTTACCTTAAGAAAATCTGACCTACTTTATGATACAATTCGATCGGACACAGGTCACTCTATTGTGCATGCACACAAAGCTCTATTCACAAATCCATGGCTTATGAGTGGGGAAGCCTTTGAACGATACATCGTTTCCTAATTTACTCCATTAAAAATAAAACCCGGTCAATACCATACTAGTTGTTCACCCCGAACTGTGATCTCGTGACGATATTCATGACAAAAATTAGTAGAGATAAGACAAACATAGTTTTATTTTCGCTGGGGTTTTTGAATAAATGGGGTGGTTTTTGAGACGTGAGGTGCAGAAGGGAAAAAATATATAATCAGGCAAGGAAGAAAAAGGATCAACCATATATTTCTTGAAAAATTGTAAATTTTCTACAGGTTTTGCAAACTATATTCTGTGAAAACTGGAACAATGACATCGTAGGAAGGGTTTAAAATTAAATTGACTCTCTTGCTTTGTACGAAACATTTTTTTTTGTTTTAGTAAAGATAATTTGTATAGAATCTCCCAGATTTTTTATTACGATTTTCAATAAAAGTTGCCAACTTGCATCAAAGCACCTTTGCACATTGCCAAGTACCCCAATCAATCATGGCAACATATTGTTCCTGCAAGGCGATTTTCCGATGTAACGTATATTTATGAGGGCACCCGGATATTATTGATAGGTTTCATGCAACATTAGCGTTGATTGGTGGACCATCGCTTCCTGTTGTGTTTTTCATGAAATATTAAGCGTTGCATAAGAGAACAGAGTTTGTAGCCCTTCTGTATATAGATTTGCCTTATTTTATAAGAAGTGACGGGACATTGAACCTATAAAGGTCTTCAAAATCTTCTTGGATCTCAACATCAGCTATGATCTCATCAAATATTTTATATTTACAAACATCTCTAAAAAAGGAATATGAAAAATTTCATATATTTTTTTCATGAAAAATCATTGTTTCGCTCAAGTTTTGATCTATATCTCCGGATCTATATATCAAAGAAGAAATCGTTCAACGATATTTCGAGATGATTTCTTCTTTGATAAGTAGGTAATAACTATTTAATTGATACCCAAGTAATAAAGTAATACGAGAAAAACTATTATAAAAGTTGGTATTTTTTTTATATGCAAAAAAACGATTCTGGCAGGTACAGGCTACAGGAAATTTTAGGGATATTATGTAAATATTATTATTTTCCTAAAACTGGGTTAGCACTTTTAAAAAATAAACATTGTTGTCGGTTTTGGTGACTATTTGCAAGGTCAACCACTCAATTAGTATCGAAGAATTGGTGTCTAACCGCCGTGTTATTAGTTTATTTAACGGCACTGTCGCATTATGCTTAATGAGAATGTTGTGGTGTGGCCGCGTGGTGGTTGCGGGGTGGTAACGGGGCGTTAGCGAGATAAATTAGAGGCAATTGTAAATTTTTGTAAGGTGTAGACCTTTTATTATAAGCAAATCTCTGATAATAATGAGATGGTTTGCAAAGCTGACCAAAATAGATAGTTCTCTTACTTCAAAACTGCTTACTTGGACTGTGCTCTGTGCATAGTGACGTTCAATCCAGCATGCCGTCCTATTTGAGCGCATGGGGATAAGCACCAGTTTATTCAAGCAATATCAAAGTGAGAAGGCACACGTCGGCAGTTCACGACAGACTCGTTTGTAACTCAAAGATAACAGAAACCAGTGCTAGGTCCCAAGCCCTTTATTCTATTGTCTTTTTTGAAGTAAGAGCCTTTTATACTGACATACCATAGAAAGTTAGGAGTTAAATTGGTTGATTTCAATGCAGGTAAACATACCATCAGCTCTCTGTCTGTGGGGGAGGCCATGTTCAGCAGTGGACGTCGTACGTCTGAAATGATCATGATGAAACATACCATGGGAATGGCTAGCATTTTAAATTATAATGACACTTATTGCCGATTTATTTATTTATTTGTATAAACCACTCAGAAACTAACAGCCGATGCCAAAACTTTAAGAGCTAGCAGGCATGCATAATATAAATTAATTATATACATACATATTTTAACGTATATTAAGATCTTAACAATTGATTGATTGCACTTTTATTAATCACCAGTAAAGAAAGCAACGCCATTTACAAATCTGAAAACCTAGTTATCATACATAGTGCATACGTAAATCATAGTTTTTTTATACATATTTGGCGGCAAACAGGCGCACAACCCACCTGTCGGTAACTAGTTACCACAGCCTGTGGATGCTTGCAATTACCAGAGGCATGGTGGGCGCATTGCGAACTCATGCGCCTGTTGTCTCACACAGCTATCTCACCTTTTTAATCAAAACACATCACTGCAAGCATTGCTTGGCGGCATAATTTATAGGCAAGGTTGCTGTATTTCCCCGGATGGGCTCTGCTCAACGAGCCCTTCTGCTCTTAATTTAATAAAAAAATTGTGTAAAACACTTATACCTCCAAAAAAATACCTCCTTTGTGAATGAACTCGTATACCTACAGTCGTATGTATGCATGTGTGTAACAAAGAATCAAACCGCAATGCTTTAAGCTCCCTCATTACAATTTGTAAAATAAAACCGTGACATTATAACATGACATCGAAATAACGCAAAAACACGACACTCAAATTACAAAGGCAAAAACATCCAAATTATAAAGGTGGGCTCACACTTAACGAGTACAACCGGGACGTTTGTCCCGCAACATTGTTCGGAAATATTAGAACCAGTTGGGGTTGGTCATTAAATTCAGATTTATGCCCGGACAGTCGGATATCTCTCCCATGCGACTCTGCTAATGACCATCTAAATTGAGATAATTTCACAGCGAGTTGGTAATAAGGCCGCGGATACGTTTACAGGTTAGATAGGAATGGAATAACTCAGTTGGATAATTCAGAGGCTAATTAAAAGATGAAAGGTTAAGTTTTGGGTGGTTTTAATTAGGATAGAAACGAGTTGATGAACGCAAAAGTTAGGAATGAAACCACTTACTGGATAATGAGAAATGTGGTTGGAAAACTTTTCAAATCAATCGTCTTGGAAATATTCAGTAAGAAGGTAACAAATAATGTGTTATTTGTAAAAATAATTAAAGCCAGAATCTCCTCCAATCACCATAGAAATTAATATCCATTTCGTCACATCATTATCTCGTCTCGGGATGTTTATTCAACGTGTTTCGTAACTAAGTATAAGTAAGTAAGTAAGTATACTATCCGGAAAGGATTTATTAAATAAAAAAAGATCGAATGGAAAAATAAGTTTCGAATAATTTTTTTTGTGTTTTTCCCTTTTAAAACACCCTTTTTAAAACACCCTTTTTTTGTCTTGTTACCAACTTTAACTAATAATTAAACCAACGAAAAGTTTGTCATCAAGATTGATACCTAAAGCAGCTGAATTATCGAGTTTGAACTGATTTGACCCGAGAATAGCTGATTTATAAAGTGTTTTTCTTTTTCAAAATGCTGTATTGCCTTTTGGATGTTGAATAAGCCCCTTTTGGGATAGTACACATATTAAGAATCACTGTATTTTATTCCCGGATAAACCTCTTATTGGGGCGAAACGGGGTAAAAATTACCAATTCTCTTCTTTAGTGGGACCCTGTAGGGAGCTTATTAAAACGCTTAAGAAAGAGGAAGTTTCCACAGTGCTGAAAATTTTACTTATGGGACTCGTAAACGTATAACCGACATCTAACTTGAGTTTTTGCGAGAAAGTTAAGTATGAAGTGCGCTTTAGTGAAACAACTTTGAACTATTAGCCTCTGTTAGTTTGCATTGTTCAGACAACAACGGATTGCATGAAGACACTTAAAAAACTAGACAATTTTCCACACGTTACTTTAAATTAGTAACTTTTATTTAAACGAAACAAAACTATGACGAGTGTCCATAAAATTAACTGTCGTTCAGAAACATTACTCGTATTTTATATACATACTTTTACCTTACATACTAACTCGCTTTGATGTAAAGATGATGAACTGATTTATAAGAAAAACAATGTAAATTTTTTCAGTCTTCAATTGTATTTTTTTTAGGTTTTTTCTCCATTCCCAAAATAACGCCAGATCTTAAATCGAATTGCATCGTTCTCATTTAGTTAAAACCATTTCCATTATGTTTATAAAGAATAAACTGAATAACACAATATACGACTGTAGAAAACAGTGTTTTGTATACTTATATAGCCAAATGCTCATATCATAGTTTTCAGTAGAGTAAGCGTGTGTAGCGTATTCTTGTGTTGCAGGCGGCGCGAGCGGACGGCGCGCGTAGAGGACTCAGGTAGCGTTTGTTGTGCGTGCAATAGGCTATACTGTTGTCACTGTTTGTGGATAGCGCGTAGTGAGGTAGCTACACGTCGAATCGAGTGCCACTTGTCTATAATTTACATATCTATGGCTGTATTTGTTTTTAAGGTTCGAAAACATGTGACATGTGCACAAAAGGAGTCATACTGAATCCTTTCACAATTTTATTTTTAGGTACTATTGGTATTTTACCAGCCACCTTGGCAAATGTTTGTGTTGACAAATTTGTTTCCTTTTTTGTCCCAAATTACTGAATGTTTTCATTATTTTAGTGAACATTTTTAGGTACTCGTAGTTGTTTTGCAACTTTATTCATTTCCTGGTACCAATTATGCTTTGAGTATTTTATCTGTACAAAGAAATAAAGCCAAGTAAAATAGGATTACCTCATACTATCTTGCACCAGCGGCTTCGCTCGCGTGGTACCTAGATAAAAAGTAGCCTATAAGCTATTCTAGGTAAAGAACTCTATATACTCCAAGTTACAGCGTGATTGAATCACAAACATCCAAATATTCTCACAAACTTTTGCATTTATAATATTCGTAGGATTTAATCAAACAATACTATTTATTTTGGTTTTATCATGTTACAAAGGAGCCGTGTAACTATTTATTCTATTTTCGAGGTGATGTTTGTTTTCTGTTGATTTAAAAAAGTTTGTTATACTAATTGTTCTTCGTAAGTGGCACTCGGAATCGAGCCAGCATTCGACGTGGAGCGGACGGACACTCACTGTGCACATTAGTAATCGTCGTGCTGTAAACATATTTTGTTTTCGTATTCATAAAGCGTATTAGTGTGAATTTATGTTATTATACCCATTAATTTGATACATCGATTTCTGTCAAGAGCCATGACCACGCCGCAAAATTACTGCAAAAACGAATTGGGTGACGCGTTGTAAGTAAGCTCAAGCAGAAGTCTGAATAACCCGAAATGACCCCCCCGAGAGTTTCGTAGCAGTTACGTAGCGCTCTACGGAACCCTCCGATCATGCAACATTTTAGTGTAATGTGGCTAATTTTATTTTTTGTGTTTCTTACCTGGGTTTGAATTTTGTGCGTTTTACCGTTGTAAAAATAACTAAAACTGTGTGTTATGTGTCTATACCTAGCAAGCTATGGTTGTTGTCCACCGTTGTATTGGTGGTTAGAGAGGGCTTTGGGGTTAGCAATTTTACCGACGCATAGTAGTGTATTCAGAAAACGTAATTGGCTGGATTTAGTATTATATTGTTTATTTCTGAATACACGAGGTTATAGGCTGTCCCTTTTTACTCAACATTGACAACAGTAGTATTTAGTCTGCGCGCACACTGCGCTACGGAAATATCAAAATCGCTCATATGTATTTACATTTTTTTACAAAAAACACGTGATATATATGCAATGCAATTAATTATATAATGCAATTAAAATGTAATGATCAAGATAATGTACATTTTTTATTGTTAAATATATAAGCGGTTTGGATTTTTTACTGACACAAAATGTTTTTGGATATTGTATTAACAAGATTTGTAAATTAACTTTTAAAGAAACAATTATTTATATTGAATGTTGTATCCAAAAATTCATTGTAATGGTGTTTGGGAGACAAAAGCTCGATTGTGGTGCTAGTTTTTTTAGTTACCTTGTTACATAAAAAAGTAAATTAATAGAAACGATTTGATAATCATAACCGGAATCTTTAATTTATTTAGCTAGTTGTCAATGTCGCGCAACTTTATATCTCACACACAATAGGTTGCCTTATTTGTGTGCGCTTGCTCTAATAATTCACGATTGTCGTGAAACTTCGGTCATTTGACATCACCACTTTCAAAGTTACTGAGGGTAATCTGCACTGAAGTCCAGCTAAGGTTGCTCAAGCACCACTGCTAGGCTTAATGTGGTGTGGCTGATTGTCGAATCGCGTTCCATTGCTAGCTGTGCGTTCAGCCTTAAATGGCTAGATTTGAAGAAAGTAAATATAATACTTGCTCTTTATTTATACTCTTTATATTTGGTTTCGACAATGCTGAGTTTCGGTTCAACGTTCTTTCTCCTCTTTTTTGAAACGATACAAAGAAAGTGAGAACGTTGAAACGAGACTCAACTTTGCCGAAGCTAAGCGATTGTATGTCACAGTTCCAACTACCAAAGTTGGATAAAAATTTTATGTTAACTCTTAGTTAAAATATTTATGCAACTTTGGTATTTTCAGCGTCAAACTACAAAATAACTCCAAGTCTATCCACAACGTACACTCGCGCACTAAGGCCGTGTTCAAACGACACGCGATATGTCCTTGATATGTCGTATAAAATTCGTTGGAAAATGATCCGTACCTCTACTGAACAAAGTCAGTCTGAGGGTGCGCAATATAGCAGTTCCTAAAAGTCCAATACAAAATTAACTTTATTTGAAAGACGTAAGGATCGTTTTAGGATAAATTTTAGTTGACATATCCCACGTTTGAACACGGGTTAAAAATGGAACGCATTTTACATAATTCTCTGACTCACACTAACCCAGAGTTCTTTGCAGATCGGAAGCTGTTCGTGGGCATGCTGAGTAAACAACAGAGCGAAGAAGATGTGCGCCAACTGTTCACACCATTCGGTACTATAGAAGAGTGCTCGATACTTCGCGGACCGGACGGTGCAAGTAAAGGTAAGTGCCTCTTCAGACAGTATTTTTGTTCCTTCTTCGTCCAATTTATATAAAGGCAAATTAACAAAAAGACTTGACTCGTGACTGCAACTTCTATAATATCTTTACAATAATATCACTAGGGCGTACAGATTTTCTAGGTATTTTAGTTAACGGTATAATGGCAACATACATCCATAGTAAATGCAACATACAAAAGAATAGTGAGATTTGATCAGTAACTGAAAAATCTTCTAACGAATATGACCTAAAATGTATTGATAAAGTACTGTGCTTTACATACCTACTCAAATACATTGTTCTTGATCACATAAATAAAACAGATGAACAAAGACTTTCTCCATCCAAAAGCCACCTCTAACAACATAAAGTGAAACAAAGAACACGCAACTCCCGTCAATAACTGTACCTAATGAGATCGGCACTGAAAGCGCGTTCAAACTACGAGCTGAAAGTATATTTCATAAGAAAAAAATGATATGCGGTATAATTATCAAGAACTTAAATTCCAAAATCTATTAATCAAAGATAATGGAGACCAGAGCTTCTCTTTTGTTTTTCTTCTGATATTGTATCTTTACACTATAATTCAGTAACTTAATACATGCATTTATGTGACAGTCATCGATGACTGTCATCTATATGCATATTTTTATGATAATATTTTTATGACCAACTTTGTAATATAACAATATATAACTCGCCGTCTGAGAGCACCTTGTAATGATATCCTGACTGACCCAGTCTTCTGTAGGTATACAAGAGTAGGCACTACAGTTTCCGCCCGCCCACTTGTCCGCCCGCCCACCGGTACTCCTACCTCGTTACTGTACTATACCCAAATATGAAAGCTTGTAAAAAATAACAGTGATTTTTCTGAACTCTTTCTTAACTGAGTAGATCAACTAAGTTAAGCAACCTTCGGCGCGGTTTCCAACTGGATGGATGAGCACTAGTGACATTAACTGCTGTGCTTCGGAGGCTACGGCGATAGACACCAAGCTGTGTTAATTTTCTGATTTTCTTAAACTTCTAGGCTTGATCGGGTGGAAAAACTGCACCTTCACCTAGTCCCTAAGAGATCTTAGTAATTTTATTGAAACTAAAAAAACGGCAAACGAAAACTTCCACTAAAAAAACAGCTTTCAGGATTGGCGCATTTTAAAAATAACCCTATAATTCAGCTTTCTCTATTTTAATTTCTAGGCCTTTTTCATATCTTACTTAATACACAAAGAGCTATCACGTTTGATAGGTTTTTGTGTCTATTATCATGCCTACGGGCATGGCTTGTAAGCACGATAGTTATAATGAAAACGGGCATCTGATGAATTATTTACGATTTGTTTACCTTCCTCCTTGCCGACCATCTACAGTAGAGTTTCGGAAACCCAGCATCAAATATTTTATATATCGTGTGCTGTCTATATCACCTCTATTCTTATTTTCGTATTCATTCGTACACGTAAGATTAATCAAATAATAAACTCAATTGATATAAGTAATATTTAAAATATTGCAGTATTTTAGAAGTGGAAGGATCAAGAAAAGGTAAGTGAAAACGAATCTTGAAAACCGTCTGTTGCCGACCTCAGAGGGATCCCAAACTTTTACCGCGAGAAAATGAATTGTTGTTTTTTAAGACAGCGTTTATTAGTTTCGAATACCTCGTATAATTTCGGTGTTTTGTTTCCGAGGTGATTGTTATTTTGGGATTATCATGATTTATTCATGACGGAAAATTGTAACCCATGTTTTACAATGAGCAAAAGTTCTGCTGGGTTTTGTTGTTTGAAGAATCGAACCTACCTTATGGTGTGGTGTGAATATAAACCAATGTTTTGCTTAAAAAGTTGCTATTTAGGCAGGGTTTTTTTAACTTTGATTTCATAGATGTATTAAAAACAATAATGACCATCGCTATGTAATTATGTTTTTTTAATATTATAGGTTGAAGTAGGTAAAATTTATGTGTGAATGGGACTGTTTTAAAGAGAAAGAGTTTGCGTACGTTTCTGAATCAAATTAGTTACATTTTGGAAAAAGGTCCGGTCAAGTGTACCTAAACCAACGAGCATGCATGAGGAACGTGATGGGAGTGAATAAACCAAAAGAGGTATTTCAGGATTGCAGTAAGTGAAAAGCTCTGGCTCTGATACCCTCTACGACTACCCCTCCGGGAAAAAAGTGACCTCATGCATGTATGTTAATGAACAAGCCTGGATTATATCTTCAATAACTATAGCAAAGAAGGTTTTTTGGCAGTTACATAGATCATCGCTCGATCAGTGTAAACTAAAGTCACTAAAGTAACTTGACGCATTTAAAACGGATGCCTGCATGATGTAGTAGGTCACATTATGAGGACACGACAACTCGACAGACTACACATAAAGCAATCTGCGTCGGTGTTACCCAACTTTAATTTCATTTCGTTCCCCGAAATTGTATAGAAATGGGGCTGAAATTGTTGGATTTTAATTGAGATCTGACGCCAGTCGTAAAGTTGAGATACGCTGAGTCTGCTGCTGACTATTGCGTGTTTACAATCTTTTTGTATTATTTAGCATTCCTGAAAAATAAACTCGTTCACGAAATGTTTTATGGGAAATTAACTTTCAGTAGTTTTGATTGTACTTTGGCCACTGACTAAGAAAGAATCAATGCCACGACAAACAGGGATAACTTCATATCCAATAATCTTCGTTTCCAATAATGATATTATAACATAGAGTGTAGACGCACCGAAAAACCGAACGCTAATTCGCCTTAATTACTTAAGGCCCGTCTACAGCGATAAAGTATTTTTTACGAGAGAAAGAACATTAACGTTAATGTTTTCTCCTTGTAAATTAAACGGGATACTGGCTTAATCTCGACGCTCAGTTCAGTTCATGGTATCTTTGGGATCATATCGAAATGGTTTGCTTTTGTTACAGTGCCAATCAGGATCATCATCCAAGTAGAAACTGGCACAAAAAGTTTAACTTTCATTTTATACAACCATAATTCCAGTTACCCATTTTATTCGTTGAACCTCTCTAGTAGTACACTGATAGCATTAGGACAAACACATCGAACCTGCCCG
This sequence comes from Anticlea derivata, assembly GCA_947579855.1. Classification (NCBI taxonomy): domain Eukaryota; kingdom Metazoa; phylum Arthropoda; class Insecta; order Lepidoptera; family Geometridae; genus Anticlea; species Anticlea derivata. The sequence goes on from OX388266.1 coordinate 5,725,724, forward strand.
TTTTTTTTGCGAAAAGTTTAATAAAACATGTAATATGCTCCGACTTTAACTTTTACTTTAAAATCGTACTTATAGTGTGTCCAAAATATATATGGTAACACTGGTAATATAAACTGTAGGTACGTACAGAAAATGCTACAATCCCTTCCCAATTCAAGTCGAGAACACGCTCTTAACACTTTGTAAAAACGAGATAATTACTAAAGTATTATGGCGAGGCTCTCACTAATGCCTGAAAGGCTCGGGCCACAGAATAAATTACAATTACTACCCTTACAAAGGGTTAATTAGTTGCTTCTTCGTTACGGTGTACAATGATTACGGAAACACGGATATTTTTTTTAGAAGATGGGCGGTTTTGGAATTTTCAGAGTAAAATGGTATATCTTAGAACTAGCTTTGTTTGCTTTGATTACAAAATCTGGATTCAAGAGAAAAATGTGGGGAGAGAGTGTGACAATTAAAAAAAATTGGCAATAATCATTTCTATTATAATTCAAGATGATTTATACAGCAATAATAAAACTTTTTACTCTTTTAGATAATTCATAATTTCATAATTTATTTATTGTTCGTGAACCAAGGTACATTGATAGATGGTGAGGTTTAGAGTACAGATCACTAGATTCTGACATCGGTCATACAAACATTATAAATACAAAGATTTAAACCAATATTAATTAGATTACAAATTACATAATAACTAATAAGTTACAAATTCAAAAAAATATAAATTTATCATTAATGTCAATCTTATATAATATTAAATTAAATTAGTTTGTCATACAAAAATTCGTTTATACTATAATATGCTTTTTTAACTAAAATGTCATTTAATTTGATACAGGGGACGCCGTAGAGCATGGGACATGTTTTCAATGGAGTAGCCTTGCCGAGCACCAATACCATCCTCTCAGCCTAGTCGGCCATATTCACAAGAGAGACATGGTTAATATGTCCAGATCTGACTGAGGCCGTTTTCCTTCACCGTTTTGCTGTTGCTTGCGGATTGGACGTTTGCTGACACACTTTTTTGAATAGAATTATCTACCTTGTTTCTGACCGATGGTCGTGACTGTGGTATCTCCCACTCGGCTTTCAAGTATAATGATATTTGAACCATTTCCGTCAACAAGTTTCAGTTCAGTTTCAATTCTATTTCAGTTCAACAGAAAAATAATTAACCCTTAGCTACACTTTAAACATTATCAAACACTTTTCACTGCATTCTTTAGCAACCACTAAGGCCACGTTCACACCGCAACCAATAAACGCGACGTGTCTGAGTGCAGACTAAATTGGCGATATTTTACGAGCGGGTCATTACCGCAGCCGTAAAGCTTTACGATGGATTCCTTGTGAGTGTGACTCGCGATCTTATTACGAATGTTTACCTTACGCTTTAGAAAATGTTCGAATATTAAAAAGTCGATCCTGTGGGCCGAGTATGAATAATTAGTTCGTAATGAAATGCGTTCTAGCCATATCGCTGACACCTTGCTAACACAACCCGTTCAATCAAATAAATATTTGTGCAGTTGCACGCTTGCACAGTTCATAAAGATAGAGAAATCCTAACGGATATTTCTTTTAGATAAAATCTATAAATTATTAAAAAACTGATATGAAGCTTTGGCTATATCGATTATAGCTGGCAGGAACAATGGCCATAGTTTTTACACTTCCGTTTATCAATGTGGTTAAGCAACACATACAAATATACAAACACCCAGCAAGCATCACCCTCTTACACACCCAAAAAACGTCACGTTCAGGGCAGTCGGGTAAAAATATGGGAAAGAGCAAGACTAAGAAAGAGCATAGCTCAACACAAGCAGTTTCTTAGCAGCACAGAATGTCTTCTGGCTTATTTCAATCAAGTCGTTTACGCTCGTTCTATCGACCGGTCCGTAATACCGCCGCGGCTGACGTGAGACGACCAGATAACGCTACGAATTGCAAATTAAAACGACGTTTATTGACCATTACTAGATTTTGTTACTCGACCAAAAGTGATTCGGCTGCGTTTAACGGGTGTCGGCACACAGTTTTATAGGACGTGAAATTAGGTTTTTTAGATACTGGTATGCCCTAGATTTAAAGGGAACTTAGATTGAGATGGATATGAAATGACGTTACGTTCGTGACTGAATCATCGAAGTGGTTTTGAGCGTCTATTTAGAAGCAACCTAATGTCAATAATGCTTGGGATGCTATACACAAAAACAGTTAAAATGATAAATAAATTATAACCATTTAATAAATGAGACTTATTTAATCCCTAATGTGCACCAAACTAGGTTGGGATGGACTTTAGAAGCGAATAGTTTCAAATGTATATCTGAACTTTGATAAACTTGCAAGTAGAGAAGATTTTAAGAAAAATTATAAGAATCAATCAGTTTTGTCAACAATTGCGATAAAAATACTGTCAACCTGATTTCAGCGTAAGGCGAGTTAAAACGAACACTTCTCTAAAGATGTGTCTCCCAAAATATATACCCCAGCTCGAATAAACTGTACTGTATTGTTATGCAAATCCGCGCAGTGATCTTCCCAAGCTCACAAAGGTCACTGACTGTATTGGACGATCACAGTCCCTAAAAACATCATAAAAAGGGGCGAGAAAATGCGAACAATCACAGTCATTGCCTGTTGCCATTACCGTTCCGATAGCCCGCTACGATCATCTAGAGACCAATATACATATGAACGAAAGACGATACTATACCTACTGTGATATTATTATCTATAGATACCGATATTTTTCCTATTTTGCGAACTTTCTATGCCCGGTTCAATATAAATTCCTTCTTATGTAGATGGTGGGCGGCGTTCCCCGCATTTCTTAATCAATTTATATTTTGAAAAATGGTCGCTTGGTATTCTGCTTGCGATCGGAAAATACCTAAACTCTTAAGCTGAGACTGTTGGAGACTTTGAGATTTTCTTTGGTAAATTGAAATCATAGCCAGTACGAAAACCTTGGTCTCTGCATCTCAAGGAAAAGGGCATGTTTTATATTATCTTAATTTCAGCCGTAGGACTTCCACTGCACCACTAGAGGAGGCAGAGCATAGGCTATGCTCTGCCTCCTCCACAGATTTTCAGATCTTTTGCGGCCTACGCCACTCAACGAATTTTAGCAACCTTCATATTCCATCTAGTGGGGACCATCCTACGCCGTTCTCTGCACTCTGAAACCTTTCTGCCCCAATGGCTGCCAGCCCCGCCCCGCCCACTGCCACTTCAAATTGCTAATCCTCTGGGCAATGTCAGTGACTTTTGTTTGCCTGCGGATCTACTCATTTCTTATTCGATCTCGTAGCGAAACACTAAGCACCCAACCACATCTTTTTCTTGCTGAGCAACCTTGAGCTTTCTTGTGAGGCCCATATGATAGTGAGAGACCACGATGTGATTTATAGGTGTATTTGTTTTTTTCTATTTAGCCAGCACGATAAGTGCTGGCTTGACTTAAAAGTCATTGCTTGTTTATTAAAGTATGTGTGCAAAAAAATCTTACAGAAATATCGTATGCTCCCATAGCTGGAGCGACAAGTTCCAGAACTTCCTCGAGCCCCGAACTTAACAAAACATTTTGCAAATCCACATCGACTTGGCAGTTTGTTATACATTTTTATTGGCAGTAATCCTACTTATCCTTGCAATCGAACACCCGAGTTCGTTATTAACAAGACGAAATACAATAATCTCGTAATTCCAAGCGAACCTTTTCGCTTTAGTAACAAAATTTCGCCAAACACTCTGAGAACAAGTAATCCCATTTTGCGCTGTTCGAAACAAATACAATGCCGTCTGTAAAGCAAGCAGGTGCTGTGCTATTTCGACCTTAACTCAAAGAGATATGGCTTGGATTGCTTGAAACACTTTGTCGGCTGTACCTTGTGCAAAGACATTCGAGACGTAAAATATACCGTAGATATAGATAATACACTACTGCTCTCAAATGACAAAATTGTCGGTAGCCGTTTAGAAATAAGAGTAGCTTTGATGGTGTTCAGTCTGTTTGTTTTTAGACTAGCAATTAATTGTTACCTTGTTTTGTATACCTTAGTTAGATGCTTACTATCATTTACAAAAGGTATACAGACTAGATAAATGATACCAAGCTAGATAAAATCCCTGAAACTCACATATATTTCGCGACTTTATTAACCTACATTTCAATCAACACATAAAATTGATACTTATCAGATTCTGGATACGAAGCATTGATATTAAAATCAGCCTGAAACGTTTTAATTCATTACACATGTTTTTGTGCAGGAACTCCTCATTTATTTTAGTTTATAAATAGGAACTCACTGATCTTCTTAGCTGAAAAACATTTGTTATCTACCTATGAAAAAGGCCGCATCGCCATTGAAACTAAAATCAATTCAACTTCCTTGGTAGTTTTGACCTAATGGAGGGTACCTCGACTTTTGATCAGTAGGTCCAAAGATCCAGGTCGATAGATTTTTCTTTTTGAAAATGTATGCGTGCATTACATGCTCGAAGAGGTGAAGGAAAACACTGTAAGGAAACCCGCTGCTTAGTAAGCTCCACACGTATTGACCATGCCTTTCAAGTGGATAATGTTGACTAGGCTGAGAGGATAGTATAGATAGCTGGGGTTTATGACTCAATATAAATATGTCCCAGGCACTACAGCGTCCTGTAAGTGAGTAAAAAGTTCAATGTTTGACGCTGACGCTTTTAAACTTTCGAATAAGTCACCATTAAAATAAATAGATTTTGTACCTAAATAGTCCCGACTATCCTGGGTCGGACGATCTCGATTGCTTTTCACTTTTAATATGTCTTTATAGTACAAAACACTGTACCTTATACTCAGGCGACTCATTTTCCCTATACATTGGACCTAAAATATGAGTGTACATACTAGAACATTCGAAGCGAAAACATATGAAAACTGACATCACCGTACGCTAGCAAGGTTTTTCAAAGCAAATTGCACTTTGATTTTAGCATTTTAAGAGTTCCTCTGGCAACAGTAAAGTCTGTAAAAATGGAATTACCATGGTATTCTCAGTCGATAATATTTTTTTACTCCCCTTACGAGTCAGCTTATGATATCGATTTTCAAAGAGAGTATATGGTAGAGATTTTAAGAAGAAAAAAAAACCTACTACTAGCTAATCATGAAGTCTAGATTTTATATATTAACTAGATGAACGAACACAGCTGCCAAAAATAAATTGACTAGTTAGGCTATGGCCCGTTTACGAGACGATGAACATAATCTACCACAAAAAGCCTGATTTGCAATGCCACTACGACGTGCCATATAATCCTGTACCTTATTTGGCACGTATCCCGATGCGAACGATACGATACATAATCGCGCACAATGGTTACAACGTCCATTTTTATTACGTTCTTTGTAAGGCAAACGAGGTTACGCCCATTCTGTTACCTTTGTGACACACTGACTTACAACATGAGGCGGTGAAATTGGAGGTTATTTTTGTCAACTCGAACTAAATATTATCATTATCATTTCTACCGTAGGATGTTCACTGCTGAGCACAGGCTTCCCCATAGATTTCCATCGCGACCGACCTTGTGCGGCCTGGCGAGCGTAATAATAAATAAATATTTCGACAAAAAATATTAAAGTCTCTCCGAAACTCTCTAAGTAAAATGAAATGAAATCAGTTTATCTGTTATAATGTTACTATAAATAATAAGTACTATACATTATATAAGCAAATAATCACATATCTAATCAATAATAAAGAGGAGCAATTATTTTTCTCTAGTCTGTGAACATGCAAATGTTTTATGTTTAGTGTTATCACTGTAAACATATGCCAATTTAAGACTGGTTAGTAATGAACGTATTGATAAATACATAAATATTAAATTTTAAGAGTAAATAACTACATGTCACACGATTACAAACTAAAACAAAGGCTGTTGATACATTGATTTCATTTCAATTTCAACCCAAAAACAAGCTTAATTACTTTTCATAACTACCTAAAATGGTATGGAAAGATTACCAGCTGCTTTAGGCTAAAAATCAACTTGAACACCTAATAACTCTATAGTAAAAAGTGCCATTTCTAAGCCGATTTCACTTCAAGAAGCCGCTCCACAAACATAAGGCCCGTATTACATATGCAAAGCCTAAAAGCCGAATATGTGGAGTGGTAAAATTGAAATCTCATTCGCCAGGACAAGCGTCCATGACGCAGCGATTCCCAGTATTTTATGACCGATACCTTATCTGCTGTTTTATATTTTTATTGACTTCCAAGTGATTCCTCGGAAATAAAAATAGATACTTATTTTTGGACCAATAGATAAAATATCCTTACTGACTGCTCAAATCTTTTATGTGTTGTATAAAGGATATTGTTAGGGCTAGCTGAAGAGGCTATTTATAAACAGAAGGTCTTTTATATCAACTTGTGCGTTATAGTAAGTAGGTATTTCGGATTTTCTGAACAATTGCATACGCATGATTTACAAAGAGAAATAACTAATTATATTGGCCAACGCCATTTTGAAAAAATCACGTTTTTGCAGTCACTGATAAAACTAGGGCCATTTGATAGTAAAAATGATTTAAAACAAAATGTGTTCCATAAAAAATACCGATTATTTGGGTTTTAAAAACATTTTTATTATTACCCAAACATCTTTTTCATTTTAATCCGAAATATCTTTGAAAGTCTCTTAGGCGATTTTTTATGGAACATGTATCGATTGACTCTATTTTAATTAGTGGCTTGCTCCATACTAAAATGTTTTAAGCTCTTCAACAATATAATTAAACTAAGATAACTTGATGCTGATGCATTTCGTTTATTTTACACATTTTCATTCTAGCCTTATTGCCAGCCTATTTAGCTCTATCTACCTCCCACAGTACAAAAGAAGACTTCACACGTTCAACTCGGCCGCGTCAAAGTCGAGCTCATTACAGCTAGCGCAGGAGCCAATGATACTCGTAACTCTAGAAGGAAAGAAAAAGAAAGAAAATATACTACTTATTTTGGACACAAACATACACAACAGAAGCTAAATAAGAAAAGACAGGACAATGCGGTACGTTAGGTGGACACGAGTCAATAAACAAAAAAAGGTACAAATCCAATTAGTCCGAGTTGAATTGGGTGCATGAGCCAAAAAAAGGTTTCGCCTCAGATTTAATGAAATATCAAAAGGACCAAATTTGATAGCAATTGCGATGAAAATAATGTCAGTCTGATGTCAGTGATAGAAACATTAACGGTGAATTTTTAATGCCAGGGTTAGGTGTTTAAACAATGCCGTAAGAAAATTACCAGAAACTCTCAGACTAGGTACATGCGAACACAATTCCTCAGCTGTCAGAGCGCGGCCACAGTGTGTCCGTCGCGCGCGCGTCTGCCGCACACCCCCGCGCTCACCCCGCACGTCTCACGCACGACAACCGCAGTGAAATGACGTGCCGCGGTTTGCACTTGCGCCCTTGCGAATGAGAATGAATAATTTAAAACTGGGTGAAACAGTACACTATTTATACTTTGTATTTTTTTGATTGACGAATATTTTTAGGCACAGAGCATGGGCCACTGCTGCACGAATAATTCACGATAGCTTTTACAGTGTTTATTCTTAAACACTGTAAAAGAAAGTCATCCCCATTTAAATAACGTCTATTACAAAAACGTTACAGCAGCATTATTAAATATTCTTGGCCAAATATCATTTCCGGCCTTATTTGCCATGGGTATAACCGAAGAGATGTACAATGCAGACTGTAGAGCCATTTATGATCACTATTATATTTCTACGTAATCAGTCACTGATGGTTGTCAAAATATTTAAACCAGAGATTGATAACATGATTAAATTCTATAATTATCTTGTAATAAAGCTTTGGTCAAAGGCACGAACCTCAATGAAAGCAATATCTTAACCTAATTTGACATCTCTAAAATCATAACTCTTCATGTTAATAGTATTTATGAAAATAACCGCTATATTGGCTGTCAAGTAAGGTTAGCTTAGGATAATGAAACAGAATCAACCATATCGTCTTCCGCACATTAAAAATTCCCAAAACAGTTTATTACAAGTTATTAGTACGTTTGTATTGAACTAGCGATGTGGGACGCATTTTGGTCTACTTTACAATCGCGGTTACGTGTTTCCGTTGGACGTTTTTTGCGCTCTATATCATATCACTACTCTTCGAATAGCTCAGCCCGAGTCTTGTTGCATGAAACATTCGGCCTGGGGGCAGGAAAAGAGCTATGTGGAAAAAAAGAATGTTAGGCTTTGTATTCCCGTTCCTGATATGAAATAAGAATTTAATTAAGATTTGTTGTCGGGATTGCCGGGAAAGCCAGACACAGTCCAGTCAATATAGTAGGGCATATTACCAGCTACTTTACAGTTCAAAAGTTCGTTTGAATTGAAACCCCACCGTATCTACTTATACAACGTGTTCCTTAACTAGTTTACTATCTGAAAATCAGCGTTGAGTGCTAACACACCCAAAATTAATGCTGAGCAGAACACCTTTTTTTGAAAAATGAATTCGGACACATGAGTCGATGTAGGTATATATTAGTAGGTATACCTAAACTATGTGATATATTTAAGCTATTTTTATGTTTGAAATGATTTGACCCCAAAACAGCTGGTTTCAGCATAGTCTTGTTTCAATGAAAAATTACAAATTTCCAAAAGTCGTAGAACAAACTTTATTGCCTTTCGGGATAACCATCATTATCAACCTATTATAATCTACTGCTCGATAAAGGCCTAATCAAAGAGTTCCATGACGAGCGGTCTTAAGCCTTTTTCTATCCACCTTCTTCCCGCAACCTTCACAATGTCGTCGGTCCATCACACCGGGCCTTCCAACATTGCGTCGTCCGGTTCATGGTTGCAATTCATGAACCTTTATTCGCCAACGGTTGTCAGTTCTGCGAGCTATATGGCCTGCACAGTGCCCCTGCCTTTTTTTAATAGATGGCTTAATACGGCACTTAATTAAAAAACCCTCTATAGAACAGTAGCCTTTACTAACGTTGTGAACAATGATGTAGCAACACTGGATAGTCCAAAGAGAGAATTAAAAACTTTTTAGAAGGAATTAGCTTCATTTACTATCAAGCTTTTTTGCTGTTTTTGACAGAAGCTTATCCGTTAAACTTTTAGCTTGTTTAAAAAGTTGCCAGTCTTTGAGCAAAGTTGGGGTGTAAGGGGTTCCAAATTACAACCCTCGGAACCCAAGCCAACCTCACCGGCACGTGGTACACCCTGCCGATCAGCTGACGAGTCTCTGGCGCTCCACCCACCAATCCGCACTGGACCAGCGTGGTGGGTTATGGTCCAATCCCCCCCTTATGATAGGACACAACAAAAAACGGCCCCCAGTCCCCGGCAGCTCCGCTATTCCTGGCACTGGTAGCGGCCACGGTAACGGCGGAGCAGGGGGTGCTAAGAATCCCCGGCAGAGGCCCAGCTACCAATCCCCACGAACCCTGGACCTGGCGACTTTTAACGCACGCACACTGAGGACCGACGAGAAGTTGATTGAGCTGGAAGAAGTAGTAAGTAGGTTGCGTTGGGATATCATAGGATTATCAGAAGTCCGAAGAGAGGGGGAGGACACGATAATCCTAAATTCCGGCAACTTATTCTACTACCGGGAGGGACACCAGCTATCCCAACACGGTATCGGGTTTCTCGTTCATAAGTCCCTCGTCAACAATATTGTAAAGATAGTGAGCGTTTCGAGCAGGGTGGCATACCTTATACTCAGAATCACCGATCGGTATTCGCTGAAGGTCATACAGGTATACGCCCCACACTCAAAACGCCCAGACGATGAAGTGGAGGCCATGTATGATGACATTTCAAATGCCATGCATGCCTCGAAAACACACTTTACAGTTGTGATGGGGGACTTCAACGCGCGGCTAGGCACAAGGAACGGCGATGAACTGAAAGTGGGGCAATTCGGATTTGGACAGCGAAACCAAAGGGGCCAGCGTCTGGTCGACTTCATGGAGAAGGAGGGACTCTTTGCGATGAACTCTTTCTTCAAGAAGCGGCCGTCCAGAAAATGGACGTGGCTGCACCCCGGCGGTTACAAAAGCGAGATAGATTTCATTATGACGACCAAGAAGCAAATATTCAATGACGTCTCTGTGATCAACAGGGTCAAAACCGGCAGTGATCACCGTATGGTTAGAGGCTCATTGAATATCAACATTAAGCTGGAAAGGTCTCGTCTGATGAAATCTACTCTTCGCCCAAGTCCTGTCCAAATTCAAAACCCCGAGAGCTTTCAGTTAGAACTCCAAAATCGCTTCCAAAGCCTGGCTGAATGCGGAACAGTGGATGAGCTGAACAACGGGCTAGTGGAAATTGTCCAAGCGGTTGGGTCGGAGTTCTTTAAGACCCACCGTAAAAATAGAACCCAGAAACTCTCTGAGCACACTCTAAAACTCATGGCTGAGCGAAACGACATGAGACTGCATTCTTCAGTGGACAGGTCGAAATACGGCGTGCTCAATAGACAGATCTCTAAGTCCATGCGACACGATTTGCGCCTTTTTAATACAGCTTGTATTAAACGCGCCATAGAGCGCAATAAAGGCTCGAAAGTGTTCGCAAAAGATCTATCTATTGGACAAAGTCAGTTGACGAAACTGAAGACCGATAGCGGCAATATCGTCTCGTCGAAGCCTGAGATTTTACGAGAGCTTGAGAAGTTCTATGGACAACTGTACACCTCATCGCAAAGTCCTGCTCCAAGCACGGCAAGCGATGCAAGAGCCCGTCTGACCCGGCACTATACCGAAGACATCCCGGACGTCAGCCTATACGAGATCCGGACGGCCCTCAAACAGCTTAAGAACAATAAGGCACCGGGGGAGGACGGAATAACGTCAGAGCTTCTGAAAGCGGGTGGAACACCGGTACTTAAAGTCCTTCAGAAGCTATTTAATTCCGTCATCCTCGAAGGTACAACGCCTGAGGCGTGGAACAGGAGCGTGGTGGTACTGTTTTTCAAGAAAGGTGACAACACCCTCTTGAAGAATTATAGGCCCATCTCGCTGCTGAGTCATGTCTATAAGCTGTTTTCGAGAGTTGTCACTAACCGGCTCGCCCGTAGGTTTGACGACTTCCAGCCTCCCGAACAAGCCGGGTTCCGCAAAGGCTTTAGTACCGTAGACCACATCCACACGCTCCGGCAGATTATACAGAAGACCGAAGAGTATAATCGGCCATTGTGTCTAGCGTTTGTGGACTACGAGAAAGCCTTCGATTCAGTCGAGACCTGGGCAGTGTTACGGTCACTACAGCGGTGCCAGATTGACTACCGGTATATCGAAGTGTTGAAGTGTTTGTACAGCAAGGCCACCATGTCTATCCGACTCCAGGACCAGAGCACAAATCCTATCCAATTGCAAAAAGGGGTGAGACAGGGAGACGTAATTTCTCCGAAACTGTTCACCTCTGCATTGGAGGATGTTTTTAAGCTTCTGCACTGGGAAGGACATGGCATCAACATCAATGGCGAATACATCACTCACCTTCGATTCGCCGATGATATAGTCATAATGGCAGAATCGTTGGAGGACCTTGGCGCAATGCTCAGAGACCTCAGTAACGTTTCTCAACAGGTGGGTCTTAAAATGAACATGGGCAAGACTAATATCATGTCCAATGCTCATGTTGCACCCATGCCGGTACAAGTTGGGAACGATACCATTCAAGTTGTAGACCACTATGTCTATTTGGGTCAGACGATTCAACTAGGTAGGTCCAACTTCGACAAAGAGGTCAGCCGACGAATCCAACTCGGATGGGCAGCGTTTGGGAAACTTCGTCATATCTTTTCGTCGCAGATACCGCAGAGCCTCAAGACGAAAGTCTACAATCAGTGCGTGTTGCCAGTGATGACTTATGGCACTGAGACTTGGTCGTTAACTATAGGCCTCATATACAAGCTCAAAGTCGCGCAACGGGCTATGGAGAGAGCTATGCTTGGAGTTTCACTACGTGATAAGATCCGAAATGAGGAAATCCGTAGAAGAACTAAGGTGACCGACATAGCTCTCAGAATTAGCAAGTTGAAGTGGCAGTGGGCAGGCCATATAGCTCGCAGAACCGACAACCGTTGGGGAGTAAAGGTTCTCGAATGGCGACCACGAACCGGGCGACGCAGTGTTGGAAGGCCCCCCACCCGATGGACCGACGACATTGTGAAGGTTGCGGGAAGTCGGTGGATGGAGAAGGCTCAAGACCGTTCGTCATGGAACTCTTTGGGGGAGGCCTATGTCCAGCAGTGGACTTCTACAGGCTGATGATGATGATGATGAGCAAAGTTGAATAGTTGCTTAATTTAGCTCCAACCTTAAGCTAAGAATATTTTATTTAGAGTTGCGTCCAGTTTTGAAGAAACGGAACACTTAGACTCTCACTCCGGTATCTGCCTGTCTGTTACCGCTTCCCAGAGATAATCGAAACATTCTAGAAAGTTGATTTATAGAATAGTTAATGATAGTTATGATTCAATGCAAGGATTTACATATGAGTAAAATATATATATTAAGGTGTAATTTTGGGGTTCGAAATGTTTTTTATTTTGTATATTTAGATGTGTAGACTAAAATAAAATTTACTTAGTTGATGTTTTTTATTCAACAGGTTCTTGGTTTTGCTTGCTATGCCTATGCCGTAGCAACACGTAGCATAGGCCTCGTAGACAAGCGAACACTCAGTAATATAACATTAACGTTTCCTGCAACGAGGCTCAAGTCTTGCAACGAAAAATATGTTTTATGACTAAAAATATAAAATAATACAGTGTGCACCATTTTTTGTCACCTTGGAAGCTTTAGAAGCGACAAATATAACGAAATCAAAGAACTGCAAGTAAAATCCTTTTTTTCATACTTGATTCTTAATTGATTTTCCGCTAGATTTTTTTCTTTTTGTTGACAGAATAAACTCCTTTTAGGATAGTATACTAGTAACGAAACACGTTGTTTAATTGATGAGTATGAATATAACAACAACTGTATGTAATTATGATAATGATGATGAAGAGCACGACAATTTTTTTCATACACATCATACCGCAAAACTATCTAAAAATCACTTCATCGCTATAAGAACAGATATCGCAGTTTCATAAAATATGCCTAGTTTTGTTCAATTTAATTAAGAAAGCAAGTTTGTCTTCATTGCCCTGGTAACCGGTAACTTTCGAAATATTTGGCGTACTAAAGTTTTTGTTTAAAGTCTGTAATTATATTTCTGTTTACTTTCGGCGTTTTGGATGCGAGTCTAGTCAAGTTTATTTAGTTACTGTTAATATGATGAAATTAATCCCCAAATATAAACGGATTGGAAAACTTAAGATGGTTTCTAAAATGAATTAGTTAATGAGCAAAAATGAAAAGTTTTTCACCTTTTTGACGACTGAATATACATTATAACTGACTGATAGACACCACAGAACCTAAGCCGTTGGTCCTAGAGACTTGAAATTTGGAGGGTGTGTCCCTTTCAGTGTAGGTATGTACTAAGAAAGAAATTCTCAATATTCAACCTCTAAGAGGGTGCAGCGGGGTTCGATGTTTGTATGAAAAATGTCAATTAACCTAAATTGAAAGGTTAGGTAGGTACAGTTGCCTACGTTAAGATGTATCTTTATATTTCATAATTTTCAAAATGATGCCACAATTCAGATAAAGATCCTAGTTCTAACCATCAACCATTTTCAACTTTACTGTGTACAGTAAAGTTGAAAATGGTTGATGGTTAGATACATATTTTTAGAATTTTTGCTTTAATTCCCTTAAAATTTGCAAAAAAGTAATAATTTAAGCCCATTGAAACATGAAACAACATAACTGACGGCCCTTAAGCGCCCTTCCTTCCGTGAAACGAATCGCCCGATTAATTCTCGTCGCACAGACCGCTACATCATGATGACGCTGTGTGAAAGTCACACTTTTCAAGCAAATAACTAATAGAAGTGAAACTCCCGATATCCCCCGCCGGAAACGTAAAGAAGATACGAACCAATTGGCTATTGGTGCTCCCGTAACTTACCAGGTGCAATATGCAGGCAAAAGCATGAGCATGCGCATATAATAGGACAAGGGCAATCTAGGATAGTTCTGTGGCAGTTTAACGGTAATGAGAGTTGATATCATAAACTGATATGGCCTTAGCGTACAGTCACGATCACCGATAAACGTTGTTTTAACGTCATATTGATTTAACCCATATATTCTGTCTTGCACAGTACACTGAAGTTAGCTCGTTATTTACAACTATATATATTAATAATTCATCATCTTTATCATAATCATCATCACCATCATCATCAACCTGAATAAGTCCACTGTTCGACAGGCCTCGACGAACGGTCTTGAGCCTTCTCCATCCACCGATTTCCCGCAACCTTCACAATGTCGCAGTCCAACGGGTCTAAGGCTTTCCTAATTTGCGTAGTCCGGTTAAAAATAAATTAATAATTCATTTCAAATTCATAATAATGAAAGAACGTGACTGTCCACTAAGCTCAAACAATTTCAGAAGATCTGATTCTAAGCGCTATTATTACCTATGGTGAAAGTCGTAAGCCAAATCACTTGGCCCCGTACCATCAACTTTGCGATTTTGTTTAGGCGGTGACGTATGTGTCAGTCTCAAATATTTAAGGTTAATAGTCGTGTAAAATAGTGCTAACACACTTGTATTTGAATGGCAATAAGACGTCATGGTAGGGCCTTAGGACGCAAATGCCGGTATATTGATACCGATGCGATCATTTGAGATGTGAAATATTGATGAAAAATTGATGTAAATTTGTTTTTTGTAAATCTGGCAGATGTTTGGCTGTATCTTATTTTTATATTTATGATCCATTAGTTTCACAGCTGTCTGACTTAGTTATACAAAAATATTCAATGGTTTTCTTCCAAGCTCAAGATAACAATTATTGAACTTGAATCAGATGCCTGATTCTATGGTTGGAGTCGACGAAGAATATGCTTACATAAAAATTAAGACAGATAAAAAATTGCTTGCTTTGTTTAACAGAAAAAAATTACGCCGGTAATGACAGGGCAGCATGACAGGACAAATACAGCAGAAGTTAAACTCATCCTAAAAACAGATATCAGAATGTGATATCGATAAAACGGGCCATGCTGGGCACGCGCACACTACGCACGTCCGCTATTATTTGTGTCAATCGTGGGCGGCTATTGCTATGTATGTAGTAACATACATAGCAATGTGTGGCTGGGTTAAAACTCTGTTTCTCAAAAAAGTTAAACACCTCTCGCGTTTTAAATCAAATTATTTCCGTGAAGCATTCAAAAGCTACTTAAGATTCCTTTGAGTTGCGAGTTTTTGTGATTAATTATCGTTTAACGCAAGTGAAAGTTGGAACGTAGAGAAGGACTCGAAGTTTTCAATTATCTAAGCAACAATCAGCGTTGTCACTAAATGGATGGGTGACCGCTAGTGGCATTAACAGCTGAGCTATGGCATGTTTTACTACGGGTTGGTCGTCAGCTCAACAGCACAATCTACTACTTACTCGTAAATTGTAATATAAATAACTAATATAATTTAATAGCACAACATAATGAGTCACAACTTCAATGTGAGGAACCGTGATATTTGATTACGGCGTGGAATAAGGGCGCAGTATAGGTACATGATTGCAGAAGGGAAAGGGAAGCTGCCGTGTTTATGGTCTACGACCAATCATAAGATAGATATCTTTCATAAGTATAAGTATAAAGACTAAATAAACATTTATTTAAAATTAATCCGTATCAGCTTTAGCTTTAGAAAGCTAAACTGCATCTTGTGCAGTTTGTATAAAATTGTACGAATCAACATAGTTTTTTTTTAATTAGTATAACTATACAAATTAGTCTTTTATTTCTGTTACTAAATAATGTCTGGGGAACACAATGCTACAAAGTAGTACTACAAAATTTAGTAGAGACTAGCTTCCGCCCGCGGATTCGCTCGCGTGGTACCTACCTATGAATACAAAAAGTGAACCACAAACATCCAACCATCTAAACATCCAAACATCCTCACAAACTTTCGCATTTATAATATTAGTAGAAAAACTGGACGATATTAAGACATCTGCCAATAAAAAAGTATCATCAAAAAAGTTAAGAATTTGACCTTCTGGCAAATATTTAAGCTCTGCCCAAGTATGCGTTAGGCCTAAACGGGGCGGTGCGGTGAGGTGACGCTCTGTATCGTAATTACACCTGGCTCGGGGGAGAGATACCTCTCTTAACTAAATGAGGGCTCTTATTAAAGACAGGGCAACATTTTTCAAGTTAATCGATGCTATTTAGAGGCTATCTATTGAAATTGCAGAGTTTCTTTAATGGTTTTGCTGAATTGGCTGTAATCCAACCTTTCAAGGTACCCTTATGATTTTGGGAATAACTAATTAAACTCCATTTGGAACAATTTATTTAGTTTCTTGACTTATAAACGATCTTAAGCAAATACTTTTATAACAGTTTTTTTTAACAGTATTTATTTTCTTTCCGCGATTACTTTTGTCAATGTCGGGATAATTTATATTAAGTAATTGGACAAAGTTTGTTATTTTCATTTTTAGCATTCAGCAGGTATTTTAAACAAAATATAGCTTTAATCGCAGAATAATAATGATGATGAGAACATTTTGCGATCAAAACTATAGGGAAACTTGTTTTAAACATGTCCATGCGTACATCGCACCATATAAAGTTCAACCTATCCAATCAGGTTGTTCAAATTAAAATCATGTCCCCACCCTCATCACCATCATAACCTTTGATGTTTACAAAGTTACGAGTAATCCATCTTCAGCTATTGAGTTTATTAGAACCCCGAAAGGGTGCGAGGGAGCGCGAAACAACGTTCCGCTCATTAACCTGACTACAATGTGACGACAACGAGGTGAAATCATGACGACGTGTCAGTCACTCAGGGTGCAAGTGAATAGCTCAACGCGATTAACTGGTTTTCAATCTTCTGCTGCTTTAAAAAAAAAATGACAAGTGTAGGATAATAAATAAATGAATAAATATTCCGGACATATCACACATTGTCAACTGATCCCAAACTAGGCATAGCCTGTACTATGGGTACCAGAGACTGATAAACATAATATATATATTTAACACCCAGACACAGAACAAACATCTGTGTTAGTCACAAATGTTTATCCAGTGCGGGAATCGAACCCGCGACCTCTAGCGCAGAAGGCAGAGTTACTACCCACTGAACTATGAGGCCAGTCAGCGAATATTATAAGTATCTCATGCATGCCTGACAATGTCGTAAGTAAAATTATTAAGGGAATTACACAAATCAAAGAGAGCATTAAAGATAGGAAAAAAAATATTAGGCTCTGAGAATGCGATAGGCAATAGGTATAAACAACTTTACTCAGACCACTCCCTGCGAGATACCGGGAGCGGGACATGATACGCAGGTAACGGGCGGTAGGCGTGTTTAGTTAACGTATCAGGAAAACGGTCTGTTCATAACAGAGTCTGTTGTGAGTGAATACAGATATGGCGACTGATAGAGGTCAGTAAAAAGAAAAATATTTTGTGCCCGACCCCCCATAAAGTGACATAAGGGCAGGGAGATGATGATGATGATGAACGCTCTGACTTTGCTTCCAGGGTTAATTTTACTTAAAAAAAATTCTTTGAGATTAATCTCTCATATAATTTGTCTTTTAATAAGACTCTGAAACCTCAAAAAAATCCATTTGTTCAATAAATTTAACGCAAACGGTAATTTGATGCGACCCATCGGAAAATGAACAAGAACTTGTGTTTGACTAAGAATATTGGATCTCCGAGTCAACCAGTAGGAATTAATTAAGTCCTCCATAGAAGTAGAGGAATAAGGGAAAAATTGTAAAGCCCCGTAGCAGTTTCTTTCATGATTTTTTTAAACATTTTTGTAAAATCATTCTTTTTATGAGTTTATTTAGAAAGATTAATAAGATTATTAGATAAAAGATTTATATTAGATTTTATTTAAAAGAATTAATGGAAATTACGCTTGAAAACTGAAATCAGACCGCATCTCAGCTGCTTTAAACAATATGCGAGAAACTCTCTTCCTTACAAAACGTTTTAAATTAACCACTTTGCAAGACACGGCTTAGAAGACTTGGTTTCAATCATCGCACGTCATGAGGAACGTGTGTGTAAATGTTTGGCATGTTCTCAAAGACGAGAACAGAAAAAGTTTTCTTTCAGTGTTTTATCACGTATACGTATAAAACACGTACGTATAAGTAACACAATTTTTTCTGAATACATAAATCCATTGTTTCAAAACCGTGAACCCACAACCTTCCTTTAGAAAGGCGAGGCACCTCTTACAAGGCCAAAACGGAGCTATAATAAAGCCGTATTCAAACGGCGTGCGATATATCTGAAATTATTTCAAAATTATCCTTACGTCTACTTATTAAATTTTTAGTTTGACATTTGAGGCCGTGCAGTATAGCAGAAAAATATCGAAAGCCCCTAAAAGTCAAACTCAAAACTTTATTGAATAGTCTCATATTTAAATAAATTTTAATTGACATATCGCACGCCGTTTGAGCACGGCTTAAAAATCGCAAGAGATATTTTTGCCTCGAAGAACTTGCTCACTCCTTCAGCCGATCAAAAGAAAAAAAAACGGAGATGGGATAAAGTAGGAATTTTAATAAAACAGGGTCACGTAAACATTGATGGCCGGGACAACCCGGGCTCTGCCGTAAAAAACGGCCAATTTGTAAATCACGGTTAGAGTTCCGTAGCTTCTAATAGGAAACAATGTTGTTTGTGGCAGGGGCCAATAAATTGTAATGATTGAAAAGCTGTCGGCTGTAAATAAACAGCTACAAATTTCATTTCAGTAAAAGGTAGACAAGGTACACTTTTAATAAAATAGCGTAAGTACTTCGTCGTTATTTTCTCTTACCAGTTTTTCATGGAATTTTCCAAGAAACTGAGCCAAAATAACATACAATACTAACTATCGATAGATACTCCTATCATTTGCCCCCAAGTAAGTATGATTAATATTTTTGTAATGAATTTTGGTACATGGGCCAATACCATGATTATGATTCACCTCGCGGAATATGGGGCACGGAAGGCAGATGAAATTAATTAGGTCGGGTTTACCCCACAGGCTGTTTTCATGGGGGATGATAAACTATCATTTTTGTGAAAATATTTTGTGCGGGCTTGATATATTAGCTGAAATAATAAGTGGTGCCTTTATTAGGCAGCTCAGTAATAAATAAAATAAATATTCCGGACAAAAATATTTCACACACGGTCAACTGATCCCAAACTAGGCATAGCCTGTACTATGGCCGTTTTAGTTAGTTGTAAACAAACGATTCAGTAACATAAGTAGCAGATATGATATGATATCGATATGAGCCGAAAATCGAAATTTAGGAGGAGGTAGGGCACAGCGAGATTTTCTCGTTCTGAATTGGAGCAGCCCGCCTGGTGAGGTACCTCCGCCTTACAGAAGATCGCAGCCAAATAACATTATTTGTTTCAAATAGTGTTGTGTTCCTGCGGTGAGTAAGGTTACCAGAGCTCTTAAGGGGGGAAGGGGGTTCGGGGTCGGCAACGCGTGCGTGATGCCTCTGGTATTGCAAGCGCTCATAGGCTACAGTAACCGCTTACCAACAGGTGGGCCGTATGCTTGTTTGCCACCTCCTCATAATGTAAACTTATTTTGTGAAATTGTAATACCGATCAGTAATATCGATAGATTTTTCTCACACTAGGATATATTTTACCCTTATAGTAACCATCCCCAGATCAGTGGATCGCATCACAGTAACGTTATTAGTCATGCGCTGGGCAGTGACGTCATTAATTAATGACCCTCACACGTCTCTGTCGGCGGGGTTCATACGACTAGTTTGTCATGTTCATATTCCAACGTTGGTGGATCGCTGTTTGGTAATGGTTGCTGCTTTGTGGTCACATGAGATGAGCATACCGTCGTTTGTTTGTTGTTGTATTGTTTTTTTCTTGCATTTTTTTAGTCAAATCCTCAGTACGGAACTTATACATTTTAACTTAATACGAAGCGATCCATTTTAGCAAAATTGTAAACAGATGCACCAAAGTGCCCTCTAAATGGACATAAAAACAAAAGCAAACAGTTTTCAAACAAAATGACATTATTCCACGACACCTACATTTACAGACGTAGAGCTTCCTTAATTATCATATTGTTGTATAAAATTGTCGTTAAAAGTCAACAAAAGTCGATAACATTCAACTTTAGGCCATTGTAAAAACAAGCCTCTTGGGTATGTAAATAAAAGCCGAGTTAGGCACGTGATGGCGAGATGTCATTTGCACCATAAAACAAACCAGTAACTCGACCCAGTAACTGTTACGCCAAGCTACTACTATTTGTTTTAGGTACAATTGAAATAATGTCACGTCTCAAAAACAGAAGTAACTAATGAAGTTTTTTTGTTTTCGTAGGCATTCATTTGTTTTTTACGCGTCCAAATAACCAAATTGCAACTTGAATACTTATGACATAAACCTACGTATAAGGCTGCGTTTCCACCAGAGATGTGCGAGGATGCATAGCGAGGAATGTGTTTGTAAAGAACCAATAGAATCGCTTCATTTAACTCTCCTCGGTCAGCACAGCTCTGGTGGAAACGGCTCAGCGGAGCTAGATTTTTGTGCGAGGGATGTGTACAAGGGATGTGTGCGAGGAATGTGTTGCGAGGGATGTGTACGAGGTTTGTGTTGCGAGGAACGTGTGTTGCGAGGCTTGCGCATACTGTACCAGCCAGTCCAGAGACGGTCGACACATTTCACAGCTTCGCAATGCATCCTCTAACCACACATTAATGCGCATTTTCACAGCTCAGCTACACATCCTCGTAGGCACATTTTCCTCGCACAGCTTTGGTGGAAACACCCACACATTTTCACAGCACAGCAAGACATACTCGCACGACACATTTCCATCGCACATCTCTGGTGGAAACGCAGCCTTAACCTATTATAGCAGGAAACTTGCATAATGAGGTGCCCGGTGTGCTCGACTTGTGCCACTAACTTACCTGGTCCAAACTCAGCATAATATTTGAAGAGGGAACGACAAAAAATCTTCAGTTTGGTCACGTTGCGTACTAATTCGGTCTCGGGGGCGCCTGGTTGGAGTTATGACTGGAATTGAACACTCGACCGGTGTAATCAGGGCTTTGCATATTACAGGAAAATTACAGTTCAGTCCTTGGCAATATGTGCGTACAAGTGATGTCTTGCCAGGTTCTATTTTTTTTATTTGATATTTAAAATAACTACATTACCTACGGTTTACTGTTTCCCAAATAAAATAAAAATAAATATTATTCTCTTTCTTTATAACTGGCACTACAAAAAACATTCCTACCTGAGTTGTGAATAAACCACCTACCTACCTCAAAATACCTACAGTAAAAAGCAAATATTGACCTCCATGCTCCGCCCAGCACAAATCTTGCCTACAGCGGCCATTAAAAAAATATTTAATCAAAAGCTCCCACAGAGATCAAACGACGTTTTGTCTAAAAAAGCAGTATGCAAAAAGTGTGTATGACGTGCAAAAAGTGTGTATGTACAAAAAGTGTTTGAAATGACGTGACGGTCGGCTAGCTTGCATCGTGCATGACAGAGTCGTCGAGCGCGCGGAACTTTTTAATTTAATATGCTCTAGGACCTATGGTTTTTATAGTCTACAGTCAATAGTCACAAACTGTCTTTATCTTTTGAGTCTTTTTTCAATCAGATCAATATAGCGCTACTAGATGTTATTTGGCTTTACATTGAAGTATGTACCTAGGTAAGGTTATTTTTTAGTATCAAAATAGCAAAACGTAATGATATCTAAAATAATAAAATCGTAACCAATCGTGTGTACAGTGGTTGCTTAGTGTCTTGTCTTCTCTCATAAAGATCCATTGATCATAAAGGTCCATTTATGTACTATTTGTACATAAATGGACTACTGCTTTTTTTTTTAAATATGCGCGAAAGCTGAATTTATTCCTAGCCAGAGAGTTGACCCGCGGTGACAGGGAAATGATAATTATGAGAGCGAAGACACTTTGCTTTGCAGTCAAAGATGAGTTCACCAGTAAAAAGTAGGCATTTTAATATAATATGGTGTTGCCATCCCGGACGCTATCGGAGTAGATAATCGCACCCAAGCCTCTTTGAGTGTCTAAATGAATGAGATTGCGCCGTCTCGAGAGGGATAATTTTTATGAGAAAACACCTACAACTTGATAAAAAAAAATGTATTTGAGTATTCTATGTCTCTCAATTAAGCGTCGAAACAAAGCGAGGCACCAATAAAATAGCGACTCAATCTTGTCGTTTAAATGTCGGACACCCGGTTGAATGCGAGCCATTAACATAAAAAAGAAACAATAACCGTTTTTAAATTTTGTATCGGTATTGCTTTTTTTATTGGTAGGCGGTGGGAAAAAATCGTAATTTGCGAGCGACGAACGTACAAAAATTTGAATTTCCGGCCGCGGTCGGGCGCTCTCGGCCCGCCCCGGTAATTACAGGCTAATGAGAGCAAGTGTACGCCTTTCTGAGATGTACGTTCATTTTTCTGAGCATATTTTGTTGCGTTCTTTTATTGCGTGACGACTTGTTGGCAAAATCCTCGGGGCGCTGGCTGCAAGCGCTATAAAAAACCTCATTAACTTTCATGGTAGCTTGTCATGTGTGGTGATGTTATTGCTTTATGATGAGTAATATTCTGCTAAATTATTGAACTAGGGTGAGATGGGTAAATGGCAATCAGAATCATGGACAAAACTAACGTAGGATCTTTATAGGTAGGAAAACCAAAGGAAGGCCTAATGTGCAGTGGGTTCCTGAAATCCCACACGACACTGCTTGATTTGATTTGGGGGATATCAGGAAAAAATGCCTGAAATCCCCCACGTGGGGGACAGCCGTGGGGGATTTCCGAAATAATCAGCCTAACTTCACCCACTACTGATACTGGTGTGGATGATGATAAAGGATGTTGACTTGATTTATCTTTTTTACATTTACTCAACGCCTATTTTTTTGACGACGATATGACTACAAAATAATGTTGAAGTTGTTTCCTCTATTTATACAAATTTAGCCACGAAAATAGTACTACATGCTACTCTACTTACCCTAAGCTGAAAATATACAGCCAAAACCATTTTCTCACACTTCCAGAAACGCTTTGTATTCATTTTTCTACACCAAAAGTTATTTGTATTCATTCCGCGTCTCCACATAAAAGAACAAGGAAAATAAAAATATATATTTTATATGTCACGATTAGTTGACGAACAAAAGTCCAAAGGGAAGTTTGAACGGAGCTATTCGGGATCTCTCCTAATTGGTAAAAGTTTCTCACGAACACAGAGCGATGAACGAATGGAATGAATGTATGGACGAACGAATGAGCGATCAAAATAACATAAATTAATTACTTAAAATTCCCAAGAGAAGGCGTAGTGTCATAGACTCTTTGTAGAAGCTTTTCCACGATAATTAATGAAGTTTTTACCTCACTAAACACTTGCGAGGTCTAACCTGTTCTAGTTTGTTTCAAAATCTTTAAAATCGCTAAAATACGCGTAAATAGTCCGCGTTGCCCTTCTTATTATTATTTTAAACTACTTGTTTACAAATAACATGTTAAATCGATCTATAAACTTGTTTCCCAAGAATATTATCTTAGTTGTTTTACTTCAAGCCGAGTGCAAACGGTGTGTGAAAAAAAATGGTATTTTTTTTAAGGTAAGCGTTATAGCCTAGGTTTTAGATCAATGATACCGCACACCTCTCAAAGTCAAACTCTTAATTGTCTTTATTCATTAGACGTTATGAATCATTTTAAAAGATTTTATATGACACATCGCACACCGTGAGTTTGCGTGTCAAAAACTGAAGTATAAGTAACAGTAATTAGTGAAGTTTTGACAGCTGTCATAAATACACACAGCGTAATGAACAAACAGCAAAAGCACAGAATTTCAAATAAAATAATTTGTTCTTTGAAGAATTCGCGAGGGAGTACCTATCTACGGAATGCGAATTACATCTGGCATCCCGAACAGCTGAACGAGTTTAGCTTCAGATAGATATGTCTTCACATTTTTGACAATAATTTTGAAGTCGCATTCTGTCAGCTAACATACTTTTTTTTGTCATGTCCAAATACTGACATCACTACATCAACCATTTTAATACTGTACGCGCCTGTCTATTCATTCGAACT
Organism: Anticlea derivata; assembly: GCA_947579855.1. Classification (NCBI taxonomy): domain Eukaryota; kingdom Metazoa; phylum Arthropoda; class Insecta; order Lepidoptera; family Geometridae; genus Anticlea; species Anticlea derivata. Next base: position 5,750,090 of record OX388266.1, read on the forward strand.
TATTTAAAAGCTTGCTCATTAGTACATTCTCCGATTGATAAATAAAACAATAGTACATTATGGTCACGTTGGTGATTACCGCTGAAGCGTCATTCAGGCGAGGGTCTTAAGATAGCCGAGGACGGTAATCATCAATACACACGTGTATCATACGACGTTTTTCAATACTTTTGTGAATAAAATAATACTAAAAATAACTGTAATTTCAACAAAACTAAGAATAATATTACTATGCCTAAACCAAACAAGATGTCGCTAGTAAATCCGGGCAAATCCTAGATCGCGCTGACGAAAACACACGGCTCGGAATGACTAGCGCAACAGTACTATATCATTTTGAGCGCAATACACTTACCTTCATACCTTGAAATTTGTTTGTTTTGTTTGCTTCCAACGTGACATTCAACCAAAATTCTCTAGGTATAACTCACTTATGTTAATAATGGCAATGAAAAAATCACAGTTTGATTACAGGTATCATTATGTGCCTATTTGCGGGGAAATTAGAGCCACTTGATGAGCAAGTATGTTGAAAAAGTTCGTTCAATATTATTTACATTGTGGATTATATTTTATTATATTTATTTTCATTTTTGCTATAATTGACGTTATTGCTTTATACCGACAACAAATACATAAATAAATAAATAAATATTCTGGACATTTCACACGGTCAACTGATCCCAAACTAGGCATAGCCTGTACTATGGGTACCAGAGACATACATTATACATAATATAATAGATATATATTTAACACCCAGACACAGAACAAACATCTGTGTTCATCACACAAATGTTTTTCCAGTGCGGGGATCGAACCCGCGACCTCTAGCGCAGAAAGCATGTCAGAAACAGAGATTTTAGTCGAGACTTGAACACAGAACACAGAAATAATCTGCAGCTGACGTGGCGCTGATATGTAAACAAGGTGCAATATAAAACACTAGCTGACCCGCCCGCAACTTTGTCCGTGTATTCAAGTATGCTTCCACCTTGACTCTTTTCACTTCGTACACGAGATCAAAATCTGATGATGATTTTCCGACCCCGTGTTACGTGTGTACGGAAGCCTCAGGGCGCGAGCCCTTCTTGCAGTTGACAGTCTTTATTTTGAAATGGATTTTCAATTGACTCAAATTATTCTGAGTTGTCACAGATTAGAATATAATAAATTAGGACCTAACTAAGCCAAGCGGCGATTTTTCAACGATTTTTCGGAATGGAAAAATACTGTTATCAAAATAAAATATAGCCAACATAAATAGTGTAGCTTTAGAATTTCATATTAATTAATTTCTTGAATACATACGAACTTTACTACAATGAAACAAGTAAGCAGACCACAAACAGGTACAGTAACGAACTATACTTAGTTTATGACCTATTTAAGGGTTACTATCGTACAGAAAACGTGGTTAATATCTCACGAGCTACTATAACGGCATTTATGTAAGTTTGTAATGTTGGTATTGTCATTGCATTGCGCATGTTACTAGAGGCAACTGCTGTCAGATATACCAACCCGACGCGATGGGACGAGGTAGTGAAACGATTATTTTTGAACTTATCCGACCGAAATGTATGAGCAACGACTACACTATAATAGTAACCTACATTTGACGATTTTCAATGAGCTACATTAAGTAATCACACTGACATTTTACAAACATTTTACGCTATCTTATTTTCGATCGTCGGAATTATTCATACAAATGCCTACCGCAATTTTTTTGTTGGATATGTTTCAGTACCCCATTAATTATAAACTCATTGTCCAACAAATTGAATAATAACGTTTTGAATTGTTGTTAACGTAACTTGATTCGATATTTGGAATATTTCAAGCATTTAGCATGGTAGGTAATTGAATTCCTGGCTTGAATGTGGTAAAATTGATGTTCGAATTATTTCACTAACTATTTACTGGAATAAATAGGCGCTCTCGTTTTAGTATGCCTTTTGAATTCATCATCGATCGTTAAAGTATAATTCGGAATTCTTTAGAAAACCTTACGTAGAGGCAATGTGTTAGATGAGAGTCACCATACACTTTACCAAGGTATATAGACTGCAGAATGACACGGATTTTGTCGTGTCCAAAATATATTTATTTTCGTCTTTATTGAATATTTTCTTTTTATAGTGAAGTATAATAAAGTACACTAAACTTTTTATAGTAGGTACATTAAATCTTTTTGATCCCAAAACTGTAATGGAAAAGTAGCGGTTCCGGCTAAAGAATAGGCCCTTCTATTCCGTGAAACCAATCCTTGGATGTCGTGAGAGGCGGCTAAGGGGAAATATCTTGGACATAGGCAAAACACACGTCTCCTGTTTTAACAACGATAGCTCTACTGCGCTCGCCAACTCGCGTGCCAAGAGTGGTGAGTATGGGTAAATCCCCCCACATGATAAGGAATTTGTTCTGTTTGTGGAGGAGGTCATGTTCAGCAGTGGAGGTAGTACGGCTGAAATGATGATGATGATGATGACGGCATAGTCGGACGTCGTCGAAGAAGGGGGCCTTAATTTATGTTACATTTACAAGTGGAGTTGTTCATTATTTCATTCTTAACCTGAATGATTTGTCCTGATGTCCTTTCTAAATACATTTTAGAGCTTTAAGAAAAACACAAAAAGATTTCACCAGGGCAGGCAACGAATTAGCAATGCTCCAGGTGTTGCAGATGTCAATAGGCGACGGTAACCGCTTACCATCAGGTGGGCCGTAAGCCTCTTTGCATCCGTATAAAATAAAAAATAAAAATTATTCGATTTTTTTACGATTACGATTTTAGTAAAAAAATGCACCAACAAAATTGTTAATTTTTGCTGCAAAAACTGCCGAAAACCTACAGTGTTTCGAAAAGCGAATGTTCGTCGCGTTTCAGTCATCCAAAACTCAGTCATGCAATCACAGGTAAAATCCGAAGCCGAACAGAAATCGTACGCACATAAAGGACTAACAATAGTCGCTGTAGAATTCTACCGCAGGCAGTACCAGATATTCGTTCCCGCCGAACTGTCACTGTTATGTACCTGAAGCCAGCGGTGGTTTTTTAACATCATACTTTGTCATTGGTTGTCATATCTTCGGTTCTTTCTTGGTAATCCATTTATATCAACTGAGACTATATCAACTCAACCTGTGAGGTATGTTCGCTCTGAAAAGGACCAATGGCCGTCGGTGAAAGGAATAAAGAGAGGCTCCTTTTGTGCATCAGGCATATGACTTTGAATTTTATTTTAGAAGAACATTTTATTTTATGTTTTCATTGGCCGTTTGCGACCACTAGTGTTCATTATACGAAAGGAAAATCCTTTGGTGCGTGATTGAGATTGAACCCACGATTGGAAGGCGGGATCACTACCCGCAATCCTGCTGAAATACAGTGTTGAAAATAAATATACTGGTATGTACTTGAAATTGATGTCCACGAGGCATAGGTAACCTCTTTATAATACCCATGCTTTAGTCTGATCGGTGATTTAAAACTTTACGTATACTACTGCTGTTCTTATTGTTTTTACAGAAAAAATATTGTTGTTTTTACGAATTAGGTACATAATGCTGCATGTGGAAGCCAGCAGTGTAATGTTAGGACGGTATGATTAGCTCCTAGTCTATATGGTAGTGTCCACCACTAATCCATTAGATGTGACTTTTACACAATGAGAGCTGATGCGTGCTCTAATGGCCTTTGTTATAATAATATTCAATACATCTATAACTATTTGGTAAGCCTTTATACCTATACGGTTTTGGTCTATTGTTTTCGGCGTATAAAATAGCTTTGGATTTTAAATCCATTAATGAGATGGGTTTTAGTTGCATGTCTCAATTATCTGGTTATGTTTGTGGCTAATAGTTTTATGCGGAATTATGTTATGATGAAAATATACCGAGCGAGCGAAGATCTCTCAAACAACTTGGACGATTTGGCGTTTTATGTTACTTAATAGTATGTGTTGTATATATGTACTACCAATTGTTTATTACCCACTTGTTTTATGCTTACTTTTATAACCTAACATTTCTCATATAAGTAGATACCTATTATGAGGTATGTTAGTCCTTTGCATCTAAGACAAACCTCTCTTGGTTTTTTAGATGTACTATTTTTTAAGAATAAATAAATAAAAATAAATGTTCGTATAAATATTTGTTAGAGCATACCATTCGAACAGTAAAAATCCGATCTGCATGAAATGTAAGATTATAGTGTAACACCTAATTTTGAGAACCAATATAAAAAAAATGTTAATAGGACCGAACCTCTTTAGACATACTTTTGTAAGACGAAACAAATCCCAGTCAATGGAGATTGAAACCGTGTTGGTTCCGTTTGAATCTCATTAGTGTAATAGAGACTGCTTTTATAAATGTTCTGTGTTTTTCGAAATTCGAAATATTGAAGTTTTTTTTTTTTTATGTTATACGGAGGCAAGCAGGCTTACGGCCCACCTGATGCTAAGTGGTTACCGTTGCCTATTGACATCAGCAACACCTGGAGCATTGCTAATGCGTTGCCTGCCGAACCCCTCCCCCCCCCCTAAAGAGCTCTGGCACAACTGGCAACACAACACTATTTGAAACAAATAATGTTATTTGGTTGCGATCTTCTGTAAGGCGGAGGTACCTCCCCAGGCGGGCTGCTCCAATTAAGAGCGAGAAAATCTCGCTGTGCCCTACCTCCTCCTAAAAAGTTTCTACCAATCATACTTACCTAACAATGAATAAACACAAAACCAAAAACACCGCCAACAATATAATGCTGACATGCTGACCTCACACAAGAATTTCCTGCATAGTGGGTATACATAAACTACGAGTACCATGGTTACACAATACCCAGACGCGGAACAAATATTTGCAGATCATGCAAGCATATGTCTCGCAGCGGGAATCGAATCCGCACCCCTTGCATCTCAGACGGGCACTCGCCCGCTACGCCACCAAGTTCGTCGAAATAACAACGCATTCATACACTAAAGTGGACATAAATTAAGTTGTAAAACTGAAGCTCATTTTATGAATTCCCCGAAAATGAAGTCACAAAATTATAAAACAATTTTCATTCAACTCAGTTACCGCTTCGTACGTTACCTCGTAAAATGCAACACGGCCAGTTTAAACGTGAGCAATGGGAATTTCAGATGTGGATAGTAACTTGCGTTATACTTTTATCTGAGAAAGAGCATACTTGCCCAAGTTTCAAGTGGTAAAATGCTGAAAAATAGACAAAACCACTGAGTGGACAACTTGTTTTTTCATAAGCCTCCTTAAAATTATCCTAACGTCTGAATAAAGTAAGTCAATATTGTGTTTGACTTTGAGCGATATGCGATATCGTTAAGGTAGGGCATATTGCACTCTCAAAATTAAGTGTTGGACGTAAGACACAAGGATCATTTTACATTAAATTTTAGATGACAGATCGCAAGCCTGTTTATCGCCATTTTAATAGCAGTAATATGATAGAGTAAAGAATTATTTTGTAGGCGCTTATTTGATATACTACCTATTTGAAATACTACCAAATTACAGTGACACATGAAATGCTACTTACACTTGTTATTCCTTGATAGTACTGACATAGGATAGTGGCTAGCCTGACCAGCAAAACTCACCCAATACTAACCTTAATACTGTCCACGTCCAAAAATACAAAAAAAATACTTTGAAGACAGTAATCAGCGCGAAATATTGTCGGTCTCACGTACGAATCTGCGCGAGAGAAAATAAAGTTTTGATGTAAAAAGTTCTTTTTATTTGCTATGTTCAAAACAAACTTCGAGGTGGCGTCTGTATGTTTTTGTGCGTACGTACAAATGAGTTCTTTTGGGGTAAGTAGTATGTAGAGGTATGACTTTTTCTATTTTAAGATTAGGAAAAATTGCTTTTTACTTCTGTTACGGAAAGCGCCATTTTTGCTGTTTTTTGCCCAAAGTATCCCTTTTGTGATTTTTCATAGTGATGTTTTGGAGCTTACCTAAAATTGAAGATCCATTGATTACGAACCTTAGCATCTTTGCCTAGAATCAGCGATTCGATACCAACTACGCTATAGTTCAAATGACGTGGTCTTCTAAAACTTGGGCTTTTAAAAAAAAAAAAAAAAGGACTGTTGAGTTATTAAGGTTAATTATCACTAAACTCGCTACAATTATTTAGCCCTTAGAGCGTTAGTATTACTGCTGTCATAATAAAATACCCTACATGAATGTTAGGTAGGTAGGTATATTGTTTTTTCTGTGGTACCGGTGGTGGTGAAGTGTACGAGCCCGAGAGGGTTACCTGAGCGCTTGCTGAATACTAAACAAGGAATCTTAACCCTCAATCTGCTGTTGAATGTGACCTGCCGATAAAGACGAACATTGATTTTACATTGGATTTTAGGTTTGTATTTATAAAACTTCCAGATTTTAACAAAAAAGATTTTATACAAAGATAAAAGATCAAGTTTTTTACGTATTTGCAAAACAAAAATACGATTCTTTCGATAATATTAGCATACATTATTATGAATCACCTTATACTTACCCATGACAAAGTACATCTCATCACGAACATTCCCAACAATTTAAACCGCTTCAGAAACTCTGGAACATCCAGAGACAACATTAGAAAGAAAGTTTGGAGTATTTTTTGGGGAAAACGAGCACATATTCGACACGTCCACGACACATGTCTGCTATCCCGATCCGATCTCAATTCGGGGGAGAGACTTAATAAAATGACACTGTCGATTTATCCGTCTCTAGCACGAACTGACGGCGAGTTTTGAGATAAATCGTTTCGCTTTTCTTTTCTTTTAGCTCTTTTAGCATACTTGGTCTTTTTGAACCAACTGTTACCTATACAACCCCTATTATTCAAAAGTCTAGCTTAGTGTCAAAAATAAGGCACCAGTTTGTGAGCGTTATTCCTTTCTTCCATGCCCTGTTTGCATGATCTGCAAATATTTGTTTCGGGTCTGGGTATTGTGGCACCATGGTAGTTACGTAGTTTCTGTAACCCACGTCACAACGAATCCCTGTGTGTCAGGACTATGTATGTGAATGTTGGGTGCTGTTTATTATTTATTTACAAAACAACAACACTTTTAAAAGTGATACGCTGTACATTCAGTTGCCAAGCAGCAGCGCTTTCAATGCTGCAGGTTTGAAGGGTGAGGTAGTAAAATTTCAGATACATGAGACTTACCAATACAGTCTCAGGAGTAGGCTGCGCGTGCGTAATGACTCTGGTATTGCAATAGTCTATCGCAACCACTTCCCGATAGGTGGCCCTATGCTTGTTTGCTTCAATATTTGTGAAAAAAAAAATTAAAACTACCTTGAAAAATCCATCCTTACCTAGACAAAATTAACAAATATATAGAACATAAAGCTGATCTAATTTATATATTTTTTGTTGTTTCAGGTATGTTTATTGTCCGCTTAATATCCTACACCCAATAATGGTAAGTGCCAACGACAAAACAAAGAATTCCTGTGTCCACTTTCAAAGATTTTAGCCGAATACGTTTGCCTAGAACTAAACATTAACCTAAGATTGGGGACCCGCCAACGCCTATCACTTATTACTCCTGGAAAGAGTTAGCATGTTCTATCTACTCATCGGATCCCCCAAATCTTTGTAACCGAAATTCTTACGAACCGCTGACGAGCAGATTTTTTTAACTTCTACGGAATTCGCGTTAACTCTTTTAGGAGCTTTTATTTAATATTCTTCAACTTTCTCTTTGTTTGACGAATATAAGGAGTTGGTTTTATAGACATTCAATCATCAATGTCAAATAAGTTATTTAACAAGGACGTCAAAATATAATATTCTACGTAGCACGTCTACATTCGTAGACCTTTCGTAGCACAACGCTACGAAGGCAATGGAGAGTTAGTAAGATAACGATGGACAAACAACATTGTGAATGTTGCGGGAAGTCGTTGCATGGAGAAAGCATAAGACCATTTGTTGTGGCACTCTTTGAGGAAGCCTATGTTCAGCAGTAGACTTCATCAGACTGATGATGATGATAAAGTTGATGTCAAACTATTAAAATACTTCAATTGTTGAAACTTCGTTCAACATAAACTAAGAACATCATCATCATCATCATCTCCCTGCCCTTATCCCACTTCATGTGGGGTCGGCACAACATGTTTTTCTCTTCCACTCCCCTCTATCAGCCGTCAAATCAGTATTCACTCCTTTCTTACTCATGACGTCTTTCACACAATCTATCCATCTTTTCTTTGGTCTACCTCTCCCCTTATATCCTTCCACATTCATATTTAACACTCTTCTAGTCAAATAGCATTCTTCCCTCCGCATGACATGCTCATACCACGCTAACCTTTTGCTCTTCAACTTCTCAGTCACTGGCGCTACTTTCAAACTTCCTCTGATGTACTCATTCCGTATCTTGTCCATTCTAGTCACTCCACACATCCATCTCAACATTCTCATTTCCGCAGCATGCACTCTTCTTTCATCCGTCCCTTTGGTTGCCCAACACTCAGATCCATACAGTACGACAGGTCTTATGATAAACTAAGAACGCTATTCGAAATATAAATGTACCCAAAAAAATCCGTCAATAATCAGAAATCATAACTTTCATCTATCATCAACACTGAAAGCACCGCAGCTCACAGAACCTTGTAAAAGAACACGTATGTTTTAAACAAGTTTCGCCCACGATGACGGCTATAACATATTTCAAACAATTTCAAAGTGTAATGTGCGAAAAATAAGGTTCTCGTATCGCTCGCTCCCTGCCAACTCTTTTCCACAAGGAGATATAGCGGCTAGATGCAGGGAGATATAGATCATCATCATCATCATCATCAGCCTGTAGAAGTCCACTGCTGGACATAGGCCTCCCCTAAAGAGTTCCACGACGAACGGTCTTGAGCCTTCTCCATCCACCGACTTCCCGCAACCTTCACAATGTCGTCGGTCCATCGGGTGGGGGGCCTTCCAACACTGCGTCGCCCGGTTCGTGGTCGCCATTCGAGAACCTTTACTCCCCAACGGTTATCGGTTCTGCGAGCTATATGGCCTGCCCACTGCCACTTCAACTTGCTAATTCTGAGAGCTATGTCGGTAACCTAAGAGATAACCTGAGATATAGATAACATGTAATAATATGTACAGTTACGGGGATTTGTATTCTAAAGTAAAATACAGATACAGTGCAGATATTTTATATATTTTAATGGGAGTGACTATTATCAATAATTACAAATAACTAATTATTTATTGTGGAACAAAATCATAGACATACATTATAACGATTTGGAAAAACTATGGTACCTAGTTACAACAGTTTTAATAACTGTGACGCAATCACCAACGCCCGCCTTCTAGGATTAAGTAGATACAATTTGATGTTCCTGCTTAATATTTTACTCTGCAGTATATTATCATTGTAGCTCGCGTATATTCATCATAGGTGCTGTAAATGAATTGTCTGCATAGGATTAATAATCTCCTACCTTATCTTCAAAACCCGAAGCAAAAGGTTTCTTAAAAACTGGACTTTTATTTAAAAATCTCAACTACAAATTCAAGATTCCTAAAATTCTACTGCAGCACTCCGGCTCCGAGCAAATCGCTTATTCAAATCCTGTGTCGTATCTAGTAACTCTAAAGCCTCGAAGGCTCGCTGGGAACACGAGATACAGCTGATCCGTTTTGTTTCCACGAAACTACCAGCTTCAGAGATATTGAACAGACAAGAAGAGTTCGGAAAATATTATCCATAGTCTTATTTTTCCAGTTTGCGAGCTTTCTTACCTAATTTGGGAAGGTTTAAGGTATAAACATGATAGAAGTTTGATGCGGTTGAAGTATGAAAAAAAAACATCGGCTGGTTTTCTAAATTAAAAACTACGTAGGTACTTTAAAAAACTAAAACCTGTGTAAATCAACACTTAATAATGTTTGTGTTAATCATTATATTTTTTTGTTTTTGTAAATTATCCGATTGCATCACTAACGATTACAGCATTGTGATTGTGTGCCTGTGAACACTGGCCTAAAGCGATAGGAAAACTTGGAAAATCTGCTCTTAAATCTGAACCCACAAACAACGTAACTTTTAGATGAATATGTTTACACAGAAACCCGTAATGGCCTACTAATATCGGCGGCGTTACCTAATTCTGGTTTGTATAGTATTGGCAAAAAACACGGATCCTATTCGTCAATATTCAGAGAGTTATTACATTACGGCATCCCGGTGGTATGGAGGTGGAACTCAATGCATACGTTACGGAAAATGTGGGAATAGAAAACGAATAAAAAATGTAAGTTCACACCCAGCCTTTGGAGAGCGAGAGAAAGCATTGTTTTGTTTTTAAAAGTATGCGATTGTCATAGTTTGTCTTTCGAATAATTTCGTTTTAAAAACTAAAAAAAAAAAGTTCGAGGGCATTATTATTTACAATTCATAGGGGACCACTTCAATACTATGTGCTATATGTTGGTGAAAATACCATTGAAAACGGACCATTCTTTACGGAGTAATCGGTGTACAAACATTCAAAAAAACATGCATAGTCACTGAATTGATAACCTCATTCTTTTTTTGGCGTCTGTTAAAAATCGGTATTTTGCACGATAGTTTACTAAAAATACAAATTATACTATTCAAAAGAATCCTATATTCAACAAAAAACTACAGGATCTTTTAGCATACCTTTAGACGCTTTTGTTTAGTCCGCTTCATAATAATTATCCAACAAAATGATACACTGCTTCCTAATATAAACATAACGAACGAGCTCACACGAAGGTGAGCTCGTTATACCTACCCCTATCACATTAAACAAATCGCGAACTTTGACTAAATACAAATTTCTTGAATTTGGTAGCTCATACGTCTGAGCAGGAAACCACATACTAAGTCTTTCGCGTTACGACTCGCACCTCGTAAACTGTAAAGGGATCCGTCGGAATTTATCTCCTATAGTAACTTGAAACTGTTTTATTTAGACGCAACCTTACGCCTCTGTGTCAAATCATATCTACTGTAAAAGGAGCTTTGTCGCGCTGATTTAAGATTCAAAATAACAAAAACTGCGTGCACATAACAAGACGATGATAGACCAATTTTGTCAAATGGAAATTAGGTATGTAACCTAGTTGCCTATTCTACCTACCGGAGTGAAAGTTCTCTTACAATATCTTCCTACTTAGTACTATTCATTTTACTGTGCTTTAGCAGGCTTAGCCGACGGATATTAAAGTATATTTTATCAGAGTTTTGGTCGAGTCTGTCTTAAAATAAGTTCGAATTGCATATTATAATCTCATCTGATGTCCTGTGATGATGGTTTAATCTATAAATAAATAGGTATAGTTATTCCATCTCACGATGCCTTGTCTGATGACCTTTAAGCCATTGATATAAGATTAAAAATGCAATAATTCAGGAGACTTTCTGAAATTTGATAGCCAGTTCAATAATTTTGATTTTTTAGGTCCTCGGTGTTAGTGTAATAATCATGAATGAACAAAAACTACCAAAGCTGTATATAAGTTTACTTAATACAAATTTGCTCCGAAACACAAGGCTATAAAAACAATAGACCGGACTGTTTCCACTTCATAACAATATCTCACTTCTAACTCTCCCGAATCAGGCATTTTGGCCACGTATAGAATTCACCTCAACAATACAATAAAATAAACCCTAGCCATAAACATGTAGTAAGGATCGGAAAACTTTTCTCGAACGTTCTCGAATATTCTCGAACATGCTCGAAGGAAACTCCACATATCACGTGATATGAGGCCAATAAACAAGGCGTCGAGAGCATTAATCCGAATTAAATGAGCTGGCACTAGTTTCGGTCACAGTCGAAGGTTATACGGAAGGGAAAGTCGGTCTGTTTATGCGTATGAGTCGTTTATGGAGGTTTTGTGTAGTTTATAGGGTTAACGGAACTGACAAAGGGTTAAGTGCGACCGACAATATTAATGCATACACAGTTGACGTTACAAGAGACAACTTTATGTTCGCTATTGATGGTAATTTACCTTAGGTTATACGCCACACATCCTCACAGAATCATCACTACAATATTCAAAATTACCTAATTTTAAAGATAAATCAATAAATCGGTAGGTATAGTTATTCTATCTTATGATGACTTTTAAATCATTGATATAAGATTCAAAATGCAATGATTCACGAGAATACAATACAATATCCAAAATAACCTAATTTTAAAGATAAATCAATAAATCGGTATAGTTATTCTATCTTATGATAGCCTTTAAACCATTGGTATAAGATCCAAATTGCAATGATTTACTTACTGAAATAAAACAACCAGTGAGAATGTTCAATAATTTTGATTTTGTGACCTTCTTTTTGTGTGTAAATGATCAATGACCAACCAAAACGTCGAAAGCTGAACTGACCAATTTTCAAAAGACAACCAGTTTTTTGATAAGTTTTTTCAAGTTGAACCACTGTTTTGCACTAGCTACACCCGACCCCTGTTCAGAAATATTAATCAGTCGCAGGCCCAAGTTGAGTCCTTCGCTCGTAAAGCCTGAACTCTCCCTTAGGCACAGTATAAATAACAGTCGGCGAGATGCGTCACCCAAACTAGGTGTTTGTCGGTAGGTGACGATTTTGGAATCATGATGGTATTCGCAGTATTTGAAATTGTTTGTTGACAGGCTAATGTGGATAGCATTATAAACTTTGAGTCAGGAATATGACATGAATTATTAACTAGTTTCTTGAGTTGATTTGGTTCGTGACATAACGAGATAAACACTGGACTGTAAAGTAAAACCTACACGTGAAAGGCATACCTAAGGCACTGAATCAAGTTTCTGTCATGCGTCGTAGTAAAATATATGAAAGATTTGTTTTTGTTAAGCCACATTGCCTTTAACACCTTACCGAAATACTGCGCACCGTACAGATTCAAGTTAACATCTAAATCACATCCACCGTTCCTTACTCCAAACTGACAACAGCAAACATTATTACGTTTTAGGGAACTTTTAAAATGCCTTGAAACGGCAGAGCCACAAAGGGTATCACTTCAAACAAAATCTGATATTCTCGTACACCCAACGACCTTACTCAGTGAACAAACAAAATTTCAGTTTGCTACACTTTACTCAAGTCTAAATTTAGGTTCAAAAAGCATATACAATCCTTAGGCTTTGGTTATTATAAGCTGACGGCAGTCTCGCTTCTTTGAGAAGAAATAACCTTGGCTCTAATCAAAGCAATTTCTTAAAGAAGTTCTGTGCATTTATAGAGTTTACAAGCTTTTTATTCCACAAGAAGCCAAAAATAACTAACCTTTTGAGGCAGTCAGAATTCTCGGAATCAGGCGCAAACGTGACTTCGCACATTTTCCAATTTAGGTTTATTCAGGAATTGAAACTGAAATTATTTTTACAAAGTAGTTTTTTTCCAGAAATTCTGGCTTCTTCAGTTTGTGGAACAAGAATTTTTACATGACTTATAAATCCGATTTTTCAATAGTAAGTTAAATAAGTTAAAAACGATATATCTATTAAGAAAAAGAAGTAGAGAAGACCATGTTAGTTATAATAAAAAGAGAAGTTCATCATCTCCCTGCCCTTATCCCACTTGATGTGGGGTCGGCACAACCTCTTTTTCTGTAACAGTCTTGTCAGCCGTTATGTCAGTATTCACTCCTTTCTAATTCATGTCACCGTTCACATAATCCATCCATCTTTTCTTTGTTCTACTTCTTCCCTTATATCCTTCCACATTCATATTTACCACTCCTTTCGTCACACGACATTCTTTACCCCGCATGACATGCCCATACCACGCTTACCTATTGCTTTTCACTTCGCAGTCACTGGCGCTACTTTCAAAATTCTTGTGGTGTAAATTAAAAAGAGAACTTAGATACGATTATCCTGCTTAGAAATAATTAGAAAGAATGTTATGTCGACTGTGCATTTCAGAAACCATTAGTGCTACATGCTTTGTACAATATTAAGTTGTTCGTAGATATGTGCGCACTTATAAAGTTTGTATTCAGATGAGTAGTTTACTCATAGAGCTCTACATAACTGGAAACTGAGACACGGTGGCGGGATGTGGAGAGCTTCACACACTGAATGGGATTAAGCCAGAATTTCTGTGCGTTCATAACTAATTACAGAATAAGCTGCTTAGCCCGTTTGGATGGATTTTGCATCTTTTGAAATACAATTTTAAAAGAAAATTAGCTAACATATATTAACATTTTTGGGTGATCGTAGAATAAGATAATTTCGTTATTTAAACGAATTTATTTAACTACTACTTTATTTAAAAGAAACCGTCTTCAAATTCTGTAAAAACATTTCTGACATTGAAATCAATAAAAAAGTACGGGTGTGCCCTTATGCCCCTTACTTTTATCTCCTTCAAAACAGGCACGAAAATGCTATTTTCTTGAACACTATTAGTATAAAATATACTCTCAACACCCTACTTCTTTTCAATACCATTACAGCTTTACAATGGCCACTTTTCATGGCTTTACGATAATGTCCCTCTCATTAATAGCCACTCAAAGAGTGGGGCATAAAAACCCATGTCTGCTAATTACTGAAGCTATAATTTTGCACGAACAAACCTACTGTCACGCGACTGCTGTCGAACATTATATCGTTAATTAGTTTCAAACGTGACAACCCTAGTATAGGGCTCAGACAACCCTAGCTTAGGGCTGTGCTAAGCTAGCAACGTATGTTTGTTTATATTTTAGTTCACTAGAAAAATACCAAATTATGATTTCATCGCTAGGCTTTTTCTTGCTCGGTCATATAGAGATCGCTCCGAACTAGTACACTCATACGTTTGAGCGTTTGAGCTTGCAGTAGGTACTGCAAGTCCGAACGAGACAGTCAGACAAAAATACGATTTATCCATCTCGTTCATTACCGCGGATCTTTCGATCATTGTTTTCAGTCGATTATTCCTATATCGAATACCAAATAATATTGTTTGTCATTATTTCTTACAGATCAATCAATAAAACGGAACGAACGTGTTTATCATGATTATTCTGTGCCGAGCTAAACTTTTCTTTCTTTTTCTGAACGCTATAATGTACCAGAGTACTAGAATGGAAAGCGTTCTTGGAATAGTTCGTGCTAGTTCAGTGGTGGGATAACAGTCTTACTAGTACATCATTCATGTACTCGTACTATACAAAAATGTTCATGGCTATTTTAAAATTTCCCGAATCTGAATATAGGTTTCCTAGGAGGATCTTATGGTAGCAGTCGTATTAAAGTAAATCCTTGTCTTTTCTTTTTACAAACATAAATTGGCTAAACAATTGTAAATTCCTTGGACGGATAACCCTAATCATTCAACACTTGTTAGATGCGAGTTAACGTACTGAGGTAGAGCACGCTACATTCAAATAGCCATAAAAATTTAATTAGACTGAACACACCGATGCATACTACCACATACATGTAAACATATGCGGCTTTGTTTAAACACAAAGAGTTGTTGTAAAAACACCAGCTCGTTAGGTATTATATATTACAAATATACATGAAATGTAGGTATCACCAGTTGGCACCCACTTGATGGGTGGGGTAGGCGCCAGCTTTACTTTCTTGTAAATGTGTCTACTGTTAGTGATCTGGATCAGTTGAGCTATCTAAAAATCGCTTGTAACGGTATTTAGATGGCTCAACTGTCTCTCTTGTGTATGTTGTATTGCTACTTGTATTAGTCTTTTTTACTGTTAACCTGCCTACCTACTAAGTAGATACCTACGTTTTATTTTATTTTGTGTGATTGTTACCTACTGTTGTTTCTTCTGTTTTTGCTTTTATCTCTGTCTGTCCTGTATTTGTGCGTGTATCAAATAAACAATTTATCTATCTATATTTTACTGAGTTAGCATCATTGAATTTGCGTTACAAAATTGCTACAAAAGCTTCGAATTTAATTTTGAATAATAGAACCGTAACGAAATTAGGAAATTGAATTCCCCATTCATTCGAAAACCTAGTTTACAAAGTTTCGAATTTGACTAAATACACTTGACTAAAACGCCTAGGCACTGTTCGGTCCCAATAATCATTAAATTGTGTTTATTTTGTCCACCACCCGCCTCACTCTGGACCAAGCGTAAATAGCGACGGCTTTAATGAATTTCTCTACTTATACTGTTCGTGCCATAGGTGATCGATATACATACTATGGAAAAGTTATTTGTTTTTGTTTTTTTTCTAGGCTATTATTTTATTTATTAGGTTTTAGATAGGCTTGGTCGCGAGGAACAGGTAGCTTCACCTATTTTCTAAGACGTTTCAAAGTGATTATAATGACTTTATGAAATAAACATCTCTTGAACTTGAATTTGAATAAATAATAAAAATTATTAAATATTCGTCCGGAATCAAAAAATTTACAACAGGTCAGAAATTGATTTCCTTTATATTTAAAGTGTGTGGGCAGATTTTTATATCAATAATAAGTACGTACAAATCGATTAAATGCGGTCGGTGTCATTAATCAAACTGTTTATTTTGTCAAAGCCCTCGCCGCACTGGGGCAAGTGTAAATAGCGTCAGGCTTTAATGAATTTCTGTGCTTATGCGGTTCGTGTGCTAGGTGATCGGTACCTCGGTCAACATGGTTCGACAGTCGTAGTTTGTACAGCCGACAAACTGAGCTTCAGTATTTTGTATCTTTGAGACTAGTAACAATGGGGAAATTCTTGTATTTTGGAAGCTTCGTTTTATAATTTTATTCTTGCTTGCTTCGTATATTTGTTGGAGCATAACTTTTAAACCGTCAATCCGATCTGCATTGAATTTAGTAAGTTTACAGGTTGTACTATCAAGATTTTCTGGTCAGTTTTTTTTTTTATGTTATACGGAGGCAAACAGGCTTACGGCCCACCTGATGGTAAGTGGTCACCGTCGCCTATTGACATCAGCAACACCTGGAGCATTGCTAATGCGTTGCCTGCCGAACCCCTCCCCCCTAAAGAGCTCTGGCAACCTTACTAGCCGCAGGAACACAACACTATTTGAAACAAATAATGTTATTTGGCTGCGATCTTCTGTAAGGCGGAGGACCTCCCCAGGCGGGCTGCTCCAATTTAGAGCGCGAAAATCTCGCTGTGCCCTACCTCTCGTCTCAAATATGAGTTAAATCAGCCGATATAGGGGTCCAATTAGGTCCAATAGGGGAGAGGTTATAGAACTAAAAATCACAAATACATGAAGTGATAGACATATTAATAAAAAAAAGAGATACACATATTCATACATTCCAAAACGATTGTTATTTTTATTCTAGGCCAATTGACTTTTGGGATACAAAGAAAGTAGTAACATTTGAAAACCAATACAAAGTGAACTCCCATTTGATAAAGTTTCAATGACTTTGTAGTTCAGGTAAGATTGGATATTAGTTAGAACATGCTAAAGATTTACTATTTTCAAAGTGCCTCAACGAAAATCAACAATGCATTGTAACATTTCAGTATCATAACATTTACAATACTCAAATTATGCGTTGTAAAGTTCATGCGGACATCAACGTGCGCGGTTTCATACGGTAATGACTTTTCAATAATGCAGTTACATTGTTTCATTTCAATTTCAATGGCTTGCAACGCTGTTTCAATGGCGTAAATGCTTATATTTGCAGTGTAATAAGAAATAACAGTTAAGTATTATTATGACAGTAGATTATTTACTTCTGTATTCGAATAAAGCGAATCATAAAGTTTAATACTACATTTTTAAACCACATTTGTAGAACTGTTTTTAACTAACAATAAAGCCGTGTTCAAACAGCGTGCGATGTCATCTTAAATATCATCATCATCATCATCATCAGCCTGTAGAAGTCCACTGCTGGACATAGGCCTCCCCTAAAGAGTTCCACGACGAACGGTCTTGAGCGTTCTCCATCCACCGACTTCCCGCAACCTTCACAATGTCGTCGGTCCATCGGGTGGGGGGCCTTCCAACACTGCATCGCCCGGTTCGTGGTCGCCATTCGAGAACCTTTACTCCCCAACGGTTATCGGTTCTGCGAGCTATATGGCCTGCCCACTGCCACTTCAACTTGCTAATTCTGAGAGCTATGTCGGTAACCTTGGTTCTTCTACGAATTTCCTCATTTCGGATCTTATCACGTAGTGAAACTCCTAGCATAGCTCTCTCATCTTAAATATGTTTGAATCTAATTCAAAATGATCCTTACGTCTACTGATTAAAGTCAACACAAAATCTACTTTATTCAGTCGAAGGATTATTTTTTAAATGAAATATCGCAAGCTTTTTGTTCACACAACACTTTTGGATAATCATTATCGTATGGTTTATTTCTTCCTAAGCAAATAAAATAATTATAAATATATTTGTTTTTATACGACGCTGTGGAAAAGCCTTTGATTGCGTTGACATTCAGAAGATCAGGGTTCTAGACAAGATCCTCACGCTTCGTTTTCCTTTCACGCTGTCGTCATACGGACAACAAAGTGTATCAAATTTGCAGCAGTAACTTGACTTCTCACAAGCAGCCAGCAGTTCAAGCGAGACTAAATTCATTTCAAAATGATTCTTTTTTAGATTGACATTTGAGTGTCTGTTTTACAGCTCAAAGATATAATATGCTCATTGCTGATGATACATGAAACTGAAAACTCAACCCGATGCTTAATTATTGAGTTAGCAAACTCTGATATGCAGACTTTTCCCATCAAAATACACCTCAACGATATTAAACTCAAAGGCTTACCTACATCTCGCCATAATAATAAACGCTGCTTAATTTCGCAGGCGAAGAACGAAAATAAAAAGTAATTATAACTTTGTCATCCCAATGTCATTATCTGGATTACTCCCGAGGGGCTCGCGATAGTTATCATCACTTTCATATTAATTTATATTACGGATTATCAGTGTCTCCTATAATGAACAGTGGCCCGAGCATGAAGAATTCACGATAGCGTTATACGAAAGTAAGTGTCAATATTAGCAAATCAGAATAAAAAGATTTCAAGCATCGCCGATGTCTTTGGCGATTATATTATATTCCGGTTCCCCATCTCAACATATAGTAATTTTCGTTACAGAGGTTTTATTTGTTATCACGCGTCATTATATTTATGTTTGGTTAGGGTTTTTATATCAAAATGGACCACGAAAATTCAATGATTGCTCAAACTTGAGTACGTATCAAACGTTACTTATAAGTCTATACAGAGTTATTACAGAAGGCATTATGTTACAGCATTTGCTTGACAAATTTATTAATGAATGTTCGTGCACGGTATAATTCCCACCACTTTCCCCGCCACTTGGTTGGTGAATTTTTCACGTAGTCGTTAAATATTAAATAGTTTTCGCCCGTCAAGTGTTGAGCAACAGGTCTCCCCTCGTGATTAATGACATGTTATTTATAATCAGTTACGTTTCATGGATTTATTTGACGGGTTTTGTGTTAAACAAGTTCGATAAAAATTTATGGTATGAATCAAAGTGTTGCAGAGTTGGTTCTGCCTATACAAATTATTTTATCGTAATCCACATCTGTCAGAATTCTCATTTGAATGTATGGTTTGTGAGTAAAATACTTCGTCTCGTCGTATCGTGCAGAAGACCTATCGAGAGTGTAAATATTGAGTTCCAATCCATTGATTGAAGTGTTTGTGAGGGTCGGATGTGTGGTCTGTTGTCTATGTGCTACATCTGCCGTGGATGTTAGGATTATAGAAATTTTGATAGTTTTTTACTCATTTTCCATTACTTTTTTGATTATAAAATAAACAACTATTGCTGATATAATTCATCATCATCATTATAGCACAGAGATAGATTATAGTATGAAATAGTACATATGCTTTTCATCCTCGTCGGTATTATAAAAAGTAAATAATTAAAATCACCACCGCGAATCAATTAGCACGAGCGCGATCAATGATGTACCTAGAGGTTGGACGGCTAATTATACATCTAAACTGGTGCTAACCCCATGTGTCTGCTAAAAGTGGGCCACAACGAAACATTTACTAATTGGAACTAAGCCACATCCAGCAAACTGTACCTCACCAGAGCTCATCGCAAGCGCGAATTGAAGTCCAGTTTTTCGAAACGAGTATAAGTTAATGAATAGCGCCGAGCCGTGCCCGCCGTCCGGCCGTCGTCCGTCCGCTCGGACAATATTTGCCGCCCTGTTTGTTCGACCCCAATAATTTAAGGAGTATATTTTGTTCGTCCAATTTGCAGTACCTCAGCAGTGTTTGGTGTTTGTGAACGACTTTATTGCGCGATCAAATTGTGTAACTGTTGTTTTTGTTGATTTGAGGACGGTTGTAAATTGTGGCTCGTACTGCCACCACCGTAGGGTTTGGGTATCTGGGGCCCCTTTACTTTATCGCCCCAAAATAATACCTACCGATAATCAAGCGCATTTATTATTTCAGAACTCGGTACCAAAAATTATAGTATTTTAATGTAACTAAATATTATTAACTGATATTACTGAGTAGAATATTTCTTCAGCCACTTCTTATCATTTTTTCCCTTCCTTACTTACCCCTTTGATTCCCCAAAAGAGGGTAATTCCCGAACTTTTAATATCCACCTCGGTATAACATTCATAGTCGAGGATTACGCCTCGAGCGCGATCGTAGCTCGGGGGATCAAATATCAATCTGCCGCCGTCCCCGGGCATCCCTATTCTGTAGGGTTGTCGTTATGCTTAGGTACTGAGCTCCTGCTTTTATACTACATACTCGGGACTTTTAATTTCATTACCTACAGCCCGTAAATTGGTCCCTAGATCCCTGAGATTTCACCATTTCCATGGAACGTATTTATGGCTTTGTTGTTGTCCTTAGCTTTTTTTTTCAAACTAGCTGCTACCCGCAACTTTGTCTGCATTTATATGAAAGCTAGTATCTCATTATTATAACTCTTTACTTTGCCCTCTTTAGAAATGATTTTTCAAAAGTTTGAAACACATATTTCTTACATACCAAAAACCTAAATATGAATTTTCAGATCTCTAACTTGAGGAATAATGGATCGCTCATACAAAATTTTAACCCTTATTTGCACCTTCTTGAAGATTATTTTTTGAGACATAAGATGATAACTTATGTCCTTCTCCAGAATATAATCTATCTCCTTGCCATATTTAATAACGATCCGTTCAGCTGTTTAATTGTGAAAAGATAACATAGGTATATTTGTTATAAACAAACATAGTTAATTTCACATTAGTATTGATTAGATAATTTATTCTCCCCCCATATTCAAAGATTGGCTTCCTTTTATTTTAGTTCTATCATCTTCTTTATAAACCTATGAATGGTAAATATTACGGTTTAAGTAATGATCCTATCTGTTATGTCTCCAAGCTTGTGAATTTTTGTAAGCCCTATGATAATCATATGTAGAGTTTCTCGCGAAAAACTTATACAGCGTACGTCACTGTGTGATGCCAACCGTGAAATGCGAATTCGGCTGCAAATTATGGTAACACGGTACATCAGTAGCTATAGGTACTACAAGTACGTAACTGTGAATGAGATATGCTGAGTTATTCTGAATTTATATAGAGGGGTATCTGTTTGGTGTCGAAGCAAAAAGATGGTTGAATCGACGCACAATACGAACATTGGTCGGTTTTATAAGATTTTCATAATTTCGGCTCACGAGTTTTATCCCCCAAGAACGGTAGACATCCTCTCAGATATCCAGCGATCAGATTCTTGAAGATGTCTTAGGAAACCCTCCCTCAGTCAGTGGCAGTGGCACATGCCCACATTTTGCGGTAGTGTGTGTTTCATCCGTGACAGGTTGCAAGCCCATCGCCACTCATAATTTGTTTAACATTTGATCATTTGACATTTGTTCTTTCAAGGTAAAATGTCTATTAACTTCTGCATAAACCAATTCATTTGGTTTGATTAAGCTCAACTAATTGATCAAAGGAGCGAAACAAGCGAAGAACTCTCAAACAACTTGGGCAAAAATTGACGTTGTATGTTGGTATGTTTGTTTGTTAGAGTATAACTTTCGAACAGTCAATCCGATTTGTATGGAATTTAGTATACCAACCGGTTGTACGTACAAACAAAATTTACTAATGGGGTGTCATATGTAAGATACCATCGACATCGTGAGATCTCAGTTCGGGGCGAACCACTAGTAGGTATGTTTACAGTTTCTGTCAGGTTGTTTTCTTGGAAAATATATTTTAAAATTATAGAGTACAGTCGGCCCAGTACTAAAGTACCAACAGTCTACTAAAGAGTAAGTTCGGTTCCCACTAAAGGGGAAAGAACAGACGCGTCGAACTTTATCGAACTTGCACGATCAATCTTACTTTCGCTTTCCACGATAGATTTTATTTTCGTTGCCGGAAATTTATTCGGCTGTAGACATTATTATCTACATGTTTGATTTATCTTATTTGAACCGGAGCTGAGTATGATTGGTATACGAGGTCGTTTCCATAATCGATATCTTGATAGGTTGCTGAGAATTTGTGAGCTCTATCACGTTCGCTACTGTGGAATAAGTAATACGGACATGATTTTGTGTAATGTTTTCTTGAAAGGAAATGAGCAGCGTATGAGGTAATAATTGGAAAAAAAACTTGCTATTTATTATCTAGTGAATTTTTTAAACAACCTTGGTGGACCCAGCTGTAGAATAGGAACCTCCATTTCTACCCGTGGATGTCATAGTAGCGTTCCCTATTAACAACAATAGCTTTATCTGCGCTTGCCAACCTGCATGCCCAGCGTGGCAAGTATGGGCAAATCCAAAACGGATTTTCCAAAAACGTTCTTTAATACTTAGTTGCTAGAATATAAAGTTTACTGAGAATCTTTTTTCATTTATACGGTGAACACTTTGTTTAGTAGGAATGCTTAAGGTGCCCTAGAATAACCTAAGTAACCTCAAATACCTCAACGGTAACGGTTTATTTTAAGAAATATTGTTGGAACGTTTTAAAATAATTATCCGCCGCGTAATTAAACGCTGGAAAAAAGTCCATTGATGAAAAAACTTCACGAAGGCTTCAAGTTTTAATTAAAAAAAGTACCTACTTATATTTTAATCAAGTCATTTCATCGATGCTTTTATAATCGACTGAGCAATTGTGTTTGCAAATATGTTTAAGTAAAACATAAAGAATTCAATGCCAGAAAGTAGACCACTTGGTTAAAAGCTACTAGCACTCAGACACAAATAATTTTCAATAGTTAAGAACTTCGTCAGCTTTTTCTAACACAATGGCTTTTCTAAATCTCAACGTCTGAGCACGGTGCTGTACGTTTCGGTACGTTAACTCTACTTTTTCAGAGCGAGCGGAGTGAGTATTACAATGTGAGATTACGAAAACACATTATTGAATTAGGTATAATCGCCTGAACAAAGATATATACATTTGGTAACTTTCAAAATAATGCCACATTACAGATGAATATGGTAGGTACACGTTAAAGTTGATAATACAGAGGGTTTAAATTAATATCAGCTACCTGGCAAAAACACGCATCAGGACAACTCACCAGCAGCGCTTACTTGGCTTCAAGCCTCTTCGATTCCTGAGTATGGTTATTCGTTCGTAAGTAATACGAAAGAAAAAGCATATTATGTAAAAGACGACATTGTCACATAATCGAGTGCAGCGCTTGGGCGTCCCGAGGGCCAATTTGCATCGCGGAAAAGCATTGTAGATTCTTGCTCAATATTTTACTCGTACACGGAGAATGGAATCTAAGCTTCCTTTTGCGGATAAGGAATTATCGTTCAACTAAATAAAAATGAGAATCCAGTTGCAAATGCGTATGACAGCCGGGCAAAATCTTTTTATTCCAAATAAGTATCTGTTATGTTATGAGTTATGTTTATGCAGAAGCAGTGGTATTATGCAAGACATTTTACAGTTGTATTACTGCAACAAATTAAAGTAACTACGTTCTACAAACGTAAAAAACCGCCTTCTTATTTCGTTCAATAAATTTGAAAATCTTTATGTATAAAATCTTCACCAAAATAATTATATTAATTAACAACTTTCCGAATTAAATAATACCACGTAACCAATAAACAATACGACAAATTGTGATGGATTCGTTTTCAAGTCTTGTGGAAAACTTACAAATATTTACTAAATAATGTTTTTTTATGACCTCGAAGTCGTTCTCTATAGAGAACAAAAAATAGAGAAAAAAAAATTGATATCGGACTAGCCGTTACTTAGAGCCGGTACGTTTATCTGTGTGCATAGAAAAAATATAGAGCCGCCGTATTTCTCTCCATATTTATCTTACGTACTCCCTTTGATTTCTTGATGTCGGTCAGAAATATATTAAGTTGCACCTTCATTTACTGTAAAAGTTCATGAATTGATTTCAAAGACGAATCAAAAAGGTCGCCAAGCCACAAGTTTCAAAATGTCCTACATTTTATGCCGCTATCCTCAAAGTCATTCAGATATATGAATACCGAAGGCCCGACGGAGGAAAGGGCGAATATGTCGAAATTCTATTTATAGGTGTTTCTCGTCAAGTCAGCTTTGTCTCGGTTTTAGAGTTGTAGTTCAATACAGCTATTAAGAAGAAATTGAAAAAAAAGAGTTGATTTTGCCAAGGGTTTTTTTTCTGTAGCAACATCGGTATTAGAATTTGGGGGAGGCCATGTTCAGCAGTGGACGTCGTACGGCTGAAATGATGATGATGAGGTCCTTTAATATGGAAATTTTAAATATTTTTTAAACAATCATTTTTAAAATATGGCCCTCAATTCGGAAAATAGTATGTGACCGGAATATAAAAAAAAACCCACTGCGGATAAAAATGCAATTATTTCATTCGGGTCCGGGTGTTATTGTGCCATGGTACTCGTAGTTTCCGACACCCACGACACAGGGATTCCTAGTATGGAGTCAGGACTGTGTATGTGACTGTTGGGCGCTATCTCGTATCATCCAGCACTAGTTTTAATGGCAGTAAAACATTCGTAACGCAAAAGCCGATCATGACTAGTTACTATCGACTACTTTCTAATGCAGAATCCCATCACTAGTAAGAAGAGGCTCGACCTTTCACGCACGACTTGGCGCCCAACAAGCTCGTACCCTTTACCCGACGAGCATAATGGGCGGGGTTAAATATAGCCGAAACTCAGGTAACCGCTATGATTTCAGATTCTAAATTATACTTGTTGGTTGAATTTGGGACTTAGTGGGTTAGCTCTTTATTTGTTTTATAAACAAATTATTTAGCCTTGATTTCCACCCGTTTAAAAACTAATTACTTAATATTGGGGCTTGCAAAGTGTCACGCACAAAATGCGTGTGCTTAATCTAATGTTTGGATTTAAAAAAATATATATATTCTGGACATATCACACACGGTCAACTGACCCCAAACTAGGCATAGCCTGTACTATGGGTACCAGAGACTGACATACATAATAGATATATATTTAACACCCAGACACAGAACAAACATCTGTTTGCTTCTGACTACCCTTTTAATCTTCGAGAGTTTGAGGGCCTGGGGATCTGAGAGGATGTCTATCATGCTTGGAAATTACGTGTAGTCGTGAGATTTTTATCTTATTTTTTAATTAAAACTCGATTTATGTTTTGTGACAAAACATTAAAATGAGTACCTACTGAACATCTCATCAAAGCATCGCCTGAGGCAGTTGAGTTATCTTTGATACATAGATACATAAACTCGCATCATAGTGTTTCAGTTTCTTTAATACAGATGTAAAAATCTTGTAATATTTAGTTTTCTGCTTTGCATGTACAAAAACAAAATAGAATGGTCAGGTATACCGCACAGCCAAAATGATCTCCGTTCGATCCTAATTGTTCGGCGACATGTTCCAAGTCTCGAGTGTCAAAGGCCATTAATGGCGTAAGCGGTAACGCGAGAATGTTGTCCCGTCATTATAACAAGCCTACATGTAATTAAAGGGCTGACGGAGCCTTGTTTATTAACATGTACATTATGTTGTAACCATTTTATGAAGAACTTGATTATGGTAACTGAATTTCAAACAATTCGATGTTATGAAGGCGTGCAAATCAGACCAATTCAGTTTCGGGATTGTGTTAGCCGTACACATTAATATAGCAAGTTACAGAATATTACCCAGATCTTTTCTTAGATTTATACCTTACTAAACGTCTTACTTACTTACGTCGTGGAACTCTTTGGGGGAGGCCTATGTTCAGCA
Organism: Anticlea derivata; assembly: GCA_947579855.1. Lineage (NCBI taxonomy): Eukaryota > Metazoa > Arthropoda > Insecta > Lepidoptera > Geometridae > Anticlea > Anticlea derivata. Next base: position 5,776,361 of record OX388266.1, read on the forward strand.
GTGGACTTCAACAGGCTGATGATGATGATGATACCTTACTAGCTTACACCCACGGCGTCGCTCGCGTGTTACCTGGATAAAAAATTACCTAATGTTATTCCAAGGTATGTATATATATATATACACACATGCCAAATTAAATTCCAATCCGTTCACAGGTTGCGGTGGCAATGAGTAACAAACATCTTCACAGTGTCACATACATCTTTATCAACTTGCATTTATAATATTAGTGGGATAGGTAGCCCAATCTTTTTTTTTCTATTGTTGATATAGGCGTAACATCGACTTTTAGTATAGACCGTGACGTAAATTAACAGTCAAAACCATTTACCTACTGATGGTAAAAAATCGCTTAAAACTGTCAATTTAGTTAAGGTCTGCATTTGAATGGAAATAAATGAGATCCAAATCATACAAATACAACCTTGTAGATTATTTTTTGTATGATTTAAACATTTTTCTACTTACTTAAATTTTTGTTTTCATATAAATGATCAGCTTATAAGATACTGTAATAATTCATCTGAGAATGTGTACGAAGCCTAAAAAACTGAACTAAAAACTATCTAAATAACTAGTAAAGGCTACAAGAAATAAAACTATGGCACAACCAAGTACCTAAGCGACTAAAAACTAGCAATATTTTATTTCTTTGATATTATCTCTTTGAAGTTCGCATTCAAAGAGCTTTGTAAATATGCAAATAATTACTTACCATTTAATACAGCCATTTTTGCATACTTACCTACGACTTATAAAGAAATAAGTTTTTCTAGGAATACTTGATTGAGGCAACACTCGCCAATGTTTAGATATTGCGTTTTTCTGCGAGTGATTGTTTTAGACTGGCGACATTTAAAAAAATGTGTAGGTATAGGCGATCGATGGTTGAAGGTGGCACTAAACTGTTTTCTTGTATGTTTGGCGCCTCTTTGTTTCTAAGTATCTAAGTGTTCGGTTACTAGTTTATTATCCCGAACGGGTGTTATTCTATTAACTAAAATATTTTTTTTCTTTTAGTTAATAGAATAACACCCGTTATAACATTATACGCGTAAACAAAATCCAGTTCGCAGAGATTTGATCCCAAAACAGCTTATTTTGGCATAATGTTTCTGTAAAAAATGTCGAATAAACAAAAGTCGAAGAACAATCGTGTAAGCTCGAGTCGAATAAGTCCCTTTCTGGATAGCATTCATGTAAAGAAACACCTTTCATAAATTACAGCCGTCTTATAACGGTTGCCGCTATTATCTAAGTAGGTGATCTAAATCCTGGCTCAACGAACGCCTAACCTTTCTACCACGCGACGCGTTATTTAACGCCACACGCACGCATCCAACACTTCGTTTACTAAACGATGGCATCGTATATTTTGTTCCTAGTCTAGGTGTTGTATATTCACTATCAGCTCTAGACAGTCAACTGCATCGTGTACCTATATAAAGCATCAGTCATCAGGTCATCGGCCAATCAGGCCATATGGCCTTCTTACACTGCATTGTCCGTTATGCGGTCGCCACTTGAGAACCCTTATTCTGCAACTATTAGTCGTTTAATTCATTTCAAAGAAATCGTTCTTAAACGGAATCTTTGTAAAAACAAAATGGCATCTTTGAAATACATTTGTATGTAGATAGCTCTTATCGTGTCTGTGCAAAGTGGAGTTGCTTAGCTAGAAGCTAGAGCGCTTTGTATGTCGTACTTTCTGGCAATTCCTAGTGTAGCACTGTAGGTAACATATGAGACTATTGGGCGTTATTTATTTTGTACCACGTACCAGCCGAATAAAAGCCAGTGACCGTAAACAGAAGAGGCCGAGATATTGAGTGTTGTATCACACCACCTCGTAAATACGCAGTAAAGTAATGTTGCGCTTGCTATCGATAAAATGAGCTATGGACCGATAAAACGTTCTAGCTGTAAATACTCGAGAATTCAAAATATATTGATAATCAAATGTTTCAAAAGTCCTCGTAAAATCAACAACAAAGAGTACAATTCATATCCCATCTCGTGCAGCGTTCGGCAGTCCTGATATTTTTGGACGTAAATGTATTGGAAACCCAAAAATACCGAGCACATACTCAGGTCAATGAGGTTAAACATCGATATCGTACATCGATCATCCCTACGCACGATGAAGTAACACGCCTTCACACTCGCTGATGTCACATTTTCAGATCAGCGGAGCGCGAAATAAGTACATTTTTGCGCGCACCATGTGATATAAAAAAATAATGACGTGTTTTAAAAGTAAATCCCGCTATTGACACGTGAATGAGTCGCGGGAATTGAACGAAACGTAATGTAAAATTGTCAAGCTTGCAGACAATAATAACAGTCCGTAGTTTTTGTAAGAAAATAGATTTAATTTTCTTACAAAAATGCTTAGGGTGCTATTTTTAAGGGAGATAAATAACACGGTTGCTGGTTCAAATTCTGTAATTCTGTAATTCTTTATTGCACACAGAAACATGATACATAAATGGTTATGTCAAAAGTCATGTACATAGGCGAACTTAACCCTAACAAGAGTTTTCTTCCAGCAAACCTTTGGGGCTAGAGAGATTTGATAATTTCAAATTAAATCAAAAGATGTTTATTTCAATAAAATCACTAGAATCACTTTGAAATGTCCTAGAAACTAAGTAAAGCTACGCCTGTTCCTCGCGACCAGGCCTAAGAAGAATCAGAAACACAACTTCATTTTTTTCGATAATCCTTTACACAAAACGGAATATACTCGTAAAGCTTCAGAGTGCTGCCGATCGAACAAGTTGGGACTCAGAAAATAATATTAATCAGGTATTAAATAAAAGCTTATAAAAATGTCAAAAAACAAATGATGAACTTCAGCAAAAGTACTGAGGGCGGCCACGGTCTGCACACACTAATCGTAAATCTCTAAAATAAATCGATGGAATATCGACCTATTGCATATAAGTAATAGGTACTTAAAGTATAAGGCAAACAACAACAACACAGGCATTGGAAAATGACATCTTAGCTGTCGAAAGGCAGAGCGACCATGAGTCGCTCAGGTCAGGCAATGCGGTTCTATCATTAATAAAAAAAATCGCTTGCTTAATAAGATTACGTATTCTTTAAGTACCTACCTACATTTTAAAACTTCTAATAGGATTGAGAAACATGAAAATTAGGATGCGTAACAGATTGAGCATAGAATAAATTAGTTCTCAAGGGGATTCAGTATTCCTACAAAGCTACCAGCCCTTCGGATAAAATCAAAGGCCGGTAAGCGTAGAAAATACAGTTCAAGTAACTAGGTAATCTAATTTTAATGTAGGTGGGTAATTTATATTACTACTTTCGTTTGTCTACGTGAAGAACCTAAATTATTGCTTTCAAGCAAGGGCATTTTTTATCCTTTGGTTGACAAATTAACTCCCCTAATGTACTTGACAAAGTTTTATTTACCTAAAACAATATAAAATACGGTTATTTACTCCGATCCGTCGACTGGCTTATAAATTGGAACGAATTTTTCCACAAAGCATTTTTAATGAGACCTTTACGGGCGCCGAGACTTTGATGCGATAACTTTTTTCGATATTTTCGTCTTCGCCAAGAAAAATAAAAGCTGTCTTTGTCGTGCACTCGTTATGTGAGGTCTCGCCATCTCTGTCTGCGAAACTGCAAACGAACGCTTGAGGCATCTGCAATCAATGGAGCGAAGAAATTGAAATAAGATAGCTAAAGGTACCACCGGCTCATAATAAGAGCTTGATGTGATACTTCGCCGTCTTTCAGTGGAGGGATTTTTCTTTGTATGTAAGGATCATTTCCTCTTTACGGTTATTTAGTACTGTCAGCGAATCGACAAGCAAAAGGACATCTGTAGAAAAAGTTAATTTGTGACGAGATTCAGTGATTGGCCTGTTTTCATCGGACTTGCATTTTTTCAGAATCTCTTTCATCGTCACTTTCAATAAACTGAGGTATCTTTATGCCAACTGCCCGTATCAATGAAAATACTTTGAAATTGTATTACATTAATGGATTTTAATAACCAAACCTTTTTTTCTTTCCAGGTACGTTTTGAATCGCAGTACACGTAAGTCCCAATATAGGAGAAACAGTCACAAAACAGATCGAACGAAATATGCAAAATCAATATTCGCAATAAGCATAAATTACAGAAGCTCAACACGGAATCAATACGACATTACACATTCCATAAATTGTCGCGCGGAAACAATTTGCTTGTTCAACATGAAGACATATCGTTTCAGTGTAAGATTTGAGAGGGAATATTGTATTTTTGTTTCTGTGAGCGGTAAAAACCAGATACACTACATGTCGTGTGGCAATAAATATTGTAGATGATATTACATCAAATTTACAAAATTTTCGGCAAATACAACTTTGGAGCCTTATTACTAGTTTATTTACTATTCTGGATGATTTATACAGCGTCAGGTGGAACTTTTTACTCAAGACGCTGTAGAGCCTGGGATTTGTTGAGATCACAAATAACATAATACTATACGTTGAGATAGAATAAGCTTGCCCGGCACCTATACCATCCTCTCAGCCAATGACATGTTTAACATACATGCGGAGCTAACTAATTTTTCCTTCACCGATTGGACCACGTGTTAATGTGCATATATTTTTTTCCAACAGTAATATCCATTAGTGCGAAACTAAGATTGGAACATGGATTGGTGTCGAGGTACCAACACGTCAAATACCATTATTAAAGAAATATTGGATTCGTAATATTAATTTTCAACAATTGCAGAATACCTTGCGAACTAGATAAACAACAACTGTATTTCCAATCAGTAGAATGCATCTTTACTAATCTACTCGACTCTTAGTCCTTACACCACGCACGAACTTCCGCTGCCTGTAGACAAGTAAGTTTCTCGGGGGTTTAATTAGTCTTCAACTTAGCGGTGATTGTCGCATCGACCGGAGTCAAACGCTGCAGAACTGCAACTTTATTACTCAGACCCAGAGCTTTGGCGATCGCCACTATCTAAAGTATTTTAAGTAATCCAAGCGAATTTATATTAAATTGCATGTCAGAGACAGTTTTAGAAAAAAAACAGTCTAATTATGCGTAGAAGTTTCAACGTTTTACATTTTCAAAATAGCTTGAAATATGTTTGTATCTCTGACGAAGTTAGTCCCTTTTCACTCATGCATAATAAAAATATGAGAATAAGCCATTGCCACTTCTAGCCAGTAGTTCGGGTTAAGTGGATTCCATACTGAGATTACATGACGTCATAACGGCGATATGAGCTTTTTTATCACAACATTAACCCCCATTTTAGGTCTTACCCGCCAGACATTAAAGCTTTTATTCGATTGTGGCCCGCTGCTTTTGTGGTCTTTAATCACTGATTTTGTTTGGGGATATAAACGCGAGATCAGAGAGAGAGAAGACAGATAAAAAAAAACAACGTTGAAGTTTCCAGTGATCGTTTGGGAGAAACGTTATTAAAAGCTCTGCATTTATTTTTCAGAACACTAACATAAACTGTCGTTATTGTCATCACAACAACTGTCAGGTTTTATTCACTTAAACATCTCCCATCAAAGTTGCTTGTTTAAAGAAAGTCAAAGGGTGAGTGACCGAACTGTGATTTGTCTTTGAGGTGACTTTGGTCACAATATTTTTGGGAACATTGTTTGGAATAAAGCTCAAATTCGTACTCACAAGCAGCTAATAACAATCTATGAAAGATTAAGCTATAATGTCTTATACCTGCATACTTTACTTAGCATACGTTTAAAAGTACCTTTTTTTCAAAACTGTACGTCAATTGATACGCATAAATACCAAAGTAAACATTTTTTTTACTATTCAGTGCTTGAAAAGAAACTACCATCTTTTATTTTACTCATAACGTCAGTTATTATTTTCATTCAATTTATAAATTGGTAATCATGCTAGTATTTCAATGTAAAAAGTGAAAATATTTTCTTTTCGTAGCTCACATACTTGCTTTTCTGAAATTGAATGAGATTTTAGTTTCAAAAGTTTCGCAATTCAGTAATGTAAGTAATATTTTAGGGCTCGTAATTTTGTGTTGCTCTATAACTTTTTAAAAGAGAACTTCGGTATAAGTTCTTTTATTTAAGTCTGAGAATAAAGTGCGTAAGTTCACTAACCGTTGGTGTTTTTTTATTACCAATATGAAGAAAAGTGCTTACTACAAATTGAATTTGGTTTAGTTTATTCATTCATTCTACAAAGTTGTCTAGCAACATCATTTTAGCCGTGCTCAAACGGCTTGCGATATGTCATCTAAATAAAAAATACGTTTGAAATTTATTTCTAAATTATGATATCTCAGTTAATTGTCAATGTTAATGTTGTACTTGACATTTTGAGGGCGTACGATATAGCTCAAAGATAAAGCAAGCCCCTCGAAATTGACTTTATTAAATAGTCGTAGAGATAATTTAGAAATATATTTCAAATGACATATAGCAAGCGGTTTGAACACGGCTTTAGTCTAACATTTTATTCAAATACTGAATAATTTAAAATGGTCTTAGAAGGATTCGTAATCAGATTGTGATTTTATAAATGATAATTTTGACTTATATTGAGAACAAAAGAGAGAGGTAAATTACGAGGTACCTTGAAAAAACCATAGAGAACATATTGTTCGAATCTCTGCTGAGCCAGCAAATGTTGTCCGCATATTACGCTATCGCAAGCGATTGCATATCCTGGAGACGCCCGAAGCGTCTGTAATCACAGTCCTGTGCTTAGATCACCGCGCTGATAAGCGAGGGCAAGGACTCCAGTGATGCGCCGTGGGCTGTGGGTTTTCTCCAGATGACGATGAATCTTGATTTCTGTTTTTGTGTTGGCTAGGGAATAATAAAGGTCAAAATATGGTAGTTTAACAGCTTTCAGGCATGTTCGGGTGGGTTTCCATTGTATTTTGTAAATAAAAAGTTGTAGTAAGAATATTTTATAACAATAATCTCATTTTAATAAGTGAGAATGTTAAGAAATACACTGACTTCTCAATCTGGGGTATTTATACCACGTACATAGTAGGTACTTGCACATTTTTGACTTATCAAGTTTTTGTCTCGTCTCTTAGACACATACCATCAATAGTACTGATGAGGGGGCAAAGGGGTCTGGATATTTTTGATAGTATGAGGGAACACGGACGTAATACTTTTATCCTAAGTAGGTATTACATTTTTGGTGCCTACAACCCTACTACTCTCTACACTTTCTTATGCTCGATCGCACTTACTTTCTTCACAAAGTAACAAAAAACGTACAAGTTGAAATACTCTCTTATCTATTTTGTCCCATCCCTACCAACAATTTCATTAGCATAGCGATTCCTTCAGTTACTTTCAGCCTACTCTACTAAATAACTGCAACGTAGCGACAAGTAGACTGCTGACTTCGCAACCCACCTTTTATTTGGAGATTTAACTCACTTTACATTCCGACAAAACGAATTTCACCCCTCCCTTTCACACTTGCACTGTAGTAAATAGCGCTATCTCACTTTCATGCCCGCTTCCTTCATTCATCACGCAAATTTCTTAGCTCGGCGTATAATTTGATCGAAAACAGAACGCCCGTGTCAGCGATTTACATGAAAAGTGACGGATGAATTTTCTTTTGCTCCAAGAAGTTACGATGGATTGAAGATACTGTAAGGATTTTTGGACTTTGAAGATCAGACAAATTAGTTTATGAATAGTTATAAATATCTAGATCCTTTATAATTTGAGTACCTAGATTAATACTGACCTGAATAAAATGGTGTCAATTCTTTTATCTCTGAAAAGGTCTTTAAATTCAGGAAAATGGGAACGACACTATTTTATATTCTGGCTATGTCGTAAAACATTGGGGTGAACGAATGTACGTGTTATTCAAATTCATAAAAATAATTAAAATATCTTCTTTATAATTTTACGCTTGGAAAATTAAATTTCTTTTACTTACTTAGCAATTTAATGACCAACTTTTAACATTTAAGCTTCATATTTCAGTCTAAAAACTAGTATTTCAAGACAACCACCTCAAATCCCAATTGTTCCCTATATTAGCTCCACAATAGCTACCTATTCACCCGAATAGGCGGTAATGAAGTTGAGTACCGAATAAAGTACTAACGATTTCAGCGTCTTAAACAGGCGTTAACGAGACAATCGTCTTACGCGTATTGTCTTTGTGTCGCGCTGTGAATGGCACATCTTAAGGGGACTCAATTCACGCCTGTTTTCACACAATATAATTAAGATAGTCGACGCAGGCGCGTATGAGAAAATCGAGGTTGAACGCCTGTTAACCTTCAGCTTTAACAATTTTTGACCTATCCTCCTTATACTTTAACACCTGTCTACTTTTGACCAATCGATCAACCTTTATTATCCCCAAACCGAACTATATTTATTATTTTTATTTATTTATTTATTTATTAAGATAACAACATCATAACAGGTTTTTTTATTAAGCCCTAAGGCGATGTTATATCTAGGTACCTACTTAACTTAATTTATTAACAACACTAATTAATATATTTTGTCTCAATGACAAGCTGTGCCATTTCCATGGCTTTCGGCAGGTTTTGGTAAAACACGTCTACACTGTTTTGGGACAGAATATTGAGTAAATAGATAGCGAGTGACACGGGAGAAAACTTAAGTAGGTTGGTCCTACAGCTGGGTACCTCCAGCATGGCGGGGCGGCGGCGGAGGCCCAAGTAGTCGTTGGGCGCGCGCAGCCGCAGCGCCGCCAGTACCGTCGGGTGGTGCAGCTCCCCGCGCAATACGCGCACCATGTACTTCACCAGAGCCACATCTCTCCGCACCGACAGCCTGCAATACCCTACCATGCCTAACACGAACAGACTCGGGTACATCAACGGGTAATATGGATAGACTCCGTATTCTTTTAAGTACAAAAAGCGAGTGAATTTAGCCAGAGTCTAGGCATAACTTGCTAGCTATGTACGTCATCATCATAATTTCAACCGTAGGACGTCCACTGCTGAACATGGGCCTCCTCACAGATATCCAGAGCGACTTCCTATCAAGTGGGAGGAAATTGCCCATACTCACCACGCTGGGCACGCGGGTGGCGCAGCGCAGTTAGAGCTATCATTGTGACAGTAGGGAACGCTACTGCCCATCCCCTAGCTTATTTCCTTAGTTATCTCTTAGAACATCCACGAGTAAGTAAATATGGTAGAACCTGTTCTTCAGCCGGGCCACCTAAAATCAGAAATGAGTTTTGCGGAATAATCATAGTTTCCAATATCATGGAGCGAATTCAACTCAAATAACTTCTCTGTGAGAACAGCTGCGTTGAATAAATCCATTCGGCGCCTTACGCCCCCTTAACAAGTACGAGATAATAACCGTCGGCAATGCGTGCGTTTTATCACCGGCTTTATAATAAGTTAATATCTATGTATGACAAATAATATGGAAGTCGTGAGAAACCCCGTTTTATGGCCTTTATGGCGCTTGGATGATATACCTACCTGCTACCGTTTTATGTGCCTCCCAACTTCAGTGTATGTGTAATGTATGGTTGAAATAAATTGTGGTGAAAGTGACAGTTGTCTCTGTTGACGTATATATTGATACCAACTTTCTAACCCAAAGTAAACTCTATTAATAGATCTATAAAAGCGTTATTATGTCAGTTATATAGTATAGTATAGTATATAGTTTATTTATCAGTTCGTAACATAGCCCTTTCTCATAGTGCTGACTGAATGCTTTACACACTTGTAGTTCTAGAGCCATTAACATTACGCGTTGTTAGTAGTTTACTCTTGGAAAGCCAAAGGCACTTGTCTAATTTTTTTAGAGCTCTCGTTATACGAAATAGTATAGCAAAGTACTCGCCAGCAGTGTGAACAGTCAGTCATCACTTTTATTAGACGTATTTCTTTCAGTTACATGAAATTATACTCAACAGCTGAACGAGAACGTAGCCGATAGCCAATCTCTTACTAGTTAGCCTTTACCGTTACCTAAAGAAGATATTTGACAACCTGGGTAGCGCAGCGGGTGAGTACCCGTCTTAGACGCAAGGGGTGCGGGTTCAATTCCCGCTGCCGGATAATGTTTGCATGATCTGCAAATATTTTTTCCGTGTCCGGGTGTAGTGGTACCATGGTACTCGTAGTTTCTAATACCCACGACACAGGGAATCCTAGTGTGGGGTCAGGACTATGCACGTGAAAAAAAATTGAGTCAAAAGTTCACGGGCATCTCTCATACCTACCAAGTGGTATAAACAAACTCATCACACACGGCCGGCCCGTTAAGCGAGCATATCTGATTACAACGTAATCCCTAATAACAAACACAGTAGCTCACGATAAGGCGCCCTCACGTAGCTAATAACGTACGGACACACGGACGCAGAGTTTGGCGAACGTGCCTCCGAGCGAGTGTAGGATTTTATTGGAGATGCTATCTTTGTTTGAGATTTTTAATGAAAAATTTTCAATGAACAAACCTATTTATGTTGAGAAAATACATTTGTAATACCTTTTTAGAAATGAGATAATACTTCGAAAAGACAATTTATTACTTAGTAGAGCTCGATTTGAAAGTACGTTTTCTATATTGTGCTCAAGTGTGAATCGTGACTCAAGAAGAGATTTTTGCCAAAAATGTCGTTTTGCAAAAAACTCTATTATACGTACAAATACGATAACAAATCTTAAAATACGAGCTTTAAATGGCATTGGTTTAAATATTCGTTGGCAAGAAATGGTGTTTTTTTTATTATTATTGAAGACTTTGAAGTAAAACCTAATCTATCCCCTAATAATAATATTATTAATAATATTTCAGTTCTCTCAGATAAGACTGACATTACATTTCATAAACTGTCACATTTTATTCTTTTTTTTAACTCACATTTCCACTCACGAAGATCCAAGCGTAAAAGTTTTTAAAAACTGTGGTTAAAAATATATAAACAAAGCACGTATCTCAACAACGATGTACTTGTAGCAGGTATCCGTGTATAAAATACTTGGATTTTTTTTGTCCATTTTGTTCTACCGTGTAACAAATAGTATACCTATCTAGTGAAACTACGTATACGCTATAAGCTCGCTCGCTTGCTATCAAGTTCAGCCCACTTAACAATAACCAAAATGAGGTAGCTGCTAGTTCGTCTATTAGACGCTGAGTCACGGCGTCTGCAACTTCATACACAGTCGGTTTACTTCGGCCAGGGATGCCATAAAGTAATTCCAACTACCGAGAGAGATATACGCTCGGAATACGTGAGAATTCTTACTGTGTTGGTTGGTACTCGCTGAGGTACAGTCAAGTTTAACTTATTACAGTAGGACTTTGAACTTTGTATGTAATTGGATGAGGAGTTTTCGTGATTGTAAACTTTGCTCATAAATCAAAACAATGTTTGAATATTGACAAAGTTTACATAAATATTTTTAAGACGCCTCTGCAACCTTTTCTTTGTAAAGCCGCGTTCAAACGGCCGTGTGATATATAGACTAAAGTTTTTTTACTGAATAAAGACAATTAGGATACAAAATCAAAATGGCTTTATTTACTAGATGTAAGGATCATTTTGAAATATCATCGCTCACCGCTTGTTCTCGTAGCAAATTCATAGAATAAAAAACACTAATCCATTTTTATCAGTCCACATCTACACTTTTTTTCCCAAACAATGAAATAAAGAGAGTCATCCGTTTAAACCCCCCTCGAACCAGTTAAGTACAAACGAAACCGACACCGTTGGTCGCAGCCAAAGAACCACAAAAATATATTATTTTTATATCGTTTTTACTGAGAAAGTCACCGGCGATTTGGCAAAGCACGGCCTGGCTGTACGCCAAACAGTGAAAGTTTAGACATCGCCCAATGAATTTGTTTATACAAGATCTTTGGGGAGGCTCGAACGGTGCGGCGGCGGTAGAATGGAAATCGAAAGTCAATGTAAACATTGGAAATTATATTTACGATCGAGTTGTGGGTGAATCGGGAGCTTTGGTTTGCAGAGAGCTGGTTCAATCTAAAGTTATGTGTTTGTAAAACTATGATCATGTTTGATGATCAAATTCTGTTTAGACTCACAGAGTGTAAGGTTGGCTTGATCTAATAAGGTGATATAAAATCATAGACTATACGTGGTGTTTCGTAATGTGTATAGTAAGTAAGCAGAAAGGGACTTATTCTACACTCAATAGGCTATCATTTTTCAAGGACAATTGGATTGCTTCTATTGAAAAAAATACTATGCAAAAATAGGCCATTTTGGGGTCAAATCGTTCAAACTCAATTACTCATATGTTTTGCGTAGCAATCTTGATGTCAAATGTACCAATACTAAGCTGCTATGTTTTTTTTTAGAATAAAGCCCCTTTAGTGATACCACACTACTTACGAGTACGTTGTATATTAAAAACTGTGTTAACCTCCAACTAGCTGAAATGTCTTGCCATTAGATGCCATAAAAGAAAAGCACAATAGCCAAGCAGACAGACATTCTCGTCATGAGTTACCAAAAATGAGAAGGTGTGCCTTCTACACAAGTTATGGTGTTACAAAGACACTAATGTTTTCACAAGGTATTCAAATTTACTTATTTACCATTGACAATGAAGTTTTTTTTGTTGCTTGAGTGCTTAGAAGTAGAAAGAGTTTTTTAAGGGACACAATTGAAAATGATTACCTATAATCATCCTCATTTTTGAGGATGAGGTGATGAAGGGTTGAGGACGTCTGTCGTTTGCTAAGAGTTTTTTTCTTTTTCATAGTGATGAGAAATAAGTGGTGCAGGTTTGCATTGGAGTTTTGGTCACGTGACGATATCACCCCGAAAAGTGATTAAAGAACTTGGTACCTAATGGTGGATACCGCGTTTCTGCAAAGCTTTATGAACGTCGTAAAGTCGTGCCTGCCTTCAACATATTATTCCAACCACGATGAGATATACCTGCTTACTAGGGTTGCAAAAATTTGTCAGTTGGTAGAACTTGAGCCGGACATTATAGCCTTTGAATTTTTGGGTGATATTATCGGTATAACGTTAATGGGCTCTTTTCAATCATAGTGCACTAGACTAAGATGATCTCTCAGATGAATTACACTATAATAAGCAATACTAATAATGAGGTATTTATAAATACAAACTAATTTATTGTATAGTTTTTGGTGTATTATGGCATGTAGATTTAAATAGTTTTAATTCACCATACACTTTCCGACTTTTCTAAGAGATTTTTCTGTCTTATTCGCTCTCGATTGGGCGACCCTAGATAAGGGCGAATAAACGCCTTTTTGTTTGGTGGGTTATTGTGGGGACACTTTATTAAGTCAGGTTATAGGCTGCGTAAAAGTGCTTCGGTTATAAAACGATATATAGGCTCCTAATGTTTTAGATACTTTTTCTTAGAATTATTATTGTCATATTAATCTGACTTCTCTTAAATCGTAAAAGCGAAGAATATTTTTTATAACTAGGTATTTGATAACATATTTTTGAAAAACGTTACTGCACCAAATACTGTTCATATAGGTATTATATTTAAAAGTTATAGTTATGAAAAAAAAAAAAATACAATTTGTGACAAACCTATTAATATCGTCATCTATTCTCTTCATAAATAGAAAGCAGAAGCAATTTTTGTTTCATGGTGTTCGAATAACGCTAATTCATGATGTTTTTTGCGTATAATCTCGTATTTTCAAGCTTCTCAACAACTTTTACTGTGACTACAAAAAAGATCTCACTATCTCACGCCATAAATACGCCCAATTGGTAAGCCGCTTAACCAGTACCAGTTCCGTAGCCATAGTTCCAATAACGTTACAAAGTTCATAAAGGCAGGTTGATTCTCATACTTGCTGAGACAACACCCACATTAACTGAAATCCATTTCAAATTACAATTTAAAGCGCTGCTCAATGTTTATTTTGACTTAAAGCACTTCCGTCGGTTTTGGTTCAAAGAACACTTAACTTTTAAGTTAATTACATTCGGTAGGTTGGTACGGTCAAAACAAACAGGACTAGGAGGTTTCTCTTATGTAAATTCCGGTGGAGCCTTTGGGAAGACTCGGGTACGTAGGTAGATTGACGTTTGCAAAGTCACTACTTACTCAGTGTGTAGTATCTTTCCCTTGAGGTGAGTGCCGACTACTATTTATACATTCGTAGTTTAGGTAACTCCTTTAAAAAGTAGTGCTAAAACTATTCATCATCATCATCACCATCAGCCTGATAAAGTCCACTGCTGACCATAGGCCTCCCCCACAGAGTGCCATGACGAACGGTCTTGAGCCTTCTCCATCCACCGACTTCCCGCAAAAAATTATCACTGGATAACAAAAAAAAAACAAAAAACTGTTATTGTGCTCAGAAAAAGACAGTGAAAGAAATCATGCTTAGCAACAATTTATACTAATTATTCGACAAAACTAGTTTAAGTAAATCCAAAATCTCTTCTGCAACAGAAGTATGCAATTTTTACAAGCTCATAGAAAAAAACTTACCCGACTTAGCCGACGAGACTCTAGTCATTTCCTCTGCTTCCTAAGCGGTTCCGAAGGCTGTTATTTCCGAAGTAGCTACTAGCAATTCCATCTGGTGACAGACGATTCAATTTGCGAACTGTTGTTCATGTTTACAAGTAATAGAAGAAGTTTCAAATAGAGATTTTCAGTATCAATTCAACTCAGTGAATTGATACTGAAAATCTCTATTTGATGAAGAAAAATATATAGAGTCGCGCGTTAACCTTTTATTTGCTCAACTACGGCAAAGCAAAATAAGGTTTATTCATGTTTAAGCCGTAAAGGTGTTGAAAGGATTGTGTGTGAACAAAAAATATAGAAAATGGTCTTTGTATGTCCTAAATCCTATTCTTCTGAGCTTGAAAGCAAGACTATTTATTTTGTTTGTAGCGACATCTGCGTACAAAACAAATTCAGCACAAGCTTTGTACGAGATTTAATTCAGAGTTGTTACTCACACAACTAAAGTCCAAAGAGAATCTTAATATTAATCGATACATAACAATAAGATATAGTAGCCTACCTGATTTCTTTCCTCGACACGCATCGATACAAGAAAATAAATTATCATGGTTACCGCAAACACATTACAGCGTTGAAATGTGTGTATTTGTGCGACAGAGATGTGTGTACCTATTTATTTTTCGTCCGAAACATCCCGTCCCCCTCTTCACGTCCCCTTCTCGGACTCATGTCACACTCACGTTATTTGCGCGCTCGAGGGTATTTGCACACGTGCTGGTTCCAAAACCAACTACTTTATTTGTGTACAGGCACCTACAATCAAAATTATTTATGCTTTTGAAGTATGGAAATCTGGGCCTTTGTTCCACGCCGGATGCAGGTTCCTTGCTAAGAAATGCTGACTGGCCTAATAGCTCAGTTAGTAGTAACTCTGCCTTCTGCGCTAGAGGTCGCGGGTTCGATCCCCGCACTGGACAAACATTTGTGTGATAAACACAGATGTTTGTTCTGTGTCTGGGTGTTAAATATTTATCTATTATATATATATCTTGAATCTTTTGTATCTTTTAGAAATAATAACAGACTATGTACCAAACAGCCTGTATAAGTTTAAATAAACGTTTTTTATCTTTTTTTTATTATATATCAGTATCTGGTCACCATAGTACAAGTTATGCCTAGTTTGGGATCAGTTGAAAGTGTGAATATGTCCGGAAAATTAAAAAAAAAAATGGAGAAACCATGTGCAATTTTGAAGTTTCTATCTTCAGTAAATGGTATTATTAGTTGTTAATGTTTTCACTCGAATCACACTGACATGGCCTAACATAGATAATTCTGGGTACCTTACCTAGTATTATCAATATATCGTTCTGATAGTTGAATACCTAAATGGATGATCCATTCATTTCGTACATCACAACGCTTTCTTTTAAATTGCTTTTATTCATCGACTGACTTAATAATATCCTGTAATTAAAACCTGGCCGCGGATGTTTTCACCGCAGCGGTGCTTATGAGCAATTTATGTTTTTTTCACAAATGTGTGTTAAATTAAAACGGCTATTAATCGTCTTGCTATGTGAGCCGCGGGCTGTTGGGCGCTCGCGACTTTCCGAGATAAATGTTGTTTGCAAAAATTTGTACGTCAAAAATGTTGGAATTTGTGTGGGTGGCGAAATTAAGGGTATTAATTTGCAGCTATTGTTGTAACTTAGGGTGTGTTTGGGGCACATTTTATGTTTTTATGGAACAATAAACATGATCAAAATCAAATTATTGTGTTGTCTAACTCTTAAATAAAGTGCCTACTGTATTGAACTATGAGCCTTTCATTGCTTGCTTGCTTGTCGTGTCACTGATTCTTTCTTGGTCACTCTGTATTAAGTCAGTTACCAGGTGACCCTGAAAAGGGCCTACGACCGTCGGTGAAAGAATCAGTGTAGTGAAAGGATTAAAGCGCGCCTCTTAGAGGCTCCTTTCATGCACATGTCACATGTCTTCGAATTATTAGGTTCTAGGAAATGCCGATTTCCTAACGATGTTTCTCTCCACCGTTTGAGGCACTAAAATAGCGCACATACTTTTTCCGAATGGAAAATACATTGGTGCACGACCGGGATTAGAACCTACAACCTGTGAATCGGAAGGCGGGACCACTACCACGACTCCACCAGTGCTCTCAAAGCGTTCCATTTGCAGAACGATACAAAAACTAGTTGGAAAAAGCCTCATGTGCATATTTTTTCGGTTTATCAGTGTCGGGCCGGATTAACTAAAATATACAGTACAGCCTATAAATCTTCGTTACGCCGTTTCGTCACCCAATCGATCAGCAGCATAAGGAAACACGTTACGGTGAAGCTCGCACGTCTCATTGGACCCGGATTACCCAGGCCCCAGACCGTTCTGATCCAATACAAGGTGATTCATAATATATATGCTATCCCAAAAGGGGCTTATTCTACACCCAATAGTGAAAACTAAAGCAGTAATCAGTGCAACACATTATGTAAACTTATATTTTTAGTACATCAGAGGAAGTTTGAAAGTAGCGCCAGTGTCGGAAAAGTTGAGAAGTAATAGGTTAGCATGGTATGGGCATGTCATGAGGAGGGATGAAAGTCATGTAACGAGAAGAGCGTTAGGTATGAATGTGGATGGATATAAGACTAGAGGAAGGCCGAAGAAAAGATGGATGGATTGTATTAAAGATGACATGAGTAAGAAAGATGTGAGTGCGGAGATGACGGCTAACAGAAGAGAGTGGAAGAAGAAAACATGTTGTGCCGACCCCACATAATGTGGGACAAGGGCAGGAAGAAGAAGATATTTTTATGCAATAAAAATATTTGTTTTTGTATTGTTTTGAAGTGGAATTAAATTGTAAATAGGCAATAAAGTTTGTTCTACGACTGTTGGAAATTCGAAGTTTTCAATTAAAAAAACTCTATGCAAAAATCAGCTGTTTTGGGGTCAAATCAGTTCGAACTCAATGATGATTCATTGAGTTTGTTTGAGCTGATACTAGTAATCTTGATGCCGAACCTCTCGTTTCTTTGGATATTAACTATAAAGATGATAAAAATACCCAAAACAGCTAATTTAGGAAGAAAAAAATTTGAAAAAATGAAAATATTGATTTTTGTTCGCTAATATTATTTCTTTTTGATGATAGAATACATTACAATGATAGAATACAATTCATAACATGTATACCATCCCTTTCGGGATGGTAAACATGTTATGAATCAACTTGTATAATGCTTTAATTGATAGGTACTTGATAACTTTTAAAAAATATCCGTATAATTCCTTTAGTGTAATAGTAATAGTATGTAATAGAGTTCCAGAGCCTATGGCGGGTATCAGCTTTAAAAAATGGCGGGTATCAGTATGATTTCGGTGTCTCCTAACACTGACCTCATTGAGTGACTAAGAATTTGCCAGGGCTACTTTTGTATGATAGTTTTTACTATACTATATGATAGTTTTTCTTCAATTAAGGTAGAACCTTAATTGAAGAAAAGAAGGTATATGGATATATGGATTCCTATTTTGAATTTCAATAAGTTTCTGTAGAACGTCAAGGAGTTTCGTGCTCTACTGGACCCGGGGATTACCCGTGGACGGTCAGATCAGGCTCCAACCGGTATCTACTGGAACAAGACCTATTTAATAATACGAGAGTGTATTTATGTAAAGCATTGCATTTTAAGTAATGTACATACGAACTAAACGAGTAAATACATTTAAGCCGATACTTTACCAAATTTTGTAAACATTGACATCGAGGTAACCTAAACGAATTGACTTTAAAGGACAATTTTGTATCCAAATAATACTCCAGCGTTCCAAAGTGTGAAAGCCTCAAATCCCAGGCAATATTTATACACAAAAGGCACTTTCTCATCCGTAATCGTTCAGAGTCGCGATTCAGCGCAAGTGCTCCGACAAACCCACTTTCAATACGGCCTTTTAAGGCTTTTCACGGTTTCAAGGAAACACCCTCTTCCAGTTTCTAAACAAAATGTCTTAACATTTCAGGAAAACATTCGTCAGATTATAAAACGGTCAGGATTTCCTCCGGGCCGAGAATTGAGCCAGTAACCCTTTGAATGTGTCCCGGGATTCAGTCTATATATCCTCGGAAATTACATATCACTTGTCATTTCGGAAACGCCAATAAACAAGTATTTCGCGACGACATGAGCCGTCGTTTAAACGATTTTCCCGTGCAATTGACCCGAAATATCCGTTTTATTTGAGGAAATAAAACCAGAACCCTCACTTAAGAAACAGGCACTCTGCCAAAGTCCGAGTCAGATTGCTGGACGATGTGGCAATCGCACGAAAACATTACACTTAATGAGCATTTTTAGAAAAGAGTTTAGATCTTGTAAAATTTTGGCACCGATTCAACACAGCTTTGAAATAATGTAGCCTTAAACAAGAAACGACTTCTCCTAAAGAAACTCATTCATGGGAGTAATAGGTGCTTTTGCCCCTATAAGTAGTGAAGACCATAACCATATCGATAAAATTATAGAGCTGCTAAGCTGTCCTGGAAAGTATAACGTGCTTTAACCGCTTAAACTTGAGCTTGTCTTAATAAGCGGCCATTCTTGCGATTTTTAATGTTACCGAAGTACCTTCGGACCGCGGCCGTGCGATTTAGCTTAATGGATTCTTTTAACGACCAAATGAATATTTAAAATCAATACCGTTAAATTAAAATGATATAAAATTAATTCTGCGAATAACGGTACTGAAACTTATTGGTTTTTCAATTTCCCTCTCGTTACAATCATATTGTCATTGATTTTGGAAAAATTTAATTTCAACTGCTTCAAATCTTTTACAAAGGAATCATTTCATTATGAATTGAAATTAATTCTTTACGAGTGCCAAGCTCCACTTCTATAAAAGAATCTTCATTTTATAGATGCCTACTAATCGTAAAATTCACCTCAGTGATTTTATTGCCAATGCCTAAATGAATGGGTGCGTAAAATATTTTTTGTAGATATGCACTCAACTATAAAAATATCGATATCGATAAAAACGTAAGTACCTTCTGCCAACGCTTGTACCTACATTCCTCAAAAATAGCAACGAGCAAAATTTCTTGCCTTTTCACCGAGTACTCGATAGATTTTCTCGTGCACCACATAATATGAAATAAGATACTACATTTTCCCCATTACTAGTTCACCACTCGGTGCTCATTAATAGTAAAAAGTAACCGCAGCGGCGCGGGAGCGGGTAGACAGCGAATGAAATGGGTAATAAAAGTAATAAAGTGTATTGTTTGCCGTAGATCGATAGCCAAAGACCCGTTTAATTAATGACCAATCTCTTGAGACTCACCGGCACTTACACTAATTAATTAAAGTCTGTTACAAACGGAGTAATAAAGTGAAGTTTCATGTTTGCTTTCATTGTTTTAGAAGCTGTATTTTTAATGATGATAGGGCGCGGGCCGTGATCGATACGCGAAGCCTTAAGTCGACGCGATCGAGGTGATTCGATCGGAGTCAGGATTGGGGCGCGAGATAAGATGAAACAGGTATCAGAAGCTCTCACCTGGGCCGATCGCTTAAAATGACTGCTAAAAAACGAGCGACGTAAACTCACTTTGTGATTTGAGTCGCAACTGTAGCTTTTTTTACTTAAACGACTGTAGTCGCACTCCGTGCTTGAATAGGTGCATTTGCGAGATGAAAAGATTTTATCGCTTCACATTTTTTTCTCTAAGTACTTATTTCGTCGTAGTGTTGTGATTTAATCGTGATTATTTTTCTCGTGGAAACGTACTTCAGTTGAAAATGGTAATTGTTATGAGTTTTATAGGTGTATAAAAATGCTCGTACGTTTTATGCAGACTGGTGTAATGTAGAGTTATATCGATGCAATTTGACGTTTTATCGGTTTCCCATCACTATAAAATGCGACACTGTACGGCTGCCTATTCCTTTTTTGATAAAAATAAAAGCGAGTATAGGGAAAAATTGTTTCATTGAGTCGGATAGGAACCAATATTTCGTGCTACCTTTGATGTCGGCTTATTTAAACATAGGGGTTTCAGCGGCCTATATTGCGTCACTTCAAAACGTTTTCGCCGGTGTACGTTCCAAAATGTACCTATATGGAAAAATGTTTTACCTTCCTTTTGCGCTACTTGTTTACCTACTTATGTTTGTGTGCGGTGATACCTGCTGTTCATGAAAGGTCGGCAATATCACTGGATGTAAAGTACTCCAATCGCTTGATAATTTTACGTTTTGCTATCTTGATATGGGTTAAGCATTGCCATCCTGCATGGAATGCCACCAACCGTACGCGGTATCTTGGATACGCTTCCGACTTGTAGTGATCTAGATCAGTTGAGCTATGTACCGATCGTGTATCAAAGCAAATGGTTTATGTAAAAAAAATTAATAAAATAGTTTATATGCTTGAAATTTAAGAAAAATACCTGGTTAATATATTATTTTTTATAAATAATATTCACCTTCTTAATATTCTAAATCTCCCCGATGTAACGGCGATATTATAAAGGTTGTGTGAAATCGGTGGATGAAAAAAGGCTCAAGAAATCATGTCATGGCACTCTTTGGGGGAGGCTTGCGTCCATCAGTGGACTTCCTCAGGCTGATGATGACGATGATGGTGATAAAACAGTCGGTCCACTTGGTGGATGGTTGGCCGGTTCCCGCCCATTATTTTTACGGTCGTCGGCCACCACTCATCGCAATCGCTTCGAGAGCAGAGAACGGTTGCTGTACACTGCTCACCTTTTAGAAAATGCACAGGAGTAATGCTCGTATTTTAAGGCTGTCCGCACACCATCGGAAAAATTAAATCAACCAATCTGATGGTGTGCGCAGGACAGCCTTAATCATCGTGAAGGTAAATGGAGAAAGAAATGTCAATAAAATAATCAAATATGTCAACAATTGTGATATAAAAGAAGATCGCAGCCAAATAACATTATTTGTTTCAAATAGTGTTGTGTTCCTGCAGTGAGTGAGGTTGCCAGAGCTCTTTAGGGGTGGCGGGGTTCGGGGTCGGCAACGCGTGCGTGATGCCTCTGGTATTACAATCGCTCATAGGCTACGGTAACCGCTTACCAAGCGGTTGTATAAAAAAAAATATTAAAAAAAAATACACAAGACTAAATTACCACTAAATTTTTTCGTATGATTTTTTTTTTAATTGCGAACAATCCTGCACTTTCTTGCAAAAATTTATGTAAATGATAATGAAATTTATATAAATTCATTTTTTTTAATATTCGTTCGTTCACCAACTGTTTTTTGTCAGCTCAACTATTTCTTCTATATTTAATACAATATTTATTTATACTTGTAGGAAGTATTCGTTTTCCTTCTGCAAATACTATTTTGTAAAGGATTTTAGATGTTTAATCGTAAGTCTAAAACAAAATCAAAATACCTACGCATCGTGGAACTGATTTATTTATACCTGGTGCAAACTTGTCAGTTAAAATTCCATGTTAATTTTATTCCGCTGACTTCATAAAATTGTTAAATCTACATGACACAGTGCAAACAAAATACAGTGGCTTTTACAGGTTTTTAGGTGCAATTAATCACACAGCTCTTTAACATACCTAAAGTCTACGCCACATGGCAGCCTACCGTGTCAGACAAGTAGAATATAAGTTTGACGGTGGCGTCACCTAATGTCTGGCGATGAGACTCTAAAACAAAGTTTATCATCATCATCATCATCATCATCACCAATCAGCATTACCCTGACCAGTATTGAGCATATGCCTCCCCTAAATGTTTCCAGATCGTTCTTTTTTGTGTTTCGCGTCTCCAATGTTGGCCAAACACTGTTTTTATGCCCGACCGACCGACCGATAGACTCGAGATCTCTATTCAATATAAAAACAAAACCAAATTGATGGCTGGCAACTTCGGACCACCCACAACTGTCAGTCTTTGCTTGTAGCTTGCTTGCTTGCTTTTCGTGTCACTGGTTTTTCTTAATCATCCTCCAGTGTACAAGTTGAGGTATGGTGGCCCTGAAAAGGGCAGGGCCAATGGCCGTTAGTGAAAGAACCAGTGTAGTGAAAGGATTAAGGTGCTCAGCCGTGCGGCACCAGCCACAGAAGCAAGTTGGAATCCAGTTTAATCTGCGAACAGTCGGCAGCTCTGTTATTAATAGCTCCAATAATATGCAAATCATGAACTCTGCATCATAGCTAATATTTGCGTTGAAAAGTAGAATGGGTCATTATGAATTTATTACTTTTACGTTGGATATTTCAATTATCTACGTTTCGTAGTGTTCTATTTTTATTTTAGAGACTTCAGTGCCGTTTTGGCGAGTGCACGGCTAAGATACAAGAGGTGCGGGTTCGTTCCTCGCGGTAGCGTGCAAATATTAGTTCCGGATCTTGGTGTTATGGTACATGGTACTCCTATTTTCTGACACCCATTATTCAGGGAATTTTAGGCAGGGGTCAAATTTATGACATGTAGGTATGTGACTGTTGCGTGTTCATGTATTATTCTACTAATATACTTCTAGATTAAGATCTAGATAAATGTAGAACGAATAGGCTTAAAATATGTGCGAACCAGCGTTTCAAAACTATACAGACACGTTCCACAAAGTAGGTTAAAGTCATGGCAACAATAGACGACAGAAGAAGAAAGCCTCCTTTCCTCTCATAAGCCAATTTTAGAACCTCACAAACTATAATAACTGCAACTGAAGAGAAATGACGTCACATTTCGTGCGACGGTCCCAGTCCCCCAGCAAGGCTCCTAAATCGTGGAGCTTAGTATTGTTTCTTATTTTTGTTATCAAAATTTAAGGTGGCAATTGTGAATGGCCGTCGCGAGAGGCTAAAAAATAGGTGTATTGCGTGCCGTGCGAACGTCGCGAAGCCAGGCGCAAGTTGAAAGAGACGGCGAGTGTTTGTTGTGTTTAGTAAATAAAACAGGTTATGTGTGCTATGCAGGTGTGATTACTTAGACGTATCTAAATAACATTATGATCGAAAGATAATCATTGTTTTTTTTTTTTTAAATATTCCATACATATCACGCACGGTCAACTGATCCCAAACTAGGCATAGACTGTACTATGGCTACCAGAGACTGATATACATAATAGATACATATTTAACACCCAGACACAGAACAAACATCTGAATTAGTCACAAATGTTTGTCCAGTGTTTATTTCACAAGTAGTCTTTAAAGTTATAGGTAGAGGACCCAAGTTTCATCGAAATCGGGTGAGCCGCTACGGCATGATTGAACCACAAACATCTAAACATCCTCGCAAAATTTTGGATTTATAATATAATAATGTTGG